>CM057829.1:14923092-16328294 GCA_030068075.1 Paguma larvata
ATCATTAATCTCATAGTTTCACTCTGTTTAAACCGAAGCAGATCTTAATCAATGGGTAGGGTGACGACACGAGTCCTATCTGGAGACGGAAGCAGCCAGTCACTGTCCGGGAGGTTTGGGATGAGCCCAGTCTCGAAATTATGCAACAAGGTGTGTCCCAAACATTAGTTGTTGCCCAGGGCTCAAAACACGTTTTCGAAAAAAGGCAGCATGATTCAGAGAAGTCAGAGAAAATTGAGTGAACCCCGGTTCGGCAAGTAACAACCACTCTGAGCCTCAAATGAAAGTGAGGACAGCTTCTTAGAAGGGTATCTCTACTGCAGCATCGTTGTGACAAATGATGATGGCTCTCAAGGACCTGGCATACAGTAGATGTTCAATAAATGATGGCTATTAAAATAAAACATAAAATAAATGGTAGCCATTTTTATTATTATCATTCAAACCCTGCTTTCTATGGCAGTTAGAATCAGAGGGGGAAACCGTAAGAGTAAATGACCCGCAGGGACGCCTGGGCGGCTCCGTCGGTTAAGCGGCAGACTTTGGCTCAGGTCATGATCTCACAGTTCGTGGGTTCGAGCCCCACGTTGGGCTCTGTGCTGACAGCTCAGAGCCTGGAGCCTGCTTCAGATTCTGTGTCTCCCCCCTCTCTGCCCCTCCCCTGCTCACACTCTGTCTCTCTGTCTCTCAAAAATAAATAAGCATTAAAAAAAAAAAAGACCTGCGATCTACCGGAAATGAAATGAAGAACTGTGCTTAAAAGACCATGGAAATAGCCACAGTATACACTTACCAATGCTTCTAAAGGAAAATATGCAGAGTTCCACGCCCAGCCTCTGGGTATGAGAGGGTGCTTCTCCAAGTACAGCCTCTCCTGGCATTTCCGACAAGGCAGGATCAGAAATGGGGGAGGAGGTCGTCAGCAGGTTAGGGGTCAAGGGAGCACAGCCTCATCAGAAATGGTCAGTTTTAAGGGGCGCCTGGGTGGCTCCGTCGGCTGAGCGACTGACTTCAGCTCAGGTCTCAATCTCACAGTTTGTGGTTTCGAGCCCCTCATCAGGCTCCGCACTGACAGCTCAGAGCCTGGAGCCTGCTTGGGATTCTGTGTCTCCCTCTCTCTCTGCCCCTCCCCCGCGCTTGCTGTTTCTCTGTCTCTCTCTCTCTCTCTCTCTCTCAAAAATAAACAAACAAACAAAAAGAAGCGGTCGAGTTTCTGGGTCCCAGTTCGCCAGCCACAGAAAGAGGAGAGTAATAGACACTGTACACAGGTTGGCCGGTGCATGGAACCTGTGTTTTCTGTGAGCTCTCTAGAATATTCATCAGTGTTACCAAGGCGGAAGTGCAGGGTCGCAGGGAGGTCCCACACCTCGTTGGTAAATGTAGAAATGTATCCAAATTTGCGGTTTTATCGACACTTCTTTAAAGGCAGACACCCTGTGCCACGGCCACCCTGCGAAAGAGACAGAAGGGAGAGAGGAAACGGGTTTCTTACTGCCGGACTTCGTCGGGACAGGAATGTGATATGCAACTTGTCCCAAACGCGTTGGAGCCGAGGCCCCTTTTCTTGGAAAGCCCCTCCTGGGACTGGTGTTCCCAGGAAGACATTTGGAAACACTGAATTCGAGCCCGCGTGTGTGAGCTGGTACAGATGGCACTCCATAAGCCTTTTATTTTCTTCTGATGGTCCCAGGATTAGCCCTCCACCTCCTATGTCATCCCCGCCATCTGTTCCTTACAACCCACGACTCTCTCCTCCCCGGCCCGCTGCAGGGTACGATATCATCCAACCACTTCTCCCTGCCCTCCTGTGTCTGAGGTACGGAGTCACTTAGAAGTTTCCCGAAGACCTTTGCCGCTTACAGCAACAAGAAAGGAAGAACAGGGAGTGCCTGGCCAGGTGGGTCGGTGGAGCACCCAACTCTCGATCTTGGGGTCATGGGTTCAAGCCCCATGTTGGGTGTAGAGATTGCTTTAAAAAAAGGACTTAGAGCTAAAAAATAAAGTGACGCACAAAAACATTTTCTCTTCCAACTCCTTTTTATTCACTTTTTTTTTTCCTTTTTAGTCATTTCTCTTTCCTCTCTTCTACATGGAATGACAGGCCAAAGGCAGATATTAAAGGTAAGCTTGGGTACATTAAAGATGCGAAACAGAACTCATCTACATTTCAAAGAAAAGTAGATCATAGATCCTGGGTCTTTCCACAGAAAAGCTGGAGGAGAGGCACCTGGGTGGCTCAACCGACTGAGGGTCTGACTCTTGATTCGGGCTTGGTTCATGATCCCAGGGTTGTGGGATCGAGCCCCACAGTGGGCTCCATGCTGAGCGTGGAGCATGTGTAAGATTGTCTCTCTCTCTCTGCCCCTCTCCCCCACTCACTCATACACTCTCTCTCTCTCTCTAAAAAGAAAAAGAAAGAGAAAAAGAAAAGCTGCAGGAGCATGGACTGTAGACTAAAAACCCAATTGGAGGACCAAGAAGAGCTGTCAGCACAGAGCCCGATGCTGGGCTTGAACCCACGAACCGTGAGATCATGACCAGAGCTGAAGTCGAACACTTAACCGACCGAGCCACCCAGGCGCCCCTGACCTTCCCTTTCCTTTCCCGAGTCATCTTTAGTCTTTCGCCCCGGGCCCCAGGATCCGATGCGGAGCCAGTGAGCGGATGTGGGACTGGCCACGGTAGGAGGGGTGGGGGGGGGGAGGCCAAGAAGTGGTGGGTTTTAAAAAGGGAAGATGCTATACGCTGTGTACAAAGGGGCATTGGTAACTGGGTAGTGTCTAGGCAGAGTAGATCTGAAATAAATCCATGAACGAATGTATAACTGAATAAAGGAATGAAGGAACCAGTTAGGCCATAGACTGAGAAGTCGGATAATCATGGTGTGGAAAAATAAAGATGCTGGCAAGAGTTGGACGCGGTTGAGCAAAGTCACCTTGCTTGTCCAGGTAAGCTGTTCTGCCCCTGCAGCAGGGAGATTCGCCCTAAGAGAAATACCTAACTTAATCACTTTTGTTCTAATTCCTCCTCCAAGGCACTGAATCCCAGGAGGTGTGTGTGAAGGAAGGTCATTCCTAGCAGCATTCTCAATGGACCTGAATTCTATTCTAATCTGCCCAGAAAGGTCTTCTCTTTCTTCTTCGTTGTTGTGGTTTTTTTCCCTTTGAGTATTGTTTCATCACTTTCATCAAGGTAGTAGAGATATTCACCAGCTAGCCATCAGAGGTTTGACACTGAGACGCTGAAACTCCTTGAATAAATAAGAAACAAACAAACAATGGAGGCTCAAAGTATTAACTGTACACAGCTAAAAACGTCGATATCTACGAAGGACTCCAATTAGCATAATTAATTGTTGCGGGGTGTCCTATGGAAGACCACGGAAAGCCGTCGGACTGATGAAGGGTGTATACAATCTTAAAAGCACATTTAAACTCTGACACACAGTAAATGGTAAAGTTGTTTAGCCAGAAAGGTAGATTTAGAAGTCAGTATCTTTAAGTAAAATATAATCAGGAAGATAAATCTTTAACAAGTAAAATATGAATGCCATTCAAGGCCAAAGATAAAATTTTTTTTAATTATTCATTTCAATTATGAATATGAAATCTCTATTTTACTGTAAATAACTGAGCTAACTGGAGACTTAACATTTTTTTTCAGAATAAAAATATAAGTTCTGAAATTCTTTTCTTTCCTTAAGATTTATTTTTTAGGGGCGCCTGGGTGGCTCAGTCAGTTGAGCGTCCAACTCTTGATTTCGGCTCAGGTCCTGACCCCAGGGTTGTGAGATCAGGCCCTGTGTCAGGCTCTGTGCTGAGCATGAAGCCTGCTTGGGATTCTTTTTCTCTTTCTCTCTCTCTCTTTCTCTCTGCCCCTCTCCCCTGCTCACACTCACTTTCTCTCTCTCTAAAACAAAAATTAAAAAAAATTTTTTTAAATAGTTTTTGTTTATTTTTAAGTAACTGCTACGCCCAACACGGGATTTGAATTTACAACCCTGAAATCAAGAGTCCTATGCTAAAAAAAAGGGGGGGAGGGGGCGCCTGGGTGGCTCAGTTGGTCAAGTATCTGACTTGGGCTCAGGTCATGATCTCACAGTTTGTTGGTTCCAGTCCTACGTTGAGCTCTGTGCTGACAGCTCAGAGCCTGGAGCCTGCTAAGGATTCTGTGTCTCCCTCTCTCTCTGCCCCTCCCTTGTTTGTGCTCTGTCTCTATCTCAAAAAATAAAATAAACATTAAAAAAAAAAGTGTTGCATGCTCTACTAACAGAACCATCCAGGCACCCCTAAGTTCTTATTCTTAAAAATTTAACTTATGATGTATTTCCTTTTAATTAAGCGTAAAGTGATGGGAATTTTTTTTTTTTAAGATTTTATTTTTAAGCAACCTCTATGCCCAATGTGGGGCTTGAACCTATAGCCATGAAATCAAGAGTCGCATGCACCACTGACTGAGCCAGCCAGGCGTCCCTAAAGTGATGGAATTTTAAAAACTAACAGAAGGAAACAACAAAAAAATAACAGGAAGAATTAAAATTTAAATGTGTTTATGGCTTAGCGAAAGTCATGTTTTTCTAATTAAGGATGAATTAAGGACTAGAATACTGATGGAAAAAGCGACACGTGCTTCTCCAGAACCTGCTCTGTCGTATGTTTTTTCTCTAATAATCTTTTAATCTTTAAAAATCTTTTAATTCTCCTCTTCTTTCTTACTGAAAGATAACATCTACTTTTTCAAATCACTTCTGTTGGGCAAGATTAATGAGTTCAAGAGAAGGTGATGCTGGAAGATTCTGGCTCCAGCTGTGGCAGATTAATTTGTAACAGACCAACCCTCCCCTGAAGAACAACGGGGGGGGGGGCGGGGGGGAGGTGGCAATGGGGGAAAAAGAGTCTGAGGGCGTCAGAGAGGTACCAAGGCACCTAGGACCTGAAGGGGCAAAATTCCAGAGGGAAGGGAGTCTTTGGTGTGATCGTGGTGTTTACCAGGTGAAATAGGTTTTCTTTCCAGGGCATTCGATGGTCCTCAACGCAGGTTAACGGTCAAGAAGTAAGAAAACCCAGCAACTTGTGGATCAACAGTTGACGTAGTGATTTCACAAAAATAAGTCTAATCTCAGGGACGCCTGGGTGGCTCAGTTAGTTTAGTGTCTGACTCTTGATTTCAGCTCAAGTCATGATCTCGAGGTTCGTGGGTTCAAGCCCCATGTCGGGTTCTGAACTGACAGTGCTGGGATTCTCTCTCCTGACCCCCTCCCCGCCCCTCCTCTGCTCAGGCTCTCTCTTTCAAAATAAATAAAATTTTTTTGAAAGTCTAATTTCAGCCAAATATATATTCCTAGCAGCAATGAGAAAGGTACTACACCAAGCTTTCTAAGTGAGCACGGCAATGCTATTATGGCTGACCTTCATTTGGAGTTGTCAGTTTGCTTCAGGACAGTAACCAGAATTGGCTATTTTAAAGCCTTAAGAAAACATCGTAAGTTAACGTGATGACTAGTCAAGTAACTAAAGAGCCTTCCTTGCAAATGAATTAAAGGCACATGGAAGTTGTTGCAGGTTGGGTTCCTCAGATGCAGACACTGAAATGGAGGTTGGGGGTATAAAATGTTTTAGGACCAAGACCTGAGAAAGGAAGATGGGAAGAAGGAATGGCCAGAGGTGGGAGTAGAAGCGGGATGTGGGCTCAGCATATCCCAGCTCACCGGGCAGAGAGCGAGAGAGTAAACACAACCCATGTGAGTTGAGCTGCGCTGGGGCCAAAGCTTCCAGCATTCAGTCATGGGGTTCAGGATGCCCGGATGAAGCATGGCCTTGGGCAGGGTGGCTCTCTGCGGACAAAACAGACCCTGGGGAGCTGACAGCTGGAGGCCTTTCTCTGACCACACTCCCTGTAGCTGGACAGTAAGTCTTTCCTTGAAGGAAGAGCTAACTCGTATACCTCAATGCTTCCCAAAGCAGAGGTGGCCAAGAAAACAGAACGCACTGTACTAAAGGGGAATGGAGTCGGGGGGGTGGGGGGTGGGTAGTGCCACCCAAGCACGTGTTCATCCATTCATTCGTTCATTCAATATTCCCCAAACATTCTCTGGGCACGTCATCGGGGCCTGGAATCCTCTTGGGCATTGCGGATGCAGAGACGAGGGTCACATGTTCTTACCCTCAAGGACCTCCATTCAAGAGGGAAGGTAGAGGCACGGCTGGAAGTGTTCTGAGAGAAGAGGGCATGAGGGGCTGTGGGACAGAGGAGGGACCGTCATATCTTTCCGTCTGAGTGCCTTCTAGGCAGGTGTTTCTGCCATGCGACTAAGCCCACACTGCTGCCTATGGGTAAGCACACTCCTGGTGATTTTTATGGGAAAAGTTAAACACAGGGGCAAAGATGACTTCGGGGCCCTCCCTAAGGATCATACGAAGAGGGGGTCACCATCAGCTTCCCTGGGCTTGCTTCTGTACGAGAGAGGAACTCTATGTCAAAGAACAAATTAATTCCTGCGAAACGTGTTCACCGAAATCCCAAAACTTGGTCAGGATTATATAAAATCTGAGCTTGATTCTCCCAGTTGTACAAGGCTCAGGAAGTTAAATTTACAGAATCTGCAGAAGGAGCTAAGAAGGGGGCTATTTTTGTCTAGTTTGTTCATAGCGGTATGCCAGCTTCTAGAACAGTCCCTGGTACAGTAAGAAACGCAATAGTTTGCATAGAATCAGTTACCGAACGGCATCGTCATCCCTCCTTTCCTTTTCTCTTACCCCCCCTCAACCCCTGCCTCTTTTCCGGTCTCCCTGGACCCAGGACTGCCTCTTAGCTGAGGCTGTGGATGGGAATACCTTCAATGGCTTCTCCAAGTGGCCAGGGCTTCCTCGTGGCATGGTGGCTGTGTTCCAAAGAGGAGTTCTGTGTCTCAGAATACAGAGAGAGGAGCCAGAGAGAAGCCATATTGCCTTCCGTGACCTAACCTCAGAGCCATGTCACTTCTACTACATTCCATTTGCCAAGGCACTTACAGAGACTTTCCCAAGTGCAGCAGCAGAGAACATACCTTCTCAATGGAGGAATGTCAACATGATGTTGAAAGAGATCATGTGGGGCCACACACACACACACACACACACACACACACACACACCCTTTGGAAAATACCATCTATCAAAACCCTTGAGAGGCGCCTGGGCGACTCAGTGGGTTAAGCGGCCGACTTCAGCTCAGGTCATGATCTCACGGTCTGTGGGTTCGAGCCCCGCGTCGGGCTCTGTGCTGACAGCTCAGAGCCTGGAGCCTGCTTCGGATTCTGTGTCTCCCTCTCTCTCTGCCCTTCCCCTGCTCACGCGCTGTCTCTCTGTCTGTCAAAAATAAATAAATGTTTAAAAAAATTTTTTAAAAAACACCTTGAAACCTTCCCCCAAGTTCACATGATCAGATCTCCCCCCTCTAACCTTCATGAACTTCGTGCAATGTTCAAGAGCCCCTGCAATGAAAACAGGAACCAAACAGCATTCTTGGGGTGCCTGGGTGGCTCAGTCAGTTAAGCGTCTGACTTCAGCTCAGGTCATGATCTCTCAGGTCATGGGTTCAGGCCCCGCATTGGGCTCTGTGCTGACAGCCTGCAGCCTAGAGCCTGCCTTGAATTCTGTATCTCCCTCTCTCTGCTTCTCCCCGGCTCGCACTCTCTTTCAAAAGTAAACATTAATTTTTTAATTGTTAAAGAAATACAGCATTCCTTCCCATTTCTGCCCAACCTAAGAAGGGTTGAGAGCGAGAGGAGGGTTTATCTCAGCAAGCAGAGGGCTAACATGGGCACGGTGTGACTTGGGAGCAGAGCCACATAGAACTCTACCCTCTAACTTCAGTGTCTGCATACCATTTCTGTCCCTTTTTCCGCCTTTTTCTCAGTTTTTGTCAAACTCGTTTGGTTTCTCTTATAGAGAATAGATCACCTTGGGGAAAAAAAGAAGACATTACTGTACAGTGTTAAAACTCCAGTTTTATTAACTTATGGACCACGCTTGTGATATCATTAAGAATTTGGAGTTGAGAGCGTCTGGCTGGCTCAGTCGGTAGAGACAGAGCACGTGACTCTTGATCTCGGGATCGTGAGTTCGAGCCCCACGTTTGGGGTAGCGTTTAGTTGAAAAAAATTAACTAAAAAAAAAAGGTTTAAAAAGAAGAGAATTGTATGCAGAATTCGTTTGTGCCGGGCGGTCCTTTTGATAGAACGTGAATTTCCCACTTGGTCAGTTCTAAAATAGTAATTCACTTGTAGATCCCAAAGTCAGAGTGTAATTCAACTCTTTTTAATATCAATGGCTAACACCATTAGCCTAGAGTTAAAATCATCTAAAACCCTCTTCCAATAATATGATCAGACTGACCTAACATCCTGTGTGCTTAAGTTGAAAAAAATGGCATTCTTCATTTTCCAAATACAGTACCTTGAATAATAAACGTAAAGAACTCATTCTTGTTTTATTATCCGAGTTGCTTCGTAACTTTCCTCTATGTTCTCTCTTTATTTCTTTTTGGGAAGCTGGGGAAGGGGTGACTAATGAAAAGCAAAGTCGGGACCTTATCTTCAACCACAACTACTTTTCCTGTATCCTAAACCCTCAAGAGGGGTTTCTAAAGAAAAAAAAATTTTAACCTTATCCAGCGGAATTTAGAGAGCTAGAAATAAAACGGCCTTAAAAGTTGTAACAGATATCTGTCTGGTTTATGACCACACTCGCTAACATCTGCTCAGGGACATTTTCTGACCAAAGGGCCTGTCAGTATCAATAAGGAAAGACGCTTTCCTCATTGTTCTAGAATCTACAGCGTCTAGGGTTATTGAAATGGATATATACTGTAGCTCATACCAAAGGATGGAGAGAGAGTAAGGAGGGAAGGAGAAGGGGAGGGTGAATTACACTGTGGAGTTGCCCCTGGCCCTGTTTTGAACTCTCACTGGCTTTTTGGAACTTAACCAAGGTCAAAGAGGCAGTTGTAGCCGGCCCCCGGCCTCTGGTTTGCTGTAGACGGCTAGGGGTAGATTTTCAGGTTAAGGTTATGAAGTTTTGTGGTAACTTTAAACTGGAAAGTATCGCATTCACCTTTTCTATTCCCCAAAGAAAGAAGAAATGCCTAGCCACGTAATGAAACTCCTTTCAATCTGACCATTGTGTTAGGAACACATTTCACACTGAGCAAAGCTTTGCAACCAGACTCAAATGTTTTCCATTAAGTCTGTGCACGGGCCTAAATGTGCAAGGGCCTGCGGGAAAGTGTGCAGTTCTCCAGGCCAAAGGCGCGCAACTTGGCGACTCGGATAGAGTATCAAAAACATACACAGTTGAACACTTGTTTGCACTTACTATCGCCATAACTTAGAGCCTAAGCACGGAGAAAGCAAACTCCCTAAATTGTCTTGGGTTGGGGGGGACCCCATCTCATTAGATACAACATGTGTGTCTCAAATTGTTGCAGCCTTAGTTCCTTGAATAAGAATGGTTCAGATTTCAATGGCTACAACATATCTTACCGGAGTCCTGCCCAGGTTAGCAACTTTTCGTGTAAAACAGCGCTAGAAAGTGGAGTCTAAAATGGTGTAAAATTCGGAAAATGATTTGTACTAAAGTTGAAGATAACCACATTGACAGAACGCCTTAATCTGCCGTTGGGGGTGGGGGAATGTCTCTTCTCGCCCCCCCTTGTCTCGGAGTAAATATTAAAACCAACCAGTTCTTGCAAAATAGCTGCATACTAGAGAGTGTTCAACCAAAACAAAGGCCCTGGTGTAACTACAATAATGCTAATGAGAACAGAAACTGCGGCACTTATAAGATGCTCTTATCCCACACTTCAGGAAAGTTCATAGATGGTATCTTAGGAACCCTGCTTTGAATAATGGGCTGTTATCTCCACATTATCATCAAGAAAATCAAGGTATCCAAAGATCACTGGCCAAGGTCATAAGCTTACTCAGAGCTACAACCAGAAAAAAGAGCCCTTCAGAGTGCAGGCTGCCTCAGGCCTCTAGAGCACAAAGGCCTCCAAGAGTGCATCTAATGTTCCCGGCTCAGAAATCCACTTTGGGTTTTGCTTTTGTTTTTATTTTTGAGAGAGAGCACGGACCTGAGTGAGCGGGGTAGGGGTGGAGAGAGAGGGCGGACAGAGGATCCAAAGCGGGCTCCCTGCTGACAGCAGAGAGCTCCATGTAGGACTCGAACTCAACCATGAGATCATGACCTGAGCCAAAGTTGGATGCTCAACCCTCAACCTCTGAGCCACCCATCCAGGCGCCCTCAGAAATCAACTTCGTATGCTCACATGCCAAGAGTAACTTTTGTAGAAAATGTACTGACTGGGGTAAGTGGCAAAATAAGAGGGAAAGAAGACAGAAAAAATGAAGGCTGATCTTTGATTCCTCAAACCAGTGATTTCTACAATTGTTCAAAAGGGGACCGCGTTGCAGTCTTATAAAGCTTTAGCATTGTTTAACACAACTTGTGAAACTCAAATACATACTTCTATCCTGTAACTATCCCCCTTTCTAATTTCAGAATTTAAAATTATATTGAAGAAGCGCCTGGGCAGCTCAGTTGGTTAAGCGTCCAACTCTAGATTTTGGCTCAGGTCATGATCTCTCGGTTCGTGGGTTGGAGCCCCGCATTGGCCTCTCTGCTGACAGCTCAGAGCCTGGAGCCTGCTTCAGATTCCGTGTCTTCCTCTCTCTCTCTGTCTCTTCCCCCCTCACACTCTGTCTCTCTCTCTCAAAAATAAATAAATATCAAAAAATAACGTAAAAAACTTAAAAACTTAAAAAGTAAAATAAAATTGTATTGAATAGCTTCACCCAATCTTTCAAACTTAATACAGTGCCCTTCAGTATTTTAAAGCGGTATTTCAAATTGATTTCAATATGTATTACGTCATACCAAAATAAGTATACTGTTATTTTATTGTATATTGATACCAAAAATATATACAGTAAAAATACATTTCTGCTACTCAATATATTTAGATTTTGGAGAGTTCATGTGCAATGTTTTAAGAACTATTTCAGTGTGTCTGGAATTCATCCAAAGAGCCACTCCTACTGGGTTTGGGTTTTTTTCTTTTTTCTTCAAATTTTCTTTAAATTTTCTTATTTGCCTACAGTACAAGAGATTAAAGTAAGTAAGAAGGGGGGAAAAGTGACTTTTCCTCTTCCAAGAGGATAACTAACCTTTGGCAAAACTCTCCAATCTTTTTTTGGTTTTGTTTTGTTTAAGGAATTTATTTTTAAGTAATCGCTACACTCAACCTGGGGCTTGAACTCACAACCCTGAGGTCAGGAGTCCCACATTCTACCAACTGAGCCAGCCAGGCGCCCTCCCCATTCTTTTTGATCCCAGTTCCAAACATCTTCAACTCTCACCAACATGCAATGCTCTGACTCCAGTTTAAGGTGATATTAACCTACAAGTATGTGTGTTGTAATAGCTAGACTTTTGAGGCCTGACAGTGTTCCAAGGCTCAAAAAGATCATTTATTTTATTTTATTTTTGTTTAACATTTTATTTTATTTTTTGAGAGACAGAGCACGAGCAGGGGAGGGGCGGAGAGAAAGGGAGACACAGAATCCATAACAGGCTCCAGGCTCTGAGCTATCAGCACAGAGCCGGACGCGGGGCTTAGACCCATGAACGTGATCATGACCTGAGCCGAAATCGAAGGCTTAACCAACTGAGCCACCCAGGCGCCCCTCAAAGCTGGTCATTTGTAATGGGAGATTTTCAGGTACACTGACCTATGGTGGGGAAGCTATTTTTTTAAACCAGAATTGATCCCCCTCCATTCTTGTTTCAGAAGTAACATATATAAGGCCAAGCTCTGAGTACAAGTTTTGATTACTTTTCATCTTGTCTTAAATTTTAAAAACCTAACAAACTGGAAAGTAGTCTACCAAAGAATGAGAGCCACAGGCTCCCCTAGTCCTCGAATTCTAAATCAGGGACAGATGATCCCCTTAGACCACTGCGGCCCACTGGACTCCCACTGCTATGGGGAAGAGGCGGTCCGGCCAAGAGAACTGCAGGCCCCACAACAGGATTTGTCAGGGATTATATTCATCATAGAAATTCTGACGCATGTAGTTCCATAATTAAAGATTTATTCTTCTCCAATAAAACAAAAACGCCCTGGTGAAAGGTCATGTCTTCTGACAGCATAGAGGTACTTAGGTTTTCTGCAAAACTCAAGACTCCTGGACCTCAACAGAGAATCAATCAGTAAATTAGACTCCGAGAGTACTTGGGGTCCAGGAATCTGAATTTTTAACGAAAAAATTCTCATTTGATCTCTGTATACAGCGATAGTTGAGAACGGGATTAGGGCGGGTGGAGAAAGAGAAAGCAAGAGCAGAGAAGTGGAGGTGGGGTACGTGTGGAATCAAAGGTAAACACTCATAAAGCACGGCCCATTTGACAGTTTAAGCCAGTCTTGGAAGGCACAGAGGAGGCCAAAAAGGAAAATCAATGAGAAAAAAAGAAAGTGCACAAGTTTTATGGACCTGCCATGGGCCTCTGAAACGTTGTCTCGCATTGCATAGTTCTCCGCCACCACATTCAGAAAGAGGTTCTGATGTTGCCCTTCCGAACTTTCCTTCCTTCTTTCTTTTCAGCAAAAAAGCTTTATTGTGTCCATTTGGTTCATGGCTTGGGTAAGGGCTCCCCAGCGGCGGCGGGGAGAGGCTCAGGCAGAAGGCCTAGCACCTGGAGAGTGCAGAAGGGCCCCTCAAAGGCCGCTGTGCTATGTAGGCCCCTCGTAGCACGGAAGTGTGAGCCTTAGAAGCGCTGCTAGCCGGCCAGGCCTGGGCCGCTAGTCTGCGCATGTGCATCAAGGGGGGGGCGCCATCTTCTTGATGAGCTTAACCGTGCTGACCCGGAAGTGGTTCTCCTGGAAGCCCCCAGACGCAGGGGCCCGCTTCATGCACTGCTCCCCGACCTGGTGCGCCCGCCACCCCTCCCCCGGAACGCCTTCTGCACGCCCTAGAAAGGAGTGCAGACCCAAGCTGCTTTTGCGTCTTCCCGAGACGCCACACGCCCTCGTGCTTGTCTTTGGCCACCTTGCCAAGAGCGGCCTTGGTGGAAGTAGAAGCTGCAAGAGAGGGGGGTGCAGGAGGCAAGCAGGGTGACCAGGCAGGGACAGACGGTCCCCACGTGGGTGGAATAATTCTGAGGAATCTGGAAGCGCTTGGTGAATGGGCAGTGAGAAGCTAAGCTGGAGATCGAGATGGTTCCAAAGGTTGCAACTGAGAAAAAGGTTGCAGGGAGGCCGGGAGAAGGGGGGTCCCTGGGTCTGTTCCCACCAAACACTATTGAAGCCAGAGGTAGATCCGCTGATAGCCAGCCCACTGCCTCTTTCTTTCTTCCTTTCTTCCCTTCCCCCTTCCCTTCTCCCTTTCCTTCCGTTTTTTTCCCTCCCCCTCTTTTCCCCCTCCCCTCCTTTCCCTTCACTTGTAAAAAGATTCCTTTCCCTAGTCAATGCCCAGACCTTTGCGAAGGAAGTAAGGGTTCTGTGGACAGTTAGTTTCGTTTTTTTTTTTTAACAAATAAAACGCTGTATTTAAGCATCTCATACCTTTTCCCACATTAGGTTCTTCAAGGATTTCTACAAAGATGGTATTTTTCAGGTTCTTTAATTTTTTTTATAACACCTCACTTAAAACAGGCAAAACATTATTATCAACACAAATATCTTTTACTAACTCTGCCCAATATTAGAAGCTTTATAGGCTCCAAAGACTATCGTGATTAACCTTCCTGGAATAAAACTTTAGGGATGTGCTTTGAACCCACAAAAGAAATTAAATGCACAGTTAAGGCTGATTTTCATCATCGAGTTGCAACAGGGAATTGTCTTTAAAGCCATCTCCTGCTGCCTTCATTAGAGTCTCAATCTCTTGCTGCAAATTTATATTCCTTTGTGGGTTTAAAGCAGATATTGGATATCCTTTTAATCTATATTTATTAAGTGAGCTATTGACGAGTCTCGTTCTGCCACGAATTCATGAACAATGTTCCCGTGGCCACTCTAGTGGGATTCTTAAGTGAATACAACATCTTCAGGAGAAGTGGTCATTTTTCATAGGATAAATGGGAGTATTTTTTCAGTGCGCAAGTTAAAAACACATCAGAATACGCTTTGACCTGCCCCACAAGCCCAAATCAACTACTAAAAGTTAAGTATGCCAATAACAGAACACCACAGAGAAGCTTTCAGCTCTCCAGTCCTACACCCACCACCTCCTTTTCCAGGTTGCCTCTCCCAGTTGAGACCTTCTGTATCTGAGCAAGCTCCTGATTAGAAGAAACTTCCATATGGGGGGGGGGGCGCCTGGGTGGCTCAGTTAGTTGGGCGTCTGACTTCAGCTCAAGTCATGATCTCATGGTTTGTGAGTTTGAGCCCCGCGTCGGGCTCTGTGCTGACGGCTCAGAACCTGGAACCTGTTTCAGATTCTGTGTCTCCCTCTCTCTCTGTCCCTCCCCTGTTCACTCTCTGTCTCTCCCTCTCTCAAAAATAATTTAATAAATATAAAAATTTATATTTTAAATATAATATTAAAAATATTATAGGGAACTGACCTGTGCAGACTCCATTTCTCAGTCCCCCTTGCCAGCTGCCATCCAGCTGCATTCAGCCAATGGGAGACACCAGACAGAGATGGGGGCAGGAGGAAAGGAGAAGGCAGAGTATTTCTCCCCCTTCAGTCAGCTCTGCGTCTGGCAGCATCGCTGGCTGTGGCGACACCTCTTCCATGATCGCAGCCTCCCACGGGGCAGCTTCCCACCGGCTGAACCTAGCTGGAAGCCAGTTGGCAAGGGAGCCTGGGAAATGCCATTTGCACGTCAGCCCCTTGTGCAGGATCCAAGGCAGAACAGGGGAAGTGGGAGGACTAGATCTGAGGACAAACAGCCAAATGAGCACCACAGAGGGCCGAACTGAGTTAAGACTTACCAGCGTCCTCTCTCTCTCTCTCTCTCTCTCTCTCTCTCTCTGGGTAGGGCCAAGAATGACAGCTGACTTCGTTGCATCTATTCAGTATTTATGGAGCATTTACCAGTGTTAGGAACCTGCCGGAGGCTGAGAACGCAAGGATCCATAGCACGTGGGCCAGCTCTCACAGACCTGGTTCGAATCCCAGCTCTCCTCCCCTCTGGTTGGCCACTCCAAGCTGGCTTCGTCTCTACTGTGCAACGGGGAAGGTAATAATATCTACTTCCTGGGACCGTCGTAAGGGTCACAGGAGCTAATTCCTCACAGTAGGCATCCAGGGAGCGTTGGATAAGATTGGGCCTACTGAGACAACACTTCGTAAGTAAGATGAAGTCACACTTCCTCGTTTACCTCCTCTGTGCCGGGCACACACGTTACTTTAATTTCTGCATCTATCAAGGTTGGATAAACAAGCAGTTAAACACAATGTGCCCGGAGCCATGACAGTGCTGCCTACACACTGTGATGGGACCGTAGGGGCAGAACCTACAGAGATGGCCCAGAGGAATATGGAGGATTTCCTCAGCGGGGCAGGAGGCAGGGCCTGGAGAGTGAGGCGTCTCGGCATAGTAACAGCGATCACTAAGACCAACTGAGAACGCACTCAGGGCCAGGCCCCGAGCTACCAGGCTTCCTCCTTGGAAAGCCTGAGCACCCTGGGTGGTTTGTACTCCTGTCAACCCCATTTTATAGAGAAAGACACTGAAGTTAAGAGTTACTAAATAACAGGCCCACGGTCACTAAGCTAGTAGGAGTGAGTCGGGGTCAGGACCCAAACCTGACTGTGCCGGACTCCACAGCCGAAGCTTTGAAAAGCGGCGGGGACTCCCCTGGATTTAGAGGGGTGTGCTTTCATTAAGAATGAACCCACGCACCGCAGCCATGACAGATCCGTGCGCTAACATCCAACAGACTATAGATCCCTTGGGGGAGTTTTGCAGAGACAGCCTGATTCCGAAGTCGCTGCATTCTCTGGGAAGTCCTGCAAGCTTGGAAGTCCGGCAGCCCGGCCCCAGCTGGGAGGAGGGGTTGGGGACAAAGCCTCCAACCTGGGGTGGGGGGAGGTGGGCAGACAATTCACCCTCTAGAATTAAACCACGTGGCCTTGAGGGATGAGTTAACCCTTTCAAGACGCCAGGCTAATATTTGGTTTAATTCTCTCTTCCAAGATCCTAAATGGCATTCCGGTAGTTTCACAGAGTAAATTTATCTCTCAAATGGGAGCCATAGACCAACCTATTTCAGGCGTCAATTCTCCTGTCTCAGGCAGCTTTTCTTTAAAAGGCCAGTCGCAGGCAAGATTGCTACTTTACTACTTAAAAGAAAGTGGGAGAGAAGTCTTTAAAACCTCCCAAGATTGCACTTAATTAAAAAAAAATACTAATCCTGATTCCCCCACCCCCTCCCCGTGTCTCCAACCTCCTGAGCTGCTGGGGGAAATGAGATATTTTGCAAATAAAAGTAGACTTTTTCCTCAAATTTCAGAGCTGTTCAATGATAAACACTGCCACCTGCAAAGTTGGAAATCAATTCAACTACAGTCTTCTTTAAAGCTTTTTCAATGCAACCGCTAACCTGTCTAGATGTTTAACTTTCAGATTTCAAAACCTGTCAGTTAAAACTTGCTTACCCTTACTCCTCCTCTCTGAAGCTACAAGCCCGAGGAGAAATTATGTAGCAAATTGGAAACAAGGAACTAAGACTTGATAGGAAGACAAAAGGCCCACGGATGGGCCGGGCCGGGGCACAAGAAGCAGCAATCCTTGCTGGGAAAATGAAGAAGGATTAGCGGGCTCATCTACTCACAGCCTCCTCCGAGCTTGCGCCTTCTCCCTTCTGAAACAAGCAGTCCGTTGATCCCTTCGCAAGAACACCTGGTCTATTTCGAGAAAAAAATTAGTCAAACCCGTGGTTGGCTGAGTTTACCAGGCAATTCCGTTAAATCGTGGCATTGGTAGCAATGGGTAGACACGGCTCATTAAAAATGCCACTTGGGGAAATCCTAAGGCAACGGATAGTCATTACTGAACTAACGCTGTTGGCCCCGAAAGAGTTAATTCAACTCCTAAAAGAAAGCAATTTACTTTCTATTCCCCAGGAGGATGAGCCAGCCTCTTACAGAGCTTAATACAATGAGGCTGGGGGGTTTTTTGTGTTGTTTTTTTTCTTAGCCCGCCCTCCCCTCTCCTCCCTGGACTGAAAGCCCCTGACAGTTGACAAGTCCAAGATGGGGGTTCACTGGGAGCGAGGGTCACCTCCTAGCTCCTGCTAGGCCTGAAGGTGGCTGGGTGAGGCTGAGTAAATCCCAGCCTGCCAGGGACAAGCACAAGGACAAATCCCTTGACTTTGTGTGTCTGGATTCTAAGCACCTGCCCGGACTCTAACAGTACGGCCCAGATCAATCTATCAACAGAAGTGGCCAGGGGATACCTGATTTATATGCAACCTTAGCAGTGTATCACTGGGCACAAAGTGCCAGCATAAGCCGTTCTGCACAGGCTGTGGGCCTGGCCAGGCGGAGAACAGAGGTCATCTCCTCCTGGACAAGTGTCCTCGCTGCCAAAGAGAAGAGAGCCAGAGGACAGAGAAGAATTAAACGATCAAGGCATTCCCTTGTGGATACTTTTTTATATCTTAACAACTCATCATGAAAACTGCCAAACATAGATCAAAACTGACAGAATATTATAATGACGCCATGTACCTATCACCAAGCCGCAACAAATAATAACTTACAGCCAGTCTTACTCCAACTGTCCCCCCATCCACTCCCCCTCCTACCATATTATCTTGAAGCAAAATCCCAGACTTCCCATCATTCGATTCATAAATATTTCAGTGTATCTCTCTAAAAGATAAGTGTTCTTTTTATTTTTAACAAAATACAGAACAATTACTATCCCTAAAAGAAACAAAAACACCTTTTGACACAAGTAACAGTATGAATGAACCATGAGGACATGATGCTGAGTGAAATAAGCCAGTCACAAAAGGACAAACACTGTATGATTCCACTTAGATGAGGCTCCTAGAGCACTAAATCCATAGAGACAAAAAGTGGGATGGTGGTTGCCAGGGGCTCGGGGAAGGAGGAAGTGGGGATTACTGTTTAACGGGTATGATTTCAGTTCTGCAGGGTGAACGGAGTTGGGTGGTTGCATGATGGCGATGATAACACGACAATGAGAATATATGGAGTACAACTGACCTGTATACTTACAAATGGTTAAGAAAGTAAATTTCGTTAGGTGTATATATTTTGCCAGTGGTAAATTTTAAAGCCCTTCACATCAAACTATCCGCGGCGTGGTTATCTCCTAGGTGTCATAAATTTTGTTCCGTTTGCTTGCCTGGATCAGAATCCGCATAATGTTCAGATACAGCCGCCGGCTGTCAGGTGTTTTTCAATCCGTAAGTCCCTCCTCCATATGTTTCCCCTCCCCTCCCCCACCATTGCAGTTTATCCATTGATGAAACGTTTCCGGTAAAGTTTTCCACAGTCCAGATTCGGCTCTTCGCATCCTTGTAGAGTCCTCTGTCCGCTGCCTCCTTGAAGATCAGAAGTCGGATCAAGAAAGCAGATGAGATTTTAAGCTTGATGTTTGGGGCGAGACCGTTGCGTAGGTTAAACTATGCGGCTCTAAGAGGGTGTGATTGACCCAAAATGTGAGCGTGCAAAGATTCATCAACAAACGATGACCTCAGCGTAGCATTAGCTCTCCACTGTCAGGGGCTTTGGCGGGGGAGGGCGTGGGGGGCGGGATATGGGAAGAACGAGCGGAAATACCAAACAAGGGTTTTGACCGAATCCCTTCCATCAAGGAACCTAGACTTGTTAAGGAGGCACAACTGATATACATGCCACAAATAAGAATTAAGTGCAGGGGCGCCTGGGTGGCTCAGTTGGTTGAGAGACTGACTTCGGCTCAAGTCATGAGTTCGAGCCCTGCCTCAGGCTCTGTGCTGATGGCTCATTAGAGCCTAGAGCCTGCTTCGGTTTCTGTGTCTCCCTCTCTGTCTGCCCTTCCCCTGCTCACACTCTGTCTCTATGTCTCTCAAAAAAAAAAAAAAAAAGGTTAAAAAAAAAAAGAATTAAGTGCAAAACTGGGCTGTGGCTATAAGCACCATCTCCCTCCAAGGGTGAGATCCTCTAAAAAGGTTTTGGGTAGGATAACCTTCTCGAAATGGGTCTTGAAGGAGTGACAGATTTTGGAAGAAACATGGCATTCCAGGAAGTGAAGACATACAAAGAAAAGCACAGAGGTTGCCATGGGGGGGAGGGTGAGTACAGAGGATGATTTAGACTGGTTGGAAATGGGAAGGCATTAGAGAGACATGAACACGGGGCAGAGAGATAAGCGTTGGGGGAAATCTGCCGATCTCTAAAGACCGAGGCACATCCCATGTCACTCACGTTCTGGCACGTACCCTTTGGCAGATTCTAAAGGCCTGCAAATGTCACAGGTGTTTTAAGGACGTGGTTTCCAGTTCCGTTCCACAGAAGCATCGAGGCTTCTTCACCTTACAGAAACTTTTTCCAACCGAGTTGACCCTTTCTGAAGATTAAACACATGAAAAAGATTTTTATGAAAAACATACTTAGAATTAGATAAAGGGTTGAGGATTCGCTTTAAAATACTCCATCCAAGAGGTGGATACAGACAAAAGCTGGCCAGGGTTGGTAATTGTTGGAGCTGAGTGATGGGTACGTAGGGCTCTTACTGCTGTCCTCTCTGCTTTTGGGTACATTTGAATAATAAAAAGTTATTTGTAAACCTATTACTGTTGGGGTCAAAGGTCAGCCCCGCATCCCATGTTGCTAATGTTGTAGAAAAAAAAGGATTCACTGGACCAGAAGATGCAGGGCTTGTCTCTTCCGTTCCTCAGCTATTTAACTCCGAGCCAATTACTTCACCTCTGTGGACTCAACTCCCTTCTCTGTAAAATGAGGGGAAAGAGGAAAGAACGAGCATTTATTGACTGCCTATTAAGTGCAGCAATTGTGCAACCCACCTTATATACCTGATTTCAGTTATTGAGAGGGTGGACACAATGTTCTCCATAGGCTCTGAAATTTTTTTCCCACCCTGGAGTTCCAAGAATTATCCCTTTCGCTTTCATTTCGTTTTTTGGTAAGCCCGTGTCCCAGATACCTTGCTCGGCTATGAAGACACACAGATAAAAGAGACACCTCCTATCTTCAAGGAACTTATGATCTAAAAAGACAGACCGACAGCTCTCCAAATGCAGACTTATTCACTTCATGAAGTGTTAAAGAACAAAAACAGATCAGTAAGAAATTACACTACAAATAATGTTTACCAACAAAAGAAGATTTTAGTTTTCAGCAGTCTCTGTGTCTAAAGCAGAGCTTGAACTCACAATCCTGAGGTCAAGAGTTACTTGCTCTACTGACCGAGCCAGCCGGGCACCCCATCTCCAGAACTTTATCATCATCCCAAACTGAAGCTCAGTACCCATTAAACACTTAACACTCCATCTTCCCTCCCCCCCAGCTCATGGCTGCCACCGTTCTACTTTCTGACTCTGAATTTTTCGTTTTTAATGTTTATTTATTTTTAAGAGGGGGAGGCAAAGAAAAAGACAGAGAGAGTCCAAGCAGGGTCTGTGCTGTCAGCACAGAGCCCGACGTGGGGCTCGAACCCATGAACCACAAGATTATGACCTCAGCTGAAACCAAGAGTCAACTCTTAACCAACTGAGCCACCCGGGTGCCCCACTGACTCTATGAATTTGACTACCCTAAATACATCCTCAGCCAGGTAGAAGCATACCATATTTGTCCTTTTCGTAACTGGCTTATTTAGCATAACGTTCTCAAGGTTCGTCCGTGTTGTAACCTGTCAGAATTTCCTTCCTTTTAAGGCTGAATAATATTCCATTGTGTGTGTCTGCCACATCTTATCCATTCATCTTTCAGTGAACATTTGGGTGGCTTCTACCTCCCGTCTATTGTGAAGAGTGCAGCAACGAACATGTGTCTACAAGTATCCCTTTAAGACTGTGCTTTGGGGGCGCCTGGGTGGCTCAGTTGGTTAAGCGGCCGACTTCGGGTCAGGTCGTGATCTCATGGTCTTTGAGTTCGAGCCCCGCGTCGGGCTCTGTGCTGACGGCTCAGAGCCTGGAGCCTGCTTCAGATTCTGTGTCTCCCTCTCTCTCTGTCCTTCCCTGCTCACACTCTGTCTCTATGTCTCTCAAAAATAAATCAAAATGTTAAAAAAAAAAAAAGACTGTGCTTTGGATTCTTTGTGGTATATACTACGTTAAGTCTTGAGGAACAAAAAGGAATTAAGGCAAAAAGGAAAAGGCAAGCATTCTAAAAACAGTGAGCAACTTCTACAAAGGCACAGAGAGTCATATCCTCTAGTAGGGCTGGAGCGCAGGGAGGAAGCGAGCAGCGAGATAGACGTGAAGCTACAGAAGGAGACGGGAGCTAGACCTCTAAAGGCCTCACCTCCCATGGGGGCTAAAAGTGAACTCAGAGAAACTTCTTCACTGCTGGTCTCCTTTTTTTTTTTTTTTTTAATGTTTATTTCTGAGAGAGAGGGACAGATTGTGAGCAGGGGAGGGGCAGAGAGAGGCAGAGACACAGAATCCAAAGCACGTTCCAGGCTTTAAGCTGTCAGCACAGACAGCCTGACACAGGGCTCAAACCCACAAACCGCGAGATCATGACCTGAGCCGAAGTTGGATGCTTAACTGACTGAGCCGCCCTGGCACCCCTCTTCGCCGCTATTCTTAAAGAGTCCACTGTAATGTAGTTTTAAGCAAATATTCAAAAACGATCTCTTTGCAGAGAAGAGTTCAGGCCCTAGTGGAAATGAGCACTGGAGAAGGCACACACATTGCAGAGACCCCAGTCTTCGGCTCCCCCCACAGCCGTCCCCCTCACTCTACAGTAAGGGACCACTCAGTAGACTGATTATGATCCATAGATAATAGGCCATTTAATAACATCTTTTGCTCAGAGTAGATTTTCTTTCTTTCTCTTTAAGTTTATTTATTGAAAGAGAGAGAGAGAGAATTCCAAGCAGGCTGCATGCAGGCAGGGCAAAGCCTGATGCAGGGCGTAAACCCACAAACTGTGAGGCCATGACCTGAAGTGAGATCAGGGGCCGGACACCCAATGGGCTGAACCACCCAGGCGCCCCATCAGAATATCTTTTCTAACGAATTGTTTTTATTTGACTGAATTCTCTTCAGAATCAACTAAACTGGAGAACGAATCCAATTATGGGATTCTGCATTCGACGCTGCGGCTTGCAACACAGGATGAATCCCTTCAGCTGCGGTGAAAATGGTGCCGGGGAAACTTGGGGCCCAATCAGAGATGAGTGGTTTTATGACAGTGCAACCGTAATCTTTTCGTTTCTATAGTCTTTTTTTTTTTTTTTTCTTAGTAAACTCTATACCCAATGTGGGGCTTGAACTCATGACCCCGAGATCAAGTTGTATGCTCTACCAATTAAGCCAGTCAGGTGCCCCTCTGTAAAGTCTTTTTTTTTAATGTTTATTTTTTATTTTTTTGAGAGACGGAGAGAGCATGAGCATGGGAAGGGCAGAGAGAAAGGGAGACACAGAATCTGAAGCAGGCTCCAAGCCTTGAGCTGTCAGCACAGAGCCCAATGTGGGGCTCGAACCCACAGACCGTGAGAACATGACCTGAGCCGAAGTCGGACGCTCAACCGACTGAGCCACCCAGGTGCCCCTACAGAGATGGAGTTTGAAGTGATCTTGGACGTTACAGGGCAACACAAAAAGTCATCAGTAGGTACTGGCAGCCCGCAAGTGAGTGATGTCCCCAAATACACTGGGGAAGGTAGAATGATCACAGTAAGGACAGTCTGGTCCTCATCTTTTAGGGACTGGTCACTTCACACTTGAAGTTTGCTCTTGAGCTCTAGGTATCATGATGTCTTAAATGCAACTGCGAGGCATGTGGGTGATGGGAATTCATTTTCGTTATCTTCTTTTATTCAGTCTGAAGGTCTAAGTTCAGGAGCATGTAACAGATCTGGCTCGCTCCCTCCAGTCCAAAATGGCCCAAAGAAGACAACAGTTCAGCTCTCTCAGATATGAGTACGACTATAGGCAGTTAGTGATGGTGGTGTGGCCACAGTGGCCATTCTGCCACCTCCAGAGGTTGCCTTGCTCACGTGGCCAAAGATGGCCCACTACCAAGTCCTTGTTGCAAGTCACAGGGTAGAGGAAGGTGAGGAGAAGCTTATCACCTCTCCGTGAGGACGCGTTCCAGAATAGATACTTCCAGGGGCCAGAATTAATCGGAAGGCCGTGAGAAATGGCAAAAGTTGCTGGATACGTTGTCACTGTGACAGTGGGGTTCTCTGACAAGGAAGAAGGATAAAGCATCTATTGGGGGGGGTCCCTAGCAATCTTTGTCACATATGTTTTACTATTTCTAAATTGGAAAAAAAAAAAAAGAAAGAAAGAAAAGAATAACTGATTCTTAAAGCTAGAAAACTCTTCCATGCTTACCCGGTCAATGCCCACTCATCCCTCTTATCTCAACTTATAAGTCACTTCCTCAGAGAAGCCGGCCTGGGGTTTTCCCCTCCCTTCCCTTCCCTCCCAACACCCCCATCTGACGAGGTCTCCGTAGTGTTCTGGGTCAACGGCACTGCTTTCAGGGTAATTACCAGAACTGAAATCAATATACGACTGTGTGTATAAGGCTTCCTGGCTGCTCTGCGAGGACAGGGACTGAACCCGTCGCAGTCACCCAGGCCCTCGGTCAGCACGGAAGGCAGGTTTCTCAGATCAGTTCCAGTGAAAGGGAAAACAAGGTGTGTGCTCAAGGGCACATAACTAGGGCGGAACCGAGACCAACACTGGCTCTTCACGCTCCTACATTCTTATCACCCCACACAGCTCGTACAGGTGACAAAGTGCAGGGGCGCCTGGGTGGCTCAGTCGGTTAAGTGGCCGACTTCAGCTCAGGTCATGATCTTACGGTCTGTGAGTTCGAGCCCTACATCGGGCTCTGTGCTGACGGCTCAGAGCCTGGAGCCTGCTTCAGAGTCTGTGTCTCCCTCTCTCTCTGCCCTTCCCCTGCTCATGCTCTGTCTCTGTCTCTCAAAACTAAATAAATGTAAAAAAAAAAAAAAAAAAGGTGACAAAATGTGGCCCAGGAGAACAAAATCGCTTTGCCCACCTTGTGCAGATGGGTAGTGGCAGGACGAGGCCTGGAAATCCAACATGCTAATGCTTAGCCCCATTCTCTTTCCACCGTAATACATTCATGCTTTTATTTCTAAACCCCAGGAACTCCTTTTTCAGGAAGTCAAGGCGTTTACAGAAAGATTCATCATCATAGACATTAAATTTTTTTTAACGTTTATTTATTTTTGAGACATAGAGACAGAGCGTGAGCAGGAGGAGGGCGGGGGGGGGGGGCTCGAACTCACAGACCTTGAGATCATGACCTGAGCTGAAGTTGGCTGCTTAACCGACTGAGCCACCTAGGCGCCCCATCATCATAGACATAAACGATGTGCTTAAAATGAAAACTTTGATTTTGATAAGAAATCGGGGTAATTGTGAGGGTGAACCTCAACAGAACCCTCGATCAGGAAAAAATAAAGGACATAAAAGATATTTTGGAAACAGGAAAATTTAAATATAGGCTGTATTTACAATTTTTAATGGTTATTTTGTTTTTGAGAGAGAGAGACAGAGTGTGAATGGGGGAGGGGCAGAGAGAGGGAGACACAGAATGCGAAGCAGGCTCCAGGCTCTGAGTTGTTAGCACAGAGCGCAATGCAGAGCTTGAGCTCATGAACCAAGAGATCATGACCGGAGCTGAAGTTGGACGCTTAGCTGACTGAGCCACCCAGGCGCCCCTAAATTTAGGCTGTATTTTAGATGACAATTATTAAATAGATGTAATAATGATATTGTGGTTAAGTAGAAGAATATCCCTTTACTTACAACATGCAGTCTAAAGTATTAGGTGGGGCTAGCGGGAGAAGTGTTATGTCTACTACACAGAGGATCTTACCTTTGAGTTCAGCTTGGAAGATAGTGCTGGTCTATGTATAGAGGAGCTGCTTATCTGTTCCTCTTGGGGAGGAAGTAGCATTTTGATCATCACATAAAGTATTACTGCTTCATGTTATTATTTCGATCAACAGAGACTAAGGCATCTTCCCCAACAATGCTGATTGGATAAAAGACTTTACGTAATCCATATGCTGACAAACTACAATACAGCTGCTTTTAAAAACCTCTCTTTGCACATCCTGGATCGACTCTGTCAGGGAGTACATTAGAAGAACATATGTTACAGAATATTCTGTTGCTTTTAAAACAATAATTGACCTCACCAGAGAAGGCCATGTACTCTTGGCATCCAATCCTCCTACAATGTTTTCTTTGTCTCTAAGAATCATTTATGTTTAACACGTGCTGTTTCAAAGAATGGCAAGAATTCTTAAACAATTGAAGCTCTAATCTATGACTGTCCTCCAGAAACGGAAAACCAAACTAATATGTCTCCTGACTATTTTTGTTTCTTCTGCCTTCTCCCCAAACTTTAATCACCAGTTCTGCCATTTCAGAGTTACAAAACACTATTTTTAGTACTGTTTTTTTAACAACAGCAACTTATAATTTCATAAAGATGATAAGGCTCAGTGAAGATCTACTAACTACAATGGTCATTTACACTAGACTAGACAACTAAGGGAAGTTCTATATTCTCCATCCATTGCTAGAGAGCACAAAAATAGGAGGAACTCATGATTTATGTTCTCAGATGTTTTGAAGCAAAGGTCTTTTCTTTTCAAGTTTATTTATTTTTAGGTAATCTCTACACCCAATGCGAGACTCAAACTCATGGCCCTGAGATCAAGAGTCAGTATTCTTTTCTTACTGGGCCAGCCAGGCACCCCTGGAGCAAAGGTCTTGACCATACCTCTTAAAACAACTTCTAGCATTAATATTCTACTAGAAAAATTCAGGCAGACAACAAAAGTGAGGTCGAATTGTGTTTCTGTGGTATTTCTGTATATATAAATGTCAGCGAA
Organism: Paguma larvata; assembly: GCA_030068075.1. Taxonomy (NCBI): domain Eukaryota; kingdom Metazoa; phylum Chordata; class Mammalia; order Carnivora; family Viverridae; genus Paguma; species Paguma larvata. The sequence continues at coordinate 14,949,177 of CM057829.1, forward strand.
GTAGCCAGATTAAAATACCAAAATGAGAGACCCTGGGTGGTCTCCAAGCCTGAGAGCAGCATCAGGGAAGGATGGGGCTTTTCCTGGGGATGAATTGGGGAGTGAGCGTGAGGAAACATGGTCCCTTGTCATCCACTTCAATAACGTGTTTTCCATGAAGTCTCACAGATAGGCTCAAGATATTGCCTTCTGTTTGACAAGGACCCGTATACAAGATGTGAGCTTAAGGAATCCCAAGTGTGCTCAGGGTAAGCAAGAGGGTGGTGACAGGATTTCTCTAAATAGAAATGGCTCTCACTGTCACTTGAGAAAAGCTTCCGGAGCAGGACCAAGACCCATAGGACTCCTCAGTTTGTGGTCACTCAGGAAATACAAAACCATAAGACTATCAATATTTAGGGAGTCTTCATGATAAGTGTCAGGGAACATCCAGAGGAAAAATGTCATAAATCATTTTGGAATATTAGAAAGTCTAATAAAAGAAATTGATTAGTTTTTGTCCTCATTTCGGGGAGATCCATTTCAGAAATGAGGGCAGCATTAAGCACCTCTTAGAGCAAAGGAGGAAAAGGAAAGTATCAACTACTATGGATTGAATGCGTGTGTCCCTCCCCACATTCATATGTTAAAACCTAAACCTATTGCCCACAAAGGGATGATTTTAGGAGGTGAGGCTTTCAGAGGTGACAGGATCATGAGGGTGGACCCTCATGAACGTTGTTACCGTCCCAGATTGGGCGCCTGGGCAGCTCACTCAGCTGAGCATTTGACTTCTGCCCCAGTCAAGATCTCGCGGTTCGTTCAAGATCTCGCGGTTCGTTCAAGATCTCGCGGTTCGTTCCAGATCTCGCGGTTCGTTCCAGATCTCGCGGTTACTGAGCCCTGTGTCGGGCTCAGTGCTGACAGCTCGGAGCCTGGAACCTGCTTCAGGTTCTGTGTCTCTCACTCTGTCTGACCTTCTCCAGCTGGTGCTCTGCCTCTCTCTGTCTCTCAAAGATAAATAAAAACAGTAAAAAAATAAAAGACCCAGAGAGCCTCCCCAGCCCCTCTACCGTGTGAAGAGGACACAGTGAAAAGAAACAAGAAGCAGGACAGCCTCAGACACGGAGTCTGCTGGTACATTCTTGATCTTGGACTTCCCGGCCCCCAGAACTGTGAGAAATAAATTTCTATTGTTTATGAGCCGCCCAGTCTATGGTATTCCGTGATAGCAGCCCAGACGAAGACACCAACTAATTTGGAAGCATCCTGCTTAGACAGAGTCGCCTGCATTTTGCTGGGCGTATGACCTTGCAACTTTCTATTTTCCCCCAAAGCACCCAAACTGTATTAGTGTTTTGTTTTGTTTGTAAAGTAAACTCTACCCGCAACCTGCAGCTCAAACTCATGACCCTGAGATCAAGAGTTACTTGCTCTACCGACTAAGCCAGCCAGGTGCCCACCTTTTTTTTTTGTTAATGTTTATTTTTGAGAGGGGGAGGGGGAGGGGCAGAGAGAGACACACACAGAATCGCAAGCAGGCTTCAGGCTCTGAGTTGTGAGCACAGAGCCCCACGCGGGGCTTGAACCCACGAACTGCGAGATCATGACCTGAGCCGAAGTTGGATGCTTAACCGAACTGAGCCACCCAGGTGCCTACCTTCTTTTTTATATGTTAGTTTTCTAGAGTTTCCATAACAAACTACCACAAACCGCATGGCTTGAAACAATAGACATTTATTCTCTCACAGTTCCAGAAGCTAGAAATTTGAGACGGAGGTGTCCCCAGGGCCGTGCTCTCCTCCTTCGGGCAGCTGCCCGCATTCCCTGGTGTTCTCTGGTGCTGTGATCTGGGTGTTTGTGTCCCCCCTCGAAGTCCATGTATGTCGAATACCTCACCTCAAAGGTGATCCTATTAGTTGGTGGGGGTTTGGGGAGGTCATTAAATCGTGAGAGTGGAAGCCTCATGAATGGGATTTCTGCCTTATAAGAGAGGCTCCAGAGAGTTCCCTGGCTCATCCCACCACGTAAGAATTCAGTGAGAAGTCTGCGACCTGGAAAAGAGCCCTCAGCCGGCCCATGCTGGCACCCTCACCTCTAACTTCCAGCCTCCAGGACTAACACATATAATTCCGTTATCCGTAAACTGTGCAGTCCACAATATTTCGTTACAGCAGCCCATATGGACTAAGACATTTGACATTCCTGTCATCACGTGACCGTCTTCCCTCTGGGTGTACGTGTCTTTATGTGGTGTTCTGTGTATCTGTTTCTCTCTTTTCCTCTTAAATAGACATCAGACATACTGGATTTAGGGCCCACCCTAATCCAGTATGACCTCACCTTTTTGTTGTTGTTGTAAATTTTGTTTAAAATGCTTATTTACTTGTTTTGAGAGAAAGAGAGCACAAGCGAGGGAGGGGTAGAGAGAGAATCCCAAGGAGGCTCTCTGTATTGTCAAGGCAGAGCCCAATGCTGGGCTCCATCCCACAAACTGTGAGATCATGACCTGAGCTGAAATCAAGAATCAGGCGCTTAACCGACTGAGCTGCCCAGGTGCCCCCAGTGTGACCTCATCTTAACTTACATCTGCAATGTATTAATGTAACCCTAACCCTATTTCCAGATAAGGCACATTCACAAATACCAGGGATTAGGACTTTAGCATATCGTTTGAGGGGATACAGTTCAACCTCCAACACTACCCAGTAAGTCAGTTGGTTGTTTTCATATTTGTTGAGCATTTGTCTAACTGCTTGGGGCCCTTTATGTTAAACAGAAAAATCTAGACCAAAAGATAGAGTCTTTTGCCCTCAGGAGGTTATTAGAAAAACAATTTGAAATTATACCAGTAAATGGTATAAAAATTCGCATTGGTGCTATTTATAAAGATTTTCAAAATGGAGGAAAAAAGCCCTTAATTATCCAATTGAAAGGGTGTGTAAAGATAGGATAACCAGGTCACTCTGGTTTGCCCTGGACTCTCCAATAAAAGTCTGGTGTTCCGGGAACCCTCTGAGAAGCAGGCAAGTGCCAATGGTTGGTTACTCTGTAGCAAAACACTGGAAGGCTATGGAATCTTCATTTACAAATACATTCATAAAGATTTTAAATGACACGGGAGATGTTTTAAATGTCAAGCAACAACAGCAAAAAAGCAGAATTCAAAACGCTAGAAGCTGTGTAACTAAGCACATGAATTAAAAGAAAAAAACAGAAGGACTGGTACAAAATATGCCAGTTGCCTCTGTACAGTGAGTGGGGTTGTAAAAAGTTTTCTTTCCTGCTTCTTGACACATTAGTGTACTTTTCAAATTTTCTGTTGATGAATACGTATTGCTTAATCAGGAAAAAAATTAAGGTAAAAACTAATAAATTTCTGCATGGAAATGAGTCTAAATTCCTACTACTTTTGCTCTCATAGAATAATTAAAAGAACAGTCCTTCAAAAGTATTTATTTCATGGTGAACACTGCTATTAATTTTATCATTGAGATTTGACAGTAATCTGCTCTTACCACCACCTTTCAGGACTCACCAATGTGAAGTAACTTCCGAGCCGGAGAGCGGAGGGTTCGGAATTGGGGCTGCAGCCCTGTTCTTTCCTTTGGGAGAACCTTACCGTGGATCAGTACCCGCAACAGCAAGTTCGGGACACTACCCAATTTCCCCGCACGCATTCAGGTAAGGTTCCCTCAAGCTGCTGACATACACAAATGAGAGCTTTGCAGCGAAGTGAGTGAGTACACAGAAAATGCAGAGGAGAAGAAAAGGCAATTATTAACAGAGGAAGTGAATTTTGTGCAAGGAAAAGCTAATCACGTTATACCCTGTGGTTAAGTCATGATTTACATACTACTTATAATCACACTTAGTATCGATCCACAGTAAATGATGGTTAAAAATCAGATTGGGAGGGGCAGCTGGGTGGCTCAGTTGGTTAAGCGACCGACTTCGGCTCAGGTCATGATCTCACAGTCTGTGAGTTCGAGCTCCGCATCAGGCTCTGTGCTGAAGGCTCAGAACTTGAAGCCTGTTTCAGATTCTGTGACTCCCTCTCTCTCTGCCCTTCCCTTACTCACGCTCTGTCTCTCTCTCTCAACAATAAATAAACCTTAAAAAAAATTTAAAAAAAAAAACCAGATTGGGAGAATAAGGACAAGAAGTGTGGGTGTGTCCTGGGGTAGGCCTGGAAGACCGAGCTGTGGTCTCCCCAACCTGTTGGGAAATCAGCTGATGATATCTAAATTTTTTTTCAATGTTTATTTATTTTGGAGAGAGAGAGAGACAGCATGAGCAGGGGAGGGACACAGAGAGGGAGACACAGAATCAGAAGCAGGCTCCAGGCTCTGAGCTGCCAGCAAAGAGCCCAATGCGTGGCTCGAACTCACGAACATGAGATCATGACCTGAGCTGAATTCGGACGCTCAACCGACTGAGCCACCGAGGCGCCCCTCAACTGATAGTATCTAAAACTAAGAACTCGAGAAGTAAACATAAAACTTACTACTTAAAATTAGGGTGACGAATACTGAGGTACTCAGCTGAAAGTACTCAAGTGTCTGAAGAACAAGAGACGGGTAGAGATGACCAGGGATAGCTACTTTTAGCAACAAGTCTTATAGAACTATTTCACTTTTTTTTTAATGTTTATTTTTGAGAGAGAGACAGAGCACAAGTTGGGGAGGGGCAGAGAGAGGGAGACACAGAATCTGAAGCAGGCTTCAGGCTTCGAGCCATCAGCACAGAGCCCGACACAGGGCTCGAACATATAAACCGTGAGATCATGACCTGAGCCGAAGTTAGATGCTCAACGGACCGAGCCACCCAGGAGCCCCACATTCTTTAATTATTAAAGTCTTTTCACTAATAAGTATTTAAATGTGATTATTATTGGTTATTTTTATTTTATTCTTTTGTAAATTTCCTACTTATATCCCGTGTCATTTTTTTTGTGCTGTTGATATGTAAAGAGTCCTTTGTATATTATTAATATTAACTTTATGTTTGTCATATGGTTTGCAAAATTTTTTCCAAATTTGCTGAACCTTTGTAGCATATTTAGAAACATTTTCTTCATTCTAAAATTATTGTGGGGACACCTGGGTGGCTCAATCAGTTGAGCATCCGACTTGAGCTCAGGTCGTAATTTCACAGTTCGTGAGTTTAAGCCCTGCGTTGGGCTTTGTGCAGACAGCTCAGAGCCTGGAGCCTGCTTCAAATTCTGTGTCTCCTCCTCTCTTACCCTCCCCCATTTGCGCTCTCCCTTTCTCTATCAAAAATAAATATTTAAAAAATTAAAAATAATAATAAAATTATTTTTCAATAATCCATAATTTATAGAACTCTTATGTTATTTTTTAAGTTGTATTTTTGATCCATTTGAACTAATGTTGATGGTTAAAAGTAAGATAGTGATATATCATCCATTTTGAATAGTTTCTGGGTGCTTTAAGTTAGGGAACGGGGTCCCGCTACCCTATATGTGTAGCAAAAGCAAGTATTGTAATTTCTAGATTTGAATGTATTGTGTCTTTTCTGTTTTTACTTGAAATTATAAATATCTTACCTTTATTTTTAATTTTTGATTGCATTTCAGTAGCAGTTATCTTCAAATATGAATAAAAATTTAATTGCTTGAAGTTAAACTAAGATTTCAGTATTTTTTTGGCATTCAGACCATGTGGTTATTTTTTGTGTTCTTGCTGCTATAGTTTCAAAGTCTCAGAATGGTAAGCATTTTCTGGAAATCGATAGCATGATGGGATTTGAGAAGGGATTTTAGGTGCTTTTTTACCAGTAGTTAGGTAAGTTCATTTCTTACCTAGTTATCGGTAAAGTGAAGAGGCAAGAAGGGGGATTTCATAATAAGATATCACTGTTCTAAACCACAACTTCCCAAGAAATATTGGAGGAAATAATATCCCCATAATTATAATCAAAAATAGTGAAACGCTTTCACTGATTTGTGATGTACCTCTGGGTGTGTGCTCTGTAGGACTGAACCACGCTGTAAGTCATTGAGAAGTGGCCAGGGACAGAAGCACGATCCCCTTCACAGACACATACGCGCATGAAAGGGGAGCCCGATGAGGTGGTCCATAGGCTCAAGAAGGAAATTGTGTTTTCTTAAAGAAGAGACAACCTGACAACTGTAAAACAGAAGGGAAAGTTTTAGTCATATTAATTAAATTTTGTAACAAGAAGGAATTGTTTTTAAACCTGAAGTATGGGGGCACCTGGGTGGCTCAGTCGGTTGAGCGTCTGACTTCGGCTCAGATCATGATCTCACGGCTCGTGGGTTCGAGCCCCACATCGGGCTCCGTGTTGATGGCTTGGAGCCTGGAGCCTGCTTCCGATTCTCTCCCTCTCTCTCTGCCCCTCTCCTGCTCGCACTCTGTCTCTGAACAATAATTAAATGTTAAGAAAATAATAATAATAAAAAAAAAACCTTGAAGTATGATGGAGCGGATAAGGCACAGTGAACATCCTGCTCGCTCCATCAGTAGGAAAGTGAAAGCATTCCGTTTACTTCACTAAACGTTACTGGAGTGTCTGCGATGTGCCAGACGCTGGGCCAGGCCTGGGGTCGTAGAAACGAATGTGGCTGCATCGAACAGACGCACAGTCTTAAGAAGGAAGGGTGGTTTGGGCAACCTGGGGTTTGGAGAAGGCTTCTGGAAGGAGCTGACGCCAGAGTAAGGCTTTGTCAGAGGGAAGCTTGCGTGGGCAAAGCCAGCGAGACATAAAATAATATGATATTCACAGGGGGAATACAGGAGTTCACTAGTACAAGGGCCACAGAAGAGAGGAGTGGATAGGTAGGAAATGAGTTTGGAAAGGTAGGCAGAACCGGAAGATGTGTACGCCATGTTTACAATTTATTCTGTGTGTAGAGGAGGGGCCGTGGAGGGTATGAGATGAGGGACAAATGAGTAGCAACTTTTTGTTTATTTATTTATTTTGAGGGGGGAAGGGGCAGAGAAGGAGAGAGAGAGAGAGAGAGAGAGTGAGAATCCCAAGCAGGCTCTGTGCTTAGCACAGAGCCCGACTTGGAGCTCCATCTCACAAACTGTAAGATCATAACCTGAGCCGAAGTCGAGTTGGACGCTCAACTGACTGAGCCACCCTGACCCCCTAGAACTTTATAATTCTATAAACAGAAGCCTACTAATAATTGTTGGGCTTCATTATGTGACTGTTTTGAAGGGGATGAGAATATCCCCCCCTCAAATATGTAATGTTGGCATAAGGGTTTTGAGCTGAAGTCAGTTAAGCAGTAACAAACACAGAAAAAGCTCTTTGCCCTCTCCCTAGGTGCCTCAAAGCGGGTGATCAATTTCCCTTTGTGAAGGTGTCCTCCCTCCCTTTCTCATTCAAGCAGGAGGGAAACAACCATCATCACTAGAAACAGAAAGTCCGTAGGGAGATGGGTCTGTACAAACTTTACTAAAATAACCCGTATCTTCTAGTTTCCCACACATATTTACCTTCCCACAGATGTACCACCCCCGGAGCCCAGACCCTTTTCCTTTGTCATGTCACTTCTCCAAACATAGCACCCTTCGTTAAGATGGTTTATAAGCCCATGCTCTTTTTTTAAAGTTTTATTTATTTAAGCGATCTCTCCACCCAATGTGAGACTCGAACACAGGATCCCAAGATCGAGAGTCAGATGCTCTGCCAGCTAACCCTCATAAGCCACAGATTCTGACCACCTTCTGCGTTACTCACCACTGAGTCTTCCCACATGTATGTGCATTGTGTGCATAAATAGACTTATTCTTCTGTTAATCTCGCTTTTTTTTTTTTTTTAACGTTTATTTATTTTTGAGAGACATAGAGACAGAGCGTGAACAGGGGAAGGGCAGAGAGAGAGAGGGAGACACAGAATCCGAAGCAGGCTCCAGGCTCAGCACAGAGCCCGATGCGGGGCTCGAACTCACAGACCGTGAGATCATGACCTGAGCCGAAGTCGGCGGCTTAACCAACTGAGCCACCCAGGCGCCCCTAATCTCGCTTTTGAATTCACATGTTCTAAGGACTAGACCTAAGAAAGAAGAGCAAAAAGGGTTTTTTTCCCCCATCTTCCAGTTCCTACATTCAAGCCGGACCTTCTGCAGGGAAAACAATGTATATCTTAATAAAAGCAGAACTGTGACAGAGACAGAGGAAGAGATCCATGTGATGACAGAGGCAAAGCTGGGCGTTATGCTCCCGTAAGCCAAGGAACATCCGGGGCCACCAGAAGCCAGAACAAAACCAAGGAAGGACTCTTGCCTACAGCTTTCAGAGGAAGCATGACCTTCCTGTCACCTTGATGTCGGATGTCTAGCTCCCAGAACTGTGGGAGAATACATTTCTATGGTTTTAAGCCATCGAGTCTGTGGTACATTGTTACCGAAACCCTTGGAACCCACCGCTCTGCTGTCGCTGTCTTTCTGAGAGAAGGCAATGAAGAAAGTGATGTCAGCAGTCCCAAAGGAGAGGCGGATTCTCCAGGTTGGGAGAGATGGAGACTGCCCCTTCCGAGGTGTGCTGCTTAGAGGTACTGGAAGCTTCTTCAAGGTGCACAAGCCCACCCTCCACCCCTGTTCACACCAGGGCTGCCATAAGTCACTGATTATGATGCGAAAATAACGTTAGTGCACTCAGCCCACCTCGAGAACATATTCCATGATGGAGGGACGCAGGCCAGACTGTACTTTACCCGTGTGTGTGTGTGTGTGTGTGTGTGTGTGTGTGTGTGTGTGTGTGTGTGTGTGTGGTATCCGTGGTTGGGCTAGAGGGAAGAATTCAAAGAGCAGGCTCCACCCATAAAAGGGTAATTCCACTGGGCCCTAGGGGCTTTATGGCCAATTGTTTCGTGCTCAGAGAGGATACCGGACTCGTCCCGCCCTTGGCACCCTTTGATAAAGTAAAAAGCAGGTGTCGTTATGCTAGGAACTAGTTGACATCCTGAACAGAGCAGCAGCAAACGAATTTTAAGCAACCAAACTAAAACTTTTTAAATGCTTAATTAAAAAAAAAAATGGAACTGTGTGGCACCTGGCTGGCTCAGTCGGTAGAGCATGTGACTCTTGATCTCAGGGTTGCAGGTTTGAGCCCCACCTTGGGTGTAGAAATGACTTAAAAATAAAATTAAAAAAAAAAAGTGGAACTGTAACATAACAAGAGTAAGAATCCAGGCTTAGCATTAAATAAAGTCTCTGCACTCTCTTTCTCTCTCAAAAATAAATAAACATAAAAAACAAAAGAAAAAAAGAAAGAAAAATGTCCCCTAATACTTGTCAGTCACTCCATGTCCTAGCCCTGCCACAGTCCTAGGAAAAAAAGAAAGCCCCTTCTCCCAGAGTCTGTTCCCAGGGAACTGTGATCAGGCCTGCTTGAGTCATGGCCTGCCTCCACCGCCAGAGTGACGGGCAGGCCTGAGTGTTGGCTAGAGGACAGGATGACAGCAGTAATCCGTGCAAGTGACCCACACTCCAGGAGTTTTAAATCGTGTTGGTGGGTGGTTTTATGTACAGTTAAGTCATGCGTAGAAAAAAACCTATGCCCATGTATCAAACATTTATTTCTAGTGGAATTATGGGAGGTTCATTTGCTTCTTTACACCTCTCTGGATTTTCCAAATATTGCACAAAAGGCTTTATCAATTTGACAATGAGAGATTACAATGACAAAAACTAATTAGGAAAAGAAAATATGTCACTGATAAAACCGGGAAACCTACAGAGTCCTCACCAGGGCGATTAGGATGTATCTCAGTCTACCTGAAATGTGTGAGAATATACAGCGATTTCCAAGTTATGATGTGATTAATATCTGAGAAACAGTTGTGACTGTGACCCATGGAAATGGGGAGAGGGAGAACCCGTTAGTAGAAAGGGCAAGGGGTTTCCACAGCTCGCACAGAAAGGAATACTAGTAACACCTTTGTTGATCAAGTTAGCCTGATGTTTAAGGGAGAGTCCCAGTTCCGATGGGTTGGCTGTTACTGGATCTGTACGGAAAGAGAGTAGAAGGGGGTAGGTGATACCTACCTCTAAGGGGTCTGCTTGCTCTTCTCCCCTTTGCGCTCATTCCTTGCTCTCCAGAACTGAGCCTAGATGTCCCTGTTAATTCTGGAGATAGATAACCTAGTTCTCTGGCCAGGATAGATTCCAGCTGAAATCCACAAACTGGTATAAGGAAGGGAAAATGATTTCTCCTCTACACTTCCAGATTCTGTGACCGAGAACTCCCTACCCCCACCACAATAAAATACAGATTAACAAGAGAAAAACAATTTTAATAACATATCTACCTCATGTATACATATGACATACCCAGGAAAACTAAGTAAAACTCCCCAAAATGGCCAAAGCCACCCCCTTAAATACCATCTTCAGTTAAAGAAAAAAGAAAGATATTCAGGAACGGAGGTTGGTTGTGGAAGTGTTAAAAAAACAGAATTCAACCGAATCAATTTAAAGATGTAATTGGCTTTCTTCAAGATTCATGAATCAGGCAGAATTCCATCTTAGCAAATAGAAGGTTGCTCCAAGGAGCTGTACAAGACAGAAAACTTGTATAGGCAGGAGGAGGCAGGGCAAGGAAGTTATTCTAGCAAAGAATGGATTGTTTCAAGCGAGGTGGCCATCCTTCGGGGGAAGACAGGGGCATCTGTCAGGCAGAAGACCTCGCAAGTGCTGACCACGTGATTCTAGATTGACTGGGAAAGGTCACATTCTTGGGAGAGGCTGAAACTGCAACTAGATCAGCTTGTTTGTTTTCTGTTTTTTTGTTTTTTAAGTTTGTTTATTTTGAGAGAGAGAAAGAGAACACCCACAAGCAGAGAAAGAAAGGGAGAGACAGAATCCCAAGCAGGCTCCAGCTGTCAGCGCACAGCCTGATGCAGGGCTCAAACTCGTGATCTCTGAGCTCATGACCTGAGCTGAAATCAAGAGTGGGACGCTTAACCAACTGAGCTGCCCAGGCGCCCCATGCCAGTAGGTTAGGTATTAAGTCTTAGTTTCCCGATGTGGGGATTAGCACAAGTGACTCTATTTTGGACCTGTTGTTTCCCTTTTTAAACAATTCCCCCACTTCGATCAGTGTCTCAGCTTAATTGAGAGATGTGATCGAAGTTTAAGACATTAGCGCCAGTCCCGGTCTGAAGTCTCACTTGCTGATTTTCTTTCTTTCTTTTTTTTTTTGCTGATCTTCTATGTGATATTCACAGGTCATGAGATTTTTTGCTGAATCTGGGTAGTATTCACAAGTTGCAACTTTGGGTTCACATTTTTTAAGTTGGCTATACTCTCCATTCCCTTTTTGACATTCTGGTTTTAGAGAGATCGTTTGCTTGCTGGTTGGTTGCTGCAAATGTACATTTAAAGCTTTTAAGGGGTACCTGGGTGGCTTGGTCGGTTGAGCGTCCAACTTCAGCTCAGGTCATGATCTTGCGGTTCGTGGGTTCGAGCCCCACATCGGGCTCCGTGCTGACAGCTTAGAGCCTGGAGCCTCCTTCAGAATCTGTCTCCCTCTCTGCTCCTCACCCAGTCACACCCTGTCTCTTTCCCTTTCTCAAAAATAAATAAACATAAAAAAATGTGAAGCTTTTGAGAGAATATAGTGCAACTGGGGACTACTATGACTATTATGAGCAGGATAATTCCCAGTTTTGGAGTGCACTTCATGGCCCCAACACTGAAAATGGTCAAAATCAATTAAGTCAAAGAAAGACTCAGTTGAAGGAGTCACCTTTTTAAGCTAAGTAATCTCAAGTAACTGAGATTCAGCTTCCCCAGAGTGCAGATCCAGGTGGAGGAAGTGGTGGTGGCCACAGCACAGACTCCTCCTTGCTTAGCTGAGATGATCAAGGGCGGGGCTCCTGGCCGGCTCTTGGTGGAGCATGAGACCTTGATCTTAGGGTTAGGAGTTCAAGCCTTACTATGTTGGGTGTAGGGATTACTTAAAAATAACATTGTAAACACAATGGGGTGCATCCAACTTCAGCTCAGGTCGTGATCTTGTGGTTCATGAGTTCAAGTGCCGCCTCAGGCTTGCTGCTGTCAGCATGGAGCCCCCCGCCCCATCTCTGCCTCTCCACTGGCACGCTCTCTGTCTCAAAAACAAATAAACATTAAAAAAAAATAAAGGTTATGCCTGAGAATCTAAAAATTTTTGCTGGGCAGCTATTGCTTTAGCAGCAAACTCTAAAACTATTGACAGTGATACTTTTAATAGTTAAGGAGAGATCTCTAATTATAGACTCATTTACATTTACTCCTAACCAGGAGAGTAGGGCCCTGCCAAGGCAAGTGAATTCTGAATCATGAAAGCCTCCTGGTAGTTTGTTTGGAACCTGACAATATAAACTCAGGAGAGTCAGGCATCACAGTGTAACAGTTAAGGGTGCAGTCGGGTAACCTAAGAGACATCCTTGGTTATGCACCAGGCGTCTGGGAATCATAGGTCAAAGGAAGATGATAACCAACCACCACAGACAAAAATAAATTCTCTTTGGACACAGACCACTTCTAAGGCGGCGCAGTTAATGGACAGATTGGAGTTTTTGATGACAAATCCAGAAGTCTGAAGGGCCCCTTAGCAGTTGCCTGGTTGATGAGATGATGTTGTTATCTTTCCAGGCCAACCGCAGATTAAAGAATAGAAAGAAAAAAAGAAAAGGTTTCCTGTTTAAAGTAGGAATTCTCAGTTCAGTGTCTTGGGTGGATGCAGTCTAAATCAATGTCAGCCACTCCTCTTCCTCATTAATTTGACTCAGTGGTCTCTAGCATCTGCATGGGACCAGATGTCAGGTGGAGCCTTCTTCGGCTGTGAGGTTTGTACCCAAGGTTCAAGTCTGTGCCGTTTAGCTGCAATCTGGGTATCAAGGAGGACCTGGTATAGTCCCTTCCAAAGAGATTCAAGGACAATATTCGTTCTTAGTGAAAACAACAACAACAACAACAACAAAAACAAAAACAGAAAGCAAGAAAATGAGAACACTAGGAGAAAATTGGAAATATTAGTTTGGAGAGTCATAGCCAGATATTTGAGGAAACTAGAAGAATCCCAGATCTACTCCAGTTTAAGTTATATATATATATATGTATATATGTGTATATATGTGTATATATGTATATATGTGTATATATATGTATATATGTGTGTGTATATATATATGTATATATGTGTATATATATATATGTATATATGTGTATATATATATGTATATATATATATATGTATATATGACAAAATCTCAAGGTCAACAGGATTAGAATGTATATCTATAAGTTACTAACAATTGCCTCTGTTAATTTTCCAAAGACAGTCACAGTTTTACTGTGCATTTGTTTGCATTAAACTTGACCTGATTGTTTACATTAGTATATCATGAATAGTGATTGACCATATAAGCTCTTTTTAAGATTACTTTGCTGGAAATTTTCATGAGGAATCCAAGAAGTTTTTTAAAAGTGTCTGGTCATATCTTAGTCTATGTATATCTCTCTCAAATATAACATTCTAGTCCAGACCTTGGTGTAATATCAGGTGTTTCCAATTGTGTCCTGTTACAGGGAGAACACTCTCTTACTGAACTTCTGCAAATAACCATGTTTTCATAAAAAGAATACTCAAGAGTTTCTGAATTCTGGGGTGCCTGGGTGGCTCAGTGAGTTACGCGTCTGACTTCAGCTCAGGTGATGATATTGCTCATGGGTTCGAGCTCCATGTAGGGCTCTGTACTGACAGCTCAGAGCCTGGGGCCTGCTTCGGATTCTGTGTCTCTTTCTCTGCCCCTCCCCTGCTCACACTCTGTCTCTCAAAAATAAATAATGAACATTTAAAAAAATTAAAAAATGGGGACGCCTGGGTGGCTCAGTCTGTTAAGCGGCCAACTTCGGCTCAGGTCATGATCTCACAGTTTGTGAGTTAGAGCCCCGGGTTGGGCTCTGTTCTGACAACTCAGAGCCTGGAGCCTGCTTCAGATTCTGTGTCTTGCTCCCGCCCACTCACTCATGCATGCCTGCTCCCTCCCTCTCTCTTAAAAATAAATAAGTATTAAAAAAATTTTTTTAATAAAAAAAAAGTTTCTGAATTCTGGAGGAAGCAGGTAGGGAGAAATAAATGTTTCATCTTTTTTGCAAAGATATACTTTACCAAATTTCTGTAAGTCATACATAGCTTAAGAGAAAAGATTTCCTTAAATCTGGGAAAACAAAACATTGAGGAATCAGATCATCAAAATTATAATCATCCTCCTCAGTTCATTCAGACCCAGGTAATTAATACTTGCTCTGCTTGAATCCATTTCTTTTTAATTTTTTTTAATGTTTTTATTCATTTTTGAGAGATATAGAGACAGAGTGTGAGCAGGGGAGGGGCAGAGAGAGGGATACAGAATCTGAAGCAGGCTCTAGGCTCTGAGCTGTCAGCACAGAGCCCGACGTGGGGCTCGAACTTACAGACCGTGATATCATGCCCTGAGCCGAAGTCGGCCACTTAACCGACTGAGCCACCCAGGCGCCCCTGTTTGAATCCATTTCTTGCCATTAGTTCTGGAAATTTTTACCCAGTTAAGAGTTATGATCTTAAAGTTATCAGAAACCTGTACTTGTCAAAGTCCTTTCCATGAATCCCTACAGATGAGGCACTTTTGAAAGAGCATCTCAATAAAATAATAACTGTAAATGACACCCCCAAATACACACACACACACACACACACGAAATACTTCAAAACAAAACAAAAAAAACCTTGGAATTGTCCATGGTTAAAGATCTGAGGAGAGTTCACTATAAAGCAGCAGAACATTTGTAATCCTATACAAATTCAACAAAGAGAAGGCTTAGTATTCTTACTTGGCAATGGTTCCTATCTAATTTAACATATCAAATAAGCCTGAATTTAGTATCTTCTCTTTTTATGAAGGAGAACAAATCTTTTCAGATGTTCCAGGGACCCTCTGAAAAATCCCAATATTAGTTCAAGGTCAAAAAGGTTTCATTTACAATTTGATTTTGGGGGGCACCTGGCTGGCTCATTTGGAAGAGCATATGACTCTTGATCTTGGGGTTGTGGGTTTGAGCCTTACCTACATTGGGTGTAGAGATTAAAAAAAAAACAAAAAACAAAAAAAATACACCTTAAAAAAGAATTTGATCTGGGGAAGTTTTTCAAAAATATCAAAAGATTTAAACACTTGATTAGGGGCGCCTGGGTGGCTCAGCCGGTTGGGCGGCCGGCTTCGGCTCAGGTCATGATCTTGCAGTCAGTGAGTTTGAGCCCCGCATTGGACTCTGTGCTGACGGCTCAGAGCCTGGAGCCTGCTTCCGATTCTGTGTCTCCCTCTCTCTCTGCCCTTCCCCTGCTCATGCTCTGTCTGTATGTTTCTCAAAAATAAATAAATGTTAAAAAAAAATGTAAGCACTTGATTAATAGGAGCACAGATCATTATAAAACAATACCTAATTATCTGTTTGACTAAAATGACAAAAATTTCAAAGGCAAGTATAGAAGGTTACATATGTGATGTAACAAAGTGTCCATAAGTGATGGACAAAACTTAGCTCTTTTTTTTCAAACATTTTTATTTTTTATTTTTGAGAGACAGAGAGACAGAGCGTGAGCAAGGGAAGGGCAGAGAGAGAGGGAGACACAGAATCCGAAGCAGGCTCCAGGCTCTGAGCCAGCAGCACAGAGCCCGACGCGGGGCTCAAACTCACAAACCATGAGATCATGACCTGAGCTGAAGTCGGCCACTTCACTGACTGAGCCACTCGGGTGCCCCAAAACTTAGCTCTTAATATCGAGAAGACTCAGTCCCCTTAAGTAATCAAAGGCCTCATGATAAAAATAACAGAAAGCACAGGAAATATTTTGATAAAATATGAGATCTTTGTTCTCTAGATAGATTGCTTTAAAGGTAAAGAAAAACCTTTCACATTATTTTATCAAGAACAGATCAATAGTCCAAGACACCCTGTCCTTTTAACAGAGAGAAAAACAAATTCTAATTTTGAAACAGTTTACTTCTGATATCAATACTCATTTTTCTTATTCAGGTAAATTCATTTTAATCTCAGCCATCGTGACTACACACAAAATTCTTTTCTCAGGAGATTCCTCTTTCAGAAACTGTACAGCTTTTTTTTTTTTTTTTACAGTCAGATTTGGTCCTATGTTTTTCCTCTTTCCCATTCTCATTTTAGGACAAAATTACTTTCTTCTCCCTCAACAAAATGTGCCTCCATTCCTCATGACCTCCTTTTGCCAAAAAGATTCCTCCTACATTCTTTGCATACAGACTTGGTTCCCTTATTTCTAGTAGCCTCAAACAATTGTGAATGATCTGTTACTGACAAATTTATGAGTATGTTTCCTCATTCCTGAAAGTATATTTTCCTCATAGTAAATTTTCCACCGTGGCACAAAACACGTTTAACAATAGACCCAAATAACTTTAGTTCCTCCGTAAAGGAAGCCAAAAATAATTAAACTTACTGTCATTAATGTTTCAATACTTTATTTTACTTGAAAAAGACCTAGATATTAAATAACTATCCATCATTTAGTTTATCAATCACTTAGTCTTAAGCAAAATCTTAAGATTTCTGGTCACCAAGGGGCGCCTGGGTGGCTCAGTTGGTTAATGTCGGACTTCGGCTCAGGTCATGATCTCGCGGTTTTTGAGTTTGAACCCCGCATTGTGCTCTGTGCTGACAGCTCAGAGCTTGGAGCCTGCTTTGGATTCTGTGTCCCCACCTCTCTCTGCCCCTTCCCTGCTCAAGCTCTGTCTCTGTCTGTCAATAATAAATAAACGTTAAAAAAAAAAAAAGATTTCAGGTCACCAAAATGATTGGGAAAACGAAAAAGTTTACCTTAAAATTTTTATCCCACTTAAATTTATGTAATTCACTTGTTCTCAACAATTATGTTTCGATTATTTATGAGAATTTCATCATACCAAATTTTCTGTGCTGACAAATTATGAAACAGGGATAACATGTAATTATTCAACTAGTAAAACAAGGGAGAATAAACACTACGTATGCATCACTTTTAACACTAACAATTCTGAAGACTTAGACAAGTTAATTAATCCAAATTTACATTAGCTTTTATTTAACAAAGATTATATCAGATCGTAATCTCAGAGATCATGAGTTCAAGCCCCATGTCAGGCTCTGTGCTGACAGCTCAGAGCCTGGAGCCTGCTTCAGATTCTGTGTCTCCATCTCTCTTTGCCCCCCAAAACCCCCCCCACTCGTGCTCTGTCTCTCTCTCAAAAATAAATAAACATTGAAAAAAAATTTTTTAAAGTAAAGAAATTACATTAGACATTCAATACTTTATTGTAAACCTTATGTTAGATGATTTTGTCCAACTGTAAGCTAATGTAAGTGTTTGGAGCATGTTTAAGGTAGGCTAGGCTGACCCATGATGTTTATTAGTTTAGATGTATTAAATGCATTTTTGAATTGTTATATTTTCACCTTATGATAGGTTTATCTGGATGTAACCCCATCTCAGTCTAGGGAGATCTGTACAGGCAGAAGGAGGAAGGGCGAGGACATATTGTAGCAGAATGGATTGTTGCAAACAAGGTCACAGTCCTTTGGGGCAAGGACGGGGTCTAATGGTAATTCCAGAGTGACCAGTTAAAGGTCACATTCCCAGGAAAGGCTGAAACTGCAATTAGGATAGGTATCAAGTCTTTGTTTGAGATGTAGGGTATAGCACAAGTGACTCCATGTTGAGTCGTTTCTGTTTTAAGGTTGGTCTTTTGTAAGGTTGTTCTACAGGTATAAGTCTGGCCCCTTCTCTACTGATGAGAGTTTCTTGTAATTTATTGCCATTCTTCTCTTCCTGGCACAGACAGACCCTACAAATGGAGATTTCCCTTGTAAATGTCAGTTTCTCTTACAAGAGGGTAAATTCTACTGTTTTTAGAGCTTCTTCTATGTCTGCTTTTTCTCAAAAATAATCAGCTCAAAATCATCCTTATGCCAAAGAAGCATATTTTGGGGTGGCATATTCTGCTGCATTTTCATTTTTGTATATCCAAGAAAGGAGGGGACCCCAGGGACTATAGTGCACAAGAGGGGACGAGTAGGATGAGACGATGGCAAAGTAGTTAGGCAGTGACTGGCGGGCAGAGTGTGGAGGGAAAGCCAGTACAGCGTCCCTGAGCTTGGCTTCCCCAAGAAAGCAGAGCCTGAAATGAAATCCTATGTGGAGGTAGTTTATTTGGAATGATCCCAGGAAAGAGGAGAGGACTAGAGATCAAGACAGGGGAGAAGGAAAAAGCCAGGTGGAAGGTTGCTCCTTATAACAGAAGCAGGCAGAACTTAGTCCTCCATTTCCTGGGACTGACAAAGCAAGCCTCTGAGAATTCTCATCCAGATGAGGGAGAGCTGGAATTGTTTAATCCTTTGCCTCAGGCTTTGTAGTATCTGGAAGGTGGAGGAATCGCCAGGCAGGAAGCAGAGGGCTGCCCAGGTGTGCCCAGCAGGTGGCCACTGTGTGATGAATGGACACGAAGTCGCCTGGGGCTGGCCACCCCAGTCACAGCTGACCTCAGAAGTGGCTAAGAGGTGAGGATGCACCTGCTACAGAGAGTCTTGGGCAGAGGAACAAGGAGGCCCAGTTGTTTCTAATAAGATCATTCTGGCTGCAACTTGGAGACTAGCTTTGAGGACAACAAGGGTGGAAATGGAGACCAACCAAAGAAGTTATGGGGGTGGTCCTGGTGGGAAGTGAGGATATCGTTAAAAGCTGACTTCCCGACACAGCCTGTTGACAAGCTTTCTCCAGTAAAGTAGAACAAAATGTTGGCAGTGTCTTAGAAGGAAAAAGGCAAGGTAGAATTGTTGAGCATTCGAAGTTTGGTTTAGGACAGGTTTTTAAGTAGGGAGGCTTGATCGGAATCAGAGAAAAATCACGATATAACAATTTAGGATTGTTGAAACTAGCAAGAGGAGAACTTTGTTGTTGTTGTTGTTTTTTTTTAGCATTTTATTTATTTTTGAGAGGCATAGAGACAGAGTATGAGCAGGGGAAGGGCAGAGAGAGAGGGAGACACAGAATCTGAAGCAGGCTCCAGGCTCTGAGCCGGCAGCACAGAGCCCGACGTGGGGCTCGAACTCACAGACGGTGAGATCATGACCTGAGCCGAAGTCGGCCGCTCAACCGACTGAACCACTCAGGCGCCCCAGAACTTTGTTTTTAAAGATTTTGTTTGGGGGGCGCCTGGGTGACTTAGTCGGTTAAGGTCTGGTCATGATTTCATAGTTCGTGAGTTCAAGCCCTGCATTGGACTCTCTGCAGTCAGCACAGAGCCCATTTCAGATCTTCTGTCCCCCTCTCTCTGCCCCTCCCCCGCTGGTTCTCCCTCTCAAAATAAATACATTTGGGGCTCGAACTTACAACCCTGAGATCAAGAGTTGCATGCTTTACTGACTGAGCCAGCCAGGCATCCCACGCAGGGAGAATTTTAAGGCAAGGGGTTCAAAGAATTTGGGAGAATTTTAAGGCAAGAGGTTCAAAGAATTTTGAGGCATAAAATATCGGTTGATACTGTGTATTGCAAATTTGATGGAGCTTTCTAGAAGTTCCTGTAAGGAACAGTCAAGCTATTTGCCTGGGCTAATGTCTCACATTCATGTGGACATCTCTGGGAGTCATGTCCTTAGGACATTTCTGTCTGAGGATAAATGCTTTTCCTTCTCTGTGCCTTGTTCCAAAGAGGTAGCCCTGAGAATGGAGAGAAGTGAATGGATTCTGAACACATTTAAGAGACAGGAAAAACAGGGCTTCCTGTTGTACCAGATGTGTGAGACACACAGAAGAATCAACAACACCTAGAAATCTCACTAAGACAAGTTTGGGCTAGAGGCATAAATTTGGATATCATTAGGACACGATTATTATTTAAAGCTAATGGAATGCATAAAGTTGCCTACTGAGAGCTTCATTCTCCCAGTGTCTGTATATCATTGGAAAGATAAAAGCAGAGGGTCCAACGACTAATTCCAGGGTGCTTTTAATATTCAGAGGCCAGGTAGTGTGTTGAGTCAGAATGTATTTAATGGTAAACAACAGAAAATACTGGTAGGGTGTCTCAAACAGACAGGGTGTGTTCTCATGTAAGGTGAAGTCTGGAGCTAAGCAACCCAAGGGTGGGGCAGCTGAGCAATTATCCTTGTGGGAATCCAAGTTCTTTTGTCTTCCCCTTCTGCTGTCTTTACTGTAGGTCTCTAGCCTCGAGCTTGGCCTCAAGGTCACAGTAATTGCACCTTGAGACACACAACCACAATTCAGGTAGAAAGGAGGAGTGGCAGGGGGCAAATCAGCCCTTTTTTCTCTGGAAATGAAGGCTGTCCCAGAAGTCATTACTCAGCTGACTTCTTTGCTGACCAGAACTGTAACACATATCCACCTCTAACACCGGGCGAGTCCAGAAAAGGAAGTATTTTTAGCTGGGGTCTTTGCCTGCCCTGAACGATGCTAGGGGGTTTATTCATAAAGAAGAAGGAAGGAAGGGCTGTTGCATAAGCTGCTGGTAGTATGTGCCACCAGCCGATAAGAAGGACCCTTGAAGGAGACCAAGGAGTGACAAAGGACGAAGAAGGAAAACAAGGAGAAAGTGGTGTCTCAAAAATCAAAGGAAGAGAGTCTTTCGAGAAGGAGGGAGGGATCGACTGGGTCAAATATTCCTTAAAAACCTGAAAAAGATGAGCGGGGAGGGCAGGTCCGGTGGATCTGGTGATAAGGTCATTGGGGATAATGACAAGAGCAGGTTCTGTGACAAGATGGGCGTGGAAGTCCCGGGGAAGTATGCTAAGGAGAGAACGGGATGTGAGGAAATGGGCACAAATTTTAGAAATTCGGCCTTGAAAGGGGTAGTTGGGGGAGGAGAAGAAGGAGGAAAAAGGGAAGGATGTTTTAGGATGGAAAATTCTGTCATTTTACAGACTTACTGTCACCTCACTAAACTGTTTTGAGGATACGACATAGATTAGAGCTTTAAAATCGATCTTAAAACATTAAGGTTCAGGGTATTATAAATCCATTTCTTCCCAAACCCGTCATAGCATGGTGCACAGACCAGGCTTGGAGTCAGAAGGAGTTCGATTTGAATCCCAGTTCTGCCTCGCTGTGTGATCTTAAGCCAGTTGCTTAACTTCTCTGAATCTGTTTGCTCATGAGTAAAATGGGACAGTCGTGGCTACCTTGAAAGCTGTGAAATGGATGCATGTCAGGTGCCTTTCGTGGTGCCCAGCACGTAAGGAAATCGTCAAGCAGTTATACTCACATTCTTACAGCAAACCCAGGTAGAGCATTTTTACATCAAGGGTCCAGGTCGAGTTCCCAAGAGACAGAGTATACAGCAAATGCTTAATAACGTTTATAATTTCCTCTGAGCCAAGGCACAGGAAGACAACCAAGCCCCGTATAGCCGTGCTGCAGAATCCACACAATCCACGTTCTTCCTTCATGTTTCCCTATTTGTAACGCGGCAGAAAATCAGGTACCTGCTTGTCTCTCTGAGGCTCAAAGTATAGCCAGAGGGCTGAGCAGCCGCCGAGCATCTGCCTCCTCCTTGAAATTCAGGGTCAGCAGGAGGACAGACCCACCAGAGCACTCACAAGGGGAGATAGATCTTTGCAAGGCAGATGGAAGAACAAGTATTAAGCAAGAAAATGTGTGGATGTGTGTGAATGAAAAGGGATGGGTCGCGAGAGCTCCCATACTAAGGGCAAGCTAACTTTGTCTGATTGTTGCTTTGTAAGAACAATTATGAGTTTTACCTTTATTAGGCTTAGTTCTTTGTCTGAAACTGATGTGGGGACCGGGGTTGACCAGGGCAGGAGATGCAGGAGTTTGTGGAGTGAAGCGAAGGACTCTAATTTCTCTGTCCTGCACACCACGCTGCATGGTCCCCCTGGCTCTGACAGCTGGGATAGAATTCCTGAGCGTTGGTGAAGACACCGCGGGCTAATGGGGCTCTGGGAAGGGAGCAGAGTCCGCTGCCCTGCTTTACCCTGTGCGGGGCACAGCAACAGAAAGATCCGCACGCCGGGTGCAAGTTGTGGCCCCACCCCGTTAGTACCTGCTTACCTCGGGACCGTTTCCTAACCTTCCAGGGCCTTAAGAGTCTTTCCCAGTAATGCAAGTAATAAAACCTACATCACAGTTTCGTGTCGAAGACTAAACTAAACCAGATCTACAAGGTCCGGTTCAGTGCCCAGCACGTAGCTGGTACTCAGACATTTCTTCCCTTCTGAGCCCTTTCCCGGCGTCTGTCATCTGTTCCCCTTTCTGGTTCATATGTGCCCCACGCATACAGCCCTAGGGATGGGACACCATTTAGTGTATCACTCGGGTTCTCTGGGGAGCAGAAGCTAGGATGGGGTTTTGCAGGGAGCATTTGGGAAGAAAACAGGAGGGCAGTGGCCCGTGGCAGCCTCTGTAGGTAGAGCATGCAACTCTGGATCTCAGGGTGGTGAGTTCAAACCCCACGTTGGGCGTGGAGCCTATTTGGAAGGATGGAAGGAAGGGAGGAAGGGAGGGAAGGAGGGAGGGAGGGAGGAAGGAAGGAAGGAAGGAAGGAAGGAAGGAAGGAAGGAAGGGAGGGAGGGAGGGAGGGAGGGAGGGAGGGAGGAAGGAAGGAAGGAAGGAAGGAAGGAAGAGAGGGAGGGAGGGAGCGACAGCAGTAGGAGTAGCCGGAGGAGCCTTGAGGATGAAGATGTGACAAAGTCTCTGTCAACCCCAGGAAGCGCAGGGGCAAAGAATGCCTCCAGACCATCTGTCAGCGACGACATGGCCCAAAAAACTGACCACCAGCTGAGGTGGACCCTAGAAGAGCCAGCCGGGGCCATCAGCCCTTTCTTAAAGGCACATCTCTGGTCTGTCACGCCTCTGAAAACAAAATTTATTTGTGACACACACACGAAAATTCTTTTTAACAAACTCTAGGCAAATGACACTAGTGCTCCCAGGGCGAGAGGAGTGGTCGCCACGGATGAGGGGAAGACAGAGGAAGGAGAGGCAGGGGACGGGGCTGAAGAAGGGATGACAGGAGGGAAATGAGAAGGGGTGCGGAGGACCAGGGGTAACTGCCCTTCTCTGACGATGGGCGTGGCCTGAGCTAAGGGGAGGAATGGACCCTAAGAACTGACTTCACTTCCTCTTCCAGGAGTGGGTGAACCACCTGCACGCACATTCCTATGGTCGCCAGGCTGGAAACAGCAAAGTCACAGGGCCTCCCTTGCTGTCCTACCGAGAAGGAAGGAAAGGGTGTGTGGCCGAGACACGGCGGGAGAAGAGCAGCCTAGTCTTCCCTGTCTGATTTTCTTTTAGCCCTCAGTAAAGAAACCATTTTCTTCATAGCAATAGCAAGAAAGCCAGTGTTTACCCGGTGCTAACTATACACCGCGCGCTGTGCTGAGCACTTGAAGTTCATGGTCTTAATCCTCACAGCAGCCAGGGCTTGTTGGTCATGTTATTGTACCCAGATTACAGATGAGGAAACTAAGGTTTTCTAGTTTTTAGTTTCACCAAAGGAAAACCGTTTGCCCAAAACTGTGCAGTCAAGCAGGAATCCAGTAATTGTAAAATTTGAGCTCCAGCAGGACTCATGAACCCTCCCGAGCCCACGCTCAGCTTCCGTTCTGTCCCAGTGGGGAAAGAACACACACCTAAAAGCTGAGGCTCTGGATGCGCCCCTCAATTCTGCAGTCGGGTGGGGGTACTTCTGAGCAGGTCTCCCTAAATCTCCTCAGTCTCGTTTTTTCCCCTGGCCTTCGAATTGAGGGGATACGCGAGATAATCCTTAAGATTCTTCCAGCTACATCGTCCTGGGAGTTATTCCTTAGCAAGGGTGAATAATCCCCCAAATCATTCCAGGCTAAATCAGGACTAGGCGTACAGCCCAAGGCACTCAGGCTGGTCTTGTTTTCGAAGGCGAAAAAAAGGGCAAATAACATCACTGCAGAATATTAAATCAATTCAGATTGTTAATGGAGGGTCCGATGGGGAGGAGTTTATTTCCTCTGGATTTTAAGACCTTTCTCGGGTGAGAGCCTGACCTAGCCGTCTCGTCTGCTCCAGCCAGACCGCTCTCCCTTAGGACCGCTCGCTCATTTCACCCCCTTATACGTGGGAAGGCCTCACATGCCCGGACCTGAAATCCTTCCAGTTTAGATGTGCTTTGGGTCTACAGAGGCTTTTATTCCCTCTTTCATGAAATGAATCATGATTAATAATAGCCGGAGGGTGAGGAATTACAGTCATGCCTTATTACTGAGGATGCGTCTTTCCCCCTGCCTGGCTGATGATGACAGCAATGACGAAGCTCTTCATCAACGGGGAAAGAGCCTCAGCCTCAGGATGCCACCCGTACGTCCCCAGGGAAAGGCTGCTGTAAGCTGGTTGGACGAGCAAAGGGAACACAGCCCAGCTGGTCACCTGCCTTGGTTGGTCCACCTCCTGCAAAACTTACGATTCAGCTCTTGGCCCCCCAAAAACATCCTTTTTTTTTTTTTTTTTTCTTAAGAGGGAATCTAAGAGTCAGTACTGGTCTAGGAAAATGAATTTAAATTTCCTTTTGAACAGACAAAAATCAGCAGAATGAATAAAAGAACACCAATTTTTGGTAAGTTCTCTCCCCTTCTGGGAGTTCACCCCATCAAATATTCAATAAAAGTCATTTCCAAAAAGAGGTAGATAACAGAAGGGAGGCTTGGGGTTAGTAGCTTTTCACTTTGGCTTACGTTCTGAAACTATCTTGATTACTTCTTACGTGATCAGCCAGTCTCAAATTTAAACACACGGGGTCCACACTCACAGGGGCATGAGAAAATAAATTTTAAGAAAGAATAAAAGGATAGAGTCAGCATTACTTACGTTTTATCCCTCCAGCCCCCGTCTCCTCCTTTTGGTTTGAGCGCTAATGTTTTCGTCTCCACAAGTGCAAATGAGGCTTTTTCATTCTACGGAGGCAGGTTTAGCCTGACCCCTTTGCTAACTGTAAGCAGTGAATTGTTAAATCTAATAAGCATATGCACATTTGTTCTAAGAACAAATAGCTTTGGGGTGCGATGCAGGATGAACTGCAATGAAAATAAAATATTAAGTACTTAACATTTTGCCATAAAGAGTTGTCTACTGTCAAATCGTGTGGGATTTGATGTCTTATAATTTGATCCCGCTTCAATTATTTCCTGCTGTTGAATTTAGCAACCCCATCATCCTCCTTTGCCTACCTTTCCTCAAAGTGTCCTCTCAATGCCTGAACCCCCCGCCCCCCGCCCCACACACTCAGAAAAGGAAGTCAGTTTCAGGTGTAAGAAATAGCCCCTCCCTCTCTTGAACTACAACATTTTCAAATGGTAAATGGTTTCATTTGCATTTGAAGGAAAAACTGAAAGAATTGGTGCTGGGAAGGGGAAGTTCTTAAAATACTGCCCCCCCCCCAATATCCTGACCATAGAAACACAAAGGAAGGGGAAGTCTCCAAGATTAGCAAAGGTAACTATACGCGAAATGCGGTAAACATCAGTTCGCAGTGTCTCCAACTATCGGTCACTGTGCTGTGCACATGAAACTAATTCTGTAGGTCAGTTATGCTTCAATAAAAAAAGGTGGAAGAAGGTAGCAAATCTAGGACAAAAGTAATAAAGCTTTGTTACACACACGCGCAACAAATGCAATAAACATACAAACAAAATCCCCACAATGTCATGTTTCGTGAGAAGCAGCAAGTTGTCCGAAAGGGAAAATACCCCAAATCCCCATGGTCCCCTCCTTCTTCCTCCTTTGCCTCTTCGGGAGGTTCTCTCCTGCCCACAGGTAGAGCCTGCGACTTCTTTCAGGAAAAAACATGGTTATCTAAACTCCGAAAGGATTTCTTTTCATCTTAAACCTTCCCAAAGCCAAACAAGTCACCTCCCTCCCCGCCCCACCCTTGAGCTCGAATTTCTCCTGCTGTGGTTTTAATTCTCCATAGGATGCCTTCCAAACGACGGCAGTGAACTGTCCTCCAAAATGTTCCTATGGGGGGGGGGGGGTGGTGAGGCCACCTCTCCTGCACACTTCAGGTGAAAGGCGGGGCATCCAATTTTGGAAACCTCACCCCAAGCCAGTGTACTCTGGGGACTCTCGGATAGGGTCACCAACTGGCAGCAGAGGCCTCGCCTCTTTGTCCAACTCCCCTCCAAAAGGAGGTCAGAGGAGCGCCTTGGTTGGAACCAAAGAGCCTCCATTGAACCGAAGAGCTCAGCTCTGGAGCTTGGATTAGAGTCTTGGATTGTTCTATTCCTCACGTACAGATTAATCGAGGACGTTTTGTTTGGTTTTCCATCAGCCGAGGCCCTGACAGCGTGCCAGGCACTTACCCGACTCCTGGGTTTGCAGCGGGCTGCCCGAGAGACCAGGATTCTACCCTTGTGGACCAAGTGTAGCCCGGTAAGATACGGCCACAAGAAAGAAAAGAAACAGAACGATGTGTGAGAATTGGGAGAGAGGCCCGAGAAGGTCTTACCGCGGAAGTGGCCTTGGACTCAGCCCTGCAGGAAGGCCTCAGGCGTGGAGAGCCGAAGAGCCGGCCCAGGAGTGGCAAGTGCAAATACAGGAACCTGGCCCTCTACAGGCCGGAAGGGCGTTCAGGTGACTCGAGCTGCTCATCGAGGCAGGAGGGAAAAGGAGGGAAACCCGTAGCGTAAATGTGCTTAAGGCACAAGAATTCCACTGAGTAAACTTTAAAGACCTTGTTGGTTTTATTCAGCAATTCATGAATGTGGCCGCAGTCAATCTAGCAGATAAGACGAGTTCCCGGGATGCTTCAGCGGGTGGGATGCGTGACCTTTTGATTGCGGGGTTGTGACTTTGAGCCCTGCATCGGGTATAGGGATGACTTAAAAGTAAAACCTTTTTTTTTTAAGGAAGGAGCTCCAAAGTGTTATACAATTAGAGAGGGTTTAATGGACTAAAATGAGGGGTGCCTGGGTGGCTCAGTTGGTTAAGCATCCGATTGTGGCTTAGGTCGTGATCTGGGGTTCGTGAGCTCAAGCCCAGCGTCGGGCTCCGTGCTAACAGCTCAGAACCTGGAGCCTGCTTTGGATTCTGTGTCTTCCTTCCCTCCTCACTCTCTTCTCTCTCTCTCTCTCTCTGTCAAAAACAAACATTAAGGGGCGCCTGGGTGGCTCAGTCGGTTGAGCGTCCGACTTCAGCTCAGGTCATGATCTCGCGGTCTGTGGGTTCGAGCCCCGCGTCACGCTCTGGGCTGACAGCTCAGAGCCTGGAGCCTGCTTCGGATTCTGTGTTTCCCTCTCTCTATGCCCCTCCCCGACTCATGCTCTGTCTCTCTCTGTCTCAAAAATAAATAAACATTTAAAAAAATTAAAAAAAAAATTTTTTTTAATTATCTTTGAATCTACTCCTGAAATCATTATTGTACTACGTGTTAACTAACTTGGATGTAAATTTAAAAATAAATAAATAAATAAAATTATCTTCGTAGGCCAGAATGAGCAGAAAAAAAGGAATTATGCTAGGGAGTTGCTGATTGGTTAAAGCAGGATTATTTTCCTTGCAGAGAACAAAGGGAAGGCTTGGAAGCGGGTGAGGTCACTCGTGCCTAGCAGCCAAGCACGGGCTGACTGGCGCAGGCCCTCCACTTCTGGCGGCCAAGCATAGAAGCAGGTAAATTTTGGTTTGCCGATATGGAGCCTAGTGTGAGCCACTCCGTCCTGGGCCAAATCTGGTTACTTTAACAAATGCTCTGGGAAGTCATGGTCAAATTTTACCCAGAGGATTAACATCATCTCACCCACATTAAAAAAATATATTTTTATTTTAAAGTGTATTTATTTTGAGAGAGAGAGAGAGAGAAAGTGCGAGTGGGAGAAGGGCAGACAGAGAGAGAGAATCCCACCCAGCCTCTGCATTGGCAGTGTGTGGAGCCTGACTCGGGGCTCAAACCCACGAACCGTGAGGTCATGACCTGAGCCTACATTGGGCACTGAATCGACTGAGACCCCCCAGGCGCCCCTTGACCTATATTTTTAAAAGACCACTTCAATCCTCAGTCAAAGACTGGAATAGAGGGAAGGGTAGCAGCAGGGAACCCAGTAACCGAGGCCAAAGGAGCTGGTAGCTTCCGCTCGGAGCGTAGCAATCGGCATGGACAGAAGTGCACAGACTCTCATTCGGAGTGTCCTCTGGTGGTTGAGACCACAGGACCTGATGTCGGATGGACTGGCTGTTGGGGGACCGAGAGAAAAGAGGAATCAAAGATGACTCATAGGTTAAAGTCTTCGAGCAACTGGCTGGAAGGTGGTGACACCGACTGAGATGAAGGTTAAAGGATGACAAGTGTTTGCAGGGGAAGCTTCTCTGAGCTTCGGTTTCCTCGTTCATAAGATGGGGCCAACAGTACCTCATAAGCGGATGATGAAGATTCATTGAAAAGCCAGGGCCCACAGTGGGTGCTCCACGTTAGCTGCTGCTTGTTCTGTGTCCAAGCATTGTGCCACGATCTGGTTTTCAGAGGTGCAAACTTACTCTAGAAGCTTAGAGTTCAAGAAAAGAGGCCAAGTTGTTGAGGGATGGGGCAGTGAGGACGGTCGAATTCCTCTAGATGGTTCATGAGCAGAGCGTACAGGGAAAAATTTCAATACGGAAGATAAATCCAAGTGACACCGGGACTCCAGCACCCAAGCTGAGCACTTTCTAAGTTTGCTAAAGACCAGCTTCAGCGTGGCTTGGAGCGCTACAATACCGCCCACAGGCCGAGGCCGTGTCTAACGACGGGCTCTCTGAAGAAGGGAAAGCCCTGGTTTGTAGCGTTTGCCAGTTTCTGTGGCGTCCACGCTATCCTACCGCGGCCAATCTCAAACTGTCAACGTGATGCCCATTGGCTCACAGAATTCCTGAGAATTCAATAACCGGCTCTCGGAAAGCAATACGAGCTGGTTCTAGCTCATCACTGAACCTAAAATGTACTCAGTAGAGACAGCAATGACAAGTTTTAGTAAAAGGTGAAAGATTCATGCATTCGGAAGAGAAAACAGAGTATTATGATGACGTGTTAGGAAGAGGAATCTAGACTAAGTGTTCCCAGGAGAAAAGACAAAATGATTGGGGGCAAGAAGTTCATTTACTCATTCGTGTTCAACAAATTCTTACTGTCCACCTACTGTATGGAGGAGAATGTGGTAAGTACTAGGGATATCTCTATCTGGCCATCTGGTAAACAGACAAGGGACCGCAAAGCTTACAGAAAGCTCACAATTCAGCAGGCATCCACTGTAGGAACTCAGGCTGAGTCGAGAATGTTTTAGAGTACCGATGGTAGAAATTAAGAATAAGTGACAAGAAGGGCACCTGGGTGGCTCAGTTGGTCAAGTGTCCACCTTAGGCTCAGGCCGTGACCTCTGTGGTTTGCGGGTTCCAGCCCCACATCAGGCTCTGTGCTGACAGCTCAGAGCCTGGAGCCTGCTTTCAGTTCTGTGTCTCCCTGTCTCTCCGCTCCTCTCTGGCTCATGCTCTGTGACAAAGAGGCTCCTGGCTGGCTCAGTCTGGGGAGCGTGTGACTCTTGATTCCGGGGTCTTGTGTTCGAGCCCCATGTTGGGTGTGGAGATTACTTTAAAAAACAAATAAAATGCAGGAAAAAAAAAAGTGAGGAGTCGGATTTTGTTAGGCAGGATTTATGGCCGAATGTATGCTGTGGAACTAGAGGACACAATGGGAAGGTGTGACCAAAGCCTCTGGGGTGGAGCCGTTGCCCACTACCCGAGAGGTTCCAGAGAGAAGTCTGTACGGATACATGCTCAACCGAGAACTTGTCGAATGTGGAAGTGTTTCATGTTTGTAATGGAGTGTTCATAAAGTATTCTAATATATTTAATTCGCAGGGATGAATTACATGCAATGCGTTATATAAAAACCTAGTTTTTTTTATGTCCATGAAGACACATTTGACCAACTCCTGGGGAATTCTACAAGACAAGCAAACTGGTTTCTTTCACAAATAAATGGTGTTTACCCCTCCCTGCTCCCCGCCAAAAAAAAAAGATTAAAGAGGCAGAAGAGACATATCAGCCAAAAACAATGTGTGGAACATGTTCAGCTTCTGATGGAGATGAACCAACTGCAAAACGGCAATGCTGGAGGAAGAATGAGTATCAATAGCACGTTAGGTGGTGTTCAGGCATTAGCCCTGATTTTGGTAGGTGTGAAATGGGATTAGGGTTATGTCTTAGGGAAAAAAGCCCACTCATCTATAGATATATATATATCTAATCTATATATATTATCTACATATATATGTACGTGTCTATATATATATATAGACAGAGAGGTATTTATGGGTAAAATGGAATGATGTCTAGGATTTATTTTTGAGTAATCCAGGGGGGAGAATGAGGGAATGGATGAAACAAAAGCAGCAAAAGAGTGATAATTGTCAAAGCTGGGGGATGCTATGTTCGTCATGGGATCGTATATACTTACGTTATTATCTCTATGTTTAACATTTTCATAATGAAAAGTGAAATTAAAAAAAAAAATGAGGGATGCCTGGGTGGCTCAGTCAGTTAAGCGTCTGACTTCGGCTCTGGTCATGATCTTGCGGTTCTGGGTTTGAGCCCCGCGCCGGGCTCCATGCTGACAGCTCAGAGCCTGGAGCCTGCTTCGGATTCTGTGTCTCCCTCTCTCTCTCTGCCTCTCCCCCACTCATGCTCTGTCTCTCTTTCTCTGTCTGTCTGTCTCTCTCAAAAATAAATGAATATTTAAGAAAAAAAATTTTTTTAATGAATAGAGGGGCACCTGGGTGGCTTAGTCAGTTGAGCGTCTGACTTGATTTTGGCTCAGGCCATGGTCTCAGGGTTCTGGGATTGAGCCACGTGTCAGATTCTCTCTCTCTCTCTTTCTCTCTCTCTAGGCTCCTCTCCCTTGCTCAGGCCTGTGCCCTCACTCTCTCTCTTTCTCTAAAAAAATAAATAAAAAGGAATGGAAAGGAAATTTCAGCAACTAAATGCTATAAAGAAAAATACAAATGTCAAGTACGACTTTCAGTTATTCAATCAACTGAACTTTCCTCCTATTGTCACGGAGACTGTATGCAGCAAAAGCGGCGGGCCAGTTAGATACCAGGGAATTGGGTCCTCTCTTACATGTTTTTTGTTTTTGCTGTTTTTAAAGTAAACTCCACCCTCAACGTGGGGCTTGAACTCAAGACCCTGAGATCAATCGTCGTGTGCTCTACAGATTGAGCAAGCCGGAAGCCCCAGGTCCTATCTCACAGGTATCACCGACCAGTCGTAAGGCTCTGGAGGCCCATACCACCTCTGCTTCCAAACCTGTGAAATAGAAATATACCCCCACCACCTCTTCTCTTTATCTCGTGAACTGTGGCAAAAATGAAGTGGGTAGCGGCACGGAATCCCCTCTGAGGAAGCAAACACATTTACGAAAGTCGGGGATGTTTTTCTTAGCCAGCATGGACAAATATTTGCCTTGTTGGAGCATTTTTAACATCGGGGCTGATGAAGAGTTAGATTGTCATAAATCAGCTTAGGAATTTTCACAAATGAAGAGTGTGCTCTGATCTCCGACAATTCGTCACTCCCAGGCTTCATCGGACCTCGGGACCCATCATCGTGAACGCCAGTTTCTGTCCCTCCGGAGATGGCTGAGATAAGAAGAAACGTGAGATTCAGAGAATCTGAAACAGGGGCGCCTGGGGGGCTCAGTTGGTTAAGTGTCCGACTCTGGCTTGGGTCATGATCTCATGGTTGGTGAGTTCGAGCCCCGTGTCGGGCTCCGTGCTGACAGCTCAGAGCCTGGAGCCTGCTTCAGATGCTGTGTCTCCCTCTCTCTTGGCCCCTCCCCGACTCATGCTCTGTCGCTGTCTCTCAAAAATGAATAAATGATAAAAAAAAATTAAAAAAAAGAAAATCTGAAACAAAGATTTTAGAAGATAATATTCTGCTAAGGCTGATGGGGGATGGGATAAGGGAAGGATGAGGTGATCAAGTCTCAAAGAATGTTCCATAGTTCTAATCCCTTATTGCGTTTGTTCATTCACTCATCAAACACTGAAGAGCACAAACTGTGTCAGCGTGCCAGCAAGAAGGGATATACTTATGAAAAAGGCAGACAGAGACACAGGGGTGGCTTAGCCGGTGGAGTGTGCGAGTCTTAATCTGGGGGTTGTGAGTTCGAGCCCCATGTTGGATGTGAAGTTTACTTTAAAAAACTAAATAAATGAGAAAAATAAGGCAGAAATCCCCATCTTCACGGAGTCCAAAGGATAATAGTGGAGGGGCACCTGGGGGGCTCAGTCGGTTAAGCGTCCGACTTCGGCTCAGGTCATGATCTCGTGGTTCCTGGGTTTGAGCCCCGAGTCGGGCCCTGTGCCGACAGCTCAGAGCCTGGAGCCTGCTTCTAGATTCTGTATCTCCCTCTCTCTCTGCCCCTCCCCCACTCGTGCTCTGTCTCTCTGTTGCTCAAAAAAACGAATAAACATTAAAAAAAATTTTTTTGAGTCCAATGATAGAGACAAATAAATTCCCTAGCCCACCTAATATGACCTGCTACGTGATACTATACAGTAGGTATGGGTGCAACAGAAAGCCCCTGAGGCCCCTAAACTAGTCTCATGGAGTCAAACAAAGACTTCCCGGAAGAAGTGTTTCCCAGGAGAAGGAGGACGGTCTAAGAAGGAGGATGGAGGTGCGGGAGGAGTGTGCGGAGGCCCAGAGGAGAAGACTAGGTGGAATGGTGAGATCTGAGGCTGAAGACAGAAGGACCGGGTCAGCACCATTTGAAGGGAAGCTGACTGTACCTGTTTTCAACTGTCTGTCTCCTGCTGCGTAACAAGCCACGCCAGACCTTACTGGCTTGAAACAACAGCATGCATTTATCTGCTCATGATTCTGAGATTTGGACAGGGCTTGGCAGGGGTGGATCTTCTTTGTTCCCTGTGGGGCGGGCCGGGCTGGCTTAACTGGACCTGGAGAACCGCTGGGGCTAGAAAGTTCACGTGGCCTCAGTCACGTACCTGGTGCTACATGTGGGGGCAGACTGGCCCTCTGCCTCTTCATCTAGTCTCTTATCTGGTAATCTGGCCCAAACTTGTGTCCATGACAGCTAAGTCCCAAGAGAAGGGAACACAGAAGCTCAGCCTTTAACCCCTGGGCTTAGAAATTCCAGAATACTCTTTCTACCTCTTACCACATTCTTCAGGTAAAAGCAAGTCATGAGGCCCAGATGCAAGAAAAGGGGAAGTCGGGGAGCCTGGGTGGCTCACTTGCTTGAGCATCTGGCTCTTTTTTTTTTTTTTAATGTTTATTTATTTATTTTTGAGAGAGAGCAAGAGAGGGAGGGAGAGCACAAGCAGGGGAAGGACAGAGAGAGGGAGACAGACCCTAAAGCAGGCTCCAGGCTCTGCAGAGCCTGATGCAGGCCCAAACCCATACACCGGGAGACCGTGACCCGAGCCGACATCGGACGCCTAACTGACCGAACCACCCAGGGACTCCCTGATTGTGGCTCAGGTCGCGATCTCACATGAGATCGAGCCCCGCATCGACTCTGCGCTGACAGCACAGAGCCTGCTTGGGATTCTCTCTCTCCCTCCCGCTCTGTCCCTCCCCTGCTCATGCTCTCTCTCAAAAGAAACGAACATTTTAAAAAAGGAGGGAAGGGGCGCCTGGGTGGCTCGGTTGGGCGGCCGACTTCAGCTCAGGTCATGATCTCACGGTCTGTGGGTTCGAGCCCCGCGTCGGGTTCTGTGCTGACGGCTCAGAGCCTGGAGCCTGCTTCGGATTCTATGTCTCCCTCTCTCTCTGCCCTTCCCCTGCTCATACTCTGTCTCTATGTCTCTCAAAAATAAACTTTAAAAAAAAATAAAATAAAATAAATAAAAATAAAAAAAAAATAAAAAAAAATAAAAAAAGGAGGGAGAGGAGGGGAAGTAGAGTCCACCTGTCTGTGGGAAGAGTGCGAACATGAGGATGGGGGTAACTGGTGGCCACCCCTGTGGACGGGCCACCACAGGGCCCACCCGCGTTTGCCCAGCAGGAAGAACGGTCTCTGTTCACTGTAGAGAAGGGATTGGAGCTAGGCAGGAACGGGGGCGAGAAGGCCAGTGTGGGGGCCTCGCGGAGTGGGTTGGGAACTGCAGGTGGAGGCTGGTGGTGAAGACGCAGAGAAGGAAACGGATTGGAAGGGGGCTTTACAGCAGGAAGACTCTGGGGCCAAGAGCAGAAGGAGGAGAGGAGTTGAGAGTGAGGCCAGGGCTCCTTCCTCGTCTCCGAGCGGCTGCCCCTCCTCCCGTCAGAACCCAGCCGAAGAAAGTCTTCTTCCCTAGTTTACCTTTCAGCGGCGCTCCCCTCCTGCTGAGGAAGTCACTCAGGTGGAGTTATTTTGACTCCAAGGAATCAAAGGTAAATTTATTTTGTTTAAACAGGCCAGGCAGGGATCCCCTACATACTTGTGAGAGTCTCAGGGGCAGCATAACGGGGCGCCTGGGTGGCTCAGTGGGTTAAGTGTCCGACTTTAGCTCAGGTCACGATCTCACGGTCTCTGAGTTCGAGCCCCGTGTCGGGCTCTGTGCTGACAGCTCAGAGCCTGGAGCCAGTTTCGGATTCTGTGTCTCCCTCTCTCTCTGCCCCTTGGCCACTCACACTCTGTCTCTTTCTCTTCAAAAATAAATAAACAGGAGGGGAGGGCGTCATATAAACAAACAAACAAACAAACAAACATTGGAGCACCTGGGTGGCTCAGTCGGTTGAGTGTCCGACTTTGGCTCAGGTCATGATCTTGCGGTCCGTGAGTTCGAGCCCCGCGTCGGGCTCTGTGCCGACAGCTCAGAGCCTGGAGCCTGCTTCGGATTCTGTGTCTCCATCTCTCTCTGTTCCTCCCCCGCTCTTGCTCTGTCTCTCTCTGTCTCAAAAATAAATAAACATTAAAAAAATATAAAATAAACAAACATTAAACAAGAATTTTTTAAGAGGCAGTGTGGCTGGTAACTTGAAAAGAGTTGGTGGGGAGGCAGGTAGGTCGGCTGTCCCCACTCCAGCTGGCTCAAACTCTAGCGGCCCTCCCCCGCCCCCCGTGGAGAAGAGCCAGGGTCGGTCAGGCTGTCCTGTCCTGCCTTGACCCCACACCTCGGGACCTTCTCCACTTCAGCGATCAGGAGAGTCGGGCTGACCTATTTTCTCTCTGACAGGTAGCGTCAGCCACCAGCTGGAGCAGGATTCTGAAATACTTGAGGTAAGTGAATGTCTGGGAGGCCGCGGAGAGCTTCCTGCCCCCAGAGAGAGTAAGAGTCTGTGTCTGGGTTGAAAGCTTTTTCTTTAGGATGCTGAGTGAAGACGGTCCGAGATGAGAGACCTGTGATTCTAGTCAGACAGGTCCATCGGGAAGCCTGATTCTTGGAGGAAGGACTTCTCAGAAAAACAAAAGTCTAGCCAATCAAGTGAGGTTCCCAAGCCTCCCTTTACCTGGGGCCAGAGATGACAAGAGCGAAACAGCCTCTCTCGGTTCACCTCCTCACCTTGGCTCTTGGCACTTAAAAAATCTGGGGCAACTCAGTCGTCTATTGATTCCTTAGGCTCTTGGGTAGTTTTGGGTTATAAAAATAGACGCACCTAGATCTTTTGCAAGATACAAAACTGGGCTCTTTTTTTCTTTCTCTGGGCACCGAAACTGAGTTTTAAGGGAAGAAGGAACAACTACAGAAACCAAACAAAGCAGCTGAAGAGGGAAAACTTAACGTGTCCCCAAACTGAAATAATCATCTTTTTTCCCACCCCCGGTTTCCCCTCCTCACTTCCCTATTCCTCTCAACAGTAACCGCATTCTCTGAGCTGCCCAAGCTCAAAGAAACTGATGTGTTTTTGTTTGTTTTTTATCTCTTTTTCTTTAAGGTTTTAAAAAATTTATTTAGGTAATTTCCACACCCAACGTAGAGCTCTACCACAAAACCCCAAGATCAAGAGTCAAGAGTCGCATGCTCTTCCAACTGAGCCCGTCAGGCATTCCTGCTGCTTTTTATCTTGACCGTTCCCTGTCCCCTCGTCCCACGTACCCATTGCCACCAAGTCTTGCTGGTCTACTCAAAGCTTGGTGACATCCCCACGGTTGTCGTCTCCCACCAGGTCTAGCCTTTCACCCTTCACCCCTCTATATTCTGTCCTTTCCGTCCCTCATCGGAGTGCCCTCTACAAACACGTTGCCCTCTCGAATACCTTCTAACTTCTCTCTCTCTTGTTTTTCTTTTGTACGATTTTACTTTGGAGTCTTCTCTACACCCAACGTGAGGCTCAAACTCATAATCCCAAGATCAAGAGTCGCATGCTCTACTGGCTGAGCAAGCCAGATGTCCCCTAAGATTTCCTCTTCCTCCTAAACTTTTATTTACTTATTTATTTTTAAGTAGGCTCCATGCCCAACATGGGGCTTGAACTCACAACCCTGAGATCAAGAGTCACAGGCTCTACTGACTGAGCCAGCCAGGCACGCCTTCACAGCTTCTAAATAAACCCTAAGCTACCCTCCTATAAGATCCTCATGACCTCGCTCCTGCCCATCTCCCCAAGACTCACCTTTTGTCCCTTGGTCAAGTCCACCAATTTCTTGCCCAAAGCTAACCAGTCTGCTCATGGTTCCTACAATGCCCCCTGCCCTCTCTGTCCCTCTGTCTGCATCCCCCTCCCCCAACTTCTGTGCCTGGCTGACTCCACTTCGTCCTTCAGCTTAGTGTGTCTGGTGTGCCTTCCTTCAGGACGCCTTCCCGGATAGCTCAGGCTAGGCATCCCCAACTCTTCCGTTGTAGTATTCAAGGCACTGCGTTAGAACAGCCTGTCTGACGTCTCTACACCGTGAGCTGCTTCGGGGAAGAGCCCTCTCTGTGTCAGGACATCAGAGTAAACACCCTATAAATGGAGCTGAATGTCTGAGCCTCCTGCAAGAGCCCCTTCTGAGTATTTTTCTTTTCCTTCCCACCACGAAGCTCTCCATCTACTCTCTTGTCATAATCTGCCCTGCCCTGCCCTGAAAACAAAACAAAGTATACACTTAAGGGAGAAGTTCTAAGTGAAGCCGGCATTCATGGCTCTCTAGAGGCTGTATACACTCCATTCTCCACTCCAACCCCTCCTCCCTGCACGGGCATCTTTGCAGGGTGGCTGCTACCCCAGGCTCCTGGAATACTTCAAATCTGGACATCAGTGCCGCGGGCGGTCCGGTCCCTTTGTTCTAGCCCTCCTCTCTCCACATTGTTCTGGGCCAGCCTAAGCCTCTTTTTGGTCTTTTTGGAAATTCCTGCTCAAGCCTTGCCCCTTCTAGGAAGCCTTCTGAACCTGCAAGATCTCTCCCTCGTTTCTGAATTTTATGGCATGTATTAATCTAATCTACATCTTTATTTGTACTTAACCATAAGCCGCCTCGTGCTGTTATTTAATTTTTCTCGAGGACATGTTTTTGTTCCAACCAGATTCTAAGAGCAAGGGTCGTTTCTCATGTGACTTCTTACTCCCTTCAATATCAATATCAGGTACATTACAGGCCCTTAATATATTTTTCATAAATCAGGGACAAATACAAAATCCAGGGACAGTAGGAAACACATTCAGCTTTTATTTTCAACACACTGTCAAGAGTAGAGAAGGAAGTGGAAACGAGGTTTCTGCCTTATGGGGCTTAGTTCTAATGAAAGGAGCTAAGACCATGACAAATGGAACTGTTAACACAAGTGGTTTAAAAAAACCACAGTTGTGGGGCACCTGGGTGGCTCAGTTGGTTAAGCATCTGACTTCAGCTCAGGTCATGATCTCGCGGTTTGTGAGTTCGAGCCCCACGTCAGGCTTCATGGACAGGTCAGAGCCTGGAGCCTGCTTCGGACCCTGTGGTCTCTCTCTCTGCTCCTCCCTCGCTCATGCTCCGTCTCTCTCAAAAACAAACAAACAAACAAAAAACATTAAAAAAAACCCACTAGAGTGTAAAGAGAGTTATTTATATAGAGATTTACTCGGTAATTGGGAAATTAAAGTCCAGATAGGACCTGGCAGGACCAAAGTCCATTCCTATTCTTTTCTGTTTTCCACATTCCTCTCCCAACCTCCTCTGAACTAAACCGTCCACACCAGAGGTTCTCAAACCCGGGTGAGCATCAGAATTCCCTGGAGGGCTTGGCGAACCGCGGGGCCACTGCCCCCAGATTCCCATCAGTGGGTCTGGGATGGAGCCCAAGAGTGTGCATTTCTAGCAAGTCTGAATCCAGCTGATTCTGATCCTGCCCGTCCAGAACAGCGCTTATGGAGAATCCCCAGGCTGGACCATTCTGGAACCTGATCACGGACATTATCGAACATTTTCCGTGAATTCTTTTCTTCCCCCTTGTGCCTGTCTTTTAGGCAGAGTGCAATCTCCCACAGGGCAGGGACTATTTTATCATTGTTTTTCTAACTTCTTCCAATCCTAGCTGAGTGTTATACACGGAGCGTAATTCAATACATCTGCGAAAGCCAGGGGAGAAAGAAAGTAGGATCCTTCATGGTGAAAAATAAAGGCAAAAGAAAATCTGTGCATTCTTTCAAGTCTTGGCTCACTTGGAGGAAATAAATAGTCCCAGTATTCATACTCATACCCAAATCAGAATTCTTCCCTCGGTAGGACCGAATTACTTTCAAATGGAGAGAACCGTCCATGAGAACTACACCTCATGACTCAGCCCATTCATTCATTCCTCCGACCCAGCAACAATCTGAATCAGTTTAAACATGATTGAGCAGCGCCGTGCAGGATTGATCATATTTGTGACAGGAAAAGCAATCAGTTTGGCAGGGAACAAATGATATTACAGGGCCCAAAGGTGAGTAATTGGCCCTAATGACTTGGAAATAAATTTGAATTCGCATCGGGTAGGCTATATAAATATCTACTGTATAACTGAATGCCTGGTGCTTTTGGGGGGCAAGTGGGGTGGGAGGGGCGGGGGCATCGGGAGGAGAGGGCATTGTCGTCAGCTGCCCCCTCGCAGCTGGTGCTATTCCCACTTTCTTCTCCTCCCCAAGTTGAATGACAGTGGGTTAAAGGAACTGCTGAAGCACAGACAATGAGCGAAGAAAGTGGCAATTCACAGCCTATTAACCTTGGATTTTGGAAGTCGTGCCACTCCCATGAGTCTCCACTGCAGCTGGCTATAAACTCACAGCTCGGACAGATTTGCCTCCGTGTCCGTACTGGGACTTCTGCTTTTGGCTCTAAGACGGGCAAGACTTGGAAGAATGTCCTGGGAGTCTGGGAAAGGTAACTTGGTTGGAAAAAGGCTCCTCTGTGGGCCAGAGAGACGCAGTGCCTCATGGTGGCCACTGGTGTCTGGGATTTAAGTCCTGCCTTTCCCCCAAGTGTTCAGAGGAATGGGTACAGGGAGGATGGTCTCCGTTCAGTGGCCGTTCATGGGTTCTGTCACTCGGAAAATACTTACCGAGGGCCTGCTCTGCCCTTCCTGTGGATGCGCGGTCAAGAATGGAAGCTTCCTGGAGCTTGCAGTCTCAAATGTCCTTCTGACCCAGGAGGACCAGCTTTGATGGTCTGTCCAGCATTTTTCCAGGATGTGGGACTTTTCCAGGACGTGCTTTTCCAGGATGTGGGACTCTCAGTCTTAAATACCAGGAAAGTCTCGGACGATCCAAAAGGTGGACTCTTACCTGGAGCCCACATTTCCTGGTCATGGTGATCATTCATGAACGTGGGCTCAAGAGCCCATGAGTAATAGGACTCTGCTTGAGACGGAAGAGTGAGATGTTGAAAATCGTAGCCATGATGGTGGGCCACATACGGCTTTGAGCTCTGGAAATACGGGGTGTTGAGAGAAAAGTTAGAAACTGAAAAAGCCGGGGGTAAGAGGGAGAGGGAGGTATACTCTTTACTAGTAAATCTATTGAAGAATAGTTTTGTTTTTTTTTAATGTTTATTTTTGAGAGGGAGACAAAGACAGAGCATGAATTGGGGAGGAGCAGAGAGAGGGAGACACAGAATCCGAAGCAGGCTCCAGGCTCTGAGCCGTCAGCACAGAGCCCGATGTGGGGCTCGAACTCACAAACCGCAAGATCAAGGGCTGAGCCAAAGTCAGATGCTTAACTGACTGAGCCACCCAGTTGCCCCTGAAGAATAAATTTTGTGGGAAGGAAGGTAAGGAGATTAAAAGTGTTTGTTTGTATTATTTTTAAAAGATTTTATATATATTTTATTTTTTTTCTTCTTTTTTTAAAATTTGTTTTAATGTTTATTTACTTTTGAAAGAGCGAGAGAGAGACAGAGTACGAGAGGACGAGGGGCAGAGAGAGAGACACACAGAATCTGAAGCAGACTCCAGGCTCCGAGCTGTCAGCCCAGAGCCCGACTCGGGGCTCAAACCCAGAAACCGCGAGATCATGACTTGAGCCAAAGTTGACGCTCAACCAACTGAGCCACCCAGGTGTCCCCATCATACACATTTTTTTAGTGAATCAGGGCATAATATCAGGCTTTGAGGAAGGGAATGGCTATGTGTACTTTAGGACAGCAGACTATAATATTAGATTGGGGGACTGGGTACTTAGAGGTTGGCTATGAGAAAGCTTTTGCAAAAGTTTGCACCGAAACCGTTTTCCAGAAGAACATATTTTCAGTATTCAAATGAGAAGTTAGGAAAAGCCAGTTGTCTAGGCAGAATCTGCTTATTGTAGTCAAAATTCCAGGAATCTATCTGTATCACTCCTAAAAGATATCTACAATGATACCTGTGTTTCTTTTCCGCTTTTCCTTTCAGTTGGTTTTTATACTTCCAATATTTTTCCCCCTTATCCAAATCCATACTGGCGCATGTGATAACTTCATTTTATTGAGAAGAAAGCTGAGATATAAAAGATAGTACAAAAATTTTTAAATGTTTATTTATTTATTTATTTATTATTTTTGAATGTTTTATGTATTTAGTTTTTTGAGTGAGAGAGAGAGCACAAGTAGGGGAGAGGCAGAGAGAGAGGGAGACACAGAATCGGAAGCAGGCTCCAGGCTCCGAGCTATCAGTACAGAGCCCCACGCAGGGCTCAAACTCACAAACTGCGAGATCATGACCTGAGCTGACGTCAGACACGCAACCGACTGCACCACCCAGGTGCCCCTTTTTTTGTTGTTTGTTTATTTATTTTTGAGAGAGAGAGACAGAGTGCAAGCAGGGGAGGGACAGCGAGAAAGAGAGACACAGAACCCGAAGCAGGCTCCAGGCTCTGAGCTGACAGCACAGAGCCAGATGTGGGGCTTGAACTCCGGAAGCGTGAGGTCATGACCTGAGCGGAAGTTGGACGCTTAACCAACTGAGCCACCCAGGTGCTCCTCAGGAGATCCATCTTTGGAAGGCCTGGGACACAGGAGACAGAGAAGTGGGAGGGGATGGGGCATCGTGTAGGCCAGTGTTTCTCAAAACCACACAGGACAAGATTTCTAGCAGAAGAACCACCTGGAGTGCTTGTTCTAAGGCGGATTCCTGAAGCTCACCCTGGACCTAATAAAGCAGAATTCTGGGCTAGGGGCCCGGAATCAAGATTTCCAACCAGCGCCCTAAAACTCCTTGCCTGTTCTAAAGTGTGAGGATCTTACATCCAGATCAACACTTTCTCATTTTGTTGCCTTAGACTTTGCTAGAAGTCTAGCTTGCTGATCTCTCATACTTAATTCATGCTAACGTATTAATGATAAATAATGGCTTTAAACCTCTTTCGTAGAACTTTCATTTAAAAATAGATCCGTAGATCTTGAAGTGCCTTATCCCAAAGGGATACATTTTCTTTTCTTTTCAAGAATGATATTCTAACGGTAGAACTCTAACTATGTAGGCCAATTAACTACCTAAAAGGGCAGCAAATGATCTGTGGTCAACCTTGACCGCAGATTTGAGAAAGGAGATATTTTATTAAGTGCCTCCCTTCACCAAGATAATAATTTGAGCTGTGGATAAATAAGTTACTTTCGGGGCCATACCTGTTGGGCTTTTAACATTATTGTCAACTATTATAAAAAATTAAATAGTGCTTAAATAATATTCTATCATGGTATATACCCATCCACTAAACCAGCAAAATCAGATACTTTGGCTGCTTCTTTATTTAAAAATTGGGGTAGGGGGCGCCTGGGTGGCTCAGTGGGTTAAGCAGTCGCCTTCGGCTCAGGACATGATCTCGTGGTCTGTGAGTTCGAGCCCCGCATGGGGGCTGATGGCTCAGAGCCTAGAGCCTGCTTCGGATTCTGTGTCTCTCTTTCTGGCTGTCCCTCCCCTGGTTGCACTCCGTCTCTCTGTCTCTCAAAAGTAAATAAACGTTAAAAAAAATTAAAAAAAGTAAAAATAAAATAAAAATTGGGGTAGAAAGAGAAAATTTGTAGGCGGAGAACATAATTCTATATTTTTGAAACTCTTCCTTTCTATTCTTTAGCAGGACAAAAAGACCCTCCAATAGCCAATGGATGGTTGCTAGTTCATGGAGGAAAAGCAGGAACGTAGCAAGAAAGGTGCAGAGGAACGAGGTAGTTTTCTTAGGTCCTGGTTTGGGAGGTACACATCAGACCCACCCTTGGGCCACAATACTGAAAAGCGGGAACCTTCATCTCTTACCTTTCCCCACCCCACTCCCTATCCCCATGTCCCCCAGAAAGACCATGGCTAAGAGACCATGGGCTGGGAGTATCATCTATAGAGGATCCTAATCTCACCTACCTGGCAAATTCACGTCTCAGGGAAAATGGTAGATCCACACAACCTATCTGCTTACTACAAAACAACCCAACATCAGGCCCTTCTGTTATGTTAAAATTGGTCAGCTTCATTTTCATAGTTCAAAGGTTTAACTTTGCAAGGCAACCCTATTAGTTTGCTGGTGCTACCATAACAAAGTACCAAAGAGTGGCTTAAACAAAGAAATGTATTTCTCCACAGTTCTGGAGGGTAAAAGTGCAAGATGCGTCAGTAGAGTTGGTTTCTTCCAAAGCCTCTCTCCTTGGCTTGTAAGATGGCCGCCTTCCCTCTGTGTCCTCACACGGTCTGCCCTCTTTGTGTGTCTCTGTCCAAATTTCCTCTTTTTTATGAGGACACCAGTAGTGTTGGGTTGGGGCTCACCCTAATGACCTCATTTTAACTTAATTACCTCTGTAAAGATGCTACTTCCAAATACAAGCACATTCTGAGGTACTGAGGGTTAGAGCTTCAACACTAATTTTTAGCGAGGGGACACCATTCAGTCCCTAACAGCAGCAGACAAATGCCATTTGTCAGATGAATATATCTAGACGGGTCTTGAGTTTTAGACTCACCGTATGTAAATGTTACATTACCGAAGTGTTTCTGTAATTTTTCATCGTGGCCTCTCTCCTTTGGACATTTCCTCAGACAAGCGCTGGCTGGAAAGCAAAATGGAGATCTTTTAAATGCCACTTGTCAAACAGTTTCACTTCCTCTATAATTGCGAATGCTTGGTGAGAGCTGACCTGTCTGAAGGAGCGCTCCAGATGCGGAGAATTATTTGTGAACAAAATGATAATTGGCAGAGTGCCAAATTCCATTCATTTAGTTAAGAAGCCGTTTCTCTACCAGGTGATAGATACTTCGCTAGGTAAGTGCTGGGTACTTTGTACGCATAAGGACTGTGATTCTGATCGCCTCTGTCTGACACCTGGGAAAGTTTGGCACAGCTGCAGGCGTCCCGACATGGCTGAGAAATCGCCAAGGATTGGCTCTGCAGTAACTTCGGCAAGTCCAGCCTCCTTCCTGCTGGTTTCTCCCGCCTTCCCCGTTGAGAGAATCCCAGGGGACCCAGTTTGAGTCCTAGGTTGCTTGAGTGTTATGGATTCCCCTGCCAAGTGGGACCTGAGTCTCATCTTCAAAACTATTGATCCACACAGAGCGCCCAAAGCAGAAGCTGTGACTAATGTTTGTCCCCTTCCTTCCTTCCTCCCTCACTTCCTTCTTTCTCTCTCTCTCTCTCTCTCCTTCTTTCTCTCTCAGTTTCTGATAAAGATATCTGACTTAGACTCGGAGTCTACGGACACTGCATTAACCATGTCCATAGTTAATGCACTAAGAATTTACTACCGTACTAAAAATTTACAACAACATTAAGTTTGTATAAAATTGGCGTGATCACAGATTACCAAGATTAGCATTGTTTTATGTGTAATCACAGAATATTAGATTCGGAAGGGTCTTTAGGGCTTATCTAGATCAGTTCCTTTTTCCACAAATGAAGAAAGTGAGGCCTAGCAGAGTGACTTGGCCAAGGTCACAAAAAGCTGAAACTGAACCTCAAGCCTTCAGATTCCCAGCATAATCTTGCCACTAAGCCAGACTGTGTTAAACACTCACGCTGGTTTTATAGGTTTTCTCCTGGTATCTGTATTTATCTAGCATCATAAATGCCCCAAATTCTCTAGATACCGGACACACTTTGGAAGCCCTTACTCCCTTATCTTATGCGCACGCGCGCACTCACACACATGGACACGGACACATAAAAACACCGTTTTATAATAAAAAGGTCAGATTCTGGTAAACTGGGTTTCTTTGCCTTGTCTCAAGTTCTCTGGATTTCATTTTCAGTCAGTTCTTCTCTCCTTTTCCCTCCCCGGCTGCTTTTCCCATGTGAGGGGTGGTTGGGCTTAAGGCAACAGAAGCTCTACGTTGCTGGCTCAGGAGGGCTGCAAGGATCTACAGAAGGGAGAGCGTGGAGAGAGGAGAGCACTGTACACAGGTACTGGTTACTCTTCGGGCGAATAAATGAATCACGGAGTGAATGAATGAACAAATCAAAGCTAGAAGGGGAGAAAAGAGGGGCGCCTGGGTGGCTCAGTCGGTTAAGCGGCCGACTTCAGCTCAGGTCATGATC
Organism: Paguma larvata; assembly: GCA_030068075.1. Lineage (NCBI taxonomy): Eukaryota > Metazoa > Chordata > Mammalia > Carnivora > Viverridae > Paguma > Paguma larvata. The sequence goes on from CM057829.1 coordinate 14,994,078, forward strand.
TCACGGTCGGTGGGTTCAAGCCGCATGTCGGGCTCTGTGCTGATGGCTCATCAGAGCCTGGAGCCTGCTTCAGATTCTGTGTCTCCCTCTCTCTCTGCCCTTCCCCTGCTCACGCTCTGTCTCCATGTCTCTCAAAAATAAATAAACGTTAAAAAAAACATTAAAAAAAAAAAGAAGGGAGAAAAGACAAGACAAAGGTGAGGGGCTGAATTTCTGGGTCCTCGGCCCTTGTGGGCCTCAGGGCTGAGGGGTGGGTGGACAGGGTTTAGAGTTAAGGAATGGGGGCCTCATCTGCGACCTGCTGTCAGGCTCAAGCCCAGAGCAAGTCCTGGCCGGCCCTCAGCTGAGCGGAGCCTACGGGTCCCCTTCTACCTGCCGATGTCTTCTCACTTCTTTTGTCTTCCCGGACAGTCCTTCTACAAGGGGTGAAATTCTTAGCGCTCCGCACAAAAGGCACACTTCGAGGACAAGTTCTGTGTTTAATTTTGCATTCTTAATAAATGTTGAACAAATAGGTTTTTTTGTTTTTTTTTCAACGAATGCTTGACAATTGAGGGGAAGAGACACATCTGGAAATTAGTAATCCACTAAGTTTCGGTCACAGTGTAACTGCTGATGTCTGAATTTTTCTGTGTTTTACTGTGTGTGTGTGTGTGTGTGTGTGTGTGTAGGATTGGAAAGGAAGGCAGTACTGGGTTTCTGTAAAGGTGCGGGTGAATCTGGAGTTTTAGAAACATGAAGGTTTTGGGAAAAAAACAACATAAACTTGGCAGATGTTACGATTTTGCTGGAGATAGGCTGTGTTTTCGCTGAGCAGTACATGGAAGTGTAGGAGAGGGGGAAGGGGCTGTTAGGGAGACCCACCGGCATCTCAGTGTGCATCGTGTCTGCGAACAAACATCAGCCGTACGAGAGGGTTTGAATGCGTGAGGCTGCAGGCAGAGGAAACGAGGAATCCTTAGGCTTCCGGTTGGTGAAAGCGTATGTTTCTCCCACCCCATCGCTTCTGTGGCCCTGACAGATGGAAGAACTAATGGCTTCGGTGGTGGGTGTGGTTCCTATTGCTTTTTTGGCTGCCCAGAGTGTTTTTCTTCTTCCACTTCTTCTGATCACTGCTTCTGCCCTACCCCCCCCCCCCCAACCCCCAAACTCAAGGTGGGAAAGAAGAGTTCTCTTTGGAACTTTCTTCACTGGTCGCATGGAGAGGCTGACAGGAGAGAGAAATGCAAAGGTGAATGGGGAGAGAAAGAGAAGGAGGGAGGGATGGTAGGAAGATGACATCGTTTATAGCCCTGAAACTATGACTCTGGATTTCCCAGCTAGGTGAGCCAGACCCCTCTACCCGCTAGTTTTCGTTAGCCGTTTTCTTGTGTGTTTCTTCTTGAGAGAGAGAGAGGGAGTGCACGAGTTGGGGAGGGGCAGAGGGTGGGAGAGAGAGAGAATCCCAAGCAGGCTCTGCTCTGGCAACCCGGGCTCGGACTCACGAACCGAGCTGAAATCAAGAGTCAGACACTTAACTGTCTGAGCCGCCCAGGCGCCCTCCACTCCCACCCCCCATTAGCCATTTTCACTTGGGCTTTCTTCCCTTGCAACGGAAAGTGTCCTGATTAATATAGCTCCTCCCACTCTACCCCTGCCAACTTAAGGGGGCCTTGGAATCTCTGTGCCTCAGTTTCCTTATAATGATTTCCTGTGGATTCGTTGATCACTCCTACGGCTTCTCCCCTCCCCACCCAGTGCAGAGTACGGCAGTGTTATAAACAGTAACTTCTGTTCTTAGGAACTGCAGGTTTCCCATCTTGGCTCCTGTGCCAGGGTTTCGGAATCAGAGCCAGCTCTCTTTCGATAACACGAGGCACAGTCTAAGCAGAATAGCAATGACAGTCCGAAACTTTTAAATTATCCAAAGAACCAGGGACTTTCGGTGACTCGTATAAATGAGGTCCGCCGACAACCAGGAGGTTTTAAAAACATCATTTTAGGGGCGCCTGGGTGGCTCAGTCGGTTGAGCGTCCGACTTCGGCTCAGGTCATGATCTCGCGGTCTGTGAGTTCGAGCCCCGCGTCGGGCTCTGTGCTGGCAGCTCAGAGCCTGGAGCCTGCTTCAGATTCTGTGTCTCCCTCTCTCTCTGCCCCTCCCCCACTCATGCTCTGTCTCTCTCTGACTCAAAAATAAATAAACATTTCAAAAAAAATTTTTAAAAACATCATTTTATTGTAGCTGGTTTATACCTTGGCGGTTTAGCGAGGCTTGACAAAGCAGACTGCAAACTCAGGGACAGGAAGCAGTGAGTAACAAAAAGCACTAACGTCTCCTTGACATCCCTCACTCTTAAGCAGGCTGTTTACTTCGGAGTTTACCTCCTAGGGTGTTTTAAAACACTCTTGCAAATCTCAGTCAGCTTGAAATAGCTGTTCTGCCTTCTTTCAGTGGAAGCCCCCAACCTCTCCGCACACTGGCTCAGAGTTATTTATAAACCTGATGTCAGTCAGAGATTATTTTTTACATCCCTCCTCATTATTCCCTTCCCCCCACATACGAAGGCAGACCTATATAAAATTAGAAACTTTCACATAAAGTATTCAGTCACTGAATTATTGTCAGTCAGCAATCACTTCTGAAACATAAATTCATCATATTGGGTGAAGCATGTCTCCAAGGCTGTTTCATGGATACAAGTTCCTTCTTTAAAAAAAAAAAAAAAAACCTCTGTGGCCAAATAAGTTTGGCAAACTATATGCCTTTTTGAGGCTGAAAAAAAAAAAAAACCAATCCTATGGGGATTAAGTTATCTTTGTGTGAGTTTGCAATTTCCAAATTTATTTGGTCAAAGCATCCTTTCTTTCCAGCCATATCTAGTAACATTTCATGGAATGATGTGCCTTGGATCACAGTTTGGAAAACCAGGGAGGTAGCCTGCACAAAGGATGTGGAGCCAGGAGCACCGGATTTGACTTCTGGCTCTGCCACCCTACTCTTTGTATGACCTTGAGCAGATCATAACCTCTCTATAATTACTTTCACTTTGGAAGAGTGAGGACCATAATACCTATCTTGGTCTGGGTTGTTTAGTGGATTAAATGATACTATTATGACTCTGCTTTAAACATTATTAAAAGGTTTCATTAGAGATCGAAGAGAACTAGAAGATTCTATTTATAGATTAATAATGTCCAGGTATTGGGGCGCCTGGGTGGCTCAGTCGGTTGGGCGTCTGACTTCGGCTCAGGTCATGATCTCATGGCCCCTGGGTCAGGCTCTGTGCTAATAGCTCAGAGCCCGGAGCCTGCTTCAGATTCTGTGTCTCCCTTTCTCTGTCCCTCCCCGGCTCGCACTCTCTCTCTCAAAAACAGATAAACATTAAAAAGAATAAAAAAAAAAATAATGTACAGGTATAAAGTTGTCCTAGCAATTCTTACTCAACAATTGTCCATTTAAGTCTACTTAGCGACCGGCACTGAGAGGGGAGCAAGGAAGAACAGTACAAAGGTCAAAGTAGGATCAGAGCATGTTGGATCCAGAAATGTCTTTGGTGATAATTGAATTTCACCCTCTAATTTTATAGATGATGAAGGTGGGGCCCAGAGGCGTCAAGTGAATGACTTATGGTCACTCGGAAAGTTAATATTAGAAACATCTGATTCCCATCCAGAGCTGGGACTCATTGCCGCGGCCTGCCTCAGTCCGAGACAAATCATGGCCCCATGAAGTTTTCCATCAAATCAGGAGGGACAAGTAGACAAATGACATCACCAGAAAACAGGACAACATGGAACATCTTAAAGCTCCAAAAAATGTGGCTGGTTGTAACCCTGTGAAGTGATGGGTATGTTAATTAGCTTGACTGCAGTAGCCATTTCAAAATGAATATGCTTTTCAAAATCTGTTGTGCACTTTAAGTATATACAGTTTTTATTAAAAAAAAAAAAAAAAAAAAGTGGCTCCACTAATAGGGACTATGGGAATGCAGGAACGACAAAGCCAAACAGCCAGCTGAATTGGAGATTGGACCGGAGCTGGGGATGAATTTGGATGCTGCAAGAGGAAAAATAGTGGTGTTCCAAAATGGAATTGGAGAGGATAGTGGGACTAAGTGGCTGGCAATAGTCTAAATAATTGGGCATTACGGCCTTGGGGAAATATTCAACAGGAAACATTTATTGGACACTTCCACATTCTATGAAGTCTCGAGAGCTTTGGGGAGGACATGATAGGTGGGCAACATGGTCTCTGACTTTGGAAAGTTTATTTTTTATTGGGAGAGAAGAGATGGAAACATTAGGCAAAATTGGAGAATGAGCAAGGAAGGATACAATACAAAGGGGTGAAGTATGTGCCGTTAAGACTTTCTGGAAAAGATGAGTCTTGTTATTTCTTGGGAGCACCACAGAGGTGATTGGTTTTTGGAAGCATGTGGGATAACCTGGGCCATTCCCTGAATTAAGAGGGAAATTTCAATACGCCTATAGTGTAGGACTGTGAATTATTGCTCTGTACTTGGCTCTTTTATTTATTTTACTTTGTTAGGTAGGCTCTACCCACAACCCCCCGCCCGCACGAAGCCTAATGTGGGGCTTGAAGTCACAACCCCAAGATCAAGACCTGAAGATCAAGACTCTTGAGGTCAAGACTCTTGAGGTCAAGGTCGGACACTGAACTGACTGGGCCACCCGGGTGCCACTTTATTATTATTTTTAATATTTATTTATTTAAGTGATTTCTACACCCAATGTGGGGCTTGAACTCATGACCTCGAGATCAAGAGTCGCACTTCCCTCTGACTGAGCCAGCCAGCTGTCCTGTGTACTTGGTCTTTATTAACTTACAGTTCTTTGCCTGTCCTTTCTTGTGGCAAGCCGCACGGTGCACTAGAATGCTTAATGTGATGTCCTGTACAGATCTGAATCCAGAACAGTGAGAGCCTGCTCTCCTCTGTGTCTGATGATTTGCTACCTTTTCCTCTTTCGCTTCCTTTGTGTTCCCATTCTTCCCAGCGTAGATCATTGATCTAAATGTAAAAAAAGTATAAGTACAAAAGGTAAGAGTAAGGAATCATTTCAGACTCTATCCTATTACTCACCATTCCCTCCGGCTAACCAACCGGTTCCCAAGTCCATTGGACTTTTGACATTCGAAATATTTCTCAACCTGTTCTCTGCTCTCTATGGTAGTTCCTCAGCCGCTGGAGTCAGATCATAACCATTTCCCACCTCGTTTATGCCGTAACCTTGCAACTGGTTTCTAGGTCGGCCTGCTTCTGGTCTCTTTCTCCGATCCTCAGTCTCTCCCACACGAGCGGAATTACTTTCCAAAAACGCAAATGTGCCTTATTCCTCTAGTGAAAACCCTTCTCAGGTTCTTTTTAGCCTAGAGGCAAAGTCCGAACTTCCTCTGCCTGGCCTGCAGAGCCAGGTCCTGGCTCCTGCTTACCTCCCAGAATCATCTTTAAATCCTCCCAAACAAAAATTGGGTCCTGTCCATTAGTTTGGTATGTTTTTGGAGTTCTCATGATTTTTTTTTCCCCCATGTCGTAAAGTTGTTTGGCTTACTTCACACTGCGGAACCCCTATTCATCCTTCGAAACTCCCCAGTTCCTGGTCACCTCTGTTGTGTGTTCCCTTCAGCACGTTTTCCCATGTTGCTAATTAGGCCTTTTTAGAGGTATCACAATTCACTGTTAATTCTGCCTTTTGTACTCAGCTGTGGGTTTCTTAACAAAGGACTTTAAGGCTTTCACTCTGTGTCTCCAGGGATGACAATGGGTCCTTACAGAAGCAATGCACCAGGTCTTCCCTCCACGCTGCCCGACTTGAAGACACGAAGAGAACTTCTACGAGGAGGTAAAATCATCAGGAGTAAAAGTGAATTAAATTTTAGAAAACACAAAAGAGGAGGGAAAAAGGAAAGGGAATGGATGGCTTTGCCAAAGTCAGGGGAGGGGGAAGGATGTTCATCAGGGGACAGCGGGCTCCCCAACAGGAAAGGCGTTCAATCGCCAAAAAGGCCAATCCATTTTCCTATTCAGGCAAAACAACACTAATGTTCTCCAAATCTTCTGGAAATGAGCAAATTCCTTCCTTTCCCCTGCCCTCAAGCCTCAACTAGGAGAAGGGTTTTTAGTTTGTGTATGTGGTGACCGGGAGTTGGTAGCCCAGCAGGGGAGTCCTGGGGCCTGGGACAGAGAAGCCCAGCCTCCGGGCTAGCTCAGGGAACCAAGAAGAAACCTACCTTTGTTCTTTAAGATTTTGCCTGGGGAACGACAGATCTGACATTAAACCTCCAGAAAACTGGTTAACGCCGTAACACTGTGGAGGAGTGCAGACCTCCAGTGTACAGGTCATAATGATCAGAAAATCTTTTGAAAACACCTCGTTGTAACCTAACCATAAAGTCACTTGGGTGGCCACTACTGAAAAGTGGGAGTCTGTTCTGTTTGAGTCCTCCCCCAGCAAATGGCACCGGCAAGCAAGTTTTGCAGTATTAAGGCACAGAAGGTCATTGAGTTTTCGGACTGGGAAATTTTGTAAGACAGAATTATTTCTTTTTTAGGAGGCATTCCGATTTTTTAAAACGGTAGAGTAATAACTAAAAAGCATTTGAAAGAGGCAGTTTTAGTGCATTTGCCGAAAGCTTCCTATAACGTGTCTGGTTCTTAGCTAGGTTAATGTTATTACATAATCCTCCCCTCTTTCCCCCACCTCCCCGCCCTGTGAGGTTCCTTCAGCACGAATTTGCATTTGCGGATGAGCTCCGAGAAGACACCAGGGGCCTTTCAGCGAGGTCTAAGGTATGATCTGAATCCAGGTCCCTCACCACTAGTTTCGAAGAGCTTTCTAGACCAGGGTTGCGTCCTGAAACCCTGCCACAGATAAAAATCTCACAATTGTGTTAAGCGAGTATTTATACTTTCGAGGTTAGGGGAGTCTACGGGGTAGGAAGGAGGGTAAGACGCGTAGCAAGGAGCATGAGGGAGTCTGAGGACCCCACCTTTCGTTTCCTCAGAGGGGAGTCCGAGAGGAGAGAATTTAAAACATCACTTCCCTGCGGCCGCAGTTTTAAACAAGCACGTGTACGATGCAGAATGGCTGCGTAAGACTCCACGAAGTTGTTACTAAGGGCGAAGGCCAGAGGAGATAACGCGGGGCCTGCTCCTTCATTCACATCAGCCACTAAAGAACCACACCAGGGGGGCAGGTAGAAGGCGGCTCTCGCGTGGCCAGCGCGGTTGATATTCCTGGCGTTCGGTGTTCCAGATGCTTCCCTGCAGTTCGCATGGCCGTGCGGCTCGGTCTCCATATTCCACTCATTTCGAACCTCAACGCGTCGGCCTCCCTTCGCCCGCGGGCACCCCCGACGCCTGACACGCCTCCCCGCGCAGAGCTCGGGGCCGGATCCCGCCAGGCGGGGAGTGTTGTGGGGGGGGTGATCTCTCGCTGGAGGCGGCCGCCCCGGGTTCCCCGCCCCGACACCCCGACGCCGTGCTCGGCCGGCGGGCCGCGTGCCGCGCCGGGAGGTGGCCTTCCAGCGCGTGCGGCTGCGGGGCGCCGGCCGAGGTGACCTCAGGCTACCCCGGGCCCGGCCGCAGCACGCCGTGTGCGAATACGCGAGGCGGTGTCCTGAGCTGACACCGGCTGCGCGGCACAGGCAGCAGGCGCCGCCGATCAACTAGTTCGCACCGAGGATTCCTCTTGGTGCGTGGCCCAGTTTTCCTTAGGACGGGCTCCAACCCCTCGCCGACACCGCCCCCCGCGCCGCCACGCTCCGAGGCCTTCCCCCAGGAAGCCTCGCGTCCCTCCCCCGCCGCTCGGCTCGGGCCGGCGCGCGCGCGCGATTCCTCGATTCCACAGGCGGTTCGCGCCGCGGGTGGGGGCGGGGCGCCGCCGGGGGAGGGGGGCCGGGGCCCGGGGCCCTGGGGGCGGGGGCGGGCCGGCGTGGGGAGTTCCTCGCTCGCGGACCACACGCTCTGCGGGCCAATCCCGAGCCAGCCTCTAGCAGTGTCACACGCGGGACATATCCAAGCGTTTGTTGGCAGGGCCGATGAGGGGGAGGGGGCGAGGAGGAGGGAGGGGAGTTGAGTGACAGGCTTGCGGGGCAGGCTGGGAATTGTAGTTTCCAGCACCCGTGGCCATAGCCATTTTGTAGTCGGGGGACTACAACTTCCAGAAGATCAAGGGGACCATTCTAGGGTGCCCCGGGAATAGGCGGCTCTCCCCGGGGCCGGGAGTCCTGGGGCACTCGTATCCAGCAGCCCCGCTGCAGGTAGATGCGAGGGCAGTGGCGGGGGCTGGCGTGTGGCGGCCGTGGGGTGAGCGGCAAGCTGGGGAAAGGGGGTGAGGTGGAGCGACCGAGCGTGCCATGCATTGGGCTAGGGAGCCTCTCTCAATTCCACTCCCAGACTCGGCGTGGGAGCGATGCCTGAGGGGCTGCCCGGGAAGGGTTCGTCGAAGCTTCTCGGGTGTCTAGTCGACGGGGCTGTCGGGGTCCTCTGGACTGGGCCACGGTCGGTCGGCGCCGGAGTAGGCGGGCGCCTGGTGGCTCAGCTGTGGGAGTTTTCGGCTGGCGTCCGTCGGGGAATTACCCGAGGAGCCCTAACTTGTATAAAAGCAGAGTCCATTTAAAGTTGGGCTGGATAGCCTCTCTCTCATTGGTTAGGGGGCTTGGAAAAAAGAGACTCGGCGAGCCCTCGCTGTGGTGCTGCCGCCGCCGCCGCCGCCGCTGGAGTTGACTCTTCTGCTCGCACTGCTGCTGCAGCACAAACGTGACTTCCAACATTTTTTTTATCTTTCCCTTTTCTTTTCCAAGATGTAACTACAGATCAGACACTAAGGACCTTCACGTTTCGCTGATGTAGTTTTTGGAGGAAAAAGGGGGGGAGTGAAGGGCGTCGGTTTTTTTTTGTGTGTGTGTGTTTCGGGGGAAATTTTCCATTATGAGTGTTTTACTAAAGTGAATTTTTTTTTGTTTGCTTCGTTCGTCTTTGGCTCTTTTTTTTTTTTTTTCCTTCCCAATTTCGGATTTATTTCAAGGCGAATCGGGCTTTGGGGGAAGAGGAAGAAAAGTCGGATTACAAGATCAACCACCACCAACAACAATAAAAACCACCAGGATATTTTTTTGCAAATTTCTGACGGCTTTAAATTCATGAAGCAATTGTCCCCTTTTGCAATCAGCATTTGGATCTCAGAATGAGCAAGGAAAGACCCAAGAGGAATATCATTCAGAAGAAATACGTAAGTGCTCTTAACAACACATCCTTTGACTTGCAGTTTTAAGCAATGGCTGTGAATGTCAAGTTTATAGATAATTCTGCAGCTGAAGGGTTTTAAACACAGCGTCCGATAAGGCTGTTTCTTTCTTTTCTGAAAGAGGGCTTTTCAGGCAAAGTCGTGTCTGCCTAGTTTGGATGAAAAAACAGATTGGTGTAGCGATACCTCAAGTGAATAAATTGACCTCGAATGACACAACCATAATCTAGTTTTAGATGAAAGGCAAGGGATTTTGGTGGGGCTTGGAGGGGGGGTGGGGGCTGCGGTAATGTAACTAAACTGCATTCTCGGGCGGATTTGGCCCCATATTGCACTTTGCATGCAAATGATCTTGTGTTATTATTATTAATGTTATTTAGAAAATCGTGTAACGCGTGTGTGTTGGAAGCCCTTTAAGTTGCAACCGAGGGTCCGATTATGGCGATCTTGTTCCTTGCACCGGCACATCAAATTTAATGTATGTGGTCGTTTTGGCTTATTTGGTTCGCAACGTAAACCAGTTGGGAATCATGTTACAGCGAATGCATTTGTTGGGATTGACTTTAATAATGGGACTGGTTTTGTTTAAAAATTCATGATTTCCAGTTTTAGGGGGAAAAGACATACAATATAGCTAATGTTTTTAAGTAGGTATGTGAATGCATGTGTAAGTGACTACAAATAAATTCTCCCTGTTAACTGGGCTTCTGAAATTGGGTGATTATTCAGAGATTTAAATGGTTTGGGATAGTTAAATTTGTTTTGTGCATAGTACAGCTACGTTTTGATTGGCATGGGGAGTGTTTTTGTTTTGTGTATGGCTTTTTTTTTTAAGTTTGGGGGGAGGGAGGGTAGAGGGGGACGGAGGATTAACCAAATATGCACTCGAGTGATCGGTGATTAGCTGCATGCTTTAAATCAAAGAACCCATTAAAAAAAAAAAAGCCCAAATGAACATACATTAGGAATAATGCAACGTTATAAGAAAGTTTTATTTAACTCGAGTCGACAGATTGGTGTTAATATTTTCCCTTTTTGAACAGTGTGATGTGTATAATGGGAGATGACCTTCGGGGCACTGGTTTTTGTAAAAAATACATATATACACTTAATGAAAAAGCTGAATGCCTCTTCTAGAGGGCTGATTCTAATCTAGGCACGTAAACTTCAACTATGAAAGAAATGCAATGTTAAATAATCAAGCCCAACTTAAAAAGCTGTTCCCTAAAGAATTTAAGAATTAAAATACATCCGCATTGCAGAGGGCTGGGTAGAATGCAAAGGACTAGTTTAAACTCGGGCTGTAGAAACTGCATGGAGACAACCTTGCCTTGGAGCGTGGACGCCTTCCCGGGGCACGTCCGATCCGGGTGCAGCCACAAAGCAAATGGGGTAGAACTTGGACAAGAACCGACTCCGCCGCCCCCACCCGTCCCCCGGACCCCATCCCAGACCTCGCTAAGTTGGGAGAGCTGTGTGGGGTGGGATTTTTTGTTGCTGGCGGTCAGCGGATTGTGTCGACTCCGGGCGTCCGGCCGCAAGCTCGTGGCTGGCGGCGGCCGCGGGAGGCAGAGCACGAGTTGACGCCAAGGGAGCGGAGCGGAGCCCGTGTTCCCGACGTGCTCGAGCCGGCAGCGGAGGGGAGGGCGCGCGGGGGTCGAGGCGGGCTGGGCCGGGGTCGGGCGGGCGCGCGCGCGCGGCCTGTAGGGGGCGGGCTGCGGGCTCCGACTCCCGGCTGTTCAGGCTCCGGCTCCAGGCTCGGCGCTGGCCGGCCGGCGGGCGGGCCGGCAGGCGGGAGGGCGGGTGGGTGGGGCGCGGGGGCGGTGCGGCCTGCTGGGCCCCGGGGAAGGGAGGGGAGGGGGCGGGGGCGTGCCGGGGTGGGGGCGGCGCGGCGCACAGCTGCGGCGGGCGCCCCCCGCCGCGCGCACGGCGGAGTATGGCGGCGGCGGCCCGGCCGGCTCCCCGCGGCCCTGCCCGCGGGCTCCAGCGCAGTCTCGAGAGCAACAGGTTAAGCCGACGAGACGTCAGCGCGCCCCCTCCCCGCCCCCCGGTTCTCCCCCCCGCCTCGCGCCGGCCTCCCCCTCCTCCCTCCGCCCCCAGTCGCTCCGGGTTCCCGGACGCTCCCGGCCGCGTTCTGTTGTCATTGTGACGTCACAAAGGGACGGGCCCGGGTGGAACCTTCTCCTCCTCCTCCGTGACGTCAAAAGTCGGGCGGGAGGTTCCACGCGGCGGGGCGGCCGGGGGAGGAGGGAACGGGCGGAGGCGGGGGCGGCCGCGGAGCCGGGCTGCGGCGTGGGAGGAGGAAGAGGAGGAGGAGGATGCGATCGGCCTCCGCCTTCCGCCCCGAAACGCTGCGCTTCCCTGCAGGTGAGCGCTGGGAGCCTTTGGGCCCCCGACGAGTGCTGTCGATCTCGCTCCGGTTCCATTTTTAGGGGGTGGGGAGCAGGGAGGAGACGCCTCCTTTCTGCAGAAATGTTTTTCGCTTCTTCTGTTTTCAGGTCTGCTGATGGTGTGGCATTACTGCGGTGGTCGTTGTGATCGCTCAGCAACGCTTTTGAAAAGCAAGGAAACTTTATTCAGGGAAAGCTTTGCTCTGTAAGGAGGACTGTGTTGTGGATTTGGCCACCGTGTCACTTGAAGTCATGTTTGGGGTGCCTTTTGGGGATGGAGCGGGATGCCTTTCTGGGCGATGCTGTTCAGCAGCAACTGTTGCTCTTTCTGGAAGCCTCTTAATACTGTGGAGGGGGTGGCGCTCCTCCTTTGCTGTGCCAGCTCTGTGCTGTATTTTTCGGGGCTCGGGCGATGGAAGATTTGTCATTTATATGTATTCTTAGAAGAGCACTGGACCGTTAAGTCTCAGGGTACTCTGTGCTTAGTACTTTTGAACGGTGGAACAAGAGGCAAGAGGCTAGGAATCTGAGTGTGTTTATATTTACTCTTCTGTAAAATGGAAGTGGTAGCATCTGACCTGCTTTTGCCCCCCACTTTATCTGAGAGGCTCACGTGTGTGAGATAATGTGCGTGAAAGATGTAAAACAGTATGCTCTTTCTGTAGAAGGTGGTCTCATCAAGCTGGTGGAAGGCAGCACTTTTCCTGCAATTGGTCTCAAAAGCCTCAGCTGCATGCCGCGTTGCCGTTTAGTTTATTGCCTTGGCAAAGCGGAGTTTGGGGGTGGGATTGTCGATGGCAGGCTTTGGGAGAAATGATTGTTAGATTTCATATTAAGTGGCGTCCTTGAGAAACTCATAAATTGTAAGGTAATCCTGTCTTAATTGTGCTGGGCACGACTCCCACTACAATACCTTAAATAACTGAAAACATTTGTCTTTCAAAGCCCCAATCCACTTGCACAATAAAAACAGTTGCATGTATTGCTCCATGGGTGTTTTGTGCCATTCCCTTCACTCCGCTGGTGGGGCTGTTCCTACGGAGAACAACGAATATGATATCCAGGCTTCAAAACCATTGGATCTTTGATGCTTTATAGCAGGTATAGTTTGAAATCAAAATCCCTGCCACGTGAATAAAAATCTCGACGATACATGCACGGAGCACAAAAACACACCGCCGGTTTGATTCCTAGGACAGCCCAAGCAGAATCTGTAGCACTAGGCTGTAGGTTTTTAAGTATTTAATTTTCTGTTGTAAAAGTGCAGTATGATTAAACAAAACTGGGAAGAGTTCATGTTACAAGGTTCAAAAGCAGGTTTTACTGCAATTACAATTACGTACAATTAGGAAGAAAAAAACAGAAGCACACCAAAAGGTAGTGGTAGGATTTATGAGCCCCCCCCCCCCAACACCCATTGGGTTATTTCACAGTTGCGAGGGAAAAAACCAAGTACATGTCATTCAGTTGCTATGTTTTTCCTTTCCTGGGCTATTTACGTGGCTTTCTTTCCACCTCTTTCTGTAGTGGAAAACTTTAATTTTTGTCCCATAAGCGTAGGGCAGGGGCCCTTTAGTGGCTATTACTGCAGGGGGAGAGATTATGGAAGGAGGACTCACAAGTGAAGAGTCCAAAAAGCGTGTCATGGAAATGTAAAAGGAAAAAGAAATAATGTCCCCCAATAACTCAATTCGAGTTACTGTTACCTGCGTCATTATTACTTTACTGTAGACAGGTATTTGACTTGTGTGTCTTCTATCATCATCGGCCCAAATAGCCAACTGCAGTTAATTGGTATTCTAATGGTATAATGGCTGTTTCTTTTCTCCTGGTAGGTCATACCAGTTCCTGTTGCTGAGCTGGGGGCTATTGGTTCCCTTCCAAGTGCCTTGGAAATAACTCTAGTGTTGGCCTTAATATATCCTCTGTTCCAAAGGTTATTTAAAATTTGGCCTTTAGAAAGAGAAAAATCTTTTGTTGGGATATATAACTGGTGTCTGTTATGCTCAAAATGCAACTATTTTCTCCTTTTCCTCCTCAAGGATGACACAGACAAGTCACATGAAGCCTAGTAGCACATTAAAACACTTGGTAAAGGCTAAGCTGGAGTAGTTTCAAGGTTTGCCCTTGGTCATGATGTTCTTAGGACCCAGGCTCCTGCGTTCTGAATGGTTAAAAATTTAGTTGCAGTCTTCTTCCTCTTTTTTTTTTTTTTTTTCTTAAGAGTTTATTTTTAAGTAATCTCTACACCCAACATGGGACTCAAACTCACGAGCCCAGAGATCAAGGGTCGTGCGCTTCAGGGTTGGAGCCAGCCGGTTGCCCAAGTTGCGTTGTTCGTCTCCTAGTGTTTGTGGTCCCTCCTGGAAGTCTCCCCCTGGATTACATAACCACTCTCACCGTCTGCCTATCCAGCCTACTGAATCTGCGCCGTGATACCCCAGCACGAAGCTCCTGGCCGGTGGGTAGCCGGTGGGTGTGTGTGTGCGCCTCTGTCCCCTTTGGCTCCCACCCATAGCAGGCTTGCCGAGTGTCAGTTGTTTCCAAATCTGGTTATTCCAGTTAGACTTACTCTTGCAATTGCAGTTAAATATGATGTAAACCTTTGAACAAGTGTGGAAAGAAAGTTGGTTTCTTTTTTCTTTTTCTTTCTTTTTTTTTGAGAGCGGGTTTTTATGAAAACTTTTAAGTTGACTGTTTTGGGGACACTTGATAAAAGTGAATTACAAATCAAAAAAAAAATCAGGTGGTTAAATGAGATGTGGGCCCACCGCTTAAAAGACCCCCCGGGGAAAAATCTGTTAAGGATTCTGTACGTACATTGCTCTCGCAAGCGATTCCCTTTTAAGAACCAAACTTCATTGATGCCCAGACTCCCTTCCCAAGAAACAAACAAAGCATAACATGGAACACTGGAATTCTCAACAAATCTGTCGCTAAAAGTGCACTTAGGTGTTTACGTTAAAGTGTTAAATTAGATGTGGATTTTCAGGTTTCCTGACCAACAGACCGTACCTGAGCTTTTTGGTCCCTGTCACCCCTGATTAGAGTGGTTCCGTGGTGTTTGCCCTTAATCCCCAGGTTATTAAACTAGACTCCGCAGCCAGTTCCTGCCAGGTAGCAGAGGCGAAGTGTGGCCCGGTTTCGAGTGGCTCTACTAAAAGTTAAGTTGTATTAATTTCAGGATCAGATGGTTGTGTGCTTCCTTGGATGGGGAGGGGGCCTTTTCCATACTTGCCTCATCCTTGCGAGCTTCTTTTCGTGCCAGGAGGTAGACAGTCTGAGTGAGTTTTTTAAGGTTTTGACCTTTCTTGGGACTTCGGTTAACACTTTACTTTCCGGCAGCCCCACACTTTTTAAATAAGGGGTTTATCAGTTCATTGCTGATTCAGAATAAAAGCACTCAAAGCAGAACCGAACCTTGTAGAAAGTGGCAGCGTCGGCTGGCTCCCCCTTCGCTCCTGGTCTGGTAATGCTGCCTGCTTCCAGTACTTCCTGTTCCTGTTCCTGCTTGCAGCGGCGGTATCTCTTGTTCTCTTAGGATGTCTGGGGACAGGAGAGGTCCCTGCTTTACAAATGGAGATCCTGTCGCTGAGGGTGAGGTCCTTGTCCTACCCGAGGGAGCAGTTGGACTGCCTCCTGGGCCTCTCTAGTGTCTGTCCGGGTTTCTTTCCGCTTCCACACTGTTTTGGAACAGATTTTTTGCCAATCTTGCGAGAAGGCTGCCTGTCTCTCCTGGGGTTCTCTTTGAAGTTTGAAGAAATGCACCAGAAGAGCGTGGATCATAGAAAACACTCTAGATGGGCCGCACAACACCCACTCCTCCTGAAAGCGTCGTGAAGAGAAGGCCCAGGCAGTTCTGAAATAACCGCCTCCGCTTGTTTCCATGGTGAGTTCACACCAGAAAAAGAGGCTGTCGGGTCCATTTTACAGAAGAGAAAGCCAAGGCCGGTAGACGCCGGCCAGATAGTTAAAGGCTGTATCTCTTGCCCACTTAGTAGTCGAGATGAAATCGAGGTAGAACGAATGACCAGTGTAGGCCTGGAAAGGGTGGGCGGTGGGGGGGAGGCCGGCCCAGGGGCTCCCGGCAGGCTTCTGAGAGGCCTTGCGCTGAAGGAAGTTGGGGAAGTCGAGGCAGTTCGTCAGACTCCTGGAACAGAAGGGGTGCATCCGTCTCAAGTGCATGTTTGTGTTTGTTGTTTTTTTCAACACCAGTTGGTGGAGCTACCCCCTTATCCCCAGCTGGCTGTCTCCACGAGTTCGCGTTTCAAAAAGAGCCGAGATCCCAGTACCCCTTGGGACTGGCTGGTGTATGTTCTCTATTTTCGTAAGTGTCCCCACCTGCCCTCCTGGTCGCACCGGACGGCCCGCCGGCCTGCGTTCGCTCTCCAGGCTTCCGAGAACGTGCTATCTTCGCAGGGGCTGTGGCAAATCTTTTTTTGCACTTACACTGTTGCCCCTGACTTTGCTGCTTAGGGGACCACGGGGCGCTGGGGGAAATCTTTTGCCCTCAGTCCTTACCAGGGTCCGGGCCATCCTGGTAAACAAAGGCTGCCCAGATATGTTAATGAGGCAGCATGAGTAAGGGAACATTATACATAATTATTCACATATTCATGGGATGTACGAGGGTGTTAGAAAGAGGGAGCCCTGCTGGTTGAAGTTCTTGAGCGCTGTTTTTGAGAGCTGGTGCTGCCTGAGAGGCCTAAATTGGATTTTAAGTTCTAATTTTGTGAGTCTGTCAAGCTCCACCACCCATGAAGAGGAAGGCCAGTGAGCACTGAAATGTCATCACCAGCAGCGCTCGGTTACCAGGGATCCTAGAAGGTTAACAAAATCGCCCCAACTTGGCCCCTTCGGTACCCCCAGTGCGGCTCTTCCCTCACATACCCGTTTCCTCCAGAAGAACCAGGAGCCCTTTCCCAATCATACCTTTTTGAAAAGGTGGGTGGGGGACGCAGTGAGAGGGGGTGGGTCGTGTGGGTGTCTGTTTTCCATTAGGAGACCCTCTGGTTCCCTGTGCCTGAAGGATCCCGAAGCGCGTGGGAGACCTTTCGGTGCCCTGTGTTACTGCTCTTTTTAAAAATCTGGTGGTTCTTTGTCTATTATTTCCTAACCACAATTTTGGTTAGGGCTTGATCTGCAATGGTTATCTCTTGGTTCTTATTTCTGCCAGCCGTTGAAGTGTTTGGTGCCTGTGGGGGACAGAAACAGGTATGAGGAGGAAATGAGAAAGGATTACAGCTGAGCATGTGTTTCTTGCATTTATTCCTTCTGTAGGTTTGCAGAAAGCCGACTATGGAATGGGTGCTGACTCTGTTAAGCAGCAGTTGGACACAGACGTTATTAAGACTTGGGGAGTTTTGTGCTTTGTGTATACGCCTTGTTACTAGCGCGTAGGCTTCGGTAACGCAACGCCTCCCGTTTGGATAGGTGGTTGTGAAGATACAGGGCCCCTCTGCGTGGTAATGGACAAGATTGGGGATAAGAGCCGAGTTCAGGGTTGGGTCCTGTATTACACTGGCCGTGTGCGATCCCGGGCAGGCCGCATGACCTCACGGAGCTGCTTCCTCATCTGGAAAACTTGTTCCGTGCACCTTAAGGGGCTTGTTGCTGGGAGAGCCAGTGAGATTTTTGATGTGAAAGCACTTTGTAAATTGCATACGCCCGCACAAGTGCTCAAGGTATCATTACACAATTGGAAATCACCAACCTGGAGACACTGGGCCTTCCGGCAGCCTTCGTGGCTGACTCAGAATTAGACGAATCGAATGAATTCTATACTTCGTGTCTTAATAAACCAAATGAGTAGCAACAGATACTCTGAAGCCCATTTTGATGTACTGTCTCCCCACCCCCACCCTCTCTGTCTGTTGGTGACGCTCTCCTGTATCCGGTACTTGACTCTCAAAAACACGGATTGAGAGGCACAGACTGACAGTTGCGTAAAGAGTGGCACCAAGTCTGCGTGCAAAGATCACCAGAGATGTTTAAACTGGACCTTGGAGCAGTAATCCTTGAAATTGAATATCTGATCATGATCCTTCATTGGCTCCCTGTGGCTTTCAGGATCAAGTCTAACCTAAGTGTGTCCTCAGCCCAGCATGAGAAGCCCTTCTTGCTCTACCCCAGGCCTATTCCGCGGCCCAGCCCGCTTTAGCTAAGCCCATCCCCTTTGCCCTTGCCCAGCCCAGTTTCTCCAACGGGTTGCCTGAGGAGCCCACCCCGCCCTTCTGAGGCCTGCTATCCCATTCTCCAGTCAGGCAAGGCTGAGCCCCTTCTCTCTGTCAGCCTGACTCCTTACAGCTGACTCCAGGCGCTGGAATCTGTGTTTACCTGTCTCGTACCCTATTAACCCGCCAAGAGGAGGGGCTGGATTTTATGTCGGCAGGCAGCCGAGGAAATATTTGTTGAGTTGAAGCTTTTGGAGTATGTCAGTTGCTACCTAGTTGTGAGAGGGAATCTGTATAGATCTAGCAGAGAACGACAAACGTACCTAAGGAGAATCTCCTAGCTGAGGAAGCCTGGGGTGTTTAGTGCTGTTTAGTGACTTGAGTGAGGTCACACGTTTCATCAGTGACATAACCAGGGCGTGAATTCCAGCCCCTGATACAGCAGAAGGCTGGCTGTTAGTGTTTTTGGAAAAGTTCTTAAGAGATCCTTCCTCCTTCCACGTGGATGCTCAGTTGTCCGTGGTAACTTCAATAACTGATTAATTTTCATGGGAAACTACAATCCATATGTAAGCCCCGTATTACATACCAATAGTGTCGGTCCCATTTTGAAAACGACTTTTTTTGCTCTATAAGAAATCTTTCAAATCAGATGATTACAAATGTTAAAAAGCATTGTAATTGCGTGCTGGATGTTCATATATATGTACATATATATATACACATATATATACACACACACACACAATTTTACATATGTAGTCTCATGCTCCTAAGTGATGTTATGTGCTTTTTCATTTATATCTTGATGATCAGAATACATTTCTGCACCATTATTTTTATTTTATTAAAAAAATTAACGTTTATTTTTGAGAGAGAGACAATGCAAGCGGGGGAGGGGTATAGAGAGGGGAAGACATAGAATCCAAAATTTGCTCCAGGCTCTAAGCTGTCAGCACAGAGCCCCACTCGGCCCTTGAACTCATGAACCATGCATGAGATCATGACCCGAGCCGAAGTCTGATGCTCAACCGACTGAGCCACCCAGGCCTCCCATCAGCGTTATTTTTAATGATTATAAGCGCTTGGTTGATCTCCACTGTGGTTTACTTGACCTGCCTGTTCTTAATGGCCTTTTTGGTTTGGGGACTCTTGTGCAAAATTATGTGTGCGGGCAGTCTGTCTTACCTGTATCTTTTTTCACTTAACTCCAAATTCCTCAAAGTGGAATTCCTGACTCCAGTGCCCGTGTTTACACGGAGATCCCTGTTACCACATTGTTTTCTTGGAGAAAAGCTGTACTAATTTACAGTCCCATAGGTGGTGCGTGTGAGGCCAGCGGGGTGGTTCGTTTGCTGGCTTTTAAAAACCAATACAGGCCCTTGTAACGAGTAGTAAAGATGTCAGTTGGGTTTTATTTAAGTTTCTATTTTCTTTCCTGGTCCTCTCTCAGGGCTTTAGAACTAAACAAGATAAGATACGTGAAATCACTTTGTAAAACAAAATTGCTCGAAGAACACGATGCGGTATTAGAACGACCATGCGGTATTAGAACGACCGGCCGCAGTCTGGAAGGCTGAAGGGAGTCCGTATCCTGGTATGATGAGGGTATTTCCTGTTTGTGAAATGCTTCTTTTGCGAGGACATGACCTGCCGTAAGATGACCTGGAATGTCATTGTTTCCGCATGTAATTTAAGTCTTGTTAGTGAGGTGGGCTTTGCGTGGTTACAAAGGTCCCATTGGGCTTTGGCTTGGCAGAGACCTTTCGTTTAAATAGAGCTGATACAGTCTGGTTGCTTGCCATGCTCTGGCGCCGTGTTAGGTGTTAGAAAAAAGGTTATCATCCTTGTCCACCGGAAATTTATACTTTAATTGAGCGTGGGATGCAGAACACTGGGAAAAGAGCAGGCGGCCTTAAATAAGTCATCCGAGTCTCCGTTTCTTCCTCTGTGAAATGGGGATAATTGCACCTTTAATCTCAAGGTCATTTTGGGGGAGACAGAATCCAGCGTTAATGTGGGAAGGGCTTACAAACTGTTATCTAGACTGTGTTATTCTTGTAAATCCCACAGGTCTCTGTGGCTGTAATTCTCCAGGCTCAAGGTTGAAGAGGGAACATAGTGTTTCTGGGTTATCTTTGCTGATGATGGCATGTCCGGTTGGTTATCTGAGGAAGAGGCTAGCAATGAAAATAATACAGGTGCTCAGCACTTTTCTTCTCACCAGGACTGGCTGTTTCTTCCTAACTTACGGAACGATGCAGTGCGAGCTACACTGGACAGACAGACACACTGATTGTTCAGAGGATGGATACCTCCACCCCTCCCACCCCCCCAACGGCCATGAGGACGAGGTGGTATCACAGTGCTGCTCAGAAGCAGCGTTCCTTTTTGGTGTTTAAAAAAGAGTACTTTTGGATAAACCTCTCTTCCTTCCTTTTTAATTTTCTAGTCAAGCTTTCCCTTTAGAGATGTGGTAGAACTTTGATGTTTATTGGTTTTACCCAAACGGCCCCCTTTTCCGTCCTTAGGCCGCCGAGGGCACTGCAGCTCCGTGCGTTCTGTTTTCGGGCTGTAATAATGTCTCGATGCTGGAGGATGAAAGAGCCAGCGGGACCGGAAGGCATTGCATAAGGCGCCATGGCCTGGAGTCCCGGTTAAATCGGAGCACATGGCTTTCTCGGGCCTTGAAGGCTTTTGGGTGTGTTGCCTTGCCGGAGCTGCGTCTGTGACCACACCACAAACCTTGGTCCCCTGCTCCTGCCACGTGACTCCTTTTCACATCAATGATTCTGAGTCGCAAAGGCCAACTGCCTGTGATGCCAGAAGAACAGTGGCCTTGGTTTCTCAACAGTTCGAAAAGCCTGCAGCGCTGGGTGGGGCCTTCGACAGAGTCGGTCCTGTGCCTTTCTGTAGCGTCGGGGCTGGAGGGGCTAGCTTGGGGGCAAGGAGACACCGTCTCACTGAGCCCCGGTTATTTTAGCCTCGTCTTGTTGAACATTTCAGGCCTACCGGCTCCGCGGCCTTTTGGCTTGGACTCGTGGTCGGTTTCCCTTTTTTTGAGGCGTGTTTATTTTCCGTATTTGCTTCTATATACCACGCCTCGTTCCAAGAAGGATTTAGGGCCATAATGAGCAGTCATCCTGGGAGCAAATAATTTTCCGCTTTGATCTGACTAAAGTTCACTCTCCAAATGCAAAAAAGTGACAACCCTGTTAAAACGGGCAGTGACCAGTTGTCCCTCTGAGCACGGCAGCGTTAGTTAGGGCTGAGTAGCTTTTTGTGTTAGCTTTGAAAAGTGGAGCTAAAACTCTAATTAAAGGCGAGTTTTGTTAAGTAATATTGGTATTGACACCCTGACAGAACTCTTAATCTGCAAGAATTTTAAAGATGCATGAAAGTGGTCCCCAGCGGTGGCAACACCCTTGAGTGGCAGAGATCAGGTTTCTGTTTAAATGCCACTGCAGTTCACCACTTTTTTCCAGAGCCCAGGGGGCCAGGGAGGGCCTGGATTTAATAATCACGAACTTCTTTGGGGGACGCGATTGGTAGATGTTAGTGCATGATTCAATGGCCTGTGTCTTTAAAAATGTTTTTCAAATACCCGTTCTGTATGGTAATCCTCAGAACTACTGTTAGGATTCCAAACCATTGTGGTTTAAACTTAGCCGGAATCTGAAAGGTGGCTGACAGAGTGAAAGGAAACCTCCTTTAAATAAGGAACACATTTGGCTGGCCTGATCGTTCCAGAGTCTGGGCTCCGGGCATATCTGAGCCATGGGCCAAGTCTCTCGGTGGAAGAGGTTGGGGAATGCTTGCTTCAGTGTACTGGCCTGTTCTCTCCCAGCTCAGTCTAAACACCCGTCAATTAGCCCTGCAGAAACTCCTGCTGCAGATACAGACCTGCAGAGCTCCGTGTTACACCGCGTTCTTGTCTAGATGAGAAACGCCGTCTTTTGTACTTGTGATAAATCAAAAGTCTAATGATGCTATTAAAATAGGTTCTCTTTTGGCCCTGGGAAGCTAGGAAGCGCTGGGAGGCGAGGAACATGGAGCTAGCTATCTGCCTTGGAAATATCTGAAGCTAAAAAGTGGTTTTCATTTCTCTCCTCTAATTCTGCCCGCTGCTCTAATTAAGTGATGCGATCGCTACCCTGGCACTGACGGAGCCCAGAGTGAAACACATTTTCTCCTCACCCAGCCTTTTTTCTTTCCCTTCTTCCACAAGACTTGCTGAAGTTGTCATGTTATTTCTTTCTGGAATTTATTGGAGCGGTAGGCAAAGCCTCCTGGGAGTATAAATAATGATGATTATAAAGAACAGTCAGTTTACCGAGGAAGGCCATTATCTTTGACTTGCAAAAGCTTTTACAGCCGAACATTGTTTGCTTACAGTTGTTTAATACAAATGAAGACCTTAATGGTGCCTGTTCTTAGGAGTCCTTTTTCCTCTATTTGTACACGGAGGTCCTCTCCATAACGGACAGCACCACCTTGCCCAGGCATAAATGCCTGTTCCTCCGGACAGGCGTTACATACGAGCCAGGGAAGGCCTTGGATGGTAGTTCATGGTCGCCTTTTTTTTCCTTCCCCTCCATCGACAGCAAATAATCCTCCCTGCCGGTGTTGAAAGATTTCTAAAGCTGATGAATAATATCTAATTTACTTCTGGAGTCCCTTCCTCTCTGCTTCCTACCCGACGTTGGAATCCAAAGATGGCTTTAACCAAGCTCATTGAGGACATATATTTAAATGGTAGACTCCATGCACTTAATTAAAACCCGCAGCATAGTTCCAGGGGAGAATAGGAAGCCAAAAGTTGCAGTTTTTATTTTTTGGGAAATTCAGGTTACTCCTCATTGCACTTTCAAGTTTAACTGCAGCGTTTTATATATATATATATATATATATATTTTTTTTTTTTTTTTGGCATACGGTGCTGTCCTTTGCTGCTTTATCTTTAGCAAAGTGTCGGCCCGTTTTAGCCTTTCTTTTTTTAAAACTCTCTCACGTCTCCAACTTATTCCAGCTCGTTTGGCAGATCGTCAACTATTTTTCCTTTCGCGTTTCCGTGGTAGTTCAAGACGAAAGACATCTTTGGCATCTCGGTCTCTTCCCTGAGTGATTTCGGATGTGACTGTTAGCCCCCCGCCCCCACACAGTTCAGAGGTTTCTCACGTATGCGGAGTGGCACGGGCATCACCGCGATCGGTTTTAGAACGTTTTTGTCACCCCCGCCAGAAACTCCGTGCCCCCTTTGACAGCCATCCCACACCTCTTCCCACGTTTCCTGGGCTCTGGCAACTACTAGTCTACTTTCGGTCTCTCTGGATTTGCCTGTTCTGCGCATTTCATCTAAATGGAATCATGTAACATGTGGCCTTTTGTGACTGGCTTTTTTTCACTTAGCATAACATCTTCAAGGCTCATTCATGTTGGGGCATGGATCAGTACTCCGTTCCTTGTTGTGACCAAATACTGTTTCATCGTACAGGCCTACCGCAGTTTGCTTCTCCGTCTGTCTGTCCGTCTGTCCCTCCCTCCCTCCCTCCATCCATCTGCTGATGGACATTCCCCCTTTTGGGCTCTTGGGAATAATACTGCTGTGAACATTTGGGCACAGCTTTTTGTTGGGCGGTGACGTTTGCATGTCTCTTGGAATACTTCAAGTCAGAAGACTTTGCATATCAAACTCACTTATCACTACGTTTATTTACTGCTCTTCAGTTAACCTGCTAGGTAATTCTCTCCGTGGTGTCCCTGTGGTGTCCCTGAGCCATGTCAGTTCTGTTCAGCTCGGTGCTATCCTGGGCTCTCCCCTTCTGGGGTTCTTGCCTTGCCTTTGGGGGTCTGGAGTTCTCATCTCCCTCACTGCCTGGCTTCCACCCTTCACTGTGTAGGTAAGGGGGCCAGCAGTGGTCTTATTTCCTCTGCCCCTTTGCAGTCCGTAAACACCGTTCATGCGAGTTTAAGTTAGAAACTTAGGCGTGAAAAAGCAGTGGGACTTCGAATTTTGCTTTTTGTGGGTGCTTCGGTATTTTCGGCCGTAGCCGCGTTCAGGTCTGCACAGAGTTTTGGGAGGGGTAGGGTGAAGCCCTGGCTCCTCTCTGGGAGCATGAGAAAGGACTCGGGATTGTTGCTCTGCCTTATCTTCCCTTTAGACTTTCACGTGGTTACTTATGTTAACGTCTGTTGGCAAACGCCTCATGGAACCACTGGCTACCTAGAAACTCTCCCTGATTTTCTTGGTCCTTCCAAACCTGCTTTGCCTGGACAAAAAATGCTTCTGAGGCTCTTCATAATGAGCACCTTTAAGAAATGGGATTTTTGGGGCGCCTGGGTGGCTCAGTAGGTTAACCGTCTGACTTCGGCTCAAGTCATGATCTCACGGTTTGTTGGTTCGAGTCCCGCGTCAGGCTTGCTGCTGTCAGCCTGTCACTGCAGAGCCTGGAGCCTCTTTCAGACTCTGTGTCTCCCTCCCTCCCTGCCCCTGTGCTGCTTACGCTCTGTCTCTCTCTCTCTCTCAAAAATGAATGTTAAAAAAAAGGGAGTTTAAGGAAGAGGGATAATGCCATGTTTTTTTTGTGATGTTTTGATTTGTACCAGATTTATTTTTCCCAATGCTTACTTTTTAAAAAAAGTTTGTTTATTTTGAGAGAGAGAGAGAGAGAGGCAGAGAGAAAGAGGGAGAGAGAGAATCCCAAGCAGGATGCTCGCTGTGTGTGCAGAGCCCAACATGGGGCTCGATCCCATGAACCGTGAGATCATGACCTGAGTGGACATCAAGAGTCAAACTGAGCCACTCTGGCGGCGCCCCTCTCAACTCTTCTTTTTCTTAAAAACATTTTTTTGTGTTTATTTTTGAGAGTGAAAGAGCATGAGCGGGGGAGGGGCAGAGAGAGGGAGACACAGAATCCGAAGCAGCTCCAGGCTCTGAGCTGTCAGCACAGAGCCTGACACGGGGCTCGAACTCACAGACCATGAGATCATGACCTGAGCCGAAGTCAGATGTTTAACCAACTGAGCCCCCCAACTCTTATTTTTAAGCCTTCAGAGAAATCGTGAGGCAATAGAGAGGTAGAAGGGGGGGTTGGGTCTGAAAAAGTCACATGTCCCGAGGGTATTCCAGAGCCTCTCGGAAAGCGGAGAGCTCGTGAACATCTTGGTGTGGATGTCTGCGCCTGTCCTTCAGGGAAGCCGAAGACCAGCGCGTCCGCGTTTGGAATCTTATCTGTCACTTAGTGCTTAAGTTCAGTGTCAGAAACATTCCTTACTCAGGGTATTAATTCTGTCTGTTTCACACTGCTGTTTCTGCCACAGCTCTCTGTCCCACATTGACTCTTGTGCTCAGGTCATGGATTCCGCTTACCCAATGGGGAGCCCTGACAGCCAGCCATGTTTGAAATTTTCTCTGCAGTGGCCGAACCACCAAGAATTGGCAAGGTTAGAGACCTACCTCAATTTAGAAGGTAGGTGTGAGTGAGCGCGTGCATGCGTGTTTGTGTGTGTGTGTCTGAATATCTAAGGAGTTACTCTTTTAAACTTTGCATTGTTTAACTGGAAATGTGTGTTCTCTTCTGCCCAGCTGCCTTTGTGTGGTGTACCTATAACCTATACACCATACTTGTGCCATTTCAAAAGCAAATGCAGTGTCCCTCCTACTAAAATTGCCTATTAGAGCTAATTTTAAGAATTGAGTTAGAACTGCCCTATAATGTAATGCAGAATATTTCCCAATAATGCCTAGGTTAACAATGATAGTCTTGCTGTATTGTGCAGAAAGGGCTTCTGTTCAGACCCAGCTGGGTTTCAGGCTTAATTCATTGCTCTATGGTGGGATCACCACAGCTGCTGTGGGGCCTTTACAAATGCAAAAAAGCTGTCAATGTTTGTTTCATCAGCTGCATAAGCGATGAGGCCAAGTTGAGGAATCCATCCCAGTGTGCAGCGTGCAGGCTGTAGCCATTATTGTTTACAGAATTAGTGTGTTGGAGCTTTAAAATAGTTGGCACATCGGTCGCCCTTTAAAAGCACAAGACTAAGGAACAGGACCAGTTGGTTGTCCTTGCAGTGTTGGCTGGATCCAGCCCGGCCTTTATCTTTAACAGCCTCAGCCGTAGTCTGTGCCTCGATACTGACCTTCTTTGGGATAAGGTGGGGGCACTGAAATTTGTCCTTTAGATCCCCACCCCGAACTTAGGTTTGCATTCATTGGTTTGCAGTCCGTTATTTAGAGCGCCATAATTCATCATCCTCCCAGCCCCAGATAGGTATGGGATTGTCAGCTGGAACTTCAGAGATCTGTGCAGGAACATTCTAGATTCTATGCTCTGGGATTTGTTTTGCCAAGTCATAATGTTTTGGGAATTGCTCTCATTTCTCCTGATGGGTACAGAAGTTAAGACCAGTTCTTGACTGCAGAAAGACGTACTGGTCAGGTCACTTTCCAGCCGATAGAGGGTGTTCCCCGGGGTCCTTCAGCGGATGCCAAACCCTTTCTACAGGGGCCTGGGAAGCCATGGCAGCAGGTCCAGTCCCTTTTGGGCTGGGCAAGCCCGTGTTTGGGAATTGCATACGTGATCTTTCACAGGGTAGTGTGGCATTGTCCCAGCTTCCCTCGAGTTACTTCCAGCCCCCTTTTCTCAACTCAGGGGTCTTCCCAAAAGTCCTGCCTGTTGGAAGCTGGGAGGCGGTGGGGGTGGCCAGTCTGCACTGGTTTTTTTACAAGCAGAGCTTGTCAGGGCCCTCAGCCAACGGTGGTGAGTAACGGTCCTTCCTTCCTCCCAGCTGGAAAGGTCCCAGAGTGCTCTCACATAGTCATAAAAAGGGTGGCATGAGGCGCAGGGGCTCCAAATTAAAGGTCAGCACCGGTCAGCTTTATGTCTCCACTCACTGTCGCGTAGGCTCTTCGTAATTCCTTTATGCCTCCGCGTTTGACCCTGTGAATTGTCCGGAGCCCAAGAGTACGTGTGGGCCTGATGAGTCCCCATGTGGTATTTGTGCTGAGTAAGCAGAGTTTGGAGGGGGGGGGGGGTCCTCGTATGGCCTCCCGTTTAAAGAGCTCTTCTGAGGAGAGAAGAAGGGCGAGTGTAATTGAACTCTTACTTAGAGTGAACTTCAATAGAGAACAAATACAAACATCAGTGCAGAGTTTTAACTTTCCTCTCAGCGCCCCCGGCCCGCCCGCCCGCTATCACGCACACACTCCCGGGAACAGTGGCAGTGCAAAGGGAAGCGGCCGGCAGCGAGCCCCGAGTCCCCTCCCTCCGGGGAGAGGCTAATCCGTGGGGCCTCACAAGGAAGCAGCAGTTTTCGTGGTCATTGTCTCCACGTAGCAGTGCTTCGTTGCACTTGGGGAAACGTCACTTGCCCGGCCCATTCCTCTCCTGGCTGGGGTGCCTGTTGTATATTTTGAGTTTATGGAGCCTTTGATCAAAGCCCTCTTCCGCTTTTATTGAGTCATCCTGAGGCAACAGTGTGTTCTTGTTTTAGTTTGTTTGAAAGTATTGCGTTCTCAGTGTTTTCAACAGTTTCGTGGAATACATATCCCAGCGATTGTGTGTGTGTGTGTGTGTGTGTGTGTGTGTGTGGATTCAAATGAATGTCACCTTGTGACCCCTAGGGACCTCAGTTGCCTGCCTCCTAGAAAATTCACCCCTGTAAATCAGGGCATCGATGGACGACTGAGTGCCCACCCTGACACTTACTAACTGAGTGCCCTAGGTCACTGGGCTCATCCTCAGTCAGCCTCAGTGTTCCCCACTGCGAAATGGGGTGCACATGCCTCCCTAAGCAAAGAGTGGGTGTTTTATTTAATTTTTCAAAAAATGTTTTGCTTGTTTATTTTTGAGACAGAGAGAGAGCGAGTGAGCGAGAGTGTGCGGCAGGGGAGGGATAGAGAGAGAGGGAGACAGAATCCAAAGCAGGCCCCAGGCTCCGAGCTGTCGGCACAGGCCCCGATGCGGGGCTCGAACCCACGAACCGTGAGATCATGACCTGAGCTGAAGTCGGACGCTTCACCGACTGAGCCGCCCTGGCGCCCCAGGAGTAGGTGTTGTAGTATATGTGCTCCCCACACGGTAGGCATTCTCCTCCACCTGCACGCACGTCGCTTGTACAGCTAACTGTGACCGAGGGCTTGGACTAACGTTGACATATTGCAACTTGCCCTTGGCAAACTATTAGTTAAGTAGTTCTCCTCTGGCTGTGGGGCGAAATGGTGAGCTCACCGCTTTAAACATAAAAAATGTGTCCAGAGAGAGCCCGAGCTTCCTGGAGTGTCATTCTCCTGACCTCAGTGGCCTCCACCCATCAAAAAAAAAAAAAAAAAAAAAAAAACAACTAGGCGAGCAGCCGGTGCAGAGCCGAGGGCCTTAGCTTTTCGCACAGAGAGGTAGATGGCTCAGAGAGCGGCTCGAGGGGAAGCAGAGGTCTGGGGATGGATGCCTGGAGCTGGGAGAGGAGCGCTCGCCTGAATCCTAACCCGCTGGCTGTGAACGGCCCCCCGGAAGGGCGTCCCTCGTGGAAAAGCCCCGGTAGAACGTTGTGCTCAGCATTGCGTTTCAAATAATGATACATCGCAGATGGACCCAAACCCTGGGAATGGACTGTGCTGGCTCTAGTGTTTTCTGGTCGACACCGGGTTGGACACGGTGCTGTTGGACACCGCGGGAGATTATTTTGCTGGCTTTTCTGCCTTCACGAGTCGGGTGTGGTGCAGGAGGATTTCACCTTGGTTTCATTCCGGAGGACTCTGCGGTGCCTCCTGGCCGTTCGTCTGACAGCTCTTTGTTACCGCACAGTCCTCTAGATGGGGCGGGAGGTTACCGGGCTGTGCGCACGCCGGTCCCCAGGGGCCTGTGTGTTTTACCTTCGTTCCTGAGGGTGTTCCTTGGGGCCGTTCGTCTCAGGCTGCGGCACATGGACAAACACGCTCTCACTGTCTTCACCCCTGAATTCCAGAGCGGGGGGCTCGGTCGTTCATACTCTGGCCACAGTGGGCACATACGCAGTGTGGACCGCGAGCCCCGCGACCGGGGCGGATGCGCGGTGCTCCCTAACGAGACCTTCGCTCCTCACTGCCTCTGCCTACTGGAGACTGTGATAAGGGGCGGCGGCCGCCACTTTGTTCTTGCTCTGGGAGGCCCGTACGCATGGATCGTTACGGAAATTTAAAACCAAACCTCCGAACCCTCTCCGACGGCCTGTGTGACCCGAATTAGCTTTCCGCAAGGGCTGAGCTGGATTCTCCCACGTGAAGCGCTTTCACGGCACCACCCAGGAGCTCGTCTCTGGGCTTTTACTGTCCAGGGGTTCTCCTGCTGCCGCTCATAGAAACTCACAAAGTTCATTTGCCCAGACGATTGTCATTACCTTCCTGGGAGAACACTTTACTCCGGGACTTCATTCGGTCCCACGGAAATGGTTGCTGCCTCCCTGTTAAGCTTCTTTCCATGATCCCGTTGTTGTTTCGGGGGTGGGGGGTGGGAGGTGGGGTGGGGGAGGCCTGGGGACTTGGGGGTAAAAGAAAGGAGCTGCTAAGACGTGGTTCTGCCTTATATCCCAGAGAACGGTGGCTTTAGAATGGGGGCAAAGTGGGAGGGAGCCTGGGTCACTGAAGCATGACAGGCCTCCAGGGGCCCCTGGGACTCAACAACAAAAAAAGGGAACTTTTGGCAGAACCTTTCACACGCACACGTCTTCCTCCCCTCCATCCTTTCTCCCCTGCTGTTTCGTAAATCTCCCGGTTGGAAATTTTGAACATGGGAGATTTCTTCCTGTGCCTCCCTTGGCAGAATGCTCACACGCAGCTGCGGAGAAATCCCCCCCGCCCCACCCCCCGCCCCACAGCATCTCTCATTTAAAAGCATTAGTGGGGCTACAAAACAAAATAAAAACTGGAGGGTTTTTCAGAAGTGGAAGCCAAGTTTAATTAGACTCCAGGAAGTTGGGGGCTATAACTCTTTTTGTTAAATCTTTTGGAGTCAAGCGCGCCAGCGGCGGGCAAGGTGGAAAATGCCAGAGGCTGTTCCCAGCGAGGAAATTTAGGGCCTCCCCTTTTGTCTGGTCTGTGCTCAGGGAGCACGGTTTTGTCAGAAGTTGTGGCCAGCGATCCCCTCATGGTGGCCTTGAAATGGTTGCCACTTTGTTAGGTGGTAGCCTCCTTGGAGGAGGAGGAGGAGAGGAAGGAGGAGGGGGAGGAAGAGCCTTAAATAGCTTTCTGTCTCCTCCCAACCCAATCTGAATTAGCTTTTCGTAAGGACAGAATTAGATTCTCTGCTGGGTGCTCCGCCCCCAGCCCCTGACCAAGCCACTGAGTTGTGACCCTTCTTCAGTAAGTGATGTTTCCGGCCTCACAACTGCTTTCTAACATTGGCTTTTTATTTTCTTTACTTTTTTTTTTTTTTTTAATGTTTATTTATTTTCAAAGGAGACGGAGAGACAGAGCGTGAGCTGGGGAGGGGCAGAGAGAGAGGGAGGAGACACAGAATCCGAATCGGGCTCTGGGCTGTCAGCACAGAGCTCCATGAGGGGCTTGAAGTCACAAGCTGTGAGGTCACGACCTGAGCCAAAGTCGGACGCCCCTATTTTCTTTACTTCTTAAAAAATTTTTTTAAATCATTTTTTAAGTAAACTCTAACTGACGACCCCAAGATCAAGAGTAGCATGCTCTACTGACTGAGCCAGCTGGGTGCCCCTAATACTGGCTTGTTACTCTTTTAGTATACTTTGGGGTAACGTCTGAGCATTTTGGGTGATGAGCTGGTTCCTTGTTCTTGGAGATTTTACACGTGGTCACAAACAACTACATTTGTTCTGTAGGAAAAATCCTATTATTATTCAGGCAGTATTTATGGATGTCTGAAGTGCTTTCACTGATTACGTAGACCAGAGCCCGGTCAAGGTCCAGGAGTACCTTGCCATCTAGCCAGACCTGGACTGTCCCCAGGAAGGATACTTAGAATTTTTCTTGCAGACTGAAGATGGGTAAATTTAGTATTTGGTGACATGGCCTTAAATTGAATTTGGCTGGGAGATGGTTTAGCTTCATCTCAACCTTTTTTTTTGAAGTTTATTTTGAGAGAGAGTGAGAGAGAGAGCAGGGGAGGGGAGGGGCAGAGAGAGAGAGAATCCCAGGCAGGCTCTTGACTGTCAGCACAGAGCCCTACGAGGGGCTCAAAACTCAGAAACCGTAAGATCATTACCCGAGCCGGGTGATTAACCAGCTGAGCCGCCCAGGCGGCCCCGTCTCAGCTTCTTAATTCCTTTCCTGAGTAGTTCCATAGAAATTGTGTGTGTGTGTGGTTTTCTACACGTGGAATGTATAGGTAGGGAACACAGGCTTTCCTTACCCCTTCTGCAGCTCTTCCCGCTTCTTTTCTTCAGACAGATTTACTCAGGATCTTTCTTGGCTGTGTGTGTATTTGATCCTAAGCATTCGTTTTAGGTAGTCTGACAACCTCTCCTTTTGTAGGTATAGAATTGAGATTTTAAGAAGCTTCATGGTTCTGAGACCTGTCAGGCTAATGTGTGGTATAGCTGGAACCTGACACTGTACCCTTGGCTTTACATACAGTGACTGTGTTCTGGGCCCTGGGCTCCGGGTTAGGTTTTTGCTCTGCCTCAAAAGGGCCGTGGTACTTTGTACGGTCGAGTTTAGTTAGTTGCAAAGCTACAGGGTGTGATTCAGAGTTTCCCTCCGGAATCCTAGGATTTTCGTCTTCCTAAACCTTGGTTGTTCAGCTTTCCTTCACTTTAATCTGGTTTTATTTCCCCAAATTTCTTATCTACTTGGTGCTGTCTTATGTATTTTTACTCTTGTGTGGAAGGACACGAAGGGAATCCAGGGTGGAGACCAAATGAGGTTCAAGAGGATCTTGGGGGTGCCGGGGCGGCTCAGTCGGTTAAGCGTCCAACTTCGGCTCAGGTCATGATCTCAAGGACTGTGGGTTCAAGCCCTGCGTCGGGCTCTGTGCTGACAGCTCAGAGCCTGGAGCCTGCTTTGGATTCTGTGTCTCCCTCTCTCTCTGTCCCTCCCCGACTCATGCTAGTCTCTCTCTCTCCAAAATAAATAAAACATTAAAAATTTAAAAAAAAAAAGATTTTGCTTTTAGCACAACGGACAGTATTTTTTAAAGAACTCCTGGGGGAGGGGCTGGGAGGGGGCCTTAGGTGTATAAATTCAGTGACAGTGTGGCAATAATCAAAAGTAAAATTGTAATAATAAAAATACCATGTACCGTGAGGAGGCAGACAGACATCCAGAGTTAAAGGACATGAATGCTCTACTCAGGACCCCCGTTTTCCAGATAATCTAGGCCTCCGTTTCCACGAGTGAATTAGGAGATGGAAGTCAGTGACCTGAGTCAGAACTGAAGCCCAGGACTCTGGTGGCATGACCTCCAGGAGCTGGTCTTCAAACACCACCTTGATTCAGATCTCACTTGGGGAGGGGGGCAGCGGCACGGAGGGGAGTCCAAGCGTGGTCCCCCTTCCCAGCCTTGATCTTCAGCTGCAGTGTGGGGAGAGCGGCCCCTTCACAGGGCTGCGGGAAGCCTGAAATGGGTAAAAGCCTGCCGTTGTCCATAGGTAGGCATCCCCTCATTGGGAGCGATTATCCAATAGAGAACTTTTCTTCTTGTAAATGACATAAAAGCTTTCAAGATGAGTTCTGGATAGAAACCAGCAAAACAGCAAGGGCTCTACGCAGACATCCCTGAGACTGCTCTGTGTTTACCAAATGAGACACGACAGAGTTTTGGGAAATGCATAACACTCTACAGACAGCGCACTGTAACCAGTTGTCTGTGAAGAAACAACACCAGGCTTCCTTCCAGAATAGAAACTGAAGAATGGTCCTCAGAAAGGAGAGCATATAGGACATGGGGCCAAGAAAAGGCTTTTTTCAAGCAATGTTTATTAGGCTTTACAATCCCATCAGTGTTTTTAAACATCTTGCAACTGTGGGAGAATGACTAACAGGCTCGTCATTGCAGCTGGTTCAGAAAGCGGGGTCCCCTAAAATGATCGCTTTCAAACTTTTTTTTTAGTAGCGAAGATCTTAGACCTCCCCAAGGAATAAAAATCTTCTGTGGTTGGGACACAGATAGGAGAAGGGAGACCCACCACCTCACAAACTCCCTCCAAAGTTATTCCTAAACCCTAGCACCAAATCCCTGGAGTCCGGTAGAAAGGCAGAGAAGCTCCCTTTCCAAACAAGATCTTGTGTGAGAGTACGCACTGGCCCAAAAATCCTCTTTTTTTTTTTTTTTTTTTAAATGACTTTATATTTGAGAGAGGTAGAGACAGGGGCTCGAACTCACGAACCGTGAGATCACGACCTGAGCCGAAGTGGACGCTTAACCGACTGAGCCACCCAGGCGCCCTGAAAGCGGAATCTTAAGAGATTTTTCTCTCAGATTGTAAGGTATAGGAGATTATGTATTGTTATGAACAAAGAAACTAAAACCCGCCGAGTGGCTATTTACGGAGGAGGAAGTTGGACGGTTCAGAATTGGTGCCTACCAGATTTTTGCGGGGCTTCCTCTTTTACT
Source organism: Paguma larvata (assembly GCA_030068075.1). NCBI lineage: Eukaryota > Metazoa > Chordata > Mammalia > Carnivora > Viverridae > Paguma > Paguma larvata. Next base: position 15,027,440 of record CM057829.1, read on the forward strand.
CATTTTCCGGTGTGTGCGGGGAATTCCTTCTGCGTGGAAACAGCGCAGCTTCCTCAAGTTAAGAGCAAGTGCCTGTCCTGGTCTCCCCCACGCTAACGCTCACTGCCGCCTGGAGACTGTTTTTAAGACTGTTTCTCATTCGCTAAGAACGTTGACTACACATAGTGGGTTTTCTGTAAACACAGCGGATAGCGAAATGATTAAAGATTTATACGTGGGATGTGCATTCATAATGTCCTCCTACAATCGTCCCCACCAGCGTCCCCTCCAGGACATGGTCTTCTAAAAGTGAGGAAATGAATTTCCAATAATTGCTGATGCTCTTTGAAAAACTGTTTTCAAGGGGGAAAAAAATATAACTTTTTAAAGGTGGCTCTTTGGAAGCCTGATTTTTAGATATAATGTTAACTAGTTATCCTGTTATTAGGATCCTGGTTTTGAGTCCTCCAAAGATCAGTTTCATTCTTGAGGGGCGGGTGTGGAGTCTCAATGGAAGAACACGCTATTTCATTTTTTTTTCCCTTCTGTGTCTCTTTCAAAAATTTTCTGCCTGTATCTTCTTCCTCTTCTGTCTTTTAAAAAATACGGGTTTTTTTTGGACGTTAAGAAATATTTTACTTTGCATTGTATGAGACATGTGGGGGATGTCCTTACAGTTGCTGCCTGCTGTTTTGGAGGTGTATGAAGAAACTGGTACGTTTTGGTCTGTGAACTAGAGAATTCTGTGATTCTATTTTGTTTTCATAGAAAAGCTAAAGCTTCCCTAGTATTTTGTTCTGAGGAAACATACTTGGTTTGTAAGACAGGAAGTGTGTGGGAATAGGGCATTTCAGCGGCACGTTGGGTTCTCAGATCCAAATTAATTTGTCTTCATTCAGATAATTTAACACAGCCCAGTAACTGAGGTTTCCAGAACACTTTATTATAGAGCAGCCCAGGAAGTAAGAGGGTGATTTTAGAACTTGAGTTTTTGTGTATAAAGGGGGTAATTTAAACAGAGCCAACAATTCTGTTGGCTGACTTTGGTTCTGGATTTTTTCTGTTAGTGCTGATCCTTGACACTTTTGAGTCTTTGTTGGGTTTAAGAAGGAGATTCTGGAGGCTTCCCCTCCCCATTTTCTCCCCCCCCCCCCACCATCCCCTGATTGCATCAGTGGAACCCTTAAAAAGCTATCGGCAATGTGATGGTCTCAAGCTCCACCTGCAGTTAGAAGCCAGTCATCCTTCTGGAATGTTCTTTCCATAGGAGGCTGGCATGAGGCTGGCACGAGCGTTTGGTCTGAAGTAGGTTAGATAGGCCTTTAGTTTTGTAGTTTATGGATAGGCCACCAAACTGCAAACAGGTGTCCGTTAGGCGGCGTCATAGGATTAAGATGGGGTACTTGAGTCTGTTGGGGTCACTGTCTCCAGGCCGGAGTTGCCGTTGGAGGTTATGCAGACTGCAGGAAAGGGACAATGGATCTCTCTCACAGAGTGTCTGGGCTCGGGACCGGAGGCTGGAGAAGGAGAAGCACAGTGCAAGGAGCCGCAGAAAGGCTGGCCCCTGGGGTCAGAGGCAAAGCCAAGAACAAACTGGGAAGTGTTTCTCACCCAGAAAGAGAACAGGCCTTTGGATATTCGGCATTTCCTTTCTTTTAAAAGGCCCTGTGCACAGCTGAATTGGACAATTTCCTACATACACAGCTTCTTCATTAGATACTGATACCGGTTAATTCAAAATCGCTTGTAATTAGAAGCAGCTGCTGTTTCCCAGCTGACGAGGTGTTAGAATCAGATGCTTTGAATTAGCTGAACTTGGATTATTCATATTTTAATTAAAGTCCATTTTATCTACCCCCGCCCCCCACCGCCCCCACCCCGCAGTCTCTTGCCTCTCCAATGACCAGGAGTTGACAGTAATACATTTGAAATTACGTGAGCATCCCAGTAGAAAGGCATAATCTAAGTTCAAGGACTTGCGGTCGATTATGGTCTTGTATTATTAAATAGTGAATTTAACTGCACGGCAGTCCCCTTCTCTCCGCCTCTGAACCTTGCTTCTGTAGTGGGGGAAAATTTCACTCCATTTAGAAAAGTTGAGACTTTTGTCCCCTTTCCTCCTCTTGGGACCCAGGCATATTAGCCTAATTGCTTGGGTCACTGCTACGGGGAGGGTGCTGCATGAAAGGGGACAAGCAATTTTCTGGTACTTTTCATCTAATGGGGTTTGCAAATTAAGCCGTGAATAGTGGGGCTTTGGGGCAGTGGGGAAATTTTGTTAGGAGAAAATAAGTTAGCAAGTGCAAGGGGGAGGCTATTTAGTGCTTCTGTAGAGATACAGAATGTTCCACAAGCAGCTTGCAGGGAAAAAACCGACTGCCTTAATTTTCAGGGTGGCGGTGCGGGGAGGAGGGAGGTTGCCTTCCGTTGCTCTCTCCCTGATACTAATGAGGATGAGAGGCAAAGCTTCCTTTCTCTGTGTTAGGGCACCTAACTTGACTGAAGTTTGACTTGATAAATGTTCTAGTTAATTTAATTTGGTGTTAGTCCCTCTCCTCCCCCCGAGTGTCCAGTTTTGGCTGACTTGCAGAAAACCAGGGCAGCGCACCCAGGCCTGTTAGGATGCGTGAGCTTTCTACGTGATCTGGGAAGTTTAAAAGGACTTAGGGACTTGGTCTTTGTCCACGAGTTTAAAGTGTCCCCGGAGCGGGCGAGCGTCTCCCTGTCGGGGAGTGCGTTGAGGGAATTACGTGACTCACCGTCCGTGGGTCCTGATGTTAGATACTGAACACAGGGAAGAGCCCAAGGAGAAGGAACTCTGGGGCTGGCCGGCGGTTCGGGGCTAGAGGTTGACCGTTGAAACAGGGAAATAGTTCATCCAGCCTAGTCCTTCCTTTTTTCTGTTTCCCCAGGGCTTGGCTGAGGGCACCGGAATGAGTCGGGAGCCCCTTTACCAGAGACCCCAGGTCTTTCTCCTGTGCTTACTGTGCATTGGATCAGAGATTTGGGGGCCCATGAAGCAAGCGGTTTTGTTGGTTCACATGCGTGGTCAAGGGCTGGGACAGGGACTGCCTTGGAGGAGAGACACGCTTGAGTGTTACCTTTGGGGATGGTGCCTCTGTGCCTCGTCCATGCCCCCCGGAGCTTCCAATGGCTGTTCGGCACAGAATTGCTATGGTAGTTTCTTGGTAATAGGTCTGGCACGGTTTGGTTGCTTTTCGGACTTTGCCCCAAGTTACAAGGGCCATCAGACAAACTCTAGGTACACCTGAAGGAAGAGGGAACACATTTGACAAAGCAAAATGTTATCATGTGTTTCATTGGAAAACTGTAGTTTCTTCATATTTTCAATTCTTTGTGAATGAGTTCTTAGGAAAAGTGTTCAGCTGCATTCTCTCCAATGTGGTAACTACCACATTTTTTTAAAATAGATTTTTAAAATAAATTTTTAATAGGTTTATTTAATTTTGAGAGAGAGAACGCAAAAGCACAAGTTGGGGAAGGACAGAGAGAGAGGGAGACAGGAGGATCTGAAGCAGGTTCTGTGCTCACAGCAGAGAGCCCGACTTGGGGCTCAAACTCAGGAACTGTAAGATCATGACCTGAGCCAAAGTCGGACACTTAACCAACTGAGCCACCCAGGTGCCCCAACAGAATAATTTTTACTGATTGAACAGCTGTTGCTGAGGCATTACATTTATTACGTTTTCACAACTATTTTAAGAAGAAAGACAGGAAAACCATGTCTACTATATAGCTTCTTAATGGATAGCCAAGTTTGAGGAAAAAAAACCAACAACCATGAATTCCATCCAGTTAGAAAGGCTGGGGGACATTTCAGGAGACGTTAGCAAGAACAATATGGATAAATGGGGAGAGAGCAGAAACAGGTCCTTCTCTGGGGAAAAGAGCACACTGTTGGAGCAAGCCATAAAGATTGGAAGGCAAAAAAATTAGCTCCGGTAAGGAGTATGAACTTGGTGCAACCGTTGTGGCTGGATAATGAGAATTAAGGAAGGTGCCTTTCAGGAGAAGAAGGCTCTGGAACGGCATCCAGAGTCTCCTCTCTGCCAGAGCTGCTTGAGAGGAAATGGATTGTAGGAGGGGTGGCTGGGGCAGAGGTTACCCAGCTGTAGGACGAGGCTGCTGTGCAGAGCCCCAGATGGGTGGCAGCTGGTGGCCATGTCACTTGATGGGACCGAACCCTCTCCTGGTGGTGGTGGTGGTGGTGGTTGTGGGGATTAACAGGGAGGTGGGAAGGAAGAGGCAGGAGGGATTGAATATGAATTTCTCAGCTAAAAGAACAGGGAAAGTGAGATTCTCACAGTATAAAGAAGGAATTTTAATTAGAGAACAAAAAAGAATTCCAGAATGAAGAGAAGGAGAGACACCTTTGGTTCTCGAAAGGTTTTGAGAAGAATCACCCCGGCCCACCCCACTGAACCAAGAGAGGCCGGGCGAGCCCGGCACTAGGAGAGGAGGACACAGCTGGTATAGAATGTAGCCCTGTGGGCTGCTTGTAGTTATTTACTTTAAAAAAATGTTTTTTGTTTTTTTTTTCTGTGCCTTCTCACAGCAAAATGTCTAGGAGGCCATGTGGAGGGGGGGATGGGGCATGGGGGGATGGGGCATGGCAGAGGAGGACACGGAGGAGAAGGGGAGTGGCGGGTATCCACTGCCCGAGAGTCCCTAGGGCTGTCTGCCTTACACAGCAAGTAGCAGTAGAAATGGGATTCCGGAAGGAAATGCTTTGAGACCAATTTATTATTTTTTTCATGAGAAAAAGTAATTCTTACATACATATTGGTGATGGACAATTATTCCTGGTCTTCATTTTTGTATCTCCTGAGATTTTTTTTTTTTGTAAGTTTATTTATTTATTTTGAGAGAGAGAGCACAAGCAGGAGAGGAGCAGAGAGAGAGAGAGAAAGAGAGAGAGAATCCCAAACAGGCTCCTCGCTGTCCTCACAGAGCCCGACGTGGGGCTCAGACTCATGAACTGTGAGATCGTGGCCTGAGTCGAATTTGGCCACTTAACCTACTGAGACTGAGCCACCCAGGCGTCCCTCGAGTTCTCAGTTTTAGGTCTCCCAACTCACCTACATAGGAAGTTCTGTAATGTGTATAGACCTCAGATAGACCTCGGATTTCAGTTGTCTGGTCCCAGGAGGATGTGTGCATTTTCAACATTAGTGAACACGAAAATGGGCTCTGAGATGGTGCGAAATGGTTGAAGGATCCTACACTCCTGCTGGCGACATCAGCGGGCCAGGCGACACACAGCCTTGCTGAAGTTTTATATTATCCAGTGTTTTTTAATTTCATGAGTTTTTTTTTTAAATAAAATTTTCAATGTTTATTTTTGAGAGAGAGCGAGAGAGAGATACCGAGCGTGAGTTAGGGAGGAGCAGAGACACTGGGGAGACACAGGGTCCAAAGCAGGCTCCAGGCTCTCAGTGTCAGCACAGAGCCTGACATGGTGCTTGAAGCGGCGAACCACAAGATCATGATCTGAGCCGAAGTTGGATGCTTAACTGACTGAGCCACCCAGGCGCCCCTGTGAGTTTGACTTTTAATGTGAATGAATTTATGTGTTGAACTTCCTGGTTGGGTACTTCTATTTTCAGTTATGTTCTGGTGTCACGAATGTGTCCCAAGTGTATTGCTCTTTATCTCATTTCTTGCTAACTTATTATTTTTTTATTTTTTAAATACTTTATTTTTAAGTAATTTCTACACCCATCGTGGGGCTCGAACTTACAGCCCTGAAGTCAAAAGTCCCATGCTCCAACGATCCAGCCAGTCAGGCGCCCCACCCTTCTTCCTAATTTATAAAAGCCTTTCTTTACTAAAACCCATGCATTGCACCTCTGTTGTTACTTGCGTTAGCTCTCCCAGCCCAGCTCTCTTGTGGTGAAATGATACCATTAATCCCCGGTACTTGGGTTGATTGGTCATGTTGATGAGGCACTGCCTTCCAGTCTCCTTACCGTTGGCATGGTGCTCTTTTTTTAAAAGAAATTACTTTTCTGGGCGCCTGGCTGGCTCAATTGCTTGAATGTCCAACTTGGTTTCAGCTCAGGTCAAGATCTCATGGTTCGTGGGTTCGAGCCGTGTGTTGGGCTGACAGCGTGGAGCCTGCTTGGGATTCTCTACCTCTCTCCAACTCTCCCTCTCTCCCTCCCTCCACCTCTCCCTCCCTCCCCCTCTCTGTCTCTCTCAAAATAAATACATAAATTAAAAAAAAATTACCTCTTGTTTTCCTCCATACCTCTCCTTGCTTATGGGATAAAATCTGAAGTCTAAAGCATTACCTAAAACCCTTTAATAGATGAGTCTTACGCAGTCTCCTCCTCTGTGTCATATATTGCTGTTCGTTTTCTGTCTCTTTCCTGTCGAGGTCATGATCCTCTAAGCCTGTGGGTATATGGCCTGTTTCCTTCTTCCATTTCACCACCCGTGAACCTCTGCCTTCCCCTGAAGGCTCAGCATCAGTGAACTCTGTGTGCCCAGCTGTGCACCGCTGGTAGCCCAGGTGAGCGTGCGCGGTGTGCTGGGCGCCTGGCCTTGTTCTGGGAGAACAGCGTGAACAGCCCACAGGCAGATCCCTGTGTGGTTCGTCTCTGGGTCTACCGGCCCCTGGCAGGCAATCAGTAGATGTTGTTTTCCTGATTTCCATATTAACCTGGGGCTCACCAGATGAATTTGATTAAGTCCCTTTTCTCTATGTTTTATATTATGAAAAATTTCACATAGAACAGTTGAAGGAATGGTTTGCTGAACACTCAGACACTCATGGCCCAGACTCAAAAGGTTAACAGTCGGGGTGTGTGTGTGTGTGTGTGTGTATGTGTATGTTGCCCAGTGTCTACTTTCTTCCCCTCCAATCTGGGGCTTTGGAAAATTTGGAATGGTGCTCTTGGTTATCCATTAAAAAAGGATAAAAATAAACATGCTGTTGTTCCTGCTGCGGCACTTTAGTGGTAATAAAAAAAAAATAACTTCAATGACTTTGGCTTTTTTCTGCCAAAGTAAACGTTGGCTCTCTTTCAGCTGTAGTAATGCAGCTTCTCTCGATTTGTTCGAGTTATACTAAAGCGGGGCCAAGTTGAGAAATTAGTTTCTCGGTTTTTTCCCTTCCAATTTAGAAAAAAAAATTAGATTTTGGATACTCTTGTTTCTATATCCTCTTCCTGGTTCTCTCTTCCGCCTGCATTAAAAAAGATCACGAAGAACTGGCTGAGTTGTCAGTGGAAGGAACAGAGAGATCTGATTTTGTGGTATTTATAGGAGGTGGTTGTTGGTGACAATCTTCAACTAGGGTGTTGGAATCTATATCGAACCGAACAATAAAATGGTAACTAAAGGACCATAACCTTTTGTTTTTCAACGTGTGATTTTTGCTTTTCTGCAACGCAGCTTTATTATTAGCCTGGAAATCAAATCCAAGCACTGTCGAGTAAAGCCGCTGTGTGACATCACTGTGTGACACCTATGCATTAGCTGGTGTTTGGAAGACTGGTTTGGGGGTATGTTTGAGAGTTTTAGGTGTGTCAGGGTTTGATTTTTATTAGCGTAGGAGGGAGGAATGCAACGTGCCTTTGGGAAGCTTCTAGTCAGCCTGCCCGAAGGACTGGTTGGACAGCTGGGCTACAGAACCCTTTGTAGTAAGTAACTGGTTTAGCCGGGTGGCCTGCAAAGCCATTTTGGGTCTGCCCCAGATTTTCTTCCACTCTTCATTGCCTTTTGATTCACACGATATTACCAGATACAACTTTCTGTCCAAAAGAAAAAGAACGCGAATGCTTCCGGGCAAACAAAATCCAACTTAATTTTGAAAAATTTTTTATATTTTATTTTTTGAAAAAATTTTAAAATGTTTATTTTTGTGAGAGATATATGCATGCACGCGCGCACACACACCCACCCACCCACACGTGAGAGTGGGGGAGGGGCAGAGCCAGGGGGACAAAGGACCCAAAGCCAGCTCTGTGCTGATAGCAGAGAGCCTGATGTGGGTTCAAACTCATGAACCCTGGGATCATGACCTGAGCTCAGGTCGAATGCTTAAGTGACTGAGCCACCCAGGCGCCCCAATTTTGAATTTTGAAAAAAAGTTCCGGGATCAAATTCAGAAACCTTCAGAGCAGAATATAAAATCCTTCTGTGTTTCCCCGGTTCTCCTGTTCAGTTTTCTTTCTGTATATTTATGTGCGTATTTATGCAGACATATGTAGATTGTCTTTCTTTTTGCTTGTTTTATACAAATGAAATGGGGTCATGTTGTGTGATTTAGCGTTTTCTCACTTCAGTGTGTCGTGAAGATCTTTCCATGCCACTCTTGTCAGTGCCATGTAGTGTCTGACCGAGCCCTGTCGTATTTAACCGCTTCCTCGCCGTTCTCTTCCTAGAAGAGTGTCTGCAGCATGTAGGAGCCACTCCATAGACATTTAGGTTGTTTCCACTGTTTTGTTTACTTAGAAACAAATTTCTTTCCAGACGTCTTCCACACATGTGGGCATATTGGCATAGGACTGAATTGGAATTATTGAGTCTAAGGGCATGTGCTCAGTTTTTATAGCAGGAAGAGCTTTTTCCTTCCAGAAAGGTTTAACCAGTTTGCATCCCCACTGCAAGTGTAGGGGAGTCTTCATTTCCCTCCCTTCTTTTTTTCGTTTTATTTTTTAATGTTTACTTATTTTTGAAAGCAAAAGAGACGGTGCAAGCAGGGGAGGGGCAGAGAGAGGGGGAGACACAGAATCCGAAGCAGGCTCCAGGCTCTGAGCTGTCAGCAAAGACAGCTTGAACCCACAAACTGTGAGATCATGACCAGTGTTGAAGTCGGACGCTTAACTGACTGACCCACCCAGGCAGCCCTATTTCCCTTTCTTTTTGCCAACACTTGGTATTATAAAGCTTCTTTAATTTTTGTCTAATGAAAAAATAAAATATATTCATATTATATATTGCACATAGAATATATTCATAATATAGTGCATATAATATATTCAAACATATAATGTGCATTTCTCTACTGAGCAGTCTTTGTTGGTCTGTTGGCCAATTCGTATTTCTTTTTTTCTTTTGTTCGTGACTTTTGCCCATTTTTATATTGGGTTGCCTTTTTCTTACTTTTTCTTGTCAGTGCTCTTGATATTCTGGATGTTTCTTAAATCCACTCCAGGTATTTTCTCCTATATATCTTTTATCCTTTCATTGTGTCAAAAGTGGTTTTTTTTCTCTAACAGAAAGTTTAAAATTTTTCTGCGGCCGTCTTTGATTTTCCTTTATGGGTTTTGTGTCTTGCTTAGGAATGCATTTCTGACCTCAAGAATATGAAAATATTCTCTTAAGAAATTTTTTCTCTTTATTACTTCCCATCTAGTTAAATATCACTCTCCAATTTCTTAATTCTCTCTGCACTCCACGTCAACCACTAAAATGGTATGAAACCTCAGCTCTCTGGAATCTTCTGGTAATGACTTCTTCTGACAGCCACATTTTATGGATACCTTAGGGTTTATCCCCATCTATGTACCAGAAGGCTTACAGTGAACTTTTACTTTTTTCATTTTATTTATTAAAATATTTTTTATTTTATTTTATTTTTGAGAGAGCACATCTGCACAAGCGGGGGAGGGGCGGAGGATGAGAGAGAGGAATCTTAAGTGTACTCCTCAGCTCAGCTTGGGTCCTGTCTCACCATGAGACACCATGAGGCTCTCCATGAGATCATGACCTGAGCTGAAATCAAGAGTCACATGCTTAACTGACTTAGCCACCCTGGCACCCCTATTTTATTTTATTTTGTTTTGTTTTGTTTTTTGTTTGCTTTGCTTTGCTTTGCTTTGCTTTGCTTTTAAATAGGCCCTATACCCAAAGTGGGGCTCAAACTCACAAGATAGAGTCGTATGCTGTACCTAATGAGCGAGCCAGGTGCCCCTAAAATCTACTTTTTAGAGTCTTGGTACTCAATTATTATTATGACCATCATTATCCTGTATTAAATAAAGTATTAATGTTCCCATTGGACATATGAGAAAACAGCTCTGGCCTGTGCATCAGAATTTCTGGATTTGAAATCCACTTAAACATTTAAAAACATACTCATCAAATTCTGTTGATGAGTTTTATAGTCCTGGAAAAGAAAGGACAAGAGAGGATGAGCCAGAACAGTAACACGCGTTGTGCCGCTGTGTTATTACATGCATGAGAGGTAGAAAACAGACAACAACTAATGTGAAGGTAGAAGCCGGTCTCCAAACAGACTAGCTTTCCTCACGGTCAGATTCGCGTTGGTGAGAGTCGCTTTAAAGACTGACTCTGAGCCCCTTAGCTGGATCGCGCTCCGCGCAGCCTGCCTTTGTCTGGTCTGCCGATTTACCATCCACGAGTTGTCTTTTCTTTTTTCTTTTAGAGAGAGAGAGAGAGAGAGAGAGCAGGAGCAGGGGAAAGGGGTAGAGGGAGAGAGAGAGAATCCCGAGCAGGCTCCATGCTCGCCTCAGAGCCTGATGGAGGGCTTGATCCCATGAACTGTGAGATCATGACCTGAGCCGAAATCAAGAGTCAGGTGCTAAACTACTCCAGGCGCACCCCCATCCACAAGTTTCCTTTCAAAGGGTAGAACTGCTTTAAAATCATTTCAGAACAACCGCTTTAGATTTGTGTGGGGTTTTTTTTTTTTTTTTTTTTTTTTTTTTGCCTTCATTCGAATTTTTCCTGATTTTTTTTTTTTTTTGACAGTTGCTTACGATTTCCTTGTTGAATGTCTCCTCAAGTATATTTTGGTGATGTAATTACTTATAATATGGGAAACCAGTTAAGTAGGCCGTTACTGTAAAGTAGAGCTAAAAAGTGCCTGATTGTGGGACTGGGCCTCTGTGATCAGGGAAGCGTCACTGCTTTTGTGCAGGAACTTGGAAATTGCTTTCTGATTCCTCAGAGACCTTTCGTTTGTTTTCTACTTCTCTAACATACTCCCTAATAAGCGAGGTTATAGGATAACTGAAGTCTAGTGTATGTCGTTCTAACCTTTTGCCTCCGCAAAATTCAGATCACACCAGAACAATTTGAAAAGCCTCTGGAATCTCTCGTAAAGGAATTTTTGCAGGCATAAACATGCATTATGTATCAGACTTCTATATTAAAACCCACTTGATGAAAGAACAGCAGATTTATGCTGCTTGACTCAGCAACCAGCAACTTCCAAAGTAGAGCTAGGGTTATTCTTTATGTATTCGTTATGCAAAGTTTGGTTGTGCCATGTTTTCTGAATGTGCTGCCTCCCTAGCACAACCCACCAGAACCTCACACCTGTTAGCTTTAGCGTTCCTCGTTCATTTCCGTGTATTCACCTGCCTTATCTTTGCTGGGCGCTTCTTTGTCCTTTGCCCATTTTCCAGAGAGCAGCAAAAGTGATCCTGTTACAGCCTTAAAAGCCTCCTGGGGTCTCCCCTCACTCTGAGTTAGCATTCTGGCCAGTGCTTGCCAGGTTCTGTTGACTGTGTGTCTCCCACCGCCCCCTCCCTCCCCTCCCGCCTCCAGGTCAAAAAATCTTCTCCAGCCCTTCTTGTTACTCTTGTTCCTCTGCTCCAACATGTCCTATTCTTTATCTGGAAGGTACTTTAACCTTTTGCAGTCTGGTGAAATCTGTTGACCTTTTTCTTAAACTGTTTCCACATTTTTTTTTTTTAATGTTTATTTTTGAGAGAGAGAGAGCGCACGCGCGTGGGGAGGGGCAGAGAGAGACACACACAGAATCTGAAGCAGGTTTCAGGCTCTGAGCTGTCAGCACAGAACCCGACGCGGGGCTCCAACTCACAAACTGCGAGATCATGACCTGAGCCGAAATGGGATGCTCAACCTACCGAGCCACCCAGGCCCCCCTGTTTCCAGATGTTTAAAGTAAAATACGGTACTCAGGATTACAAAGGGAATCCATAACATTGAAATGCAGCCATCAGAATATTAACAAGCTAATTTGGGATCTGGCAATATGGACAACTTCTGAATCCCCTGTTAAATACCAAGCCCCAATTGGCGGGTGTGTGTGTGTGTGTCTAATAATTGTAGTTTCACAGTGATGTCAACAAACGGTATTTCATGATCTCTGCAACCACTGTAATGGGACCCAGCAATATTTATGAGTTGTTTTGATATCACATGCGCAGGTGCTTTTTATCTCTGGTTTCTTGCCTACATTCATAGTGTAAGGAAACGCTAAGTTTCAGTAAGATTGAGAAAATGGACATGTAAATGTCGGCGTATTCGGTTCACAGACTCCAGAGCTCTGTGAACCTTCCCGAACTGCCTGCGCTTCTGCCCTGCCTCCTGCGGCTGGTCCCTACGCCTGGAGCTCTCTCCAGCCCAGTGTCCCCCGGCCTCCGCTTAAATGTCATTTCCTCACGGCGGCCTATCTGGGTCAGAAGCCTCTGGTCTCCGTGAGGTGGCAGCACCCTCCACTTACCTGCAGCCCTTTGAATCCTGGACATTTTATGAAATGATTTGTGTGCTACCTGCCTCCCAGGGGGCACGCCATGTGGCTCGAGCTTTGGGGGTGCAGTGACTGTCCACCGATCCCCCAGTGCCTAAGGCAACGTCCTAGGCGCTTGTTAAATATTTACATCTCAGATGACATAGATAGCATCCTGGGCAGAGGGGACCAACCACGTGCGAAAGGCTCAGAAAGTGTGAAAATGCCAGGCGGTGGCTCCAGGGGCTGTGGCTGAGACTCACCGGGGAGGTGGGGGGTAGGTTGGGAGATGAAGTAGAACGTAGCCAAGAAAGAATGCAGGCATGTTATTTATTTGTCTGAGTTCCTTCCAGGGGGATGTAAGCCCCCCATGTCTGCATACATAAATTTTCATAAAAACGTTTACGTATATGTGTATGTGTTCATATGTGTTCGATGAACACGCGGCGTTGCTCCCGCTGCCTCGCGGGGCCTGGTGCACCGCAGGCGCTCGGTGCCTGTTAAATGTATGAATGTGTAAGCAATCGGACGATAGCTTGCTCATTTGTGAAAACAAGGGGGCTTCCTCATAAGGCCCTTTCTAGCTTCTCGCTGAGGTTTTCCCTTGCTCTGCAGCTAGAGAGCTTACCGTAGGGCATCCAGGAGGTCCTTTGGGGTTATAAAGGTGAATCATTTGGATTTTGCCTTGTGCAGGCGGCGGAGGGGGGGGGGGGGGTAGGAATGGGTCCAAATCATTTGGCTGCTAGTTGCCCTTGATCTTTTATCACGAGGTCGCCCGTTCTTACTCAAGCAGTGGAGCCTCCACTGGTTGATAGCGGGGCTCAGGCTGAGTGACTGGGACCCTGGGAGCAGGGTTTGACGGTCCCAAGTCATGGAGGAAGGAGGGAGGCCGGAGACAGAGGTCACCGGGGCAGTTCTGTTGGCGGACAGTTGGGGGTTGATGGGGAGGGGGGCGCTGATTGCCAGCAGTGATTCCTCCAGCAGAAGGGGGAGTCTGGGGGGAGATTGAGGTGGACTAGAGGAATAAGAAGGAGAGGATTCGTGCGTGGTGTCTTGAGGATGCTGAATCTGGTGTGCTGCTTGGGAGGGGAACAGCCCAAAAAGACTACCCTTTGGATTTTCTTTTCTTATTATTTATTTATTTTTTAAGTAGATTCCACGCCTAAGGCCTAACGTGGGGCTTGAACCCATGGCCCTTCCGTCAAGAGTCCATGTTTTACGGACTGAGCCAGCCGGGCGCCCCTTCTTTTAGTTCATTTGAAAGCCCATTTTTTTTTTTTTCCTACTCTTAACATATTTTGAAGCCTCGACTTAATCGGGGGAAGAAACTGAGTGTGCTGCGTAAGTCGTGGGGGAGAAAGAGAGAGACATCTATAAGCCAGTGCACCACTTACCTCAACGAGATGAGGGACGGAGAATCTTAATGTTGTCGTATTCTTAATTTTTATTTTAATTAATAAAGATTAATAGTTTTGCCCTTGCCACGTTAGCAGACCTCTGTTGGTGTATAATTTATGGATGTCAAACACACTCATTTCAAGTGTATAGTTCTTGGAGTTTTTAAAAGCTTTTAAAATTAAAAACATTAAAAAAATTGTTTTTATTTTAGAGCGAGCGAGCGAGCATGGGAGGGGGAGAGGGGCAGAGGGAGAGAGAATCCCAAGCAGGCTCCACGCTGAACTCAGAGCCCAACACTGGGGTTGATCTCACGACCCTGGGATCAGGTCAAAAGACGGACGCTCACCCGACTGAGCCACCAGGCACCCCAGTAGTTCTTTGATTTTTGTTTTAAAGCTCTTTGTTTTGCATTCTTTAAAAAATTAAAAAAAAAATATTTCTTTACATTTGAGAGCAAGAGGGATAGAGTGCGTGTTGGGGAGAGGGAGACACAGAATCCGAAGCAGGCTCCAGACTCCGAGCTGTCAGCACAGAGCCGGACGCGAGGCTCGAACTCGTGAACTGCGAAATCATGACCTGAGCCGAAGTTGGATGCTTAACAGACTGCGCCACCCGGGCGCCCCTGTTCTTTGAGTTTTGGTAGTTATTTATTCCTCCTTGTAACTCCCACCAGATTACAATCTATTTTTATCACTCTCAAAGCGTTCCCTGATGCCCGTTTTAGTTAGATCTCCTTCCCGCCACTGTGTTGATTCCTGCCACACCACAGATCAGCAGTGCCTGCTTTTCACAGCGTCCTCTCTTCAGATTCGATTGTGCCGTTGCATTTATCAGTCGCTCACTCCTTTTTATTGCTGAATAATTTTGTGTTTTATGGATACCGCATGGTTTCCCTGTACTTGCTGGTTGATGAACTTCGGGTAGTTGCTGTGCACATTTTGAGGTCAAGGCTTGTGTCGTTCTAGGTTTTCATGTTTTGGGGGTAAACCCTGAGGTGTGTCATTGGAGTGTATGTTGCACTTGACACACGAGATTCTAGAAGTGCTCGCAGCGTCTTGCACTCGGGAACGTTCGTTCCAGCTGCCCCCCGCCCTTGTCCACCTCAGTACAGCCCATCTTAGCTGCTTTCTGGAAATGGTTAGTGGTGTTCATATCTGGCCAGAGTGAAGCTCGAGTGATGAAAAGTTGGTTTTCAAATGGACTGAATTAAAAAAAAAAAGTTTGAAAAATTCACATTACACTGAGCTTGTCGAGTTACTGAGTGACCTCTCGGTGAAGGCGTTTGTCTTCTCTGAGGTTGGAAGTACGCCTCTTATTCATCTTCTTGAAGTTTTGACTCTCCTACCGAAAAACCCCTCACTTTTCACACGTGGCATGTCTTTGTATTGAGCGAGGGAAAGCAGTAGTCCTAAGTGACTTGGGCCGTCTGGTTTCTCAGCCCGCATCAGACTTGAAGGAGCAGTTCAGTGAAGACGGGGAATTTCTGGGCTTATAGGAGGAGAGAGCACTGACCCTCAGTTGAAGGGAAGTAGCAGAGGCCGGGACATCTGAAATCGCACTGGTCTGTGGCAGTGCACTGAATGGGCAACCAGACCTCCCGTCTCTGTGGTAGGACACTGCCTTCCTGCATAGTTCACACATGCATATTCTGAAGTAATGTTTTTTTTTCTCAAGTAGTAACACAGAAACCACAGAAGAAGGCAGAGAAGAAGCCATCCCTCTCTCCCTCACTCCCAAGACCCCACATAACCCCTGTAAACATTTTGCTGTATTTTTCTTTTTACAGCTGCTCTGGCCCTCCATGCAAATGTTTTTGTAATCCTACTGCATGTGGATTTTGTTTCTCTGGTTTTTTCCACTGCATGTTACCATAAGCATTGCCTTATGTTTTTATCTATTTTCCATAATAATTTTTTTTTTTTAAACCTTACCCCATTGCCGTCTCTGCCTTTTCTGAAACAACCCCTTCACTTCAGGCTTTCCTAATGAGTGACTCTTATTAGGTCTTCTCTCAGTTTGCCGGTCCTGTGAGGCGAGGCTTCTTTTGTGTGTGTTCTTTCTTTTTCCATAATAACAATTGTTTTTTTTTTCTAAAAGATTATTATTTTTTTAAAGTTTGCTTATTTATTTTTGAGAGACAGAGAGAGAGAGAGGGAAAGAATCCTAAGCAGGCTCCACCCTGTCGGCGCAGAACCTGATGTGGGGCTTGAACCCACAAACCGTGAGATCATGACCTGAGCCGAAATCAAGAGTCGTATTCTTAACTGACTGAGCCATCCAGGTGCCCAAGACTTTTTTTTGTTTTTGAATTTTTGAGAGCCAGGGGTAGAGAGCAAGCAGGGGAGGGGCAGAGAGAGGGAGACAGGATCCAAAGCAGACACCGAGCTGACGACAGAGAGCCCCATGTGAGCCTTGAACTCGTGAATGCGAGATCATGACCTAAGCCAAAGTCCTAAGGTACCCAGGCACCCCACCATAACATACCATAATGGCCATGTACCTATTCAGTGAATGCACAATCCAGGTTTTGTTTTGTTTTGTTTTGTTTTTAAATCATCCTAGTATACTTAAAGATTTTCAGTTGTTCTGAATTTTGATGACGCTGTACAGGTAGGACCGTCTTTTGTCTATTAAGCTTTTTGTTTCCTTTAGGGTAGATTACCAAATAAGGAATGCCTGGGTCAGTGGCAGCAGGAATCTTAAAGCCTCTGGTTGTGTTTAATGATTCACCAGAAATAAAATACCCCTGCTCCCCAAAAAGGCCGAGTGAGGGTGCTTGGCTGTGACACCCCAGAACCCGCTGGAATATTTAAATATTGAAACTATGAAATCCAGTCACCCGAAAGTTTAAGTTGTGCTATTTCCTTAATGCAAGAAAGGACACCATTCTAGAAAGATTTTCTTTCTTTTCTTTTCTTTTCTTTTTTCTTTTTTTCTTTCTATTTGGGGGGGTGGGGCAGAGAGAGACACACAGAATTTGAAGCAGGCTCCAGGCTGTCAGCACAGAGCCTGACCTGGGGCTCAAACTCACAGACCTCGAGATCATGACCTGAGCTGAAGTTGGACACTAAACTGACTGAGCCACACAGGCGCCCTTAGAAAGACTTTCTTGTGTAATTGGCAAGAATGTATTTAGGATGGTAGTTGCCTTCAAGCTTGGAGAATCGTTTGCCTTTTTGCACGCTGTTGTATCCCTAAAATAACCTAAGAAACTGATCAGTGAAAGGAAGGTTACCCAGCTCGCTCTGGGCTAAGTTAACTAACTTATTTCTACCTCCAAATGCACGGGGTATTGAAGGCTCTCAGAGAGAGGAGGTCCTTTCCCATCCAGGGCCTGAGCCCCCCGCCCCTCCAATCTCGAGCTGATCTGTAGAAATGGCAAACCTTGTGAGGCATGGTGAGTAAGGGGGGGTAAGGGGACTTGGCCACTTTCAGGGACATTCCCTTCCCCTTTTTCTTAGCTATGTCCTGATACTTGTTGATGCCTGTTAAACTTTCTCCTAATAAGTTATTTCAGAATTCAATTTTAAAGCACTATCCTTCTTGAAGGGACAAATATTTTGCCAAATATAGAGGGACAAAGGAATTAGTGGGCCTAAGTTTTGAACAGACAGTTGTAAATGTTTGTTTCAAGGTCACCTTCAATATTCTTTCATTTGTTTAGTAAACATGGATAGTTTCTTAGTGTTTTCCAGTAAGATTGTCCCTCGAAGTCTCCGTGTTTAGCAGGGCAGACAGGTACGCAGATTGATTTATGGTATGTCCCTGAACTGGGTGTCCTGCATTGGCCATTATGGAAGCTTCCAAAGAAGGAGGTGGCTAACCCATTTGGGGGTGAGGTGGGTAAGTCAGGAAGAGCTTCCTGGAGAAAGCCAGTTTCTTATCGAGGGTGAGTAGAAGTTATGTAAAAGGCTGGGGCGTGAATGGTGACAGAAGCAGGGCCAAAGAACACTTCATGCCTGGGGACGGCGTGTGTGTGCGCGCGCGCGCGCGCATAGAGGTCAGTGCACTTCATGCCTGAGGAGGGCCTGGATCGGGGTGTGTGTGTGGTGGGGGGGAGAGGTCAGTGCAGGGCATGGAGGGGGGTGAGGTTGGAGAGGTAGAACTTGTTCCTGTTCGTAATCAAGAATCAGTGGGCCACTCACTCACTCAGTTAAGCATCGGACCCTTGATTTTGGCTCAGGCCTTCGTCTCCTGTTTTGTGAGTTAAAGCCCCACATCGGACTCTGTGCTGATGCCTCAGAGCCTGCTTGGGATTCTGTCTCTTTTTTTCTCTGCCCTCACCGGCTTGTGCTCTCTCTCTCTCTCAAAATAAATAAACTTTAAAAATAAACACACAAAAAAATAAAAGAATGAATCATAAACCTGAAGATTTTTAAGCTGGGGCGGTGGTGAGCTGTGGGGTGGTGTACCTCCTGAACTCCTCTGGGGGGTGGCTTCCGTGGTAGGGCCTCAACCTGACCTTTTCCTAATGGACAAGAGACTCAGGGGAAGGACTTTGTCACCTGAGAGACAACGGGGAGCTTGGGACCTGAGGGAGGATCTTGGAACAAAGGTGGTTTTAGGAGAGAATGTAATACACTCAGAATCTTTTCTTTTTGGTGGAGCAATAATACAGTTAAAAAAAAAAAGAAGAAACCTAGAAATCACGTTAAGGATTTGGATAACCTCAAGCAGTAGAGCAGGTAGCTGGAATTTGCTCATCCCCGAGGTCTGGGAGCTCTCCTTGGTATAGATACCCCCATTTCATTATGCAGAATGTTGGCGTCACTGGTGATGTTAATAAAGTTAATTTTATATGAGTTAAGATTTCGAGAAGTGCAAAGCAGGTAGCCTTATTAGGGCCACTTTAACCGAAAAAATTAAAATCTTTTTTTTTTTTTTTTCTTTAACTTTTAAGTAATCTCTACACCCATTGTGGGTCTTGAGCCCACAACCCGGAGACCACAAGTCCCGTGCTCTGCCGACTGAGCCAGGCAGGCACGCCTGAAAACAAGTCTTTTTAATTGAATAGCTGTTTCACTCTGTCCCTTAAATGGTGATTGTGTGCCCCAAGTAACCTGACTGATCGCAGGGTACCAGACACCTGGAATTTGACGATCTCCTCGGCACGTGTAGCTGAACACTGGTTGGTGTAATGAAAATCATACCGGTATTGTTGGAAGTCGTGGTTGTTTGCTAGAGGGATAAGGTATCATTTAAGAAATGTGTATTTCATTACTGAGCATGTCTTTGCTGTTTGCTGTTTAGAGTTTTATTTTATTTATTTTGTAATGTTTATTTATTTTGACTGAGATACAGAAAGTACAAGTGGGATAGGAGCAGAGAGAGAGAGAGAGAGAGAGAGAGAGAGAGAATCCCAAGCAGGCTCCACACTGTCAGCGCAGACCCCAACGCAGCGTTCTATCCCACGAACCGTGAGATCGTGACCTGAGCCAAAATTGAGAGTTGGATGCTTAACTGACTGAGTCACCCAGGTGCCCTGCCCCCAGATTTGTATTAAAAAAAAAAAAAGTTAGCTCTCACACAGACCTACAAAAGATGGGCCGCTTCTGTCAGGCCTGTTGTTTTCTCCCTTTTGGTGAGGCCAGAAGTTCTTGTAGAAAGGTGACCCCCTCCCGCGTCCTCCTTCATTTTCTGATCTTCCTCCGGAATTTCCAGTCCAGAAAGCAAAGTTTCCTTCTATCCTTTGAATAACTTAGAAAAAGAAATGCTTTGTCAGTAACATTTTTATTAGTTTTAAGGAAACGCTGTTTTTTTATTAGTCTTGGAATGATTCTCGGCATAAGCGACTGCAGTTGGACATTTGTAGTGCGTTTGAAATGGTATCGTTTCGGGGGGTATTTGAGCTTGTGGATTTTGCTAGAGAAGTCAGCGGCAGCAAGTCTTCCTAAAGCAGACGCTCTGGTATATCCTGTCCCGTCTCTCAGCGCCCGGTGACCTTTTCCCCTCCTTCATGCCTTCCCCACCCCCCACCCTTTTTCTTACTTAGGTTGTGGTATGTTTTAAAACCTCCTTTTAAATGGAAAGTTGCAAAACTCATAAAAAGAATTTCTGTCATTTTAACATTTTCTCATGTTCGTGTTGCATTTTCTCCTGTGTCTGCGTCCCTCCCCTACCACATACTTAGTAATAATGAATCCCTGCAGAGCACGTTGTAGACATAAACCTGCCCCCTCTATCTCTGGACCCTTCCATGTGTTTGCTAAAAATGAGAATGTTCTCTTACAAAACCATAGTTTTTTATTTTTATTTTTTATGTAGGCTCCATGCGATGGTTCGAACTCAGAACCTTGAGATCCAGAATCTGATGCCTACCATAGGCACCCCGTGAAACCATAGGTTAGTTTAATCAATGAGGAAATTAGTATTGGGGGCCCTGGAGACCTCTTCTGTGTCTCTGTAATGTGTCCCCCTCTGTTCCTTGGGCCCTTTCTTACTTTCCGACCCAGCAGGGTGTGCCCGGCCCATCTTGTATGTACTTTCCCCACTCCTTCTGTATCTTGACCATTTTATAGTTTTCGAGGCTGTGTGAAAACCTCTGTTTGTTTAATTTCATTTTCCATTTTGGCCTACACTGCGGTGTTCACAGCACCTCGGGGTGGCTTTTGTCTGTAGTGTTGTTTCCTGCTTACACCCTCTGAGGTGTCCACTCCTGTTCGCGTGAGCCTAGGGAACCTCTGAATTCTTAAACCAAGCCATCTTCATAGGTGTTGGTATTTTTTTAATACAAGCTTTATTCATTTCCAGAGAGAGAGAGAGAGAGAGAGAGCGTGCGCACACACACAAGTGGGAGAGAGGCAGAGAGAGAGAATCCTAAGCAGGCTCCACACTGTCCACGCAGAGCCCAGTGTAGGGCTCGAACTCACGAACCATGAGACCATGCCCTAAGCCGAATCAGGAGTTGGATGCTTAACCGACTGAGCCACCCAGGTGCCCCTTGGTGTTGGTATTTTTTTTTTTAATTTTTTTTTTTTACGTTTTATTTTCATTTATTTTTATTTTTTATTTTTGAGAGACATAGAGACAGAGCGTGAGCAAGGGAAGGGAAGAGAGAGAGGGAGACACAGAATCTGAAGCAGTCTCCAGGCTCTGAGCCGTCAACACAGAGCCCGACGCGGGGCCTGAACTCACAGACCATGAGATCACGACCTGAGCTGAAGTCGGCCGCTTAACCGACTGAGCCACCCAGGCGCCCCTTGGTGTTGGTATTTTTAAGTATTTCTTTTCAGCTGTCCAGAGTCTACTCATTATCCGTGTATGCTTTTGTAAGTCCCATCCTTTCTCATCCTTGCCAGGGATTTTTGCCACTACTCACCAGGGTTGATAAGTTCCATTCATCCTTTTTCTTTTCTCTGGACCATGGAGGCCCTAGCCTCTTCGAATCTTTCTGGAAATCCTTTCCACACGACAGTTGTGGTGGCCCTATTAATGTGTAGGAACGGGCAGGGGCGTTGGAAAAAAGTCAAATACTAGATTACTTAGTGAACCCTCTGTTTTCTCTAAAATACAGCATATTAATGGTTGTCCATTTGAAAGGAGCTTATACGTAGTAGAGAAAATTCAGAAAGTAGAAATAGTAAAAGACTAGGGAAATAGAATATTCATCTTGCTTTTAGTCTGAATCTGTGCACAAATAGATCTAAGACCGTTAAATCACATTTACAGTGTAATCCTTTCTCCTTAAGGGACTCTCCCCAGGAACGCTTCAACAGAATTTTTTTATTACTATTGTTTTTTAAAAGTAATCTCTACACCCAACGTGGGGCTTGAACTCCTTCCCCGAGATCAAAAGTCACATGCTCTACTGACTCAGCCAGCCAGGCGCCCCTTAGCAGACATTTAGTAACCAAGACATTTTGGGGGAGTTTGTCCAACTTTTTGTTCATATATGGCAACAGCAATTGATGTAATCAGAATATAATCAGATGCAATCAAAACTACATTTGAATTGTAGCCCAGGTCCTTTTTTCCCCAGTTTAATTTGCTTTCTTAGATAGCTTACCAGGACTCCTGTCTTTCCTCATATCTTTATCCATAATAAAAATAAGGTCTGCCTTGAAAAACGTGACTGATAGTTTTTGCTAGAGAATTTACAACGAAGTCCTAGTGTTGTTAAGAGTCCCGAGTTCATTACTATGGTGAGAACTTGAAATTTCATGAGTGTCTCTAATTCTGTTTTGTTAATAACTTTCTGTTATTTGTACAGCGGAAGCCTCCAGGGATTAGGATAATTGCCTTTTTCCGTTTTCTCTGAGCTGTAGAAAATTTTTACCTGATACACTCACTGTAGTTTACTTTTTACAGTGAAATTCATTCATTTGTAACTTAGGGAAACAGCCTCCCCCTCAAGTGAAGACCCACATCAAACCACCAGCACAATGGAAAGAAACCCGGCCGGGCGGTACCCACAAGTGTGTTCTGAGAAAGACGTTCTGCTCTGTGCGGGCAAGGGAAGGAAGACGCTTCAGTGGTCAGATAATTTGGGGGCACTAGGACCCTTGCTCAGAGAATCACGGCGCACACGAACAAACCTGACAGAAAGAAACCTGTTTGACCTGACGTTTTTCAAACTTAGTTGTGAACCCCAATTTTGAATTCTATCCATGGGCCTAGGGTTCCCTGGAATCTCTCCTTTGGGAAGGACCAAAGTGGCAGCTGGGGATGCCTGGGTGGTTCAGTCGGTTAAGCGTCCCACTTCAGCTCAGGTCATGATCTCACAGTTTGTGAGTTCGAGTCCCACGTTGGGCTCTGTGCTGACAGCTCACAGCCTGGAACCTGCTTCGGATTCTGTCTCCCC
This sequence comes from Paguma larvata, assembly GCA_030068075.1. NCBI lineage: Eukaryota > Metazoa > Chordata > Mammalia > Carnivora > Viverridae > Paguma > Paguma larvata. The sequence goes on from CM057829.1 coordinate 15,050,089, forward strand.
TTCTCTCTGCCCTTCCCCGGCTTGTTCTCTCCCTCCCTCCCTCCTCTCTAAAAAAATAAATACATAAACATAAAAAAGAAAAGGCACCAACTGTGTTGTAATTGAGCGTCCTCTACCAGCAACTAGTCTGTAAAAAATGAAGGTGTCAGTAGGGTCACGAAAATTTCCAATGTCTCCGCCACAGAGTTTCAGGTGTGTTTGAGCCAGGGAAGAAATGGCCTTGATCTCTGGGTGGGGGCCAGAGGGATAGAGTCTGCATACTGATGAAATCCCTTCTTTGGGAAGGGGTGGGGTGGGGGACACAGTTTTAGAGGGAACTAGAACGTTCGTTGGATGCTGGCTTTTTGCTGTGTCCTATTGTGCTTTATCCCATTAAGTCCCCCTGCCAACCCTCCCCTCCCCCCCCAGATCTTAGTCAGCTCTTGAAACCGGGGTTTCCCCGCTGTCTCTAGCAAGGAATTTAAACCTAGGGGCCGGGGTGGAGCTGGATTCCAAACCTAGGTTGGCTTGGGTTCCAAAGCACTGGCTTCCTGCTCAGTTGGGCCTGGGAGAGGAAATAAGAGCAGCTCTGCCCAAGCCCTGCCCGACCCCGGGCTCCTTGCCTCTGTTCCCTTTTTCCCCCCCACTGCACTGCAGCCCGGGGGCCACCCGGATGGCCCCTCTGCAGTTTCCAGAGCAATCCTCAGTTGGCCGGAAGTTATTGAGGCAACCTCTGCCAGTTTCCTTCCTTCAGAGGGGCAGGCGTGGGCGTGGGTGAATGAGATATAAGGTATTTAGTATTGAATTTTTTCTGTTGGTCTGACTCGCTTGGCTTGGGGATGATCGCTGGGTCCTCTCTCGACGATCACTTTGCACGCCGTCCCGTAAAACCTGGACTTCCGCCTGGCCAAGGGCGAGAGGTCAGGCCTTGTGGGTGTGGGCTTCCGAATAACCGTTGAACTCTACCTCCCGTGTCTCCCCGTAACCCAGAGTTTCTGAGGTCTCCCATCCTTGGACTTCCAGATAAACATGAAATGCTCATTAGTCCAGTATGTAGAAGAATAAATCACCGATTCCGGAGTGTGTTTATTTAGCCCCCCATTTGGGGCCGGGATGGTGTGCAGCTCTGACACATGAATTGAAATCTGTTGGAAAACCTTTCAGCGGTCAAGGTCGGAGGTGTTTTTCCTAATTCTCTGAGTGCCAGTTTTTGGTTTTTTTTTTTTTTTTTTTTTTTTTTGCTTACCAGCAAGGCCAACATCAGCGAGGCCTGATCTGAAATCTGTTTCAGGGAGAAATGCACAGTGGTGCATGCGTAACATGTCTCCACCTTAAAGGTGTGAGGGAAAGCGAGGGGTTCTGGGAGCAGAAAGGATCACTCCACTGCGATTGGATAACTGACATTTAAGCCTCATTGCATGAGAGCATCTGGGCTTTGCGAGCGACCCGTCCCCTCATCTCCAGCTTCCCGAGGTCCTGTGCTCGTGCAGAGCTGCTTCGGAGCAATAAACTGCACTCGTAACTCATGAGCTCGCACGACCTTCTTTAACCGCTCGCAGCCAGGAGAATAATGACAACATTTAAAATTATAGATCGCTCATTTTGGGCCCTTTCTGTTTCAAGTTATGAATGAAATTTATGAGCCAATTACCGGATGGTGGAGCCTGTTTGCAAAGACCAGGCAAGCGCCCTGTGTGTGTGTGTGTGTGTGTGTGTGTGTGTGTGAGAGAGAGAGAGAGAGAGAGAGAGAGAGAGAGAGAGTGAGTGAGAGGGGTGGAGAAAGGGAGCAGCAATCCCCCAGTGTTTCCCAAAGCTTGCATGCTTCATTTGAAACAGTTTTAAAAGAAGGGTGCGTGTTGCCCAGACGCGATCGGGGATAGGATTACCGCTTGTCCGCCAGCAGGTAGCTCTTCAGCGAGTGAATTTTGGGGAGCCAGGAAGCAGAATGATGCTGGGGCGAGAAGATTCTGGGTATAAAAGCAAGGGAAGAAATGGCCTACATAGTATTCTCTTACAAACCAAAGACTCTCAGGCAAACATGTAAAGCAGTGTACGTGTGTAGGTAACTAGGTTTTCAGTAACTGTTTCTGACATGGCTATAATTACTGGAATCCTAGGTCTTTACAAATTCCAAAGGAACAGCAGGGCCACGTCAGGAGGAAAACTACAAAATGATAGGCTGTGACTTGAGTTAGCAAATTGGAACTTAAGCCCTTTTTTCTCTTTTGCAGACACTGGCGAGAGGGTTAGCCTAACTTTAAAGCATTTAGAAGAGAGGCCGTATTAATCGCGGGCTTTTCACTTTCTGTCATAGGTGTTGGGCGTTTGGGCTTGAAATCAGTCATCGGTGTATTCCTTCGATGTTTATAGAACATCACACTTATATCTTGATTTCTTTCTAGCCCTCTCACCCGATGTCACCTGCAAGTGACATTTGTTTATTGACCTCGGGGGCTAGATTACACTGAGGGATAATCACAACCTACCTACAGCAGCAGCCACATTTTCTTTCTTTCTTTGATATGAACTCTGCAGCCTGTAAGTCCTTAAGAGCGGTTTGCGTGGGATGATTCTGTGCCCTTTCCCACCGTGGTTTGATGGGAGGCATGAACACACACCTGTAGTTGTCCTGTATCTTTGAAACAGAAGGGAACTTGCTTGGGTACTTGAGTATTAAACTCACATCAGGAAACGAGGGTGCCGTCTTGGCGTGTCGATGGACACGTTTTATTCTTAGCCTGTGAAAAAGGAAATGTCTGTTTTAATGACTTGGGTGGTAATGAGGAGAGCTCTTTGTTTTTCTGGAGCACCGAACAGCGCGATTCACATAGATGGTGTTGGTGGATTTTACATTGCCGTGTTTTGGTGGTCACTGGTGACATGGAAAAGCAGAACTCTGAAGGGAAAAGTGGTTTGTAACTCCTTACATAGGAGAGGAAGGGGGTGCCTTTTGATCTTTCTGCATGAAATAGAGTAATGATTCAGGACATCCAAATCCTTCATTTTACAGTTATTACAAACGCGTTACTTGAAGAATGACCAAGAAAGCCTCTCAGTGCAGCTTTGGTAGCCACACACCTAATGGCATAAGTTCTGTTTTTGCTCTGAAGATATTCAGGATGGTTTATTACATACTTCATATACTCTTTAAACATTTTATTTATTTATTTAATTTTATTTTAGAGAATGCGAGAGGGGGAGAGGGAGAGGGAGAGGGAGAGAGAGAGAGAGAGAATATCTCAAGCGGGCTCCACGTCCAGCACAGAGCCCTTCTCAGGCCTGGGATCTTGTGACCCTGGGATCATGACCTGAGCCGAAATCAAGAGTCAGACGCTCAACCGACTGAGCCGCCCAGGCGCCCCTGTACATACTCCACATTGTTTAATGTTTAAGTTTCTTTAATTATTTTCCAAATTTTCTTATTTTGCAAGCTTAACTGATTTTATAATGATGCATTTTTAGTAACTGGGGATTTCTTATGTATCTGAAACAGAGCTTCCTGCCCACTGCCCAGGGGAGGCCATTTAAACACAGAGAGCAACGGGTCATCTCATTTAATAATACGTTTATTGTGGTCGCAGGATTTCTGGTGGTTAATTTTCAAAATTGGGGGACGTTTACGAACTACAAAGAATTTTCAATAAATTTCCTGTTGTTCATGCTTGATGGTGGGAATTAGAATAAAATGGCAATTCTAATAGTGGCTGTAGAGATAAGTTGTAGAATTTGGGGCTCATTTGGACAGCTTCACAGCAATTGGTTTCTCTCCCTCCCTGCCTTTACTTGCTTTCTGGGAGGAGGTTTCCTTGTATCAGTTTTTTTGTTTGTTTGTTTAATTATCTTAAATGTTTTATTTTATTTTTGACAGAGGGTCAGAGCGTGAGTGTAGGGGAGGGGCAGAGAGAGGGAGACACAGAATCTGAAGAATTCAGTACAGAGTCCAGTTCGGGGCTCGAACCCACGAACAGTGAGATCATGACTTGAACAGAAGTCGGGGTGCCTTAAGGCACACATCCCAGAGGGCAGCACTTCTCACACTTGCTAGGAATCTCCTAGGAATCTTGTGGAAATACCGGTTTGGGTAGGCCAGTGAGGATGCATTTCAAAGAGGCCTTGGGTGTGGGGAGTAGGGATGTGGTGGTGGCCCATTGGCCTGCTTGTAAGTCCCGTTGCACCAGCAGCTCTGTGCCTTTCCTCTTTAGGATACTTTCTTTCCTTAGGGCTTGATCTTCTAAAGCCCAGCAGTTTTGTTTCTTTCTTTCTTTCTTCTTTTTTTTTTTTTTAATTAATTTGTCATAAGCATTATTTAAAAAATAGTCCTTCTCTTTGCCTAGTCACGTAAGACCTAATGTGACAAGAGTTTGCCCCTCTTTTGATAGTATTTAAATGATTGTGAGTAAAATCATTCCGTGATGTGTTTTAAAACTGGCCTCAACATCCTGTCCCCAAGAAAAACCCCAAATCCAGTCATCATTACAGAAGGTAAGCCACTTGAACAAGGTAGGAGTTGAAGGGGATATAAGTTTTCAACTGTGGACCGTCCTGTTTCAGGCACAGAAGCTACTGTGTTGGTGTTGTTAGTGTTAGGTGCCTTTTTTTTTTTTTATGTTTATTAATTTTGAGAGAGAGTCTGAGCACTAGTGGGGAAGGGGCAGAGAGAGAGGGAGACACAGAATCTGTAGCAGGCTCCCTGCTCGCAGCCGTCAGATGCGAGGCTCGAACCCACAGACTGCGTGATCGTGACCTGAGCCCAAGTTAGATGCTTCACTGACTGGGCCACCCGGGCACCCCAGGGTGCCTTCTTTTGAGCTCATCTGGGGTGCATCCGCCTGTAGGTTTAATAATAGGTAATCTTGAACCCAGAACTCAACCCAGTGCATAATTTAAGGCTAAGAGCATTGGGTTCAAATCATAACTCTGCCGTTTGTTTAAGCTGTGTGACTTTGGGCAAGTTGCTTACCTGTTCTGTGCCTCCATGGGTACCTTCCCAGTTCTGTTGCTGTAGAGGTAATTAAAGGAGGTAGTAAGTGAAAAGGGCTTGTAGACATTCTGGAGTAAGCGCAGGTGGCTGTGGTCACTACCCCTTACAATCAGCCACGATAACGTGATGGTCCAGCCTGGATTCCTGCCTCGAGCGTCCCAACCTCAGCAGCCCCTGCCGTGTCCTGTCCCACCTCCCTTTTGTTCCCTCCTGGAGTTGGTGGTAGAGTGTGGACGTGGTTTACTGATTCTCCAGCATAATTTGGGTAGATTAACTAGCACTTTCTGGTAACCTCCCAGCGAGGCGTCAGTTAGTTCATTTTCCTAGAGAACCGTGAAGCAGGAAGATTCTCAGTCTCTGGGCAGCCTTTCCCTGGTGGTCAGGTTGCAAAGACACTGGGAAGAAGCCGGCTTGTGGGGGTCCAGGCCTCTGCAGTGGCAAGTCCATGAGCAAATGGCCTTTCTCGGACTCCTGTTTCTAGATGACTGATGTGTGACCTTCTTTTGGGAGAGTGCAAGCGTGAGAGAGCAGAGAAAAGGGGACAGAGGATCTGCAGGGGGTTTGTGCTGACAGCAGTGATCCCGACGTGGGCCTCGAACTCTTGAACTGATGCTTCCTTCCGACCTTTGTACCATGGTCCCTGTTCCTGGAACCGTTTAATCCCATCTTTAAAAAAAATCAGTCAGCAAATATTTATTGGACGTTTCCTGGTGGTTCCACGGGCTCTGTGGATTTCTGCCCCAAATCCCCCTGTCACCCAGGGAGCACATGGTAGCCCTGGCCAATTTCTCGGGTGTCTGCTTTCTGAGATTATGGCCTGGGGCTGGGGAGTCTCTGTGTGTTGCTCGGAGTCACCGTGTGTGCGCAGAGCATGTGCTGGTAGGGAAGGGTCCAGTTCCTGGTTCGTGGAGGGGCAAGCCTCCTGCGTGGTGTGCTGGGGGCGGGGGGACAGGCAGGCATGTCACTGTCTGTTTCATCCCTTTTATTAGCCATTTTCTCCCCACTGGAGGCTCCTTACGACCAGTTGTGCTGGGGCATCTGAAACCTGTTTTGGGGTCACCACAATCTTCTCGGCCTCTGGCGGGAAGGTTGCCCACGGGGAGCAAGCACAAGCCTGGGGTTTTGTTGGACGGGGTTTCCTGCCTGCTGTCTCCCGCGGGACGGTGAGCCCGTGCTGAGGCAGCTGCTGTCGCCTTTTGCAAGGCCTTCTGTCTTTGGGAGGTTAGATGTCTTGCTAGCGTGGCCCCGGCAGCTGTGAAATAGGCTTTAACAAACGCCTCCCGAAGACCGATGTGGGCTGGCTGTCCGGAACAGCACCGGCGGCTTTGCTCTTCCGAGAGCAGTCCGGGTCTCGGCTTCCCCACAGTCTAGATGTGTCCCTGCGCCCTGGAAGGGGCAGAGGCCCCACTGCGTGGGGTTGCTCCCAAACAGCCAGGTGCCTTTGCTCGTTGACTTAGCATGTGTACCACGTTCGATTCTATTCTTCTGCACTGTCATCTTTTCCTGCAGCGTGGTCCCGCTTAGAGGTAGAATCGACTTCATTCTCTGGCGGTGTTTCTCTCGTTATTTCCACCTGCAGATGAGTTGAGGTTCCAGCCAGAATAGGGGTCTTAAAGTGTGAGTGAGGCAGCACCCCACAGACTGTGACCTCATAGTCGGGGAATAGACAGAAGCAGATGTCCCTGTAGACTGAGAATAAACAGAGTTCCAAGGGTCTTCTATGGATTTTTGGCTTTGGTTTTTTTCTTTTTTGTTTGTTTGTTTTTTTCCCCTGGCCCCTTTGGGTGCTCCCCCAGTTAACATTCTGAGTGAGAGGTGAACTTACCAGCTCAAATGAATCTTGGGGTCACTCGGGCAGCATATGAGTGCCCACACGGCATCTCCCCGTCTCTTCAGGGTGTTCGCGCCCTGCACATCACGTTACACACATGCACACGTTAGTCTCAACTTTTCTTTAAGGCGACAGTTTACTGGCATTCATTCGCCACTGTGAAAGTTTTAGCCACAATTTTTAAAATGCAGAGAATCATTCAGTTCACATTTCTTAAAGGGCCCCCTTGTGGGACGAGATCGTCCCCTGTTCTAAATGTCAGGTCTTTTGAAGCCTTACCACCAGTTTCTCAGGGCCAGTAGCGCTCCTGGGGTTCTGCTGGCGGGTAACTTCCGTTTTCATACTCAGGAGATGCCACATGGCCAGTGCTTTACGTGCCCTGCAGTCCGGTGTGGTTAAGTTGGAGGAGGGAGCAGAGTCGTGTGGTGTGCCCCGAGTGTCCCTTGGAGGTAAGCACATCAGCCCCAGCGGTGGCGGCAGCACAAAATCCTGGTTTCCTGCCTTCTCCACTGGCCCCCTTTCTCTTGATCAGTGACGCAGGAATTGTTGGGTTGGCAATATCTTCCCTTGAGGATCATGCCATTTAGCCCGTACTCTGGGGAATTGAGAAGAATACTGTTTTCTTTAAACTTACTTTCAAGGGCTTTAAAAAAGTCTTTTAAACTTTTTTTTTTTTTAGATTTTATTTTCTAAGTAATCTCTACACCTAGTGTGGGGCCTGAACTCAACCCCGAGATCAAGAGTCGCACGCTCTACCCCTGAGCCAGCCGGGTACCCCCTAAATCTTTAACTTCCTGTTGAAGTTACATGTTAGACGCGTTTACAAATCATCATGTACATTTGGAATGTTCACAAACTGAACATACCTGTTCTTTAGTGCATTTGTCAAGAAACAGAATCTTGGGACGCCTGGCTGGCTCAGTCGGTTAAGTGTCCGACTTTGACTCAGGTCATGATCACACGGTTCGTGGGTTCTAGCTCTGCGTCGGGCTGACAGCTCAGAGCCTGGAGCCTGCTTTGGGTTTTATGTTTTCTGTCTCTGCTCCTCCTCTGCTCACACTGTCTCTCTCTCTCTCAAAGGTAAATAAATGTTAAAAAAAAAACACAAAAAACCCAGAACCTTACCAGCTCCGCCTTAGAAGCTGTTTTCGTCACTGTAGTTTAGTGTGGAATTGTTTGGACGTGTAAACACGGTGGGGAGTCCTTTCACAGAGCAGGGCAGAAGGGTGTGCCAGGCATGGAAGAAGAAAAGCACCAGGGGCAGGGGGAAGGGAGAACAAATGGAAGGTGGGGGGAACCCGACTCATCTCCTGTCCTCATCCTTCTCCTCTCACGTTTAAGTATCTGTTTGTTCTGTTCTGTTTTCAGACTGCAATTAACATTTACATTCAGACTTTAAAATTCCTTGTAACTCTGGGGAACGGGGATCGTTGTGGCTTCTAAAAAAGACCCGTATCTCACCCGCCAGGAAATCTGACCAGTCCATTTCGGAATTTCGTTATATAGTATTTGAGGCTTTGGATGTTGCTCTGGAAATTTTTCTGATGATACACTTCCATAAATCAAGAACACTTCTGTTTGGCGGGGAGATGTGAATTTTGTATATTTCTGTACTTTCAGTTTCTCACTTTAATTGTGTGATTAATTTAATTTCAGACTTCTTACTAGTAGCCAATGAGAAATACACTCATTGCCCAGATTTGCTAGGATAGCAGAGTCTGGTTTCAGTTAATTTGCAGAGTTCATTATAGTACATAATTCATCTGGTCCAAGAAATCCAGACTCTCAGCCAGTGTAGCTTAAAACTTAATTATTTTCTTTGGAGCCAGTCAGTGACAGCTAAAACAAGCACTTGCTAAAGTATAAACCTTGACTTGGTTTTTCTCCTTCAAACCTGAGTTTCCATTGCAGTGTTCACGCTGCAGCGTGGTAGTGACCTCACGTTCTCATTTAGTGTTTCCAGTCTCTGGGCTCCGTGCAGATTCTTTTGTTCCCCATACAGCTTCTAGTCGTCTTCCTTTAGCTTTTCCCTCTTTTTTATTATGATCCTAGTGAGTTTCGTTTAACTACTTTGTGTTGGTTTAAGAACGCAACTCCCGTTTGAAAACCTCCTTTCCTTGATGGAAAGCGTTGATGTTCTGCGTTTTAAATGGCGGTTGGTAAATTAAAAAAAAATTTTTTTTTATTAGTTAACATACACTGCAATATTGGTTTCAGGAGTAGAATTCAGTGATTCATTACTTACATACAGCACCCAGTGCTCGTCACCACAAACGCCCTCCTTACCCCATCACCCATCTAGACCATCCCCCCCCACCCCCTTCCATCCGTCCTCAGGCTGTCCTGTCATGAAGAGTCTCTTGTGATTTGCTTCCCTCTCTCCTTTCCTCCCACTTCCCAATAAATAAACTTTTAGAAGGTTGGTTTCTGTTCATATTTTTATCTCTTCCCTCCCCCTCCCTTCCTTCCCTTCCCTCTCCCTTCCCTTCTCCCTCCCTTCCCCCTTCCCTTTCTCCTTCTCTTTCCTTTTTTTTTTAATGTTTATTTATTTTCGAGAGAGAGACAGAGCATGAGTGGGGGAGGGGCAGAGAGAGAGGGAGACACAGAATCCGAAGCAGGCTCCAGGTTCTGAGCTGTCAGCACAGAGCCCGATGTGGGACTCGAACTCACAGACCTCGATATCATGACCTGAGCTGAAGTCGGACGCTCAACCGACTGAGCCACCCAGGTGCCCCTCTCCTTCCCTTTCCCTAGTAGGCTCCATGGAGCCCAGTGCCAGGCTTGAACTCACGACCCTGCGGTCAAAACCTGAACTATATCAAGAGTTGGACACTTAACTGTCTGCTGGTGCTTTTAAAATCACCTCTTCAGCAGCCCTTCTTGCTGACTTAAGGTCCTGCATTACTCTCATGGGGTTCCCCTCTTTGCACACATGGAAATGACAGCGAGGGCGAAGGTGTGTCTGGTGGTTCTGTGGCACTTCCTGCATGCCGGGCCGTGGTCTAAGTATTCTGCATACATTGATCCTTGTACTACCCGGGTCAGCAGGTATGGTTAACCCCATGTCAGAGATGGGGAAATAGAAGCCAGAGGACCAAACTCCCAGGCCGTCGTCTTGCTCCTGAAACTTCCGCAGAGCCAAGGACTTGATGTTTGCTCTGTTTGTCCTTGCGTTTACCCCTCTGCCTTTCCACAGATACTAGATTTTTCAGAGAAGTGGAAATACGGTGTTTTCCTCCTCCTTCTACTTTCTTAAAAAAAAAAAAAAGGTATCTTTTAGAAACTTTCATTTACATATGAACCGTTGGTAAAAATTGAGGAAGAGATAATCCTATCCCCTACTCCCCACTTTGTGGTTAAAAAGTGACAGTTGATCTGTTGAATACCTTCCTTTTCAAAAAAAAAAAAAAAGAAAAAACAAGGAGATTAGGCAATTGCAACAAATGTTACCATTAGAGCCATTTATTCTTATTACATATATTACACGGTGAGGACCTAAGTCAGACCCTCCCCATTTTGAGAAGACCAGAGACCTACAGGAAAACACATCGCTGTGGTGTTAGTGACTGAGCTCACGGTTTGGTCCACCACGACTCTGTGCTCGTTGGTGGAACTGGTTCTGTGCTAAGCAGTCTGTGTGCAAGTAAATATGCCGTGAACTCTGATAGTTCTGAGGAACTTTCTGAGGAAAATTTCTCTATGGCCGTTTTCCAGTTTCACTTGAGGAATGTGGTGGGGGGCCCTCTGGAAGGTTGAAATAGTAGTAGCTGAACATGGAGTGACCTCTTTGGGTGACTGACTGACCTTCCTGTGACGCTGGCCCCATGTCTTTCCCTCCTCAGGATTCCTGCCTGCCTGGGCCTGCATACTTCCGAAAGCAACTGCAAGGGCCGTGTTGGATAGGTTGTGGGGAAAATTCCATTCTTTTGAATTTGACGGAGCACCTCTTTCCTCTGTCTCTTTCAGCCGGTTCCAGTTTTGTCCTCAGATGAAACTAAACGTTATCTCCCCTCCAACAGGCTCATTGTTCATCTCCAGGCTGAACAACCCTGGGCTGTCGCAGCCATTTTTCAAATGAAGTTTTCAGGTGTCTCCGTTACTCCGGGTGTGGAGACCCTGTCAGTACCCTTAAAAACTCCTGACCCCTGTGTTAAGCTGTACGTGATAGCTCGTGTATTTTGCATGCCATTGGATTCAGCTGCTCTGCTTCTAGGAATTTATTTTAGATTTGGCCATAGGGATATGTATCAAGTGTATTTCACTGTGTATCACGGTGAAAAATTGCAACCAATAGGGGATTGGTTAAATTCGGGAACATCTGTTCCATGCAGTCATTAAAATGATACAGTAGCAAGAACATTTAATGACATAATGTAGTAAATGAGAGAAGCAAATGAGAAAATAGTATATACAGGTTAGTCTTTTTTTTTCTGGTAAAATAATTTCAGTAAGTAGGATATTCAGGAAGCATACTGTAAAAGGTTTTATACCCGAATCCAATGTTGTTATTTTTTTTTAATGTGTATTTATTTTTGAGAGAGCATGAGTGGCAGAGGGTCAGAGAGGGGGCGGCAGAGACAGAGGATCAGAAGTGGGCCCTGTGCTGACAGCAGCGAGCCCAGTGCCAGCAGCGAGCCCAGTGCCGGACTCGAACTCCAGAATCGTGAGGTCATGACCTGAACCAAAGTGGGCCGCTGAATGGAGTACCCCTGCAGTGTTTTTATATCTGAGTGGTCAAAATATACTCCGTTTTAGTTTATCTGTGTTTATCCAAGAAATATTTATATTTGATATTTGGTCTACTGTAGGCTGGGCCTGTGCTAGAGGCTGGGCACCCATTGGGCGGCTGTTACGTTACTACACAGAGAGGGCCGAGTGCTTTGATGAGGCAAGTGTCCCCGGTGCCGTGTGCCACTTGGAAGAACAGCTCATACACATGGATGAAGGAAGGTTTTCCCGATGTCGTGGTGTAGAGGGAGCAGTGAACCAGGGGAAGAGGGTGGGGAAGAGTGGTGTGTTCCCGAGTAAATGTTAGGGTCCTGGGGCAGGAAAGAGCATGCAAGACTTTGGGAAGGGGGAGGGCAGCTTGAGATCAGGCTTACCTGTATTTTCTCTAGGAGACCTGTGTTACAGTGCAGTTTAACAAGGGCACATCTAGGATCTTCCTCTTCGAAAGAAGAGTCAGGGGCCACCTGGGGGGCTCCGTCGGTTGAACATCCTACTTCGGCTCAGGTCATGATCTCCCCGTTCGTGAGTTCGAGCCCCACATCGATTAGGCTTCCAGCCTGTCGGATCCTCTGTCCCCAGCTCTCTGCCCCTCTCCCACTTGCGCTCTCCCCCAAATAAAGAAATATTAAAAAAAAAAAAAAGGCAGGGAAGCAGTGGGGAATTGGGTGCCCCATGTCTTCTTAAGGAGGGGCAGCTAATCCCGCTGCGGACTGAGGCAGGGGAGGTCTTCCCAGGCTGGCTTGCTGGCTGGGTCGGGCGTCTCTGGTGAAACATGAACAGCAGATCCCTAATTTAATCTCTAGAAGTGCCGCCTAAGTGCCGTTGCCTCCTACTACTGGTTAGAGCAAAACAAGCATGTGATTTATGTAAAAACACATGCATATTAGTTTTTATCATAGCCCCGCAGAAACAGTGTAAAAGGGACGCTTCCCGCCATAGCCGCTTTGCAGAATAAAATTAAGGAAATCAGTATTCTTTACAGCTGACTGGTCACAGTGGAAAAAAAGAAAAACCTGTCTGTTGAACGTACCATTTGTAGATAGCATTAATAAGTCTCCCCGCTCCCTTATTACCCCAGCCAAAACGGAAACATGATTTACCTAGCAAAACACAAGCCGAGGGAGAAAGATGGCCCTGAATTCTAGCACGGGGCTTCTCAGGATGGCACAGGGCGTGCCCTGACTGCGCCCCCTGCCCCCACTCCTGTTTCTGGCCCACGCTCTCTGCAGTTTCATGCCAGGTGGTTCTGGAGACATGGGGACGCGCTCACTTGCGTATGGGAGTTTCGGCAGGTACTAAAGGGGGATGGGCCCAGGACTTCCGACCAATCCTTTCTACGACATGGGATTTCAGCTTCGAAAATCAGCACCCTCTGGGCCTCTGGGGGTGTCCCCGTTCTGGAAGTTGAGATTTAGACCAAGGTTATTGTCTTAAAATAGATCTTGGATATTCCCTCTGCCAGAATGACTTGTGAATTGTTCTGTGCCAGGAAGCCAGCCGCCTTTGGTTCGTGGGCTGCTGGTTCCAGCCCCAGGAATGCGTTCTGATGTTCTGTGGCTCTGCCGGGCCGCCTGCCCCCAGTCTCCTTTGGGGGACCTTCAGGGAGTTGGTGACCTGTGTCAGGGCCAGGACTGGGCTCCTTTGGTGTGCCAAGTGTTGAGTTTGGGGCTACGTGCCTTTGCCACAGCATTTTGTTTGTACTGTGTTGGCCTGGTTCTGTAGTGTTTCTGTCGCAAGAGCCCCTGTATGTGGAGTGTAGACTGGGGCAGAGGGTCATACCACCTGCACCCCAAATCCAGTAACCCCCAGGAGTGCTCATCGCCTGTTTCCTGCCACCTAGTGGGAGTCTGAGTGTGGGGAGCCTCCTTTCGACGTGGGAGTATAATTTCTGGGCTTGAAGAAGTGTGACAAGTTGGGAGCAGATCTTTCTCACTCTTCAGAGATCAGGATTGGATTTGCTTTTTTTGTGCAGCCCAGAAACAAATCCCTTCATGCAAACCACCCATGGCACGCCCATTCATTTTGCAGAGAAGTGACTTTTTCGTTTTCTCTTACCTTGTTTTTTGAAAGATAAAATCTACTTTTCCTTCAAACATTTTAAGTTTATTTATTTTGGGGGGGGAGAGAGAGCCCGTGCACGCGTGGGTGCTGTGTGGAAACCAATGGGGGAGGGACCGAGAGAGAGGGAGAGACAGAATCCCGAGCAGGCTCTGCATTGTCAATGCAGAGTCCGACCTGGGGCTCGAACCGTGAACCATGAGATCATGCCCTGAGCCAAGTCAACTGACTGAGCCACCCAGGAGTTCCTAATCTGCTTTTCCTCTAAATGTCTCAAGCATTGAAAGGGAGTTTGTATTGTAAATATTTCCTTAGTAAGTCACTTTTAACAGCATAAAACTTGGAGGAATTTTCCACATTTGGACCAGGTCCCTCAGCTGTATCACCAAAGGTGTGGCTTTTGGCATGGGCTTGTATTTAATTTGGGTGGCTACTTTCCAGAAAAATCAGTTTAACCTAATGAGTTGTCACAACCCATTCTACCTCCACACCCCATCCCTCTTTTGTTTTTAAACAATTGTAAATCCATTCAGAAATTTTTAATAAAAAGTCAAGTTTATTGCAGTACAATTTACACAAAACCGGATCAGACACACAGTTGAATAAACTTCGACAACTGCGTACACCTGCGTGTTCGTGTCCCATCGAGCTAGTACAACGCTTTCATCGCCTCAGAAAGTTCCCTTTCGCCCTTTTGCAGCCATTTCTCCGCCTCCCCCCAGTCCCCGGCCAGCGCTGACCTGATTTCTAGCACTGTTGTAAAACTCCTTATAAATGGAAGCACTCTTGTGTCAGATTCCTTCACTGTAATGTTGTTTTGAGATTCATCCATGCTGGGTGTGCCAAGAGTTCATTCCTTCCTTTTAAATCTTTCTTTTACTTTCTTTCTATGCCTTTCTGTCTGTCTTTGCGTTTTTTCTATGGTTTTCTGTGGCTGTCTGTCTCTTTTCTCTTCGGGAAGGGCCCGGTCCTTCGATTATTCCATGTAGAGTCTTGTTTCTCAGCTGGGCTTTAAAAGCACCTTTATGTTTCATACGAAACTGAAAAAGCCGCATGACTGGACGGAGATCGTCCCTCGAACCCTTCCAGATGAGGGGGAAAATCCAGCCTTGTTCTGTAGTATCGGCTGGAACTCGTGCTGGAATTCTGACTCCCGGGCAAGCATCTTCCTCTTAAACCAGGCTGCCAGCTTCCATTTCCACAAAGTTTGTGAGTTTTTTGTTTGGTTGTGTTGCCTGCGTTGAAACTCATATTTTTGGAAAAGGAGCACTTCAGTGTCACAGGGTTCAGCACTAGGCAACTGTCTGCTACCTCTTTACATACCTTCTTTCAGTAGAAATGGAAAAGAGAAAGAAATGGAAAGTATACCCGCTCCACACAGTGAGGAACCATGGAGCCTTCAGTGACAGGATCTGAATTGGGCTGTGTTGTGACCTGCTGACAGCAGAGAGCCTGATGTGGGGCTCGAACTCACGAACCGTGAGATCATGACAACCTGAGCTGAAGTTGGATATTTAACTGAGCAACCTAGGGGACATGTGTACATCCGTGTGTGTGTGTGTGTATGTGTATATACGAATATACAGATATGTATGTGTGTGCACGCGCGTGTGTGTATGTTTAAATTCAAGTTAGTTAACATAGAGAGTGGAGTCTTGACTTCTGGGATTAGAACCTAGTGATCCATCTCTTACATAGGACACCCAGGGCTCATGCCAGAAAGTGCCCTCCTTAATGCCGTCACCCATTTAATCCATCGCCCCACCCACCTCCCCTCCAGCATCCCTCAGTTCGCTCTCTGTGTTTAAGAGTCTCACATGATTTCCTTTTCTTTTTTTAATTAAAAAAATATTTTTTAATGTTTACTTAATTTTGAGAGGATAATAAGAGTTAGAGCACAGGAGTGGCAGAGAGAGAAGGAGATACAGAATTAGAAGCAGATTCCAGGCTCTGAGCCGTTAGCACAGAGCCTGACGCAGGGCTTGAACTAGCGAACCGTGAGATCATGACCTGAGCTAAAGTCAGATGCTCAACCGACTGAGCCACCCAGGTACCCCAAGAGTCTGTCATGGTTGACCCCCTTTCTGTTTGAATTGTGAGAAAGTCCCATTCTGTTGCATCTTTGTGCTTGGTTGGTGGATACACACTGTAACGTCTCGTATTTCTTTTCCTTGTATGAAGAAAGTGCTGTGTTGAGCGCAAGCGTCTCGTTAGGGACAGTGAGTGGGTGATGGGGGTGGCCTGGGCTTGGAATTGCTCCGTGTGCCAGCTCCTCCCGCCCCGGGAGGCTCTGCCCAAACACTAGGAACTGGGGCACAGTTCTCACAAGATCTCGTGTTTCTTCCTCGTCACTGGTGACGTCATGTTTTGGAGAGGGCCAGCTTTTCTGAGAAATCTGTCAGAACCGAAACGACACACGTCACTGCTCAAATCAGAGCCCGCGGGTCATGGGCACCGTAGCAGAATGCGTGTGCGAGAGCAGTGTGGAGGGCCACGCGTGTTAAATGGCGGGGTGACGCACGTGCTCTCAGATACGGGTGTTTTGGCTCGCAGATCTGGGGAAGAAGAGGGAGTCTGAAACCAGATGTGGTGGCAGCATTCCCTGGCCGGTACAGAGGAACTTGTTGACTTAACTACATTTTAAGAACCAATTATGAGAACGTTTTTTCCCACTTGGACAAAGAAGTACCTTAAGTACATTTGTCATCTAAGCCTTTTCTCCTAAAGGCAGCCAAGCCCTGCCTGGGCCTCTTGGGGGTGGGAGTTGTAATTACCTTTGGCTGTGTCTCCCTGAGAAGCCCTAAATGCCCTCCCGGCCCCAGGCTGCCCCGATAGCCCTCTGGGAGGCTCCCCTTTTGTTTTTCTCTTCCTCATCTTGTTGGGGGAGGGCACCCTATGGTCCAAGGCAAGTCGCTCCTGTTCTGGATACTGCTCCCAGCTGAGGATACCTGTGAGGCTTCCAGAGGTCAGGGACCACAGGGAAGGTGACACAGGTAGTGAGGGGCGAGGTTGCACTGGAATTCTAGTGCTGCTCTGCCTTCTGCGCCCACCGCGCCTCCCCAGCCCCCAAGATGGCCCCACCCAGGTTCTTTTGTTTCTAGCCATTTAAGGCCACCTCAGATACCTTATCTCTTCCTTACTTGTTTTTGGTTTTCTCCACTGAATATAAACTCCTGGAGAGCAGGACTCTTTTTGTTCTTGTTCACAGGCTAACGTCAGGCGCCCGGCCCCTGATTCCTCCTAAGTATTGTCGAAGCAACGAATGAGAAAAATAGTGCTTTGTAATCTGCTGTAGTTGAAATTGAGACTCAGTTAGATTTGGCAGGACAGGGCTTTGGGTCCGCAAATAATATTGGGAGGTCAGTAAAAACCAGGCAGTAGCCAAAACCCCTAGAAGTCTGGTGCTTGCATGGTGAGGCTGACAGACCCCGGGAAATAGAGTTTGAGGGTGAGGCTGACAGACCCCCGGAAATAGAGTTTGAGGCCTTTTGGAGCGGCAGGAAAGAGGAAGCTTGGAGTTTTGTAAAATGGCAGGGGAATCCATGGAGCACAGATGTTGTTGGAAATAGATGTTAGAGGGAAAGACTGCGGACTGGCAGTAATAACACGTGTGTTAGTGTTAGTCTTTTGCCATTCTTAGTTTCTGGAGACTGTCAGCCAAGCAAAAAACAACAACAACAAAAAAACAAACAAAATACCACGTACGTGTCCTGGTTCGTTCAGTCCCGGCTGCTGCCGTGGAAGTCTTTCACAAGAAACAGAGGAGTGGCCTGCTTGCCCAGGAGTGCTCGCTGTGCTTACGTAGATTGATTCTGTCAGAAAACACACTTTAGACGTGTTTTTATTACAGACGTCACTTCTCTAGGACGGAGGCCTGTGGATCATCTACTCTGTGGGACTTCAGTGGGTCAGAGGCACTGTCATATACCCTGGGAATTTTATTATTCAATGTTTGTTTATTTTCAGAGAGAGTGAGAGCAGAGAGCCTCCCCAGCAGGCACCTCCTGAGCCACCCAGGGGCCCCTCCCTGGGAATTTTTTTAAACTTCATTACAAAGCGCCACCTTCCTTTTCCTCCGGCCTCATCAGCTGGCTTCCCGGGGGCCTCGAGAACCACATGAGACCCACCGTGGGCCTTGTCCTCGTCTTGAAGAATTATGGGGTCAGACACAGCTTGGATCTTGAGCCCGGGACGCAGCGTGGAGCCCGTAAACCCCCGAGCGAAGAGTGGAATCTGGTGTTCTGACCAACCCTGCTGTTGAGGAGTGGGTCTGGAGTGGAGTCAGAAACCTTCGAGAGGCAGGATGGGGTCCGGCCAAACAAGGGGAGGCTCCGTGGGCTGCAGGTCTTGAGTTACTTGAAGGAACGGGAGGGGGTTTGTTTGTGTCCGGTTCTTTCTTCATGTCTGATTGAGTGCCAGTTGTTAGTCTGGTGTTGTAACGAGCTGGGAGAGTGGCTCTAAAGAAACAGGTCCCGTGGTGGGCGTCAGCTGGGCCCGGCGTGCTGGTCTTCTGTCCGGTACCTGCTGTTATTACTGACTTTTTTTTAAACATTTATTCCTTCTTGAGAGACAGACAGAGCATGAGTGGGGAGGGGCAGAGAGAGAGAGGGAGACACAGAATCCAAAGCAGGCTCCAGGCTCTGAGCCATCAGCACAGGGCCCGACTTGGGGCTTGAACTCACAGACTGTGAGATCATGACCTGAGCTGAAGTGGTTGGCCACTTAACCGACTGAGCCACCCAGGCGCCCCTATTACTGACTTTTGAAAGACACTTTTCCCGAATCTGTGAAAGAAGAAAGTGATGCTTTTAAATGTAATCTTCAGTGTTCAGATGGGTTTCCTACTGACTGAGGAAGCCGGAGCCAGGATTCCATCATAGATAATTCACATGGGTCCTGCTTTCTTTTGGTTCCATTCCTTAAATGTCATTTGGGTAAGTATTTTTCTCCACTTAGGGGCCTCTGGGTAGCTCCGTCGGTTGAGCGTCTGGCTCTTGGTTTCAGCTCAGGTCATGATCTGGCGGTTCATGAGTTCGAGCCCCATGTCGGGCTCTGTGCTGGCCCTCACGGATTCTGCCTGGGATTCACTCTCTCTCCTTCCCTTCTGCCCCTCCCCTGCTCTCTTGCGCTCTCTCTCAAAATAAATAAATAAACCCCACATTAAAGAAAGTATTTTCTCAACTAATACCGAAAGCAGAGCTCAGGTGGGGGCCTGTACTTTTACTTGTAGAAAGGGAGTGTCTTTGAAAAGAGACATGAAACACAGATTCTGCTGTTACTCAGCAGAGGTTACCAGTTAACGAACATATTGTAATAAAGGTTGCTTTTTAAATAATTTTGAGGTTCGTTGCCAAGGACGATAGAATTTGTTTCGCCCTGCTTAAACATGAGGACGTTTTGATCCGCCCTTGATGGTGATAGTAGTAGTGGTATCACATCACGAAAATCCCCTCACTGCAAAGATTATCCTTCTCTCTCTCTCTCTCTCTCTCTCTGTCCCTTTTAGAATGTCCTCAAGCTCTTTAAAGAGCCCAGCTCTGTTCAGTTTGTTGTGTTTCTTTTAAATTTTTATTTTAGAGTGCATAAGCAGGGGAGGGGGCGGAGGAAGAGAGAGAGAGGAGGAAGAGAGAGAGAATGAGCTTAAGCAGGCTACATGCTCAGCATGGAGTCCACGTTGAGACTCACTTGGGGCTTGATCCTACAACCCTGGGATCATGACCCTAACCCCTGGGCGCCCCTCTTGTTCAGTTTTTAACAGACCTTGGAAGTAGTGTGTATTTCATTAAAAGGATCTCTTAAGCCACAGACCTTGGGCTGGAAGCTCATCTGTGCCTCTCGCAGAGTGACCATGGGCAAGTCATTTATCCTGTGTGCGGCTCTGTTTCCTCATGAGTAACAAGGAAATAACAGCAGTACTTTTGACTTAGGGTTGCTGTGGGGTTTAAATGAGTTATGTCTGGGGGCACCTGGGCGGCTCATTTGGTTAAGCGTCTGACTCTCACTTAGACGGGTCATGATCTCACGGTTCATCAGTTCAAGCCCCGCATCGGGCTGTGTGCTGGCCCTGTAGATTTGGCTTGGGATTCTCCCTCTCCTTCTTTCTCTGCCTCTCCCCTGCTCTCTCTCTCTTCCTCTCTCTCAAAAATAAATTAAAAAAAAAAAATGAGTTATGTCTGGTCTGTAATGAGCCCCTGTGGACAGTTTTTTTTTTTAAGTTCATTTGTTTTGAGAAAGAGAGAGCGAGCGAGCATGCGAGCAGGGGAGAGGGGCAGAGGAAGAGGGAGAAAGAGAATAGAGAGTTGCAAGCAGGCTCCAGGCTCAGCATGGAGCCCGACTTCAGGGCTCGATCCCACCACCCAGGGATCAGGACCGGAGCCGAAATCAAGATTTGGACTTCGGACGCTCAACTGCCTGAGCCACCCAGCTGCCCTGCGGTCGTTCGTGATTTCATATGTCCTTCGGCTGTCAGTTACTTAGGATTAAAAGTGGTGTGGTGTTGCAGAAATTGACTTGATTGTATCAATTTAGCAATATAATTTTTTTAAACAGAATTTTTAAAGTAAGAAATGATTTCTTCCTGTCCCCTTGTGAAACCCCCTTGATAAAGGCGGGAAGAAACAGCTCTTAGAACCAGTTCAGAAATCATCTTTCAGTGACATGTAGAGACAGCATGAACACGTCCGTTATTTTTCTCTTTCACTTGAAAAACTTGCAAGAATCATTTAGGATAATAGTTTGGCTTCTGAGGTGGTTATTTATGGTTTGGTATGACTTTGGGAGTCATGTAAGGTTGATGCATAGGTTTGTGGGTAAAATACACTTTTGTTTGACATCTGAGAGGTTCAGCAAACATTGGGCAAAGAGTAATTTCCCCTAAAACTCCCTAGGAAATTTTTACCTTTGACTTCTGTAAACGTGGAGTTTTGCGTCTTGAGGTTTTGCCCTGCTTACAAGGTAAGTTCTTCCAAACCTACCTGATGGCTAATCTTGTGACCAGCGAGTCCAGAATCCCGAACAGAACCTGCCCTCTGGATCCCTGAGATGTCGGCTTGGAAGGCAGCTTTTGGGGTTTCAGTTTGAATCAGGAGCTCCTCTTGAGTTTCTAATCAGAGGAGACACAGAGGCTGCTTGGGTGTTTGTTCTAGGCCCTTCTTTGCCCGTGGGGGCATTTATTTCCTCCAAGCGGCACAGAGCTGCGGCGTGCCGACTTGGGGTGAGGATGCCGGCTGGTGGCTTGTTTTCCACCAGTCCTGAGTGTTGGCGCCTCCTTCCCCACCGAGCTTCGGCAGCCGAGATGGGCACACGGGAGGTGGACGCCGCCGAGGACGTTTGCCCTGGAAGGGAGCGTGGCCGAGGCAGGGAGGAGAGCGGTGACACGGAGAGGGCTTGCCTGGCCTTTGTGTCTGCGCTGCAAGGGGAAAGCTGCTGTCCAGGGCCGGGCCGCAGGACACATGGCGTTTGGGGTTTCAAAGGGGAGCAGGGAAGGACAGGAGCAAGGTCAGCGGAGCCATGTGGGGGCACTTTGGCGTCTGCGGGAAAACACCCAGGAATGTCACGGTAGGATACCCGCGACGCTTGAGGCTTGACACGTGTAGCAAGCACTTTTAGGAGTTTCTTGCTTTTGTTTTTGTTTTTGTTGCCATCAGTCTATCTCTGATGAGAAGCTTGCCACGCCGCCCTCTGGCCGGAAATAGAGTCTGGGAACCACATGCTCTTGAAGAGCTTGTCCCGACGCTCCCCCGGAGGCACCCCCACCCCCTCTCAGAGCCGCGACCTTAGGGACGGGCCGATTCACTGGTGTGACTGGGCCAGGGCTGGCCTGCCTCGTTAGAAAACGTGTTTTGGAGCAGAGACAGTGAGGGATGGGAAAGGTAACAAAGCCCTCTTGGGATTCCCAGATTGCTCAGGATGTTATAAACAGTAAGTGCTGCCTTTGATCTTAGAGGGTGGCGTGGGGCCGGCCAGCGAGGGGGCGGCGGTTATTGAGAAAGGAGCTGGAGCCAGACAGCCATAATGGCTTGTCCAAAGGCTGCTATGAATCCCAGTGGCGAAAAGCTCTGTACTTGCCACTAATTTCTGTTTTCTTTGCTGTGGTTGGCTTTATTAAAAGGGCATAAGGAAGCAGCCTAGACATTTCAGCTCCAATCAGTTTTCTGAGCTAAGCCGGTTTGGGGGGCGGCGTGTGTGGGGGCTGAATGGAATCAGGCCTTTGGTGATTTCAGAGAAAGGACGACTGGCTTTATGGCTTACTCACTTTTCTTGGGGGAAGGGTGAGATACATATGGAATGTTCTAAATCATCAAAGAGATTCACGAGACACAAACAGATGTTTCATCCTGGTCGGAGAGCTGGGACCCATGAGGGGCGGCGGCCTTAAGCGACATTTTAAAGGGGTCGTTCTGAGGGTCATTGTGTCGTGGGCAGCCCTTTTCTGGACACGGTTCTGCACTGGCCATTGTGCGAGCGAGGGAGATGGGCGACCTGTCCTTGGTTTCCGGAACAGAACCAGGAAACGGGGCCTGTACCCTAGAGAGGAGCATGCAGGTTTAACCCGAGGAGGGCCCTTTAACTTTCTATGAGGAAAAACCGCCTAATCAACGGTTGCAAATTATGTAAATGCGATGCAACAATCAAGCTTCCTGCTCCTCTGCATCATTTACCTTTTGATTTCAGAGAAGTGCAGCCGTGTGACTCTTTTCCGTATTTGAACCGGAGCGAGGCGCCGAGATATTTTCAGTCACACCCTAGCCGGGGAGTGTATCTATGTAAATACGAGCTGGTAATTTCAGGCAGACACAGCTGAATTATTAGAATTCGGTTAATTTGAGCTCCCTCACCAGCTTCTCCGCCCTCCGTGTGTTTTCAGTTATGTTCAAAACTTGAAACTGCTGTCATGGCCTTTTGAGCCCCGGCTTGCTGGGAGCTTCTGATCCCGTGTGGCTCCGTCTGTAGGGAAAGGTGACGGCAAGAATTCAGGCCTTGGCTGGGGAAGTTGGGGAAGACGACAGAGGCAGCACTGCTGTTTCGTATTAGTTTTGAGAGAGAAAGAGGCAGAATGTGAGCAGGGGAGGGGCAGAGAGAAAGAGAGGCAGCGGGTGAGACCGAGAAGCAGGCTCCAGACCCTGAGCTGTCAGCAGAGAGCCCGATGCGGACTCGAACTCATGAACCATGAGATCATGACCTGAGCCGAAGTCAGATGCTTCACTGACTGGGCCACCCAGGCGCCTCTGCATTGCTGTTTTAATCCTTCTGACCTCCGCCCCCAATTCCAGGGACCTTCTATTTCGGAAGTTAGGAAGCAGGTAGCGTCTTGCTTGTGTACCAGTAATCCAAGCTAGGTTAACCTTGTTTTGTCTCTACCATGACTGACTTAGAAGGGAGGAGGAAAACCTTGAATTGGGTTGGGCAGCTTCTAGGATTATACATAGGTGAAAATAGAAAAGAACAGGACTTTGTTAAGCTCCGTGATTGTACCACGCTAGTTTAGAGGTATCTCGGAGCGGGCGTCTCTCATGCCAGTGGGTTGAAGTAGAAGGAGAATGTTGTTTTGGAACCTACTGTATTTTAGACTCATCTGGTATTCATTACAATCGCAGTTCCTAAACAAGATGAAACTGCCTATAGCTAATGACATCAAATGTTTCCTCCTTATCTAATCAGGAATCTTTTTCCCGAGCAGCTAGATTAGATGTTATTCAGAATGGATAATATAAGAAATAATTACTAGCCATATTTCATTTGTGGAATTAACCATATGGCCTCGAACTTTGCATACATTGCGCATGAAAATAAGACCAATAAAGAGCAGCCTATAGTATTTTTAGCCAGTGGCACACAAGAATATGAGACTCTTGTTTGTTATTTTAATCTGGGTATGAAATAGGATCTGCTGTTTGGAATACAGCAATTTCATGGTATTGGTGCATTTGCCCATTTAGTCCGCAGAGTTTTATGAAACTGTAGTATGTTGATTTGGGGAGGGGGAGCAGTATCTCATTATGAATAACATTCACTCAAGAAATCTGCATTTGATTGTGCGAGGCAGTATTTGGGGCACTGGCTGCATGTTGTGAGTAGGCTGAAAATGTGCCAGAAGCTTATGGAAGAATTTTGGGAAGAAAATAATTAAGGCGTCTTTAAAAGTTTGAGATTGATTCTTGAACGTCACCAGTTATGGGAGACCGGGGCCCGTGCCGCTTTATGTTACATTGAGTTTTAACATCCTCAGTATAATCCGCCGTCTTCTTGCTCTGGGGTATCAAGGGCATGCCGTTTTTTACTCAAGAAGAAGGTAAAACTCATAAAATTAATTATTAATCGTTATTTGTGAATTGTCCACTCTGCGTAGTAACTGAGGCTAACTGTGCCCACCTGAGTGCTCAGGGTACTAGTTACAGAACAGTCCGTGTTCTTGTTAACGTGACGGTGCACGCTTACGTAAAGATTAAGTATCACACCAGCGTAATTCACATGAGGTTTGACCAGGACATATTAATGAGTTTGGAATTCCTTTTGGTCGGGTCGCCTTTTGGGCGTTCGGTTTGTTAGTTAAGCTCTGTTTCTGTGTTCATGTATTGGTGGCAGTGAAACCAAGCTGTTCAGAACCAAAGACTGTGCGTGTCCGGGGACCTACCTGTTTCATAACTTGTCAGCAGAAAACCCCCTTTCTCCAGTGTCTCTTACAACTTCCCCTTATAGCTGCAAACTAATTGCTGCACCCTGGGTGAACGGCTAATAAGCAAAGAAATAACAACAAAAATACTTCCCTTGAAGATAAGAAAAGTTGGCCAATCATAGTAGAGCAGGAGTTAGAATAGCATTCTAATTTTATAATTAGATAGAAGGGTTCTCTACTATTGGGTTGGTGTCTAGGGGTTGATAAGAGGGCGGGAGGTCTTCATAGGTCCTGACTAGTGGTATGAAAACATGTAATTTCAGACATACTAAGAAGTATATAGAATAATGACCTTGTTGGACCTTAAGTTTTCCAGGGACAGTGAGAGCAAAGGGAAGGTGTGTGGGTACCCGTGGGTCCTGTATCTGGCCAAACAACAGGGCTCAAATAGTTAAAAGCATGACAATCTTCACTGTCTAGACTACTTTCGTATTGATTTGCAGTAGGCTACATCATCATTCAGTGTACCTCCCTGTGCCAGAGAAGGTCTGGGTGTGTGCTTTGAGTACCGTTCTCCTCGAGTCCTATACTGCCCTGCAGAATGGGAGAATACTAAATAATAGCACCTTCCTCGGGCGCCTGGGTGGTTCTTTTGGTTAAGTGTCCAACTCTTGATTTCGACTCAGGTCATGATCTCAAGGTTCGTGAGTTCGAGCCCCCAGTCTGGATCTGCGCTGGCAGCATAGAGTCTGCTTGGGATTCTCTTGCTCTCCCCCTCTCTCTGCCCCTCCCTGTGTGTGCTCATGCACATTCTCTCTCTCTCTCTCTCTCTCTCTCTCTCAAAATAAATAAACGTTTAAAAAAAAAAAGCACCTACCTTGTAAGGATCGAGTGAATATGAACCGCTGGAGCAGTGCCTAGAGTAGTGCCTGGCATGTGTTGTAAGCGTTCAAGCGTGGTTTCTGGGATTTGTCTAGAACACAAATCTCGGGCAGTATTTTCAGCCAGCAGTCAGAGAGCTTCTCGATTAAGCCGCTGGCTGAATCAGACTTGAGCTTTCTCAGTCTTTCAGCTAAAAAAAGATAGCGCTTCTTGGGGTGATCCTTTGTATGAGGTAGCATTGTGGGGGTGGGTGTTGGCAAGGGGAGATTTCAGGGTAGAGGAGGGTTGATGATTTCTTAGCCACCTCCAGATTATGTCTTCCAACAAAATAAAGCTTCCCCTCCCTGCCTTAATTCCAGAATATTAGACATAACCATAATATAAACAGACCAGCATACTTTAAACCAAAGAGAGAAAAATTCCAGGCTCCTCTGAATTATCTGGTTCATTGGTGATTGGACTCTGTCTGATTTGGTCCTAGAGCAGCAAGGTTCATTCTAGAAATGCAAGTCAGTTGTAGCGCTTAGGGCAGCCAGCCCTGGGATCAGAGGTTACTTCTCTCTACAGCCTAGTGATTGCAAATTTCCCAACAGAATCATTCTAGCTTTTTCCTTTCTGCTCCCGCAGAGCCGTGGTAGGGAATCTCTCGGATCTGTGTGGGTTGGTGGGCTTTTGCCTGCTGGGCAGGCAGGCAGGCAGGCAGGCAGGCAGGCATAGCCTGGTTTTCCGAATGCGTTTCTCCTGTGTTCCTTTCTGCCTCCATTAAGGTATGTCTGAATTGCGTAGGAGTAGCTATCTGTAGCGCTTTGCCTTTCTTCCAGGCAGAGGAAGGAGCTGGGGGAATGTGTGGGGGTGTGCGTGGGAGTGACTCACCTTAGCTAGCTTGGGGGGGGGTGTGTGGGTTGTGCGTGTGCACGCGTACTGCAGCCGGGGGGGGGGGAATCCTGTTTTCCTGGCTCCACTCTGTCGCTTGCACACCTGTGTGGGTGACTCTCTGCCACCCCTGAAGAGTTTAAAGCAGGGGAAGGCTCCAGCAGCCACCTTGCTGCCCTTTTGTGCTTTCTCTTTGAGATCCTGCTTCGTCCTGTACTTTAGTGCTCAGAGTTCCTTCCAGTGCGAAGGTAGCCACTGGCCATGTGGAGTTTGCCTGGTCCGAACTGCTGTGTGCTAGAGGTATAAAATACACGCGGACTGTCTAGGACTTTGTAGTAGGGAAATAAGGCTGAATAACTTGATTTTCAGAATGATGGCATGTTTAAATGATAATATTTGAGTTAAAAAGTCACCTGTTTTAAATTTTTTTTAAGGTTTTTTTTTTTTTTTTAAGTTTATTTTTTATTTTGAGGGAGAGAGAGCAAGCCTGAGCAGGGGAGGGACAAAGACAGAGAGAGAGAGAGAGAATCAGAAGCCGGCTCTGCACCATCAGCACAGAGCCCGATGCGGGGCTCAAACTCACGAACCACCAGATCATGACCTGAGCCGAGAGTCGGACGCCCAATCTCCTGAGCCACCCAGGCGTCCCTGAAATTCATTTTCTGCAATTGCTGAGTGTAATTCTGTTGTCTGGATGTATCACAGTCTGTCTGTTTCTTCATGAGTTCATTACCATTGGGTTGTTTCTAGTCTTTTTCAAGTATGAGTAGCGCTGCTGTTTGAGGGTTTTTGTGAGGGCATGGTGTTCCTCACTAGGCGTTCATTGCTCATGTGGGTTTTACTTTATTATAAGAAAATGCCAGAGGGACTGTACTCTTAGGCAGTCCACAAGCAATGCTTGAGGGTTCATTTGTATTTGGTACTGTGAGTTTTTAAATTCTAGTCGTTTCATACACACACACACACACACACACACACACACACTCAATTTTTTTTGAGAGGGCAAGTGTGAGCGGGGGAGGGGCAGAGGGAGAGGCGGGAGGGACACTCTTAAGCAGGCTCCACGCTCCGTGAGGACCCCAATACAGGGCACGGCTTGATCCCACCAGCATGCGATTGTGACCTGAGCCGACATCAAGATTTGATGCCACCCAGGCGCCCCAGTTCTAGCCATTTTAAAAGGTATGTAGTTAGAATCTCACTATAGTTTTAATTTGTATTTCCCTAGCAACTGATAGACGTTGAGTGTTATTTTCATGTGTTTATTTGCCCCTTTAAAACTGGGTTGTTTAGGGGCGCCTGGGTGGCTTAGTTAAGTGTCTGACTTCGGCTCAGGTCGTGATCTCACGGTTTGTGGGTTCACGCCCTGGGTCGGGTTGTGTGCTGACAGCTTCGAGGCTGGAGCCTGCTTCGGATTCTGTGTCTCCCTTTCTCTCTGCCCCCCAACCCCACCTCGCACTCTCTCTCTCAAAAAGAAATAAACGTTAAAAATTTCTAGAAGGCCTTTGAATCTGTTTGGTTACAACTACGCAAAGCTTCTGACAGAAGTCCATGAGGGCCCATTGCAGGTGGCCGCCCTCGCTGGCTGGTGCTGGTGGCGGCCTGTGGGTTTCACTGAAAATCCCCAAGTGCAAAGCTGGTAGGGATGGAAGCTTGTATCTCCTGGGTATGTGTCTCACCTGTGTATGGCTGCGCTCTCTTCTATTTCTCTCTCTCTGTTTTTATGTTAATTTATTAGCGAAAGAGAGAGAATGAGTGGGGGAGGGGCAGAAAGAGAAGGGAGACAGAGGACCTGAAGTGCACTCCTCACCGACAGCGGAGAGCCCCACGTGGGGCTCGAACCCATGAACCGTGAGATCATGACCCGAGCCGAATTTGGATGCCTCACTGCTTAACTGAAGGAGCCACCTCGGTGCCCCTCGTCTGTTTTCGGCAGCTGCGCTCTAGCCTTCGCCTTGTAGATACTGTGACCTGAAAAACTGGTTTCCCACTGACCGCCAGGCTTCTTGGTTTCTCTCCTTGAGCGCCCTCACACATCCACCTGTGTGTCTTTTGAGTAAGCAGACCCACAGGCTGGATGCTTCCGGGAGCAGCTGCCGCGTCTTCGAGAATACGTTCTGGTCTTGCACACCCCACACTCCCCCGTTTTGTCCCCCAGAAGTCAGCCCTGCCATTTCGCTTGCTGCCTCTTCAGCCTTCCTTTCTTTACAAAGACTTCTAGAATCTATACCTTGGACCCCAGCATAGTGTTTTTAGGAACTTTGACTTTTATCTGCACTAAGGAATTTTGAATCAAGGCCTGGCATTTGTGTGCACATGCGCGTGTGCGCGCACGCGCACACACACACACACACACACACAACTGAAACATGTTTCATGAGACTTCGCCTTATCATGATTTCTCTCTCTCTGTGCCGTACTCGGACCTATCCAGTTTTTTTCTGTTAATTTAAAAGAAAAACACTTGTCCAGAGACCTAGCATATCGATTTCTGGGAGAGACATTCACAGCTTGTCCTGGATTTATGTGCGTGAATGTTTAAAGGCGCTTTGTATCAGTCGTTGCTACACAGAGGCCTTCCTCTTAACCGTGCTGTGCGTCGGAGGGTACCCTCCCCCCCAACTTGAAATTTGTGCCTCATTTTACTTCACATTTAAAAAGGAGTAGAGGGTCCTTGCTAGGCCTGGTATCCAGGCGATTCTGCCTTTTCTCACAGAGAGGCCCTCCCGTCTCAGTGGTTCCCCAGAGAACCCTGGGGTTCTCAAAGTCCCTTTTTGGGGCATTTGCCCGTTAGGAAACATTATCCTCATAATACTAAGACGTTGCTTCTAGTTTTTACTCTCCTTCTCTCCCAAGTGTGTGGCGGGGCTTTCCGGAAAACTACATGTTGTGTGATACCACGATACCACATCAGATTGAATTCCATGAGGAGCGTCCAGCTGACTGAGTCAAGCCAGACATCAGGGAGATTTGCAGAAATGGGCAGCATCGCCTCATGTCTCACTAAATTGTTTTTATTTTGGAAAAAACACGTTTTCATAAGAATGTTACTTATGTTAATGTGTGGTGGTTATTTTCTAAATATATGTTTTAAATTTTTCTCAGTTTGAGTGTGAAAAACTTTAAAAGATTTTATGAACAAATTTTAAAGTTTATTTTTGAGGGGGGGAAGGGTGGGGGTGGGGACGGACGATCCCTAGCGGGCTCTATGCTAACAGCAGACAGCCCAATGAGGAGCTTGAACTCAAGAACCGTGAGATCATGACCTGAGCCCAAATCAGACGCTGAAACAACTAAGCCACCCAGGCGCCCCTAAAAATTTTATTTATTGTTTAAGTAATCTCTCTGCCTAGTGTGGGACTCGAACTTACAACCCTGAGATCAAGAGTCACATACCCTACTGACTGAACCAGCCAGGCACCCCAGTTTGAAACATCCCGTTTGAAAACCTCTCTCTCTGCTCCTCAGTATCTGTATATCTGTATCCTGCGCAAACAACAGCCGCTTTGGTCCCCAGTAATTGCTCAGAGTTCCCAGAGATCCCTGCGACCCAGCAGTGTGATCATTGTGGCTCTGGTTACGTGTTGTGGGGCTTAAATAAAACCTTTGTGACCGGAAGGGTAAACACCTTTTCCCCTTAAAAAAAATTGTTGTTCTAGGAAATTGCAAATATCTGCAGAAGTAGTGAAAAGAATGTAAAATGCTACCTCATACGCCTCTCCTAGCGCCAGCTGTAGTCAGCTCATGGTCACTTGTTTCATTTAGAGTCGTGCTCCCAGTGGGATTGTGGTGAAGCAGGCCCCAAACATCGTATCAGCTGCTTTTGCACACACTTCATGATCAAGTTCTAAAAGATGAAGATTCTGTTTAAAGAAAACATACCTGTGATCCCGGTAATATAAATGGTTTAGTCTCAATTAGCCCGTGTTCAAATGTTCTTTATTTCCTATCTCTCATTTTGTTTTTCTTTATTTTTTAAAAGTTTTATTTATTTTTGAGAGAGAGAGCGAGCACAGGATGGGAGAGGGTCAGAGGTGGGCATGGGGGTTGGGACAGAAGATCTGAAGGGGGCTCCACACTGACCAGCAGTGAGCCCCGCGTAGGGCTTGAACTCACGAACCGTGAGATCGTGACCTGAGCCGAAGCCAGACGCTCAACCGACTGAGCCACCCAGGTGCCCCTCTCATTTTGTTTTTAAAGGTTGGTTTAAAATGAGATCCACACGTTGAGATTGGTTGATTAAAAACACGAGTTTATAACTAGCACCCCCACCATTACCCTCGCCCCTGCAGTGTGTAGTTTGTTGACGAAAGAGGGTTGGTCGTCCCAAGGGGGCATGGTTCTTGGGGGGGTGCAGGTGTGTGGGCTCTCTTACCAGCGGCATTTTGTGGGCGAACTGAAACACCGTTGATTGTCGATGGGGTTTTGCTTTGAGTGAGGACAAGCCGTTCTCGGTGGTGTTTCGTGTGTCATTCTTCCTTCTGGCCTCCACTTTTCCCCTACACATTTTCCCTCTTTCATCCCCTCAGCTGCACTTTTTTCAGGGGCACAGAGCTACGGTATGTGTAATGTTCAGTTGTTATCTGGAAACTTCTTCAAGATTCTTGACTCCTTGGGGCTGTGAGTGCCAGTGTGCTTGGGTATGGGATAGGATTAAGAGTGTGGGGATGTGAAGTTGTACTTTGGTCAGAAATGCGCATTCAGGGGCGCCTGAGGGGCTAGTCTGTTAGCATCCTGCTCTTGATTTGGGCTCAGATCATGATCTCTAGGTTCATGGGTTCGAGCCCCACGTCGGGCTCTGCACTGACAGCACAGAGCCTGCTAGGGATTCCCTCTCTTTCTCTTTCTCTCTCTCTCAAAATAAATAAATAAACTTAAAAAAAGAGAAATGCACATGTGGTGAGGCCTTGAGGGTGAGATCTGGCAGTGGGGTCTTAGGTGGGGGGAACGTGAGGGAGGCTGAACTCAGCCTCCGCCCTCTCCATTCTGGGTGCTGGCGGACTGGTGGTGCTCGGGGGTGTCTGGGGGGGCCTGGCTGGGGACAGAAACAAGACTAGGAGGGAGGGAGCGGATCAAACAGTCGTGAGCCCAGTGGAAGGCTCTCGTGTGAACAAGCCCCGCAGGACTGGGGAAATTTGGTTCGCGGTCCGTTTTTACGAAAGTCAGATTAATGTCCCTGGAGATGGACAGAGCCTGATGGGAGGTCTCCGCCCTCCTTCCAGGTACGCTCTGGTCCTTCGCGATTCAGGTCCTTTCCTTCGGGGAGCCTTCCTCCTCCTCCCCAGTTGGATGCACCGTCCGCCTCCGTGTCGCTCTCTTCTCGCCTTGTTCCTATTTCTGTCGCAGCGCCAGTCACACAGGATGTGAATCGTTAGTTTTCAGAGATGCCTTGCCCCCCTGCTGCCCCGGGCCCCCTTTGATCCGTCCTGTTAGCAGGTTGCCGGTGCATAGCTACCGCTCACCCGGCGCGGGCGGCTGTTCAGCAACGCGAGCCGGATGAAAGAATCGCTCCGAACGAGAGTTCACGGCGGCAGCTACCAGGCGGTGAGGCGCGGGTCGCCCTGCAGCTCCCCAGGGAGGGTTTCCAGCTGACGCGGGCCCTTGTCAGTCCTGACAGGAAGGTTGGGGCGCGCTGCCCCCCGGGTCTTCTGAGGGCTCAGGAAGCCGAGAACACGCCACAGAGGCACCTGCGTGGAATGAGGGAGGCCCGTAGCACTCACCAGAAATCATCCGCAGTCACAGCCGCTAACTACTGTTTAGTGAGCACCTACCGTGTACCAGGCCCTCTGTGAGACGGGCTTTGGCATTTCCGGTTCAGCTCTGCTCGTAGGTCTTGTTTCTCTTTCTCTGCTGTCTTCTATCTGTAGTTTCTGGACAAAATGCCACGAACGGTGGATACTGGTAAAAGTTGTTACTAGTTTGTCACCGGAAGGGTCACATGACTGTACACGTAGAGTGCTTAGACCATAGCTAAACCTTCTCTATGCTTACTCTGGTTTTTACAAATTGGGATTCAAAGCATAAAAATGTTCATCCAGGGGTGCCTGACTGGCACAGTTGGTGGTGCAGGCAACTTTTTTTTTTTTTTTTTTAATTTAAATAAGCTTATCTATTTTGGGAGAGAGAGAGCGTGAGTGGTCGAGGGGAGAGAGAGAGAATCCAAGCAGGCTCTGTGCTGGCAGCACAGACCCCGACTCGGGGCTTAAACTCATGTAACTTGTGAGATCATGACCTGAGCTGAAGCCAAGAGTCAGTACACTTAACCAACTGAGCCACCCAGGCACCCCTGTAGCACTTCATCTCAGGGGTGTGAGTTTGAGGCCCACGTTGGGTGTACAGATTACTTAACAATGAAATCTGTTTAAAAAAAAAAAAAAGTTCATCCAAGTTGTCTAATATTAACTATTACGTGCTCAAGCCACGCCTGGAGTCTGCATTACTTCGGACTTCAAAATATAAATACAGTGATAATGAGACCACGTGTGCCCCTGGGACCTCAAGCCAAGAGATTCGAGTTGTCCAGAATCACCCCCCACCCCCACCCACCCACCCCCACCCCCACATTGGTAGTGACTTCACTGACAACACCTCAACATGCGTCTTGCAGGACGCGGGCTGTTGCTGCTGTAGGAAGGTTGCCTGTTGTCCATCGGATCCATGGCTTCGGAGGCCCTAGCCATTCAGGGTGGGCTGTGGACACACCCCTAATCACGCAGCTGGTGCACGGGCTAGAGTAGTGAAAGCTAGAGAAATAGCCGGTAGCTCTCCAATGTAATGCCCTTAAAACAGACTTTTTGCTAGGTTCTCCTGTTTCCCTGGGGACCAGAAGAGTATCTGTCTGTAACCCCCATTGGAAGTCGATGGGCTGTAGGAAGCAGACTAGGTCAGCAAAAATTCAGGGGCCCAGAGAAACAGTCTGTGTATTGGTGCTTGAATTTCATCAGGCAGAAAAAAAATGTCCTTTAATATGTTTGTTCGCTTTATTTTGGTATCCTCTTAGCCCTGCACTTCCCTCCTTAACCAGCATCTTACCTCCTGGGGTGCTGGTCTGGGATGCTTCTGCTCTGAGGTTGCGATTAGTCCTTCCAGGGGAGGGGAGGGGAGGGGAGGGGAAGGGAAGAGGGGCATGAGTGGGATGGAATTGGGGAGGGATGGGTCTGGGGAAGTGTCCGTGGTCCACGGGTAGGGAGCATAGGGCAAGGTGACCGCCTCCTGGGATCTCACAGTGGAGGTGATTGTGGTGATACGTTGAAATAAACTTCCTTATGGTCCTACCTGCTCACGGGAGGCTCGCTGTGAACCAGGGGTGTGTGTGTGTGTGTGTGTGTGTGTGTGTGTGTGCGCGTGCGCCTGCACGCACGCAATAGATGGCACAATGGCCTCTTGCGTTGCTCCCACCCCCATTTGAAGGCACACAGGTGCGTCAGCATCTCCCGTTCACGAGCAGGCGTGTCCGTCCTCACCAGGCTGCCTAGACCGCTCACACTCTCTCCACCTTGTGAGGGTCGGGCAGCCCTTTGGATTCGGTGTCCCCATTTCCAGAACCGCCTGAGTTGTTGTGCCGTGTTTTACCAAAGTCCCTGGGTTTTGTCTCGAGACGTCTTCTTCTCTTGCCCACACGCGGAACACCTTCATCCTTCTCGTGGGGGAGATCAGTAAAGAGCGTGAGCCCCGCGTGAGGTTGCAGACGTCGTTCGTTTCATTTTATTTTTCCGGAAAAATTTTGCGTAGAACGTTGGTGGAGGTGTGTGCTGTTCCGTAGTCTTGCGGGTTGGAAAAACTTCGCTTGTGTGATGGGTAACATATATCTCAGGGCCGACCGGTGCGATGTGTGTGTAACGGCGTCTTACTTTCACTCAGTTTCTACTGAATTTTTTTTAGGGGGGTTTACTGTGATTAAACTTGGCATTGATGTAAGGAAGGAGTTGTGATTTCTTTGGTCACGACCCGGGGGAAATGACATGTGTGTACTCTGGGAGTGAATTCTGGTGAGAACCTTTGTATTCCTCCCCCAGCACCCCCCCTCCCTTTTTTTTTTTATTTCACAAGTCAGGCTGTAACTTTAAAAGAAACTGTAGGAGCTGCTCCCCAGGTTATTCACAAAATGAGTCTTTGTCTGCTTTTTTTTCATTCACCATCTGGTTACAAAGCTAAATTGGAATCATGCTTGTTTTAATTATTTTCTACTTGTGTGGCCAGGAGGTTATTTGGTCTGTGAGGTTAGGCTGTGAGCTCGCGTTCTCATTAATACCACGGCGTCCACAGCCTGCACCAGCGCCCGAATGGTTAAGTCGGTCCACTTGTGTGGCCAGCGCCTGAGACAACACAGTGGTCACGACTTAAAATTACCAAAGGAAATGTGGTGTCAGTGTGTGGGTTTTTTTTTCTTCTTTCTTTCTTTTTTTTGTTTTAATCTCCAATAATGTTAATTAAGTGCATTTTTCTTCCAACAGAAATATGATTATAAATGGCTTAGGTTGACAGCTTTAGATTAGCACATGGTGTTATGAAAGGGACAATGTGTATTTCAAAAATTGGTAAAATAAAGTATTCAAAACACTTACATTTTGAACACTCTCCACAGCATGAATAATGGAAAGAGCGTAGTCAGAAACTCCTCTGTTCAGTCATTATTTTGAGTGAATCAGCCAAAAGATGCAAGTGTGGCAGAGAGGTATTGTTTAATACTAGGAAAGTGACATCAAAAGATTTCTTAATAAAAAGAAAAAAATTTTTAAAAAAATTCTCATTTCTTCACTTTCCTGCTTTGGATGACCCAGCGGTCAGTTGTTTTTAGAAGATGACTTTATTCAGGTTCTGTGAAATATTCTTAGGTGTGATCCAGTAATTGTTTCTTAAGGCAGTCTGGTGAATGCTTACGTATTCATTATAGTAGGTGATGAAACTTACATATTCATTGTCTTTTGAAATCCCCAGTGGTTCTGACCCCTTTTTCTTCCCAACTCCCCATTATAGATTTTTTTTTTAACGTTTATTTATTTCTGGGAGACATAGAGACAGAGTGTGAGCAGGAGAAGGGCAGAGAGAGAGGGAGGCACAGAATCCGAAGCAGGCTCCAGGCTCTGATGAGCTGTCAGCAGAGCCCGACGTGGGGCTTGAACCCACAGACTGTGAGATCTGACCTGAGCTGAAGTCGGCCGCCCAACCGACTGGGCCACCCAGGCGCCCCTCAACTCCCCATTTAAAAAGCAAAACAAAACACGGAGGCTTTATTTGGGAAAGGGAAACAGAAAAAGCCCCCCCCACCCCCCCAAAGTACTTTCACTTAAAGCTGTCCAGTTGAGCCAGACTTTTGAAATATCCCAGAGATTTGGGAATACTAGCTACGGTAATCCATTACTAACTTACGCTCTGGCATTGGAGCCAGAGCCGGGTCATGACCCAACAATTTGGAAAGGCTGGTAAAAAGGACTGCCAAACTAGCACCCGGTAGCTCTCACTTAGGCATACATCAGCGTGTCAGAGGAAGAAGGTGGGAGGATTAATATAGGCTGGGGGAAAATGCCTACAGAGAACGATGAGCAATATTCACGTAGAAATGACTTCATCGATAATACGCTGGTATTTTACAAGGGGGGGTCAAATGGTTATTTCAGAAAAACAGAGGAGCAATTTGCCTCATGAATTTCATTTTTAAAATCTATCTGAATAGAAATTGGAGGTCAGACATGCCTCATCTATTTTGAATGAATTAAGTACATTGTGGAGTGGTGTTCACATCAAAGACTCACGGAGTTAAAACCAAATATTTTATTTTCATTTCATTACAGCGGTAGGTCTTTTAAGGCAGCACTGTGTAGAAACAGTTTTCTTATACAGAAAGGGCAAAATTTAAAACCCCTCTTCCAATTACCCTTAACTTGCCTATACTTCTAAAAGACTATTTGTTAGGGATGCCCAGGTCGCTCAGTCGGTTGAACACCTGACTCTTGAGCTTGGCTTCCGTCATGATCTCACCATTTGTGAGGGCTGACAGTGTGGAGTTTGCTTGGGATTCTCTCTCTCTGCCCCTCCCTGCTTGTTGTGTGCACTCTCTCTCTCTCTCTCTCTCTCTCTCTCTCTCTCTCTCTCAATAAATGAATAAACATTAAAAAAATGTTTAGAGGAATATTTGTTAGAGAAACTAAAGCTTGTACTTCAGGGCCAGGAGAAGAGGCTAAGGTGTTTAGAAGAAGGATTTGGCTTGTAATTTGGGTGGGTGATCCTTACATAAGTGTTGTTGGCATCCTGGGTCTCCCGCCAGTCTGTGAGGCCTTGTAAGTTGTGGCCAGGGATTCAGTTGTTTATACTTTGCCAAGGTTATGGGACACAAATACTTCTTTGAGTAGATTTGCCCTGAAAGACAAATCCAAATTGGGGAAATGGACATACATTCTTGCCTTTTTTCTTTTTTTACGCACATAGACGCGCGCGCGCGCGCACACACACACACACACACAAACACACGTTTCTTAAGCTTCTTCCCACTGTCTTTTAAAAAATCTATTTTTAAGAAATTTTTATTCATGTTTTATGTTTTATTTTTATTTTTTTAAAAATATTTAATTTTTGAGAGACAGAGCACGAGCGGGGGAGGAGCAGAGAGAGCGGGAGATACAGAATCTGAAGCAGGCTGCAGGCTCTGAGCTGTCTGCACAGAGCCCGACGCGGGGCTCAAACCCACGAACTATGAGATCATGACCTGAGCCGAAGTCTGCCGCTCAACCGACTGAGCCACCCAGGGCCCTTATGTTTTATTTTTGAGAGAACAAAGTGGGGGAGGGGCCGAGAGAGAGGGAGATAAAAGATCCGAAGCAGGCTCTGTGCTGACAGCACTGACTGTGACGTGGCGCTCAGACCCATGAACTGCAAGATCATGACCTGAGCCGAAGTTGGACACTCAACTGACTGAGCCACCCAGGTGCCCCTAAAAGTAGCTTTATTGATGGTCGCCTGGGTGGTTCAGTTGGTTAAGCATCTGACCCTTGATCTCAGCTGAGGTCATGACCTCATGTTCATGTTGGACTGCGGGGAGCTGCTTGAGATTCTCTCTCTCTGTCTCTCTCTGTGCCTCCCCTGCTCACACGTGCGCACTCTCTCTCAAAATGAATAGACTTTAAAAAAAACTTAAAAATAAATAAAAATAGGAAATATATTCAATATATATATTGAAATATAAACCTGAGTCACCCAGGTGCCCCTTATTACAGTGTTTTTGAGGTTTATCCATATCGTACCATGAATCAGTATTTTATTCCTTATTCCCCCTTTACATTTCAAAAAATTGCGATGAAACATATGTAACAAAATTCTCCTTGTTAAGCAATTACAGGAATGCAGTTCAGTGACACTGGCTTTATTCACAGCGTTGTGCAGCGATCATTGCTATCAGTTTTAAGCATTCATTCTTATTGCCAATACTATTCCATTATATAGATAATACCACATTTACTTATTCATCAGCTGATGAACATTTGTTTTCATTTGTTGGTTATTATAAATAATACTACCCTGAACATCTGCAGGATTTTGTCTGCACCTAGGTTTTGAATTTTCTTGGTTGTATCCCCAGGGGTAGAATTGATTGGTTACATGGTAACTACATATGTCTTTTATACGTCTTTATTGGAGAAATGTCTATTCACATCCTTTGTCCATTTTTAAAAAAATTTATTTGAGAACGAGGGAGCACAAAGTAGGGGAGAGGCAGAGAGAGAGGGGGAGGGAGGGAATTCCGAACAGCCTCCCCACACGGAGCCCGAAGTGGGGCTCAACCTCAGGAACCATGAGATCGTGACCTGAGCCACCCAGGTGCCCCCTCCTTTGCCAATTTTTAAAATTGGGTTGTTTGCCTTTTTATTTTTGGCCTGTAAGCATTCTTTATATAGCCTGCATCCAGGTCCTCCAAAGAAAGGGGATATGTCAGACCCCATGTTGTTAAAGAAATAAGGAGTATAGTGAGTGTTCCTTTTTTCTCAAATCCATCTGAATGCGGTTTGGAATTGGCAGAAAGGAGTATAGCTAGTTTAGCATCCACATCTGTTCAGGAACGTGTAGGTGGGGAAAGGAAATGGAGGTTGAGTTATGTGAGATCCAGAGCTGGTGCTGTAACTTACGAGTGACCAGGGAATCTTGGGTCAAGGGAAACATACCACCGAGGCAGTAATGCATAGTTCAAATAAGTACCAAAGGAATCAGGTGTCATGCCGGGCATTCTGGAGAGGAGAGGAGTCTTTTCTTTTTTTTTTTTAATAGTCTGTGGTTACTGGTATGGGTGAACACACAAAACCCATTTAGTGGGCAGACCTTTAAAATAAAACTTTTTGCAGGGAGAGTCCACAGCCCCGATGGAAGGCTGGCTCGGTCTACCCAGAAGTGTGCTCAGAGCATGTGTAAGTCCGTATGGATGTGCAAACGGCAATTGATCTGACAGCGTGAAGACACGGCAGCCTTCTCTAATTAAAGCCTCTTGATGACATTAAACTGTGTTGCTTAATTACAATAAACCATACATTAACAGATCATGTCTCCGAAGAGGCATTGTCCCTGTGCCGCATAATGGAACACAATTTGACCTTGTGATCGTGGGGGTTCCTGCGAGGTGTTGCTTCTGGTCACCAAAAGGAACGTGAGCCCTCCTGGAGCTACTCCGGAAGAACTCAGAGAATGCGGCCTGATAATTCTGTTCACGGTGAAGATGCGTTTTCTATGGGCGTGTACTTCAAATGTGAGGGCATTTTCTGTACCTCGAAGGGAATAGAGGTTTTCATTCATTCTCTCTTTACTTTCACAGCCATTGATTCTCTGACCCTCTCTGAATTTTCAGGCTGGCCTGGGCTTGACTTAACTTCTAGAGCAGTGTTGCACTCATTGGGCAGAGCGTTTGTTCCCTTTTTCCTCCACTCACTCTGTGTTTGGAGCCTCTGACTGACTACCAGATGGGTGAAGCAGGTATTGGCTGTTGTTACCAGAGAGCATCTGGAAGACATTAAATCATGTTCTCTATGTCCCTTTCTTAGATTCTTAATACTATAATATTTGAGATAGTGTATAACCATAGAAACAGAAGATCTTTTTGAAACTCTTTACGAAGTAATAATAAAATATGGGCTAATGTGGGACTGGGAAGATTCTAGTTCCTGTTCAAAACGGACTCCTGCCAATTAAAAAAGTGGAATATAATAGCATATGACACCACCTAGGCTCGTGAATGTTGCTATTAATTTATTTTCATTGGCTTAATTTTCAAAAATTAATGGTATTAAACCAGCGGGGTGTATTTAATTTCTTCTTGATGCAGACTGTTGAACACTGACCAACCTTTCTTCTCTTCTTGATTTTTATAAATGGCAGTTGAAAGTCAGTATATCTTAGCTCTGTAGACCTGGAGGGGCCCTGGGGATTTCTCTGTCTATACCCCTCGTGTTGTGCGTTACAGCATTAGAGACACCAGGGTCACCTTGCTCAGGGCAGAGGTCTGCTTTGAATCCAGATGGCGGAGGGCAGGGCGCTACCTGTGTGGAAACAGGCTTCGGCACGTTCGGCTGTTCCTCCTACACGTTCCTCCTCCTTTCTTTGGATCCCGGACACCGTTATTCCCGTCTTTGGTCTCTTCCTGTTTCTGACCATTCTCTAGTTGCTGTTCCTCTTTTTCTGCCTGCCTCTGATGTTGAGTTGTCCACTGCCCTTGCTAGAATATGCAGAAGAGCCCCCAAGCCTCTCCGAGCCTTTCCTCCCAGCCCCAGCCATTCCTCTATGACTGCCATGTTACTCTTGGCCAGCAGTTAGAACGGGCTCTCTATGCCCCCCCCCCCCCCCTTTTAAATTTTTATTTTAGAGAGAGAGAGCGCACTAGTGGCACTAGTGGAGAACGGCAGGGAGAGAAAGCGAGAATCTCAGGCCGGCTCCACACTCAGTGCGGAGCCTGATGCGGGCCTGGATCCCACGACCCTGGGATCATGACCTGAACTGAAATCAGGCTCAACTAACTGAGCTACCCAGGTGTCCCCTCCTCCTCCTTTTGGTAGATGTGGCTGTCTAAAGCCCGGCTCCTTCCTCACCCTGGTGAACACCGGTACTCAGGGTGGGGGAGGGGCTTCTATCACTGAAACTACAGAAATGACTGGGCGGAGCAGTGAGGTAGATTGCCTCTGGGAGGGAAGGAAAAGTATGTCAAGTCTAACTTCTTATATTTTACGACACGATTTCTAAAATTTCAACTTATTGTTGAAAAGAGGAATCCAAGGATTAAATACGTTGGCTTGTCAAATTTTGGAATGAATTACGTTTGTCAGCCTCAAAAATGAATGATTGCTAACACTTAGAACCGTAGTATGCATCTTAAGGATACATTTCAAACAACATTTGTAATTTGTAAATTCCTGTGTACAGTGGCAGATCCTAAGGCTTTTGTAAAGAAACCATTTTACTTGGGGGAAAGAATGTTGTACTCATTCCCAGATGTTGCAAACCGCTCTCTGGAGTTTGTTAGAAAGACACCCCCCTCAGTGTTCCGTTTCAGCATTGCTCATATACAGTGTAACAGGTAGGGGGTGTGTGTGTGTGTATGTGTTTTAATTACAAAGTAAGAATTTTAAATGTAAGTGTTAACGCGTTTTACCACCTAACCTGGATTATATATTTTAACATGCTCTCCAGGCTCAGGACCCTGTCAGGATCGGGAATCAGCGTGGGACTTTGAGCCTATTTCTTGAAGGCCAGGCAAAGCTTAACTTATTTTCACTATGGAAAGTGGTGGTGCAGTAGGTCACACATACCAATCAATTTCTGTTTTGACCCCTCTTGTGTGTATTCCAGACGATAGGGGTGACTCTGAATGCAGTTGCCGTGTTCGGATGCCTCCGAAGTGCCTCGGCATGCCCTTCCCTCTTTGTGTGCGAGACTTCTCCGTTCTTCTGTAGCTTACATAACACGAGTGGTACCTTTAATGTTTCGCTTAAAAAAAAAAAAAAAAGTTTATTTATTTTGAGAGAGAGAATCCCAAGCAGGGTCTGAGCTGGGAGCATAGAGCCCGATGTGGGGCTCAGACTCACAAAGCGTGAGATCATGACCTGAACTGAAATCAACAGTTGGATGCCTAACCAACCGAGCCGTCCACGTGCCTCATTACTTTTCTTTTCATTAGTTTACTCACGACGCGGGAGTGGTTCCGAGCACACAGGCTGATGCTAGTTTTGATTCCTTGGAGCTGATACGCCCACCCCCAGGCTCTCGAGTGTCCTTCCCATCTTACTCTGAACGGTCTGTTTGGTGGATGAGGGTTGGAAGAGCTACTGAACTGACATGTTGGAAACCTTTGATTTATTTCGGGCCGACTTCCGTTCGTGTGACTCGGGGGTGTTCTGTGTGTTTATGACAATTATAGGCATGACGGGGAAGGCAGATTCGTGGTGTTGATGTTGCAGTCTTCATTCCAGTCCTTCCTCCTCGGTCATTCCGGGTCAGAACTGTCTCTTGATTCCTCTTCAGTGCGAGTGTGAACGTGAGCTAGTTTTCGGTAACACTCTTCGATCTCAGATGATCTGTGGCCTGTCTCTTCATGAAGTCACCTGTGGGATATTGTAACTGAATTGTACTTCCAAGCCGGTGTTGGGACCTGTCTCTCCACGATAACGCAAACCATATCAACGTCCTGGCCACCTTGAGACAGGAACACGCTT
The DNA here is from genome assembly GCA_030068075.1 of Paguma larvata. Lineage (NCBI taxonomy): Eukaryota > Metazoa > Chordata > Mammalia > Carnivora > Viverridae > Paguma > Paguma larvata. Next base: position 15,091,716 of record CM057829.1, read on the forward strand.
GCGGCGTTCACCTATTTCACATAAAGCCAATGACCTTTACCTCTTAAAAAACAAAAAATGGAAAAAAAAAAGAGTAGAAAGAGACTGCTTTCAAAAGGAAATATTTTCTTCTATACCTACGCTATCCTTCCTGCCCTTGTCATGTTAGAAAAAGTGTTATTTTCACTGTCACGTAAAAGTTCTTGATGGTTTTTCTTGGGTGCAATTTTGAGCTGTTTCCTCGTTAATGGAAAAGCGTGAAATATTCAGAACCAGTACTTTCTGTCTAACGCATTCTCTTTTGTAGTGTATTACACTTTCCTCTTTTTTTTTGTTTTTAATATTTATTTATTTTTGAGAGAGAGGGAGCTAGAGAGTGAGAGAGGCGGGTAGGGGCAGAGAGAGGAGGATTGAGAGAATCACAAGCAGGCGCAGGGCCCAACGGCAGGGCTGGATCTCGTGAACCCTGAGATCATGACCTGAGCCTAAATCAGGACTCGACGCTTAACCGCTTAACCGACTGAGCCACCCAGGCGCCCCTGTACGTACTTACTGTTTGCGTGAGTGATTCTCCTACCCGTTCCCTGTGTTCTTTACCACTCATCCACATTTTGAGTAGAAAACTAAGAAGTTAACTCTTAACTGTAGTTAGGATTTTGTTTCTTTGAAACAGCGTGCAGAGGCTTCCTGAAGCACAATGGGCTTTCCGTTTCTCTGCAGCAGATAGGGAAGTGGTCACGTCTGGGGTGGGCCCCAGCCTCACACCTCACAGCGGCATCTGCCCGCGGCGCCTGTCCTCCGCAGGCCCCGCCACCGCGCAGGTGCTCAGTCAACAGGGCCCGCCACGCTCCACGGATCGCACCTTCTATGTTGTCATCAGAGAAGTTGATGTTTAAACTTCCTTCTTTGAGTACGAACATACTCTAGGAATTACTGAAGGGATGCCAGTTAATTCTGCCATTGAGAGCGGGGCTCGCAGTCATGCTTTGGTAGATAGAGAGGGGAAATCGCGCCGATGGCAGGCTGGGCCGGGAGCAGCGCCCAGTCGCCTCCCCGTTCCTTCACTGATGGGTGCTCAGCGAATGGAAGCCTGTAATTAAATACCATCCTGAGGGGGGCAGGCAGTACGGGGAATGTCGTAAAGTGAGGGACTGCAGAGAGAGGAAGAATAGGGTTTGGCACAGTTCGATACTCTGTGTATGGTTTACTTAAAGTTAGCCTTCCATAGTACATGAGTAATTTGTGTTCACCGTAGAACATTTAGGAACTCTGAGTGTTTAAAAAAAGGAAAAAAAAAAAGCCCGACATTTGTACCCCTCTGAGAATTATTGGCATTTTGTATTTATTGGTGTTTCTCCTTCTCTCATCTAACAGGGTGAAATGTGCAGAAACCAGAGAAACCATCCCCAAAGCATATTGGACATGCTGCTCCTCTTAGTTCAAGTCTTGGGGGATATATATATATATATGGGTGTGTGTGCGTGTGTCTTTATAACTGGTTGTGTAGTGTTTCTCAGTGCAGCTGACTGGAATTACCGCAGGCTCCGTCTCCTGGGCTCTGTGCAGTGTGGCCCTCCACCCCCTTTGTTTGGGCCTATTTAATCTCTGGAACAGTGTCAGAGGACAGGTAATGGCTGTGGGAATCTGGGGGGCAAAGCAGACCTCGCTCAGGATGGTCCGATCTCCAGATTTTCAGCTAGCCGCCCGTCCACTGTGCCCTGCTGGCTGCTAGAGTTTATCAACACCTGGCTCTCTGGTAAAGCACAGAATGTCCTCAAAGCTTTGTGCATTTTCTTTTCTCCTTCTTCCTTCTTCCTTCTTCCTTCTTCCTTCTTCCTAGTTTTGTGCATTTTCTAAAATTTTTTTTAATGTTTATTTTTGAGAGAGAGAGAGCGTGAGAGCACGAATAGGAGGGGCCGAGAGCGAGGGAGACACAGAATCCGAAGCAGACTCCAGGCTCTGAGCTGTCAGCACAGAGCCCGACGTGGGGACTGAACTCATGAACCGTGAGATCATGACCTGAGCTGAAGTCGGATGCTCAACCGACTGAGCCACCCAGGTGCCCCACATGCATTTTCATAATGATCACCTTAAGGATAAAAAAAAGGAGGGGATGACTTGGTCCACGTATACATTTTTTTTCTTTAAGTCGTGGTAAGTCTTATATCTTCATGTAACTCTTAAAAGTCATGGAGGCATCTTGTGAAGTTTCCCAATTTCTTAAAATTATAGAAAAAGTTAGGAGATACTTTTTATTGCCAAAGAGTTTTTCTTAGGATTATTCAAATAACCCCTCTTACTTCGAAATGAACAATTACTGTGTATGGTGACCTTTCTCCACCCCGGTATTTCATTTGTATCCTATTCATTACGTAGGCACTTAGTACTTGTACTAAATTATTCAGTCATTATTTAGATGCTTTGATTTTACAGTTTATTGGTGTTCACATATGAAGATGGCTTCATGGACTCCTGGGAAGGTCAAATAAGGAGGATTGATGTGTGAAAAGCTGCTTTACTTTACACAGTTCTAGTTTAGGATTCAATAACAACAACAACAACAACAACAACAACAACAACAACAACAACAAAAGACACTGTTCCGGATGCTTTTCGTAATTTGTTTTTGTGATCTCTGGGATTTTTCTACTTCAAAGGAAGGGTGTCATTAAGTTCTCAAATGCAACCAAATCAGTCTTGTAATTGTGGTGGGTGGTATTCTTGCTGGTGGAATTCAGAGCTGGTGAATGTCATGTTTAAAGACGGCCCCAAAAGCAGGGTTGAGGTTACATTAAAGAATTGGTCGTGTACCGAGAGTCCAATCACCTCCTGGTATAAAATTAGGCTATTGTACATCAAAGGGGGCCTGTGCTAAGTATGGTTCCATCAATGTCTGTGGAACGTTCTGTCTCCGTGCCCTCCAACAGTTAGCAGATGTTCTGTGAGTTAATGTTGCCCTTCAGTTATCTTTGACAGAAGCAGGGTCTGGTTAGGATCAGATTGTTGAGACTAATGCACGTTGATCTTGTTAGAGTAAGCAGAAGACTATAAGCCTACTAGACAAGGAAGAGCCGGCGGTGGATTGTTAAATTCAAACAACAAAGCAATTAATAATTGGAGAATGGCTTTGGTGTCCTTGTCTCGTTTATAGTCATCTGTTCGGTGGATGCTGCTTTTAGATTTACCTGGGGGGACCTTTTAAATAGCTTCAGAGTATTAAGCTTCTCGATGCTGACCTTGCCGATCTGGGCATCAGAGTTAGTGCGAGCCTTCAGATCTCCAGGGAGACAGAGCGCAGGGACCCACAGCTAGCCATTGGTTTTTTCTGCAGCCGGGGGACACTTCACTGTTTAGCCCTCGTCCCCAAGCTTAAGTTTAATCTAACGTTTACTTATAACGTTAGCTTAGTGCATGTGCATCGTAGAGTCTGACGTAATGTTTCCCGGAGCTTCCGGGGAAGTCTGTGACGCTCTGTCACGCTTGGCGAGCAGGTGGGGATTTTTTATAGGTTCCAGTGGCGGCTGTTAAATTCACTTTCATAGTTGACTGAAAAGAAATGGTCAGTCCTAAAGCCATCTTGGGACGAAGATGAAAGAAGGAGATGTTCAACTGATTCTCTTTTCTTATTTTATTCTCTTAGAGCTTGGGTATAGAACTTCTCCGGCACTCTCTCGTGTTTTATGTGACCAATATTGAACACGCATCTTGCGCCTGAAGGTTTTCTTAGTCCCATCAGTGTTGGGAGTGACCGTGGGGTATGTGTTTCTGGCCGATGGAGCTGTTGTAATGAAAAACACAATTTTTTGAAAGATTTTCTATTTGTTTTGTTTTTGTTTTTGAAAGAAGTTCATAAGAAAGTCTGGTGAGCTCTCTGGTGTTTTCTTAAACGGCTGTATTGAGATATGTTACCTACCATACAGTCCACCCATTTAAAGTGTTTATTTTTCAGGGGCGCCTGGGTGGCTTAGTCGGTTAAGCGTCCGCCTTGAGCTCAGGTCATGATCTCACAGTTCCATGGGTCGAGCCCCACCTGAGCTGTCAGCACGGAGCCCGGAGCCTGCTTCGGATTCTGTGTCTCCGTCTCTCTCTGCCCCTCTCCTGCTTGTGCTGTGTCTCTCTCAAAAGTAAACAGTAACAAAAGTTTTTTTGAAAAGTGTATATAATTCAGTGATTCTTAGTAAACTGTCAAGGCTGTGGGATCCCCATCATAACCTCATTTCAGAATATTCCCAGCCACAGTTTCTCTGATTTTAGAAGCAGAATATCTGTATCTTTCCATGAGTATAGGTCAGTCAGTGTTGGAGTTATTTTGATACGTCCTACCTCAGCTAGTGACCTAGCCTTTTGTATTACTGTCATATATACTCTGCAGAACCCTGGTGTCAGGTTTTCTGTCGCACTCACCTCTTCATGAGCTAAAATTGTTTTAATTCTCTAACTGTTCTCACGCTCAGGACATCTATATACATATATATCCATAATTTTATTAATAGGCTTGAAAAATGTTGCTGACAACACCAGACTGCGTTGAGGGCCTGGATTATTTGCTATTTGGATTATCATTTTTAACATGGATACATTTTAATTTTTCTTGCCGAAGCCTAATTTAATTAGAAAAGTAAATTTGCTGCCTTTGTATAGCCCCTGTTCGTAACTTGTTTTTTGTTGTCGTTGTTGCTGCCTTGCAGGCTCCGGGGTGGTGGTTGGCTGGTGTTTGAAGCCTTTAGTGTGGGTTCTTGTGTTTTCTAAGCTTTAGAGGAGAGACATACGCACTGAATATCATTGATATGCGCAGGCAGGTTTCTTTCAAAGCTTTTTCAAGAGGGCCTGGAGCAGATTAGGGAATGCAGGTGGTTCAGTGTGCTTCCCCAGGGGCGAGCATCAGAGTCCTTTTGTAGAAAGATCCAGATTCACCTCTGTGAGTGAGCCTCACCCCCGGCTACTGTGGTTCGGAATAACTGGAGTGGAGGTCTGCTCTCATGTTGTGAGCTGCACCCCAGTTTGGGAACCATTGTAAATTGGTTTGTCTTCCGACTGAAAGTCTGAAGGTCAGGTTTATCAATTTGCCTTAGTCTAGTTGTCATCTTCCCATCTTGTGCCTGTGTAATTAGTAAGAGCTTTCCTTCCCCTTGAAGTTTACTTATTTATTTCTGAGAAAGCAGTATAAAACACACCTGGCAAAGAGGCAGAGAGAGAGAGAGAGAGAGAGAGAGAGAGAGAGAGAGAGAGAGGATCCCAAGCAGGATCCCATCAGCATGGAGCCCGATGCTGGGCTTGAACCCACGAACTGTGAGATCATGACCTGAGCTGAAATCAAGATTTAGATGCTTAACCGACTAAGTCACCCAGGCACTCCAGGTGCCCAAGAAAGAGCTTTTGGTAGGTATGTAGTGTATGGGAAAGTAGTTCCAGTTCTGGGGGTGGGGGGAGTAAGATTCAGCCAACATGGAATTTATAATTAAATATAGCCGACAGTTTATCATGCTGTTGGGAATGGAATAAAACCCATCTGTGCTTTATATAAATTTTATCACTTTTATAAATTGACTCACCCTTAAAATACAAATTTTGACTTAATTCCCTTTAGATGAAAATCTTCTGAAGAGAGGATTTCCACTTGCTTATGTCTTCTTAGGGGAGCATGTTACTTAGTCCCATGCTTGCTTTGTTCTGCTTCGGGTCACGGAGCCTCGGGTAGACCAAAAGGCTGAACTTGGAGCTCGCTTGGAGAAGTTGCTTTGGAAGGTGCCTGGGGTTGAGCCTCTCCTTTGCCGTTCATTACACTGTGCAGTCTGGGTCAAGTTAGCCTTTCGTACTTGGGGTTGTTCTGAGAATGCATTGCGGTGATACATGTTAAGTTGTGTTCAGTAAAGGTTTATTGGCTTTGTTGTTGTTCAGCTGTTTGTATTTGAAAGAATGAATTTTTTATTAAATGCATTTCCTGTCTGGTAATACTCCATTCCGTGCTTTGTTGTCAGATGTAGGCTGAAAGCTTTGAAGAGGTTCAGACTCTTTCCATCCTGTTTTGAAGCCTCTGTTTGGTGACTGTGACTTTTGGTGGCTTAGGGGAGTTTAAATGTGCTTTCCCAGGAACCGGGCTCATGTTAACATGTTCATTTATTCACCAGGAAGAGTAATTCATTTTTTTATTACACAGTAGCTTATAGCAGGTGCTAGAAACTCCTGTTGTTAACACTAATGGCAGTCAACATTTAACTTTTTTCTTCACTGTCTGCTGTCTTGTGGTTTTCCACCATTTATCCTTAATTGTCATGTATAGTGGAAGCAATTAAATCCATGAGTCTCCTTCTCTTGTTGTGAATGTTTGCACCCCTTTTAAGTTTCCTTGGCTTTCCCAGATTCTGGATTCAATTACCATGCTGATGGCTTTCTGGTTTGTAGGGCAGATTGGTCAGCTTTGGTGGGGCTTTTTTCCGTCTTCCTTCCTGCTTTTCTGCCTTTGGTCGATGCACCTGTGTATGTAACAAAGCAAAGAATTTCTTGTCCTTTCTCTGGGAAGACAACCTGGGGAGCCCCCGATTAAAGAAACTTGCCCTGCTCGGTTACGTTTGTCCTCAGCGTGCCCGGCGAACACAAGCTTTTGGTTATTAATTAATTTATTTTTTAGCATTTGGTTGTTTATAATTCCAAATAGATTTCGAATACAGTGGGCAGAGTTACGGAACTATTTTATAGCAGGAGAAAGCCAGGCAGAGTGATTTCCTGAAGCACTGTTTGACTCTCTTAACCCGAGCCATTAGGTGATTCGGTAATCTGAGTACGCGAGAACACGTGCGTGTTGTGCAGCCGAACGTTCAGTAGCTACTGTTTTTAAGGATTTGGGGCTGAGAACTTTGCTATAAATGATGTGTAGAATGAGGATATGGGGAAAGAAGAATGTCGGGGAAATAAGTTATCCCCCGTGTTTTTGAAGGAGAAAGAAAGGGAGTATGTTGCCTTAATGCCAGGTTTAACGAAGATGGGGAGGAGTGTATGGAGGGAGGGTGTGTGCTCGCTCACAACAGAAGTGGTTGTTTTATTTTATTTTTTAAATTTTATTTCAGGGAGAGCTAGCGGGGGAGACGGGGCAGAGGAAGAGGAAAAGAGAAAGAGAGAGAGAGAATATCTTAATCAGCTTCCCGCTCAGAGTGGAGCCTGATGCAGGACTCCATCCCATGACCCTGAGATGATGATGCCCTAAGCTGAAATCAAGAGTTGGGTGCTCAGCTGACTGAGCCACTCAGGTGTCCTGTCCTATGGTTGTTTAAAGCAAGGAAGCGTTCTTCTAAGTACTTTTCAGCTTTTGAGCCTTCAGAATCCAACTTTGCCCTCCCCGATCACCTCGCGAGGCTGACGAGCATTTATGAGAAGTGGTTCCGTTCCCGTTGTCTGTGTTTCGGGTCCCCAGGCATATTGTGTCATGTTTTATGTTTGAGGATGTGGAGAAAAAGGGACGAAGAATGAGATGTTCATCACCAATTACACTGATTTTGTAAAAATTAGAATTCTGTTTGGGGCTTAAAAATTTACACTGTGTATGTTGGTGGCAGTGGCCTGAAATCCACTTTATGGGACAAAGCGATTTCATTATTTCTCTTAAGCATGCCGTTTTTCTCTGAATCTTCATTTAGCAGATTATTGGGGGGAAGGGGAAGGCGGCTATTGTAGCGTTTTCTGAAATGTATTTTGGAAACTTCCAGTGAATGCCTCCAACTTTTCACAAGCTCCCAGGAATGGCTTAACGTTTTAATTTAACTTAATATTTTGTTCCAGATGTTAACTAGTGGATTTTCTTTTTCCTTTTAGTTATACTTGAAAGGGCAGCGCGAACTGCTCTTGCTTTCTTCTCAAGTATAAAAATGTCAAAGTCAAAGTTAACCTTTATTCTTCATTGAAACCATTAGAGGGTAGAAAGCAAGCATTTGCAGACAGGAACGACGCACGGCTAGATGAGAAGCAGCTGTGCCGGGAGCTTCAGAGTGGGAAGAACGCAGAATACTCCGAGTTTTTCAGCGTTTCCTTATTTACTGCCTCTTCGGGTGGGTAGTTGGGTGGGGGGCGGGACCGTCAAGCCAACTAAGTGGATAAAATTTATTTATTTAAGGGAAGAGGCAGGACATGGTAGACCATGTCAGGCGCACAGAGTAGAAGTTGGAGACTCAGCGATGGAAGCCGTGTGTGAAAGGACCTCTAGGACACAGCCGAAAGGGTTTTTCCGAGTTCACAGTGGTGCGCGCGAGGGATGGAAAACATTTTCAGTGGGACACCTTGGTCCATCTCGTAATGTGAGCTCCCCTTTTGACTTCTTACTTAAAAAAAAAAAAAAAAAGACCCTGTCCGCGAGGTTGCAGCTCATCCACAGGTGATTCGGTAGATTCGTACTCCTTCCTTCTGAAGGACCCGTTTGCTGTCTTAGCTCTTGTTCTCTCATCCAAGTTGGTGACTTCCTTTTGGTGACGGAAGAAGGTGCTGAACCAGAACGTTCCATCTGAGAATGGAATTGTGTGGGCGGGCAAATTTGTAGTGTCTCCAGCCGCTGCCCACAGCCGCATCGTGTGCCCTAATTAGGCGCATGTGAGCGAAGCCGGCCCAGCTGGGTTATTCCAAAGAGAATGGAGAGAGAGGAGGTTTCAGTCAAGAGCTATTTCCAGGTTGGAAAATTCCCATTTCTATTTCCAGGGCTGCTCAGTCTGGAGGTAGAGCGCAAATTAAAGAGCACGCTTTTAGAAGTGGGATCGGGTTTTGGCACTGGCAGCTTGATAATTGCAGTTTTGGCAAAAGGTCCCTTGGTGAGTTTTGGCTTGCCAGACGTGGGTTGCTCCCTGAAGAAGCACTGAAACAAAAAGGAAGGGACACCACAAAGGGAGGGCTCAATGAGAGGGCGACACCAAGCCGCTCATTCCCCTCCCTGGGCTGCAGTTTTGTTTCTGTCAGCAACTGTGAGGGAAAGCCCCGGATGATACAGTGGGTCCCAAACAGCAGTTTCTTCCTTAGTTTTTTTTTAGGGTTTTTTTTTTTTTTTTAAATGTTTATTTATTTATTTTGAGAGAGAGCACGTGCACGTGGGGAGGGGCAGAGAGTGAAGGGGAAAGAGGATCCACAGCAGGCTCCACACTGACAGCAGAGGGCCCGATGCGGGCCTCAAACTCAAGAACTGTGAGATCATGACCTGAGCCCAAGTCGGCTGAACCGACTGAGCCGCCCCAGGCGCCCCCCCAAACAGCGATTTCTTACTCTGCCCCTTATCTTAACACATACAGCCGTCTTTTCTAGTCAAAAATCCTTGCCTGTTGTGTTTTAGAGACAAGGCCAGCGTTATTTTAACTGTGTTTTCCATGACGAAGTTTCTTCTCACACTTTGACTCCTGAGCCTTTGTCACAGATGTCACGTCTGATCACTCTTAATTTTAGTGACCTTCTATCATCTGTGACAAGATGAAAGTTGGAGACTGGTTTGGAGATGGTTACTGGGCCCCCGTGTATCTGAGGGCTACATGTCGGGTAAGACTGCTGGACTTACACAGCATCTGTTCTGACTTGGGACCAGAATTTTGGGGGAACATGGAGGCAAATGTAGACATGAGTGGAGGCAGGTATCCCAAAGAATGCAGAATGGGCCGGAGAGGCCATTATAGAAGACTGTTCTTGACCACACACCGGAAGTGACCACCCTGCATTTTGCTGTATTCACGACTAAGGCAGACCCCCGGTCTTCTGGTCTGGCTCACTCAGTTTCTCAGTGTTTCTGTCTGGCGACGTTTACTAAAGCGTGTTACCAGTTACGTGTCTGCCTCGCCAATCTCCCGTGGTTAATAACATGGAGACCATACAGCCAGTGGGGGAACGTTAGTTCTACGGACCAGGAGTGCTCAGTAATTGTCATATTTTGTTGCTTTTTCAGATGTACTTGCTTTTTAAAAAGCCTAAAATAAATAACCCGGGTGGTATCCGTGACGTGGTTTCCGGAGCCGGAGCAGGAGTGACTTTGGTCACGGTTATTCACATTGCCGTTCCTTGCATCGAGTTCTAGGCATTCTTGGGTCTTCCCATATTGCAGTTAACTCCAATTTAAACAAGATTCAGAAAGACTTCTTTCCACTGCCAGATCATCTTGTAAAGTTATTTTGAGCAAACAAAAGGCAACAGAAATGAAAGCAGCAGGCTGCGAATTTCGTATTAGTGAAACAAATATTTGTTGTGGCCAGAATTTCACGTTTTCACGCAAAACCGCCACCAAGTGTTTTAGAGGACCTCCACAAAGAACGGTGGCCCCCGAACAGACGAAGTTCCGTTAGATCTGCTAGGATTGACTTTCCCAGGGCACCTGAAGGTAGGAGAAATTGAACCAAAGGACAGAAACGGAAAGCAAACAAAGCCGGTGCCTTGCACGACTGAGGGATCGGACCACAGCTGACTGACAGTAGCGCGCGCCGTGTTCGGTGTAAGCGCAGCGCCGTGTTTCGTATTCGTTGGCGCCCTTACCGGAAGGTGCCTTTTTGGTGAAGGAAGCGGACGTCGCTAAACGTGAACACAGGAGCTCACCTCCGGGACCTTCGCGTCCAGTGGGGGAGCCAGTCATTTTTGAGGATCTGTGAGTAAGCATTTTGCTCTAACGGGCGAACAGCATGTTAATGTTCTCACAGTTTGAGGAGAACTTTCCTGAGGTGAGGAGAGACGCTTTCAGTGAATACTTGAAAAACGGATATGACCAATAGAGGAGAGCCCTGCAGAGTTTGGGGCAGAGTCCCCGTTTTGCTCCCCTAGCTAGCCACCAGGTGGGCGTGGTTGTACCCCTCCAGGTGGGGGTGGTTGTGCTAAACAGTTAGAGAAAACCTTTCTTCTAGCATCTAGTGTCCTGAAGAGACACTGTGATGATGAAGCAGGAGGCCTGGGTTTTCATACCTCCTCTTCCCAGTAAGGTCCCAACAAGCCTCTCGACCATTATTGAGGTTTTCTCGGTCACACTGTCATCCTGTGTCAATGTTGGTGCAAGCGCGCAGTGTTCTGGCAATCCAAGGAGGTGCTCTTGTGTCCCACGAGCCTGGTGGCCCGAAGCCTCTGAGAAGCGCGTCTTTTCTGGGTGCTTTTTATATTGGCGGATTTTTTTTTTTTTTAAAGAGGTGACCACTTTACGGGTTAAAGTTGGAAGTTATTCTAGGCTTCTGAAAAGTCGCTGTGTGGTCCCTCCGTGCACATGCTTTTGTGCAGCGTTATAAATGGGATGTGTTGGCATCAGTAGCTGCTTCGTGTTGGCAGGGAGAGAGGCAGCCTGAGTCACTTTCCCTGGTGCTTCTTCCAGGCACTTCTCCACCTCCCCCCCCCGCCCCACATCACACCTCGGGAGACTTCTCTGTCCAGGCTAGTTTGGGGCTTGGCTGGAGAGGTGGTCAGAAGGAGCCTAGACTCCTGTCTGTGCTCGTCTCAACGAGCATTTCTATGCCGAATCCCAGGCCACGCTCGAGGTGTTCAAAGTCTATGTCGATTTTTCTTTTTTATTTTTTAATCACCGGCCCCCCCCCCCCCCCCCCCCCCATGAGTGGTCTGCCCCGTGCGTCTCCGGTGGAGCGGGGGATCCATGGAGCTCCGTCCACTGGCTCCAGGCCGGGTGCCTTCCTTCCCTCCAAATCTTACCCTCACCACCAGCTCGTCCCCCCCGGCCCCCTCCTCCCTGAAATCCTGCCTGCTTCTTACACTCAAATTAATTTCTCGATGTGTAATTCTTTATAACAGAACCCATTAAGGGCCGCTGTGCATCTGAGCAACCATGCTTCGCTGGGATTCCTGGGAGGCTGTGGGTTTTAGCAAGTACAGCTCTCCTGACTCGTTGACAAGAAACTCTCTTTAGATCCTCCTCGCTCCCCCTACGTTCATGTCACACCGGCTCCTATCCGGGCGTCGTTTCCTAGTAACACATGCGCCGTTCCTGGAGGCGAGCCGTTTTTTTTTCCTTGGCTCCGACGTAGATTCCCAAAGAAGCAGCCCCGAGGAGGCACACACCTGCCTCAGTGCGTTTTCTCGAATGGGAGAACCGGTGTGGGCGGCCTGTGTGGGGCCACGCGGGGGAAGCTGCTGTATCTTTGGTGTCCTTCCCTCCCCATCCTTACGAGTTCGCTCCTTTCTCTCCCTTAACCTGCTGGGAACACGAAGTCGTCTGAATGTCTGTTAAGTAGTGCGTGTGGCGGTCCGATCGTGTAGGGAACAGACGATGCGTCGAAAGGTGGCACGCAGCTCCAGCATTTTCCTTTTCACACGCGCTTAGGAGTCTAGGTTCACTGTGGAGGAAACACTCCCTGAATGTGCAGAGTCGAGGTTACCCGCAGTGCAGCCCAGCAGGGGTTGATTGCAGAGAGCAGCTTTATCCAGCTAGATCACCACTTCTTCCTTTTCATCGTCCAGTTGCATTCCCGGATCCGAGGCACGTCTTATCCATTCTTCAGTTGATGGCCACTTGACTCGCTTCCACGCGTTGGCCATCACGAGTGAAGCTGCTGTGAGCGTTCCTGTGCAGGTTTCTGCGTGGACGTCCGCGTTCACTTGTCCTGAGTGTGCGCCTAGGAGTGGAATGGCCAGGGCGCACGGTGACTCTCGTGGACCTTTTGAGGAATGAGCCAGACAGGTTTTCAAAACACAGCACCAGGGTTCATTACCATCACGATGTATGAGGAAGCCAGTTCCTCCCCGTTCTTGTCAACACCTAATATTGTCTATCTTTTTGATGACACCCATCCTCCGGGTACGGAATGGTATCTCACTGTGGTTTTTGCGCTGCAGTCTCCGCCTGACAAATGCTGTCAAAACGTGTTTTCATGTGTTTGCTATCCATTTCTGTATCTTAGAGTCGAGATCTTGAGAGTAATTTATATCCCCTCCTATCTGAGAAATTTTCAGCACATTCATGACTTCTTTATTTAAATTTCTACTTCCGTGCTAGTTTTGAAAACAGTAGTTTGGAGCTGTCTGTTTATGAAAAGATAAAAAAAAATCATTACCCAGAAAGGGCTCGTTTTGAATAGTAATATAAATATATATAATATTCTTATCCCCAAATAATGACATTTGATACAGGTAAATTGACAAAATTCTAGCAATCAGTTGCACACGTAGAAGAGAAGACCCTGTCACATGAAGTAATCCTCTTCCTTTTTTAAAATTTTTTAATGTTTATTTATTTTTGAGAGAGAGAGAGAGAGAGAGATAGACCGTGTGAGCAGGAGAGAAGCAGAGTGAGAGGAAGACACAGAATCTGAAGCAGGCTCCAAGTTCTGAGCTTTCAGCACAGAGCCCCATGTGGGGCTCGAACCCATGAACTGTGAGATCATGACCTGAGCCGAAGTCTGACTGAGCCACTCAGGCGCCCCTAGGTGGTCCACTTCCTAATGTGCACTCCATGTTCCTCTTTTTGTTTTTAATCTTTACTTCGTTTTGAGAGAGAGCAAGCAGGAGAAGGGTAGGGATGGGGGAGAATCTAAGCAGGCTCCTCACTGTCAGCAGGGAGCCGGAAGTGGGGCTTGATCCCTTGGACCCTCAGATCATGACCTGAGCCGAACCGCTCAAGACACGAAACTGACTGAGCCACCCAGGCGCCCCCTCCATGTTCCTTTTTATTGAGAAGTCAGAACAATAATAAAACCCTTCAACCAGTTAACTACTCCCCTACTCGCCATGATTTCAATGCAGGAAAAAAAACCCTTTTCAATAGAAACACTCAATTACTTTGCTGTTTCTAGGGAAACACAGAGTGCAAGCTTTGAGAAACGGTAGTTGTAGATGAGCCTAAGAGTTCCACCCTTTCTTGCTGGCCTATTCAGGTGCTCTTACTTGATTAGGAACTGATTGCATATCTGCACCGAAAAGAAAAATCGGCAGAAATTCTGCCACTCAGGTTCCTGAAACGTCCTCATAGTCGGCTTAAAGTAGCACTCGGCTGCGTCTCGACACACCTCAGTGTCCGTGTGGCAGTGTTCAGCAGCGAAGCGTATTCCGTCTGCCGCGATTGCTCTGTCACTCAGGTGTGAAGATTCCGACCTGTACTTCCTGGCATGCGGCCTGGCGGCCCCGGATCTGTTCAACTCCTAATCCGTGGAACCTGTTCCCTGCTTTGCCTTTGGTGTGATTATGTTAAGGATCTTCAGATGGGGATAGTGCCCTGGGCTGTCCAGGTGCACCCAGTGCCATCAGAAGGACCCTCAGAAAAGCAGAGGTAGGCGAGTTGGAGGGAGGGATGTGACGGAACTTGTTGCGAGAGAGGGAGGCGGTGCTCTTTGAAAAAGGGGGAAGGAGCCCCCCAAGCCACGGAATATCCGGCAGCCCCAGAAGCTGAAAAAGGCACAAGGAACTGAGATCTCCCCTCAGACCTGCCTGCACCTCTGCTTACAGCCCACTGAACCTGATCTTGAACTTGGGACCTCCAGGACTGTAAGCTTCTGAATAAGTTTGCGTCTTTGACGCTAGTTTATGGTAATTTGACAGCAGCAGGAGAAAGCGAGGCCAAATGTTCTGTTTGTTCCTTTGTCCCTCGCTACTGGAGGGAGTAGACCCTCATTGAACACCCTTTTTGTGCCAGACACGCTGTGCGACAGCATGCATTTGGCATCAGTTTGGGCATAGACGGGTGACAGCAGTCCACAAGGTCACACAGCTTGTATGTGGCTCCGGATCCCTGGATTTTTATGGGAAGATTGGGGTTCAGACATGAATCTGTTAGATGTGTGAGCTAACATCTCTTTGACCCTTACTTCTTTCTTTAGGCTGAAAAAAAATTTCACGCTAGAAATTCAAGTTTTTTTCTTCTTTAATTTTTAAAAAATGTCTATTTTTGAGAGAGCACGAGCAGGTTAGAGGCAGAGAGAGGGGATAGAATCTGAAGCCGGCTCTGCACTGACAGCAGAGTACCCGATGCAGGGCTCGAACCCGTGAGCTGTGAGATCATAACCTGAGCTGAAGTCGGACGCTTATCCGAAAGTCAGGATGTGAATACAGTTGACACTTGAGCAACTTGGAGGTTAGGATCACAGCCCCCTGCGCTGTGGAAAATCCGTGAATACAGTTGACACTTGAGCAACTTGGAGGTTAGGATCACAGCCCCCTGCGCTGTGGAAAATCCGTGTATAATTTTTGGCTCCCCCCAAAACTTAATTACTAAAGCTTACCGTTGCCTGACCAGAAGCCTTACTGGTAACCTAAAGAGTCCGTTAACATGTATTTTGTATGTTAGGTTACTGTATGCTGTGTCCGTACAATCGAGTGAGCCAGAGGAAAGAGGACATGAAGAAAACCCTAAGGAAAACCCGTTTACAGTTTTGTGCTGTAGTTATTGCAGATGTAAGTGGACCCGTGCCGCTCAAACCCGGGCTGTCCAAGGGTCAGCTACACATGGAATGCTGCACACACATTTCGCTCCGTGCTGATGGGGTTCAGGTGGTAATTTAGAGAACCCCACACTACATACTCTGACAAATGAGGATTTTCTGGGCGATCAGTGCTGGGAAGAGAGTCGAAGCAGCTGCTTTAGCTTGCGTGGTAGGATGGTCTGAGAAGACTTTGTTGAAAGGTGGTGTCTGAGAAATACTGTGGTCAGGGAAGATCCAGAAGACGAGAATTCTGGGAGAAGTGCGTGCTAAAGAGTGATTTAGGAGATGGGTTCCAGCCCTCGCAGACCATAGCAAGATGGGTGCAAAGTAAGAAATACTGAAAATGAAGAACGTTGGTTGAGACAGTTCTGTCAGTGAACGACTTTCTGTAGATTTGGTCGCTACTATTCACCAGGCAAAGGCTCTTTTTCTAGAAGGGACCATAGGCCACACGGTGCTGTGCTGCCCTTTGTGAAGAGGAAGTCTGTGGGTCTCCAAAAATAGGAACTATAAAGGAACTGCCTGTCTATATATTTTATTGCCTTTCGTTTTTTTTTTAACTTCAATAATGGGAGAACTTTCTAGTGAACATAAAACCAAAGGACACAAGCTGTAATTTTGGTTCACCTAGCCTGCGATATTAGTGGTATATTTTGTGTTAAGAAATTAAATTTTTTTTGGGTAAAACGTTATGGTTTTGTTTTGAATACTGATGGATGATTTTACAAGCCTTTTTATTTATTTATTTTTAATGTTCGTTTTGAGGGCGAGCGGGCCAGTGCGTGAGCTGGGTAGGGGCAGAGAGAGAGGGAGAGAGACAGAATCTCAAGCAGGCCTCGCACTGTCAGCGCAGAGCCCTATGGGGGGCTCCACCTCACGAACGGTGAGGTCATGGACTAGGCCAAAATCAAGAGTCAGACACTTAACCAACTGAGCCACCCATTCTAACCCCCTAGAAGCCTTCTTAAAC
Organism: Paguma larvata; assembly: GCA_030068075.1. Taxonomy (NCBI): domain Eukaryota; kingdom Metazoa; phylum Chordata; class Mammalia; order Carnivora; family Viverridae; genus Paguma; species Paguma larvata. The sequence goes on from CM057829.1 coordinate 15,108,015, forward strand.
TCAAGCCCCATTTGCCAGTAACTATTTCTGGAACTTCCACACGGAATAAAATACCAGTAACTTCATTTATTTATGCTCAGTATCTCAGAGTAATTTTAAGTAGAAATTTTTTGAGATTATCAAATCTAACATTGTAAGTTCTTTTGTTGTTGAGGTAAAATTCACATGATAGAAAATTCGCCATGTTAAGCATTTTAAAGTGTATAGTTTTTGTAGCCGCCCCTCCCCCCCAAAGGTTAAGATAAGAGGCAAGGTTTCAGACTGCTGTTTGCACTGAGCAAAAAGGCTTTAAACACAGTGAAAGATCATGAGTAGGGAGAATGCCCCAGAATGTCCTGAGGTAGGTTTGTTGGAGCCCTGCCTTTATACTGTGGCCCACCCGCCTGTTGCCTCAGAAGCTCATTAATTCACATATGTCTCTTAGAAGGCTGTCCTGGATTTAGGAAGCTCAGTAAGTCCAACCATAAGTAGAGAAATCCCTGGATTTTGCAGTAACGAAGACAGCCGTTTTCTTCACCGAAACATGCTGGCGCAGATGATTACGATTTACAGGCTAGTGAGGATTCTTAAATATTTTTTAAGTTTGTTTATTTGTTTTGAGAGAGACCGAGACAGCGCCTATGGGGAGGGGCAGAGAGAGAGAGGGAGAAGGAGAATCCCAAGCAAGCTCTATGCTGCCAGCACAGAACCCGACATGGGGCTCGAACTCACTAAACCGTGATATCCTGACCTGAGCTGAAATCAAGAGTCTGACGCTTTACCGGACTGGGCCACCCAGGCGCCCCTAGGCTAGTCAGGATTCTGAGGCAAATGTGCAGACTTATTTTTCTGCTCTTCCTTAGTATTTTTTTTGTGCTGCTTATCTTTAATCACAGATTCAGTTTAGATATGATTTATACAGTACATGTCTTATTTCTGATAACCTAACACTGGTGAGCGCTGGTGTGGTTGATCTGATGGGCACCTGCCTTCTGCGCTCATTTGAGGGATTCTCAGACTGTTGCTTAAGGGAGGATCTCTAATTTTCTCTATTGATTAAGCAAGAAATTGGAATCGATTGGAAAATTGTACCAAATTTGGGGGAAATCCTAAATGCCCAGAGTAATGACAAACAGGTCTTTTCTCAGATGACAAACTATACTTTATTTATTGGGTTTTTCAGAAACTTCTCTGTTTGTACCAAATGAAGGGAATTGTCCTTGCATTCTGCTTCTGTGTTTAAGGAAGGTGCCAGCATGTTCTACGGTCACAGCCCTCTCTGCAGGCTCACGGACACGTCCTCTCCTTCCAGATGTGTTTCTTTGCATCTCACTGAGAAGCAATTCCGTTCTCCCCCCAGTTTATTGTTGGCCATGTAATTTTGTTTATGATGTTTTTGTTGCTGGTGGTTTTTCTTGTACTCTGTACTCTGACTCAGGAAGCCCGGCTCCTTTTCTATTTATGGTAATTACTAGAGAGCATTTTATTTTGGCCCTTGGGGAGCGCCTGCTGTGTTTCTTTGTGTGGGCACGTATGTTAGCCTCGGAAAGTGTTTTCTTTGAGGTCAGGGCTTTTGTAAAATGGTCTGAAAATTTGTCGAACCCCAACTGGCCATTAAAATTTTTTGGGTGTGTTTTGTATAGGACTACTCCCCCCGCCCCAAGTGTTTCTTCATTAACGTAAAGATAAAATCCATTCGTTACTGTCCTGTCGGAAGTAAAATCCATCCGTTACTGTCCTGTTGGAAGTACAAGATCTATTTTCTCTTGTGTGTGGGTTCAGAGAAGCTCTTTTTGAGAGCTGCCTTGATAACTGGGGAATGTTAGGAACAGAAAGAGAGCCGGCAGGCCACTCGGTCTCTCTGGAAACAAAAGTGGAATTCTGTGTTAACAGTGGGCAGGGTAAAGCCTGGCCATCCCCGCTCCCGTGGCCCAAGGAGAGGAATAGAAGCTTCAGCTGTGCCCCTCAGGTGACGTGGGCGTTAGGGTTACTTGGCAGTCGCTGGAGTTTTAGGTAAGTGAGAAGAAACCCCGAACAAATGCAGGCTCTTTTCTCCTAGTAAGTGGACCTTCGTTCAGCCATCAAAATCCCTGTGATGGGATTTTGGGTCAGAGATGATCTATATTTCGAATCTCTCCCTCCTGATAGAACTAAATCAGAGACCAGTCATCACCTAGTTTCCTGATCCTTTTACTGAGCTGTTAGTTTTGTGTTTATTACTGGCAGATCAGAACCCATCTCTGACTCAGACGCAGTTTCCTGCATTCAGTGGGAACTCTGGACGCTTTTGAGTGGTTGATAGCCGTTTGATTCCGTTCCTTCAAGCTCATAGGTTTTATGTTTCGAAGAACAAAAGCTTTAGTATCTGCTAAAACTTTTTGTCTCCATTTCAGAGAAGACTGATTCTTGATCTTCGAGTATTTCTGTAAAAACAATAAAAAGTGTATGAAGACATTCCCGGTAACTATTTAAATAGTTAATCTGGTTTCCTTAGTTACTTGAGTTTCTTTTTTGTTTTCTTAGCTTCATTTGCTCATCAATTACTTAAGCTTCTAATGTATACAAGGGTTGATGTTGGGGAGGTGTAAGAATATAGATACCGTTAACGCCCTGAGAGTGCCTCTGTACCGAGGGCGGGAGTGTCCGTGATGGATGGAGGGTCCCAGGACTGAGTTCTAGAGGTGTGACTCTGAGTTTTTCAGAATCTCTCCCGGTGCACAGGACAACCTGGACCAGTGAAGTCGGGATGGGGGTGAAGTCTTGTACTTTAGAGAGCTCCCCAGGGGGTTTCCAGGGCAATCAAGCCTGACAACTAGCATTCTAGTTGAATGAACTTCGACTGCTGCTCAAACCTGAATGCCAAGAGCCCTTAGCAATGGAGGTGAGAATATGGGGCTCTTGGGTAAACCCAGTGAACAGTATTTCTAAGGTGAGAACCTTTGCTTGCTTCAGGGGCTCGAGGTTTCCTGAAGGAAGAACTCATAGAGAAAGCCCCGCATAGGTGTGGCATTGGGGTGTGACTCCTGGGGGGTGGGTAAAACGACAACGGTCTAGTACTCTGCAAGCAGGTTTTCCTGTGTTCTTTCCCCAGGTCTTAGGGTTTACGCCTTTGGGTTTTGTAGTGTTCCGGAACGCCCTTTTTTGTCGGGGTGGGGGGGGGGAGAGGGAGGGTTGGTGACTTCCAGAAGGGGCTGCTGTGGATCCTTCTGGACTCACTGGAGAGAGAACAGGTCGTACCTGTTGTCCTCTCTTCTCCACACAAATCTGTTTTGTGACCTCTGGAAAACTTCACCGCACAGTCCCCGGGTTGCCGGACATCTTGTGACCATGTTTTGACTCCCTGTGAGCACGGGCCTCAGGCCGGTGTCTCCTGGGTTGCCTGCTTCTGCTTGGGGGTGGATGTTTTTCTTATTTGCATGTGAAGCCTAAATAGAAGAAAGGATGTTTTTAAAGGGTGTGTGTGTCCATGAGCGAGACAGACTGAGACGGAAACTGATTTTCATTTAGGACTTGACATGGCTGAATAGAAGTTTCTTAGCAGCAGCAGCCGAGGAGCTCCAGCATCGCCACAGTACCTCTGTTGACCACTGCCGCCTTACTGAACTGCCATCACTTGTGAATTGGGGCCGTGGTGGCAAATGGGTTTTCGTAGAATGACTCTTGAGTGTGTGAAAGCTTCATTTTCTTCCGTCCATTCATTTGCACTCCTCTGCCTTCATTCATTCTTTTATTTTTTTAAAAAATAATTTTTTTAACGTTTATTTATTTTTGAGAGACCTAGAGACAGAGCATGAGCAGGGGAGGGGCAGAGAGAGAGGGAAACACAGAATCCAAAGCAGGCTCCAGGCTCCGAGCCGTCAGCACAGAGCCTGACGCGGGGCTCGAACTCACAGACTGTGAGATCATGGCCTGAGCCGAAGTCGGCCGCTTAACCAACTGAGCCACCCAGGCGCCCCCATTCTTTTATTTTTATTAAGTTTATGTGTATTGAGAGCGAGCGGGTAGGAGAGGGGCAGAGAGCAAGGAGGAGGGAGAGAATCCCAAGCAGGTTCCATGCTTGAACCCCCCCCTGTAACTAAGGAAACCAGATTAACTATTTAAATAGTTACCCAGAATGTCTTAATACACTTTCTGTTGCTTTTATAGAAAGTCTCTAAGATCAAGAATTCAGTCTTTGAAATAGAGACAAAGTTTTAGCAGATGCTAAAGCTTTTGTGCCTTGAAACATAAAACCTATTCGCTTGAAGGAACTGGTCCCCAAAAGTGTGCTGTCGGTGCCGAGCCTGATGCAGGGTTGGAGCCCAGGGACCATGAGCTCGCGACCTGAGCCGAAACCAGGAGTTGGACGCTTAATTGATTGAGCCACCCAGGCGCCCTTTTCACTCTGTCTTAAGGCATCATTTTTCCTGGGGTGCCGCAGTCAGCTATAAATGTCCGACTTTGGCTCAGGTCAAGATCTCATGGTCTGTAGGATTGAGTCCTGTATTGGACTCTTTGTTGACACCTCAGAGCCTGGAGCCTACTTCAGATTCATATTCTCTCTCTCCCTCTCTCTCTCTCTCTCTCTCTCTGTCAAAAATAAACATTAATTAAAAAAAATTTAAAGCATCGTTTATCCTAAGGCTCCAAAAACCATCTTAGCCATAAAATCACTCGTCCAGGTCAGCCAGCCCTTTGTTTGACTTTGTCCCTAAATCCTACATGGATAGGTGACCTGTTTTTTCCTGCCCTTCAGTAAACGAGGGTACCAGAAGCTTGATACAAAGTTTAATTTTTAAACTACTAGTTATATTCAGATCTCCAGTTCTGAGCCGTGGCCTGAAATCTGACCTTGCCTCTAGACGAGGACATTTTTGTGTTAAGAAAATGAAGTTTTAGGTGACTCCGACAGGGATGTCTAAAAACTATACTCCGATTCCTCCCTTCTCCCTGCCCCAGAGTTCTCTCTTCAGAATTGTCTTCCTTGCTGTCAGAGGAGACTCCATTTTCTGAGACGAAAGATTTGAGAGCTCCTCTCTGACTCCCCTTTCTCACACATTCCAGATAAGCACCCAGTCGGCCCAGCCTTTTAAGTGTTGCCAGAACGTGACCAGCCGTGACAGCCGCGTACGCCACCCTGGTCCTCCCCTCTTGTGTGGGCGAGTGCCAAGGCCTTCCGTGCTTCCCTCCTTACCCTCCCCACCCCGCCACGGTTTATTCTCCACACCGCAGCCTGTGGGAACTTCTCAGAATGTAAATCAAATGGTTCTTTCTTGGTTCAGAACTTTCCAGTGGTTTCTCATTTAGAGCGAAGTTGTCCTCTGCCCGTGTCGGCTTTATTCTTTCACACATCCTGCCTGAAGTGTGACTGGAAGGCTCTACTTACATCCGCTTTGCTTGGGACACGAGTTTTCTCTTATCACTGTGAAATGTCAACATCGAAAGAATCATGACTTTGCTTCCAGATAGCCATATTTGCTTTCCCTAACAGCTTTGCTTTAAAATGAGATTGGACATATGCAATGTCACCTTTTGAGGCGGTCAGCCCGCGTGATTCAAGGGAGCTTTGTCAACCTGTAGGTGAGCACAAGTCTCTTCCTTGAACCTGCGCACCAGGTTCTATGCAGCAAATTAACTGCAGTAGGTTTTGTCCTGCGTGAAAGGAGAAATCTTAGAACTAGCTTGGGAGGGGGGGCGCCTGGGCGGCTCAGTTGGTTAAGCATCCGACTTTGGCTTAGGTCGTGTTCTTGCCATTTGTGGGTTCAAGCCTCGTGTTTGTGGGTTCAAGGCTCTGTGCTGACAGCTCGGAGCCTGCAACCTGCTTCAGATTCTCTCTCCCCCCCCCCCCCCCCCAAATAAACATGAAAGAAATTAAAAAACAACCTGGATGCAGGAACCAGTGAAACTTCCACATTTTGATTAGGTGGCAGAAAGGGTGATTTTTTTGCAAACCAGTGTGAAATAGTGATAGAGTTCAATCTCGTCATTGGCCTAGGAATAGATTAATTTGTGGGACATCTTTCACATTGAAAACAATTGTCATCTGGACAAAGGGCCCTGGTAACCTAGAAGCCTGCTTTGGGTGAATCCTGAAACAGCCATAGGTGGCGAATCGGGTCTAATGGACTGTTGAGCCTAATCGACTGTGTTTCTTGGTACCAAAGTATTGATACGAAAAAGAGAATAGAGAATGAACTCTTCACTGGCGCGTTTAGAAAGTCCGTTCTTTATTTTCGGTGGAATTATTGAAGTCCTGATGAACTCATTTAGTTCATAAACCCCAGTCCTCTGGTTTCCTGGTACTGGTTTTGAGGTGGGGGTGCAAGATGAGCCTCGTCAGGGGTGTCGAGAGTTGTGAGGGAGATACAACCTAGAAGGGAAGTTGCCTTGATTATAGAAAATTTTGTAGGATCTCCTAAGAGATTTGGAAACGTCTCCCATAGTAGCCATGGGAGGCTTTTGTGTAGGGGAAGGAGTGACCTGGATTGTTGGTTTTAGAGAGTAACTCCCGTAGCTGTGTTTTTAGAGAAATTGTGTGTGTGTGTTTATGGGAAGTGGGGGGGGAATGGTTGCGCTAGGGATCGGTTGGTGGCCCTCATTTTGGAGGGGAGAGGAGAGCATTGTCTTAATCTCTATCCGAGGACCAGAAGGACCCACAGCTGTGCACCTGGATTTAGAGACTGAATGTGAATAATGAGAAAGAAGCAGGGGTCCCACTTAGGATTCCAAACCCTGGGCAGCCAGGAGGGCGGTAGGAGGGATAATTGAGGTAGAATCCCACAGGGAGGTCAGGAGGAGGGAGGAGAGCGTTAAGAAAACGAGATAGTCCACGGGTGTTAAGATCATTATAGATCACGAAGGGCCGAAGAAACCCAGCCGAAGGTCCGGGAGAGGAAACTGGAGAGCCAGGGGAGAAGCGGGTGGCTGATGGAAAGTTTGCATTCGGTTTGGCCATCCTAGCGCACCTCGTGGCGGCGGGAGCCGCTTCCGTAGGTGCAAGTCCAGTCCTTCACCAGGGTGGTGTGTGCCTGGGATTCTCCCCGGTGTGTGGTCTGCAAGCCGGCAACGTCAGCATTCCCTGGGAGGAAGTGGACGTGGGGCCCACAATGCGGGGGTCTGTCAAGCCTTGTGGTGGCTTCTCCTGGACGCTCAAGTTGGCAGTCACTCCCCTGAGTCATTTATCTTGCATGTGAGGAAACTTCATTCTAGAATGGGAATCTAGTTCTCTCTTCCCTCGAAGCTACTATTTTCTTCATGCTTTCCATCTGGTTATAAGTGCTCACTCCTAGGAAATATGTGTGTGTTTTTAGCGTTCATTTATTTTTGGGAGCAGGCGCGAGCAGGGGCAGGGTGGGAGGTGGGGACAGAGAATTTGAAGTGGGCTCTGCGCTGACAGCAGCGAGCCTGATGCGGGGCTTGAACTCCACGAACTGGGAGATCCTGACCTGAGCCCCAAAGTCGGATGCTCAGCCACCTGAGCCACCTAGGTGCCCCGAAATGGTTTTGAATACGTAGTGTACGCTAGACCCCATCCCATGTGTCAGGAACGCAGAGATGGTAGGACACCTGGCAGAGACTCCGGGGTCACACCGACTCGGCAGGATGGTATCCTTTTTAACATCTCTGTGTGTCACTTAGGAATGTTTGTGTGAGAAGAGTCCTTCGTAGGCCACTTGTAAAGGGAGAGGAGAATTCGTGCAAGAAACACATTCGCGCCTGCCACACGGTGGTGTCCACTATTGTTAGCTCGAAGTGCTAATGGAGGAGGAAACGGTCCTTGGAACTGTTTCTGGAGACCGTGCCTGTAATGACCCCCGGCACCAAGCAATTCCGGGGTGGTCGTTTGGTCTGCAGAGGGCGGGCTGGTAGGAGAAAAGGGGACACTACATACTGAGCAGATGTGGCATGGAGTCCATTGATAGGTTCAGTCCAAGGGCAGGGTTTGTTTGAACTGTTTGAAAATAGTTGGATTAATTTGAAATAGTTTTCATAAATTTGAAAAGTGTACATAAAATGGCCCCAAATCAACTTACTAACTGGCTTCTAATGTAGCATGACCACGTGTCCCCTGGGCATATCTGTGCACTTACATTTGTTTTCTGGATGGGGGCACTGCTGAGCCAGAAAAGCCAGCAAACCGAACTCCTAGAATGACCCCAACACTGTCGTAGGGCCGAGGGGGAGGAAACGGGGTAAAAACTGCCCCAGCTCCACTCACCGTGGCTCAAAGGCCCATAACCCTCGACTGGTCCTCGCAGGAGGGGAGGAGGAATCCACCTCCGTGGTTTGGGTCCCTCTCTTGGTGCTTGGAAACCGGCTGGTGGAGGACGGGCTTTTGTCTAGTCTTAATCCTGGAGGATTTGTTCTGTAGAAGATGCCTTAGAAAATGATGGGAAGGCAAGCCGACGTGGTGTGTCTTCAGGGCTTCCTTGCAGACCGAGAAGTCTCCCACGTCACCCTCAGGGTTTCCTGTACCTTGCCTGCAAACCCGGGAGGCCTCCGTAGCAGGGAGGAGAGACCCTTTTCCGAGAGCTGGATGTATCTGCAATTCAGATCGTTCTCCCCTACTTGAGACTCTAATGCTTGTGCAAAGTATTTAATATTCCAGAATTTTCTTGCTAGGCTGAGCATAAAGGTACCTATTCTGAGGAACCTCCGGGACAATATGGAAATGCAGTAGCAAGTAGCATACAGGCCTCAAACCCCATCCAGTTAAATGCAAATGCATGCTCCAGAATTTCCTGTGATGACGGGAACCTTCTGTGGCTGTGTTGTCCGTTTTGGGGGAGACATGGGGCCGTTGAGCACTTGGAATGTGTCTCGTGCAAGTTGGAACTTCGGTTTAAATTCATTGTAAGTAGCCACATGTAGCCGGCGGCTATTCTGTTTGTTAGTGCGGGTTTAGAACCTGCCATTTGGGGGAAAAATTTTGGCGGGGGGTGTATTCTTTAGATAGAAGGGCTTTAATGATGAAAAGTGCCAAATCTGTTAGAATTCCTTTGGAAACCTGCTTGTTAATAACTTCTTCCCAAAGGAAGGCCTTGTAGAGTCACCGTCCCCACTGCTAATGCTGAGTCGTTCTTTCCTCATTCTGCCGGGTCTTTCCAAAGACCTTGGTCAAGGATTTCTTTGTAACTTGATTTTCTTGGCTTTCCCCATTCCCTGCCCTGAAGATACATGGTTGGTCCTCTCGGATTTCTGCTGGATTCTTGGAGGTAATCCTGCCACAGATCTTGGGGCTTTTTGATGTCATCGAGGCCACAGGGTCCGAGAGGATCCGCAGGAAGGTGCGGCCCCGTGTTGCCGGCCCTCCGTGCTGTTCCCTGGCTGCGCCCTTTAACCGTGAACGTGCGGATGTTGCAGCCCGTGCTGTTGCTGCCTTGACAACAGCAATGTCTGACATGCTCAGACGCAAAAGAGCTGACTTGGCAGCTGCCCAGCAGATTTTTATAAAGGCTCAGTTGGTGGCCGGAGAATCAGGCTGTCAGAGTTGTGTTATGCAATAAATCGTTTTGAGCAGAAGTTCTTAATCCAATTTCAGCTGTGGCTTTTTTTTTTTTTTTTAAATAGGCGGTAATCAAAGATAAGTACACATTATTTAATGGGAGTTTGGAAGAAGTAAAACTCTTCCTTGCATAAGCATTTTTACACTGTTTGCTTTATCCCAGGAAGCGTGTCTTTCTGAGAAAATTTGCTGCTGAAGTGCTTTTAATTTAAAGTCCAGGCAGAAAAGCGTCCTTCACGAGTCCCGGAAGTCGTGGTTTCCTGGGCGCTCATCTCTCTAGATGTGAATATTCCCCTGGTTTTCTTTACTGTTTTGAGCATCGACAGTTGATCCAGTTCATGGAATTGGGGGGGGAAAGGATTGGCATCACACGGGTTTGAGAGAGGCTTGCGGTGGAGAAAACACGATTATTTTGTTAAGAGGGAAGAAATCCTAGTTTTAGCCTAAGTTGTACGCTCACGTCTTTCTTCAGTGTTGTCTCGTATTTATTTTTGGCTTCATAAATCCTTGTTTATGTTGAATCTGTGCCAAGAATCAATCCCCCCCCCCACCTTATTTTGGGGGGCGTGTGCTTTCATTGTTCTCTTCCCAAAATGTTGATAGAAGAGGCTGGCATTTCAGACAGCAACGAATTATGTTAACTAAGATGACTTACCAGCAGGTATACGCAGAGCTGCTTCTGAAAAGAAAAGCTATTCATGGAGAGGTCTCCAGGCCTTTTCCCTGGAAAGCGCAAAGAAGGCACTATTGGTTCTTCCTCCTCCTCTCTCTCCCTCACCGGGGCGGTCTTTCAAATGTTGTCTCCTTACTGTTTGGCCCTGTGCACCTGTCAGACTCTCCCCCCCCCCTCCCCCCATCCTCCTCTCTGTGAAGTGCTTAGTTCTTGTTAATACAGCTTAGGGGAGGGTTGAGCATTGGAAGCAGGCATTGTACTGCATCTTAGTTTTTTATTTTATTTTATTTTAAATGTTTGTTTCTGAGAACGAGTTTGAGCAGAGTGGGGCAGACGTTGGGGGAGTGTTGGGATCCGCAGCAGGCTCTGTGCCAACAGCAGACAGCCTGATCTGGGGCTTGAACTCCTGAACCGTAAGATCACGAACTGAGCCGAAGTCCGTCAGATGCTTAACCAACTGAGCCACCCGGTTGCCTCTTTTTTTTTTTTTTTTTAATTTAATGTTTACTTATATATTTGGAGAGAGAGAGAGAGACAGTGTGAGTAGGGAAGGAGCAGAGGGAGAGAGACAGAGAGAAAGAAAGAGAATCTCTTGCAGGCTCCTCGTTCTCCGTAAAGAGCGCAGTGTAGGGCCCAGAACCTTGAGATCCTGACCTGAGCCAAAACGAAGAGCCCAAAAACCTCAGGGACTCAACTAAATGAGCAACCCAGGGGCCCCATCACTTCATTTGCATTTAAAAAGGGCTGGAAAGTCACAAATTCCTCCGCTCCCAGAGCCTGGACCAGGTGGATAGAGATAGGATATGTACACACGGAGGTGGTGTTGGTGAATTCCTCCAGGGACTCCTGTAATCCAGACACGAACCCTTCGTTTTCGCGTCTGTGTGAACTATAATACAGAGGCTTCATGTTAGAAGGTCTTTCTATCTGTGAATCTGAACATTCTCCCCTGCCAGCGCCCCCCCAACAGAAGGCTGTGAAGAACAGTTGACTTCCCGTGCCCCCTCCCTGTGGAAGCAGGAGCGTTTTCTGTGGAATGCAATGCAATCTTTAACTGTGCCTGTCCTTAGGGATCTCCCCACCCCAGCAGGCTGACATTTTAATTATTAGTGCGGGGTTCTGGATTTCCATTTAAAACACAGGTGTGTACCACACTGCATTCCTAGTATGTCTTGGATGTTGGCTTTAGTTTTATTTGGTGATGTGGTGACAAATGATCTCTGGTGTTCGACCTTATTTCTTAATGGATTCCTATCTGCTGGAAGGGACCTAGTATAATTGGTTGGTTGACCTGTGTCCTAGTTTCCACCACTCGTTCCAGTATCATCATTAACGATGTCCTTGGTTGGGATGTTAAATTATTTGGTCACTCTACCTGTGATGCTTGAGTCTCTTCTTACCCAGTTTGCACACGAGTGATAGGAAATTCTGTATCTTCCATTGAGTGGGCCCTATTTCATTTTTTAAATAATTGTAATGGTTAGAAAAGGTTATTAAAGACCTGAAATGTTTCTCTCTAACCCATGCATTTCCACCCTCGTTTTCCCCTGCTCCTAAATCAAGACGGCCTGAATTAAAAACCATCACAAGCAGTGGGACCTGGGCAGATTGCGTAAGGATGCCTTGAGAGGTGACCTTAGAAACAAGGTACATGGTGGAGACCAGTAAGCAAAGATCCCTCCCCTTCCGGTTCTTTTACGGGCCTCCAGCAAGTGCTGCTCATGGATTGTTTTTTCATATAAGGTTTACACTGACTTCTTGAAAGGAGTAATTTTAATTTTACTATCAACTAGGAGTCCTTGGGAGTTATATATTTGACGTTTTCTCCTTGAGAATAAGTTGAGTTTTGAAACTTTGCTTTGGGCACCTGTCCGGTAGCGTGGACCAGTCGACCACACGTGGCAGGGCTGGTTTCTCTCCGGCTGCGTGACCTTTGGGCAACACATTGAAACTCCCCTCTTTAAAAACAAAAACAAAAACAAAAATCAATTTATGATTTCTTCTTTTCTCTCCCATTTTAGGCTAAAAGGAGGTGGTAGCAAGCTTCATAAATCTTTGAGCTGGATGTGAGCTTTGGAGAATTGTTAGGTGGTGCCGTCCGCACGAGCGTGGCGGCTTCCTGCGCTAGGCTGGCGCTCCCTGGTCTCGCATGTCTGTTACACGACTTGGAGCAGTTACGGGTTACGCTGTGCTCGCTGTGCCCTTTTTTTTTTTTTTTTAATCAAAAAGATTATGACCATAAGCATTCAAGTTTAATTCCTGACCAGCTGCCATTTTTGATGAGAGATTCTCCCGTTATATTTTTCAGATGAAAAGAAACCCCTGTCGCTTTTACATTTTATTTTCATTTTTACTTTTTAACGCTTAATGCTCAACTTTCCATTTGCCGAAGAAAGTGATTTTTAGCAGAAGAGCAAAGTGAATGTAGATCCTTGTGATTATTTTCCCCTCCCCCTTCTTTTTAAAATCAGGTCAGAAGACCCAGATATTCTTATTTATGGCAGTATTTGCAAAGCCTGTGTTTTGTATTTGGGGGAAATACAGGTTAAGAGATTAAGGGACAGGAACGAAGGAAGGCAGTACATTGGTTGTTTGGGGGGCTGGAATTGTGCTTCCCGAATAATTGGATGAAATGTCAAAACTCGGGTCTTCTTGATCCCCACGGGGCAAGATCTTAAAAAAATCTTTAAGGAAATTCATTAAAAGAACTGACACACTCTGGAGGCGCCTGGGTAGCTCAGGTCTGACTCTTGGTTTCGGCTCAGGTCATGATCTCAAGGTTTGTGAGTTTGAGTCCTACATTCGGCTTCATGCTGACGGTGTGGAGCCTGCTTGGGATTCTCTGTCTCCCACTCTTTCTCTGCTCCTCTCCTGCGCATGTGTGCGCGCATACTCTCTCTCTCTCTCACAAAATAAATAAATAAAAACTTAAAAAAAAAAAAAAGACACACTCTGGGCAACTGAATTTGTATCAGAATAAAGCTCCTGGACTCCTGTCAGTGGCTACAGCCTCTCTTTGTCTTCCTTTATTAAGCTGACCACTAAACCAGAAGGAACTGGAGACTTGGTTTTAGGGGAGCATCCCAAAGGAATTTAGGAAACACTCTCTCTCTGTTCAGTGCCGCGTTGTCCAGTCTTCCGTGGTTCCATCTGACGAGTAGAGAGAGCCACGTGGCCTGAAGGTGTCTAGGGAAGTTCGGAGGGGATTATTTGGAATTGTGAACACGGAGGCATGAGTGGAATATCAGTTGATTTGAAAATTGTGATTCGGGAGTGTGTAATTGAATAGAGAGGCTGGGAGGGGGGAACAGAATGGGAGAGGCCTAGATGATCGAGAGGAAGGTGGGAGCCTGTGCAGAGGTAGCTGGAGAGTAAGTGTCAAGGTGTTGTGTTGAAGGAATTGGTCCAATATTTAGCTCAAGGGACATTGCCAGGGTCATTAGGTCTGGGCCCTATGAGGCCATGTGCATGTCCAGACAAGTGCCATTTTCTTGCAGGGAAGTAGGTGGATTGAGGAGGAGGTCTCTGGCCCGAGCTTACGGCTGAGAGGGAGAGAAGGGTAGCCAGCCCTTTTGGAATAGCCCTGTGGGGACTGTTTTATGGGGACAGCTGCAATTTAAATCAAGAAAACTGTAGGGATTTCATGTATTCCACTTAAAACGTCCTGGATGTTCGTAAGGCTAGGGACAGGCGGGCCGTGTGTGGGTCAGCATAGTGGGAAGAGCGAGCTTGCACTGGAGTCTGATGTTTCCAGAAATACTTATCGAGCTCTTACTCTCCGGCTTGTCCGGGGTGCTGGGATATCAGCAGTGAACCGGATTTCCTGACCCCAGGCCGGCTATTGTTTTATTGTTTAAATGGCTGATTAAATGAGACCGCTATTTAAGAGGGGGAAATAAGCCATAAGCTCTTAAGAGAGGCATCCATGATCGTTATGTCCGGGCCGTACTGGACTGTTTAAGTGAGCGTTAGGGCCACGGCAGAGTGTATATTGTGCCCGAAGTACCTACTTCTTACCTTCCGTGACTCGCAACTTGGGTGTCCACAGGCTACACTTGTACTTCCACGTCTGACCGCTCTGCCACAGAGGAGTGCCAGCCTCTCCTGGCTTGGTGTAGGGTGATTCATCACGACCCCGCAGCTGTGAAGAGCGGCCTAAATTTTAATTTCTGAATTATTACCTCCCCATTGAGCTTTTGGAAACAACAGAATCCCTTATTACCTTACTGGGTCTTGCATCAACATTGAGGCAGGTGACTAGGCTTGATCGGCACTGTACATTATATAAATGAACTCTTGTGTTTACCCCCCCCCAAAAAAAGTTTGCCTTTTTTTTTTTTTTTAATGTCTAGAATTTGAAACCCCACAATTTGTGTCATGGATTTGCTTCTCCTGTAGTTAAAGTACTTACAGGTTTCGTGAAGCATCTTGTGTCAGTCAGTGACCCTTAAATGCATCTTTCTTTGTGGGCGGTTTCATCTCCCAGGGTTTATGCTTTAACTAGACATTAGTTGCAGGGGTAGAATTGCGTGGAGGCCCGAAGTCCGAACGAAGGCACTAGTCCGAACACGATGCAGTAAGTCGTTGCAAGCATTTTGCATGGAAAGCTATTTGGGGTTTTTATCATTTGCAAACTGTGCGTATGGAGGGAGTAATAGTTCATAATCTCGTCAACGTTAGATGCAAACAGGACTCTGGTCACGATGAAGAGAATTCTGCTGGGCGGCCTTACCCTGGTCACGATGAAGAGAATTCTGCTGGGCGGCCTTACCCGGCTGCTGAGAAGTGATGGGGTTTCGGCCTCACTGTGTTGAACTTGAGGAGTTAATGTTTCTCATTCCAGGTGCAGCGGATAAGCTAGGGGAGCCCAGGGGAACAGCGAATTCCTTTTCTTTTGTACCTCCTGTGCGTTGTGTGGGTCAGTCCTCTGCCTTTTACTCAGATGGGTTATTTGGGCTTTGCCCACGGGTCTGGTCAGATGCTTCATTTTTCTGTTAACCATGCGGGTGGAAGGTAGAGAGCAACCTGTACGCGGTAGCCCTGGAGAAACGACCTGGGCTTCTGTCAGGCTGAGGCCGTGTGCTGGCGTCGTTCAGCCTCTGGGTTTGAACCTCGACCCACCACCCGGGTCTGGTCTAGTAGCTGTCTCCTGCCTTTCAGGGAACCCGGCCAGGAAGACAGGATGCGCCTCTTTCCTCCGGAGCTGCCGGAAATCTCAGCTTGGCGGGCAGGTGGGCAGGAGTGAGGGCGCCGTGGGGAAGGTGGAAATCCCAGCTCCTCTTTCCCAGGGCTCTCTTCCTCTTAGTACAGGAGATGGAGGATGGCTCCCGTTCAGGGAAAATCCTGGCAGCTTAACCGGAGTGCAGCTTCAAGTTATTTAGGGCTTAAAGTCTCTGTGTGGTTGGATTTCTAAGATGTAGTTTGTGTTGACGCAGAATTTAGGCGTTTAGGATCTGGAAGAGACCTCAGGTCATCTGGCTCCCTTACCTACTTCCCGGGAGCTTTTATGGGAGGAGAAGCCGGTTAGTCGGACACGCAGGACAACAGCGCTGGCCTGACTCTTGAGGTCTTCTGTTTGAGCAAAAAGAACCTGAAATACCCGGCATCCCCCTTCCTGCGTTTGCCCTTATTCTCCTAAGGCCCAAAATACCTGAGAAGCTCAGATTCTTCGTTCTCTAAGTTGAACTGTTATCAAATGCTTAAGTCTTGAAGCAAGTATGTGAATGTAAGGACTTCTTCGATTAAGCAGACGGTAGGCAGGTATCCATAGGAGAGCATCTGTGACTGTTCTTAGCTGTGGGAATCCGCGATTTAAGCCTTACAAACCTTCTTGCTGGTTCCCTAAGACCACTGCCTCCGCTTTGTCCTGGTACCCACCATCTCCATGTTTCCAGTCATTGCTCCTGGTCTCCCTTCTCTGCTGCTCGGCTCCCTCCCCTCCTCCTCCCGGTGCTCCTGGATTGTCCTCTGTCTTTCTGTGGCCATTACCGGCGTGGCTGGGATGGTCTCTGGCCTGGCTGCTCGGTCTTGGGATTTTCCCCACCCCCACCATTGCATCCGATACCACAGACGTAAAGGAGCCGCGCTAATTAGACCTTCAAGACCTGTTATTAACCTGTATCTCTTCTTCTTTTGTTTTCTTTAAGTCACCCCTTCCCAAACCCCCTACCCCTACCTCCCAGTTCTCTACTCTGCCACGATCCAGTGCCCTTTTCTGCTGTGGTCTGTCTCTCTCATTTAGGGCTCATTTCCTTAAGAGGTCAGTACAGATCCAATTTCGTTTCTTCTGACCAAATTATAAATTCCTTGAAGGCAGCACCAATCCCCCCACCCCCAGCGCCAGCAGCAGCGGTCTCGAAGAGTGCAGTGCACGTGTGTGAGGCAACACACGTCCCGGAATTAGTTCAGGAAGCTCCAGTACGGTGGTTCGTTACACCTGTGCTTTTGGGGGTACGAACTCCTCTTAATTTTGCCAGGAACATAAAACTTGAGTATTACTGGTTAATGAGGGTACGCGGCATCAGGTTTGTAAAGGAGGCGAGCCGGTGGTCTTCTTCCACTCCCTTTCACAGTCCGCGGGTTAGCTTTTCTGGGGACTTTCCAGTGCCCACTGAACCCTTACCGTAGGGCAGTGTGATCCCCCGGAAGTGCGTCTCGCTCTCATACTTTTTTTTCAACATTTATTTTAACTCTTACTATTTCCTTTTTATTGTAAGTGATTTCCCTTCTCCCCTTTCTATTTCCGCAGGATGACAGTGACGGGATTCCGTGGTCAGAAGAAAGGGTGGTGCGGAAGGTCCTCTATCTGTCTCTGAAGGAGTTCAAGAACGCCCAGAAGAGGCAGCACGGGGACGGCATTGCTGGGAGCCTGAAGACTGTGAATGGTGAGTCGCCTGTCTTGTCGGACTTGGACCATGTCTTCGGGCACGGCCTTGTTTCCGAAGTGCATGTGTTTTGGGCGGCTTGTGCTTCTCGGGCTAGGCCCCTTGTGGAAGTTATTTTGGACATCCTACTGGGTTTATAGATTCATTTATTTTATGCTCCTTTATATGCTGTGTAATATAATTTGCAAGGCGCCTTAATTAGTCTGTTCCCTGTAGATAAGACAAGGGCTCTGATCTGATTTCTGCTGGGTCCTGGGTTGGATAGAGAGTCTGTCGCAACAGGTGTTTCTGTGGTTCTCTGCCTGTCTCCTTTGCTGCCATGTGGGGCAGTTCTTCTCCCCCGATTGTCTCAGGATCTAGCAGAAGGTTTGTAAGGTTTAAAGCCGATTCCCTCAGGACAGTCCTAAGGACAGTCATAGATTCTCTCCTATGGATACCTCCCGATTGTCTGCTGGTTCTTCTCCCCTGATTGTATAGGAAGTAGCTTAGATCCACCGTGTACCTACTTCCTTTCCTGCTCTCTGGCTCCCTAGCCTCCTGAGTACCTCTTTCCTTGTCGATCAGGCCGGGCAGGTTGTGACGTGGCAGCCGGCACACAGTGGCGTAGGGTGTCCGTGCACGTGCAAGTGCACCTGTGTGAGTATCAGGTGGATTCTTGAAGCCTGGAAGGAAACGCGCTCTTACCCGAGTTGATTCTGATGTCTCTTTGGAACACGGTTAGCATGACGGAGTTGGACTCCTCCAGTGATCATCACCGAGCTTCTGGTCACAGTCTGTGTTTCATTTCAGGGGGTGTGGTCGTGGTGACATTCCAGTCTCTCTTGGACTTTCTTCGTCCTTTAGAATTGCAGACAAATGTGAGTGAATTGAGTGGGTTCTGGTTTGTACTTGCTTCAAGCAAGCATAAGGAAGAAGGGATTGTTGGGTTTCAGAGTCTCTTTGCTCTGGCCGTGGGGTAATACGGGCACATACGGGGGAGGGGGGAGTATTTGGCAGCATGCCAGGGTGCAGAGTGACAGGTTCACTTAGGGCCTCCAGTTTCTTTCCAGTCTGTTTAGTTGTAAGGTGGGTTGTCTGGGAGCCTTTTATTGGAACTAGGACTTCCAGGCAGGACTTGGTGCTCCGTTTTCACAAAGCCAGGGCAGGGTTTTCAGAGACGATGCCCGGCCACCCACCCAAGGTCTGTCCCTCTCTGCTTCTAGTACTGTGTGACTTGAAACCAGAAGCCTCTGAAGGCTGAGGCAGCATGTATGGGAAAGCCTGCTCCCCCTGCCCCCTTTTGTTTTCGAATCTTTCCCATCCATAGAAGGTAAGCCGTAGAATCTGTTGTCACAAGCACAGAATCTGGACCCCCGTGTGATGCGGTCGTTCCCGATCTCACATAATGTTCTGCTGTACGTCTTTTACGGGGGATGTGACGGCGGCGAAGATCCTTGCGTCCTGGAGTTGCGATAGCAGCTGGGGCGTGGATCTTACTGTTGTGATAAGACACGCTCTCGTTCTGCTATTTTCAGAGGGATAACGCCTTCATGGTTTGGAAATCTCTTAACAAAAAACAACCCAACGGAGAAAACTCAGCCTTTCAGACGAGTTAGCCGGCCATCTGGGGTGAATAAAGATGGAATTTAGGTGAAGAACGTTATTTTTTGTTCTTTAAAGAGGGGAACCCCTACCGCCAGCTAGCTGACCACACGTAGCTCTCGTTTTACTGGCCTCGTCAAGGGCTTGACAGTGCTGAGGAAGGAGTTCCAAGAAAATGGCAAAGACCATTCTCTTGGGATCATTGAAGACTTTATGAAACTTGTGCAAGAATTCGTTCAAGAAAAGAAAAGGGTTTTATTTTGTTGTAGTTTGTATTCCATGCTGATAAAGACTTTGTACTAAGACCCCGAGGCCTTTCTCTTTCGGTGGTGAAATTGTGAACAGGCCTGTTTCTGGTTCTTGTTGGTGTTGGGAGCCAGCCGTCTGAGTCCACATTTTTGTTGTCCTGTATATCGGATTTCCATAGCCATTCAGAGTAAACATGACTCCCGTGTTTCAAGCATAATTTTCTTAAAGGCAGCTAACAGGTCGAATTGTGCTTCCTCTTTGGGAGTCTCCCGGAGCTGCTTCTCTTAGGTCCCCGAACCTCAGTCATGCTCTCCTAGGAGGCACGGTCCAGAGGACGCAGGAAACCTAGAGAGCACCCCAGACTTTTTTTGGCAGATGAGGTTGGAGGTAGGTTGATTGCAAGCAGTGTTCTGTGTGTGTGCGTGCGTACATGTGTGTGCCGGTGAGCGTGGCCCTTATTCGAATGGATACTTCATGCTCCTCCTTCATACTTGACCAGTAGAGTGACCTTGGCTTAGGCCATGCATCACTGCACACTGTCTTGGGGTTCTGCACTGGGGGCGAATGAAAATAGCTTAGTAGGGGAGAGTGGTTTTCACAGCCCTGCAAGGTGCATGTTTGTTGGTTGGTGTTTTGTTTTGGCTAGTCACCTAACCGTTTGAGATTCTCTTGTGAAAATTGAAACGCATTGGTCCAGTGTTAATTGTCAGAGAAGTTTGTCTGGTGGTAGGGATTTGAAGCTGCCCAGTACAGAGCCCTTATTAGGACCTGGGGAAGGAAACTGACCAGACAAGAATCAGGGTGCCTGTACCCAGACTTGGGGGGAGGGTTAACTGCTGCCCCTGTGCCGCCCCCCCCCCTTCATGCTTTGCAGCTTGGGGGCCTTGGGTAGTGACATACCTCTGAGATCCTTGGTATTGTCCTCTGCAAGCTGACTGAAATGTCCTTGTGGGGCTTTGCGAGTGCTCTGTGTGGTGACTTTTCTAAGGTGACGTGGCTACAGTGCAGTAGCAGAATTGGAATTACAACTCCAGCCGTGGCACTTTGAGTCTAGTGCTTATTTTAGAAGACCGAAGGGATGAAAACGACACTCTATCTTTGCAACAGGGGTCTTGAAAATGGATTTTATTTTCCACTGGGTCACTTTCCAGAGTTGTTCCTGGGTTTTCGGTCTCTCCAGAGTTCCTGTGGGAAATTTCACTTTCCAGTAACATTTTGCGTTCACAAGTAGAATAGGCTTGATGTACTTCTATCTAATTGGAGAACGGATTGATGTCACTTCCACTAACCCCTGGCGTCCTAGAATGATGAACCAGCGTCTCCTTCCTTGCCCTCCTATGTGAGGTGGGGTGGGGTCTGGTGTCTGTTAACCGCACACAGAAACACAACACACAGTAGCTCCTCGGAGTGGCTGAGCCCTACCGTCCGTGTCTGTGGGTCTAGTGTAGCGGTAAGAACCCAAGCAGACACAAGATCGTAGGGAGACCTATTTTCCGTCCTAAAATCCATGTTTGCCATCAATCTTCTGCAGTTCTAAAGTAACCAGGAAGGATTTTTTTTTTTTTTTTTTTTTTTTTTTGGTGGTCCTAGTAGAAGTGGTGAACATAAGTCTTGAAGAGCCTCTCGGGTTGTCTGTGCAGGAATTGGAGCCCTCATGATGGCACGTTGGCTATAGCCGGGCGTGGAGGAGGCGGTACTCCGATTTTTGCTGATTGTGAGAGCCTTCTGCCTGCTTCCTGCTGTAGATAATGCCACTTCTTCTGGCTGCTATAAATTGACAAAAGCGTGGGGAAGGGCTGGCAGAGGCTGAGGCTGAGGCCACTCTTGAAGGGCCCTTGGCCCGCTGGGGCTGAAATTAGGGACATTTAAATAATAACATGCTGCACAAATGAGTACAGATAATTACACAGTAAGAGAGGGGAGCTATTAGCTGTATTTGAGTTTCATTTGCTTCCTATAAATGTCATCTGAGATCCAGCAAGCCCTCTGGCCAGCCATGGAGCCTTGAGTAGATTTAAAGGAAGCCGGATCCTTTTTCTTAGAACTCTACCGTGGTCGTGATGGCTAACCGGTCCCCAGCGCTCACTGGTGGCCTGTTACAGTTTTAGCACTTTATCTGTGTTTCACGGGTTAGTCTTCGGAACAGACCGTTCTGTAGACGAGGAAATGCTGCACCAGAGTGGATTAGCTGTCAGTCTCTGCAGGTAGTTAGTCCTCGGCAGCCAGACTGTAAACCTTGGCTTTCTAACTCTTGACTTCAAACCACCGCCCCTTGGATAAACAGAAGTAACTTTGGAACTCTCTATAAAGATAGGGTCCCAAGAGTTCCTAAGAACTCGTAGGAGACCTTTTTAAAAAATTTTCCCAGTAGCCATTTCTTTTGAAGAAGAGCATGTGACGTCTTTTACCGGGAAGGAGGCCTCCAGGGCGGCGGCGCAGTAGAAGTGTGAACGCGGGCCGGTTTGTGGTCTTTATTAGAGCTTGTAATTGATGGGGGCAGTCCAAGCATGGCCTCCCGATCGGGTACCCGCAGGGGCTCAGGTGCATTCATTTTATTCCCCCAGAGGTAGACATTTGTGTTTTTAATGTTGCTGGTGACCCACCAGGTTGGAGCTCTCCATACAGTCCCGTCATCATGCGACCTGGCGCCTTTCTGGCAACAACTGTCGATCTGTAGGGAGGGGCAGATACAGAACTCCCCGCACGCCTTTTTCTTTTTTTTTCCTTGAAGGAGAATTTTGGATGCCTTCAAAATCTTTTTCTAGTGTTTATTTTTGAGAGAGAGCACACACTCAGGTGTGTGCACAGTTGGGGTAGGGGCAGAGAGAGAGAAAAAGAGAGAATCCTGAAGCAGGTTCCAGGCCCTGAGCTGTCCGCACAGAGCCCGACACAGGGCTCGAACTCCCAAACTGGGAGATCGTGACCAGAGCCAAAACCAAAAGTCGACTGAGCCATCCAGGCACCCCTGGACTCCATCAGCATCTTAACGTTTATTTATTTTTGAGAGACAGAGAGACAGAGCATGAGCAGAGGAAGGGCAGAGAGAGAGGCAGACAAAGAATCTGAAGCAGGCTCCAGGCTCTGAGCCATCAGCACAGAGCCCGTCGTGGGGCTCGAACTCACAGACCGTGAGATCATGACCTGAGCTGAAGTCGGCCGCTTAACTGACTGAGTCACCCAGGCACCCCTCCATCAACATCTTAAAGATTCCTAATGTTTTGTTTGTGGAATGAAACTTGGACCCAAGTTCTGCGAATTCATTGTTCACCATGTAAAATAAAAATGCCTTGTGAGTCGAAATGAAAACCTGAGCACGTTGTCCCATGAATAGAAGTTGATTTACGTAGCTCTAGCTCAAAACACTGTCCCATGTCACAGTTGAATGGGTGCCTTCCGTCAGAGGGCTAGGGAGGGGGGATGCGGGGGACACTTCTCCCTTCCGCTTTGTCCCCGAAGTGTTCACATCTAGCTGTTCTAAGGATGGTCCCCACTTCAACAAGAAAGACCGTTTTGTTTTCCTCCTGAAGAAAGTGGCTTAGGGGCGCCTGGTTGAGCCTCCGTCTTTGGCTCGGGTCATGATTTCGTGGTTTGAGAGTTTGAGCCCCGAGTTGGGCTCTGTGCTAACAGCTCGGACCCTGGAGCCTGCATTGGATTCTGTGTCTCTCTCTGCCCCTCCCCCTTCATGCTCGCTCTTGTGCTTGCTCTCTCTCAAAAATAAGTAAACATTAAAAAAAAATTAAAAAGGTTTATCCCACTGCTTTGCCCAAATGGAAATGCCGATGTGTAAGTGCCAGTGTCCACAGCAAGCTCTGGGGACCACCAGACTGCCCCTCGCTGCGGCGCCCTCTGCCCCCGAGCAGTTGCTGCGGGTTTGGGTTCTGGAACACGCCAACCTCGGAGACTTTGTTTCCCGGTGTAGAAACGATGTAGGAGCTAACGCTCCCAAGTGAAAGAAGCCTGGCGACAGGAAGGGTAAATATACTTCACTGAAAACAGCTTTAATTTATTCTTTGTTAGAAAAACAAAGCTACATTTTATTCTTGCAAATGATAGAGTTGAAAAGGCTTGAGGGGCGCCTGGGTGGCTCAGTGGGTTAAGCGTCTGTCTTGGGTCCTGCTGACATCATGATCTTAGTTCATGAGTTCGAGTCCATTGTCAGGCTCCCCACTGATGACGCTGAGCCTGCTTGGGGTTCTCTCTCCCTCTCTCTGCCCCTCACCTGCTCGCTCATGCTCTTCTCTCGATCTCAAGATAAGTAAACTTAAAAAAAGCCTTGAGGGGTGCCTGGGTGGCTCAGTCGGTTAAGTGTCCGACTGATCTTGCGGTTCGTGAGTTCCAGCCCCGCTTGGGGCTCTGTGCTGACAGCTTGGAGCCTGGAGCCTGCTTCAGAGTCTGTGTCTCCCTCTCTCTGCCCCTCCTCTGCTCACGCTTTATCTTTCTCTCTCTTTCCCTCTCTCTCAAAGATAAACATTAAAAAAAAAAAGGCTTGGTGTCTTTCTCTGTGGCTTTGGTGTGGTCACTGCAGGACCTATGTGTGATGCACGGGGGACACTTCTTGATACAGCTCCCATTTGATACTTGTTGAGTCTTCAGAACGTAGGTGGTCTTGCGAGTAATAAACCGGAATAAACCGGAATTAAGTTGCTCTTTTTTCCTGTCACTTTGTGCTTGGGGTCCCTGCCCCTCCATTTCTCACAGCCTGCCTCCTCTGTCAGCCCTGTCCCAGATTCCATCCTCCTCCTCCTCCTCACGTCTTGGGCTGTTTTAAGAGGGAGGGCATAGGACGCGGCAGGGGAGGGGGGGGGGGTGTAGTCGTGAGTGTGGACGGTCTTTCTGCGGGTCTCCGTTCCTAGAGAAGCCCAGCTTTGAGGGCTCTGAGGGCGAAAGGGTAGAAATCTGCCGTGATCCCTTTTTTTTCTCTTCTCTACAAGGGTGTCACTCCGGAACTTCTGCCTCTTCATTATTTACTTAAACAAAACCTGTTGTAGTTTCACTCGTGGTAAAATAATCCCTCCACCGATCTTGGTCTCCCTCCTGCTGTTTGTCCCTCTTTACTGCGGAGTTCCTGGATAGAAGACGTCTAAGCAGTCTGTCTCCCTCTACTCTTCATATTCATGTTAATCTCCTTTCCCCTTTCCTTCTCCTGTGAACCCCGAGAATGAGGCCACAGCTAAGGCCTAATGACCTCAGTTGCCAAATCAGGGTTCCAGCCAGTGTCGCCTTAATTTGCCCACTTGGCAGCATTTGACACGATCGAACCTGTCCCAAACTCCACTTGCCTACTTGAGTCCTTGGGAAGGCCTCATGAACACGAGGTGTCCCTAAGCCAACTCCGCCCCCACCGTCTGGCCTCTGCTCTGCCTGCCTTCCCACGGTCCATAAACGCCAGTTCCGTTCTTCCAGTTACTTTGGCCTAAACCTTGGAACTTCGCTGTATTTCTGACTTTTTCCACACTTTGCATTCTGTCCTTTAGCAAAACCTGTTCCAAAATGGAATTTGCGCTACCGCCACTAGTCCGTAACCTGCAGCTCGGGCTGGGATCCCCAACGCCCTCTCAGCTCTGCCTTTTTACCCCACCAGGTGGCGGCCAGACCAGTCATTTACGAATGCAGATTTGCGCACGCTCTGTTCCCGCAGTGCCTCCCTGCGTGAGGAGCTGACGAGGGCCGCAGCGTCTGTCAGGTCTCCTTACCACTGTCTCCCTGGTTTGGCCTCCCTGGTGTTCAAACCCACCAGAAGTTTTACAACTCCCTCCCTTTAGATAACTGTGCGCTTGATCCCTGCCTGTGTTTCCGGTTCCTGCTCACGCCCGGAGGTTTGAAGCGGAGCAGCCTTCACCATCTCACTGAAACTTGTCCCTTCGTCGGTTACCCTTTCGCTTTTTTGCCTTGTACTGTTTCTTTGCGTAGCATTTCTCCCTGTGTGACTCTTGTCTGCTAACGGTGTGTGCTGTCCCCACAGTAGACAAAGTCCACGAGAGAGAGCTCCATCCAAGTTCACTGCTGCTGTCTGCACGGTGCCGGGGTTCTCTGTAGCGTGCGTGGAGCGCGGACCTGTGTGCGGACGGCTCTCTGCCCGCCGGCCACTCCTCACTCCCCCGCCAGCACCCTCTGGTGTGCGGTGGACACGCTCTCCTCTGTTTAGGGCTTGAGCGTCCCACGCGTGGGACGTGTTTCATTCCGGAAATGTACACACCTGCTCCCCGGATCACAGCCCATGCTGGTTTTCCCTGTCCCCGAAGTGCGTGTTTATTTGTGATTGTGATACACTTGGCTTATCATCATAAAGATTCTTGGAATTGGATCACCCTCGTATCCTTTCGTCCATGTTTGTGGAATGCCTATTCAGGTGCAAGATACATTGCTTGGTAGTTTAAATTAAAATTGGGCTTTTCTTTGTTTATTTTGAGAGAGAGCGCAGGGGAGGGGCAGTCAGGGGGGAGAGAGAATCCCAAGCAGGCTCAAACTCCCAAACCATGAGATCATGAGCCAAAGTCAGACGTCCAACCGAGCCACACAGGCGCCCCTAAAATTGGGCTTTTCAGAAATAAGTTACTGCTTGTAATCTCCTAATATTATTGTAATCAATTACTGTCCAGGTTCGTGGGTTTGTGTAGTGGGTCTCCAGTGTTCCGGAGCTTGTACGAGGCTGCATATCTAATCAGCACTTGACCCCGGGACTCTGGACTCCAGTCATGCCCACCGCTCACCCCTCGCTCCCACTTTATTTTTGAGGAAGACTGTACACTGTGCGAAATCCCACATCTTCGTACAATTCGATGGATTTAGAAATGCTGATATACCCATGCGGCCAGGGCTTCAGTGTAGACCCAGGACTTCCCACGAGCCCAGGAATACTGCTCCTGCCCTTTCTGTTTCATTTGACTTCTTTTAAAGTATGTGTTCATTTTGGGGTTTGTCACCATGGCTGTCTTCTTTTTCACGAGCTTTTACGATGCTATGTGGGCTTATGGCATTTCCCCAGAATGTACCAGATGCCCTGAGAGTGTCTGTTGAGACTTGAAGGGGCTCCGAAGCCAGTGGCTCACGTGTGTCCAGTATGTGGCTCTTAGAAGCCCTGGCTTGGGTAGGCACGAATAAGAACCCCCACAACTGGACATGGTCACAAGTGGTCTTCACCGGCTCCTGGTGGCTGGCATTCGTGAAGCCAGATTATTATTATTATTATTTTTAATGTTTTTATTTATTTTTGAGCTAGGGACAGTGCACAGACAGGGAAAGGGGCAGAGATGGGGGGAACAGAGGATGTGAAGCAGGCTCTGTGCTGTCAGCACAGAGCCCGACGCGGGGCTGCAAGACCCTGCAAGACCATGACCTGAGCTAAAGTTGGACACTTAACTGACAGAGCCACCCAGGCGCCCCAGATTCTCAGTCTCGAACCAGCTCTGTTTTGGTTCTGAGCTGTGTGCAAGTCCAGACCATATTGCCCCCCCCCCTTTTTTTTTTAATTTTTATTTATTTTCAGGAGAGAGAATGAGCACCAGTAGGGGAGACAGAGCATGAGAAAGGGAGGCAGAGAATCCGAAGCAGGCTCCAGGCTGTCCGCACAGAGCCCGATGTGGGGCTTGAATCCACAAATTGTGAGATCGTGACCTGAGCCGAAGTCGGATGCCCAGACGATTGAGCCACCCAGGCGCCCCTATTTTTTTTTTTTAATCCTTTAATGTTTATTTTTGAGAGAGAGAGAGAGATTGAGAGAGAGAGTGTGAGTGCATGCCGGCTAGCAGGGGAAGGGCAGAGAGAGAGGGAGATACAGAATCCGAACCAGGCTCCAGGCTCTGAGCTGTCAGCACAGAGCCTGATGTGGGGCTTGAACCCATGAACTGCGAGATCATGACCTGAGTCAAAGTTGGACCCTAAACTGCCTGAGCCACCCAGGCACCCCTTGTGTTTTTATTTCTTGAGTGCCTGCTTTTTTAAGACTGCCTGGGTTTTCCTAAATCCCTTATCAGTGAGGATTGAAACAAAACCTATGAGCAGGGGAGCTCCTTGCCGTAGGGCAAGATCCCCCAAGGAAGAGGCAGGCGGTATTTCTAAGACCCCAGGGGTTTGACAAGGTGTGGCAATCGAGGTGGCCCTGGATGGATGTTTTTGTTGTCACTTTGGGAGAAATCATGACATTATTTGAGGTCAAAGAATCTTATTTATTACACACACATTTGTGTCATTTATATATTTTTTAAAGTTTATGTATTTATTTTGAGAGAGAGTGGGGAAGGGGGGCGGGAGAGAGGGGCAAGGGGGAGGAGAGAATCCCAAGCAGCCTCTGCACTGTCAGCGCAGAGCCCAATGTGGGTCTCAAAGTACTGATGTGAACTGAAATCCAGAGTTGGTTACTTAAATGAGTAACCCAGCCACCCAGGCGCCCTCATTTGTATTTTATGCACTAATTCCATTTCTTTTTCTATGCTAGAAGCACAATTTACGGCAATACTTTCCAACCACTTGTACTTATCAACATGTGTAGTAAGGGAGGAGCCTGTGGGGTCCCCAGATAGCACTGTCCTCAGCCAGAGGTGAGTTGTCCAGGCATGGAATTGATCTGTGTACACTCTTGTCAATGGTAATGTCTCCCACCTCCTCCTTCCTGGAGACCCAGGTCTCCTGTGTTGTCTCCGTCCGCGCTGTTGCAGGATTTAAGTTCCAGGATGGGTGTATTTACGGAGCCTCGATTACTATGGTGTCTGCCCCAATGGACTAGTGCAGGTTTGTTTTGCTTGGGACTTCCTTAGACCCCATTTTCCCTACGCTTAGAGGACCTTTACATAGTTTTTGGAAATCATGTGTTCTTACTTGAGCTACGTTAAATGTTTAGTGTCCTGTATGGATAACTTTAAAGCCAGATGGGTGATAACTGGATATGTTTTGGGGGAAATTACCCTACACCCCATAAATCCCTTAATTTACAACTTGTTACTGAATCTCACCTACTGCCAAATCTCCCGTATCCTTCCGGCTTTCTCTGTAGTCTTTAGGGAGCTTCTGCAGAGTCCCGAAATTAGCTTCCTCATGATTTTCTTTCTAAAAGATCATAAAACAGTATAGGTCTCTCCTACGAGGAGGTTTGGGGCCAATGAGGGAAACATGAGCCGTTTTATAACCTTAGACCTGCCTGTTAAGGAGCAGGGTCCCCAGTGTCCGCCAGGCTTGCCCCTGTGTTGTTCAAGGAGAGCTTTAGCGTTCTTTCTGGAGCTTCAGAGCTCCTGGGGCCCGGGGCTCTGTTCCTCCTCTCTACCGTTCCCTGACCTTTCACTAGTGTTGTGGGCTCCTTCCTGCTTTGGATCGATGATTTCAGCTCTGCCGGCACATAGAGCCTCTTCCTGTGTGACCTGCCCCGCCAGCGTCTTCTGGGTCATTCCTGCCACGGGGTCGGTGTTTCTCTTTGGCAGTTGGGTGGGTATCCTGATAGTGCGTGGAACCTGGTCTTGGTGGGTGACCAGGAAAGCCCTCCGTGCCTGAGATTCCCCTGCCAGCGTCTGGTGCTGCTCTGGTCTTTCGTGGCTCTCAACGGTTTTTGTTGCCTTCTGATGTATGAAGGCAGCTCAGGGTCTCCCTTGGGAAACCTTCCTCTCTCTTAATTCTGACCCCTCCTTCTGATGGGATTGGGGTCTTGAAGGATTTTTGACTCCACATTCTCAGAGCCCTGCGCCTCCCCTTCCGGAGTGGAGCCGCAGAAGGTCAGCGAACCCTCCGCAGACCTAAGTAGGGCAGGTGCCACACCAGTGGAAGCCGCACACGTGCGTCGTGTGGGCACGCGGGCAGGCCTGGTGACTTCTAGAGGGATCTGCGCTGCAAACCGCTCGTCCTGTCCCACGGCGGCTTCCCCCGTCCTCACTCAGCAGTTTACCCAACTTCAGACTAGTGTTATTTGAAAAGGGCCTTTCCAGTTTACTCAGTTGGAAAGTGTTACAGAGTTTTAAAGGGTGAGTTGGAAGGCTCTCAGCTGGCACTTTCTGAATCCCTCGGAGGAAAATATTGGCAAACTCTCCACTCTCTGCCTGAACTCTTCTTATAAATCGAGAAGCCAAGAGTTACGAAGCCATCACAAAGGGCCAGGTTGAACTGTGTGGGGGAAATCTTCTCCGTGTTAAGACCACGAACTGGTCCCCCACCATCTCAATGTTAATCTTCCTGTGCTGAAAATACAAACATGCAGTGAATGTAATTTGCAAGGTATTCCTCCCCCCCCCCTTTTTTTTCCTGGAGAGCCTTTTCTCTAGAAGATAGAGGCTCATAGCTTTTAACTTTTACCCCCCTCTTTACAATTTAACTAAGAACAGTGTTGAATAACAGTGTTATTCAACAGGTGTGACACCCCCAACAAGGGAAGGTTGCCTTTTTCATTTTTTTTTGGCTTTTTTTTTTTTTTCTTGGTGGTTTCAGGGGGCAAGGTGCCGAGATCAGAAGCAGGGGTTTGCCGTTGATTTATTACCCTGTTTGTTACCATCTGTCTGCCTCGCACTTCAGTCTGTTGATGGAAAGCCCGATGTGCTTGTGTCATGGGGCCCGAGAAATTTCTGTCTTCCTGAGTTGTCTGACTGCAGAAACCCGTACAGTCGCTTCCACCCGGGGCCCCAGAGAAGTCCGCCGACAGGAGAATAACCCAGGGGAGCACGTTGGCGTGCTTTCTCGAGCCATCCTTTTCCGCCTCTGCCTCTGCCCACTCTGGTCAGGCGGAGATGCCTTTTCTAGCAGAGCCTGAATTCTGCAGCCCTTTCTCTGTAGTTCCTACCCTCCTGGGGTCGCTCTTGATGGAAGAATTCCAAGGGAATAGGTTAAGATTGCCATCAAGTGGCTGCTCTTGGTAGTGGATGGGAGGATACTGGCCCTCCGCCTGGCCGACTCCTCAGACCTCTCCTCCAATTTCTTAGCCCCTTTGTGAAAAATAATCCAGCTCCAGAGTGCTGTCAGTCTGGGGAATTGGCTGGCGGGGGCAGGGGGCGGGCACAGAGAGCTCGGGGCGTCTATACGTCGCATCCTCAAGGAACCCCTCCTCTGTAAAACAAAACCACACCTGTGGTCTGAGCTCAGGGCCCTGGAGTCACGAACACAGGATCTAGAAGCTTCCTGGGGGAAACTGCTGGGCATTGAGCATCCTGCCAGTTCTGGGCCCCTGGAGCCCACTGTCCTCCAACTCTACTTGGGGACATTGGCAGGGAGGGCCATGCTGTCCTCCCTGAAAGGGTGGTGGCCTCATGGCCCCACCGGAGTGAAGAGAACTAACACACACGATGTGGCCGTTCTGTTTGGCTCTTGTTCCTTGTTTCCCAGCTCTGTACATGGAGTAATAATTTCTTTCTCAGAGGCGATATTCTTAGGATTAATGAGATGATTTATTTAACGTCCTTAGTATCTGGCAGGATCAAGGTTCTAGATGCACAGTACCTAACTGCTTCCCATAAAAGCCGTAGCTGTGTCGTAAACCAGCACACCTCAGGGACTGTATTAAAATCCGTTTGCCCCATTCCCTGGGTCTGGATGCCATCATCCTATAATTAGACCTCACCCTAGGTGGCGGAGAGCAGAAACTCTGACCGAGCCAGAAGGAAGCCATCCCTGGTTTTCCCCAGTAGGCCATTCCTCAGGGGTGTCGGGAGAACCTGCCCCAACAGCGGTAGCAGGAGTCTGGTGTATGTGGGGGTGACCGAGCAGTGCACAGCGCCCTCAATTCTGTCCTCTCTGAGGGCTCCAAGCTGGCACGTGGGGTGAGGAAGAAGGGGGATCTGTACCAGCCTGGCTGGAGGGGAGAGGCTTGGAGGAGGCAGAAGGAGAAAGTGGCCACGTGAGTCTGTCACCCTGGCTGTGCAACTTGAGAGGGAGGGTCAAGGAAAGAAAATTCTAGGGCTTCTATATTTGCAGCAGCTTTTTAGAAGTCCTAGAGGCTACGTTATGTAACCATTCACATTGCCATCTGTCAAATCATTCAACCACAGTTCCTGGATTCTAGCCACTTAAAGCAATGTTGGATGTGTCAGAAAGTTTGATCTGTCGTAATGAGTGCTGACGTCATCGTAGGTCTGTTCATGCGGGTAACTGGGTACCGCCTTGGACAGTCCTCACTTCTAGGGGTCTTCTGTCACATACAGCACTTGAGGCCTCCCTTTGTCCTGTGTTTGGTTTTGTTTCCGTGATGAGCGATAGGCTGATGTTTATAGCCCGTTTGTGGTGTTCATTCTTCTTTTTTTTAAATGTTTATTTTTGAGGGAGAGAGAGAGAACGAGAATGAGTGGGGGAGGAGCAGAGAGAGGGGAACAGAGAATCCAAAGTGGGCTCTTCACTGCCAGCAGGAAGCCCCATGTGGCGCTGGAACTCACGAGCTGTGAGATCATGACCTGAGCCCAAGTGGGATGCTCACTCAGGTGCCCCTCTTTTTTTTTTTTTCCCCCCTTTGGTTATTTTGACAGAGCCTGCCTGGTGAGTGGGGGAGGGCCAGAGAGGGGGAGAGAATCCCAAGCAGGCTCCTCTCTATAAGCCCGGAACCCTGTGCGGGGTTCTGTCTCTCGAGCCAAGAGATGACTTGAGCGGAAATGAAGAGCTGGCTTTTTAACCCACTGAGCCACCCTGGAGCTCCACAGTGTCCTTCCTAGTTGCCAGATCCTATTCTGGGAGACCTTTGGATGCTTTTGCAGAATTTGGGGGAGCGTGGAAAGCTGGGGAAGACGGGCATCCACTGTGGCCACCATGGCTTCTCTCCTGCGGTGCGTGAAGCTTTTCCCCATCCCTCGGCCCCCACCTGCATACAGGAATGAATGCAGGCTGGTGGTTTCTTTCTGGAGGTCCCCTCTGTGTGTAGGACCCGAGGCAGCCAGCCCAGAACCCCCTGTTTGTGGGTTTTTTACACCTTTCTTTGTACCTGCCTCGAGGGTAGCCAAATGTGAGTCTATCTCCGAACGATTTCATGTGGCACTTTGTTCATGAGTATTAGGTGGTGATTGCTGGCCTTTTACTTTCAAGGTACATCAGGATTGCCTAAAATCCTTCATGATAAAAATCACCTGTTGGGGTAATTGCTTTGCCAAGGGTTTCTTTACAGTTTTTAGTTTACTGAATAAGCTTGCGGCTTTTTATAAATGGGTCTCACCTACGGTTTTCCCTTCTCCCCTCATCTGAAAGCTAGACCGATGACACCGGGGGCCATCTGTGCTGGACGGAAGGGGGTGTGTCTCCTCGCCGCTCCGTTTGCTCCCCTCTCCTTTTTCATCCCGCTGCCTGGAAAGGAGGCCACGCTTGTGTGACTTGCCTTGTTTATTGGGTCTGAGCTCTAGCAGAGGACAGCAGGGAGACGCAGGGACTGTTGTCGTCTGCAGACTTGATGAAAGGGTCTTGAGACTATGTTCGTGAAGAATCTGTAGATGAGCACCGTCCTGTAGAACTTTGCTCAGTGATGGGGATGCGCGGGGTCAGCCTCATTGTACACGGTAGCCACTTGGGAGTCCGTGAGTCCTTGATACTTAGCTGGTCCAATTAGCTTTCATTCATTGAAGAAGTACGGGCGCCTGGGTGGCTCAGTCTCTTGAGCGTACTGTCCAGGCAACATTCTAATACTGAATAAAGAACATAATTTTTTCAAGATATTACACATTTAAATAAAATCACATTTTCCAAAACTTCATAACATAAGGAAAGGCTCCCAAGATTTTAAATTGCAGACACGCTGCTGCATGAAATATCGAATGAGGTTTAAAAGAATAGAAGTATAGAGAAAGTATATTAGAGAAGATAAACTAGCTCTAAGAAGTAGTATCCTCTCCCGTGGCAATTGTTATAGTTTTCTGAAGTTTCCACATTTTCTACAATAAATTACCTTAAGGGACACCTGAGGGGCTCAGTTGGGTAAGTGTCTGACTTCAGCTCAGGTCATGATCTCGCGGTTGAGGAGTCTGAGCCCTTCGTCGGGCTCTGTGCTGACAGCTCAGAGCCTGGAGCCTTCTTAGGGGTCTGTGTCTCCCTCTCTCTCTGCCCCTCCCCCACTCATGTTCTGTCTCACAAATAAACATTAAAAAGAAAGAAGCCTGTGTGACTACAGGCTACCGCATTAACCCGTATAGCTTTAGAGACAGGATGAACATAGCGGTCGCTTCTCTTTTGTCCTCAAGCTGTGTCTTTTGTTGTTGTTTTTGGCAGCAGGTTTTTCTACTTACCCAGTGTAGTTCAGTTTAGAAACCTGCTTTTAGCTGTCTTCATGGTACGTTGCGTATGTAGGCAATGCCAACCGAGTGAAAACGTGTTCCTATTTTATTCACCTGCCTTTTAGTGTTTTGAGCCATTTGAGAATACGTTTGCCTGTGGTATTAATGTCACGGTATTCATCTTATTCCTGACTTCAATATAGCAATGTATTTCTGGCTTCAAAGTTGTCATTGTCTGCCGTTCTTTACTTTGTCTTCATTTTTGGTGAGCTCTACAGGAGTCCGTGTTTCATAGAACTACTTTCATCCCTGAGTACTTCTTTTGTGGCTGGTACTACTGCCATCTGGCAAGATACCAATTTTCTTTGTGATATCATTTAAATCATTAACATCTCTTTTCTCCTACATGTTCTCAAAGTAATTCATTTTTATATTTTATTTATATTGAGAGCATACGGGAGCCAGGGCGGGGTGGGGGGAGGGGAGAAGAGAATCTGAAGCACGCTGTAGGCTCCGAGCTGACGGGGCTCAGACTCCTCAACCGCGACATCATGACCCGAGCTGAAGTTGGACACCTACCCGACTGAGCCCCCCAGGTGCTCTGTAAAGTAATTTATTGTAGAAAATGTAGAAGTTTCAGAAAACTATAAAGATTGCCATTGGAAAGGATACTGCTTCTTATAACTTCTAATATACTTTCTCCATACTTCTTTTAAACCCCATTCAATATTTCATGCAGTGGCATGTCTGCAATTTAAAATGTTGGGAGTCTTTCCTTATGTTACTAAGTTTTTGGAAAACGTGATTTCTTTTTTTAAACATGTAATATCTTGAAAAAATTATGTTCTGAATTCAGTATTAGTTGCCTGGATGGCACGTGAAACCTTTAAGGAAAATACCACAAAGAATACACATAGAGTTGTTAAGTGATTGATGTAGTTTCACTTTGTGGAAAAGGTGGGCGGATTATAGTGAATTTTGGCTTTTATTTGAACACAGTAGTAACAACATGAGTTCGTGTAAGTTAGCAGGGTATAAAAGGTCAGTCTTTGAGGAAGACCGGGACAGTTTTACAGACTGGAAGAAATCCTCTGCTCTAAAACAAAGAACTTTAACATTGAAACTAGTAAGGGATTAAATGTTGAGAAAGCATATTGCGAAGGTTAGTGAGTGTTACATTATGTTCGTAAGATGTTTTCTCCTGAAAATTTGAAACCTAGGTCATTTTCCCCTAAGAATTTCTAATTTTGATCAGTGACTGCTGAAAAATCAGGTATTCTAAATTAAAAGATGTGTTTCCAGCCAGTATTCCTAAGTAGAGAGATAATTCTTTGAGACCTTTTCTTCTGGAGGTTGTAAACGGGGGTCTCTAAGGGAAGCGTGTGCCAGACTCTGAGGTCCCTGCAGCGATCTGCGGGAACCAGCCCGTTCTTTGAGCAGTATCCGCTGGGTCTCAGCAGTTTCCTCCAGGCTAGGTTTTGAGGGTTCTTAAGATGAACAAGACTAAATCCTCTTGTCCAGAGAACAGGACAGTCGATGTTTGCTTGTCGCTGTGGTTATTACTTTGAAGTATCGCTGAAGGCTGATGGAGGGGGAGCTTTTTTAGGAAGACAGAGGAGGGAATATTCCAAGAGAGGGAACTGCATTAACAAATCAGAGGCTTGAGAGAGCAAGTTGAGACACTATGTAAGTTGCCGTACACACAGGATCCAGCTACCTTGGTGCCTCCATGCCCCCCACACGGGGTGCCATCAGATTGCAAAACCAAAGCACTGTTAGTATATTGCACGGCGTAGGAAGCCGATGGAAAAAGAATACTTTCTCTCTCTCTCTTAAAGATTTTATTTTTAAAGTGGTCTCTACAGTCAACGTGGGGCTCGAACTCACAACCCCAAGATAAGAGGTGCACACTCCACCGACTGAGCCAGCCGTGTGCCCTTAATTTATTTTTTTAATGGGATGCAGGTAGAATTCAAGCCAGTAAAAGGGACAACAGAATTGTTAAACTATGTTGAAATCCTTGCATGTAAATCTTTCTCTCGTTAATATCTCCTGTTACTTTTTAGGAGCGAGCTTGCTGAATTACAGACTTTAAACAAATTGGCAACTAGGACCATGTTGCTCCCCAGAAATATTTTTCAGTTTGTTCCCACCCTAGCAGCCTATGGGAATGGGGGTTTTGGTCAGAATCAGATTTGAGAAGGAGATGAATGACTCTTCACTTGTAACCTGAGTTACCTGAGAATGACCTTTTAGTCCTTCTCAAACCCGAGTTTTCCATTATTCATTTCTTTCTTAGGCCAAATGACCATGTTGTAATTGTGGTTGAATTTTACTCGATACTTCTGCAGGTCATGTCTTCAAAATCTCAGCATTCTGATCTTCTCTAACTTGTCATCATTTCTGCGTTTACCTTATTACAAATCCATTACCTGAATCATTTAAAAAATGTATTGAAAGCTAAAGCATATTGTATCGGGTCTTTTTACAACCAAATAATTAAAAGTATAATTCATTAGCACCGAAGTTTATTAGGGCATATAGGTAGCTCTTAAATTTACTGTGTACCACTAACCCTTTTACGTATATAAATAATGCCTTAATTAAAGCAATCACAGGTGTCCTTCTGTCCATTTAACAGAGAAAACAGGGCGTTTGCTGATCCTCCCCTCACATTCACATACCTGATGAAGCGTAGGATTAGAACCAGGCAGCCTTGTCCAAACTGTGGTGTGTGTGCTGTGAACCATGAAGGTTCTTTAGTACTACAGATGTTTACCAAGTCAGTTGTGTTTTCTTTAAAAATTTTTAATGCTTTTTTTTTTTTTTTTTTCCGTAGAAAAGAGTGTGAGTGGGGTAGGGGCAGATAGAGGAGAGAGCAGAGGATCTGCAGCATCAGTCTGTGCTGACAGCAGAGAGCCCAACGTGGGGCTCGAACCCATGAGCTATGAGATCATGATATGAGCCAAAGGGACACTTAACCAACTGAGCCACCCAGTTGCCTATTTGTGTCCACCCCCCCCCCCCAAACCTGATGGAATATTGCCTTTTCTAGAAAGCTTCTTAATTTGAACTTTCTGTTTTAATTATAGTGCCATTTCATTGGTATTGGTGACTAAATCCATAGCAACCAAGTTTCACTAGTTAATATACAGTCACCCAGCCTCGATCTCCCTACTGTGTCTTGTAATTATTGGTATTATTTTATAATTGTATAGTGTGGCCTTGAAGTCACGTTGGCTATAGGGCCAGCCACATGAATTATACAGTTGAACGCTGTTGGTTCTTCGGGAATTACCAAGCCCTCTTGGAAAGAGTCCAAGCCAGACTCTGTATGTACCTAATTCCTTTTGGTATCTTGCCAGTGTATTAACTTTTACTTAAATAGAATTCTAACAAGTAATGTTTATTATTATTATCTTGGCTGCTGTAAAGGGCCTACACTTAAATAATATTTTTGAAAGTCAAATATTCACCCTGCGGATCACTTTTCTGCATTGGCTTATTATCACAGCATAGGTGATATGATCAATATTATGTAGTTCAGCCCAGATAACAGATGTGTCTTCATCAATACGTGGCTGATGCAGTGTGATCATTAAAACCCTCTATTTCTTATGTGAAATTCTCAATCTACAACCTTGTATATCCTTCTCTCGTGCAGGGCAACCCACTTCATCCTGTTCTTTCTTTGGAATGAGTGTCGTTTTGGATATTAGATTGGTGAGGTGTCACCTTTTGTATGCAGTAACTTCTATAGGTAGCAGGAAATGGGAGAGCATTTGGAAGCAGGTGATGGATGATACATACTTGGTGACTTGCTCGACCTTCGTAAGGCCTGTCTTTCCTTTAGGAGTTAGGTCCCAGCTCTCAATGTGAGCTGACTTCCTTGATTGGATACATGAATAAAACAAGTCTTCATGCTTACGAAGCAGCTTCTTTAATTACTCCACACAGCAGTATTAGATATCCACATTTGATGAAGATGTGCAAGTGAATTGCGCTCTCACGTTTTATCCAAATCCTAGGTTGGGGTTTGCTCCAGTCACTTTAGTTTCAAAATGCTAAGCGCAGTTGGTGGGGCTGCTGGAGTTGACCCAGGTGGGAGGTAATGAAATAGCTGCACATGCAGGCGGGTCCTCAGTCCTGAAGCTCTCAGGAGCAATGTATGTCCTCGGATGTCCTGGCGCTTCGGTGGTAATTAGGCGGATGGTGGCCATGTAGCTGGCCGGCCGCATAGTATTTCTTAGGATAGGGCTATCGATCCTTCCTGAAATTCTGATCTTTTAAGAAGTAGCTGTTGGAGTACTTTGTTCTCTGCAGTCCTAAGTAATAGGTCTTTATATTAAGCACTTAGAGATTACAGTGATACACAGCAAAAATTGACCCCTGCTTTGGAAACCAGTTAGCCATGAACTTGCAAATTTGTATTTGCATATCCAAGGATTTCCAATGGTTGTACTTCTGTGGATGTATCCCAGAGAAAGCCCAGTGCTTGCTTTCCAGGGGGGCAGGCAGAAGGATGTTTGCGGCCTGGTTCCTGAGAGCAACAAACTGGCAATACTTAGATGTCCCTGGAGGAGATAATCAAAATAAAGCGTGGAATATTCCTACAGGGGAGTGTGATGAACGACAGTGAAAATAGGCCAAGAATAAACAAAATCATGGATAGGTGATCTTAGTATAACCTCGTGTTGAGTTGGGGGGAAAAACAAATCCCCCAAGGCTTAACCCAGAGCAATCCCTTTTTTGTGAAGTTCACAATCCCATTCAGTGAAATAGCACAAATACATGCACTTAAGACGTAGGACTTAAAATAATGAAGCAAGGGGCAGGCAGGAGCAGATAGGTAATGATTTAGTAATTGGGGTTGGCTGTGGATTTACAGATATTTTTGATACTAAACTAAAGCAGGGAGGCTGAAGTGGATGACATTTGGGGGAGTCTTCATTTAAAACTTTGGACTCGCTCAGATCTTTGAATGTTAAAACATTGCTGGTGGTGCTGTCCGTCATCTGAACAAAGAAACCATCTTTGTAATCCTTGCCTGTCTTCCCCTGCTTTTCTACCCACTGTTGCTCAGAATTTCAAAATTGAACGTGGTGTTGCTGTTCAGAAACAGAACCCTGTTCTCTGTTTTATTATGTGTCCCCCAGAGTCTGCTGTAAGTCCATGTATCTGGTAGTGTGGATGCATTTCCTCTTTGGTTAACCAGCGTTTTATCGAAACCGTCCAGAAGCTACTGGAGTGCATAGGCAAGAATTCGTCAGCTCTTTTCCTGACCTAGCAGCAGAGCACAGGTCAGACAAGTGGACACATGGGGCTAACTGAGCATGCATTTTAGGGAATATGACATGAATGATCAGAGCCCAATGATCGTCTTGGAACCAAAGCAGACTGGGCCAGCACTGTTATTAGGTCTTACCTTCTTAAATTCATAGGACCCAGTTACTTTCCAGACAATGGGAAGAGGAAGAAGCAATGAAGTCAGGGAGAGTAGAGATTAAAAAAAAAAAAAAAAAAGACCCAGATGGCTATGTGCACTCCCATGTTGGAGGCATCAGAGCTGGGGATGTTATGTTAAGAATGGCGAGTATCCATGCATGACTCCCAAGCTGTGTTTCTGGCCAGTTATTTTAGGTCTTGTGGTTCCTGCTTTCTTCACCTTTTTGAGAAGTACCGGACTGTTCTTGCAGTTCTGCGTTGGTTGCCTTTGATTACCGAGGGCTCTAAAAGCCAAGTCTCAGTAGAAAAAAGAGGAAAAAAGCCAAATAGCCATCCCTTAAATATCCTTTAATTGACTGTGTATGACTTATGCGGCAGTGGGCTACACGCCAAACAGTTGTTGAACATTCTAGGGATATACTGCACCAGAGAGAACCGAGGGAGGGTCTGCGCTCTGGCCTCCTGCCTAGCAGGATAGGATTGGAGGGGGATTTTCCACCCCCGAGACTTCTACAGGGATTTGTATCACGAGGTTTTCCCAGTGAGTTTGCTTGCCCCATCCCCATCCCCTCGGATTCCTGCATGACCTTCTGTTGAGACCTTGGTTAAGAACCATACCTACATGAGTCTCCGTTTGCTCATCTGCAAAGTGGGGGATTATGCTAGATTGTCTCTAAGGCCCAACTGAGGATTCCGATTTTAAAGTAGTGGATAGCAAGTAGAAATTCGGAAAGATCATCCTCTCTCCCTCCTGATATTTTTGTTTGTTTAAGAGCGAGGGCGGTAGATAAGCCTTGGTGATTTAGGAAACAGGAGAGTGCCATCGTGCACAGAATAATCACCAGATCTGGGTAATTGTCCGCTGGATGCCACGAGCAAAGCCGGTGTCTGCTTTCAGGGTTTTTGAGAGCTCTAAGTATGTACAGTGTGTAAAGCCCCGAAGGGGCTCCTTCAGTGGTTAAAACAACAACAACGAACTAAAAGTACTAGTAAGGGGCATTCTCTTCCTGGCTCCCTTGGATGATTTGGAGGTAAAACTAAATGACACGTGTGTTCTTTGATGGGATGCCACCGTTTTTTTCTTTTTTGCCCCCTCCATTGGAAAGGCATAAAGAGTAGAGTGTGGGATGGTGTTCAGAGCATCAGAGCATGTGTTTTGGACATTATAATTGCCAGCTGAAGTTCAAAAGCTTCAAAAGAATAGACTTTTAAAATCAAATAGCTTTATGACCAATGAAGGGAGGTGCACGCTCCAGTTATGGGGCCAGGGAGCTGGCCAGCCTTGTTGGATTCTTGCCTCCCCCCCCACACCCCCCCCCCCCCCGCCGCCCCCCAGCAGCTGCCAGGCCACAGAGCCTGTTTTGTGACAGATCCTCAAGAAACAATGAGGAGAAACAGCTTCTGTGTTATTAGATTAGATGAATTTACGTGCGCGGAGGAGGGCGGTCCGGGGGCTGGGGGCGGGGAGGGCAGCCTGGCCCAGCCGGTCATCACCGAAGTCATAAAGCACCGTGGTAGCCGGAATCGGAGGGAGGGGAGGGCTGGCTGGAGGAGGAGCATGTGGAGCGAGATTTCTGCAGTCTGTCTGGATCGCTGCCCAGGTTTCCCAGCCAAAAAAACAAATAAAAATAAATAAAAGGCAAGTGCTGAATGACACAGATTAGGATATTAAAAAGGGATGCTATTGAAAATGTGCCACGGACCCCCTGCTGTCCACGGGGGCGCGGGGCGTGCATGGCAGGGGCGGTCTGGCTGATGGGGCACAGAAGTGTGGACAATTAAACTGACCGCCCCCATCAAGGGTGTCCTGTCCCCCCTCCCCCTCCCCATCTCAGAAATTCTCAAATAAGGAATTGTCTGCATTGCAGACTGGGGAAATTGCCTGATGTAGAAAAGCTAGTCGCTCTTTTCCTTTTTTCCTCTCAATTTATCAGGAGGGGGAGAAAGCGGCCCAGACCCCTCCTCCTCGGTGTTGGGTTCCCTCCCCTGCACATAAATAACCTTCCCTCCCTGGCGCCTCCCCTCCCCCTCGGCCCTGGGCCGTGCGGCTGTCCTATTGCCGCGCGAATCTGCACTGCCGGAATCCGCACTGCCGCCTGCTTATTACGTACAGGGGTGGATTGTTGACAAGTGCTCTGGAGCCGCGCTCGCCGCGCTCGCCCTCCCTCCCTCCCCCTCTCCTCCCGCCCGCCCTCCCTCCCTCTCTCTGTCCTTCTTCCTCTCTGTCTCTCTGCAATGATCCGGCTCTGAGGAGGATGGCTGCTCCACGGGTCTGTCAGGTGCAGTTTTTGGTGGCTTATCTTGAGGAACCTGGGATAGAAGGTCTGTTCCTATAAATAAAATAAAAACCAAATAGCTCTAGGTTTGTTTCAGGCTGCTACGGCTTTTGTTGGAGAAGTAGGCCTTTTGTGGTTTTTCCCTGCTGGGGTCCTGATTCAATCCATTATGGGTGGCAAGGTGCTAGATGTATATGTATAGGAGTATGTAAAAAGTGTTGCAATTGCTTAATATTAATATTCTTTTAGCCTGTGATCTCCTCCCTGGGGGCAATGGTGGCTCCTGCAAAGGCACTGTGGAAATTTACAAGAGAGAATTAATGTCGTTCTTAAAAGCATTCAGCTCTGTTGACCATTTTGGACAAATCTGCAGTTTTAGCCAGGCTTGTATGAATTTAGACGTTTCTCTGGGGACTGAACGCCATCCAGCTATGGCTGGT
This sequence comes from Paguma larvata, assembly GCA_030068075.1. Lineage (NCBI taxonomy): Eukaryota > Metazoa > Chordata > Mammalia > Carnivora > Viverridae > Paguma > Paguma larvata. The sequence goes on from CM057829.1 coordinate 15,149,176, forward strand.
CCCTTTATTTTATTGCCAGTTTATGTGATCATTTCCCAGCATTTAAAAATAGATGTTTGATTAAAGTTAATTAGTTTTTCCTCACCATGGCTTTGGTTTCCTTCATCCACAGCATGCATGGTTTCGTTTCCCTTAATACTTTCTTTCTCTGTCTCTCGTCTTCCTTCCTTGAAAGATGGAGGAAACTGAGGCATGTAAATAGATGCTGAGTGATTGTAGGTCAGCTCTTAAAGCTTTAAACCCCAAGTGCTCTCGACTTTTCTCCCATATTTCGTGCATTAATCTGTGTTTGCGTTATTAGACATAAACACACAGGTGAATTTTAGGAGCCATCAATTTTAGGTGTCTCCGATCTTTGCAGGCCCTGTGGCTGTGTTCCTCGAGTTCTGCTTTCTGTGCTGCTTCCATTAGGCTTTAGTAGGAGAAAGAATGTTGGTCTGGGAGGGAGTAGGCCTCTCTGAACTTGCTTGCTGTCAGCAGTTTTAAAATTTTTCTTTTTTTTTAAATTTTATTTCGAGTAGCCCACTTAATCCTTTTTTATTATATTCATTTGAAAAGTGGGTGTGCAGTTGGATTTGTGAGTGAGGTAATGAGGTTACGGGGAAACTTCTGCCCCTCCCAGTCCTGCCGGAGAACCTCTGCGGGGTCCGTTTTTATCGTATGAGGGAGTAAAAGGCGCCGGGGAGGGTTTCGGGTTAAGGGTGTGGCTCTTATCGACAGATCGCGATGTCAGGACACGGTCCTGGAGTCGTGCCTGGATGTCAGCACAGACCGGTATACAAACTAGTAACTTTATGGGATTTGTTGACTTGCGTTGAAGCCAGCTTTGTGGAACTTTGGAGAGACTTGCTGATATTCGAGAGCCCATTGCATTTGGTAACTCACCTGTGGGGTAAATGTAGTTGAGGATCTTCGGCTTTAAAGATAAAGACATACACAGCAGCTACTTAAAGGCGGACCATCCCCGGCTATCTGAGAACATGCTGTATATGTACATGGATACCCCCCTTTTGAGAAGCACAAATTACATGATTCAGGAAAAATCTGATTTTTGGCACTTCCGGTTATCTGAATGTACAACTCTGAATGTGTCGGTCTCCTTAACCTAGCGAAAAGAATTTTTTCTCTCAAAATGCCCTGTGTTTACCTCAACTGTGTATTGACCCTTGAGTTCCGTGCTCTGCAGCGATGCCATTGTTCTATAGCTCTGTCTCCACGCCGGCCTAAATCCAGTGTCCTCGCTACTCACTTTTCCTCTGAACCTGCAAGGCTGTTTTCGACCTCTGGGGCTCGGTCCTGAGCCATTTGTGCAGCGGGACCCTTTTCCTCAGCCGCTGGGAGCTGGAGTTGCGTGTCCTCAGGGATTCCAAGGATTCTCGCTTTGGATGGACAGTTACACTCGGTTGCCTGGTGGGCATGTTTTGGCTGGTTTGCCCGTGTAAAATCAATAAGGTATCGGCCTGGGGTTTGGACCCAGAGGAGTTAAGGCCTGGGGTGGAGGAGTAATTGATGATTGCATGCGAAAGTAGAGAGCGCTGCTTTCTCACTGTGGAAAAATGTGGTTTCTAGTTCGACGATTATTATTATTCAAGATATTCTACCTATTGTGATGTTCGTTCTAAAAATCGTGGTGAGGAAGAAGAACGAGTGGAAAGAAGGAAAACGTAAGGTAGAAGAGAGCCCTTTACCCCTAAAGGAGCAAAGGAGTTGTTGCAAAACGCACTGTACACCTTGCTCGCCATTGTGATCCACGGAGTTCCGGAGTAGCTGCCAGCGCTGGTCCAGAGATCTCTGCTTAGAGACCGCGGATCCTTCCCACCGAGTGATTTTTTTTTTTTTTTTTTGTATCCAATTCCAACTGTGGCTTGTTGGTGGTGGTTGTTGGAGCCTCTCCATGAGGGTCGTTTTCTTTCTTCTCGTGACTGCCGGTGGTCAGGACGTGGGAAGGAGAGGTCTTTTGTCTCCTGGTGGCGCTCACTCCTTTGGGGTTTAGACCGCCAGAATAGGGCCCGTTTTGGTGCTAAGCAGCCATGCGCTCACCTTTCCTGTGCTTGCAGGTGCCCTGTCTGCTGGCCTGCTTCTTTTGTGCCTTTTTCAAAAACTTGAGCATGCAGGGAGGTTCAGACTGTCCAGGAAGGTTTTGTGGGGGAAAGAGCAGTGGCCGTCAAGGGCTCCTCTGGGGTTATCTGGCTGTTTACTTGTTGGGTGTTAAACTAACAAAAACCTGTGTTGTCTCTTTATCTTGGGGCCCTTTCGAGGGGTCATGGGAGTTATTTTTAGATTGCATTTTCTTGGTTGGAATGGAAAATCTCCATGGCTGACAAAGGGGAGCCCTGTCTGCCCAGGGGCCAGTCTCCTGAGGGCAGGGATAATTATTTTCCATAAGCCGAGGTATTAAACCACTTCCATTTGTGCTTCGTTGACCATCAGTGTGGCAGTGACATCATGCCTCCCGACTGTCATTTGCTCTCGTCCACCTCAGCATTTTGACGTGGGGAGGATGTCTGTGGACCAGCCTGGGCTGGGCTTGGCGGGCTCTCTGCACTGCGCACTCCTCTCCCTGGAACCCTAGTGTCCATCCGGAAGCGGAGCTGCTGACCTGGGTGTCTACAGTCGGGCTTCAAGCCCGTGTTCTGTTGAACCTATGAAGCCGGCCCGAGCCCGGTTTTCCCTGGCACCCCAAGGCAAAAAGCGAACGCTCCAATTTTTTTCATTTGAAAATATGGCTGAAAAATAGACTTCAGTTTTCACTAGTAATGGCACTAGATCGTGCATGCCGAATATCTCCGGGAGGGTCCTGCCTCGACCAAGGGGGCTGTTTGTCTAATTTTTCTCTCAACTCCAAGTGCGCCAGCCACCTCCACCCCCCATCCTCCAACACACACGCACACACACACACACACGCACGCACGCACGCACAGCAGCTGAAAATGAAAGCTCTCTTTGGATGCTTGTCTGTTTAATATGTAATGTGATACCTTGTCTCGCGGTGACAGGGTGACAGACGGGCATTGGGCTGTATAATACCGAATTACCTTTTGTGCATCTCTTCCACAACAAAGCCCAGTACATGGCCTCTCCCTAATATGCTGATACGTTTGGTGTGCTCCAGATGTTTTGGAAACTAGGGAACAGCTTCAAAGGTCTTATCCCACCCCCCTCAAGCCCCCCGCATTAACCCATCTTTAGGCATTGCTTCTTGTGAAACAGGCATTTGATTTTCCTTTGGTTTTCTATTCTGTCATGTACATGTCGCTGACGGGATGGCTGGTGACTAAAACATAAAATTATAAGGCTTTTAAGGTGCAAACCCCCCCCCCCCCCCATGTTAGCAAAGGGTGATTCCCTTCCCTCCCTGCACTGGTGTTCGGAAATCTGTAGCTCTCCTCAGACGCTTAAGCTGGAGTTCTTGACCTATGGGATCTTTGGCCTTGTTTGAGTTTGGATCCCCCCCCGGCCCCCCCACGTTCAGGCGAGAGGAAGGTCCAACTTGTACGTCTCCAGCCATCCAAGGACAGGCATTCTTCTTAACCCTCTGCTGATGCTATTCCAGGCATAGAAAAGAAGCCAGTTTTGGGTGTCTTGCCTTGAAAGCCTTTTCATTTCTTGCTAATTTGGGAGGTAGGCCGAAAAGCTCCGGAATTTGATGGCTCGGTTCTGTTGTACTTGATTCTTTGGGGTTCTCAGCCTGTGAGAACGGGCCGAGTGGTCTCAGGCCTGTGACCTGCCCCCTCCCGTCGGCTGCTGGTGGCTAGCCAGGGTTGCGGGCGGTCCCCAGGCTGCCTTCCCTCGCGGTGGTTTGGAATTTTCAGCTCATATTTATTGCTTTTGTGAAAGACAATAGACGTGGTTTAATTTAAGTTCAACCTACTGAATATTAATCGAGGAGAACACATGCTAATATGGGGAGAAGGGGAATCTTTGGGCCGTTCAATTTCCTCTGTTTAACCTCCTCTCCCAGCAAAGGTCCGGGTTCGTTGAGGGGAGGGGTTGGGGAAAATAAAATCCGTTTGTGTGTTTGAAGGAGGGGACACTGTTTTCGTTGCTTCTCGTCAGCTAAAAATAATAATTCAAAAAATTGACGGCAGGCCTTTGTTAGGGAGAAGAAAAGGCGGTGTGCGTTAGCTTGCCTGATATTCTGATAATGGCTCTTCTGCCCTGTGAAATCGTGCCGCGTCCTGCTGACCTGGCTCTTGTGGCTCGGGCAGGCGGTATGGTTTGGATTAAAACACTCAAAATGAAATGGGGTAGCCACTACACCAGAGGTGTGACAGTAGGTGGGGGAGGGGGAGAAACACAAAAGAAACCCAGGTCTGTCCGACCATGTAGACTGTCTAACTAAAAATAAATCTTCGCTGTACAGGATGGGAGTACTGAAATTGAAAGCCGGTTGTATGCAGAACAAATTGGTCTTGGCCCTTCGATAGGCAAGGCTGCGAAAAGCCAAGCTGCTTCCATTTGCAGTGATAGGCAGTCAGCTCCCTCTGTACGGGCCCTGCTTCCCTAATCAGGAAAGCAAGTCAGACTTCTGTCTTTGAAATGGGTGTAAAATTTCATAATCTGGTTCCTCTGACTTTGCACTTGGACAGTTGACTTTTGGAGGGGGAAAAAACCTCCTGTGCCTTTTTGTATCGAGGCCTTTTAGATAGGAACACTTTTTCGTAAACTATTTTTAAGTTGAGAGAGAGGGAGAAAGAGAGGGAGTGAAAGACTCCTAAGCAGGCCCTGCATTGCTGGAGTGGAGCCAGACTGATCTCCTGAACCATGAGATCATGACCTGAGCTGAAACCAAGAGTAGGTTGCTTAACCGACTGAGCCGCCCAGGCGCCCCCGCACGCTGCTTTTCCTCCCCCACCAGAGTGCTACTTTTTTCACCTCGGTATTATTTGCCATTGGCCCACTCTTTGAGCTTTGTTGATAAGTTGTGAAAAGAACAGTCTTTCCCTGCACAAAATCTCTGATGTGAAAGGTGAAAGAATGACCCAAACAGAACTGTGGGGTTGGATGCCTTACTCTGATTTGTGTCATGATAGGTTGTGCAGTCCTCCTCGGTTTCCTCACCTCTGATTCACACTTGCATAGAGCGTTACAGGGGCTCAGGGCCCTAGGTCTTCGGGTGTGAACCTTGCTTTCCCCTGCAGTAGTGGTTCTCAAAATGTGGGCCGTGGACCAGCCAAGGCAGTATCGGCGTCCTGTGGGAACTCGTTAGAATAGGGACAGGTTAGGGATAAGGCAGGCGTAGGGGACTGTTGGGACAGGTGATTCTGCTTCATGGTCAAGTTCAAGAATCCACTGTATAATCTGCAGAGACGATTATTGTCAGAGGGGCAGGCAGATAACTGTCCTTGAACTTTCCTCTGCTAAGTCATTCGCTCCCTCACTAGCTGCTTACTCATGCAGCAAATACGGAAGATCTTGTTCTGTACCCGACTGTACGGCCTGCCCAAGCTTCACCTAACAGCACGTAGTCCTGCCTTGTTTCCTCCTTGATCCAAACACCGCTTCAAAACAGGCCCCCCACCCCAGCAGCAGCAGCAGCAGCAGCAGCAGCACCTGTTTTTTTGGCTTTTGTTTTTAGGTATATTCCAAGTTGGTGTTACTTGGTTTAGTATTTGCAAGCTTGCTTTCCGGCTCCATCGGTTCGTCTCCACCGCCCTCCCCATCACTTTGTTCCTTGCCCAGCAAGTGCGAAGTGTCGTCTTTGCATGTCCTGACTGATCCACGCGTGTTTCTCAGTCGACCTCCTCACCGGAATTTAGATTTTGTGTGATGATGCCTGTATCCCCAGGGCCCGAGCACCATGGTAGGTGTTAAGAAAATGAACAGATGATAAGAACTTCAGACATTATAGAAAAAAGAAAATGAATGGATGAATTTCCATTCCATCCCTCCCTCTCTTGCTTTATTCTCCTTCATGGACTTAGGGGTTATTGAAAAATGTGAGTTCCACCAGGAGAGAGCTTATATTTAAGATGCCTCTCTTTTATTAATTTTAGACATGATTCTGTAATTCAGAGTTTATTTTAAATTTCCTGTCCTTTTCAGGTATGGTCATTCACCCATCTCCTCTTTACAAATCGGACGTGTATCCCTGGATCGGTTTCTTAATTTCGAGTATCGGCTGTATTCCTCCTACTGTTTTCGGTAGTCTTGCCCCCCACCAGGGGCCTTACTAGAGTGCTCTTTATGTAGTGTAGTTTTATGTAGTCAGTCCCTACATATTTGTGTTTTAGAGCTTCATTAAGTAATCTAAAGGCAGGTAAGGTTTTCATATATTTGACTCCACCCTAAGAATATATTTCAAAATAGTTCAAAAATTAATATAAAATTATTTAGTGTTTAGCCTTCAATTGATTACAATTAAAAATAATTTCTTTCTCTGGGATGCTTGGGTGGCTCAGTCGGTTAAGCATTTGACTCTTGATTTTGGCTCTGGTCATGATGTCTGCATGCTTGGGATTCTCTCTCTCCTTCTCCCTCTTCCCCCTCCCTTGCTCGCACTTGCAGTCTCACTCTCAATAAATAAACTTATAAATAAATAAACTTATAAAAAATAAAAAAAAGGTCTCCGTCTCCACACTAGCCGTATTTCAGATGCTCAGTACCTACATGTGACCCCCGGCCACAGGATTGGATAGCACGGACTATACTTCTACCCTTAGACTCCTAGACATCTGTATAATTAATGTCTCCTTTTTGCCCCCCAGCGCAAACTCCCCACACTTTTTCTTAATTGGGGAAGTTGTGTATGTTTTCATTTCCATGTTGTAGCCCGGCCTCCCAAAGCTGCCATGGGATTTATTTATTGCATCGTATCAGATTGCCAACCTTAGAGTATTACTCATTCTCTGAAATGATGCAGATAACTAGGGAAGCGCGTGCACATACGGGGTTTTGTTGGAATGTGCCATGTCCTTTCAGATGACGTGACCAAATCTGTGGACTCCTGTATTCTGTATAGTGTCGAGTACCATGAAAGGGATTTAATACAGGGAACTAAGTGCTTAACAAAAATCGGTGGAAGGGTTGGAAGAACAAAAATCAAGGGGCCACGCTGTACTTTTGGCCTTGCTTAAAAGGCAAACACCGAGTGACAGCTGCTGATGCCGAGATCGTGAAATCGGGGGCCAGTCACTGTGCACGCTTGTGTTGGGGCAAGCTTCCATCGCTAGGACTTAAGTTGAGTCCTGAACCCTAGAGGCAGGAATGTCTGAGTGCTAGAAGACCGGCCAGGCTTTTTTCATTCAGCCGTCCTCCGTCAGTGTGGCTTTAGTGCTTATTAGAATACTTCAATATCCCTTGGCACGGCCCCTTCCCTGGGACCTGTCTCCAGTTTGGTTAATAAAAGCACATCATAGGGGCGCCTGGGTGGCTCAGTCAGTTAAGTGTCCAACTTCGACTCAGGTCATGGTCTCATAGTTTGTGAGTTCGGACCCTGCGTCGGGCTCTGTGCTGACAGCTCAGAGCCTGGAGCCTGCTTCCGATTCTGTGTCTCCCTCCCTCTTTCTGTCCCTCACCCGCTGGTGCTCTGTCTCTCACTCAAAAATAATAAACATTTGGGGGAAAAAACCCCAAAACACTGCCTCTTCTGCATGGTGTCCTATACGCAGTTCTAGAGAATCCTTATCCTTCGAGACCATCAAAGGCAAGGGGGGGACAGTCTTCTGTAATGGGTTGCTAGGAAGATGAGGTTGTGTAGTAGGATTTCTAGTTAATGACTTAAGCTGTGGTTCCAAACTACTGATGCTTTTGCTTGTGTGGTTCCTGAAGACCATTCCAAAAAGGATTTCAGTGTTGCTGAAAGTTTGTCTTTAGCTCTTTGAAGGAAAACTAGTTGGAATCGGTAACACATGAGGTGCCTTTCTTTCCACCACCCACCCCGGCCCCAAAAGATGTTTATGTATTTGGAAAAGAACCTTAGTATAATGCATTACAGACTTCTACTTGGATTTCTTACTTGTTGAAACTATTTCCTGGGCCTAAAGTAGAATGAGGTGTCTCACTCAAAAGGGGCCTGTACCCTTTCTTTAAAAAAATTTTTTTTTAAAAATTGTTTATTTTTGAGAGAGAGAGAGTTGGAGTTGGGGAGGGACAGAGAGTGAGAGGGAGACACAGAATCCAAATCCTGCTCTAGGCTCTGCCCTGTCAGCCCAGAGCCCGACGTGGGGCTTGAACTCAGGAACCGTGAGATCATGACCTGAGCTGAAGTTGGACACTTAACCGACATAGCCACCCAGGCGCCCCAGGACCTGTACCTTTTAATCCTCGTCTTCCCAGATTCTGGTCTGTCCTCATCAGCCGCTGTGTGAGGGGTAACTGTGGTAAAGCACTGCTTCCTGATGTCATGTGTTTTAAGTGTTTGTCCCCTTTTCTCACCTGTAGGGCTCCTTGGTCATGGCCAGTCTAAGGGATTAGGACCAGCGTCAGAACAGTCAGAGAATGAGAAGGACGATGCATCCCAGGTGTCCTCAACTAGCAACGATGTTAGTTCTTCAGATTTTGAAGAAGGGCCGTCGAGGAAAAGGTTAGTACCCAAGGCTGAAAATGCTGGCGCCTTAAACCAGGGACCTCAAACCAGGCGCCAGGTTTTCCCACAGGGGAACGAACTCGGGCCCCCTCACCCTGCCTCCTGGTTTTCACGGAGGAGCCAGAGTTCTGGACGCTTCACACCTCCTATCCTGGTTTCTCAGTATCGTCCACCAGTTGTCGTTCAAAACGAACACGCCTCAGAAAACGATCTGGGCCAAACAGAACCTCTTCTTGCCCCAAGAATTGGCCACAAGGTTTGCCGACTTGTAATTCTGGTCTTCGCTGAGCCTTTTCATCGACTCTCCTCAGTTTCTGGAGTCCATTCAGTGGTGTTTTTGCCAGGTCTGAGGAGAGCCGTTGCTGACCGAGTGAAGAACAGAATGTGGCGGTGCTGAAAATTCTCTCCCTCCTCAGGAGAGCAGAACGGCTCGGCGTTCGGCTGTCAGCAGCTGTGGAATCTTTCACAAAACTTTTAATTTACCAGGCTTTTTTTCTTAAAGGACTTTCCTAAATAATAAGCTCGAGAGTTTGATAGGGAAGTTGGCTATGAGAGCTCGAGAAGTCTGTGGTTTCCTGGTCAGAGAGCGCCGGCGACGTTCTAAAATACTGCTTCGTCTGGTGCTTCAGAAACCCCTTGCTGGTCACCTGCCTTACTTCATTCCTCATGTGTGGTGTCCCCACCCCCCTTTAGAATTTATATTTCATTTTCTTTCTTTTTCTTTTTTCTTTTCTTTTCTTTTTTTTTTTTTCCATTCTCATACTCGAGATCTTTCTGGATGACTCGTTTAAGGGCTTTTTCTTAGAACCTGGTCGTTTGAGAGGTTGAGGAAAGGAAAAAAAAATCCCCTTTGTCTGGTTGCCTCTGTTTACTCTTCCTACAGAATTCTGAATTACTTTTGGAAACGATCTTGATGCATGTGTCTGATGAAGAACTGAATAGAGTGGAAACTAACAGGAAAAGAATGACTGTGTGTTAGGCATTTAAAATCCTTAACCGAACTGGACTATGGTCTGGAAGTTGACACAATCGCTAATTCTTAGCGTATTTGCCTCCATCGTGCAGTGTCTCGTTTAGAAAACCCGGGGTACAATTTTCTCTCCATTCTCAGCACTGTGTCTTAGAAGAGGGCCCAGATTTGTTATTAGTGCACTCAGCAAGCGTATGTAAGAAGTATTTCTGCCAGTGTGTCGGGCCTTACAAGTTCCTCTCTTTCAAGACCCTCGGGTGAGTGTCTCGGTGACCAGCCTATTGTGTTTCAGCTAATCAGCCACAAACACTCTTGCTCTGCCCCAGTTTGAGAAACGCATCCTCACAAGAGAGGGAATTGGAGAATGTTTGTTATAAATCCCATCAGTAACTATATTGGAACGTGTAATGATATTATCCATGCTTGCAGACGTGGGGGGCGGGTGGCCCTCCCTCCAGCGTCTTTCATCTCTGTTTGGGAAGCAGAGTTCCGTGAGTGGGGTTGGAAAGGTCAGTACCCGGTCCTTTAGCTGCATGGCTGTCAATCACTCTCACCTCTGGAAAGATCCTCCAGCATGGGAGTGTGGTGCCCAAGATCAGTAGGCTTCATTCTCTTCTTGGTCGAAGGAGGGCACTGGCCCTTCATCCGTGACCCCTAACGCCTTTCTCCGTTGCCGGTGCTGCCGGCCGCCTCTTTGCACGGTGCTGTGTTGCTGTGCGGCAGCTGTGTGCAAATCAGTCCTTTTAACTTTTGTTCTCCAGGACAGTGGAAAAGAGAAATTTTGTTCAGGACGAATCTGAAGAAAACGTGACCATCGCTAATCTGCTTTAATTAGTGTGCCAAGTACCTTGTTTTACTGGATTAAGGATTCATAGCTGCATTTTATTTGGTTATAATCACACTCTACTTAGTGAAATCCATCAGGACAGAATGTAGGTTACGGTTTGACAAGTTAGGTTAGATTCTGGCTGGTCTGGGGTGGCCTGGATTTTACAGGAGGGGGGCTTTGTAGTTTATGGTAGTTAGGGCTAAAATTTCTTGCAGTGTTGCAAATACAAAATAATAACTTAATGCTTTCTGGCTTTTAAAGAGCTCATTTGTTTTGATCCTTCGTTGGTATTTAGTATGAATATTTAGTATAAATAACTTGGTATCAACTCTGCCATCTAAGACAGATTGTTAACAGCTGAAATATGAATTCCTGGGGCTTTGTCAGTGCTCCGCCAGACTCCAGTGCTCAGCCTTCCTTTCTCTTTCTCCTGCCAGACCTTTTTTAATAAGTAGATAAGGTGTTCGGTCTTTGCTGATGATTAGCAAGGCCAGAGTAACTACCTAAAGTGGTTGTTTCCAAATGTCACTTGGAGCATTTGGTGGATTGTTGACTAGATGCTACTTTTTACCTTGTGTCTAAAATTCCCTGAGCCTCGTGTGTGTGTGTGTGTGTGTGTGTGTGTGTGTGTGTGTGTGTAGTGTGTGTATAGTCGAGAGGAACGTCTCTTGTGGTTGACCACTTGGGTTCTCTGTAGGCATTTAGACTGTGTGGGACGAAACACTGAATCCTGAACTTCTAGAGCCATGATTGGCCATTCTTGTACAGTTAATTGCTCTTCCTAAATATGTGGCTTTTAGGATCGCCAGTTAATATGCCTTTTGTCCTGGCCGTGGAGGGAAGAGGTAACTTGTGTTTGAGTTTTGTAAGAAAAATTAAGACACGAGGTGTAGACTAAGCAAGCCTCAGTTAGACCTTGCCTCGAGTTTCCAACCCAGAAATCAGAGTAATTAATTCCATATTCCGTTGATGCCTGTCCCATGATTTTTAAGTCTTCAGTGCAGACATCTTAAGTGTTCAGTGTTATTTTTCTACGGAAACACCCATCCCCTCCCTGAGCAACATTTGGCTGTGTGTACTTAGTGCCTTTGGTTTTACTTGATATTGGGGATCTTTTTGGCATACATAAAGCAAAAGAATCCAGACTTCTGTGGGATTTATTTTTCTTTACTGAGGCAAAAATGAAAAGTATTTTTTTACCCAACCATTAAAAGGTAGTCCTCTGAAATCTTTGTCCGCTCTTTGTAATACAAAAGCCACCCTCTCTGGAAGCTCTTTGCCTCTCTGATGGACACGACATCCCAGCCCCTGAACGTCTGGAGGCCTCTGAGCTGGTGGGAGTCCCGAGATGTTGATTTTCTTGGGCTTTTGATCGTTGGGGTAGATGACATTAAAAGTCACACATTAACGTAGTGTTAATGTTCAGAATGGAAACGCTATAGAGACTTTGAGCCTTTAATCAGCGCCTTCTGATTCTGATGGTGGCCATGCCTACCTAGCCCTTTACCCTCACCATCCTGTTACACGGACCGTGCCCATCCTGTTCTTACAGAAAACACAAGTTTTACAAGAGCCAAGTGTTTTCAGAAGTCAGAATGGACAGGCTCTGTCAGTCAGGTGTGGATAGACTGAGAAACTCTGGCACAGTGGTTCTGGGAATATGGATTACTTGTTGGGCTCATGGAAGGGAAGGTGATGGGATAGTGTACTTTTAAATGCAATAAATGGGAGACGTAAAATGCCCGGTTCAGAAGGGGTCACTTGACCACTCTAGATAGGCAGCAGAATTAACCATGTGTACTTATTTTACTTTATCTTCGGGTGGGGGGAATAGGCAGGAAAAATGTAATGACAGAGGTAGTTTTTAGGGACCTGTCAAGGGGTCCTTGTATGCCGCATTGGGTTAATGGTAAGGACTGGAGCTAGACTCCGTGGTTTCTTATTCTGGCTCAGCATCTACTTGTCCTGTGCCTTTGGACAGGTTCCATGGCATTGCTGGGCCTCAGTTTCCTTATTTGTTAAAATGCCTTTAACAGTAGTAACCATCTCGTGGTGGTTTTGTGCACCGAACAGGTGGGTTTACGAAGGGCCCCCAGGCGTGTGAGGACCACATATTAGATACTAGATTACTAGCGCTCATCGCTGTATGTGACACATGAATTGTGCGTGAGTGTGCACATTTATTGGAAACTTCTCAAACGTGTGTTAGAGGAATTTTGATTTATATAAACCGTGATAATCACTGTGATGACACTGTCACCACCGTCTGTGGGCAGACGGAAAAGCGTGGGCGCGTGTCTCTCTTGAAGTTACGCAGTCACAGGAAGGACCCTATGGCATGTGGTGTGGATTTCCTCCAGTGAAGTTGGCGTAACCGGGTCATTTGCTTACGTGAAGCAGTCATGAATGGGATGAGGTTCAAGGTTGCAAAGATGGGCTGTTGGTGAGCAGACTCTGTCCCCACCATGCATTTCATCTGATGGGCAGGGAAGGCTTATGTTTTGCTAGTACCTATTGATTGCTAAGATACCTGACTCCCTTTGAAAGAAAACTCCAAGAGAGTCTAGTAAACTAGCAAAGAAAAAAAAAAAAAGTTTTCTTGTTAAAGAGCTGCTGTATATTAGGCCATTGATAGTACAAGACCTGAGTTCAAAGATGGTCACACACCAGTGAACTGGGGTTTGACTAGGAGAATCCGTTTAAGGGTGAGGATGCCATGACTTAGTGCATTTGGCTTTCTGGTTAGAAATATGCGTTGAAGATGGTGAGCTTTCTCCTGGGCTTTTGGAATAGGTGGTTCCTTTCCTGACTGAAGAGTCAGTACAGGTGGTCTCCTTATTTCTGTTCTGAGTTACTTTGGCGATACAAGATACTTTTGTACCTCCAGATTTGGAAGGAAATTTGGTCCAAATGCATAGGGTTCTTTCTTGGCACTGTTAGCTGTTGAAATTAGTTCGCTGTGAACATCCTGAAGAATTAGAATTTTAAGTCTAAATGTTTGGTTCCCTTTAACAAAATATATTGTTATGCATTAGTCCAGTTTAATGTTGTTTTTTTTTTTTTAGTGTTTATTTTTGAGAGAGAGAGTGTGTGAGAAGGGGAGGGGCGAGGGGGGGGCAGAGACACAGGATCCGAAGCCAGGCTCCAGGCTCTGAGCTGTCAGCACAGAGCCCGACATGGGGCTCTAACTCATAAACCGTGAGATCATGACCTGAGCTGAAGTCGAACACTCAACTGACCAAGCCACCTAGATGCTGCAGTAGTCCGGTGTAATGTTAAAGATTCTTGCTATTACTGCCAAGACTGAAAGCAAAACCAGCAACAAATAGCCTTAGATTCTGTTCCTCTTAATTTTTGGTTTAGATTTAGACCTCTCCCCTGACCAGGATGTTCCAGAAGGTCTTATGGTTACAGCTCTGAAGACTGTTTTGCCTGTAAGAGAGGAGTGCTATTAAAATTTTTAATTCTACAGCTGTCTCGACTAAAATCCAGCCTCTACTTATGGAAAGTGAAGAAAGGGCAAAATTGCAAAATAGAATGTTAGTGGGACCTTTAATAACCCCTGGCATGAATTGCGGAATTGTACATATAGAGTAAATGGACATGCATCAAGCCCGTCCGCTTTTCTTTCCTTCTTGTAGATCTGTCTTTCCGGGGTCATTTTCCTTTTGCCTGAAAGGACTTTAAATACTTGTCTGCTGGTGTTGGATGACTCTTCCAGCCTTTATATGTCTGAAGCTTTTTATGTCCTCCTTTAAAATACATATATATTTGTAAAAATTGTAGGATTACTTCCAGTTCTAAGAAATTTACCTTCATTTTACTTATTACTGTATTTTAAAGTTTACTTATTTATTTTGATAGAACAAGTCGGGGAGAGAGGAAGAATCTCAAGCAGGCTTCACGCCTCCGTGGAGAGCCTGAAGTGGGGCTCAGACTAAGGAACCTTGAGATCCATGACCTGAGCCGAAACCAAGAGTTGGATGCTCAACCCACTAAGCCAGCCAGGCACCCCAGAAATTTATCTTCATTAGAAAAAAATTTTTTTAATGTTTATTTTTGAGAGAGAGAGCAAGAGAAACAGAGTGTGAGTGGGGGATGGTCAGACAGAGAGAGAGGCAGACACAGAATCCAAAGCAGGCTCCAGGCTCTGAGCGGTCAGCAAGAGCCCAACACGGGGGCTCGAACTCACGAACCATGAGATCGTGTGCTGAGCTGAAGTCAGATACTCAAGTGACTAAGCCACCCAGACGCCCCAGAAATTTACCTTCATTTTAAAAAGCTATTTTGCTTCATTCTAAAATTATAGAATTTTAGAGTGGTGCTCCCCTCCCCGCAAGGAACTTTAAAGATATCGCTCCACTGTCTCCTGCTTTGCATTGTTGCCAACAAGAAGTCTGCCGTTCCTTTTTTCTTTTTTGAAAAACTCTCCAGAAGCGTCGTTTTTCCTAGTCTACTTTTTAAGATTTTCTTCCCCTCGATCATACCATGTCCCTTAGAATAGTTTGTTTCTTGCATTTAGAGTTCACTGAACTTCTTTCTTCTGTAAGTTTTGTCAGTTTGGGAAACCTCAGAGGTAGCAGTTTTGCAAATGCCTGTTTGTATGTGTTCTTTCCCCCTTACGGTTTTTGGTTGCATGTGTGTTTGTGCTGGGCTGCTTGGCGTTGACCCCACAGCTCCTTGAGGCTCTGTTCATTTTATCCCAGTTTTCTCACCCCCCTTTCCCCATTTTTTTTTAATGTTTATTTACTTTTGAGAGTGAGAGAGAGCGCAAGTGGAGGAGGGGCAGAGAGAGAGGGAGACACAGAATCCACAGCAGGCTCCAGGCTCTGAGCTGTCAGCAAAGAGCCCAACACGGGGCTGGCACTCATGAACTGGGAGACCATGACCTGAGCCGAAGTCAGATGGTGAACCCACTAAGCCACCCAGGCGCCCCCATCACTTCGGGTAGTTTCTAGCTGTAATCTGCAGAAGTGTTTGGTTTTTTTTTTTTTTTTTTTTTTTGTTTGTTTTTGTTTTTGTTTTTGTTTTTAATTGGCTTGTAACCCCAGATTGTTTTTGGTCTTTGTGAGGAATCTTCAGTGGCCCTCTCGGTGTGCTTCGTCTTTACCTTCTTGGGCTCTTGGAACACAGTTCTAGTAGAGGTCGTAGGACACTTGCCTGCTAATTCGATCACCTGTGTTGTTCAGGGGTCAGTTTCAGATTGATGTTTCTCCTCCTTAGAGGTCATATTTTCCTGCGCTTTTGTTTGCCTGATGATGTCTTCTTGGACATCTGGCATCACACATTTTTCTTTGGGTTCTGGATATGTTTGTATTTCTCTACCTGTTCTTGACCATCGCCCTAAGATGTGACAAAGCTCATAGGAAACCGTTTGGTCCTTTTGGATCGTGGCATTCCAGCTTTGTTGGCTAGAGCCAGAGACGTGGTTTCCGTAGGGTCAGGTTTGTCCCACTGCTCAGGCACCACCCAGAGGAGTACTTGATGCCTTGTGAGCTGGTGGTGTTTGCTATTTTGGCTCCTAGGTACAGGCACTATTCCCAGCCCTGTGTGGGATTCGGGGACTGTTACCTCTAATTCTTTCTTGTGGGACTTTGCATTCAATAGTTTCCTCACTAGTGCCTGCCTACTACTCTCTGATACCTGAGGAGGCTCGAGAGTTTTCTGTGTGGGCCTCTCCTTTCCAGAACTCTGCCTTACAGATTCTCTTCCATACCTCATCCTTTGAAACTCTCCACTCCTTTTCCTCAATTTCGATTCCTCTAACCACTGGTTAAATTTCCCTGCCCACGGGCTGCCGCTTGGAAATGCTTCCAGGGCTGTGAGCTGGACAGTCCTTTCTTACCTGTCAAGGGTCACGGTGCTTTGTTTTGTGACGTCCATTGTTTTGTGTGGATTTTTAGTTTCAGGCAGGACGTAGGTCCTGTCCCTGTCATTCTGTTCCTCGAACGTTGAATGAGAAGGAGAAGGGTACCACCAGGAAACCTAACTACCGTGTTTGCACTTGATTTTAGTCATGGTCCTAACCTTTCCATGTAGTTTTGTTAGGCATTAAAAGAAGAAAAGAGTGAATTGCATAAGTAATCTCTGACGCAATGTATGAGAATCTCAAAATAAAGAAGCAGTTGGCCTAAAAATAGCGAGTCCCGTTCTGCAGGAGAGCGTGTGACTATTAGAAGTACTTCAGACTCTTTGAAGTTCTAGAGCCTCGGTTTCTAAAAGAGGAAGAACTGTTTAGTGAATAGAACATACTGTGCTTAATCAATCTTCCCTTAATCCTAATGAGACACCTGGAGGGTCTTATTATCCCTGTTTCATAGCTGAGTCAACACATTCTCCAAATACTTAACTCGTAACATCTTTTTTTTTTTTTTTTTTTTAATGTTTATTTGTTTTTGAGAAGGGGGGGATAGAGAGAAAAAAAAAAGGAGCAGTGGAGGGCAGAGAGACACAGAATCTGAAGCAGGCTCGTCTCTGAGCTGTCAGCACAGAGCCCGATGCAGGGCTCGAACCCACTAACCATGAATTCATCACCTGGGCCGCTTCCCCGACTGAGCCACCCAGGCGCCCCAATGACACATCTCTTATAAGTAGCAAAGTCAGGATTGGAATCCAACACTTCATATCTATAATGCCTGGACTTTTCCGCTATACCACGTCCCCTTCCGTTGCAGCCGTTAAATGTAGGTCTTATTTTTTCCAGTACCGCTGGGACATGCAGATTCTAGAAGGGCACTCCGTTTGGGCCAGTGGCACCTGGCTTGGTGAACTGAACTGTGGCTGGGTCGCACCGTCACTCGCGAGCACCTTTGTGCAGTGCACGCTCCGTGTGGCCCTTCAGATCTTAGTAAATGTTTTCTTCTCTGCCCAGTGTTTGTATTCCTTCCTTAATGAACTAAAAATTCTTTATTCCCCTCCTGCATTGTAAACCAAGCAGTAAATAGAAAGAGGGGGAAAGCTTTAGCTTCTCTTGAGTAAAACACATTTTGCTTTTGCTTCCTTTCTGGTATTCTCCAGTATTCGAGGTTACAGGTTGTGCTTTTCATGCAGAAGGGCACTGGGGAGAGGTCCACCCCGGATGCGAGAACATTCAGGACCTAGTTGACTATTCCTTTAGGCGGCTGTTGCAAACGGATCTGTGATGAATTTGTGACTGTAGTGGCTTATTCCTGCGTTCCTCTGGGAGGATCCTCTTACTTATTTATTTTTTAATGTTTTTTATTTTTGAGAGAGAGAACACTAATTGGGGGAGGGGCAGGGAGAGGAAGACACAGAATGTGAAGCAGGCTCCAGGCTCTGAGCTATCAGCACAGAGCCCAGTGCGGGGCTCGAACTCACAAACCGCGAGACCATGACCTGAGCCGAAGTCAAACGCTTACCTGACCGAGCCCCCAGGCGCCCCGGGAGGATCCTCTTTGACTTGGCTTTTCAGTAGTTTGACTGGAGTTGGTGGGCTCTGAGGGGCAAGAGGTAAAGCATTGACTCACCTCGTGGTGTCTGCTTTGTGGAGGCATTTCTTATAGCTCAAGTTTGGGAGGCCAGTTCGTATCTGCAGCTCTCCATACCTTACTCTTGATCTTAAGCATTGTCCCAGATAAAATGGTCACCGACGTGAAGCTGAAGGTCAGATGTCTTCTGTTGAGTAGCGGAGAGTTACCAGATCATTTCGGGTTGTACCAGAGATTCCCCGTGGTCGAAGCGTGCATGTGTTGTGTTCCTGCAGGAAAGCACATGCTGCTTTCCCAAGTTCATGGTTAGGCTGGCTCTTTTCCCTGCAACCAGAGCCCTGGGCTGCTATTCAGGTGATGATTGTCACCAGTCCTCTCCCATGCCCTCCCTGGTTCTCTCTATTAAAAAGATACCCCCCTCCCTCCTGTCGCCCGTGGTGAGATAGCCTGGCTGCTGCCCCGTGGCCCCATCTGCAAGACAAAGGGAGCTGCTGTAATAAACAGAACGTCTGACTGGTTTTGTGCATGAAATTACTTATGGGAGGTGTGTGGGCTTCCCCGTCTCCCCTGCCCATCTTAGAATTCTAACTGCTTGGCAGATCATTACTCAGGCGGCACGATCCGGGGTTACAAAATCGTCCTCTGCACCCTTCTCTCTCATTACTGCTGCATCTTGAGCCCGTTCTGGTCTTCCTACTCACACACATCGGGCCTCTCTGACTCCGTACGTGAATACTGTCTAAAGGTACCAGGCGGCCCCCTTTACGGAGGCCCAGAGGTGCAGCCCGGTCCTCTATCAGGCAGGATGGTGGAGGTCCAGGTGGATTTTGGGGGTGTGGGGTAGAGTTCTGTTGTTGGTCGTTAGGAAATCTAGAAGATTCAAGTTGGGGTGGAGTTTGACACTGTAGAAGGAAGAACCTGGAACGAGGCGGCACGCGAAGGTCCCAGGTGACCGAGCACACTCAGGCTGGGGTTTTGAGGTGACCTTGAAGGAACGTGCATGGGTACAGGAGTTTGGTTTAGATGGCAGGGTGGCCTTGTAGGTTCCCTTTGGACCGTTCTCGTCCCCCTTCCTTCTATCCTGTGTCTCTGGCTGAAGCAAAGTCACGTCGTTACTAACAAGCCAGGAGACCAGGGCTGAGCGTCGGCGTGCTTGCATTTCACCCCGGATCGGATGTCTGGGATGCAGGAGCCGGGGCACCATTGTCACTTGACTCCTGTTGACTCGGGTTGGCTTCAGTCATCCCAAGGAATGGTAGGGAGAGAGTGAAATAAGCCTAGAGGGTAGCGTTCCTGGGCCCTGGCCACCCACGCTGGCACTTTGGTGCTGTGGTCCCAGCTGCCCTGTCCTCCACTGCGTCTCCTTATCTGCTTTCTCGAGGCACTTTCCTGGCCGTGGAGTGCCTTCCTAGTGAATCTGTCTTTATCCTCTCTTCGTCCTAGGCCGTGTGGCGGGGACTGGGCGCTCAGCCTTCTGATCCCACGTTCCTGGCTTCCCTTCTTGCCAGGCTTCGGTTGGTGGGTGTACCCCAGAACCAGGACTCTGGGGAGGCGTGGGGGGCCCTCACAGCCACCTGGCCTCCAGGAGGAGAAAACTGCCTCTGAGCACGGCCTGTTCCCCCACGTTCCGGGAGGCCACCCTCCTTGGGACAGCTTTCCAAGGCCTTGGTGTACGGGAGGATTTTTAACCTCTTAGACTGTAGCCCCCAGGTGTGTGCAGACTATTCCTATCCAGCCTGTAGATCTTGGGGCAGGTGATCCCAGGGCGAGACACTTGTCGCTGAATGATCCTCAGAGTTCGAGGGCTTCAGGTGGAACATGTTTTCCTGGCACAGTCGTCCAGTGAGGCCCTTGATTAGAAATTGGGGAAAAGAAAAATGTAAGATTCTAGAATCAGAGATTGAGTTTGAATCCCAGTTTTTCCTCTTACTCTCTGTGGGAGAGTCACCCCCCCCCCCGCCCAGAAACCCCCACTGCAGGATGGTCACGATGACCACTTACCACAGCACTCACACACTCACAGTGTACCTGTATAAATGCGCATGCATTTCAGTGCCGCCCAGTGCTCCGAATTCTTCACGTGCGATAGGCCCCTTGAATCCTCCTAGCAAACCCTGTGGGTTGGTCTCGTATTATTGCCCCAGTTTACTGATGAGAAAACTGAGGCACAGCGTGCACTGCGCACAAGAGCTAAAGAGCTCCCTGCGCGTCGTTAGGACTCAGAAACGATTTCTGTCCACCTTGACTAAATCCTCGAAGAGCCAACCGTGGAGCGCTGCCGATGGAGAGAGACGAGGGTTGTGGGGTTTTTTTGTTTTTTATTTTTATTTAAAAGAAATTGTTTCCTAATGTTTATTTTTGAGAGAGAGGCCGAGTGCAAGCGGGAGAAGGGCAGAGAGAGACAGACAGGCAGAATCCCAAGCAGGCTCCAGGCTCTGAGCGGTCAGCATAGAACCCGAGGCGGGGCTGGAACCCGTGAGCTGTGAGATCATGACCTGAGCCAAAGTCAGACGCTTAACCGACTGAGCCACCCAGACGCCCCGAGGGTTGTGTTTTCCATAGTGTTGAGAGCAGCCTGAGAATTCTGCACTCTGGGCAAAGTGATCCCGTTTTAAGTCTCAGAGGAGTGTGACTCTCGAGGAAGGAGTGTCCAAGGGCGCCAATTGATAATTCAGAATTCTAGTCGTGTGCCAGGTCCTGGATGGAGCTCCAACAATAAATAAATACAATGAATAAAGAAATTCGTGAAGCTGACGCTGTGGTACGGGGGACCTCCGGTCCGGGGAGAGGACACAGAAGCAGATGGCTTTCCAGCGCAGAGTGGCGCATGCCATGGAAGATGTGACATCCGTGGACCCAGAACAAAGAGCAAGTAGGGGTTGTCTAGGGACCTTGGGGCATCCGTAAGGTGACGTGTGCACAGAGTTTTTCCTTCCATGGAGAGTAACGGACGAGACTCTTGCTGTGTTTTCAGACCCCACGCTAGAGCTGTTCTTGTGACTTCCTGACAGAATGTTAGGAACCTGTGCCAGTGTCTCAGCCAAAGTAATGCAGAGAGAGTGAGAGACCCCGGGCTCCACTGTCCCCACAGCTGCACGGATGACCTGGGGAGCGCCTCCTGTGTTCGGCTCCTGCCCCCCGCACCCCCCCACGAGCCGCTGCATTGTCCTTGGGTGGGACTGGGTCTTGATACATGAAGTGGTTCTTAAGGCTCTGTAGCAGGCTGCTTCTGGAAAGGTCTTTGTGCTTCAGGGGTTTATCCGACCTCACACGAGGACTGGGAGAAGGCAGGGTTTATTTACTTTTCCTTACCAGTATGGTGAGCTCGAGACCAGAGAGTTAGTTGATACTTTGAAAAGGCACATTGTGGACGGGATTGGGGGAAGGATCTCAGGCCACAGTCCGGTTATTTCTATCTTGTCGAAGCCTGAGAATTGACAACAGTATTCTTGTAGTTGATTTCAAAAGTTCCCTGTAGTGAGAGCAGGGCCCCTCCCTCCTGCACCCCCTCACCACCCCTTCCTGGGTACTGAAATGCCCCACTGACCAGGGTCCTACAGAGCCGGTACTGTGGGCTGGGAGCCGTGCAGGCTTCAAGGCGGACGGGCCAGCCAGGCAGCCCGGCAGTCACCAATGGCCCGGATGGTCCTTAAATGAAAGAACCTATCTCAGCCCTAGGTAGGAGCCTCGGATGCTTTGAGCCTTGGCCCCCTAGTCAGTCTCAGCCAGGGTGTCCTTCCGGGCTCCAGATCTATTTGTTGGACGACAGCATTAGCTTTCTTCGATTATATAGTAGGTGGAGACGGACAAACTTCCTGTCTTCACCTTTCTTAAATAATAGATAAACCCCAATCTGGATTTTTATTTTTTTATTTTCTTTAAATACCAGGGGAAGAGTTGACTTGAACATGATGTCCAGGGCTAATTAAAAGGGAGTGTGGGGGTGGGGAGGGGAACTGTCACTGTCCTTTTCTGGTTTTGACATTGCCTCTGTCCTGTCTTGAGTTTTTAAAAAAATATATTTTTTTTATGTTATTTTTGAGAGAGAGAGAGTGACAGTACGTGTAGGGGAGGGGCAGAGAGAGAGAGGGAGACACAGAATCCATGAAGCGGGCTCCAGGCTCTGAGTTGTTGGCACAGAGCCCGACGCAGGGCTCAAATCCATTAACCACAAGATGATGACCTGAGCTGAAGTCAGGTGCATAGCCGACTGAGCCACCCAGGCGCCCCTGTCTTGAGTTTTAAAGTTAGCATGGAAGTTCCATTTTTGTGTGTTAAAGCACCACCTCTCTGGCCTGGGTCAGTAGGGCTGGGGCAGTGCTCCCACGGGTCGGCCCCCACAGTACCTAGGAGTCTAAAGCAGGGAGAAAATTCGTTTTTCCATGTTTGTGCAGTTTCTCATTTAAGTTCACTATTCATGCTGATTTTTCTGGAATTGTGTGTGAAGCTTTTCCTTGGTGAAGCTGGGCTTCTCTTTCCTTGTTATTTTTTTTCTGCCAAACGTGAGATTTTGTCTAGAGAAGTCTTTGTACATCCTCGGTTCTCTTGCATAAATGCACACCACCATTCTCCCGGGCCTGTGCACCTGGGTCTTCTGCGTGAAGGAAGGAACCAGAAGCGAGGGGCCTGCCTCCACGCAGGTGTGTCCTCTGCAGGGTTACAGATTGGCCAAATTGCCTCTGATGTAATTGTCCGGCAGTCATCACCGATGACAAATTTCTTAGACACTTGTGGGAATGAGCAGCTGCCCCCCGAAATTTGCTTGAGGTTCCTGGTAAGCATGCAGGCTTCTGGCCACATTTATTTAAGGAAAATGCCTTGTGAACTTCACCCGAGGCAGTTTCATTAGTGCCGTGGCCATTTCCTTTTTCCGTTACCTCGGAGATCGGATCACAGGGGTATCCCTTCACCTCCCATGCAAATTCTGGTCTAGCATGCTTGTGGTTGCCACGGAAACTGGGTACCGGTTTCTTGGTTTCTTGCCGCCTTCCCGTATCCCAGCTCCTCTTAGTCTCTTAAATACGAACGCCTGCGCCACATGCTTCTGCTCTCTCTACCTTCCGCGCCCCCGCCCCCCGCACAGGACAAGCATAAACCTGTCCCTGATCTTTCCAGCAGTATCCGACCCTCCTGGAAACATCTTATCAGTTCGAGAGTTTTCCTTGATGAAATCGAGAGGGAGGGAGATAGACGCTGGTTCCAGACGGCTCCCACGCAAGGCACTCGATATGGCTTTGTGAGGTTTGGAGGCACCTTGTCTGTGAAGGAAGGGGGTGACAGCCATTAGTGTCACTTGTGGTTCACATGTGCCTGGGTTGTTAGACATGGCTTTTTATGCAGAACGGTCCTTGATGTCAGTACTCTCCCCCCCCCCCCCCCCCCCCCCGCAGCTCCATTAAGAGCAGTGTACATTGTTGTTGCCTCTTGGATGGGCAGAGAGTGTTCTTCCCTTGAGCACCTAGCTCTTCTCCCTCCCTTGTTCTCTCTCCCCGTCCCTCCCTCCTTCTCATTTCTAGAGCTGGGCCCAGGGGTAGGGGGTTGGCCAGCAACATTCTCAAGTACAGGCTAAGGAAGCAAGGCAGCAGCAAATGACTTGTTAGGAGAGAGAGTTTGGGGTCGGTTCTGCTATTAGAAACATAAAGAAATCGAATCAGAAGTAGTGCCTGCCCCCCCATCACCCGTCAGGTAACTATCAGGCAAGAAGATTTTCTCTTCTGCTTTAAGTTCAGTTGCCTGGATTTGCACAAGATAGAATCTTTTAAAGAGTGTAACCCTTATAAAGTGCCTTGATCCATCTCATTCAGCGTAAAGCCTGTTCCGGGGAATGGGTGTAGAGTCCGTGTCGTCGGGGTGGGGAAGGAATGGGGTGAGCGCCTTGTCCAGTCCTGAGCACTTATCCTTCGAGCTTTCTAAAAATTTATTTTCCTTCAAGCTTTTCAAAGGCCAGATCTGGCCCTCACCTCCCTCAGGTGGGACCCCCCTGTCTATCTTTGTGTCCCCAACCACTGGCAGAGTATCTGATATGCAAGAAGTGTTTGTAGGTTTTTTGTGAATGTAAACCCGTTCCACCAGTACGTGGCCAGATAGAGTGTAAGGAAAGGCAATCCTCCGGGAGGATTCGAGAAGCATGTTTTCCTGTTTAGAATCTTCCAGATCTTTCCCATCCACTTTACCTGACTGGAAGGCAGGTGCCTGTGTGTGTTTGCACATTGCGTGTTTTTGAAGTATTACCCATAGTCACTTGTTTCGCTTTAAAGGTTTAGGAACAAACAAACTCCTTTTTTGGTAGTGATGTAATTTTTTTCTCTTTCGTACTGCCCCTTCCCCCATTCCTTCATCCTTCTTAACCTCTCTTTGGTTCTATAAATACTCCCTGGGACCAAAAATGGGTTTAGGTTATAAAGAAGGGCCTGTTTCTAGTTTTGCATCAGATTCAGGGGCCTCAAACTGGAGTATAAGGTCACTGAATTTCCACTCGGCGTCATTAATCTGTGATGCTGAGAGAAGGGAAAAACTTGCCCCAAAGCCCTGCGGTACCAGCCGAAGGTAGACTACAGTTTTCTGGTTTCTCTAAAATTTTCAAATCTTGAACCTGATCATCTGAGTCTGTGATAATTATTTTCTGATAATGATGGTGCTAAGCCTGTGTCTGGCTTTTTCTCCTGTTATCCTCCTAGATTTTGTTTTTTCCCCAGAGGTAGATGACCTCTAACTTTTGTGTTCTTGGAGTTCAGTTATTTTGGTGGGGAGGGTTGCTATGTGAAATTTCAGTAGCCTATAGGACGACTTGGCAGAAAGTTTCGATTATGTAGAATTAACATTAATAGTAATTCCTGTTGTCTATTGCATATAAACTGAAAGAATGAAGACGTTCAAAAGGAAAGCAAAAGCCAGGTCTTACTAAGATGAGTCTTTGTCCTGATGTTCATACGTGGCTTCAGACCTATTTCTAAATGTACGGAGGCTGATGTTCCTTCTTTCGTACGAAGTGCTATTCTGTTGAGTATATGATCGTGTAATAGGCCAGGTGCTTTATCGAATCAAGTAAATTGTTCTCTGAAAGTATAATCAAAAAAAAAAAATACAAAAGCATGCACTGGCCTGGATGCAGTAGGCTATGAATCCATATAGCGGTTACTGGTGGTGGTCTCGAGGGACGGCCGCCGTTCGTGCCTGCTTACCTGGGGATGACCGGGTAGTGGGCCGCACTCTCCAGACCAGAGCCCACCTCTGCCCCTCGCAGACTTTGAGGGAGGGCCCTCGAGGATGCTTCCAAGTCCCCGTGAGCGTGATTCAGCCCAGCATTTCTTTTGGGGGTGGGGTTAGGGGCTGTGGTTACTTTATGATTAGCCTTTGGTATATTCGTTAGCTTAAAGTCTTAAAGATTTTCAGATTCTGTCACTTGGGGACTGTACAGGATGGGATTCTCACAGTCTTTAAATATCTATTGTTTTCCTCCGCCATTCTTTCTCCACAACATAAGTTACAAATTTGTTCAGCCTGTTGTTCTGCCCCAGAGAATCTGTTTGGTTCCCACAGGACAGCCTGCAGACTGTTGGTATGTTGCAGGGCTGTAACCTGCTGGTTGTTGTAGCTGGTGCCATTTCGTAACGTGGACCGGCACTTGGCCTTTCTGGAGCTTGCGG
Source organism: Paguma larvata (assembly GCA_030068075.1). Classification (NCBI taxonomy): domain Eukaryota; kingdom Metazoa; phylum Chordata; class Mammalia; order Carnivora; family Viverridae; genus Paguma; species Paguma larvata. The sequence goes on from CM057829.1 coordinate 15,174,596, forward strand.
TTACTTGTCTGTATGGGGATTTGAGCCGCCTTTGCCAGGATTTCTCTCTCCATTCTCCTTTCTCATGCCTCCTACACATCAGGCGCCTTGCGTGATGCTGGAGAAATCCAGCCCTAATAGATTTTTTGGAAGGGAGATCCCCTGGTCTGCAGATGAGAAATCTAGGGCTGAGAGAGGACTTGGGACCGTGAGAATGTCTTTTAATGTTTGACATGTGTATTGATCTTTTCTGTACAGCCAAACCCGTGTGGCTGCTGAAGGATGCCTTAGGACTGAGTTTTGGGGTGTTAGAAGCCAGAGGGGAGGGGGTGGCAGGTATAGCTTTCCTTTTCTACTGGGGACCTGCCTTGTTGAGAGGTCGGGGAGGCTGAGAGGCACCACCTTTTGTGTTGCTCCACCTACTACCACCACTGTCTTCGGTGTAAACAAGTTTCCATGTTATTCAGATTTTTATGGCTTAAGACTCAGATGAGCGGGACAAACTTTTCTATTTGAAGATTGACCTCTGCCCTCTCTGGCCCTCAGTCACAAAGGCTCATCTTTTACCAGTCTCCTACATTTGCCTAGATAGGTACTTTTAAACTTCACACTTCAAGAAAATTCTTTAGTATCCAAGGGAAGATGTAAGACCATGAATACAATTTTCTCTTTCAAAGAAGCCACTTACGGTTTGTTTGGACGTCCGTTTGGATTGTGACCCCTTGGATTTTTCTAGAGGGTAGATCTCCAGTGTTGAACTCTTCACATAGAAATGTTGAAACGGCTTCGGTTGAAATGCTCTTAAACCCGTAGCTGCCAAAGATCTGTCGACGGCTCTTACTGCCACGTCTCTTACTGAATAAAACCAATCAGGAGCCTGTTCTTTCCCAGGTATGCTTGGCTAGGTAAGCCGGTTGGCCCTGCTGAGCTGTGCCCGTATATTTTTGCTAAGCAGACTAGGGCCTACAGTACACGTGGCACTAAGGTACCCCCTTGTATGGTGCTTCTTTGGGAAGTTGAACTTAATCCAAAAGCGGGAGGGCAAATCCAGATCGAAAATCACAGTGGACTGAGCCTGCTCATGTGAACTTGAAGTAGAAAGTAGATCTCTGACAGTGCCTCACCATTTAGACTAGTCTTCACGTCCGGCACTAGGGACAGAGCACCCCTAGAAGGTGGTACGACACCGAGAACATTGGAATAAGGTAGATTTTGGCCTCACATCTGTGCTCTTGAAAGCTACTTGAAGTCTGAGTCTCCATTCCATTGTCTGATGAATGGCAACCGTGATCCCCTACAGAGGCGGCCCTAAGTCGTGGTTCTCGGCCTCCACACACACCACATGGGAGCCGTCTGGTGGGCTTGCTAAAATGCAGCTTTCTGGTTCCACCCCGGAGTTTCTGATTTAGTTGGTCTGAAGTGAGGCCTGAGAATTTACATTTCTACTGAGTTTCCAAGTGATTCTGATACTGTGGCTTGGAGGGTCACACTTTGGTAACCGCTGCTCTATGATTTAAAGCAGCTGCCGTGTTACCATCTGCTGGCCAATCTATAGCTCCATTCTACATACAGTTGCTATGTAAATCGTGACTATCCCTGTGGTTGAGAATTCTTGGGGCCCAGGGGCGCCTGGGCGGCTCAGTTGGTAAAGTGTCCAGCTCTAGATTTCGACTCCGGTCACGATCTCACAGTTCGTGAGTTTAAGCCCTGTGTCTAGCTCTGTACTAACAGTGTAGAGCCTTACTTGGGATATTCTCTCCCTCTCTCCCTTTCTCCCTCTCTCCCTTTCTCCCTCTCTCCCTCTCTCCTTCTCTCCCTCTCTCCCTCCCCCATTGTGCTTGCTGTCTTTTAAAATAAATAAACTTAAAAAAAAAAAAGACTTTAAAAAAAATTAAAAGAATTCTTGAGGCCAGTTAAAATTTCTCAAATAGATGTAGCTTCGCTGCTCAAATGCATGATCTCTCTGGAATATTCTGATTTCTACTTGATAGTTTCTGTGACTCCTTTAGGTAAGACTTGAAACAAATTCAGTTGACTCCCCCACCCCACCCCCCTTTACCCCCTTTGGTGTATGCTCTGTGATCATTCTGTTTTCTGGTTTGAGTTCTTTGTACAAACCTTTGCTCAGACCAGTGAGTGAAATGTGGTGTGAGTTTCATAAGCAGACTCAACTGTTTCCGCCTTCCTTTTCCTGGAGGTTGAGTTTTTAGGCCTTAGTAGATCTTCTAATGCCTACTGGAGACCATGCCATTCGAGACCTATTTCTGTGTCCCCAAATGTTTCCTTCCTGCTTGTTCATCGGCCCTTGTGCAGAAACACAAGAGTAATCATGTCTTTCCTTCCCTTGCGGTTTATTTGAAAGTATTTATAGACCAGTCACTGGCTGTGTGCCGCCTCCTCCCCACCCCCCATCTCCTTTCTCTGGTGTAATTTCACTTGAGATAGTCGCTTATGTGCTTAAGGGCATGCCACCTGAGTGAAAGGCTTTGTCTCCTCAAAGCAGACAGTGTGATTTAACCTTAGATCACCTTTGCAAGGGAGTGGCTAGTCAGACTTGAACTTCCTATCAGATGATTCCAGGCTCACTGTAGGTCCCGGTAGGTGATGCTCGCTTTGGACAGGTAGGTGCGCTCACGGTCACACCCACACCGTTGGAACACTGCAGGTCTGGGATGCCTTCTACTATTTCTGGGCCACCAGGAAGAAAGTGTGAAAGGAAGTCTATGTGTGTGTGAGTTACTTCTTTGCTTTATATGAAGTAGTCCTGGATGGCCTCCGGGCTCACAGTCAGACATGCAGTATCCACCATATTCCTGGTTTTAGGATTCTTCCAGGCCTGAGAGTCTTTCCCATAGCCCTTTCCAGGGTGTGTATGTGTTGGGGGTGGGTGGGTAGAGGTGGAATGGACGTGAGAATAGGTACGCATATTCTATGTCCCAGTGCACCTCTCCTTCCTCCCCTGACTTCACACACTTGACCTTGCACCAGATTTAATTCTATTCATACCCAGCGGGAGAATCTACCCGTAAAACACACACCTCCATAGGCTGTCTCCACCTTTCTCTATGTGCCTAACCGCTTCTGTGTTATACCAATCAAGTAGCACCTTAGGCTAAGAGGAGAGAAGACTCTAAATAACACTGTAGCTGCCCCTTGGTGCAGAGAATTCATGCTCCTAGTTGTGTTTGCTGTGAAGGGCAATTCCATATACCGATCATCATTTTCTCCGTGGCTGATCTTTTCAAAAGGAATTTATTGTGTTTTTCGCCTGTGGGGTTTTTAAAGGGGTGGTGGGCTCTCCCAGAGAGAGATTCCCCCCCCCCCCGCCCCCCTCAGCCCCCCCCACAGAGATTGGAGCTGTTGGGGGAGAATTTCATAAAATTCTTACAAGGGCAGCTAGGGTCAGCTGTCATCTGTGTTTATTCGAGCCACTGTCTGGAGTGACGGGAATGTGTTGGTTTACCATCACCGTGGCTACGGTTGCTGTTCTCCTTGCCTCAGTGGGGCAGGGTGGGGGGGAGATGTCCCGTGACAGGAAATGAACATACTCATTTATCCAGCTGACTCAAAATTCCATTATGCAAATTCCATGGAGTGTTAATTGCAGTATTTTGATAGGATGTCCTTGTGTATTCGCTAATGGTAGTCAGTAGTCATGGGAAAGAGATTGATGCTGTTCAGGTCACCAAATATCTTTTTTTGAGCCATCGTTTCCTCCTGCCTGGCAGGGGATGGGGAGGGCCGAGAAGATGCTGAACAATCGAATAGAACTTTTCAACTTTCTGTCCAGGACCTAGAGTCTTTCTGTGCTGGGAGATTTCTTTGAATTCAAGTGGTTGGTCTTAAATTCATGATATTTTTACTCTCTACATCATAAATCTGGGTTTGTTTTTAATAGAAAATGCTTTTGGGGCGCCTGGGTGGCTCCTTTGGTTAAGCGTCCCAACTTCAGGTCAGGTCATGATCTCGTGGCTCGTGGGTTTGAGCCCCGCTTCGGGCTCTGTGCTGACGGCTCAGAGCCTGGAGCCTGCTTCAGACTCTGTGTCTCCCCTTCTCTATCTACCCCTTCCCTGCTCGCAGTCTGTCTCTCAAAAATAAAAAAAAAAAAAATTAAAAAAAAATGCTTTTAGTTACTACCAGGTGAGGTCTTTAATTCTGGCTAGCTGTAGATTACGTGAGAGGGTATGACGGGCGTGTCCCCCAGAGCTTCTTATGCCTTGTTGACATGTAATGGACATAATGCCGTCGTAGAAAGTTTGATGTGTACAACCTGGTGATTGGTGTACATCCGTAGGGCAAAATGATTGCCATAATGTCATTTAGCACGCCCATCACCTTAAGTAGTTACCCGTGTGGTGGGGGTGGGAAAGTGGGTGATTTTAAGGTTTACACTCTGCATCTTCTAAGTAAACAATACAGTATTAACTCTAGTCCCTGTGCTGTACATTACAGCCCCAGAACTTACTCATCGGCTTTCGTACCGTGTCCACATTACTCCCCCCCTCCTTGCACGCGCACACGCACGCACGCACGCATCCACATGCTAGCACGCAATCACTGGTGTTTGTTTCTAGGAGTTTCGGTTTTCTTAAATTCCACGTATAAGTGAGCTCCCTCTTTCTTTCTCTCTGACTCACCTCACTTAGCATAATGCCCTCAAGGACCATCCGTGTCCATAGTGGCAGAATTTCTTCCTTTTTTATGGCTGAATAATAATCCATTGTATATTATGTGTATTGAAATGTACTTCAGGCATCTCCTTTGTATTGGAGAGAGTGCGTGTGAGCGAGGCAGAGGGAGAGAGAATCCTGAGCAGGCTTCATGCTCGGCGACCCTGGGATCCTGACCCCAGCAGAAATCAAGAGTCGGACGCTCAACAGCCAGAGCCACGCAAGGCGCCCCCTACCGGATTTTCTTTATCCGTTCATCTGTGGACTCTTAGGTTGTTTCCAAGGCTTGGCTATCATTGTAAATCCTGCTGTAATGAACTTGGGACTTCATGTATGTCTTTGAGAGCACGAGTTCACTTCCTTCAGCTGTACGGCCAAGGTGGGATTGCTGGATCGTACGGTAGTTCTCGTTTCAATGTTTGGAGGAACCCCCTGTTTTCCACAGCGGCCGCCCCCGTTTGCGTTCCCGCCGCCAGGACCCAGGGCTCTTCGCCCCACGGCCTCGCCTGCGCTTAGCTGTTGCTCAGCGACTTGTTTTCCTGTCTGATGCTTATATTCTGTGTTTCCACAAATGTGCTTGAAATGAGTTCAGTTCACGGAGAAGTGGGAGTCCTGTGACTCTGAGTCTCCGTCCGGGGTGTAGTGCTTTCTCCCCCAGGCCTGGCTGGAGGGGTGGCGTCTGTGAAGCTCTCAGGGGACCCTCCAGGCCCCCTGGGAGCCACACCCCTCTTCTCCAGCAGCCTGGCTTTATGATTTTATTGTTCAGCTAATCATCATGGAAGCTCACGAGCCGTGAGGTTGCCTTTGTTGTTTTCTTCTAGAAGAGGAGGTCAGGAAGGAAGGAATAAATTGTACCTTTCTTCCTGGAAAGTCCTTTTGTGGCGAGTGATTGCATTCCCAAACCTAGTTCCGTCTTCGAGGGGAGCTGTTGAGGGGAGCTGTTGAGGGGAGCAGTTGCAGGGGCTGGCCGGGAGTGGCAAGATTCCCCACGCTTCCTGGTGGAACCTAGGCTGAGGCCCCCTGTGGTGGATGAGACCCTACTTCACAAAACCTAAGGCTCCATGTTCGGACCTGGGAGCTGATGTCGCTTTTCATTTGTCCACTCCCTACTGTCAGGCTCGGTCATAGCATGGAATCTCTTTTGGCCTCAGTTCCATTTTCAGACGCACGCACGCAGGCACACACGCTTACATTGTGTAATTAGTACCTAGTTACCAGGATTGCCCTTTTCTTCTCCTTTCTCAGGGGGGAAGCCCAATGAGGAGTGCATGGATATTCTGAGCTTTGAGTGTGATTTTTTTTTTTTCTTCCTGTTTAGTCATTGTCTGAAATACATTTGCAATTCCATTGCTGACCAATTTTTGTCACTGAGTAGGGTTTCATTTGTGATTCCTAGCTCGAGTTTGTTGGGGTCTTGATAATCCTAGAGCTGAGAGACCGTGACACTCGAGAACAAGGCCTTCTTGTTCTAACTTGCCCGGTGGCACCAGCAGCCCCCGTGGGTGCACCCTGTTACTATTTGCAGTACTCATTGGGGTAACATTGTCTACTTTTATTCTTTTTAAGCTTATTTTCAGAGAGAGAGAGGGAGACAGAGAGGGAGAGAGAGAGGGAGCGTGCACACAGGGGAGGGGCAGAGAGAGGGAAACACAGAATCTGAATCAGGTTCCAGGCTCTGAGCTGTCAGCACAGAGCCTGATGAGGGGCTCGAACTCACAAGCCATGAGATCATGACCTGAGCTGAAGTCAGATGCTCTACCAACTAAGCCACCTAGGTGCCCCTCTGCTTTTATTTATTTATTTTTTTGAAGTTTATTTTCAGAGAGAGAGAGAGAGACAGAGACAGCACGAGTGGGAGAGGGTCAGCAAGAGAGGGAGACCAAGGGTCCCAAGTAGGCCCCACACTGTCAGCCCAAAGCCCAGTGTGGGACTTCAGACCCATGAACCGTGAGATCACGACCTAAGCCGAACCAAGAGATGGACGCTCAACTGCCTGAGCCGCTCAGGAGCCCCTTTTTTCTGCTTTTATAAAATGGCTTGACATGAAAAAGAAGAACTGTTATTTTGGAAAACAAAACCTCATGACCTGCATCTCTGATGAAACATCCATTTCAGAAAGGGCTGGATGAAATCTCTGATACCTGGAATTGTGTAAAACAGGAGACCAGGCAGGGGTAACACTTGGAAAGGAACGGTGGAAAGAATTAGCTAGGGAGGTGAATTCCTGTTGGGTCTCGGTGCCCTTTCTGGGTGTGGGGTCGTCCCTGCTCTCCGAGGGTGTGCAGGATAGGTGGGGGGAGGGGGGAGGCGGCCTTGAGCGTCCAGCTGGAAATGTGCTGCATCCAGGCTGCTAGGGGTGGAGCCCCAGCGACCCCTCGCAGGACTGATGTGTGGCCTGGAGTGTGGTGTTTGGCAGCATGTTGACACAGCTAAAGATGGATGCCTCTTTGATCAAAGGGAGACCATTAGGGCGTGTTTAGGTTGGTGGGATTGAAGAGACCCATTATAAAGTGAGTGGCTACGCACCCCCGGCCCTCAGTGGCTGCCGCCCGCGTCTTTATGAACAGGATTCTGATTTGCCCAGTTTGCTGGCGTCACGTTTTGCCAAAGCCAGCTGTGAGGAAGCGTGTACTTAGCTTCTTTGAGTTAATCAGTGGACGGCTGAAGAGAGAAGGATGTACTTTATTTCCAGGATTCCAAGCGTGCACCGTTGTTTCTGAACGTTTGGGGCACTGTGACCGTTTTCTCCTCCGTCCCGCCCCACCTCCTGCCTGCCCCCTCTCTTACCTACAGTGCCCCCTTGGGCGTTCCTTTGTCTTCAGAGAGGTCTTGCCTTGTGGTAGGGAGGTGCGGCATCACTGGAAAGAACCATGAGGAAAATTCCCTCGATGGAGGGCTTCACCCGCTCAGCTGACATGGCTGGTTCTGGTTTCGGCCAGGCAGTGGGATGGGAGAGAATGGGGCCAGTGCAAAAATGTGCCTGTAGGACCGTCACAGAAATGACTCCACATGGAAGCTAGGCTTGAGACCGGAGGTTGGTCTGTTTTTATTTATTTATTTTTTAAGTTTATTTATTTTGAGGGGGAAGGTGTGGGGGAAGGGGCGGGGCAGACAGAGAGAATCCCAGGCAGGCTCCGTCATGCTGTCAGCCCAGAGCCCCACGAGGGGCTCGAACTCACTAACCGTGGACTCCTGACATGAGCCTAAATCAAGAGTCAGACCCTTAACTGATTGAGCCACCCAGGCGCCCCGGAGGTGGGTCACTTTTATTTATTTATTTATTTATTTGTTTATTTATTAAAAAAAATTTTTTTTAAGATTTATTTACTTTTGACAGAGAGACAGGGTGTGAGCAGGGGAGGGGCAGAGAAAGAGGGAGACACAGAATCTGAAGCAGGCTCCAGGCCCTGAGCCGTCAGCACAGAGCCCGACGTGGGGCTTGAACTCACAAACCGTGAGATCATGACCTGAGCTGAAGTCGGTGCTTAACCAACTGAGCCACCCAGGCCCACGGTGCGTCACTTTTAAACATCTGGCCATAAATAGTGTCGATCGTTCCCCGTGTTGCTGAGGTTTGCTTCAGTGACTAGATCTCTACCCTTCTCCCGCATTTATTACCCCCTTCCATTGTTTTCACATTCTATTAGGATCATGTAGAGCTTCTGGCTTCTCTCCCAGTTCTTCCTGTCTTTTCCCTGCTATCGGCCGTCCTGCCCTGCGGGGAAATCCAGCGGAACCAGGCAGCCCTGAAGCGTGGTGACAGGTCTGTGGCCGTGGCCTCCTTCGGTAGGCAGCGGACCTCGTGGCTTTATCGCTTCCTGTTTGTGGACCAGGACAAGGGGCTCAAACAGTCAGGATTAATAAGAAGGGCGTAATCGAACAGCAGGTCCGAGCCCTTCCGAGTCGAAGTGGTGCGTGCAGCTTGAGTGTTTATCCGGAGTCTCCTACGAGAGGTTGGACTTTTCTCTGGTTTGTTTCCTGGAACCATTTTCAGCGGGGGTCGGAAATGGTCAGGGAGCTTGGATGCTCAGAGGGAAGCTGACTAGGCCGTCGGCCACCGCATCGGCTTGTTTGGGTTTCTGCATACTTCCAGGCTCTTCCGTGGGAGTTTCTGCCACAGGCTTTGCTCCGATCCTGTAGCGAGTCCACTGAGCTATTTTTGTAAGTATCCCCGCAAGTATAAATAGGAGATCTCCGGGAAGGAGCGATAAATCCCTCCTCTCGGGAGCAGCAGGGGTTTGTTGGTTAAATGGCTGTAAGACAGATAATTGTATTTGACAAGCTCCCCTGTAGGTCAGAATGACGTTCCCCTCGTGGAGAAACTTTCATTTTGTGCTGTCAGTGAGGTCTAGTCGGGAGACTTTCCCCCCAGACTCTTCTGAGGGTTCTCCTCAGCCGCCGGCGGTGAAGGTGGGCGTGTGTGTCCTGCAGATGTTCACTGTCTGCTTGTCACCTGCTGCCGTCCACAGATGTGACCTCTACCCACTTAGTGCGTTCATGGCACCAGGCGAAGGCCGGGGGTCTCACACCTGCATAGTCAGCCTGGGCCCGCCAGGTGGCCGAGGAGGAGGAGCCAGGAGAGCAGTGCCTTACGTCGTCACGGGTGGTTCTTGAGGAGGTCACGGGACAGACTGTTGTGAGTTTTGGAAGATAGGATGAGGGTACCTCCCCTTCCTTCCTTCCCCTTTATATTGTTCTGGTTTAAGAAGTCACTTGGTTTGGTCCGATTCAGCGTCGCCATTTAGAAAGCTGTTTCAGTTTCCTGGCCTCACGTACGGTTACTCTGTGCCGCCTCGAATGTGGGTGGGGATTCAACATCACCTGGAGGATATTCTTTCTACGCATGGTTAGGCAGGACGGAGACTTCCCTGTCTGTGACTCCCTTTTGCCTTCCTTGTGTTTCTGTTTTTGTTTTAAAAATTTTTTAATTTGTTAAAATTACATCGTAGTTAACGTAGTGTTTAAATTTGTTTCAGGTATACAATACAATGATTCAACAATTCTGTACGTCACCCGGCACTCATCACGGACCAGCACCCTCCTTAATCCCCATCAGCTATTTCATTCATCCCCCCCCCCCCACCTCCCCTCTGGTGACCCCTCAGTTTGTTCTCTGTTGTTTAGAGTCTGTTTCTTGGTTTTATTTTTTTTCTCTTTGCTCATTTGTTTCTTAAATCCCACATATGAATGAAATCCTATGGCGTTTGTCTTTCTGTGACTTAATTCGTTTGGCATTGTACTCTCTAGCTCCATCTGTGTTACTAATGCATGCATGGCAAGATTTCATTCTTTTTTATAGCCGAGTAATAGTCCCTTGTGTATATGTACACCATGTCTTTATCCATTCATCTGTTGATGGTCTTTTGCCTTTAGGTTGACAGACTTGTTTTTTGTGTAAGTTTCCATGCCACTGATGGTGTGTCTCCTAGATCCGTCATGGCCACTGTCAGTAGTCCGTGGAGCCCGAGATGAGTCAGAGTCTGGGATGCCACGTGAGCCCCCGTTTTCAGGCGTAAGAATGAGTGCCATTACTGCAAGGCCACAAAGCACAAACAGCAAAAAGGAGGATACTTGCTGTCCTTACATCTGCTAGCAGATTCTTTAATCATGATCAAGGTTCTTCATCATAGGCAATTGTCATAAAAGCCTAGACCTCTTTCATAAAGGTTGAAGAAGAGAGAAAGTGTGAATTGTAGTGAATCCTTTCATTACAGAACAGACTTCACTCAGCATTTCGGTTTGTGAGAGCTTTAGTAACCCCCCATGCTTCAAAAATTACACATGATTTACGTTTCAGCCTGCCGCGTGTATTTGTCAGAGCCCCAAGATGAATATTTTGGGTTCCTTAGTGAAGGAAACGTTAGGTCCGTGGTGCATTACTTTAGGTTTGCTTTATCTATTTCCCCACCTCTTAAGTTTATTTATTTTGAGAGAGCGTGAGCGCATGAGCCAGGGAGGGGCAGAGAGAGAATCCCAAGCAGGCTCTGTACTGTCTGCGCAGAGCCCAGCTCGGGGCTCCATCCCACGAACCATGAGGTTATGACCTGCTTTGAAATCAAGAGTCAGATGCTTAACTGACTGAGCCACCCAGGCGCCCCTTGTCTCTTGTCTTGGTGGTAGGAATCCTTTTCGGGGGAGGTGCGTATTTCAGAAGGCCATCTGGGGGATGGCATGGCATGTTTTTAGTACCTACATAAAACACTGGATTGGGAGTTTCTGTGTATTTTCCAGACAAGGACCTTGAGTCGCAGTGGAGTGGACAGGATAAAAGGGCAATGCTGCTAGTGTTCATACTGCTACTTTCCTTACACAGCGGCTGGTTTCTTAGCCCCCGTCATTTCTTGCCTGCATTAGTGCAGGTCCTAAAAATTGGATAATGCCAGGGTTTTTCATAAAGCCGTGAAACCCAGAGCCCCTTGTTCCCTGCAGTGGTGATCCCTGAGCTGGCATCTGAAGACTCTCTATTGCCATCTCTTGGCACTTGTTGGCTACTTCATGGGATTTCCAGGGGGGCGGGGAAACGGTACAGGCTCTCTTCTCAATTGTCACCAGTTAAAGAAAGCAGAGCTTGGTTAGTGGACTTAACTGCCTGAGAGGCAGGGGTTGGGAGAAGCCGAAGCCTACTCTGGATTGTTCTGGGACTAGCTGGCGTTCCCAGCACTGCCTTTGTGCTCTGGTGTGTCACGTGCTGGTGGGGCTTAGAGTCTCCCCCACCATGCGACTCTGTGGAGAATGTTTCTGGTGGGAAGTTCATCCCACCAGCAGTCAGCAGGACTGACTCCGGTTAGACTCCGAGAAGGATTCCAGCGGATTTTGGTTTTTGATGGATGAGCTGTGAAGCATTGCGAGCTGTGACTTCCTCTTGTAGTTTTCTTTCCTTTCCTTGAAGGAAGACCTGCTTCTTGCCTCATAGAGCGATTCACTGTCCCTCCCCAGTCATCACCTTGGCCAGGAAGCGGGGAGATTTCTAGTCTTTGGCAGTTGGATATCAAGTAACCTAAAATTGGGAAAATGCCTTTTTTTCCCCCTCCTGGAAATATTTTAAAAACAAAATTGGCAGTGCCACCTCCAGACAGGGTGCAAAGGCAGATTAACATTTTAACTGGCTCTTTGAGGCTTTTAAAACTGAATGTACTTCAGATAACTTGTTCACACCTTGTAACTGCAGTAACATATTAGGAATTTCTTTGGCCGGATCCTGGCTAGATTCCTCGCTTGCACGTGGTGTTCTGTGACTCTTCCCTTTTTCGCTCCTGCCGTAAGATACAGTTTTTGCTCAGGATTGCCCTGAAACCCACAGTCTTTGTAGAGAAAGAGCATTTGCAGCTTTGGGATGCTGGACTTGGAGTTGGAATCCCTGATTTAAAAAAAAAAGAAAAAAAAAGGCGGGGGGGGGGTCGTTTATGGTGCTTGGGGTGGCCAGACAGCTTGCCATAGGTGATAAACCACAACACATGTGACATTTGTGACTGACAGAACAAAAGGGCTTTGTTGCCGCTTTAATTGTTGATTAATGATGATCCCTCTCAAATGTGACACGATTGCTTTCTAGAACACAAAAGAAATCAATGTCAAATATTTCCTTGATCATGACAGTCATGATTTCCAGGCAGTCCGTGGTTCTTTGACATTTCAGGGTGCCACATAAGATTTATGAAAAACAACAACAACTCTGTAATTGCATAGTTTCCAATTAATTGAACCAAAAGCTTTACCGCGCATTACTTTTCATACCACCTGGGTGGGGTGTCCCCGTCCCCCTGAGATTCATGGGGCCTAGGACTGGTCTTCTTAGGAAGGTTCCGTGCTGCATCGCTTACTGATGTTTCGTGCTATTCCTGAATTTTGATACTCTCCTTCCCCAGTCCTTTCTCGCTGCTGTCTGCTCTCCAGTGCGTGAGTTCTGCGGGAGTGTGGTGTTCCTGAGCCGCGGGCACCTCTTCCCGAGGCAGGTGGTGAAATTGGGGTTTGCAGGGCCTGCCTTTCTCTTCGGGCCCGTGTTCTGATGGGCAGGGTCGGTGAATATACATATTTAAGTGATGTTCGTATTCCTGTGGGTGTCTTCGGGTCCTGAATGAAGTTGACGTGTTGCCCTGCATGAGGGATTCGTTCGTAATTGAAAGGATGAACTCTTAAGGAAGCAGCGTGCAGGATAAAAGTAAAAGGAATTGTGGAACATGTTTCGGCATTGTGCCATCTTTTAAGATCTCCGTATGTATTTTAATTTTTCTGCTCTCCCTGTCTGAAGTGTGAGACTGGACTTCAGGTCAGGATCTGGAAGTTCTCAAGTTTGCTGCACTGCCGGAGAACCAGCAGTTAGAAGGAGGGTGTTGGGCATCTTGAGTGAAGCAACACAGGCCACTGGGAGACCGAGGTTACGCTTTCCCGCGGGGCGCCCGCCAAAGATCGGTGTTTCTCCCGGAGAATTATGAAGCCACGGACCCAGAAGGAATTTATTACAGGAATTACTGTATTCAAGTTTTATAGAGGAGATCAGATAAGATGGAGTTAAAGGAGCCTCTGTTTCCCCCTTTGCATAGCCCTACCCCCCACCCCCTTTAAATAAGGAAACAGAAGGCCACCTTGCCCGAGATCACAATGTAGTTGCACCAGAGTCCCGGTTTTGATACCCCTGTCCTTCTGCCTCTGTACCACTCTGACCAAGCCAGGCTCCTGGGAGCATTCATTTTGAGGGGATTCAACCAACAGCCATTCCTTAAATCTGGTTGATAGCACCCTCGATTCTAAACAGCGCCCATGCAACTTAATTAAGACAAGCGCCACAGATATTTCACGTCCTGTGGTTTTTTTTTAGCATAAACAGACTCTTTCATCGCTTTATGGGCAACGCAAGAAACGAGGCCCGTGAATCAGTATGGCGAGGTCTCTAGAATCCCCACAGAGCGAGCATTCTCTGTGGTGAGACTCTCCTCCTGCAGCCAGCTGGCCTCCCTTTTCTGTCCTGTGACATCCTCACGACCTGGTAAAACAAACACCGATAGGAAGCCTGGAGCAGGGTGGGAGGCGAGCCCAGAAGGGGCCCGGCCGCTGGTTCCAGTCTGGATCCAGTCGGGCTCCGCTCGCCTCTGGGTTCACTTGAGGATGTGTTTATTTTCTCTTCACTGTACAGGATGTTTACAGCCAGCCTGTGTGGTTTGCCCACAACTGCACTTGTATTTGAATTTGGTGGGCAGCTTGCCCTGGGGCAGGGGATATCCCCTGCTCGACCCCCCACAATCGTCAACGCGCACACACACATACACGTGCGCGTACACACACACACACACACACACACACTCTCTCTCTCTCTCTATCTCTCTCTCTCTCTCTCTCTCTCAGTCACTCACTCATGTTTCTTTGAGTAGCTGCCAGGTTTGTAGTGTGTGTGTCTGGGGGTAGAATAGAGTGGGTAATTATTTGGGGGATGGAAACACAGGAATTTTTTTTTTTTTTTTGAATAGGTCTTTCAGTAAGTTGGCAAAGCTTCAGGCCCTGCTCCCACACCAGCACAAAGAACGCAGCCATGCTGGTCATTTTAAATTTGCCAGACACAACGTGTCTTCTTTTATTTATTTATTTATTTATTTATTTATTTATTTATTTATTTATGAGCAGACTCTCCTCTCGTACCCATTCTCTGCTCTTTGTTTAGAATCGAGATGTAATCTAAATAATTGGATTTACCAGCTCACTCCCCCCCCCCCCCCCCCATATCGGAAAATTGAGTTAATAAAATGGCATTTTGGCATACACGTCCCTCAAGGGGCCAGCTGGGCATTGCTTCCAGTCGCCCAGTCCCCTTCACTCCTGCCTTCTCCAGCCGAGTGGTGTACATGCACCGTGTCCTCCTCGGGTTTGTAAACTGTCAGAAATCCTGGGCAGAAATGGTATTTAATTAACCTAGAAATTGGGGTTGTGCCATATTCAGGTCTGCCCTAGGGATTGAGGGCACAGATAGCAATAAGCTGGTTCCCTCTGTCCTGGAGAGAGAGTCCGGAGGAAACCCGGGGTACCAGGGCAACCCTCCTGAGTCTTGTGATGGCAGGCTGCCTGGGAAGCTTCTGAAGGCAGATCTGAGGAGGGCAGGAAGGGAGCACGGGGCGCAGGGGGGGAGGGGGGGAACCTATTTGGCATAGAACTTAGCTCATTGGTGGGATTTCTTTACAGGTGTTGTCTTGCAGGTTTTTTCTCTCCTCCTCTCGCAGTTTATTAACTTTCAAAATAGTGCTGGTGTTTCTTTTCTACCATGAAGGTTTTGTACTTTTTTTAAAAAAATTAAATATGAAACATTTAAAGATTTATTTCGGTCAAAAAATTTTTAAGTTTATTTTGAGAACAAGAACGTGAACAAGAGAGAGAGAATTCTAAGCAGGCTCTGCCCTGTTGGTGCAAACTGCGAGATCATGACCTGAGCCGAAACCCAAGAGGTGGGCACTTAACCTACCGAGCCACCCAGGTGCCCCTGTTTGGGTAAAATTTTAAGTGATGAAGCAAAACATTTCTTTTGGCTGTTGACCATGCCAGCTAAACCCCAAATGAGAGAAAACTCAGGAGAAAAAGAATGTCACCATTTGTGTAGCTTGGGGAGTGAATGGGGGGAAAAGGAGGAAGATGCCCCCCCCTTCCCCCCCAGCCCCTAGGAGCTCAGACAGCTTGATCCTGCAGTGCACGCAGTGCAGGCTCTGTGTATGAACTGTTCAGGACCATTCTTCTGGGGCCAGCAAATTGTGGCCCATGGACAGTTGTGACACATTGGTCACAATGTGGTGAGATGGCACCTTGTTTCGCATGGTGGTCGAGAGCCAGAACTGGACCCCGCTTGGCTTTTGTTTGATGATATTGATGGTGGACAAGTGGCTCGGTGAATTCTTAACTAAGTGATGACCTTGGTAATGGTAGAAACAGTGACTATGTGGGCAGATATTTAGTCAGATTCTTGTGAAACGGATTCTTTTAAAAAATATTTATGTATTCATTTTGAGAGGGTGTGTGCTAGCAACAGCGAGGGAGAGGCGAAGAGAGAGAGAATCCCAAGCAGACTCCGCACTGTCATGCAGAGCCCTACATGGGGCTCAAATCCATGAACTGTGAGATCATGACCTAAGCCGAAGTCAAGAAATCAGATGCTTAACAGACTGAGCCACGCAGGCGCCCCCAAACATTTAATGTTGTGATTCCTCAGGAATGATGGCGAGCGTCCTTCATCAGCGGTACGACAGTGTTCCTGCTGTTTGCTCCCAGCGTTGATGGAGGGCTTGGCTTCTGTGTCTGGTAACCCCTATATGCAGAGGCGAGCCCAGTAGAGTGCACACTGCAGGTGCCCGGAAGGGCAGGGGGTGGGACCAGGCTTGAGCGGTGGGTCCGGGGCAGTGTACTCCTTTATGGCGTCGCCTCTGAAGAGGAGACTTTTGAGCAGAGATGGGAAAGAGGTGACCTCCATAAAAAGTAACAGGCCTAGAGTGTTCCTGTCATCGGGTGATGAGAAGAAGCCAGCATAAAGGAGAAGAACATTCCAGATAGAGAGAGAGCAGTCTCAAGGTTGCAAGATCCCTTGGGTTATTTGCCTCTGTCTTCCGCATTTATTTACATAGAATGACATTCTGGGATCAGATCAGTAAAGTTGACTTTCATCTCTGCATATTTTCCTCCTCCCTTCTGGGGACATTTTAAATCGGATTCACCCCAGCAGGGCTGAGTTTTGTCATGACTGAATTGGCATGGGGCTCCTGGACTTGAGCTTCTAGAGAAGAGGCCTACTGGATGGCCTTGCCTATGACAAGGCCAGGCCTCACTTCGCACTTGGATGCGGCACGGTGTGACTGAGAAAACTGAACCGAGGACCCTGTGTTTTTTAGCTTTTGGTCTTGTTGGTCCTGTCTCCCAAGCTATGTGTGGCCGCTCAGCTGATCTGTGTAGTGAGGGTGATCTTTGCAAGATCCTTACAAAAATTAAAGCTTTAGCTGAGTTTATTTATTTTGAAAGGAGGAAGCAAGTGGGAGAGGAGCAGAAGAGAGAGAGAGAAAGGAGGACAGCGGATCCAAAGCAGACTCTATGCTCAGACTCACCAACTGTGAGATCATGACATGAACCGAAGGCAGATGCTTAACTGACTCAGCCACCCAGGCGCCCCAAAGCCTTTGGCTTTTAACATTTGTCTCAAATACCAAACAAATAGCAGCCCGTGTCTATATTCTCTGAGCTGTCTGAATTTTTTCATCCTTTACCTCATGTGAGTACACACTCACATCATGGAAGGGAAGTAGCAGCAGCAACGATGGCGTGTGGTTCGACCTGAGACCGCCTGTCTTCACTCACCCCAGTGGCCCCCAGCCCTGGAGTTTCACACACTGTAAATAATGTATTCATCTATAAATACATTGATTCAGGTCTTCCTCCGTTGGTTTAAGTTGGTTTGGTCTGTTTAACTTGGCTAGCTGCAGAGTTTGATTTAATTCGTTTCATTGACTTAAGTATATACCTAGGATTCTAGAATGAAGCCTTCTGTGAAGAAAACTCCTTCCATTTAAAAAAGAAAAAAAGTTTTTGAGAGAGAAGGAGGGAGGGAGAACATGGGGGAAGGGGAGAGAGAGCGAGAGAGAGAGCGGGAGATACAGAACCATGAGATCGTGACCTGAGCCAAAGTTGGACGCTCCACCGACTAAGCCACCCAGGCGCCCCAAGAAAACTCCTTCCTTAATCAGTTAGTAAACCACAAACATGGAAGTGCACCCTGGTCTAGCTGATCCTTCTGTGGTTTGGACGAGGGACAAACCCCCTCTGTGTGTACTTTCTGTATTCCGGCGTTTCTGTGTATCGCCGTGGGCAGCGGAGGGGACCGTGCTGACTGGCTAAAGGTCCAAAGGCTTAGGAGACGCCGGACTCTGGATTCCCTTTTGACCCCAGGGACTCCGTACTCTTCCACCCCCTTAATGACCGTGAACCATCTTCGTTCAAACGGTATTTTCATTCTCCGGCATTTTCACTTGTGGGAATGAAAAGGACGGTGCGTGTTTCTGGGTAAAATGTCAGCTGACGGAAGGGGGCGGGAACGCCAGCTTGCTTGCTGAGGGCTTTGGCAGGTGTCGCGTCTGGCCTGCCCCCCAGCTCCCCACAGCACCCTTGCGCCCCCAACCTCTCCAGGTGCAGATATTCTGGTTCTTTAGCACATCTGGAACCCTCCCTTCCTCCCCACCAGGCTTTACTGATTAAAAATCACACACACTCATTTCCGGGCATGGGGCATTCTGGGATGGAGTCACCTGTCCCTCAGACATACCTGTGAGCGTGGTTAGTGCTTACCCCGTGGATTTGGCCTCTGAGTTGTATCCTCCAAACTCTGTGTTTCTCTCTCTCTTTCTCTCTCTCTCTCTCTCACAAATAAACATTAAAAAAAAAAAAAACACAGCATCCCGTCCGCATGCAGGAGGCAGTATTTCCGTGAAGTTTCTTTCATGCCCAGAGAGTGACTTGTGTCCATTTAGATGAAGATGTACGTGTTAATACAGTTGCCAATTAAAACCAAAAACAAAAGCTTTTCAGGTGGAATAAGATGAACTGGGGTTTTTGTTTGAACAGGGAGGGGAAGTTGCTGGAAGAACCGGGTGGCTGCATTGGGGTCCGTCCACCCTGTGTTGCGGGCTTCTGGCTTGTTGGAATGTGGTGGTTGTTTGCAACCTGGCCCTTCCTCTGACACGCGCGCTGCTTGGCGCCGGTGCTGCTGCTTGGGCCCGGGAGTTGAATACAGAAATTGAGGAATGAGCAGTGAGAAACTTCTAGTCGCACTGCTTGTATATGTATAGAATCTAATAGTAAATTTGAATGCAGTTGCCTTAACTACTATTATTTTTTTTTTTTACCCCAGTTTAGTCCTATTACAAAAATACCCTTTTGTAGGGACATCTGGGTGGCACAATCGGTTAAGTAACTTCCAACTCTTGGTTTTGGCTCAGGTCAGATAATCACACACAGTTCGTGAGTTCAAGCCCCGCATTGGGCTCTGAGCTGAGAGTGCGGAGCCTGCTTGCGATTCTCTCTCTCTTTCTGCCCCTCCCCTGCTTGTGCTCCCTAGCTCTCAAAATGAATAAACTTAAAAAAAAAAAAAAAGGAAAAACCCATTTGCAGCCGATAAAAAAGTTAAAGGAGGAAAAATCACCAACCTCACAACTTTAATCCTCCTCACAGTTTGAGAGGCACCACTGTGATCTCTCCACACCGCCCCCCCCCCAATCTGGTCCTTAAGCTTCAGCACCGCCCCCCCAATCTGGTCCTTAAGCTTCAGCACCCGCATTGAGGGTCCCTCCTCTGCTTAGTGCCCACTCTTGCACACACTCGTGGTGTGTCACGTCTTAAATACAGGCAGTTGGTTGGTTACAAAAAAGCTGTGTTCTCTATAACCGGGGGACAGTGGTGTTGCCCTATTTTCTTAACCATTTTAGTCTTTGGGAGTTTTCGTTAAACTTGTGCTTTCTGCTGATAGCTTGTTTGTGGGGCTGCTTCATGTTGGTTACTCCTGCGTTCTGAAGTGCTTTTGATTAGCCTTGACATGTGTAGGTTTCAAGGACTGAAGGTTGCCCATTAAGTAAAGACTGGTCACGCTGTCTCACTCTGGATCAAATGTCCGTCGTTACTGGGAATGCCATCTATATGGTGGTGTTTCTCATGGGTTTGGGAAGGGAGGGCAGAGTAGAGCCTCATCGGGACACAGGGTGGTTGAAGGTTTTTTTTTTTTTTTTTTTAATTATTATTTTTTTAATGTTTTATTTATTTTTGAGAGACAGAGCGTGAGCAAGGAAAGGGTAGAAAGAGAGAGGGAGACACAGAATTCAAAGCAGGCTCCATCCAGGCTCTGAGCTGTCAGTACAGAGCCCAATGCGGAGCTCAAACTCACAGACTGTGAGATCGTGACCTGAGCTGAAGTTGGCCGCTTAACCAACTGAGCCACCCAGGCGCTCCTGAAGTTTTTTTTTAACAATGTAGAAAACTATGGTGTGTGTGTGTGTGTGTGTGTGTGTGTGTGTGTATTTTGCTGGACTATTTCATTAAATACCAGAGTGTTGATGTAACATGGGGGAGGGTATTGTGAGCATCAGTAGTTTAGAATACTACAATTATTACTCCTTTTAAATTTTTTTTTATTAAAAAAAATTTTTTTTAGGGTTCATTCATTTTTGAGAGAGAGAGAGAAACATAGTGTGAGCGGGGGAGGGACAGAGAGGGAGGGAGACACAGAATCCCAATCAGGCTCCAGGCTCTGAGCTGTCAGCACAGAGCTCAACATGGGGCTTGAACTCCCGAACCTTGAGGTCATGACGTGAGCTGAAGTTGGACGCTTAACCAAGTGAGCCGCCCAGGCGCCCCAATGGTTACTATTTTATGTGACTTCAACAATAAGTAAAGGAAGATTTATTTGTGCTTTACTAATTTACGTGGTTTCTTTTTATTCTCAAAGCAGCCTTTGGGGGGACGTTTTCATTTCCACACAGTGATTGATTCTAATTTGGATTCTGACCTATCCCTGTGCCATTGGGCTGCTTTTTGGTTTCTTCTGGGGTTTTTTGGGGGGGGGTGTTTGTCTTTCTGCCCCCTTCCCCCCATCCTGTTTGTTGAGCACCTCTATGTGCAGGGCTGGCTAGTTGGTCTAAGTAGTGCACAAGCAGGGGCTTGCTCCAGCTGTGCCCGCCACTCCCCATCGCGAACCGGGATCTCTACAGTGGAGGAAGAGCCCGTATGAGGTAATTCGTGATAAATGTCAGGTTAGTTACGCATAAAGTAAAAGTATGGCCGTATATACGTGTGTGGAGGCAAGAAAATTAACAATTAATCGGGGGCTGCAGTGTGAGGACGGAAGTAAAGAAGGCTTTCTGAGACTCACTAGAATCCAAATGCTAGGAGGAGGATCTTTCTTGCATGGAAGAGTTTGTAAATGAAAGCCGCCTAGTTAAGGAAGTGTGTATGTGCTGTGGTCTGCAGACACCGTGGATAAACTAGGGGTCAGTATCTCTGTAGGATTGTGTTGGGAAGAGGTCTGACCTGTAGATTAAGGCCAGTTGTTTGAATCCCTGACTGAGAATCTTGGACTTACCCTGTAGGCAAAGGGTGCCCAGAATTTGGTGGTATTTCAGATGGACTAGAGAAATAGATTTTTTTTTCTTGCATTGCAAGCCTCCATTAGTGTAATGAATTTCTATGGCTGGATTGGGGTCAGAAGAGATTGGGGGTGGGGAGACGGTGCCCTGGGGGTGTGAGACGGGGTCAGTGGTGTGCAGGCAGGTGGTGGGGGCTGGGTGTAAATAAGGTACTCGTGTGTGTGTGTGTGTGTGTGTGACGGTATCACGTTTAAGCATACAGTGCTTGATAGGTCATGTGGCAAGGCGGCTTTGTGTTCCTGTCATTACTCTGGGCTTAATTTAAAACTGCAAAAGCCATTCAATAATCCGCGTCTTCAAATGCCCCCTGCGATGTTAGAAGTACCCAGGCACACGCGTGGTTTGGGCACAGGCGTGCGCTTGTGCACGTATACACGCGTGGCGCCCATTTTATATCCGCGTATAAAACCTAGCCTTTTAACCAAATTTATTGCCCTTTACAGCAATCCTGTGGTTTATGAGAGGGTGAGAGAGAGAGAACCTTCATTAGTAAGAGTTTGCTTGAATTAGTGTCTTTTTTTCCCCCTTTCGTGTCTTGACTTTATTGCCGCGCCTAGATCTATATCCTCCGATCGCTGCCTAATTCAGCTTTAATTTTCCTTTGCTTTTACAGGCCCAGGCTGCAAGCACAGAGGAAGTTTGCTCAGTCTCAGCCGAACAGTCCCAGCACAACCCCGGTAAAGGTCGCGGAGCCACTGCTGCCCCCTCCAGCTACTCAAATTTCTGACCTCTCTAAAAGGAAGCCCAAGACAGAAGATTTTCTCACCTTTCTCTGCCTTCGAGGTGAGCCCGGGTTCCCCGTCGGGTAGGAAGGAGCACCTCATGGCAACAAGAAAGCAGATGTCAGCTGGGGTCTGCGTTGCCGGCCTCTTTCTGTTTCCTAGCCTGCTTTTGGGGGTCTGTTTGAAGTGACACGCTGTTGAGTTTTCATATTTCTCCTTCTGTTTTCGTTTATCGGACTCTTCAGTCCCCTTTCTGGGCTTCTCAGCACCGTCTCCTAGTTTGTTGTTTCTAGCTTTAATTTTACAACCTGATTCTTCCCGATCCCCCTTTCCGGAACCCCCACTATCCCACCGCACACGTGCTTGGCCAACATTGCCTTTTGTTCTGTGACTGCTTGTTTTTTGTTGTTTTTTCTGGGGTTTGTTGAGTGGAGATGGTCTCCTTTGGTCATGTGACGTAAAGTCTGTCACAAGCCACATTGAGGTTCACACTTTCCCATTGTGCAGTGGTATTGGGAAGAATCCTATCGGTAGTTTCTAAGTACAATTGACCCTAGAACAGCACGGGTCCACGTCTTGGTGTTGTTTTTTGTTTTGTTTTTTTGTTTGTTTGTTTTTTGTTTTTTTGGGCAGTAAATACAGTACCGTAGTGGAAGTATATTTGGTCTTCCTTACCATTTTGTTAATAACATTCTTTACCTCAGCTTGCTTTCCTGTAAGAATACAGGATAAAATGCAAACAGCGTACAAGATATGTGTTAGTGGTCTGTGTACGTTAAGGCAAAGTATTTCAGTCAGCAGGCTATTAGTGGATAAGGTTTTGGGGGAGTCCTAAGTTCTACACAGATTCCTACTGCGTAGGGGGTCGGCACCCCCAGCTAACTTCACACTGTGCATTGGCCCCTGAATGTAAAGGTGAAAATAGTGGTCCACATATGCGAATGGGCCTAAATTAACAGAGTGCAAGGTCGAGGATAAAATGTCATAATAAAGGATGAGTTTGGATTTACACGGCCTTATTCGGGAAAGTGGTTACTGCAGGAGCTAAGTTTGTTGGTGAAGAACATAGAAGATTCCCCGAGAGCTTTCAGGAGCCTCTTAGGGCCGTGGTAGCTGCGGGGGAGTGTGTGAGTAGAAAGCCGTGATTGTGGAGGGTTTTCGATGAGGTTACTTGGCCGAAGACTGTGGTCTTTGCTGTTGGTCCTTTGTTGGGGGCAGGGCTTGAGGTTCATGGTCATGTGCTTAAAAAGAAATAGTGTTTTTCTGAAATAAGTTACAGCAAGATTTAAGTATAGTAGAAATAATTTCTTCTTAAACTATCTGAGAATTTTCACCTTGTGCCCCATCACTTCTTAACACAGTAGTGGATATTTTCTTAAAATAAGGATATTCGCAGTGATCCGTTATCCGCATTTAGTCCTCCAGGCCCTCCTCTCTGATGGCTTCAAATGCCCTAGAGAGGGCGAGGCCCCCGTTTAGAGCAGGAGGATCCAGGTCCCAGTTGGACATTGTCTTTAATCATCTGCTTGCTCTGGAGCAGGTCCTCTGTCCGTTTCATGACCTTGACTCTTGAAGATTACAGGCCAGTTATTTTGTACAATGGCCCTCCCCCGTCCCGGGGATCTGGGGTTTCCTCATTAGGGTCACGTCTTGCATTTCTGGCAGGAATGTCACAGAAGCGACACTTGTCATTGCAGCCTGTGACACTGTGACACTGTGACATACTGTGTCAGGCACATCCACAGTGTAGTGAGGTTTCCCACCCTTGTAATTTATGTTTTGTTGGGAGGGTCTTTGGACGTCCATATTCCATTTCTCCTCAAACACTGTTCCATTTTTTTCACCTGTGAGCTCGTGTCTAGTTTTTTTTTTTTTTAATGTATGTTTAGTTTTGAGAGAGTGTGAGCAGGGGAGGGGCGGAGAGAGAGGGAGACGCAGGATCAGAAGCAGGCTCCAGGCTCCGGGCTGTCAGCACAGAGCCTGACGCGGGGCTCCAACCCACAAATCACGAGATCATGACCTGAGCTTCATGAAGTTAGATGCTTAACCGACTGAGCCATCCAGGCGCCCCTTATGTGGGCTTACTTCTCATTTCATTCATAGTGTCCTAATCTATTACTCTTCAAAAAAAGATATTGGAGTCTTTATTCAAAGATTAAAAAAAAAACTTTTAAGTACAGTCTACCGCCTACAACATGGGGCTCACAAGCCCAAGACTGAGTTGCATGTTCTACTGACTGAGCCACCCAGGTGCCCCTCTATTCCCATTTTTTGGTTTGTTTTGAGAGAGCGCAAGTGGAGAAGAGGCAGAGAGGAAGAGAGAAAGAATCTTAAGCAGCGATGTGGGGCTAGGACTCAGAAACCAGGAGATCATGACCTGAGGCAAAACCAAGAGTTGGATGGTTAGCTGACTGAGCCACCCAGGCACCGCCCCTCTGGGACACTATTTTGATTGTCGCAGATTTCATCAGTGGAGCCCCTACATGGTGGCCACTGTCCTTTTGCCCCGTCCTCTTTTTAGCCTTGCTTCTCTGCCCTTCAGTGTTCTAGACTCCTCTTGTGTCTTCCCTTCCTTGCTCTGGAACAATCCATTTCTCCAAGGAGCCCTGTGTTAAGTGACAGCTGCTCTCTGGAAGCCACAGTCCAGGCCTGCAGTGAGCTTTTAGCTCTTGGAGTGTTCTTTTCTCTTAGGCGCTCTGTGAGTAATGTGTGCAGTGCGCGTGTGCACACACAGGCTCACTTAAGTGCATCTAGAAGTGTATTTCCATCTCTGCGTAGATGGAAATCCATGAATTAGCATCAAGACCTCCAACTTCAGTTTAACACAAAAGGGGTTCATTCTGGTCTTCTTCCTTTTCCACATTAAAGACTGAAAGACTGAGCTCTTATTATTCATAGTCTATTTATTTATTTGAACAACTCTTCCCAGTCTAACCCCCTCGCCCGCCCCTCTCTGCTGCTGTCCACCACGTGGAACCTTTCTCTTCTCTTTGGCTCTGACCCTCCTTACTGGGCTGCCCGTGTGTGAACCCTCCTCTGACACCCCACGTGGGCCGCCATGATTGCTTTTCCCTCCCTCCCTCCCTGGTCTCTCTCCCGCTGGCTTGCTTTAGGAAGGCGTCGTTAAGGAAGGGGAAAATGAAGAGTTAACTTTCACGATGGACATTATAGGCTGTCGAAAGTTGTCGGGGACTCTCGAGACGTGAAGGAGAATAATTTCAGGTAGACGTTCCCTAGCAGCTGCAGACCTCTTGGCCTTGGACTGAAGGGAGATGAGACAGGTCGGTCTCCTAACTGAGAAATAGCTCCTTGCCGAGAGTCTGGTGATCCCGGGTGTCGAGGGTGACAGTGGAGAGGAATGTTTGTGAAGCCAACATGAGACGCTGGCCGGCCGGTCTGGGCTGGTTGCGAAGGGGGAGAGAGGGGAGCGTGACCCTCAGGCTGCGCCGTGCTGTCATCTGTTACTGGAAACTCCGTGGGACCAGGTGCTTGGGAGAAGGAATTTGAGCTAAAGTAATCTGTGTCCTCAGAAGCGGGGGTGGTTCACGTCATCAGTTCAGTGGGGGTGGGGCTCTGCTTTTGTGCCTTTGGTCACACTTTTGACATTTTAGTGAAGTTGGAGCCAGGTGTAACTTGGAGCCATAACTTCATACATATATATTTTTTTAATGTTTTTGAGAGAGTGAGCTTGAGAGAGTGGGGGAGGGGCAGCGAGAAGGGGGCCAGAGGATCCGAAGTGGGCTCTGGCCTGATAGCAGCGAGCCAGGGGTGGGGCTTGAACCCCCCAATCACGAGATGGCGACCTGAGCTGAATTCAGACGCTCAGCCTCCGGAGCCACCCAGGCGCCCCGCCGTGGCTTCCTGTTTCCTCAAGGGAAGGATCTGCGGATCTTGTTCATCAGGGTGTCCGAGAGTGGCTCTGTTGAGAATCCAGTTTAGTGATGGAAGTTTTTACTGTGGAGTGGGTGTGACTCATGTTTAGAGAGGAATTTGTGCCGTGTGTACCTGTATACGTGTTATTTAAAAGAGAAAAAATACCGTCTGTGGTTTGGGAGATTTGGAGAAGGGCCTTGCTTAGAGAGGCCTGCTGTAATCGCTCAAGTAAACCGCATCGAAGGAGAATTTACCCCGTCCCAGCTTTGACGCTTCAAGGCTCTAGATAAAAGAGAACCGTGTCTCTTTATAGCTACAATTTACTTCACGTTCTCAGATGGAACAAAGGTTTTGATAAATGAAATCTAGGAGTTATTTAAAACAATTTTGAAAAAATGCCCTGAACCTTGGAAATCCATTCCTGTGTTTATGAGCCAGGCAGTTAAGTAGGTTTTATTTGTTTTTAGCTGATGAACAGTAAGAGATTGACACATAGTATTCTAGTCTTCTCTTTGCCTTAATTTTTACTTTTTTTTTTTTTTTTTTTATTTTGGAGAGAAAGAAAGTGAGCGGGGGAGGGGCAGAGAGAGAGGGAGACACAGAATCCGAAGCAGGCTCCAGGCTCTGAGCTGTCAGCACGGAGTCCAACATGCGGCTTGAGCTCACGAACCATGAGATCACGACCCGAGCTGAAGTTGGATGCTCAACCGACTGAGCCACCCAAGCGCCCCTGTGTTAACAGTTTTTCGACCTGAGGTATTAAAAGTCTGAGGTCCTCTTTAGCTTTATATTAAAAAAAAAGAAAAAAATCCTGTTTTTGTGAAGTCAGATGTGCTTAACCTGATTTGGCTCCAAAAGCCCCAGATAATAGGTGATTCCTGTGTGGTACCTTCACAGTCCTGGAAGCGTGGTGGATCTTCAACAGGTGCTCGAGCTATTAAAGCTATTTCGAAGTGGACAGGGGTCAAATAGACGATCTCTGTTGTAGTCGTACTTGAGTAATTTTATTAATATTGGATGTTAAGAAGAATATGATGGTAAGCTTTTTTTGGTCATGAAAGTATTCCATGTTTCTCTAGGGAATATCAGCAGAAAAGACAGGGAGGTAGGGAAAAGAATAAATCCAAAATACCCTCCTTCCGGTTTCCCAGAGACCATCCCCGTTCACCACCTCGGTGTGAAAATACGACTAAGCCTTTTCTGTGCGCGTATACCATACGCGTCCCCACCTCCGAGAACCCAACCTCTCTCCCAAAGGAAATGCATTTGATTTTTATTTGTGTAGTCTGGTTTTCCTGCCTAAACGTATCCCATAAACACTGGTTCCATTTTGTGGGTGTCTCGTCATTTATCAGATGCCGTGTGTACATTGAGGCGTATTTCTGGCTTCCTGGTACCAGCCGCTGCTGAGGCCCATCCGCGGTTAGGTCTTGGCCTCGGCTCACGTGCCGTTCAGAAGTTGGCATTCGGCAGTGGGACCCATCTTCGAATACCCGCATTATAATTGCACCTCCTTGGGCGCGGATTCCGGACCACAGAGACGGAACCCCATAGTCCTGGTCCCCCTAGAACACCCCGTTTACCTCATCAGCTTGTGGGTGACAGTGGGCACTGGTAGGGGTAAAAATCCGCCTTAAGCTCATTACTCGTATGGAAGAATGTCTGGCTGCAGAAATAACGAAGGAGTCAAATCAAAGACCTGGAAGTGACATTCATTGCCGAGGATTACAGGTCCTCCTCTTCTCTAGTTCCCTTTCATTAGTATCGTTGCTAATTTAGAGTATGGGAGAGAGTAAATATCGAGATTGAGGAAGAGATGGTGGATGGAGGTCTTTTTAATATTTGTTTATTTTTGAGAGAGAGCGTGTGAACAGGGGAGGGGCAGAGAGGGGGGAGACACAGAATCCGAAGCAGGTACCAGGCTCTGGGCTGTCAGCACGGAGCCCAACGCGGGGCTCAAACTCACAAACATGAGATCGTGACCTGAGCCGAAGTCGGACACTTAACCGCCTGAGCCACCCAGGCGCCCCTTGAATGGAGGTCTTTAAGCCTTGTTGCTCATTGTTTATTCAGGATGTCCAGTGAGCCAGAGACCCTGCCTTCTCCCCACACCTCCATCAGGTATTTTCCACAAAAACCTGAGGAGAGAGACCCTCCTACCCGTTAATAATACTAGAATTAGTGTATATATGTAAACATCCGAGCCAGTTATTCAGGATTAAAAATGCCGTAGCGATTAAAAAAAAAAATCAGAGACCTTTCAGCTGAGTTTGACAAGGCTCTGTCCTTTCCTATTTAAGATCATGACCTAAAATTTCAAAAGGAAAGGAACAGGGCGTGAATAGTGCAGTGGGGCCTGAAGTGTTTGCCTGCAGTGTATTTATCTTTAAATAGCTGCTTTGAAGGGGGTCCGCACGGCTCCTGCCAGAGGCATAATTAGTATCTTTCACTGGTACACCCGGGGAAGGGGGTGTGTGTCGTGTGGCGCGTGCTGCGGTAGGATCGCTGTTATTTCCTGTCACCAGTCTCGTTATTCTTGATGAGTTGGGTCGTCTTCTCTTTGTTCTGACTATGATTATTAACAGATTAAAAAGCTTAACACCCGAGAGCCGCGGCAGGTTAAATGATTCCCTTATTTACATGTTTCTCTTTCTGGGGCACTGCAAACAAGGGGGGTTTCCCAAAGGGGGTTCCTGGAACACATACACACACACACACACACCTACACACGGTCGGTTCTCCTGACCGTGGGTGGTGTCACATCCGAGCGTCACAGACCTGCCGGATGGAGACAGCATTTTTTTTTTCAGGGGGGGAATTCCTGGGTGAGGAACCGCACTGTCAGCCATTGTGAGGCAGTGCTTTCTGTTTGGGGACTTGCCTGCCTTTTGTTTCCAGAGTCTTAGAGAATTTTCAGTGATCAGCCGTCATTCAATTGCTAATTAATTCAGCAAGCCTCTGTTGAACCCTTTTTATATGCTAGACACCTAGAAAACAGAGGTTAGAGACAGGAAAGCATAGGCACACACAATAAATAGAGCTTGTACCCCAAATGGCACCCTGCCCAGGGCTGCCTGGGATGGCCGCGCTAAGGAAGTGCCACTTGAGCTGGCTTTGTGGAAGGGAGAGGGGGCCAGCTCCTGCCACGGTGTGGATTGGTATCGGGGTTTGGTGCTTGGAGGACCCCCAAGTTAAAGCAAGGAAGTGAGATGTGTCCAGTTCAGCTGACCTTGTGCTAGACAAGCTGAGAAACTGACAAGGTGACTACCCGGGCCTTTAGGAAGGTGACCCTGGTGGCCCAGTGGAAAATGGCGTGAGGCTGCAGAAAGCCTCCCCACCCCCCACCGAAGGTTATCGAGGCATCCAGGCACAACCCTGGCGAGTTTGAGGTCTCCGGCAGGTGGCTCAATCTGTTCTAAGCCCGTTTCTTCATTTGTAGGATGTGGGTGGGTGGTGCCTGTAGCACACAGTTGCTGTGGAGTCGAAAACTACAGCTGGTGGGTATTAAAGAGGCCCACCCGATGCCCATGGTGGCCGTCCCAGTATATTTAATTTCCTGATGAGAATAAAGACATAAGTTGAGATTTAGGAAGGGATGTTTTGAAAGACCAGCAGAGTAGACAGGATTGCACGTAGTCCGCCTGCCCCCCCCCCCCCGAGTTTCCTATAAAGACCATTGTGGGCTTTATGGACCAGGAGTAAGTATTCTGGTAGAGTACTGGCTTTAGCTATTGAGGACGATAAATCGTAAGTAGGGCAAATGCAAAAGCCTGCGGTGGTTTAGAGGTCACTGGATGAAAGGGGATTAACCTGCTAGAAAGCAATTAAGTAATCCTCCAATTGCAAGGAACACTTCGGCGCTAATAACGAACTTCGGGGAGCAAAACGGGAATGCCTTACGTTGTCGGAGATCTTTGGGGAGGAAGCCACAGTGGTACACGGCTTTTTCGGATGGTTCCTTCGGAGACGTGTTGCATCATAGTTTTATGACAGAATAAGGGGGTCCAAAGCAGTATTCTTGCCTCGAGGGTTTCCGTGGCTACCCTCTTTTTCTCCAAATCAAACCAGCCTCCTGTGCCTGGTTTTCCAGTCGAGTCTGCGTTACGGGGCAGAGTTCTGCTGAGCAAGCAATTTATTTGCCAGGGTAGTTTATCAGGCTAGTTAGGAAGAAATATGAAACCCTGAAATTCTTAAGCACCGAGGAGGGGGGAAGGATGGATCCCTTTTAATTGCTCTGTGACCTTGATCAGTTGTTAAGATTCCAAGACATTTTGTTCAGAGGACTGGCCCTGCTCCAGGCCAGCTGGCCTCTGACCAGGCTTTGCCCTCCCTGAAGATAAAGCACGCTCCGTTTTCCCAGCCAGTGGCTGCTGGCACGGATTCAGTAGTATTCCTCACAATCATCTCTGGCCTACTCTGTAATTTCTAGACATCCCCTTAGTATTTCCTGTCCTTTCCGAAACCCATTTCCAGAAGGTAGATTAGGGGGTAAAAGTAGGGACAGTCCTATTTTATTTGCTGAACACCTTGCTGGCTGCCGAAGTGTCGTCATTCTGATACCACTGAGGTCCTCAGCACTATTCACCTTAAAAATAAAACTCCATTCTCTTACCAGCAAAAATGGGCTTCTTTAGGAATAGCAGGGAATCGCGTGCTGGCGTACAAGCCACAGCCAATCGCAGGCAAACCCGTTAAGGAAGAGGAACGTTTTCTGGAGGAGGAAGTTGGGAAGGGGTTAGTTTGAAAGCAAGTCCGTCGGAGAAAAGCAGGTGTGTAGTAGCGTGGTGACCATTTCTCAGGGCTGAGGTGCAGGGGTATGGATTTCTTACAGGAGATGGGATGTACCTCCTTCCCTGTCGGGCTGTGACTTTTTCCTGTTGCCATTCTTCTGTTGGGACCTGTAATTGACGCTTCTTCCTGTAATTTACATTGATGGTACCACTCCCCTTTCTAGCCTCCCGACTCTAATGAGGTTTCCCTTTATTAATTTTCACAGTATGCATGTCCCCCAGGCAAGGTGACCCTTCAGTGTTAGGATTTGTGGATGCTTTGCACGATGAAGAGAGAGACCTTGTTGTTGGAATAGTGGCTGTGTGACCTTGATAAAGCTACTTTCTGACTTGTTTACACTTCTGAACTTGATGGGTAGAAGTTACGTACCGTCGAGCCCATCATAGCTGCCATATGGTATGATTTGTGTGTTCATTTGAGGTAGAGCCAGAGAGGCCTAATAGCATTTGATCGGATGTGTATTTGTGTGTGTTTTAAGCCACGTGTATAAATAACAAACCTGGGAAAGATTGTAAGGGGGGGAGGATTCCTGCTGTTATTTAAAAGTTGGTTGGTTTCTCCTGTTTGCTATGGGCAGGTCGGCAGGAGTTGACAGTTGTTGGGAGGGAAAGTGGTTCTTGCTGCTAGGAGTCAGTCATGTCAGGACTCTGGCAGGTAGGACAGGTGCCCTGACATTGGGGAATTTCCCAGATGCGGGTTCAGACAGGCACAGCTGGTTGCACACGTGTGCCTCGGCCGGTGCCCCCGGGGCTGTTAACGGAGGCAGAGTGTCATGGGAAAGACCAGGCCGGCCAGGCGGTGAGGAGGTCACCACTTCCTCCCTGTTCTTAGAAGACTTTCACATGGCTGAAGGTTTCCAGC
Source organism: Paguma larvata (assembly GCA_030068075.1). Lineage (NCBI taxonomy): Eukaryota > Metazoa > Chordata > Mammalia > Carnivora > Viverridae > Paguma > Paguma larvata. The sequence goes on from CM057829.1 coordinate 15,205,637, forward strand.
TCTCACTTGGCGTTCCTCACTGAACTCCCAGCTCCAGAAATCCTCTGACTTGTTGAGTGGAGTCGACACCCCCAGAGCTTCTTGTTATCCACCTGCTTGCTTTCCCTATTTAAGAAAGCAGATAGGAAATGGGGCGCCTGGGTGACTCAGTCAGTTGAGCGGCTGACTTTGGCTCAGGTCATGATCTTGGGATTTGTGAGTTCCAGCCCCGCATTGGGCTCTGTGCTGACAGCTTGGAGCCTTGAGTTTGCTTTGGATTCTGTGTCTCCTGCTCTCTCTACCCCTCCCCAGCTTGCACTCTGTCTCTGTCTGTGTGTGTGTCTCTCTCTCAAAAATAAACAAACATTAAAAAAAAAATCAAGCAGATGAGAAAGAAACTATTACTCTTACCTACGTAAAGTCACAGCCTGAATTTCTAGTTCTGAGTTTTTGTTCCCAAAGCTAGATATTAAGCTAGCATCCACGTGGGTGTGCGTTGTTACAGTGTGCAGGCATACCTTACCTCATCCCCTTTGGGGTTATCACACTTGTGCTAGCCGAAGACCTCATCCTCCCCGTACAGACCAGGAAACCGAGTCTCACGACAGATGAGCACGTGACTGCCGAGCTGATGCCTCATTCTAGAGTTTTGGATTCCGTGCGGGGTCTTTTTCGGTGATTTGGATTTGCACAGGTTACGAGGAAGAGCAGTCCTAGGATGGGCAGCAGGTGTAGGCAGCTCCGTACCCCTTAAGGAATTTGGCGTTCCCTTTGAATTTGGCCTTCGACCTGGCAGGATGTACCCCGTGCCCTGCTGTGCGTATCCCTGGTGGTGCCAGAAATGACTTCCACTGAAAGTTTCAAAATTTTACCGTAGTTTAAATTACCTTTCCTTTATGACTAGTGGTACTAATTTTCTACTGATCTAGTAGAGATAAATCACTTAAACTCATGGATCGCTTTAAAAAGAAAATCGAGCAGGTCGCCTGGGTGGCTCTGTGGATGACTTCAGCTCAGGTGGTGGTCTCACGGTTTGTGAGTTCAAGCCCCACGTCTCGCCACCGCAGAGCCTGCTTCGGATTCTCTGTCTCCCTCCTTCTCTCTCTCTGCCCCTCCCCTGCCCGTGCTCTCTCTCAAATGAACATTAAAAAAAAATATATATATATATATTTATATTTGTGTATATATATATATATATATATATATATAATATATATATTTTAAATAGCACATGGAGTAGTCGTATGTGGCAAATCATCTCCAGGCATGTGGCCGTGGATGAGGTTTGGGAACTCTTGTAAATTCTTCCCTGGTAAATTATAAAGGCTGGCCTGGAAAGACCAAGAGACAGTGCCATATAGTGTTTCCTAGTTGTTCCACATCCTTCGTGTTAACCTCTCGGGGGACAGGAGTGAGCGGGACGAGGGCAGACCTCTGCTGTTTGGCTCGCTGCCGCCCAGAAGGGTGCCTTGGACGTACGCAGATGAACGTGTACATACCTGCGTTTTTCTGTGACTCTCCTGTGTTGACGATTGGAGCTTTCCTCTAACTCAGGAAATCAGTAAATAATGATCCCTCTACCCACCCCCCGCCCCAGTGCCTACCAGTTCTCTCTGAAGTTTTGTTTTAAAATTGCATAACTCCAGTAGGGGCCAGCTGCTTTTCATTCTGTGTGTGTAGCCCAGAGATCAGTCGTGGCGATGCCAGCGCGGTGGGCCAGCCGGGTTTATTAGGTCAAGCTACGGAATCGGGACTCTCCAGCTCACTGACAGTGCGCAGGGAATCCCTTCGGGGGTCTTTCCAAAATAGAACTGAGCTATGTTTAGCTTGTTAAGATAACCGGCCGGGAGGGAAGATAATGGGAAGGAGGGCTTGTTGTGTGTACATGATTATGATTCATGGAGAAGAATCCAATTTTATAGAAACCACAGCCCAAATTAGAGAAAGCAAGCTTTTGGATTAAAATGATTTCTGTTGTGGTTGTAACATACCACAGTTTGATTTTTGTCCAGATGAAAACATTTGGTTTTCACTTCAGTAAATATTGTGGAGACATTGCCAGCTAATTCTGAAAAAGTAATGAAATACGGCTTTGGCAAAGCGCACACGCATTCTGCACTCCCGAATCCACTTATCTGATCCAAGTTCAGATTTTTTCCCACATTTGCTAATGCACTTGAATAATCAGAAGAGAAAAATCTGCCCGTAATTTTAGTTAGAAAACTTTGTCCCCTCAATACACTTTTATAATCTTTGGGGTATAAAAAAATCCCTCCTCCTCCGCTCTTCCCCAAATACCCCTCCCTCCCACCCCCCACATTCCTTAAATCTCCTGAAACCTTCCCCTTTCATTGATGACCTCTCTAGAACTGCAGTTTGTACGGGAGGCAGGATGTAATTCTGTGCGGTAAGTCAGCCTCTCTCTGTTGTTAATTAACGCCACGAATGGCCCTTTTCCTTCAGCTTGGGGAGACCACCCTCGCTTGGGGAGCCCCAGGGCAGAGCTCAGAAGGAGGGCTGCTGAGCCCTTTCTGCGAGACCCCTTGTATTTCATGTCTTTGCCGGTGTTTTGCGGCAGGTGAGCCTTGCTGTGGAGAGGAAGATCACTTCGGGGTTGTGAGACCACCCCGTCCTCTCTCCCGCATGTCTGCCTGTTTTCTTGAGTGCTAGACCCACCGGCAGCTTTTCCAAAGTCTGCCTCATTGACCTTTGGGGTAAAGAATTTTCTTTCCTGAATTGTCTAGAGATGAATCTTATTTCTAAAGTTTTTTTTTTTTTTTAATTAAATTTCTTTTTAATGTTTATTTGAGAGAGAGAGCAGGGTGGGGGGGGGGAGACACACACACACACACACACACACACACACAGATCTGAAGTAGGCTCCAGGCTCTGAGCTGTCAGCACAGAGCCCAACACGGGGCTCGAACTCACAAACCATGAGATTGTGACCTGAGCCAAAGTCGGATGCTTAACCCACTGAGCCACACAGGCACCCCGAGGTGAAGCTAACTTCTTTCTTTTTTTTTTTTTTTATATTTAATGTTTGTTTATTTTTGAGAGAGACAGAGATAGAGAGTGAGCAGAGAGGAGATGAGAGAGAGAGAGAGGGAGACAGATCCAAGGCAGGCTCCAGACTCTAGGCTGTCAGCACAGAGCCTGACGCGGGGCTTGAACTCACGGACTGCAAGATCATAACTAGAGCAAGTCAGACGCTTAACTGACTGAGCCACCCAGGCGCCCCTGAAGCTTACTTTTAACGTACCAGGATCTGTAAGTTGCATACTATTTTCGATGAAAACTATTTTGATGAAAAACATGCGTATTCTTCTGTTTTCAAAGACCGATTTAACTTTCTGTGGACTCTGCGTCCGTAGGATTATGTAATACACCCGTTCACCCATGTGTACACTGAGGAATGTGGGGTAATTTCCACTAGTGATAAATAATCCAGACTGCTGTGTCTGCTGTGTTTTAGGGTTTTAAAATTCCTTTTCCTTCATCTTTTTTTGTGTCTAAGAGATTCCTCTTTCTCTAAACTGATTGGTAAATTAGATAATCGAGCTCGAATCTAAGCTAAGAAGAAATAAATGTGCTGTACGTGAATGCCTTTAGTCATGGTTCCTGACAATGCTCTGTATTTCCTTTTATATACTTGAAGTTGTTACATAGCTATGCTCCCGGTATTAGCATATAACGGTGTTTCTCTATCATCCTAATCACTTTCACTTGAGCATGAAATACTGGGATGCTTTCTGGTTTTGTTTTTGGTTTTTTGCTGGTTTTGTCTCTGTGAGAGTCAGGGCTCCTTTTGCGTTTCGCCTGTGCCCTGGTTTCTCCTGATCAGAATGCCAGCTTGCAGATGGGCATGCCAGCAGGGACTTCGAGGATGCAGGATAGCCACATGGCGACAGAGTGTCAGCTTCTGTTGGATGTCGTGTTCTCTGCTTGCTTCGGTTTGACTACAAACTTCGTGAGATGGAAGGTTGTGAGGGTACCCAGAAAATTATGGAGGTCTGTTCCTTCTGGGGCAGAAGCTAACGGTTCACCAGGCGGCTCCTGGTAGACAACTTATGGGGTGGCAGTGGCTTTGTGAACACAGTCTGAAAGACAGCAGGGCCGTTCCCAGGGGGAGATGGGTCGTTGGTGACGAGTGGCACATGCCAGCGGGGAGAGTTGGTGCAAGGTGAGGACGGAAGCTAAAGGCGTCATCTTCTTGCCTCTGAGTAATTAACCGACCTTTCCCCCGGGCTTCTGTATGATTGAGTATTGAGCCTTTTTCCCCCACTCACACCTTCTCCCGGAAGCATTCCTTCCTTTTATCATACTGGCCTGTCTATTTCCTGTCCTGAGAACCCTTCCTTACCTAGTAATGATGCTTTCTTTATCTTTGGGTCGAGACCAGTGGGCCCGTCATCTGACCAGAACCACAGTCCCCTTGTGGCACGAGGGCGACCTGTGTTTCTCCCTGTGTCCCGGCATGGGGGCTGATGGGCGCCTTCCTGACCCCACGGAGCCGCCTGCCTCAGGACTTGGTGGCGTTCCGACTTTCCATCTGAGAGTGTCCCTCAGAGACGGCCTAGCCCCGCTCTTCACATCTCCCGCGGCCCTGTGTTGGCTGCTGACTCTCTCTTCTAGAATACCTCGGCAGTCACAGCAGTGTGTTTGTTTGCTGAGAAGCTGTTAGAACAGACACATTCAAAAGATTGGTGGTTTGCTGCTTTTGTGGAAGCAGTTACCCTTTGTGCTTCTCTTTTGGGAACATTAATGGAACTCGGATACTTCTTACACATTCTCTCCATTTTAGTTCTTTGGAACGTAACGTTCACCCCATTTTCTCCAAATCATGAGTATAAGGAATGGGGCAGTGGATTCATGACGCTTACACAAGATATGAGCTTGCACAAAACCTTAACAGAGGGGCGCCCAGGCGGCTCATTCGGGGAAGCGTCTGATTCCTGGTTTCAGCTCAGGTCATGATCTCTCGTGGTTCATGAGTTTGAGCCCCCAATCGGGCTCTGTGCCGACAGTGTGGAGCCTGCTTGGGATTCTCTTCTCTCTCTCTTTCTCTTTCTCTCTCACTCTCAACCCTTCTCTAACACATCCAACATAAATAAACTTAACAGAATCTCTAGGGGATTTTTTTTTAATTGTTTTTTTTAATGTTTATTTATTTTTGAGAGACATAGAGACAGAGTATGAGCAGGGGAAGGGCAGAGAGAGAGGGAGACACAGAATCCGAAGCAGGCTCCAGGCTCTGAGTCATCAGCACAGAGCCCGACGCGGGGCTCGAGCTCACAGACCGCGAGATCATGACCTGAGCTGAAGTCGGCCGCTTAACCGACTGAGCCACCCAGGCGCCCCTCTAGGGGATTTTTTTTTAAGTGGAAGTTAATTCTTTCTCATATGTTGCACCTGGATTTCAGCTGATTCTATTTGAAATATAGACCATTTTTCTCAGTCAAAATCCCTCCTTTTGTCGTCGTTGTTTTGTTTTAAAGATGATTCTCCGTTGGCCTCGGTTGCAGAGTTCACTGCCTTTCCTGCCGAGGGGAGACTAGGGAAGGTTGGAGGGGCACCTGCCGTCCCCCTCTCCCTGCCATCCCCCTTCCCCTGCCGTCCCCCTTCCCCTGCTGTCCCCCTTCCCCTGCCGTCCCCCTTCCCCTGCCGTCCCGCTGGCTGGCTGCAGCGTCCATGGGCTGCAGCGTGCTCTCCACATACCCCCGCTCTCTCAGCGCCGGTCCGCGCATCCCAGGATCCATCCCAGGGACGCTCCTCAAGAGATCGGACCTGGGTTATTTTAATCTGGGAGGAATTGGTAGAGATGGTTCATCTTCTGTCACAGCGTGGGCCAGGAGGAGTTAGAGCCTGGGGTAAAATAACCGTCGGTCTCCGTCCCATGAGTGCTGACATAGTTAGTCCAGCTTTTTCTAAAGTACCTGAGGGGCGCCTGGGTGGCTCGGTCTGTTGAGCGTCCGACTTCGGCTCAGGTCATGATCTCGCGGTCCATGAGTTCGAGCGCCGCGTCTGGCGGCTCAGAGCCTGGAGCCTGCTTCGGATTCTGTGTTTCCCGCTCTCTCTGCCCTTCCCCTGCTTACGCTCTGTCTCTATATCTCTCAAAAATAAACAAACATTAAAAATAATAAAGTACCTGCGCAGTTAGACTTGGGAACAAGGACCCACCTTGTTATAAAAGGACCACTGGTTATTTGACTGTCGCTCACCTACCTTGTGCACAGCCCGACGCAGACCTCCCAAGGGGGAAACTGGGGAGGGCGTTGTCCCCTCTTTTCCTAGTCAGTCTCCTGCTAATTATAACACATCTTTAGAACTAGTATAGATCTGTCGTTCTAGGGGAAGTATGGGTAGATAGTCCCCCCCCCCATTTGTAACTTCTGGTTTATAAGTACCTTCCTTCTTTTGAAAACCTGCTTCTAATTGGAAATGATCAAAGGGGAGAGAGAAAGAAAAGGGTAATGGCTTTTGTTAGACTGTAGCCAAGTCTGTTCTGCCAGGTACAGCCCTGTGGAGTTTCATTTCTACTCAGTGCTGCGACCCACATAATTTGGGGTCTTTAACATGCACAAAAGGTCGTGACTGCACTAGAAGGAAGGCGGCTTGGAGAACTGTCTGCGGGGTCTTTGCATTTCTGCAGGGCGGGTGTTGGGGTGGCCGCCTCTGCTCCCCGATGCTGCCCATTCTCTTGCATGTCCTTGTTGGATCGTGTGGCCCAGAAGCCGGACAGGGACAGTTTCAGAGCTCTCCCCTGGGAAGGAGGACAGATTGGTTACTCGTGTCTTTGTTGCTACCCCGAAATGTTAGCTCATTCACGGGAAAGTGGGCACGAGAAGAAATGAATTTCACACTTCGATAGTTCTCCACTACTTGGTAGTAACTCTCCCCCAACATACTTCATGGTTAAGAGGACTGAAACATTTGGGCACCTGGGTGGCTCAGTTGGCTAAGCGTCCGACTTTTGCTCAGGTCATGATCTCGTGGTTCATGAGTTTGAGCCCGGCATTGGACTCTGTGCTGTTGATGAAGTTTTGGGGGGATGGTGGAGTGTTCCGGAGCCAGCAGCCAAGAAAGAATTCTTGAAGACATCTTTGGTGCAAAAAGGTGATTTTTATTAAAGCATGGGGACAGGACCCATGGGCAGGAATTGCTGCCTGGGGTCGTGACGGAGAACGCATCGTATCCCCTCAGGTTGGGAGGGAGTCAGGGATATAGAGTAAGTCTCCAAGGAATTTCGGAAGCAAGGTTTCCAGGACCCCGAGGGGCTAGCTGTTGCTAGGGAAACACCATTTATTGCCATTTAATAAAACCTCAGTCATGAGACCCTTTAGATGTGTATCGGGGGGCCACAGGCTTGGAGTAGGATTGCCTGCATGTATCTTAGGGCAGCGGAGATCAAGGAGGTGGGCTTACAGGATCCTCAAGGTTGGGATAATGTTCAGTTAAGGTTCTTTTGCCCCCAGCAGAGCGTCATCACCGAGGCAGCGAGCTCCTAGAGGGAGGTCATTCTGCTGGTCACTCTGCTGGTCCCCAGGACTTGTCAATGGGCTGCAGGCAGTAAGGGGTGATTTTTCATCTGCCTTAGTTTCCCACATACCATGGCAGGCACTTAAACCCCTTTTCTTTGTCCTTGGGTAGCTGGGGGGCGGGGGGGGGTGCCAGCCTGTATTTTGCCCTCAGCTTGTCCCACGCTCCCTCCTCACCGTCAGCACAGAGCCTGCTTCCGATCCTCCGTCTCCCTCTCTGTCCCTCCCCTGCTCATGTGCTCTCTCTCTTTCTCTCTCTCTCAAAAATAAATATTAAAAAAGATTGTAGTTGTTGCTGGAAATTAATTTGGGAGATTTTCTTTGGATTTTAAGCACCTCTGGTCCTAAACAATGTACCAGTGAGTGAGTTGCGTGTTCTTCTAAATTGTCATTGTGTTATCAGGAACCATATTGTGCTTCTTCATAATAGCAACGTTCTTTTCTGCTGTTACTGCTTTATCTTAGATTGAGAAATGAAAACCTCTGGGGGCATGAGGAGGAGGTTAAGGTGTAAAAGGAGTGGGAGGGATGTGGCATTTTCTCCCAGGAGGTTTTTGTTTTGTTTTTTAACACGGCACATTTAGTTAGTCTTGTGCGGGAATTTATTTTAATAATTTTACATGCTATTAACCTCATCCTAATATCAAAGCAGCTTCCAAATGTATTATGATTTTAGGGAGTCCGTGTCGGTCACTCAATGTGGGTTCAAGACCGTTACCGTATATAAAGAAATGGCACATTCTGTTACTACCGCTTGGTTTGTCTTTCGTTTATAAATTCATTTGTTTAAATTCACATTGAGTTTAGTAAGTTAAACGTATAACCCAGAATAGTCTTTCTCTCTTCCTTGATGTTGTAAGTAGCTGTTTTTAATTTTACTCCCCTTACTCCTTCACCCCCTTACCCCTTCACCCCCTCACCACTATTCATAGGAGGTATAAATTTTTGGATTTGTTGTGTTGAGTGAATGGCAGCATTCCCCTACTGAGACTCTTTGGAAGGACACAGATGGAGTTTTATTTCCTGGGGGATATTTGAACCACGCCCGTGGCAGTGGGGACGAACGGCTCTGCTCTCTCCGGCCGGGCACGAGAATTTAGGTTCGTACCTTAATAAACGTCTCCGTGCGGAGCGCTCCTTCCGGAAGGGGCGAGGACCCAGGCCTGTGTTCACGAGCCCTCTCCCTTAAACCCGCCAGGCTCCCCTGCGCTGCCCAACAGCATGGTCTATTTCGGAAGCTCTCAGGACGAGGAGGACGTCGAGGAGGAAGACGATGAGACGGAAGACATCAAAACCGCCACCAACAATGCTTCATCTTCCTGCCAGTCAACCCCCCGGAAAGGGAAAACCCACAAGCACGTTCACAATGGACACGGTAGGTGCCGTCTTGGTTTTGGGGCTGGAAGCAGGTGAAATCCACAGCTCTGACTTGGAGAGCTGCAACAGGTCGTCTGTGGAGATGAAAGACGGAGGTGGAGGCTGCGTAGCCGCTTGGTGACAGAGCTAGCCCTGGACGCTTCTCTGGGTGCCAGGCAGTTGCAGAGATGAGTACGTGACCGTACCTCCACGTGTGTTCTAGATGAACAGGTTAAGACGGGGGGGGGGGGTGGATATTCTCGCAGTGCGGAGGCGATGTTAAATCCCATACGCACTGCAGGTAACCGCAGTCCGAAGAGGCCAAGATCGCGTCTAAACAGGGATGGTTAAGCTCTTGTGAAAGATCTTTTTGATCAACGTAAATTGCTGTGATTTTAGTGGGAGGAGGTCGCGTAGAAAGAGAACTGTTCTGGAGCAGATGAGATCCGGTAAATGCATGTACCAGACGGAGTTCTTTCCTTCTCCCCGTGCTACCGTGGGTGGGAGGACACGAGCGGATGTCACTGAGGCCACCGCTTAAGTGAGTGGGCTGTGGGACATGCTCCGTGGCTTTTCAACAAGAAAGTGACTTAACTGGAGTTTTGCTGGGAGAAGACGAAGCCGGCCTCAGCTGTGAGGATCACTTGGAGGGAAGGGAGCCCGAGGAAAGGGAAACCCCCTCGAAAGGCCGTAATTGTGGACAGTCACCTCGCCAGAGGTAACAAAGGACTGAGAGTTAGAGTTGGCCACGGGGCTGTCACTGGGAGGAGGTGGGGGTGGACCGAGAAACGTGGTGGCAGTAGGTTTAGGAGGACTTGACGTGGACTGGGGACGTAAGCAGGAAAAGGAGAGGAGGAGAGGGAGGTACTGTGGCCGTTTCCCGAGGAGCTCCTACCCCGACACTAGGCATCCTGTGTCCTGCAGACTCGGAGACCCTATGAGGGAGCCAGCCCCCGCCGGGAAGTGGCAGGAAACCAGTGCTGTCAGTAAGCTGTCAAAAAGGAAGATGTCTCCTTTTTTCTCCTGCATTGACTGTGTCTTGAGCTACCACTTGTTTTTCTGGACCCAGGGGGACATAGAGGCTCACGTCAGGCACAGGCTGGAAGTAATGGAGGCGTGTCTGGCTTTCACCGTTGTTGAGCATTTTTGCCTTGTCGATATAATGATCGTTTGTGCTGCCTCTTGCTGGGGACTGAGTGCGGGAGGCATGCAGACATAGTAAAAGATGTGACCTGCTCTTTAAGAACTTAACAGTTTAGTTGGAGAGATGGGGTTAATAACCTCAGTGCGGAATACACAACGGTGACTTAATTTTAACCTTCCAGGAACAAGATTTCCACCGGCAGCTGTGGTCCTCAGGAAGTCTCGATAGTTGGAGGAGAGCTGCGTATAGGAGTTGGAATACAGGTGTAGGTATAGAGATGAACTTGACGTGGACGGTCAGGAACAGGGGCACGTGGCCTGGTCGTGGGACGACTGTCCCACCCGAGCATGGTGGTGGTGGGGGGTGTTCAGGGTGACTGGGAGTGACCAAATGGAGTTGATAACGTGCCCTGCTGGGCAGAAGGGACAGTTGCAATGTGGAGAACGGGAAACGGTGGAGGATTTTCAGTGTGGAGATAAGGTAATAGAGATCCAAGGAGCCCAGCCAGGAAATAACCACTGGGGGCTGGACTTGGGAACTTACGATGGTTCACGTGAGCACGAGGGCCTCTTGAAGCAAAGGTGAGCAGCTTTTCACTACTGTCGGGAGAACCAGGGCTGGAGGTAGTAGAACAGGAATTAGGAAGGGAGGTGGTTTGGGGGCAGTTAAGAACTTTATTATCTGCCGAATTTGCAGTGATGGTAGAAGAGGGAACTCCGGAGAACAGGCTGGGAATTTATTTTCCCGGAGCTGCCGGCCGATGCCGTCAGAAGAGGTGAGCTTTCTGAGGTAGAAGAAGCAGGAAAGGAGACTTATGGGGATTTGGTTTTTGTGTGAATTCTTGGGAAGGTATTATCTAGTTTTACTTCGGGTTTAATGTGAGTCAGGAGTAAATAAAAATGAACAAAACATGAAATTAGACTCCTATCGGTTGGTCTCTGGGTCCATCCGATGGAAATATATTTCCTCAGGATAGTATCAGGATTATTCCTTGGTACTATTTTTTTATTGTCTCACTGTGTTGGGTGGGCGAATTCATCAGTCTCTAGGGTTTCTGGATCCAGTTCCAACATGGCGGGTAAATACTTCTCCCCCTCCCTGCCCCCCAAACACCTGGCAGTTTTTGGTCCTCAGTAGGGTTCTGAGAATTTAACTCCATTCCGATACTGCCTACCTAGAGGTTGCATGAGGCTCCACAGGTTAAGGGCTCAGTCCTGTAAGGCTGCCCCTTATCCCTCACCTCAGATGCCACTTGCAAGCCCCACCCTGTTGCTTGGAGATCAGCTACACATTGGAGGTTCCAGTGAAATCCCTCTCAGGTTTGACTAACTTATTAGAGTAGTTCACAGAACTCAGGGAGGCCCTTAACCTTCCCTAGTTCGATAAAGGATACAAGTCACCAGCCAGTGGAGAGAGATGTAGGGTGAGGTATGGGGAAAGGGTACAGAACTTCCACACCCTCTCCAAGCACCTTCTTAGGTCCTCCAGCCCAGAAGCTCTTAGAATTTTGTCCTTTTGGGTTTTTATGGGTATACAATTACATAGTTATGATTGACCAAGTCATTGGCCATTGGTTGAGTCAACCTCTAGCTCCTCTCACCTTCCTCAAGGTCAGGGGGGGTCAGACTGAAGGTTACAGGCCACTGCTCACATGGTCGATTCTCCTGGGACTTCCCAAAGGTCCCCTCATTAGTAGACATCTGTGTCACTCAACGCTTAGGAAATGCTGGGGTTTTGAGAGCCGTGAGCCAGGAATCATGAGTGGGGACCAAATACATGTCTTAATGACGAAGTATATATTTCTTATAAATCACACTGTCGCAGTCAGATCTCATCGATCTGTTGAGTTAATCCATACAGGTTGAGTCCCTAACTCCTCCTTTTCAGCTTGTTTGCACTTGCTGGTTCACTAGACAGTCCTCTCATTGACTCGCCTTCCAGTGTCCCAAGTTACCGTCATTCACAGCAGGGGGCCTACTCTCCTGAATTCTTTTTTCACATGAGCTGCAGGGTGACAGGGGGCAGTGGGTATCTGGTGGCACAATACAAAGTTTCACGAAGGGGGTGGGGTGGTCTGAGGGAAGAGCACAGCAGTGTTGCATTGACCACGGTCATGGTCATTGTGATTAGGAGTCCAGGAAAATGTATCGGTAGGTACGTGTATTTGCGTATGTATGTACATGCACACAGGGAGACTTCAAAAAATCTTGTGTCAAATTTTACTGCTTTAAGTAGTTAACATGTGCGTGAAAATGATTTCGTGGCTACTAAAAGGGTTTTCAGTGTTCACTTTGAGGATCTGCTTGTTGAAATACGCTTGGGTTCTTTTTGTATAGTGAGGAGTTTTCTGTCTCTTCCTGGATAGGGGTGCGGGCACAGTGTGTCGTTGATGCAGTGTGGGGTGCCTGAGTTGAGAACCCCCACGCCTCTCTTACTGTCTTTTCTGCCTGTGTGCTCCTGCATGCTTTCTTCCCCCCCCCCGACCGAGCTGGCTTCCCTGGAGATAAGCGTAAGAGGGTGCGAACAAGGAGAGCCCTGGGACCAGCGGGGCTACGCCGGAGCTCCGACTCTGCCCGTGCTTACGAACACTTTCTGTGCTCTCCTTGATGAGCCTTTAGAAACCAAAGGTGCGAGGCCCTGCGTTTCCTGTCTGTGCTAATTCTAGTAATGCTGGTTCCTGTGGGTCTACTTCTGATGACTGTTTTCTTCATAGTGGGTATTATGTACATCTCTCTTCTGAAAGTTGTATTTCAGGTATTGTGTGTATAAGGTGCTATAATGTACAGTGTATATATTTGTCTTCCAAGGAATGAAGTGTCTTTGTTGGTTTTTGTTTGTTTGTTTTCTTTTTTCTTTTGGGGCAGTTAAGACAAAGGGCCACCTCACCTCTCGGATTTCTCCTGAAATGGTTGGCTTATAGCTTTAGTTAGACTGAGTTCATCACAGACGAAGTCAACCCCCAACATCTAGCCCTCTGTCTTTTGAGATTATGTCCATTTTTTTTTTGGTTTGTTTTTTTGTTTTTAAGTTTATTTTTGAAAGAGGGAGAACATGAGTTGGCGGAGGGGTGCAGAGAGAGATTCCCAAGCAGGCTCTGCGTTGTCAGCGTGGGGGCAGCCGAGCTCAACGAACTCACAAACCGTGAGATCATGACCTGAGCCAAAACCGAGTCAAATGCTTCACCTGCTGAGCCACCCAGGTGCCCCTGATCATGTCTGCTTTTGAGCCAGGAAGGGATTGGTTGCAGTTCCAAAGGTTTGCTTTGGTAGAGTTCCGGAACCCATGGGGCTAAGTACCCACCTAAACTTGGAGGAGGGGTGATGGGAAGAGAGCTGCAGGCCCAGATGGTCTGTTCTTGTGTTTGGGAGCCTGCCAGATGCCAGTCCCTCCTGTGGTGCCACATCGTCTGAAGCGCTGACCTTGTTCAGTCTGTGGGGTGTGCTCATTCCTACACCAGCCCCCCCCCCCAGCCCCGTGGGCACTTAACCTATAGAATTCAGTTTATTAGCCCCATAGAAAAGTATGGATTTGTATTATGTCTAGAGTTTGTAATGTTGCCATGGGCTTGGAGATCTTCTACGTCCTTTTACGTTATTAAATTGTTTTTAGTGTTTGTTTATTTGCGGGGGGAGAGGGGCAGAGAGAGAGGGAGACACAGAGTCTGAAGCAGGATCCAGGCTCTGAGTTGTCAGCACAGAGCCTGATGCAGGGCTCGAACTCACTAACTGTGAGAACGTGACCTGACCTGAGCTGAAGTCAGACACTTAACGACTGAGCCCCCCAGGCGCCCTGACATCTTTTTATATTTTAAACAAACATGGTTGTCAGTAAAGTTACTCTACCAGGAGGTGTTCAGAAGACCCAGCAAATCAATTAGAGGCACCAAATCAACCCCACTATAGTATCTCTTGTAAAATTAGTTTGTGAGTTTTTGGTGAACATTAATGCCTGTGAGTGTTGGAAGAAGATTTTGTGTGTGCTTATTCGTGGACATGGCGTATTTGTGGAGGACTCGGAAGGGAGGTCTGGCCCTCGTTTCCCTGGGAAAAAGTACTGAAACACACAGTCCTCGCCTTCTCGAGGGCAAGATCTTGCCATATTAAGCACTTAGGGAATTTTTTGGAATTAATGTTTGTGTCCTACATAAAATAAGTGTAATTTATGTGCACATGAGAAATGTGCTCATTTTAGTGCTTTAGCTGACCCAGATGAACGAGGAGGAACGGGGTGGGGGGGGTGGGGGGGCGGGAGCTGATAGTCCGGGAAACTCCCTGGAGAATCCCATCAGAAACGGCCTAAGACCTTCAGGCTCTGTCCGTGTGTTTTCTGATCACACAGGCTTTTAATGTCTGGTTCGTGTATACCCTCCTCCCTGTCCCCTTGTGTTTCTCTCTTCTTGTCACTTCCGGTGTGTCTTCCTGTTGTCCCATGCCGCCTGTCCTATGACTGATCCGCCTCCCTCACATCCGGGTTCAAACATCTTCCATAGGAAGGGGCTGTTGGGTACAAGCAGCCAAGGTCCTCAAGTGCGTGTTTGGACTCCATTAAAAATGATGTTTCTGTAGGTTCTCGTGTATGTTGAAAGGGTTTGTGAATTTGGTTTCGCTTTTCAGGCATCTGAGGACTAAGTATTTTGTACAGTCACAGGAGAAGGATGACCCGAGTCTCTGTGTCAGGGAGCCCTCTGACGGAGAGAACATGGTGTCCTTTCCCTCCCCGCCTCTTTCCCTTCCTTCCTGAGGTAAAAGGGCTTTCCTTGGCAAGTATATTCCACAATCATGTTTGCGTTTTGGAAAGGTGAACTAGGACAGAGTTTTGAAAGATGGATCGTGCACAGCTTTGAGGCAGAAACAAAACAACAACAACAAAACCCTCAGGAGACTACTGCACTAGCCTCTGTGTGATCCTGAGGTTTTAATTGAGGTGTCCTCGGAACGAAATGGAAAGGTCACATTGGACAGATTGTTGACACGGAGATGGCATGGCGGCCGTGGAAATCCAGGTGCGGGTGGGTCTTCAGACCGTCTGCGGTGCTCTGGGGGCGTGTTCCTCGGGGAAGAGCTGCCGGTGAACTAGCTGACGTTCCTCTCCTGAGTCCCTCCGGTGTGTGCCAGCTGAGCCTTTGACTTCCGTACGGATGCCCGCACGTTGGAGAGAACACGGTGCTCGAAGCTCAGGCTTCGGACTCCGGTGTCTGGCTTGCACTTCTGCCGTCCGCAGTTGATGGCTGCCGCGCTTTGAGCACGTGGCTTAGTGTTTCTTAGCTGCAGACTCCTCATCTGGAGGGCGGGGAGGAAGCCAGCGGTCCGTAGGCTCGGTCCGTAGGCTCTCTGTTAACAGCATGTGTAGACACGTTCGTAGTTAGAGGGTGAGTTCTCTCATTGGTTCTGGCAGGTGGTTTCACATACCTGCTTTTTGGTGTGAGGGTGTGAGTTGAGGGCCGTTTTCCACACGTGACAGTAAGGATACTAGAGGTTTTTTTTGTTTTTGTTGTTGTTTTTAATCTTCTTTAAAGTTTATTACTTGGGGGGCTCAGTGGTTAAGTGTCTGACTTTGGCTCCGGTTAAGATCTCTAGTTAGTGAGTTCAAGCCCCACATCAGGCTCTGTGCTGACAGCTCAGAGCCTGGAGCCTGCTTTGAATTCTGTATCTCCCTCTCTCTCTGCCCCTCCTCCAATTGCGCTCTGTCTCTCTCTCTCTGAAAAATAAACACTAAAAAAATGTTTTTTGATAGTTTACTATTTTTTGAGAGAGACAGACACTGCCAGCTGGGGAGGGGCAGAGAGAGAGGGAGGGAGGGAGGGAGGGAGGGAGGGAAACCCAAGCAGGCTCCTGAGGTTGCACTCGATCCCACGAACCACGAGACCACAACCTGGGCAGAGATCAAGAGTCAGACACTTAACCGACTGAGCCACCCAGGTGCCCCAGGAATACTAGAGTGTTTAGGGTGTGTGCACCTATATTATCTCTTGATTCAGTCTACTCTATGGCAGAGTCATTGTGAAGTGGTCCAGGCAGGTGGGGAAAATGGGAGACCTGAGGTCTTGCACCCATCACCCAAGGTGGCAGGTTGCAGCCAAGAGTCGAGGTTTTCGAAATGTGTCTGGCCCCGTACAGGATTCTGTGTAGGGGTGAGAGGGTGAGCATCAGTGTTCAGTGATGGGCAGTTTGTGCTGTGATGGGGGGCCTCCCACTCCTGTCTGGTAGGCAGTGTCAGAAAACCCAGCACCACCAGCCCCTACCTGGGGTATACAGCTCTGCTTGGGTCCCCCCCTCCTTGTGCAGTTGCCTGCGTGGCTTTTATGTCCTTGGCAGCCAAATAATTAAAACCTACGGGACGGCGGTGGTTCTTGGCGAGGCCGTTGGAGGGAGGGAGTTGAAGCCAGCTCAGAAACGTACATGCGGTTAGTGTGCCTTCAATTTCAGGTGACCCAGAGCGAGATGAATGGTTTTGTTGAAAAAAGAGAAGTCAAAAGGGTCGACCATGTAAAAAGAAATTTAAAAAAAGGGAAGTCCTCTTTGGAGAAGACCAGTTTCAGCAGAATGTGGGGCTCTGTCTCGTCACCTGGTTAGGTGAGCTGCCTCACGCTGTGTGTTCTGGGCCCTCTTCTCTGTAAAGGAGGCAGGTGATCAGGAAACAAACCACCACCTGCCAGCAGTTCATTCAGGCAAGTCCTAGCGATGATTGGGAGGAAGTCCCCAGGCAGGAGAATGTGACGATAGTCCTGCGGTCACGATTTTCCACAGTAGAGGAAGGAGTCCTTGATGCTAGAAGTTTGTCACCCAAAGGTGCTACAGGTAAAGCGTAGTAGTCTTTGCGAATGGAATGTTCAGCGTCGCACAACTTACCCAAGCATTTCTGGGTAATTAGAATTATGCTAGAATACCAAGTTGCCCGATACATTTGTCCTTTTTTTTTTTTTTTTTTTTTTTTTGGTCTATTTCCTACAAAGGTCTTTATCATCATCAAGAAGTCACCAGGAGCTTTGTGTCCTGCCTCTTGAAAGCTACATATTAGCTGTGCGTTCCTGGGTGAGGCGTTTAACTTCTCTGATGAATCCTCTTCCATGCAATGAGCAGGGTAGAGTAGGCGAGGGCTCCTTTGCGCATTCCCGTACATGCCTGCACGTGTCTTGTGTATAGGCGTAGTTCCCATTGGGATCTTTTATGACGGATAATGGGCATTGCTGTGTGTTCCTGGGGAAGGACTTTTCCAAGATCGCGTGTTTAGCCGGGTGAAAGATCCCTCCCTGAAATCCGGGCCTGGAGGAGGGCATAATCCTCGTGTAGTCGACGGTTCTCAGAATTCTTGATTATTTTCATGTGAGAAAGTGGAGAGCGAGCTGCTTTTTCATGCCTCTCCACGACAGGGTGTTTCCATTGTGCGTGTCTCCCTGCTTTGTGCCCCGGAGGTGTTGCGGTGTGTCCGGAAGTTCAGCGGCATCTCCCCCAGGGGGGTCCCTGTCCCTGAAATGTGGGGAAGTAAACGCACAGGAAACAAAATGGGGACCATTAGTTAACACTTGATCTTTGGAGTAGCTTTGACCAAAAATTCCTCGTTGGGCCACGTGTCCGGGAAGAGTTTTCTTTGGGCTGTGTTAGCCTGATGAAACCAGAAGCCAGACTGCCCACGATGTCCTGTTTTATCTTGTTTCTCCCCAAAGCCTGGACCCTCCCGTCCCCCGGCTCACCGAAGCATCAGGGGTTCTGTTGGGAGCAGGCATATGGCTCGGGGGCGTGGGGGCCCCACAGAAGGCGGTGCCAAGGGAGAGTGACCCCGTGACCCTGCCATCAGTGTCCGATCGGAGCTCATCCTCTGTGGGTGCCGAGCCCAGACCCCACGGTCTCCTGCGAGAGCCTGCTGTCACCAGGCAGATGAGTAGTTCCGCAGACGTGACCCCGGACTGTGAGGTTCCCCCTTCCGATCCGCCGAGCAGCCTCACGGATGTGCTTTTGTTTCCTAAAGTACGTAATCCGAAATGGCAGCATCCCGTGCGTTTTCAGCCCCTGGTTACCACTCCGGGGCTGCCTTTGGCTCCTCGTTCACCAGCTCCTCAGAGTTTCCAGAATACTCTTACGTACACAGAACCTCAGGTGATCCTATGAATAGAGCCCTTAGGTAATCCCGATTTGGGAACAAAACCCCACCGTCAAAACACTGCTCTGGGGATGTTTATGTTATGAGTTGATACTTGAAATGGCCTAGTCTGTGAAAAGTTCTCCTAACTGGTTATTTTTTTCCAGTGGGATAGGCATGGTAGACTGGAGGCATGAATATATCCATTTGGAATGGCCTTGGGCCTTGGCTTCCCTCAGTGATGTCCCCGTGGTGAGGCGTTCCTCCTCCCTTGCAGAGGGGACCTTGGGGGCAGTCCACTGCTCACGGCAGCCACGTACGGTGGGTTTTTCACCGGCTTTCTTGCCCTCAGGAGACACGGGACGAATGGCACAGAGCATTGTTTTCTCTTTGTGCCCCTCTGTTTCTGAAGAGGGACATTTCTCAGAAGACTTTTTAAACAACATGTCATTGGACTCCCAGCTGGAATGATTTAATTGCTTTTGGATTCACACTGGGGGCACACTGCGCCAGGGCCAAAAAGCCGTCATTTGGATGAGTTTACCCCGTTTCTGCCTCGGAGGTATATCCCGCCCTCTCCGTGCCGGGCGGCGGGGGGCGGGGGCGTGCGGGCAGGGCCGGCGTCTCCCCGTGGCCGGCTCTCCAGCCGACAGATGCTTCTTTCTTCGCGGGGTGTCCCCTTCACCTTTTATTCACCTCTGGCAGCTCCAGTTTCCTCCCCTCTCTTGTTGTGAGTTTTCCCAAAAGTTGGACTGTGGGCCAGGAGCATGGTTTTATTTTTTTATTATTTTAAAAAATGTGTTATTTTTGAGAGAGAGAGAGAGCATCAACGGTGTTGGGGGGGGAGGTGGAGGTGGGCAGAGAGAGAGAAAGCTACAGAATCTGAAGCAGGCTCCAGGCGACTCTGAGCTGTCAGCACAGAGACTGATGCGGGACTCAAACTCCTGAATCCACAAGATCATGATCCGAGCAGAAGTCAGACCCTTAACCGACTGAGCCACTCAGGTGCCCCTAGGAGCACGGTTTTGGGTGGGTGTGTGTGTGTGTGTGTGTGTGTGTGTGTGTCTAGTATAATTTATTGTCAAGTTAGCTAACATACAGTGTATACTGTGTGCTCTTGGTTTTGTGGCTAGATTCCCGTGATTCATCAGTTATATACAATACCCAGTGCTCATCCCAGCAAGTGCCCTCCTCAATGCCCATCACCCGTTTTCCCCTCTCCCCCCACCTCCCCAATCGACCCTGTGTTTGTTCTCTGTATTCAAGAGATTCTTATGGTTTGCTTTCCTCTCTGTTCGAAACTATTTTTTCCTTTCCCTTCCCCCGTGGTTTTCTGTTCAGTTTCTCAAGTTCCACATAGGAGTGAAAACGTGGTTATCTGTCTTTCTCTGACTGACTCATGTCACTCAGCATAATACCTTCCAGTTTCATCCATGTTCCTGCAAATGGCAAGATTTCATTCTTTCTCATTGCCAAGTAGTAGTCCATTGTATATATAAACCACATCTTCTTTATCCATTCGTCACTTGATGGACATATGGGCTCTTTCCATAATTTGGCTATTGTTGAAAGTGCTGCTATAAACATTGGGGTGCATGTGCCCCAGTGAATCAGCACTCCTGTATCCCTTGGGTAGATTCCTAGGAGGGCTATTACTGGGTCATAGGGTAGCTCTATTTTCATTTTTTTGAGGAACCTCCACACAGTTCTCCAGAGTGGCTGCACCAGTTTGCATTCCCACCAACAGTGTAGGAGGGTGCCTGCTTCTCCACATCCTCGCCTGCATCTGTAGTTTCCTGATTTGTTCATTTTATCCCCTATGACCGGTGTGAGGGGGTGTCTCAGTGTGGTTTTGACTTGAATTTCCCTGAATGATGAGTGACGGTGAGCATCTTTTCATGTCTGTTGGCCATCTGGATGTCTTCTTTGGAGAAGTGTCTATTCATGTATTCTGCCCATTTCTTCCCTGGATTATTTGTTTTTCGGGTATTGAGTTTGGTGAGTTCTTTATAGAGTTTTGGTAGAAGCATGTTTTTAAAGAGCAGTGGTACGCGTGCAGTGTTGAGTCAGAAGGTTTTCTTTCTTTCTGTGCTCTGCCTCTGCGTTGGGGCTGCTTGACCTACTGGTTTGCAAGCACCATGCCGGCTCTTCTCCTTTATGGCTTGCAACCTTTGGGGTTTTTTTTCCTCCTTATGTTTATTTTATTTTATTTTGCACTTTTAAATGCTTATTTTGATAGCGAGCAAGCAGGAGCAGGGGTGGGGGCAAAGAGATTGAATCCCAAGCAGCGTCCACACTTTGAACACAGAGTTTGAGGCAGCACTCGATCCCGTGAACCGTGAGATCATGACCGGAACTGGAATCAAGAATTGAATGCTTAACCTACTGAGCCACCCAGGTGCCCCTTTTTCCTTCTCTTCAAAGAAGATGAGGACATTCTCCTAAAGGTCACATTCAGAGAAGAGGTAATGCGTGTGCTTTTTCGAAGATTTCTAGGATAGCTAAATGAGCCTGCGTGTGTGTGTGGCTGCTAGGAAGAGTTATATTGGCTGTTCTCATTACTACCATACACGTGATTGAAAGGATCTTGAGCCCAGAACAACCTTGTAATTGATGAGAATCCCAGAAAGTCAGCATGTTTCAAAAGCGCGGCACACGGCGAGGTCTGTCTGAGAGGTGACTGTTAAGTGCTGTCAGCACGTGGTGTGCTTGACCTGACCGGGCCGAGCTGTTTCAAATGTGGTAGAGGATTGCTGGGCGTGCCTTGTCCGTCAGCGGAATCAGCCCGTGCCTGTTTTCTCGTTTTCCTTGAGCCTGGGTGACACTGGTCCGTGCAGGACCTTAGGGACCTACGTGCATGCCGAGCAGCGGCCCACTGTCCTGCTCTCGTGGGGGGATGCCTCTTCCTGGTAATGGTGGAGCTGCTCTGATCCGGGGTGAGGGGCTTATCCAGATCTCAGCGACAGCTGACGGAGAGAACATTAAACTCGTGGAGCCTTGCTTTCTCCATTCATAAACAGCTAAGGATGACATGTGGCTTTTCGATGGGATCAGGGTTGGGGAGGGGAGAAGGGAGGTGGCTGCTGAGGGGCATGGTGTTCCATTTTGGGGTGACGAAAACATTTTAAACTTGCGTCGTGGTGCAGTGGGTTGCACAACCGCGAGTGAGCAGCCCTCCCTGCTCTCAATGTGCAGATTACACATTATGTGAATCCAGCCTGTTAAAAATAAACCGAAATCTGAATGAGTGACAGAAGCACTTAGCACAGTGCCTGGTGCTGGGTGGGTCCTCTGAAAGCAGAGGCTGGCCACTGTCCTGTTACCGGTGTCCCACCCCTCGCCTCTTCGGAAGAACTGTGAGACTTCGTGGTTAATTAATACATTGCATTAGATTTTCAGACTCTCGAATCCGTTCTGTCGCCCGGAATTGGCCAGGATGTGTTTATGTCCCATGCGTTATAAATTGAATTGTTGAGCTCTTCGCCACACTGCTTGGTATGTACCGTTTCCGGCTGCTTTCATCGGGCCTGTCTGCAGGAGAATCTTCAGTCGGGAAGACGTGCTGTTCACAGAGACCATAAAGTGTGCGTCTAGAATTTTCCAGTCCTTTGTTTCCTGGCTGGAGGCTGGGTGGAGTTGTTTGTGATACAGGAGCAGATCCCCGATACTTATTTGGGGAACCTTGAAAGCCGTGCTCCTCGCCGTGCAAATATTCCTATATTTAGCTTTTTCTGTACTAGTGTTTTTATTCTGAAGATTACCGGTTCTCTAACTTGTCTCGTTGGTTTGTGTGTGGGGGGTGCTTCCACACACACACTTGTGTACGTTTTCAAGGTGTTCTTCCCCAAACGTGCCGTGAATAATGAGATTCCTTGTTGAGATCCAAAGGTGGGCCAGATACCATATACGCCAGATGTGGCCGGCCTTTTGGAATTCATCCCCTTCCCTGTAGGGTTTTTTTTTGAATCCCCAGACTGCAGAATGCCTCATTTTGTTCTTTAAGAGTTAACGCACGTCCCTTGTGAGTGTAACTCCTAGTTCTATGTGCTTTGTCTCGTTTCGTGAGAGTGATAAAGCACGAAACCCCTCTCGGCCCACTGCTGCCGTCCCAAAAGGCCACGTGCCCAGCCGTCCCTCCCCAGGCCCCGCTCTGGCACATTTGAGAATGCAGATGTCTTGGAGTCCACTGATGTGGGCACTGGGGGCCAGGGGCTGAGGGGCGTGGGGCGGGGGGTTGGTCCCGTCAGGCTCAGTCTCCTCCTGTCCTCTGCTCCTTTGGGGGCCAGGCGGGACAAGAAACCATTTTTCAATGACAAAAGCCATTCATCCTGATTCATGGTCGTTTCCGTTGCCCTGACCTTCATATTCTCATAAAGGTCACAGCCCTTTAACTGGCGGTCTCAGAAGTCACGAGGAGCATCTGTTTAAATGGCAGGTCTGTCCCACTCCATTGTGTGACATCATTGCACATCATGTGTTCACATTTTCAGATCCTGGGACGGTGGCAACCAGATTCCGATTGTAGAAAAACAGTCTGTGACTTAAGTTCTAGAAGTTCGTGCATAGAAAATGTAGCGCATCTTAAAAATCCTTTTTAATGGGTTCCTTTTCTGTTCTATTGTATAATCTAAGCGGTAGGATTTCAGGGTGTCAATTCCAGAGGGGTTTCGCAGACACCGCGTAAACCAGTAGAGCTTGGCTTGTGTTGCCGAAGGTCGGCGGGCACGGAGGCCCCCGATGGTTTCCTCTCACGCGGTTCGGCTTGGCGCGGGCTCCTGGTGTCAGTGAGCCGTGCCGTGGGATTGTAACAGGACTTGTGCCGACCTAAACACGTCCTCTGTGCCTTCCCTAGTCGGGCACGTGAGCGCCGCAGCTACGTGAGCGGAGCAGTTTCTGCCCAGGGCAAACCGGGATACAGCTCTTGCACGGGCTGTGTTAAAATCCTTTTGAACTGTTGGCACAAGGTTGGCAGACATTCCATTGTTTTCAGACAATAGTGACTCAAAGTTGAACTGGCTCCAGGGAGCAAGCACAGCTTTTGTACAGTAACAAGGATTTAATGCCAGCCAATTGATGGAGTCTGTCTTCCCCGAGTCGGGACGCCTTGTAATGACATGAAGCTTACATTTAAATATCCGGCTCCAGATCAGAAACTTGGCGTGCTTCTCGTTCCCTTCCGTAGCACGTTCCTCTTTATTTGCAGTGATTCTCTCTTTTGTCCCTTCGATTCGTTTTGGGGGTGGGACAGGGAACAGGTCTTAACTTTATGTAACTCGGGGGTTGGTCCAGCCTGTTGGCCTCGTAATCGTTCTTTCCTTCTGGTCTCTGTGCCTCTGCCAGCAGACCAGCCGTTTCGGTCCAGCTTCCTGTAACCTCTCTTGTTCATATTTCTCTTTCAAGTAGGTGAAGGCTTCGGAACCCCATTAGCTCAGGTCAGACACTGAGCCGTCTCAGGGTGTCCTGTAAATAACCCAGACGCCGAGTCACCTCATAAAAAAAGCCGGGATTATGTCCTTGTGTTCTGATGAGGTGCCTTTCTTACTACCAATAATTAGCAAGATGGGCGGGGGGTGTCTGGATATGGGAAAAGAACAGAGATACTTTGTGCTGGCCCCATCCCCTCCGTTCCCGGGGACGCACTGCTTTCAGGTGTGGGTCTTGTGTGTCCTCATCGCAGCAGGAGCTTGAAAAAAAGATCATCCCTTCTACTTTGTGCAGCACTCCTTCCTCTGAAGAACACGGAGCATTTTATATGCTTTATTGTAAATACTCCAGCAATTCCTGGAGGGCAGATAAGAGGAGGCAGCTGGCTTTGTAGTTGAGAGAATTGAGGCACAGATGTGTTTGGCGATCTGGGAACTAAAAATCAACACCAGGCTATGCTCATCCCCACGAGGGGCCGTGCACGTGGTGAGGTTTTTAAAGACCTTATGGTGGGTTTTCACCGCCTGCTTTATGGACCCCTATCCCTCACCCCAACCTCCTTGTGATCAATGCAAACTGAGCTTACGTGGGGTGCGGCTTAAGTATGAGCTCCCGGAGCTAGAAATGGAAGAAGATTCTCCTTGGAAAGCCTAGCTTTCCACCTTTCCAGCCGTGGCGGGATTGCCAGAAAGGTGGTTCGAGCGTAACCTGCCTTGCCCGGTTTTCTTTCTCATCCCTTATTGGGCATACCTCTTCTCTTCTCGGGCACAACGTGACCCTAAATCAAAATATCAGCCTTTGGATGCGAAGATTTTGCCTGCTGTGGTGTGAAAACACTTGTCTATAGGCCATTTAACTTTCAGAGCGTGTGTGTATACAAATCAATAGATTTGTCTCTGTTCATTAATGTAAAGCTATTTGTATCTGAGCACAATACAATTTCCTAATACAGTTCCCTGTGATAAATGCTTTTTTTTTTTTCCCTCTCCTTGAAGAAACGAGTCCAATTATTCCTTTTAATTGGGGAGAGCGTGCATAGTCCTTCATCCACCCCTCTCTCTCTCTTTCTGTCTCTTACTTTCACAGGGTTTTAGTCTTCCCCTGTGAGAGTGAATATTTTTTGCCTTTCCCCTTCTCGAGAATCTTACAAATTAAGACAAAAGATAATTACTTGGAGGGATAAAACTGGCAGGTTCCCACGACACTTAAAATTAATGAGCTGTTGAGGACAAAATATACCTTGTCTCTGGCTCCACCGTCCCCCACCCCCACCCCCACCCCCCCTACCCGCCCCTTTCCCCTTTCTTCCCATTTAACACATGATTTGACTTTTTGGCTCTGTTTGCCATTTGGGCATACCGCTGCTGAAAAATAGCAAGATGGTTACAGAAAAAGCAAGTTCATTTGAAAGCGGTCTCTTTGTTTGCAATTCAGAGTTAATTTTATTCCATTTATAATTTTTATGTTTTTGAAAACTTTCTGTTTTTCCGATGCCGTGATCAAAACAGGCTGTAGGGGAACGCGGTGCTGCGGTTCACAGAGCCCCAGTCCGGTCTGTGATGTTCGGCACCTGCTTTCCCGTCTGTAGTCCCGGTACCCTCTAGGCTTCCTTAATTTTCCCCAAGGAGTCGGTTCCTTGCCGGCCGGAGCCGAAACTTCCTCGGCATCAGAATGGAGCCACAGCTGTGTGTTCTCTGTCAGGGCTAGTGCTGATGGAAGGATCTGGGTTCCCCCCCCCCCCCCCCACCACCACCACCACCCCCGCCCCCGGCCCTGATTTCAGGAAGCTCTTGCTGGCTAATAACCACAGTGCCACTCTTAACTTGCCCCGTGGTTCATTTCGAAAGGAGCAGTGTGAAGCTGTGAGCGCCGGCGTCCTGCCACGTGCCTGGCATGGATGCCGTCAGGAGTGCGGTGACCCTGACAAGCCAGCAGCTGGCCAGTGCTTGCATCTCATGGCCCGTTAGCCCATTTCTAGATTAATAGTTCCTTGCTGATTCCTTGAAGCAACCCTGTGAGGTAGCCAATGGGGAAACTAAGTCTTGGTCAGGTACTAGCTCAAGGTCAAAGAGTTAGCAGATGATTTCATGGAGTCAAATTTAGGTAGCTTCCTCTGAGAGCCTGAGCTTTGTGGGGGCTTGTAGGGATAGATATAAGTATAGGGTCCATCACATTTCTGGAAACCATGATAGCTAATGACAGAAGAGATGCTTGGGGTGCCTGCGTGGCTCAGTTGGTTAAGCGTCCGACTTCGGCTCAGGTCATGATCTTGTGGTTTGTGAGTTCGAGCCCCGCATCAGCCTCTGTGCTGATGGCTCAGAGCCTGGAGCCTGCTTCGGATTCTGTGTCTCCTTCTCTCTCTGCTCCTCCCATGCTCATGCTCCGTCTCTCAATAGTAAAATAAATGTTAAAAAAAAAAAAAAAAAGAGAGATGCTTCAGCCTAGTGATGTCAGGCTTTTTTATTTTAACACCTCTTTTGACTCAGGACCCCCAAAAGGATTGTATTTACTGATAAATGTTTAATATGGTAAATATCAAAAATGACATTAAAATACGTTGTTAAAAATTGATATTTATTGCGTTAAAATTAAAACAGAACTTTAAATGTTTATATATCTGGCATAGAAGACCACTAGATTTTTTTTTCTTTATGTTTATTTTAGAGAGAGACAGAGCTTGAGTGGAGCAGAGACAGAGGGAAAGGGAGACACAGAATCCCAAGCAGGCTCCAGGCTCCAAGCTGTCAACACAGAGCCCAGTGGGGAGGGTGGGGGGGGGGGTCGTTTCGAACTCACAAGCTGTGAGATCATGACCTGAGCCGAAGTTGGATGCTTAGCTGACTGAGCCACCCAGGCACCTTGAAGACAGTTAAATTCTAATGTCTGTTTCTATGTGCAGAACGTAGTTGGAAAAGGCAGGAACTTCCTAGATGATTTTTATCGTTCGGTATCCCACACCCAGACTCAATCGCTGGTAGTTTTATCAAGGTCACTTAGTCCAGCAGTCTGAAGTGTGGTACCGGTGAACTTTTCATACTCCATTACATTAAATTTATTTTTAAAGCTTTACTTATTTAAGTAATCTCTACACCCAACGTGGGGCTTGAAATCATGACCCCAAGATCAAGAGTCCTATACTCTTCTGACTTAGCCGACCAGGTGCCCCTGAAATCCATTGGTTTGCCTTTGGCTTTGAACAGATCTCTTATCCATGCACAGTTTTATAATGTTTTGTATTGATCATTTGAAAATGGTTCGGGGCAACTGGGTGGCTTAGTCGTTTAGTGTCTGGCTCTTGATTTCAGTTCAGGTCGTGATCTCACAGTTTGTGGGTTTGAGCCCCGTGTCGGGCTTGGGTTCTGTGCTGACAGCTCAGAGCCTGGAGCCTGCTTCAGAGTCTGTCTCCCTCTCTCTCTGCCCCTCCCCCGCTCGCACACGCTCATGCACGTGTTCTCATTCAAAGTAAATAAAATTTTTAAAAAATTTGAAAAAATGGTTCACTGACTACCTCTTGTTGGCACCTTTCATTAAACACCGTCAAACAACCCTCCTCTTCACTGACCTCATGCGAGAGGTCTGGTAGTGTGGAGAGACTTTGAAACTCCGTGGTGGCAGAGAAAGCTTTTCCACAACTGTAGTTTTTGCCCCAAATCGTGAAATCCATCATTGGCAGCAAAACAAAAACAAAAAACAAGCCTGTTCGTTATTTCCCAGACCAGGATCGATATCTTCGTTTTGGTGAGCACGATGACAGAGAGCCACATCATTCGTTCTCTGAAATAAAAGTAGCATTCCATGAAAACTGCTAGCTTACAGCTTAAACCACCACACAAGTGCTTTTTCCTTACATGTGCAGGGGGCGGGCTTGGCGTGTACTTCCCACATTGCCACACAAAGTACGTGTGCTCCAGGGTCAGGATTTAGTGCTACTAAGAATTTGTACTTCTGTCACTCCCTGAAATGAAAACTGACTTGTCTTTCTTTCTTGTTAACTGCTAGTAATCGTAATGGGGAGTATACAATAGTTAGGGGGGGCGTAGTTTGGGGGGGACACCTGGGTGGCTCAGCTAGTTAAGCATCCGACTCCTCAGGTCCGACCAGCTGATCATCCGACCAGCTCAGGTCCTTGATCTCAGAGTCCTGAGTTCACGCTCTGCAGTGGGCTCTGCTCTGAGCACAAGGCCTATTTAAGAAATTTGTTTTATTGAGATCTGATTCGCAAATCCCAAAATTTACCCAAAGTATATGATTTAGTAGTTATTAGTATATGCAGAGTTATGTATCCGTCATTACAGTCAACTGAGAAATCTCGTTCCCATCAGCAGTCCTTCCCATTTTCCTGAACTCTTCCCCCCCCCCCAGCCCCTGGTACCCATTAACCAACTCTCTGTCTCTCTGTATTGGTCTCTTCCGGTCATTTTGTACGAATGGGCTCCTGCAGTATGGAACCAGTTGTCAATTTTATCTTTAATTTATCACAGTGTTTTCAAGATCCCTTTGCACTCGTGCATGTGTGAGTACTCGTTTGCTTTTTTTGGCTGGATGATAACCCCGTTCGGTTTATCTACAACCAATCTGGGTACTTTGGGTTTCCCCCACAGTTTTTAATCGTTAGTGTTAATTCTGCCTCAGACATTTGTATGCAAGTTTTTATGTGGAACTATTTAAAAAAAAATTTTTTTTAAAGTTTATTTACTTTTAGAAAGAGCACAAGTGGGGGAAGAACAGAGAGAGAGAATCCGAAGCAGGCTCTGTACTGTCAGTGCAGAGCCCAGTGCAGGGCTCACACTCCTGGGCCCTGGAGATCATGACCTGAGCCGAAACCAAGAGTTGGTGGCTCAACCAACTGAGCCACCCAAACGTGGACCTATTTGTTCTTTATTTTGTACATGCCACTGAGTGGAATTGTCATGGTGACCCTGTTTCGCCCTTTGAGGAGCTTCTGGCCTCTTTCCCAAAGCAGCTGCAACATTTTGCCTTCCCACCAGCAGCGCACGAGGGTTAGAATTCCTCCGCGTCCTCCCCAGGACTCCCCATTGTCTGCCTTCTGAGGACGGCCGTCCTAGTGGGTGTGAAATGGTTGGTGTCTCGTAGTGGTTTTGATTAGCCTCTCCCCAATGCTAAATCCACCTTTGTTTTGTTCCATTAATGAAATCAACACAGTGAGAAAGCCAGATAGTATCTTGGTATAATTACGAAAATAGTTTTGACCTGGGGGATCCCCTGAAAGGGTTTCCGGCTCCCCCAGGGCTCGAGTCGCTCATGAAGCTAGTAGAAAATGTGGGCTGTGTCTTCAGCATTTATTTCTTCTTGCTCGGGGAAAGAATCAGCCACACGTCTTCTCCTTCTCCCCATGAGACAGAAATCTGCTCAGGCCAGACGGTGGTCTGTGTGGAAGCTTCTTCATGCGGCGCCAGCGGGGAGGCCAGAGCAGGTCTGGCCACGGTCTGATTTCTTAGCCATCTGAGATGGTCCTTCTGAAACATGCAGTGACGAGGTTTCTCAAACCTCCGTGCGGGAACATCCATTTATCCCCAGCCTGCAGATGAGGAAACTGAGGAGCCAGTAACTTGCTTGGTTGCAAATGGCAGTGCCGGGAATGAAGTTACTAGAATACCGTGTTAGGAAAGGGGACAAACCCACAGAAGAAAAATCGTTTTAACCAAAGGCAAGTAATTACAGAACTGGTACTTCTTCAGTGAACAAAACATGGAAGGGTATGGAGACTTAAAAAACAAAATATTTGAGACTTAAAAAATAAAACCAAACAACCAACTTCCTGTGCTGTGTTTCAATAAAGGAGCTGTGTTCCCTGCTATAGAAAACGGGGAACAGCCGAGAATTGCCCAGATTCATGTTTCTTCGCTCGTGTTTTAATCACACTGAAGTATGACTTCTTACGGATGTTGCTTTTAATTTGTCTCGAAAGCAAGCACGGATCCTGCCATTTTGGTGTGATTGATGGGCTCTGACAGAGCGCAGTTCCTTACACTCGGAATAAATGCCGACCATTTGAAACTCTCCATTTTCCCTGTAACTGAGAGTCCCCACTGGAACCGCCCACAACACCAGGTCGCATACCACGTCTTGGTGCAGCAGGCCTCTTTCACTGTGGTATTGAAAGTCTGTTGAGAACATGTAGTCACTGGTACTGGGAGGAACTTTCCAGATCACGGTTCACATCCAGTCCAGGCATGGAACTTGTAAATCTCTGTTAGACCTTATCCGGGGTGGTAACAAGTGGACCAAAGAAGTCCATGTAAGCAATTCAATCAGAAAATTGTCAGGAGGACGGGGCGCCTGGTGGCGCAGTCGGTTCAGCGTCCGCCTCTTGGTTTTTCAGCTCAGGTCATGATCTCAGCGTTTGTGAGTTTGAGCCCCACCTCCAACTCTGCACTGACCCTTGCTTGCGGTTCTCTCTTGGCCTTGCACAATCTCTTCTCTCTCTCTCTCTCTCTCTCTCTCTCTCTCTCACTCAAGAAATAAGAAAGAATCAGGAAGACGAATGGAGGAATATCTCAGCATTTGAAAATATGAGCAGGCTTTCTAAGCATAGAAGCCAAGACAGACCTAAAAAAATAGGTTAGCAGATTTAGCATCATGACAGAAAAGCAAATGACAGGGTGCCTGCGTGACTCAGTCGGTTGAGCTCTTTGGCTCAGGTCATGATCTTGCCGTTCAGAGTTTGAGCCCCATGTCAGGCTCTGCTGACAGCTCAGAGCCTGGAGCGTGCTTCGGATTCTGTCTCTCTCTGCCCCTTTCCCTGCTCACGCTCTCTCTCTGTCTCTTAAAAATAAATAAACCTTAAAAACTGAAAAGCAGACAACTTCTGTGGCATAAAAGTAATTGAAAGGACACAACAGAGGTGAGCGAGAAGGCTTACGGAGCTGTGGGCACAGTTTGGAGGCCGCTGTCCTCAGAAGAGAGGCTTGGTTGGTTTTAGGGGGCTGTGGGTGGGCAAGTGGGACTTCTTCACGCCCAGAGGAGGGGACTTCCACTTCAAGGAGGCATTGACTTACAGCTGCCTGGGTGCACTTGGCCTGGAAGTCTGCCTAGTGGGGGTGGGCACGGCCTGGAGAGGAGGTGCCCAAGGGTGGTGGGCACAGTGACCTTTAGGCCCCCCCCCCCCCGCCCCTTTCCCAGTCCCGTCCCATCTCATCAGGAGCCTTTTTTTTTTTTAATTTTTTTGAGAGAGAGAAAGCGTGCGTGCGCGCGGGGGGGGGGGGGCAGAGAGAGAGGGAGATCAGAATCCAAAGCAAGCTCCAGGCTCTGAGCTGCCAGCAGAGCCCGATGCGGGGCTCGAACTCGCAAACCATGAGAACATGACCTGAGCTGAAAGTTGGACACCTAACCAACTGAGCCACCCAGGCGCCCAGGAGCCTTTTTAAAATGACCGCTGCAAGGGTCGACATGGCTTCCGCATCTGTTCAGCTAGATCTCGTGTGGAGTCCTTTCTCCTTCCCCAAGGAAACAGGCCAGCACCACCCGGATGGTCTGAGGGCAGGGGAGGCCTGCGGGGTGGGAGGGGCAGATGGCAAAAGCTCATTGATCCCGTGAGGAGGGGCCAGACCCACAGGCCTGGGCTCACAAGCCCCGGCTGTAACGTCTAAACAGGAACGCCTGTCAGGAACAGAATTGACATTGACCGTCAAGGTGCTGAGCATTGCTGTTCTCTTTGGAATTGCCTAGGTGGGTGGCACCTGGCACACGCTTGGGGATTGCCACCTCAGGATCGGGGAGGAGGGGGGTGAGCTCTGGAGGCAGGGCAGCCCGCCGGTGCTGGTGACGGGCAGCGTGACTCCCCTTCTCCAGCCTCTCTGTAAAATGGGCACGACGATGCTCTGCCTGTCCCCCTGGGTGTACCTCACTGCTGTAGCTGGCTCCCCTGGCTGTGGTAAGATGAAATGTGTTGGCAGTTCCCGCTGTTAGGGCTTCTGGAAGAGAAACGGGTGTGGCTCAAGCTCTGATGCCCTCTCTTGCTTCTCTGATCCCCGACGGGACGGTGAGCAGATCTTCAGTCTCAGGGTGTGTAACCTTATTTAATTAAGAGACAGAGAGGAGGGAGGCACAGACTCCAAAGCAGGCTCTAGGCTCTGAGCCTACACAGGGCTCTCACCCGTGAACCTTAAGATCATGACTTGAGCTGAAGTCAGACACTTAACTGACTGAGCCCCCCGCGCACCCCTAGGATGCGTAACTTCAAACAGGAGAAGGGATGATCTTATTCCAGATCCCCTGTATCTTTGTACACCGGGTGGTTCTGTTTCTTGGAATGTTGACTATGTGTTCCTTTCTTTTAATTTCTTTTTTTGTTTAACTTTGTGATGTTGATATTCTGAGAGCTGCTGGGGTTTTTTTGCTTTGTTTTGGTAGGAATGTTTTAAAAAATAGGTTTTTCGGTCTTTTCAACCCAAACAGATAATTCTTTGGATATGCTTTATAATGGTTTTTGTCTCGGGGCCTAGGACTGTTCCCAAATTTTAGGTTGTGGCAGTGGAGGGTGGTGTGTTGTCTTGGGGTGGCTCGTGTCACGGGGACTCGCAGACTGTCTGGGGCAATTCCCTTTTCTTTCTCCTGGGCTCCCGGTCTCTGACGTTGGTTGCTCACAGAATCAAATGCAGTGACCTCGGTGTCTCTCTTTCCTTTCTAGTTTTCAACGGTTCCAGCAGGTCGTCACGGGAGAAAGAACCTGTTCAAAAACACAAAAGCAAAGAGGCCACTCCCGGGAAGGAGAAGCACAGTGATCACCGGACTGACAGCCGGAGGGAGCAGGCGGCAGCGGCCCACCTCCCAGCAGCCCCCTCCACGGGTTCCTCCGCCAAGGGGCTCGCTGCTAACCACCACCACCCCCCTCTGCATCGGTCGGCTCAGGACTTACGGAAGCAGGTAAACTCGGCCTTGCCGCATGGGTGGCCCCTCTCGGGCCCAGATGGGGCCTGCCTGCCAGGTGCTGCCACGTCCCCACGTCCCCAGCTTAACTAAAGGGGACATGGGAGTGGTGGCCTCCGGGAATCCATAGTGAGAGGGAAGCAGGAGGGTGATGGCCAGAGGTGAGATGGGGAGGGACCTCTTTGCACAGAGGTGCTGGGAGTGCATGCCTCTCTTGCAACGTCCTGCCGGGCGCCTCCCTCTGGTGGATCTCACGCGTTGGCACGGGTTGGAGATGGGCAAAGGGAACTTGCCTCTTTCACTGCCCCTCTTCGACCCCCGCGTCCTGGGTGCCAGGGGGCTCCGGGCTCTGTTCCCTCAAGCTGCACCTTGGAAACAGGCCTGCAGACTGCCTCGCGCTATCAGGGACCATCCCCTGGACGGCTTATCCGCTCTTCTTGAGGTGACAAGTTAGCATCTCCGCCAGGACTTCGGGGCAGACGATGTGCACGGGCGCACGCGCCGCCGAGTGGTCCCTGTGTGCTGGGTGCGGTTCGTTCCGCGCACGTCAGCCCGCACCTGAGGGTCGGCAGAGCACGGGGTCACGTTGCTGCCCGGCCCCACTCCCACTGCCCCCTGCTCCCTGCTCAGGGTCGCGTTGGGTAACACAGACCCTGTCGGGAAACTGAAGAAAGGCCTCAGGGTCGTCTTTGTCACAGTATTCCTGTCCTTGGGCAGTGATTTCCCAGGACCCCGGAAGGCACAGCCAGGAGGAAGACACACGGCGAAGGGCTGTGTCACCCGGGTCAGTGGCTTGTCACTGACTCCTCTGCTCCTTTGTTCTTACTGCGTTTTAAAGTCAGGGAGCCACAGGGATCACAGACCTCCTCATGGGCATTTGTGACACAGCTAACCTTTTCCGCAGAGTGGAGGCAGTCGGGGCCGGGTGTGTGGAGCTGTTTTTGTTTTTGTTTTTCTTTTGAGAGAGAGCGCGCAGTGAGCAGGGGAGGGGAAGAGAGGAAACCGAGCAGGCTCCACAACGCCAGTGCAGAGCCCGGCTCAGGTTTCTGTCCCGGGAGCTGAGAGGTCGTGACCTGACCTGAGACTCGGGAGTGGGCACCCAGGCGCCCCTGCGGAGCCGTTCTTCACGCACGTCCTTTCTCATTCTTTTTAATTAAAAAAATTTTTTTTCTTTAATGTGTGTTTTTGAGAGTGAGACAGAGTTTGGGGGGGGGTGGGGCAGAGAGAGAGGGAGACACAGAATCTAAAGCAGGCTCCAGGCTCTGAGCTGTCAGCACAGAATCTGACGTGGGGCTCGAACTCATGAACCATGAGATCATGACCTGAGCCAACATCAAGGTCGGACACTTCACTAGCTGGGCGCCAGGCGCCCCAGTCCTCACCTCGGATTTTAAATGTGATTGAGCTCAGGTGAGGTGGGCAAGGTGAGAATCTTAGTGGCTTTTCCAGGCAGGGTCTTCACATACCTATTTCTTCATTCTCTGCGGTCTTACCTTGAGATTAAGTAGTTGTTAGCATATTTTAAACACTGGCCCCTCTTCTGAGACACAGATGTCACGGTGTTCACAGGAACCACAACTGCGCACGACCGTGAATTAGCCTGCGGGGTCAGCGCCGGGTGCCCGGTTTTCAGGACGGGAGACCCCGCCATCCCTGTGTTTGTGGTGCATTCTCTCCCCTCCATCTCCGGTTGGACAGCCTGATACGCACTCGGTGCGATCCCCCTACAGATGTTTTGCTTATGAAAGAGCAGAATTTAAAAGGGACCTGGAGTAAGGGGAGCTCCCATCTGTGGGGCAGGGCTGAAGGGTTTGAAAGGGGACGAACAGGACTTCATATTCACACAGACGTGTGACTCGTGCGTGCACACGCATGCGCACACTCGCCCCTTCTCGGACGAGGCTGGGTGGAGGACACCCGTGGCGTCCATTGGTCGTAGCTCATTGTCAGCTGTCAGCTCGTGGCCCTCGGCTTGGGATTTTTCTGTGTAGCTGACCGCTGGGAATTGGCACAGAGGGCCCTTGCTCCCAGGCCTGCACGCGTGGCCTGTGTCACGTCCGTGCAGCTGGGAGTCGGAGGGAGGCCCGGGGGCCCCTGCAGGTGGGGCGTCCAGGAGCAGTGCTCAGGGCTCTCCTCCCCCACCCGTTCCCCTCCTCCCCCACCCCTTCCCCTCCTCCCCCACCCCATCAGCCCGGATGGGTCGGCCTAGGGCGCCAGCTCTCCAGCTCTTGTTGGCGCCGACCATGCCCTTCACTGAAACTTAAGATCTTTAACCCTCGTGGGCCCTGTTGTTCATGTGACGCAGTAACACTGACCTCCCCCCACCCCCGCTGGTGAAATGGAGACTGATAAAAGGACAAATTAGAAACTGCCACATGCCGTTATTTAAAAACCAGAGAAAACAAGGTCAATGAAAGCAAGTTGTAGATTCATTTGTAACTGCCTGATGGACATGACTAGAATCTGATCTCTCCATCTTTCACCTGCAGAAAAGATGGGGCCAGGGGATAGGTGGGTCCTTAATTTCAAATAGGATCAGCTTGTTCAGGTCCTGCCCAAAAGAAGAGGGTGGATGTGAATCGGATCAAGCGACAGCGCGGTGGGGGCTGCGGTGCCGAGGGGTGCCGCTCCCAAGGGACCTGACCCCGTGTGCTCTGAGGCGGTCGGAGGCACCCTCTGCTCGCTCGCGCGCCCTTCGCACTGAGGTGGCCCCTTCCCGTTACCTTGCACGATGTCACACGCTCGCTGCGCTTCCTCAGGCCCAGGCCCCTCAGACTCGGAGCCCGGGAATCAGCTCACCCACGGCTGTTTCTCGGGGTGAGGGGCCTTGCCAGCCCCCTCTCGCCTTTATGATGCCAGAGGCGCAGTGTCTGTCGTGTGCGTGTGACCGCGCTGGGATCGTCAGGGCCTCTGGTGGGATCGTCCGGATGTGTGCTTGGTGTCGGACACAGGAGTGAACGTTTTCCTCCGGTCCCTTCACCCAGCACTGCAGCTTAAGTGCAACGCATGCAGGACGGTAAAACAGAAGGACCTCATGCTCCCAGAGAGCGTTTTGAAATGGTGGTTTCAGGGCACAAGGGCGGCTCAGCCGGTTAGGCTGTTAAGCATCTGACTTTGGCTCCGGTCATGATCTCCCGGTTCGTGAGTTCGAGCCCAGCATTCAGCTCTGAGCTGACAGCTTAGAGCCTGGAGCCTGCTTGGGATTCTG
This sequence comes from Paguma larvata, assembly GCA_030068075.1. Lineage (NCBI taxonomy): Eukaryota > Metazoa > Chordata > Mammalia > Carnivora > Viverridae > Paguma > Paguma larvata. The sequence continues at coordinate 15,241,251 of CM057829.1, forward strand.
GTTCTCTGTCTCTCTCTGCCCCTCCCCTGCTCACGCTCTCTCTCCCTCAAAAGTAAATATTAAAAAAGAAAAAAAAAAAGTTGATTTCCAAGAGCCTCGTGAGGAGTCTTCCCCTGTGTAGATGTTTGTGAGGTCGGTAAGCCACCGTGTGGCTTGTTGGACCGCACCACACGTGGCCACTGTCCTCATTTATCGTGCTGAGGCTGAGCCACAACGTGAAGGAAGTGATTGCCTCCTGCAGGCAGCCCGCAGGCGCATTCGGCAAGAAGATCTGTTGGGCTCCGTTGTTCCCTTTGGAGGTCAGGGTCCTCACAGAAAGCTGTATAGGGATTGCTGAAAATGTGTCGGCCTCAAAGATTCAAAGAGGGGGTTTAAATTCTGATTAAAGAATTGGAAGTAGTTTTTTTTTTAAAGTTCTGGAAAATAGAACCATCCAGAAGGAAGGTCAGAAAATGGCCTGCACTATACGAATGTTTAGGGTTTTAGCTCTGCCGCTCAGCGTTATGCTTGTAGTTGGAACACAGGCGTTGGCGGCATGGTATTTGGGGGTGCCATCAGGCTGCCTGTAGTGGGAGCAGGTGCTATCACACAGGTTTGGGGGCTCCTGCCAGAACCCAGCTTTTCCTTTTTGTTTAGAGAGTCCTGCACTCGTTAACTTGGATCTCACCCCTTCTCTCACAAAGGGGCTGCCGTACCAGGAGACCTTCCCTTCTGTGACTTGCTGCTGGCCGGGTTCAGTTCTGTTCATCTTAAGCTCTTTGTTTTTTAATCCAAGTCTTAAAGTTCAAGTGGGCTGTCCCCAGCCTCCCAGCGCTGAAAGGATGAGCAGAGGCTCCTGACTCAGCAGCTCCCTCTGGTGGACATTAAGAGCTTGACGGCAGGATTTCTGTTCGTGAGCTTAGCTTGGCTTCTTTTGCCGCGAGACCTCATGGCTGTGTACCTGGGGGAGCCTGAGCTTCAGGTGATGGGTGGGCAGTGGTGGGCTGGGGAGAAGGTGGGTTTAGGGGGCGTGGGAGCAAAGGCAAAAATCCGTCCCAGAGCCAAGAGAAGGAACAGTTTAGAGAAATCACAGTTATTCAGCCGCTGTGTTCCTATTGAACATTGGAAGGTTCTGCCACACGCAGCACGTTATGTTAGTCCTCGATGAGTTAGGTGACCTCTTTCATGTGCTCTGGGAAAGTACTTCCTCAGGGTGTGCCTTAGTTCCACCATGCCTTGTGAGCTGGCTGAATGACCTGGGTGTTTCATTAAGCTGAAACTTTGCCCTTTTCTGATAAGGTGGTGGCCGGGAGGAGAGCCTTCAAGGCAAGGTCAGACAATGCCTTCCACCACCATTCTTTGTTGTCGTTGGTACCGATTGAGCATTGGACCTCTAAAGACCAGGACAGGCCGAGAAGTAGGCATGTGTGTGTGGACAGACAGGTGGGTTCCCGGGTTGGGGGAATGTGGCCTCTGCTGTAGGTGGAACACAGGCACACTGGGTGGGAAGACGGAAGACAGTCCGTGAAACACGCCCTTTCCAGTCTCCGTAGCTGATTTCTCGAAATCGAGTTCATCGTTCTAATGAGTTATGAGGGGGGTGCATTTAGTCTTTGAGCTTGTGATGTGTGGACCTGTACGCATAGGGTTTGGGCAGCCGCTTTTGAAGAGGACCATAAGCGTGGCGAGGAAGCGAAGGAACAGAGTAACTCATTCTTCTGGTCGGGCAGCCTGCACCCCTTGGCAGGAACTGCCAGCATTAAAATTCACAAAAATACGTAAACATGAAGGGGGTTCTTTTTTGCCATTGAAGACAGTGAAATACTTCTCTGGAATTCTGCCCTGCAGAAAATGGACCTCCCTGTGACCCAGCACGGCAAGAGAGACTGTCAGGTGCCCCAGGGAGGCAGAATGGATGGATTTAAGGCCACTTGATGTAGAGTCTGAGAGATTCTGACTCTGGCTCTCCAGTATCCCACGGCCAGGAGCCGGGCCAGAATCGTTATGGGAACCCCAGACTGTCGGGCTCCCGCCCGCACGGGTCAGATCAGAGTCGGGGTGGAGGGTTGGGGGTGGTTAGGCTGTGGAATCAGCTTTATCTTGAGCTGTGTGAAGACTTGGAACAGGCTGCCCTCCCAGGGGTTCAGGAAAGATCGAAGGCCTGAAGGTGTGTCTTCTGGTTTCTGGGCAGTGGAACCCTCCTCTGAAGATGCCAGATGCCAGGTCTCTCTGTGTCTCGATGATGGAACAGTCTCTCTCTGCACCACAGCAGGACTATACACGGGTTTTGGATTTTCCCTAAATGGGTTTGGGTTTTAGCCAATGGGTTTTAGCGTCCCTCACGTTACCTTTTATTCCAGATAGGAGTGGTACCCACCGTGGGCAGTTTGACCCAACCCCAGGTGGTATACATTTATTTTAAACTTCTTTTTGCCAGGCTGTTAGCTGTTTTGTTGGTTGTAATTTCTCATTCTTCCTTCCACACCCTTCTCTCCCCCTCATCTGGTCACTCCTGCTTCTCTGTAGGGTGGTGAGCAGTGGTGGATCTGGCCATAAGTTCTGGGCTTGCGCTGTGTCCCCCGCTGTGCGGCCTGGCACCTCATGGAGTCCGGAGGTCCAGGCTTGGCTCACCAGAAACCAGGTTCCCTCGATGCCCCAGGCTTGGCTTCTGGAACACAGCCTCTTACCAAGATATTGTGGCTTTGATTGGACTGTGTGTAATTGGTAGCATATAAAGAAATACCCTTTTTTCTGTTTCCAGAATCTTCTACCGATGGTTTGCTTCAGTTCTTAAAGTATGTTCCTGCATCGGCCTCAGCATCACCTGGGACCGCGTTAGAAATTCAAATTCTCGGCCTCATCCCAGACCTAGTGGTCTAGGAAACCTCAGGGGTGGGGCCCAGCGATCTGTGGGATCTGAGACCCACTGGCGGGAAAGTTCTGGTTTTCTTTTTGTTTTTCCCCACTTGGGCTAAGTGCACTTCCCTGGGCTGGGCCTGGGCATAGTGCATAGTACAGAGGTCAGGCAGACGGACTCGGGCTCTGTCTTGGGGAGCCTGATTCCCGTAGGAGCGCTGGGGGCTGATGGGAGCACACGGCCTGTGTGCCGTGCCAGGAGGACGCGCTTCTGTGCGATCACAGCTCGTCGGTCGGCTTCTTGGGAGCACAGGCTCCTTGTACCCAGTCACCTCCTCGTGAGGGTTACTGGTGAGAAGCGATGGCCGTGGTGGTTCCATTTCCTGCTAAGTATGTGGTTTAGAGTAGGCCTCTTTTGGGGGTGGGGCTGCTTCTGGACCTTTGGAGTCCCTGTGTTGAACTTCTGCACACGAGAAATTGAAGCCCAAGATGTTAGTGACGTGTCCGAGGCCAGCAGCAGTAGCTGACAGGGCTGTGACATGATGTCCGCCCCAGACCGGTGGGCCCAGCAGTGGCTCCTGGCTGGGCCCTTCAGCATTCTTTGGAAGTTACGCGTTTCCAGTGTGCACCCTTCACTCTCTGGTTTCCGTTGATAAACAAGGATGACTTTATTTTTTTTTAAATGTATGTTTGTGGGGCGCCTGGGTGGCTCAGTCGGTTGAGCGTCCGACTTCGGCTCAGGTCATGATCTTGCGGTCTGTGAGTTCGAGCCCTGCTTCGGGCTCTGTGCTGACAGCTCAGAGCCTGGAACCTGCTTCGGATTCTGTGTCTCCCTCTGTCTCTGCCCCTCCCCCACGCATGCTCTGTCTCTCTATGTCTCAAAAGTAAATAAACATTAAAAAAAAAATCTTAAATGTATGTTTGTTTATTTTTGAGAGAGCACAAGCAGGCGAGGGGCAGAGAGAACGACACAGAATCCAAAGAAGCTCCAGGCTCTGAGCCGTCAGCACAGAGCCCACTGCAGGGCTCGAACCCATAAACTTTGAGATCATGACCTGAGCTGAAGTTGGACGCTTAACTGACGGAGCCACCCAGGCGCCCAGATGAGGATGGCTTTTAAGTGTCACAGAATTACTCTGGTGTCCAAGCTGTGAGCCAGCCAGGACAGAGAGACTGCCGAGACAGGTTTAACTGAATGTGGAGGTTCGTTGAGAGCGGGGGAGACCGACTCTGCCCGTGCAGAAGGGAGACGGGTGTCTTTTGCTTCGTGGAGGAGGAGAGGTGCGTCCTGCAAGGTGGTCCCTGGGGCCCGGTCTCAAAGACGACGGGGCGGATGGATGCTGAGGGCTGGCAGCCACGTGTGTGGGCCGGGCCTGCGACCTGCACGGGAGCCGGGCCACAGGAGTGCGCTTGTTCTTTCCAGTCTGTGGTAGTTTTGTATCTTTCCTTCTCCAGCACATAGACTTAAACATTCTGTGGGCAGAGAGAACGTGCCGTTCCCTGGAGCACATGGTGGCGAGCTCGTCTTTTCTTGTAACGGGTGTGCGAGCGTGTGTGCACGCACGTGCACGTGTATCCCCCCTTCCCCTGCGTGGGCAGGGGTTTGCTCCTCTAAGTGTCCTTAACCTGTGACAGGTGACTGGCAGGTGAGTGGACAGGCGGTTGTGGTGCAACCTTGATTTCCTGAAGAACCATTTAACATGCGTGTGAAAACACACTCTGGAGTCCCTGCACACAGGGCGGGCCACGTGTGTGTATGCAGGAGGACAGGCCCGTGTTTAAACCGGAGTCTCTCCAATTTCAGTTCACGGCCGGGTATAGCGTTTGCCGTTGGCCCCGTGCCTCCCCTTTCTTGAGAGCGGGCGGCCGGCCGACTGTGTTTCGTCACGCACGTGCCACAAGGTCACCCTCTTGGGAAGGTTACTAATTCTGCTTTTCTCGTCCCTCCCCTCTCTGCCTCTGCCGCCTCCCAGGTTTCGAAGGTAAATGGAGTCACTCGAATGTCGTCATCTCTGGGTACAAGTGCAACCGGTGCCAAAAAGATGCGCGAAGTCAGACCTTCACCGTCCAAAACTGTGAAGTACACTGCAACGGTGACTAAGGGGACTGTCACATACACCAAAGCCAAGAGAGAACTGGTCAAGGAAACCAAACCCAATCCCCACAAGCCCAGTTCCGCCGTCAACCACACAATCTCAGGGAAAACTGAAAGTAGCAATGCAAAAACCCGCAAACAGGTGCTATCCCTCGGGGGGGCGTCCAAGTCCACCGGGCACACCGTCAATGGCCTCAAGGTCAGTGGCAGGTTGAACCCAAAGTCATGCACTAAGGAGGTGGGGGGGCGGCAGCTGAGGGAGGGGCTGCGGAACTCCAAGAGGAGACTGGAGGAGGCCCAGCAGCCCGACAAGCCGCAGTCGCCCCCCAAGAAGATGAAAGGGTCGGCCGGCTGCGCCGAAGCCCCCGGCAGGAAGGCGGCCGCGGCGGCCCCCGCGGCCCCGGCCCCCGCGGAGAGAGCCCCGCCGCCCGGCCACGCCAAGAAGGAAGTGCCCGAGCGGAGCTCGGAGAGGAGCCGGCCGAAGCGGGCCGCGGCCGGCAAGAGCACGCCGGGCAGACAAGCACACGGCAAGTCGGACGGCGCCTCCTGTGAAAATCGTTCTACCTCGCAACCGGAGCCCTTGCACAAGCCGCACGAGGCGGCGGCCAAGCCCGACAAGGGGGGCGGCCGGGCCGGCTGGGCGGCCATGGACGAGATCCCCGTGCTCAGGCCGTCCGCCAAGGAGTTCCACGACCCGCTCGTCTACATCGAGTCGGTGCGCGCTCAGGTGGAGAAGTGCGGCATGTGCAGGGTGATCCCGCCCCCGGACTGGCGGCCCGAGTGCAAGCTCAACGACGAGATGCGGTTCGTCACGCAGGTCCAGCACGTCCACAAGCTGGGCCGGCGCTGGGGCCCCAACGTGCAGCGGCTGGCCTGCATCAAGAAGCACCTCAGATCTCAGGGCATCACCATGGACGAGCTCCCGCTCATAGGTGAGGCCCGCCCGCCGTGCCGCGCCTGCGGGGGGGGGGCCCGGCGGGCGTCCCCTGTCCCCGGGCGCCGCGAGCCCCGGACCCAGGGGTGGAGACGCCGGTCTCCGCCCCGTGTCCTTCCCTGGGCTGCCCTCCGTGCGCTCCTCCCTGGTGTCCCTTACTCTGGTCGTAAGGACGTTGGTCCTTCTGGCTCAGGACCCACCCCAGACCCCTCGTTTCACACTGCTTGTCCGTTTAAGATCCTGTTTCCAAGTGCAGGGCCCTGTCCGAGGCCCTGGTGCTAGGGCTTGGACACACGAATACTTGGGTGACGCAGGTCAGCCCGTTTCCTCTCTGTCCTCCTTTTTCCTTGCGTGTCACCGTCTCTGGTGATCAGCGGGGCCTTTTCAGAGGCCACAGATCAGGGGACGGGTTTAAGGCTCTCCCGAGAGCTGGGCCCACTGCGGGCCTCACCTCGGTGGCTCCCTGTGCCAGTGTGCGTCCCGGCAGCTGCAGGGCCCTGGCCCCGGGCAGAGCCCACGTACAGGCCCCTGACGTCCCGTGTCCCTCTTGCTCCCACAAAGCTGCTCGTCCCTCCAGGATTCTCACCCGCTGTCTGGGTCGGGCTGGGTGTGCAGAGTGTGGGTTTTCCTTTGGGGCGGCCGGAGGTCTCGGTCTCACACCCTTCCCTTTCAGCTCCGGACCTGTGAAACAGGGCGTGTTCCTGCCTCCGTTTCGGGGGTCCCGATTTTGTAAAGGCGGGGAGGAAAAGAGCCATCTAAGTGCCACTGAGGTGACAGGGATTGGCATTCAGGGCTCCCTGCAGGGGTGAGGTGAGGGAGGCGTCCTTACCCCTCTCGGCAGGTGCCTGCAGGAACTGGTGCCTGAGTGAGAATCCCGACTCGGGGCTGTGGGAACGGGCTGAGCAGGCGTGAGCGTTTGGCGTCGGCTGTGCCCAGCGTGTGCTCCGAAGAGCGCCAGGCCCTGCCGGCTCTGGTGAGACGTCTGTGGTCCCCCCTGCACGGGGGACCGTGGGGTGATCAGGTGATATGATGACAGCCAGCAACCTTTCGTTCAGAGTAGGTTTTCTTGGCCTTGACTCCTTCACACAGCGCCCGAGGCCAGGTGGACGCGTCCCCATGGCGTGTGTGTCTGCAGTCTTTGCTGCTGCCTGCAGTGTAAAGCCTCGCTTGTTGCCGTCTGTAAGAGGGGTGTTGAACTGGCCTGTTAGTGCAGCGGCCTTGGACGAGGGTCTGAGCTTGGCCTCACAGAGCAAGGGGCTTCACAGGTTTGAAGCATTTTCCAGGGGCGCCTGGGTGGCTCAGTTGGTTAGGCGGCCGACTTCAGCTCAGGTCATGATCTCGAGGTTTGTGAGTTCGAGCCCCGCGTCGGGCTCTGTGCTGCTGGCTCAGAGCCTGGAGCCTGCTTCCGATTCTGTGTCTCCCTCTCTCTCTGCCCTTCCCCTGTTCATGCTGTGCCTCTATGTCTCTCAAAAATAAACAAACAAACAAAAATTTGAAGCAGTTTCCAGACTCTCCCGATACCGGTGCTCCTTTGTGTCTGCTCCCAGCCCCTGCGGGAGCAGCGGTGCCTCGGGGAGCAGGGGTGAGGGGAGCGCTTGGTCACTTGGCAGCCTCACAGCCCTGCAAATGGGCCCAGTGGTAGCAGGCGAGGAGTCGTGAAATGATGCATCTCCAAGCAGCATATAAATTTTCAGGTGGCGTTGGATTATGATGTTCTACATAGAGGAAAAACCAAAAGTACAGATTGCTTCCTTCCTGGTCAGCCTGTGACCTGAGCCCCTGTGGCTGGCCAAGGGGACCCCCTTCCCTGCTTGCCAGCCCCACATCTCCCCATTTTGAGCTGGAGACTGGGAGTGAGTGATGGGATCTCGGCCTTGTGACCTCCCCAGGCCAAGGACGGGGCCAGCTTCCTCACTGATCTCACCAAGCAGAGCTAACGACATTCCGGCTGCTGCTCCCCTCTTCCCTGCTCTCTCGATGGGATGGGGGGCCTGTTCCCGCACGGTCTGCCTGAGGCACCCACCCGGTGGTCGCACGACACCCAGCCCTCCGCACACCGTGCCGCTGTTCTCAGGCGGCTGTCAGAGTCCACAGGACCTATGCTTCTTCTGTTTCGCTTACAAATCTGTCTGCACCCTCCAGAGACCTAAAATCTAATTTTTACCGACCTTCTTAGTATTTTGTTACGTTTTTATTTCCTAATAGCCAGTGGATGGTTTTTCTGGAAGGATTTGTTCCTCCTCTATTGTCTGGAGGAAGGTTGCTTTCCAGGCCCCGTATAGCTAGTCCGTTTGTGAGCATTTTTCAGATATATTCGATTATGAGGTGCATTCGTACAGTGCTGAGGTCTGCTTGAGGGTCGTAGCAAATGCTAGCCCACACTCTACCCCGAGACGGAGGTAAGCAGTCTCTCGGTGTGCGTGGGCCGTGAGAGAGAGTTGAGGGACAGACAGACGGTTTTCTGCCCTCCCAAACACTACCTCTTACCCTGGAAGTCCAGGGTATCGGAAACCAGTTCCTGTGCGTGTGCGGACGAGATGGGACCAACCGCGCATGCTCCATGTACAGGTTCTGCCATCACAGCAGGGGTCGCTGGGACATGGGTGCCGCTGGGCGGCACAGCCCAGGTCCTGCCCCCGTCTCTAGGGAGAGGCCCCTGCTCCTGACCTGGCTCCACCTGCCTCTTGGGGTGTGTGTTGGGGGGGATCCCCTGGGATCTCCTCCCCCCAGACCTGCCAGGCCGGCTCTCCTTTAATTCAGGCCTCTGCTTACATGTCCGCTCCCTGGGGACACCTCCCCTGACCATCCCAGCTGAGACAGCAGTCCCCCTCGCTCCCCAGCCCCTCTACCTGCTTTATTGGTCCCCATGGTGCCCCAGATCGTCCCCGTCCACCTGGGAGACTGAGCTCCCTGAGGGCCTGGAGCGATTCTGTTTGCCGCTCCGACCCCAGAGCCCAGCAGCATCCTTGGCACCTAGTGGGCATCCTGGGACTTAGTTAGACCAAGAGGGTCTCGTTCGTGGTCCTTGTCACTGACTGTCCCTGTGCTCTGTCCCCGTCCCAGGAGGCTGCGAGCTCGACCTGGCCTGCTTTTTCCGGCTGATTAACGAGATGGGCGGCATGCAGCAAGTGACTGACCTCAAAAAATGGAACAAACTAGCAGACATGCTGCGCATCCCCAAAACTGCCCAGGACCGGCTGGCCAAGCTCCAGGAAGCCTACTGCCAGTACCTGCTCTCCTACGACTCCCTGTCCCCGGAGGAGCACCGGCGGCTGGAGAAGGAGGTGCTCATGGAGAAGGAGATCCTGGAGAAGCGGAAGGGGCCCCTCGAGGGCCACACGGAGCACGACTACAACAAGTTCCACCCCCTGCCCCGCTTCGAGCCCAAGAACGGGCTCATCAATGGCGTGGCGCACAGGAACGGCTTCCGCAGCAAGCTCAAAGAGGTGGGCCAGGCCCAGCTCAAGACGGGCCGACGGCGACTCTTTGCTCAGGAAAAGGAAGTGGCTCGAGAGGAGGAGGAGGACAAGGGCGTCCTCAGTGACTTCCACAAATGCATATACAAGGTGGGCCCCTGGCGGGGCTGGGGGGCTGGCCTCGGGGCGGGGCTGTGCAGGCCGGAGGTGCCGGGCTGCGGTCTCTGGTGGTGCCTAGTACAGTGTGTGCCGCCTTTGGGGATGCTGCGGGCAGGACGCAGGCCCGGGACGTCTGTGCCCTGCGAGCCGTCCGTCCCCTGCGAGCGGTAACCACTGGGGCGCCCCGTGCTGGCTCAGGTCCTTGGATCTGCTTTGTGTTAGATGGCACGTGCACCCACGTGCCGGGGACACAGCGGCTTGGCACAGATGCCTGCGGGGCATCTGCCCCTCTGAGCACCCCCAGCTCATCCAGGTGGTGGGAGCTGCCCAGTGGGGCCAGACTCTCCGGGCTGGGGGCACCGGCTTCCTCTGCCTCCTTGCCTGGATTCTGAGCTGCCCATCAGCCCCTCACTCTGCCCGGTCCTTTCTGGGGAAGCGATCGGTACAGGCCTCAGCAGTGAGTTGCTGGGGGGCTTGGCGGGGGTTGGGGGGGAGGCAGGAGCCTGGCAGATAGAAGCGTGCACGCAGTTTTCCCCAGATCGCATGGTAGCGCCTGCTGTCCTGAGAAGTCCCTTCCTCCCAGAGGCTGGCGGAGTCCCTGTGTGTCCCCACGTGGCCGCCTGCCCGTCCCCTGCCCTCCAGGGTGAGCAGGACACCTTGCACGGTGGGCAGATCCCAGCTGGGACCATCGCTAGAGATCTCTGCTGAATTGCAAATGACTGGGAGGGAGGTGTTGCCCCTGAAGACCCTTGCCCGGCGAGCCGCGCCCACCCCTGAGCCCCCCTGGCAGCAGCGCGTGCCATGGTGGTTTTGTGCTGTGCCAACCGGCTGCTGTGGGTCCGCGCAGCTCCAGGTCCCTGGCGGGTCCCTGCCTGGTGGAGCCGCCGTGGGCTTCTGATGCCCGATTCCCTCCCGGAAGCCTGGGACTCTCTTGACTCGTCTCCGGGTTCTGGATCTTCCCTTTCTGAACCCACGGGAAGTACCCCCTCTGGCTGCTCTCCGCCGCTCTCCTTTTCCTCCTGGGCCGCAGTCCTGTGCCCCTTTCTGGAAAAGACGCTCTGCTTGCCTGGGCGGAACTTTCTTACTAAACCCTCCAGGGCTGTCTCCTTTGCTCCGGCTCCCCGTTCTCATTGCCTGGTGCCGCCCGCCCCCAGAGACCCTGCGGGGGGACCCTTCACGCCGAAGTATTTTACGATAAGGGAAGAGGAGGCACGTGGAGTACATTCGGGCGCACGTGTGAGTGCTCCTTGGGTGTTCGCTTGAGAAGCCTCTTTTCCGTTTAAGTCAGTCGTTAAATCTGGTAACTCCGAACAGCCAATTCCAGAAATAAGGTATTTTCTACTTCTGTTACGAGAATGAGGTGAATCTGAGCGGAGTTTTTCTGGAAATGGTAACTTTAGGGTTCATCACAACAGTCTGGCGGTGCGCGGCCTCGGTGCCAGTCTGGTGGCCTTGGGGATGTGGCCATGGTGACAGCCTGGTGGCTGTGGGGATGTAGGCAGTAGCTGTGTGCCCGCCGAGGGCCTGGGAGGGGGGCTTCTTGAGGCCCTTGACCCTCTCTGGGCGTTGACTGTTGGGCAGGTGTCATTTTCTTGAATTACAGGCACTCTGCTTTTTAGTTGGTGCCAAATCCCGTCCCTCCTGGCCGGCAGGTCCTTCCCGCGTGGCGAGCAGAGTGTCTGGAGAAGTTTGCGATTGCTCAGAAGTACTTCCTCCAGTTAGAGCCCCACGCGGCCCCTTTCCATGCTGGAGAGCAAAAGCAGATGCCAAAACTTCCATGCTGATCGCTTCGACTGTCCTTCCAAAGGCGAGAAGGATCTGCGCCTGTTCTAAACCTATTACTTTTCTGGGGGTGCACAGTGTCCCCGCGGTAGGGAAAAGCCACCCTGCCTTGCCACCCTGCCGCTCTGCTTCTGGCTCCCTGCACTCACAGCGCTCGCTCACTCCCTAAGGGCTGGGGTTCCACAGGCCAGAGCCGTTGTCCGTTCGAGCGCTGCTCTGTCTCCAGCCTCTAGAACCAGGCCTGGTCTGCAGTAGGTGCTCAGCGGGTACCTCTGCAATCAAGGGGCAAATGTGCCCGGTGAGGAAAAGCACAGCTCCGATCAGGCTTGCCTCTGCCAAATAAAACCTCCTCTCTCTGGAGGGGAGAACGGAGCCTCCTGTGGGGTTCCCGGGCCGAAACCATGAGCCGTGTTCTCAGCGAGCACGTCACTCTGGAGACCGCTGGGCAGGGGACGGCAGAGGGCAGGGTCCTGGCCGTCCTGATGCTAGTGTGTGGTGTGCTGGGTGCTCCCCGGGAGCGGGGAGCAGCGCGCGGCTTCTGTGGCAGAGAACGAGCAGAGCACTTCTGCCCCCCTCCCCCAGGCCGTTCATCTGGCTGCTTTTCACACATGGAGGGTGCCCGACCTTTCTGTCTCTCTCCCATCCCTGGTCCGGCCCCAGCTCCAAGCCCGTCTGGGATGCCGTTAGTTTCTTCCCTGGCCCCCAGCCCCTTCTCCCGCCCCTCAGGTGGAGTAAACTGGGTGGTTCTGTGCCCTTCCCACGTTGTACCCCCTTTCCCATAAAGCAAAGTGTGCTCCCGTGTGTCGCAGGCGTGCCTGTCCGTGGCCGCCGTGTCGGCCGGATCAGGGCAGGGGTCCGTCTGCTGCTGGTACAAGGGTGGCGGGTCCTCTGTTCCGTCGGATCGGCACCAAGGACCTCCCCCCCTCCTCGAGAGCCTATTCTTCTGTGGTCTCTGCCCGTGTCCGCTCAGGCCACACAGTGGCCGTGGTCCCCGGACAGGGGTATGGCCTCGTGTGGGGTTGGGGTTCACTTTGGCTTCTTATGCTTTTTACTCTCTCGTCTGTTTTCTTTCCAGGGAAGGTCTGTTTCGTTAACAACGTTTTATCGAACAGCAAGAAACATCATGAACATGTGTTTCAGCAAGGAGCCCGCCCCGGCTGAGATCGAGGTGAGCGTGCTTCTCGGGGCCCCGGGGCCTCATGGTGCTGAGGGGACCCCCCGGGCCGCCGTGGGTGTCTTTGCTGCTGGCGGCAGGTCGTCACCAAATGCAGACTCACTCGGGGGCAGAAGAGGCGTAGTGAAGAGTGCATGCCTCCCCGCCTCACCCCAGCCAGCGGCTGGGAGACGCAGAGTCAGGGTGAGCTCCAGGCATGTCCCCGGCCCAGTGGCCACTCCTCACCCCTGCTTCTGTTATGCAAGAGAATGTTTGGAGTCCCTTGAAACCACAGTTGCACTTTTTCTCTTCCCTGTTTTCTCTCTAATGGGCTTGGCAGCTTGCCATCTTTGTGCTCCTCCGGCTCTGCTCTCGGAGTCCGTGTGAGGCCGGGCAGACCGGGCGCCCTCCTGTGCCCGGACCGGTTGTGGTGGGCGGGGGAGGGGGGGGGCAGTTTCTGGGTGAGCCACTGCAGGACAGGTTCCGGATCTGTTCACCTCCCCTACCCGCTGCCCTGCACCCCGTCCTGTCCAGGGAAGGACACCCAGCTCATGTGGCTGGTCGAGGGCAGCTGCTGGCGGGCGGGTCTCAGACTGTGTCTTCCTGCCATCAAGCCATCTGCCTCTTCTGGACATACCGTGCTGACTGCTGGGGTCCCAGCTTCCCCAAGGCGGGACGTCAGGACAGGTCCCTGGATGGGCCAGGTCAGACCAGGTCGCTCGGCCGCGCACGGCAGCCGTCAGAAGCCCAGGACCTGAGCGCCGGCCCCGCCGATCAGGCTTCCCAGTTGGGGGAACCTCCCCGTGTCTGGTTTTCGCCCTGAGTGTTGTCCTTCCCTTAGGCCATGTGTCTGTGCTGATCTGCACAGGCCACCCCAGCTCTGTACCCTGGGTGCCACCTTTGAACACCACACCGTGGCCTGGACTTCCCCCTCCCCCCGCTTTGGACCCACGGAAGCCAATGCCTTCAGCCACACCTCTGGGCCCTGGTTCTGGGACACAGTTGGCTCCAGAGTGCTCACATGTGTGGGAGGTGATGTCAGGGGAAAGGGGTAGGACCTGTGGGGGGGGAGGAGGGGACAGTTGGTCTGGGAAGAGAAGCCTTCTTTGCTGCCCAGTGCACACGTCCCTGTGGGGGCCTCCGAGGGGGCTTGATCCTCTGTGGGGCGCAAAGGACACGCAGCTTAGTTTAGCTTCCCGCTCAGGAATTGGTTCTGAGAATCTCGCTTTCTCTTAAGCACTCATGTAATATTTGAACACGAGGGGAAGTTCTGCTAAAATCCAGACTTTGATGAGTCGGAGTCTGTCTAGCTTCTAGATCCTCTGAAGAGGCCTGGGCCTTCCCCTCAGCTGGTGGTCGTCACCTGGAGAGGCCCCCGCTTAGTGGTGGGTCTCCTTCTTCCCCATGTGGCCGTCGGTCTGTGCACCTCGTGGCGGGGCTGGGCCTCGAGCTGTCCGCTCTCACAGACTCTGTTCCTCTCCTTCAGGAGATGCGTGTAAGGAACCCAGACACTTATACTGTTGGACTTACTCTTGGGGCTTTCGAGCCCTCCAGGCCAGGCCCCCTTTGGAGAAGGTGTGGAGCCTGTGTGGTGTGGCCGGTGGCACTTCTTTGAGCCAAACCGCACCTGTGACCCCCAGCGCTTGTCTGTTAGGCCGCCTCCTCTCCATGTGGTTCCAGCTAAACGGGGTTTGCTAAAGTGTCAGGGAACATGATGCTGTGCTTCTGGAAGGCAAATCGAAAACTAAGAACTCCTCTGAGTTGGGGGAATTGCCTACGGGAAACTGAGCACATCCTAGCTGTTAGCAAAACACGTTTCTGGCCCCCCTCTGACCCTGGCTATTTGGGCAGGACTCCTGGCAGCCACCTGGTAGGCTTTTAAAACTGGCAGTGTGACACCCCTCCTCCCCCCCCCCCCCCCCCCCCACACACACACACACACCCTGTCCCATTTAATTGGCCCGGTTCATGGCCTGGGTGGAAGTAGTCTTCACTCCCGGGGATTCTGACGCACAGCCAGGCCGAGGAGTCCGGATCACCGGTGATGGGAGGGGAGAGGCTGTGCGTCTGCCAAAACGCGGGACGTGGAGGCTGTGTTCGTTACAGTCTCAGGACGATGGGCCTCAGCCTGCTTCCTCTCATTGCTTCTCCCCCGCTTTTCCTGTAAATAACTTAGAAAAAATTTTTTAAGTTTATTTATTTTGAGAGAGAGTGAGAGAACATAAGCCAAGGAGAGGCAGAGAGAGAGAGGATCCCAGGCCAGCTCCATGTTGTCAGTGCCGAGCCGGATGTGGGGCTCAAACTCACAATCTGTGAGATCATGACCTGAGCAGAAATCAAGAGTTGGACGCTGAACCAACTCAGCCAGCCAGGTGCCCCATATAATTGACTTTTAAAATTGTGTAAAAACACGCATAACTAACATCTCAGCCCTTTCTCCATGTGCAGTTCACCGGCATTCAGTGCCTTCGTGGTGGTAGGTGGCCGTCCGCGCCATCTGTCTCCGGAACTTCACCCTCCCAGACGGAAACTCTGGTCCCGCTGAACACTGACTCCCCGGCCCCTGGCAGCTGGCCTTCGTGTTTTCTCTCTGACTTTGACCGTGATGCTCAGTGTGTCCGTGTGGGTGGAGTCCCACAGCCCTTGTCCTTCTATGCTCGGCTCACTGCGTTCAGCCTCAGGCTTCAGGGTTCGTCCGTGTGTCCACACGGTCTGCTCTTGAGAGGCCGAGTCCTCCGTCGTGCGAATTTTGGGCTCCGGACGCTTCCACGTTCAGCTGCACGTGGGGACCGAGTATCTGCTGGCGCCCGTCCTCGGTTCTGTGGGGGGGGGGGGGAGGGTGTGCTCCTGGGCGGTCCGACCCCCGCCGTCTCGCTCCGCCCTGTCGGAGGTGCCCTGCGCTACGGGGGGCCTGTCCTGGGCTGCATGGCAGCGGCCCCGTGGCTCGGGCACGGCGGAGGTGCTGACCGGCCCTCCCCTCTCCCCGCAGCAAGAGTACTGGAGGCTGGTGGAAGAGAAGGATTGCCACGTGGCCGTGCACTGTGGCAAGGTGGACACCAACACTCACGGCAGTGGATTCCCGGTGGGAAAATCAGAACCATTTTCAAGGTAACGCCGGACACTCCAGTCCGTGTTTGGGGGACTTGGCGGTGTCCCTCCCTGCCCGTCTGTGACGCCCCTCTGCTCTCCCCCACAGGCATGGATGGAACCTCACCGTCCTCCCCAATAACACAGGGTCCATCCTGCGTCACCTCGGTGCTGTGCCTGGTGAGCCTGACGCAGCCGCCGCCTTCGGGGTCCTGAAGCCCACTCCTCACGACCAGGGTGGGACGGGGGTTGGGGGTTACGGTGTAGCTCACTTACTTTGGAAGCGTTGGTCTTTAGAACAGAGAGGAATCGGATCGTTGAAGTCAGTGGAAGTGTGGAAAGGTGAGCCAGATGGTAGAGTCTAGAAGCTGGGCAGACACCCAGCCGGGCAAGCTTTCATCTCGAAATCAGCATTTTCAGTGCCGATGTCCTGACTCCTTAGGGCTGGCGTAGGCTCAGAAGCGATTGCTTGTTCGCAGATGGCGGGGACAGCCAGGTGTCCTCGGGGTTGTGGTCACTGAAGGCTGGGCCCCTCCACGCACTGAGGGGCGGGGGCAGGGGCACTCGATTCCTCGAGGTCTCGTCAGACAGCGGGGTTTGAGCCTCCTGCCCCCGGCACACGCAGGAGTCCAGGGCACCACATCTGGGGAGTTCCGAGCCAGGCTCAGCGGGCCACGGCGCGTGGCTGGTTAACCGACAACAGTCCCTGTGTGCTGCTCCTTGGGGAATCTTAGAGCTTCCTGACTAAACTCACAGATTAAGATGGTTTTTTTAAACCGTTTTTGTGAACACATCTGCTTCCTGGCTTCCTTTCTGTGTGGCACAGAGGAAGGAGGAAGCCCCTTCTCCCCGGTGTCGTCTGATTTCGAATCCCGTTTCTTTTTCCCCTCCGCTTGGGCAGGAGGCAGGGGTGGGTTTCTGGTTGCCTCCTTTGTGACGCCAGTCTTCCCCTCGGCAGGAGTGACAATTCCCTGGCTAAACATCGGCATGGTCTTTTCTACCTCATGCTGGTCTCGAGACCAAAACCACCTTCCCTATATCGACTACTTACACACTGGTGCTGACTGCATTTGGTGAGTACGGTGGCCCCGGGGGAGGGGCCCGGGAACCAGCATTCCGGAAAGTTCCACCTCTCACGCCCGGGAGCTTGGCTTGTGTGGGTTGGTCTCCGGCTCCCAGTTCAACCACAGGGTTTCTTCTCTCCCTTGGAAGTGCCTGAGGTGGCGGAAAGGTTTAGAAGGAGGTTCGATTTGCTCGAATGGTGAGCGAGGTTGACCATCGTTTCATGTGCTTGTTGGCCATTTCTGTTCCTTCCGTCAGCTGCCTGCTTATCCTTGTTTTTTCTTCTAGGACGGTATTTGTTGGTGGTGTTTTCTAGGACTTCACGTCATGTTAGGGGTAATGGGTGTCACAGAAGGTTGACCGGTAGTGCTCACTGTGTCCCCAGCTTTCCTCTTGCGCAGTGCGAACCGGCTTCTCTCTGGCCTGGTGTGAGGTTATTTTTGGCTTCTCTACAGCTGGGGTGTCCGATCCATCGCTGCCATAGGGCGTAGGGTCCCCGCTGTGGGAGAGGCACGGGTTTCTCTTACCTGGGTGCCCACCCGTGACCCTCCCCTGTTGGCCTGTCCCCTCCACGGCTAGTCCACGGGCCCTTTCCTTACGGCAGCAGATGGGAAATGACTGTACGGAATCGGGCTGTCGTGGTCCCTGAGGAGCTACCAGCAGCACATCCGTCCCCCACAAACTGCAGCTGTTGTCCCCAGGGTGACGGCATTCTTTATTAAAATATGCTCAGTCTTAGCACCAGTGTTCTCCCCGCAAGGGGCCCGTCTCTGTCATAGCCTCGCCGTCGGACTCGCCGCCTCTCAGGCCATGTCACGTGCCCGCAGGCATGCTTAGCGCCGAAGCCTGGCCAGACTGGGGGACCCCTGGGCAGGCTTCTCCGCCGAGGAAGGGGGTCCTCTGCCTCCCATGGGGAGACTGAGTGGCTGCGGGGCCGCGGAGGCCGAGGGGGCTGGTGGCCTGGGACAGAGTATGTGTCGTGCAGGCGTGTGTGGCCTGCTGGTCCGGAGGGCTGTTCCCCAAGGATGAGCTTCTACAGGTGCAGGGGGTCCCACCCAGGCCTGCGACCTGGCCCGCCCTGCGCACAGGGGTGAGGGGCGACGACGTGCCGCGGCTGCGTGGCCACCCTCACCGCCGGCCTTGAGTTAGAGAGGTGGGCAGACCTCGGAAGCCTAACCCCTAGGAACCCTGCCGGCGGGGGGTAAAGAGGAGGCTGAGACGTGGTCAGAGGACGTTCTGGTGCGCGGGTTTTCTTAAAACCCGTGGTTCGGGGTAGAACGCCTGGATTTCGGTCACAGGTCAGGAGCAGAGCGCGGCGGTGAGATGGGCTTTTGCAGGCCAGGCGGATGTGGCGTCGGCGCGCCCCGCGCTCGGCCAGCGAAAGTGGGATTTGGCCTCCAAGGGGTGATGGCCAGCCAGTGGGCCTACGGGAAGGTGGACATTTGGAACCGGTTGTATGGGGGACAGTACCGGTGACATGAGCTGCCCGACGGACTCCCCTGGAGGTGGTCAGCGGCTTCGTGGGCCTGTGGCCCAGTCAGACCGCTCCAGGAGCGTGTCGACACTCTTGGGACATCGGCGATAACTCCCCCACTTCCCGTGACGCGGTGAGGTTCCAGGTTCTTCTCTTGGTTAAGTTCTGCTCCGCGTGGCTCTGGTGGTGGCAGCTGTCCTGTGTCCTCAGCCAGCTGAGCCAGGCTGGCTCCTGGCACCCGGCTCCCTCTGGGCGTGTGCTCCTGTGTCCCCTGGGTTCACCAGCTCCCGTCCCAGGATCTCACAGCCGCTGTGGTGTCCTTGCAGCCTTGGCCCCGTGGCGGCGAGCGCACAGGCTGGACTCCTCTTCGGACTCCGTGTGTATTTGGAGAACACAGGGGTCCCCTTGCCTGCTCTGGCCGCCGCAGGCCTCAGCTGCCCGGGGGACCAGCGCCCTAGTCCTGTCGTGTCCTCTGCAGGTTAGGGCACTTAGCGGAGGCGGGTCGAGTGTGCAGTGTGTCTGGATCTCGTTTCTCGGGGGCTGTAGACATCCGGTTTGGGTTTGAAGGCTCTCTGGCTCATGCGTAGGTCAGCTCCCCATCAAAGGCGTGTGTTCGCCCGCCGTGGCCGCATTCTGGCCGCGTGGGGCAGCAGCGTTGGGCGGCGGTGTTGCCCTGGGAAGCGGGGTGCCAGTCCCCGGGGCGCACCCCTCCTCCCGCCCCTGCCCCGAGGCCACTTTCCAAGCCTGTGTTTGCTCACCTCAGAGGGAGGGTTGCAGGGTGGGCCTGACGAGCGCTCCGGGCAGAGGCTCCCTGTCAAGGCCGCGTCCCGCCCGTATCCCCACGCCCCCCAGGTATTGCATTCCTGCTGAGGAGGAGAACAAGCTGGAGGATGTGGTCCACACCCTGCTGCAAGCCAACGGCACCCCAGGGCTACAGATGCTGGAGAGCAACGTCATGGTAGGTGCCCTCCCCGGCCCGGGGCCACGGACGCTCGCGGGGAGCGGGCATCCAGGATTGTGACCCAAGCCAGAGCCGTTTTATGGAGTCACTTTCCTTGCTGGCCTTTGGAGGACATTGAAAACGAACCTTCCGGGGACCCGTCCAAGTCAGCCTGTTCTCTTTTACGAAAACTAAACTGAAGTGGTGCCTCAGGCGGCACCGGGTTCTGGGCTCAGGAGGCCCGCGCTGGCCTTGGAGTCTGTTCAGGGCCTGCTTGTTTGGAAGTGGAGACCGGGCGTTCTGGGAGGCAGGGCCACGGGCTTGCATCGGGCGGTCTGATGGTTCTGTTGTGCCTGCTGTCCCCTCCTGCTGGGCACCCGGGTGACCGGTCAGGGATGCTCACTGTCACAGGAAGCAACACAAAGGCTTCTGACTCCCGTCTTGAGGAAGTCCTGGGCCTGTTGAGTTCCTAGGAGTCTCTAGCCTTGAGCTGTGTCCCGACGCCTCTCTGGCCTCTGCCGACCTCCGCCTCCGTCTTGTGTCCCTGCTGGGCCCGGCTCACTCTGGGTTCAGCCCAGAGAAAGGGAGTAGCAGCCCCTCGGTGTGCCGGGCCCGAGGCCCCCCGCCTGCACCCCTGTGCCCGCCTGGCTCCAGAGGCCGCCCAGCAGCCCCCCTGGTGGTGTCCATTTAACCCGTTCCAACCCGGCAGTGGTGTGTGGGGACAGGGCCGTGTCCTCACAGCGACTGTGCTCCTGTGTGAATGTGTTGTTCCTGTTAGGCCAGTATTCATGCAGATCTTTGTTGTTCGTTTAGGGATTTCGTCTCTCTCTTTTTTAAAATATTTATTTTTGAGAGAGAGAGTGCGAGCGGGGGAGGGGCAGAGAGAGAGAGGGAGACACAGAATCCGAAGCAGGCTCTAGGCTCTGAGCCGTCAGCCCAGAGCCTGATGGTGAGGCTCGAACCTACGGACTGTGAGACCATGACGTGAGCTGCCCAGGTGCCCTTTGTGTCTTTATTTTCTTAAAGGAGAAGCAAGTCTTTAATACTAAACCTCATTCGACTCCTGGCCAGCAGGCCCCTCCTGGCCCGCAGGGGTGCATGTCCGTACACTTGCTGGGGGAGGGGCTGTCGGGGCCGTCCCAGAAGAGGGGCGCCGCGAGCCTCGGGCGGTGGCGGGGGTGGGGGTGGGCGGCAGCCAGGAGCGCCCGCGAGCCCGGCCGTCCCCGCAGATCTCCCCGGAGGTGCTGTGCAGGGAGGGGATCAAGGTGCACCGGACCGTGCAGCAGAGTGGCCAGTTCGTCGTCTGCTTCCCGGGCTCCTTCGTGTCCAAAGTGTGCTGCGGCTACAGCGTCTCGGAGACCGTGCACTTCGCCACCACCCAGTGGACGAGTATGGGCTTCGAGACGGCCAAGGTAAGGCTGGCCCGGCCCCGGCGCGGGGGCGCCTGCACCCGCGGGTGTGATGTCGGGGAACGCCGAGTTTCAGAATCTGAGCCTTGAAACCTTTAAGAGGCAGCTGAGGGGTTCTCCTAAAAGGAAAGGTTGTATCACGAGAGATTTTGAATTCTGTTACTGACTGACACATCGTGTTGGGTATGTTGGGAACATAGTACGGAAACAGTTTATGGTAAAACTTAAAATGAAATTCTGCACCCCTCCCTTTTTCTTTTTTAAAGTCTATTTTGAGAAAGTGAGGGGGGGGAGGAGGGAGGAGGAGAGAATCCCAAGCAGACTCTGCGCTGACAGTGTGGAGCCTGACACGGGGCTTGAACCCACAAACCATGAGATCATGACCTGAGCTGAAGTTGGATGCTTAACCGACTGAGCCCCCAGGCGCCCCTGCACCCATTTTAAAGTTGTGGCACCTGCTTTGTGGTTGGGGGCCCCGAGCGATGGCTTTCCCTGCTGCCCGGTGCTGCTCGGGCGGGCAAGAACGTTCCTCGGATTCTCAGTTGCGATGAGTCTGAATGGAATTCCGAGATTGGGAGTTCAGATAGCCCCCCTCATTCCAAATGAGGGAGAGCCCCGGGCGGCCGCCCGGCAAGGAAGACCGACCCTCGAGGGCTCCGGCCCCCGTTGCAGGAGATGAAGCGCCGCCACATAGCCAAGCCGTTCTCCATGGAGAAGCTCCTCTACCAGATTGCACAAGCGGAGGCGAAAAAGGAAAACGGCCCCACTCTCAGTACCATCTCCGCCCTTCTGGATGAGCTCAGGTAACACGAGTCTTAGTTCCGGGCCCAGCAGGGCGGTGAGGGAGGGCAGCGCCCAGAGACGAGGCCGGGCCCGCGCACCGCGGTAAGAGGGGCAGTGGGACAGCGGGCGCCTCTCGGAACCGCAGGGCCCACCTGGTGCTGGGCCAGCGGGTGGAGACCGGGGAGCGTGGCAGCTTCTCTTCTTCTCTCTCTTGCCTGAGTTCGGGGTTAGGGGTGTCCGTGGGCACTTGCCAGGTCAGCCGCCCGTGGGAAGCAGGGGGGCCGCCGACCCCCCTGCACTGGCAGCATGTGGCCCACAGCTTCCAGGCCTCGCCCGGCAGAGCGGCCACCGTGCTCCCCCCTCAGCCCTCCTGCCGCCCGCGCTTGTGGCCGGTGGGTCCCGCCACGCCCGAGGCCCTCCCCTGGCTTCCGTCCTCCACGAGCCCCACCGTGTGGCCCGTCTCGGTGTAGGCAGAGGCCCCCGACGGGCCCTGACGCGCACCCCTGCTCCGTCCGCACAGGGACACGGAGCTGCGGCAGCGGCGGCAGCTGTTCGAGGCCGGCCTCCACTCGTCCGCCCGCTACGGCAGCCACGACGGCAACGGCGCCATGGCGGATGGCAAGAAAAAGCCTCGAAAGTGGCTGCAGTTGGAGACGTCGGAGAGGAGGTGTCAGGTCTGCCAGCACCTGTGCTACCTGTCCATGGTGAGCCCGAGGCGAGCGCAGTGTCTCCAGGCGGCCGTGTCCGGGGCGGTCTTCACCCCTCCCCCGCGCTCCCCTCTGCTCTGCCCTGTGCTCCTTGCCGTCCTTCCCCGTGGGCCCCGTCTGTCCGTCTGTCCTCGGTGCTGTCCGTCCTCTGAGGAGTCGGGTCTCTGATCTCTGATGTCTCTGCTCCGTGGAGCAGCCGTTTCTGGCCTCCTGCTCTCCGGCAGAAGCTGCTGCTTCTGCGATTGTCTACCCACTTCTGTCCTTGTTGGCTCCCAGTGTCCCCAACTAGTCTCACGCTGCCACTGTCTCCTCCCACCCAACACCCCCCCCCCCCCCCCCCGGCCGTCCCAGGCCAGCATGGGACTGGGACACCTCGGTGGAATGGCCACTGGGCCGGTGTGGCCCTTGCCTCCCATCAGGGTGGGCAGCCGCCCCCACAGGGCTGCTGGGACACCGTGCGCCTCGGCCCAGTGCTCACGGCCCGCCAGTAAGAGGAGCTTATAGAGTGTCATCCTCGCACCTACCAGGGCACCGATGTCCCACATGCGGTCGCCGGGGCGCAGAGCGGCAGGCACGTCCCTGTCCATCTCCTGGCCTCGTGCCTGTGGGGTGCCGCCTCATCCCGTGTCTCCGGCCCTTGGCCAGGTGGTGCCCTGCGGGGGGGGGGTGGTTACCCCAGCTGCTCCCACGGAGTCAGGAGGCTGAGAGAAGGAAGAACCGCCCAGGTCTGCTGGGGTGCTGCAGCCAGCACCGCCCGCAGGGGCTCGGACGACACGCCCCTTCCCTCCCAGCTCTTGAGGCTGCGAGCCCAGGCTCCAGGAGTCGGCGCTGTGGGCTCCCTCCGAGGCCCCTCTGTCCTTGGCGAGCAGGACTAGAAGTTGGGGGCCGTGCAGCCAGCTGTCCCTCCGCTCCCCCCCGCCCCGGCCCTACCCCGTGCTGCTCTCCCGTGGGCGGGCAGACATGGCCTGTCCAGCTTGCTGACCACACGGCAGAGTCTCCGGGCAGGTCTGGGCAGAGGCATCGGCTCCGGCGGGGGCGGGCAGGCGGCAGCCTCTGGGTAACCAGGGGAGTTGACCGAGCCACTGAAATGTTCGGGGCGTGATCCCTGATCACCCTGCCACGTCCTCTACCCGGGTGGTTGTGCGTGCAAGGTCTCAGAAGCCCCGGCACCTGGGAGCTTCTCAGCTGGCAGCACGGTCTCCTCCGGCCTGTTGGTGGCGAGAACCCCTCCTGGGACCGGGCAGCAGAGGCCGGGAGGGGACTTGAGCCCCCTGCCAGTACAGTTTAGAGATGCGGGCTTACTCACTTCCTGGCTGGAGCACCGCTCCAGATGGTCGGCTTTGGTCACGGGCACCCCTTAGCCTGGGTGACAGGCCAGGGCCGGGCCTCCGCGAGTGGTCCCCGGCTGTCCCTGCCTCTTCAGGGCCGCCGGTGGCTTCTGCGCCTCAGGACCGCCCGCCGCTGTTCCCCCAGGTCGTGCAGGAGAACGAGAACGTGGTGTTCTGCCTGGAGTGCGCTCTGCGCCACGTGGAGAAGCAGAAGTCCTGCCGGGGCCTGAAGCTGATGTACCGCTACGACGAGGTGAGCCCGCGGGGCGCCGGGCCCTGCCCTCCTCGTCCGCGGGGGTGCGCCGGCCTCCGTCGCCGCCCAGAGGGCCGCTGGGGCCTGGCCGGACGGCCCGACTGCACGGAGCCCCAGGAACTATAAAACCGGGGAGACGTGTTCACTTCTACAAACTTGGTTCTGTCCCGGTTTTCTTCTCCCAGTTAACGGGGAGCCCCGGCCCACCTCTCCCCTGTGGTCTGTCTGCTGTTTACAAGAGACTTGGTTCCGGGGTCTGGTGCTGGCCCCACTGGTTGGCCGGGCTGCTGAGGAAACGAGGGACTGTGCCGTCACCTCTGGCTGGGGTCCAGATCCAGGGGGACGGTGAGCCACCTGCACAAGTCCATTGTCAGACAGATGCAAACGGGGGGGGGGGTTGGTGGGGTGGGGAGGACAGGTCGTGGTATCGGCAGCACAGGAAGATCAGGGCCTCGTCTCCCTTCCCTCCAGGCCGGGGCCGCCTGCGAGCGGTAGTGGCCGCTTCAGGAGCCTCGGAGCCAAGTCACTGGTCTCTGTTTTCCCAGAAAAGCCCGATACTATGCTTCCGGGGCCAGAGCAGCCTTCCTCTCTGTACCCCGCAGAGGCCCTCCGGCCGCAGCCTGCCGTAGCCGGGTACTTCTGGCCGCAGTGGCCACTCCCCACGGCGCGCAGCCGCCAGGGTGGGGGGCAGTGCCAGGAGGAGCTCAGGGTCTGCCGAGCATCCTGCTGCACTGGCGACCCACACCTGGTGCTGGCTTTCTCACACGCCAGTGACACTCGTGACTGCCCTCTGTCTGCCCGGGCTGAGGTGGGGGACGGGGGGTGGTGCGGACGCCCTCGGTTGCTCGTGGAGGTGCCGCAGACTGTGCCCGGCATCTTTCGCCTCCATAGAAACTCCGGTGTAACCAACGCCTGGTCAAGAACACGGGAGCATCCGACACAAGCGGCTGGTGGGCTCCCAGCAGAGCCAGGCGGCAGGGCCGTGCGCACGACGTGGGGGGGGGGGGAGGGGGTGTGCTCTGGGTCTTCACACGAGGGCCTTCAGCTGAAAGGTGGTGTTTTTTCCTGCATCCAACTCCACAGATCCCCTTCCAGCTTCGGAATAAGTGCTAGGCCAGCCGGTTCTCGCCACTTGCGCGTCTCCGCTCTTGTTCAGGGAGCCGTGCCTCAGTGTCCCCTGATGGTCTCTCGGTCCGTCCCGGCCCCTGTCTCGCCGAGTCCCCGGTCGTCTGCAGAGGCAGACTCCATCCGAAGCCCTCGGTCGGTGCGTCCCTCAGACCCAGCACAGAGAGCGGGCGCCGCTGCGCCAGGGCCGTCCCCGCAGGGAGCCGGAGCCCTGCCCCTCGGCGCCTCCCTGGCAGGTCCAGCACGAACGCTCCGGAGTGCTGGCAGTCCCTTGTTCTGGGACCGCCTGGCAGCTCCCGGAGGACATGGCTCTGCCCCTCAGAGGGCGTGTCTCACGTCTCGACTGACCCAGAGCCCTTTTGGGGGGGGTGGTGTCCCCCACCCTGGGCCGCACACGCCTGCGCCAGGCGCTCCCCCTGCCGGCCTCGAGCAGGGCACGCCCCTGAGGGCTGTATCTGCTTTGGGCCCCTCTGTCCCCGACGCCCTATACCAGATCTGAGGGGGCGGGTCCCGTGGGAGGTGACCACATCTGGCCTCACACTTTGGAGCTCTGGCAGGACTCGGGAAGGGATGGTGGCCCTCTGCGGGGGCGCCGGCTGCGGGTCGGACCGGGTAAGCCTTTGGCAGAACAAGCTCCCGGGGCCGAAGATAGAGCCGGCTTTGCTCTGAAACTGCGTGACCATCCTGGCCCCCTTGGGGCTTCGCTGTACCCCTGGTGTCAGAGCCCGGGCAACACCCGTCAGCGGGGACTCGGGACAGCACGGCCAGGTCGCAGGGGGCCACCCACGCACTGGGGGACTTTGCCTCAGGGTTTTGGGCTCTACAAAATTTGGGTCCTTCCGTCTGTAGCCCGTTGTCTTGTGTGACCAGAATGTGGGACAGAGAATCGCGTCCGTAGGGTCTGGCCGAAGCTTATTCGTTCACTTCGATGAGTAAGAAAGAAGGGCGCAGAAGCTGCCTACTTTGTCACTGGCCTAGTTTTAGTACATGAGACTCGGAGAACCCGTTCCCTCTCGAGCTGTGACTGCAATTTCTGCCTCGGGGCTGGGTTTCAGAAGGGGCCGGTGAGGGCACCGCAGGGCTCGTTGGGAGGCCCGGTGTCTGCGGCAGACGCCTCCCGTGTCCAGGCCTCCTGGGCCGGCCGGGGGAGCCGCACGGCCTTGGCCGCGGTGTGGCGGGATGGGCCCGGGCCGCCGCGGAGGCCAAGACCGCAGGGAGCCCGATTTTGAAGAAGCTCCTCTGTTCATGCTCCACGAGCAGGTTCGTCCCAAGAGCGGCCACGGGCTGCGTCTTCCAAACGTGCGGCCCCGTGGCCTCCGGGGCTCTTCACTTTCTTCCCGGACGGCGTTCACTTCCCCACCTCTAACTCCTGCCACCTCTGTGAGGGGAGGCTCCTGTCCGGGAGGGCCAGCGGGGACTCGGGGGAGCCCCAGGCCTTGCGTCCACATGGCCCCCTCGCTCCCTGACCCGGGTCTGGCCGCCTGCCGTGTTGGTATTTTCCCCGTGGTTTCTCGTAAAGCTGCGCGGATCTGAGCGGTGGCGACGGTGCGGAGACATCCTGATGCCGACGGCCACATGGTTCCCTTGATTCACTTTTAAGAATGCTTGTTAGCCATCTCCCCCTCTCCCCATCACCGAGGAGGGGGTACCGGAAAGGTCTAGAAGTAGACGCGTATGTATCTCCAAGGCCAGGCGAAGGGAAGCTCGAGTGCCCGGGCAGCTGGAGGGAAACCACTCCAGGCACTTGTCCTCATCCCGGCCAGAAGCCTCAGGTGCAGGCAGAGCCCACCCCCTGCGGCCTCGCCCCTGCGCTGGTGTGGGCAGCCCCGGTCCCCCTCTCCACTAGGCCCATCTCCCCCGGGGGGCCGGGTCACGTGGCTGCGGGACGGTGACCTGCTGCTGCTGTTGGGTGGCTCGGCTCCGGGGTGAGGGACACGTACACGTGAGATGCGCGGAGACAACACTTAACATCCTCGGTGCAGTCACGGGACTAAAGTGAACCCGCAGCCTTGGGGGGGGGGGTGCCATCACGGGGACACGGAGGCTAGGACGTGGCTGTTGGGGCAGGCGCGGCGCCCCTAGCCCCTCCGGGGCCCGAGGTGGCAGGTCTCTCTGAGAGAAGGAAAGCGCCTGCTTTTGGGGCCGGGTTCTCCAGCCGCCGCCTCAGAATCGCCTCTCCCGGTGTCCGAGAACCCCCTCCGACGGCAGCACCCGGCGCCCCCCGGTCTAGGGCCGTGACGGTCACCCCGGGCGGAGGCGGATCCGGGACTCGGTTAACCCCGCCCTCCTCTCGCCCCGCAACAGGAGCAGATCATCAGTCTGGTCAATCAGATCTGCGGCAAGGTGTCGGGCAAGAACGGCGGCCTGGAGAACTGTCTCGGTAAGCCCGCGCCCAAGAGAGGGCCCCGCAAGAGAGCGACCGTGGACGTGCCGCCGCCCCGGCTGTCGTCCTCTGCCTCCCCCCGAAGTGCTTCGAGCTCGTCGTGAAGATGCCAACGCCCGTGTCGATCGATATATATTTTTTTGTAATTATTATATTCTAGTTTGGAGTACTTGCTGTAGGATACAAGCTGTCTTTGCACTAGCTCTAAAGAAGATTTTCTTCTGGTTTTAGAGAACTAATTTTGTTTTAGCATTAAACTGTTGAAGTTTTTTTTGTACTTAGAATATCTAGATACTGCAGTCAGATTTTGGAAACTGCCGTATATTCACTGTTTTAAAAAACCCTTGAGGGGGCTGTATTAATTTGTATTGCCCCTGTGGCTGAAAAAAGCCTTTTTGGTTTTTTTTTTGTTGTTGTTGTTTTTTGTTTTTTTTTTGGTAACTTGGGGGGAAAAGGCTTTTTTAACCCATTTTCAAAGAGGGTGAAGTTTGGAGAACAAATTTTAAAAAAAACCATCAGTCACGTGAGCAGATTTTTCTAGAGAGGAAAAGGGATAGGAGACACACACACACACAAAACTTGAAAAGAAATGGCTTTACTTTGGCTGTCTTTTCTTCTGTCATGTGCAAAATGAGTTTGTAATTTTTAAAACCGGAGAACCCCCATTTTGTGTCGTTGGGCGGTTATGGCAGCTGAAGGCGGACCCGAGGCAAAATGCGGAAGCGGACGACAGGTTCTCTTTACCAGCAAATCTCTATGCATCTGTTTAAGGGAGCGAGGAGGGCGGGAGGAGCCGGCGGACCGCCTGCCTTGGAGGGGTCGCGCGAGGGAAACCTGTGCCTGATTTCATTAGGAAATCCATTCTGTTATTTTTTGGTGCTGTTGGCTACTTTATCAAAAAACCCTTCAATAGCATCCTTAAGAAGAAAAAAAAAAACCACAGAAAAGAAAAAAAAATGATCGAAGCCGAAAGTGCTTCTTTGTCCTAGACGTGCAATCTCTCTAACATTCCGTCTTCATGTCACTGCTTGGTTTACGCCGTCACAAGTCAGCATTAATCTTTCTTTTGGAACTCGTGTCGTTCACGGTCACACTTAGAGCCGCTAGGGGGTCTGCAGTTCTTTCTGAATGTGAAAATGCATCTGCGCTCATCTTGTCTATTTTTTCTCTTCATGTTGTAACAAAAAGGAAAAAAAAGAAAAAAAAAAAGAATCCCATCCCTTTTGTACATACGCCTGTAAATTGTTTTAAATACTTGAGCCTTTTTCTCGGTGGGGGGTGGGGAGGGTGCGAAGACAAGATGAAGAAAAGCCTTACGTTTCCGTTTCTTCATCGGGTGGATTGGATGCTTACAGGGTTTTTCTTGTAACATTTATAAGTGCTGCTTACATCACTGAACAACAACGAAAAAAATAATAATGGAGTAGCTGTTGCCCTTCTCCGGTTGTGTGTACAGTACGTGTGGAATAAAAAAGGGAACTGTTTTCACAAGCTGTCCTTTGTTTCGTAATTGGATCCATCGAGCCCGTAGCTACTCATACTGCACTGAGCTTGCCAGTGGGACTGTCGGGAGCGTCCTGTGATACACTTTGTCGGTTGTTGTTGCAGAAGACTGAACTGTTTTTGGAATATTTAACAATTACATAAACGGAGTCGCGTGTTTTCCAATGTGGTTGTCCGGTTTCTATGGCCTTGCTGTGTACTTTCCCTCTTTTTGACAGTAAACTTCTGCCTCTGGCTTACAGTTTGACATTTAATTTATTAGCGCTGCTCTGCACTCCTCCCGCGGGAGGGAAGACTTCATGTTGTTTATTGCCAGTTTTTTGTTTACTTTTCAGGTTTGTACTACAAGGTTTAATAATAAAAACAAAGTTTTTTTGAGATTGGTCTCTGTCTTCCGGTGAACGGGCAGGGGGCTGCGACTCCTTCCAGCGGCGGCGGTAACCGCCCCCCCCTTCTGTCTGCAGGTGGTTGTTGGGGACCCCCTGTGACTAGACCCCGCGGCGGCGGTTTAGTGCTTCCTCCCCGCGCCCGCCAGAAGCCAGCTGGTGGCACGTCATGGGACGAGACCACAGGCCGGCCGCCCTCCCTCGCTAGGTGCCGGGCCAGGAGCGGTGGCGAAGGGGACCCGGCCCATGACCCCACTCCCTGTCAGGAGGAAGAATGTGGCCGTATCAGGGGCCCGGCTGCTGGACCGCCAGTTCCGGAGGCGACAGCTGAGAGCCAGGCTGACTACGGCCACGCCAGGGAGGACGGATTCAGGATCCTGGTGCCGAGGGCGGGGGGGGGGGGGGGGGGGGGGGGCGGCCTGGCCCTGCCCGGTTAGTTAGGCTTCTCGGCGGCCCGCATAGACGCCCTCCCCTCCACACAAACTGGCTTTGTACCCCGTCGGTGTGAAGTCCGCAAGCTTTATTGGCAGCCGTTTGTACAGTCGGGGCCTCGCGCAGGCGGCAACGGAGTCAAGACCAGCTGGAGCCTCCGGGAAAGCACCTGCCTTCTGGGTGCGGGCCGCCGCGCACACCTACGAGTCGCTGTCGTCGGTGTGCAGGGTGGCGAGGGCCGTGTCCACCTCCACTCCCTCCTCGTCGGACTGGACGACAGGGGACTCCCCGCCGTCGCCGGCGGCCTGCGCGGCTGGCTCGGGGCACGCTGATGGCGAGGACGGAGGCTCGGCTCGCACCGCGGCGGGGCTGGGAACCTGGAGCGTGACTTCATTCCCTGCAAACGCGAGAGAGAAGCTGCCACAGAAGTTGTGCTGGAGGCGCCCCCCCCTTCCCCCCCACGTGCGCCAAACAGAAGGGCGCGGGGCACGGCGCTGGTTCTGGTGACCCGGGGCCGCAGAACCCAGCTGCTTGTCGCCGTGTGGGCAGGGGGCCTCAGGGACCCTGAGCGGACCCTTCTGCCACCCGGGATGGCTTCTGAGAGAACCCGCCGGAGGCACAGGCCGCCCTGCTTTGAGGAGCAGCCCTGGCACGTCCGCCATCAGGACCTCAGGACCCGGCCAGTGACCCCGGGGAGTTCTTCTCTCGGCGCCAATTTCACTGATCTTTTCAGCAGTTTTCCAAGTTCACGGGAACTGAAGGCCCCAAACCCCAATCTGTCCTGGACTCTGGGACCCCGCCAGCCAGGAGGGGGAGGGCGCTGCGTGGGGGAGAAGGTAGAGCAAGTGCAAGCGGCCAGGAAAGCTGGGGGTGGGCTCTGGAGGGAGGGGGCCTGTGGGGTCGGGACCCGGTCGGAGCCTTTCCCTTCCCTTTTTGGGCACATGGAAGAACAGAAGCGCTTTCTGACGAGGATGCGCGCGTGAGGCCGCCCCGCCCCGTGGACTTGAATTGGGCCCAGGCAGCGGGGCTTGGGGGACTGGGGAAGGCGGTACGGAAGTCAGGAGCCGGAGGTCAGGAGCCCGCGCTGAGCAGGAGGTCAAGTAACCACCTGGGGAGGGAGGGAGGGAGGGCGGCATGGGGGTGCTATGGCGGGGGAGCCCCAAGGTCCAGGCCTCACAGCCGGACTCCCAACGGCCCTCTGAGCCAGAGGAGGAAGTCCGACCTGAGTCTGGCCGAGCGCTCACGGCCTGGGAGGGGATCGCCACGGACCAGCTAGAGCCGCCCTCCCGCCGCCCGGAGCCTGCGTGTGGCATGGCGGGACAAGGAGCGGGACCTAGGGACTGGCTCGGGGTGTCCGGCGTCCTCCCTCTGGAGGGGGAAGGCGGACGTGTGAAGGGCTTCTCGCGAGGCTGCCGCCCCCACCTGCGGCCGGAGACGGCACGGCATTGTCCTCGCTGCCAGAGTTCAGGAAGACGTCGAGGGCCTCCTGGTCAGACGCGTCCATTAGGTCCATGTGCTCCAGCATGTCGACGTTCACCTCCATGGACGACATGCTGCCCATGGGCTCTGCGGAGAGACGGCAGGAGAGGCAGTGGCGCTTTCGGTCTGTGACGACCTCCGCGTGCCCTGGTTAGCTGCTCTAGGTCTGCGGTCTCTCCGCGACTCCAGAGCTAAAACAGAAAAATGACACACCCCGGTCGGGCCCATGACTCTGTCCTAGCCTGGCCTTGGTTGCTATCACTCTGGACCCCTTCCAGCCGTCCCCCCCGCCCTCCGCCTGCGGGTGCGGAGCGGAGCCCGGTCACGGCTGCCGGGAGCGGGGCCCTCGGTGCAGGCTCGTTACCTCCCGGCCGCCACGCCTCTGCCTGCAGAGGCCCTCAGACGTGATACCCCTGGGGAAGCTGTCCCTGCCCTGTGGCATCTCTCCGGTCTTTGATCTGAAAAGCAGACAGGGTCTGGGCCGCTGCAGGCTGCGCGGCGGGGAGCACGAGCTCCCTGCAGTGAAAGCGAAAAGTACAAGTGGCCCAGCAGCAAAAGGACAGGAGCGCCAGGCGGAGTCCGCCAGCCCGGGCCCGGGGGAGGGCGGCCCCTGGGTCCGGAGCCACATTCCAGCTACTTCTGTGGTCCAGAAAACTCCAAGCAGTCACCTCGCTCGCCCCAGGCGTGACGGCGCCTGGTGGGAACAGACGACTTCCGATGCGGACGCAGCCTCCGTCCTGGGTCTCACGGTGACCCGGAAACACGAACTCGGCCCAGTCCACGGTCTGCACACGGGGGCAACCTGCTGTCACTCCGAGTGAAGGCCGGCCGAAAGGAGCTCAAGGTAACAACACCCTTTACTGAGAATTCGAACGACTCTTCGTATTTTAATGACCTTAAAGATGGAATCAAAAACCAGCCAAATAACTCTAGGATAGGGACGTCTTCATCCCCGGAACGTAAAACTCTGGGCCCCACGGTAAACTGAGGCTCGGGGCCCGGGGCCAGACGCGCCAGGAATCCTGACTGAGCAGCCAACCCACCACACTGTCCCAGTCCCGAGACCAGAAGAGACGGTGGGGGACGCGGACAAAGAGGCTGATTCTCTTCCAGACTTGCTGGAACCTCTGATGTCCTAGATTTAGGAAGCAGAAACCTGTTCCAAGGAGGAAGGGTAAAAGGAATCCTCCGCCCGACCCCCTGCAGGGAAGCGGGCACATGAGGGAAGAGACGGGAATGACTGGATTGACAGCCTCTCCACAATAAAAGCCAGAAGACCGTGGGAAAAGAAGTTCAAAGAGGGGAGATAAACGCCACCTCTAACATTAGGAACATTAAACGGCGGTTAAGACCGAGCATCAGATTTGAGCACAAAGCTCGTCACGGTGAACCTGCTCTCGCCGCAGGCACAGAGTCCAGGGAGCTCGGGAGGACGCGGCGGGGGTGGGGGGTGGGGGGGTAGGGGGGTATGAACCTGCTCTCGCCGCAGGCACAGAGTCCAGGGAGCTCGGGAGGACGCGGCGGGGGTGGGGGGTGGGGGGGTAGGGGGGTATGAACCTGCTCTCGCCGCAGGCACAGAGTCCAGGGAGCTCGGGAGGACGCGGCGGGGGTGGGGGGTGGGGGGGTAGGGGGGTATGAACCTGCTCTCGCCGCAGGCACAGAGTCCAGGGAGCTCGGGAGGACGCGGCGGGGGGCGGGGGGTGGGGAGGTAGGGGGGTATGAACCTGCTCTCGCCGCAGGCACAGAGTCCAGGGAGCTCGGGAGGACGCGGCGGGGGTGGGGGGTGGGGGGGGTAAGACCCCGTTCGAGCGGGAGAAGGGGAGGGAGGATCTGACCGTCTCAGGCACAACATCGCCGAAGGCCGGCGCTGAGACGAGGCGTCGGTTCCGCTCGCGGCAGGAGGAAGCTTACTGTAGCCTCGACGACTCCTCGAGGCGGCAACGTGACCGCCACGCGGCGTGGACTCGGGCGGGGTGCAGGCCCGGGCCGCCGCCACGCGGAGTCGCCACGCTGCTTCGCGGCCCCACTGGTCTCGAGACCGCGAGGGAGACCAGCGCGGCGCTGTCCTGAAGCGTCCCCAGGCGGACCGGTCGACCGTGGGCCCCGGGGCGCTCCTGGGTGGCTGCTGGGCCCCCGGAAGGCGGGCGGCGGCGAGTTCTCCTTTACGGATAAGGACACTCGTCAGCAGGGCCTCTGGCGGCTGGCCTTGCTCCGGCTGCAGTTTTGAAAGGGACAGGGGCTCCCTTCCATTTCTGTCGTCCCATCCTCTGAAAAGGGCAGGAGTAGGACTCGAAACCCAGGAGGGAGCAAAACTGGACTAAAAAGCCGGGAACGGCGCCAGGAAGGCGGCAGTGAAGCCGGGTGCGTCGGTAACCACGTGACTGTAAGGGACCGGGTTCCCGGCGGGCGGGCGGATCGAAGACGGAGAGTGGGAAGAACCTAGCGAGGTCCCGTTCCTGGGAGACGCTCCCAAAACACAAGGACGTTAAATTAAAAGAAACAAAAGCTTAAGAAAAAGTAGTTAAATAACTTGAAGAAGAAAACTGACAGCACAGTATATTTTTTAAGTTTTTTTGAGAGAGAAAGAGGGCAAGCAGGGGCAGAGGGAGAACCCCAAGCAGGCTCCACACTGTCCGCTCAGATAAACGCAGGCCTTGATCTCACGAACCGAGAGATCATGACCTAAGCCAGAATCGAGTCAGACACTTACCCGAGCTACCCGGGTGCCCCTGACATAGCAATGTTGATAGGAAACAAAACGGGCTTTAAGGAAAAACAAAAATATCGGGATAAATAGTACTTAATGATTTAATAAAGTTTCAGTTTGCCAGAAGAACAATTCAGAATTTGTGTGACTAATTTGTGGCAATGTTTAAAGAATGGCAGAAGGACGAGGAAGACCTAACAAATCCCTAGGCCTGGGAAGAACGGTTTAATATATACCTCTTTGATAATTAATAATTAAACTAGACGATTCGATAATAGGCAATACTTAAACAGCCCGACTCAGGAACTTGATGAAATGGTACACACAGAATCCTACCATTTAGAATCTTACCCTCAAACACGACGTGAAACATGTAGGAAAACTAAATCTTAAATTAAAAACAAAACTCAAAAACCCAGTCTCCAACAACCACAATGGAGTTTATTAGAAATCAGTAACAAAAGTAACAAAAACTAGAAACTGCACACGTGATTTAAAAACACTTCTAAACAGTTCACGAGTCAAGTAAGAAACGGTAATGGAAAATATAAAAAACCCAGGAAAAAACCATTACTTGCCAAAACTTGTAGAATTCTGTTAAAAAGTGGTAAACATTACCCTTGCAAAAAGTTCACAGCTTTGAACGCCTTATTCAGACAAGAATGCTGAAAACCAAGCCCAAATCACACCAAAACCAAACACCAAACACCACCGCCACCTGAAAAGGCGCAGCACTAAGGAAGAGAAATTAACGAAACCCACAATAGCAACAACAAAGCTAAAAGCTGGGTCTTTAAAAAACACTCACCGATGACTGTTCTGTGTAAGACTCGTCTTCACAGCACGAACGAGCGAGCTGAGGGGTGCAGGGGCAAACCGCAGCCCCAGTGCCACAGGCGGAGAGCGGTGCTGCGGGCAACACCACGCTAACGCATTTGCGAACCACAGAGCAAGTGGACAGGTTCCACGGAAAACTTGTTAAAACTCACAAGAAATAGGAAACCTCTACCTGGTAGAGAAAAGCCCCGGCAGCCCCCACAGAAGGGTCACTCGGCCCCCGCAGCGTCTCTGGGTACGTCCACCCCGCACTCGGGAAGTAAGGGAGGAGGGCGTGCCTACTACACGTGGGGACGTCCGGCACCACAACCACAATCAAAGCCTGGACGGGGGTTTTCATGGAACTTGCAAATCTGACTAACGTTTACACAGAAGTACCAAGAGCCGGGAATAGCCATGGCAACTCTCGAGAAGAGAGAATGCATACACGTGTGTAGGGGTGCGTAAGAACGCTCTAGCATACCACGCAGCAACGCGTGCTATAAAACAGGGTTTCTCGGCCAAGGCACCCACACTTTGGACCAGAGAATTCTTTGTTGTAGGGCTGTCCTGCGACTAGCCGCCAGATGCCAGCAGCACAGCCCTGCCCCAAACACAGCAAGCAGAACTCTGGAGACACTGCCAGATGTCCCCAGGGGACAAACCTGCCCCCAGTGGAGAACCAGTGCTTGGTGAAGAATGAAGACAGTAGAGTTTGGGGGAGACAAACAGAAGAAGGGGATGGAGAAGAGAGCCCAGAAAAGACTCACCACGGACTGCAGCGGAGACACCCGGAAGCAGCGGGGCAAGAATGCTGGGGCGAAGACAAAGTTATTGAAATTGGGTCCTTACCTCTCGACACACAGAAAGACCAACCGGCGGTGGACTGAAGAGCCAATTATAAAATGGGAAACACCGAAACTTTAAGAACAAAACGCAGGAGAATTTCTTATAACTTGGAGTTTTAGCCAAGCTCTACTTGTGTGCTTATACTTGGAGGGAAGGATTTCCTGAACAAGATGCAAAAGGACAAACGTGAACAAAACGGGCGAAGCTGATCCCGTCAAAATAAACCCACATTTAGCAAAGGCCGCTCCGGAATCCAGAAGCCACGACTGAGCGAGGGCGACTGCCTCAGAGGACGCTCAGCACAGGCCCGTCCCACGAGCACAAGACCCCGCACGGCCAGGAGAAGAGTGGACGATCAAGGATATGCAAATTAAAACCCAGGAAAGAGTCCCTTTCACACTCGAAGGCTGATGAAAATTTAAACATCTGCCGCTCCCGAGTGCTGACAGGGATGAGGAGCGATGAGAACACACGCACTGCTGGGGACGCCGTGAACCGACGGGGGGCGGGGTGGTTTGGGCAGGTGATCTGACGGGATCTAGGGGAATTAAAGACACGCAGGTCAAGTGACCCCGGGGATACAGACTGAAGAAGCGGTCCGCAAAGTGTGGACCCCAGTCCCACTGCCGCCGCGGCTCCTTCACTGGGAGCTCGTGAGACTGCACACTGCCAGGCCCCACCCCAAGCCCGCCAGATCAGAAACGGGGGGGGGGCGGCCCCCATGGAACAGCCCCCCTGCTGACTGAGGCTCCCTCAAGTTTGGGGCCCATGGCCCCAAAGAAACCCTCATCACATGAACGAAGACACAGGAGAATGTCCTCAACAGTGATGTTTTGTTTTGTTTATTTCTTGGGGGGGGGGGAGAATCTCAAGCAGGCTCAATGCTCGCCATGGAGCCCACCATGGGGCTCGATCCCACAACCCTGGGATCATGACCTGAGCTGAAATCAGGAGGTGGATGCTCAACAGACCGACCACTGAGCCGCCACCCCCCCCCCCAATTTCAAAGTTCTAAATAAAACGCTCACGGGGAGCTATACAAAGTTAAAGTCATAAGCTGGCAACTGTGTTTTGAGATACTACCGCATTCTAGACCGTACCTCGGGGGACGCTCCATGAATTTTAGTTCAGTGCGTTTTAGTTATGAATTCTATCTTTCCTAACTTTGTTAATTTTACCACTAGCCCCAGATATCACCTTCCGCTCTTTCCTGGGCACTGGGTCCGCTCCGGAACTTCCGAGGCCTGAGTAAGAGCGTCTCGGGACATGGGGGCAGCCCCTGGCTCCAGAAGATTCGACTCTGCTGAACTGCGCGTTCAGCGGGACCCACGGGAGCCTGAGATCTGACCGTGGGAACACACGGGTGCGGAACGGGGTGTCTCCAAGGTGACGTGCTCATTACTGACTGCAGTCAAGATACCCCGGCACCCAGCAATCAAGAAAACAGGCGTCACGTCGGGTGGAAGTCAGAACCCGGGTCAGGGTCGGACTCGGTTCCGTGCACCCTGGTGGCACTAGAACCGCCGGGCGCGTGGCGGGTCCCAGGTCCCCTCTGCTGCCGGCCGCAGCTGGCGTCGCCGCCTCAAGCGCGTGACGCTCCCGGGGCTCCGTGGGTTCTCCAGCCTCAGCCGGAGCCAGGTGGCCACAGATGTCCCTTTACCCTTTACATGATAATTTGCTGGCTAAAATTTTCCATTCCTTTGTCTTAATTAAAACATGATGCTTCGGAAAGGGAGAAAAATTCGGACCGCTATTTCTGATTTAGTGGAGCGAGTCCAAAATACCACGCTCACTATGGAGATTTTTTACTTGGCGGGTTCTCGACAGTAAACATCGCCGCGCTCCCCCCTGGAGACGAGGCTCTGTGCGAAGGGGACGTGGGACTTGCGGCCGGGAGCCCACGGGCTGGCTCCGGGCAGCCCCACGAGGGTGCCTATTTGTCATCCGAATGTCTTCCCAGCTCCGGCTGAGGTAGAAAGCTAAGAAGCCCAAATCTCCGATTTTCTCCTTCAGTGCTTCCAAAACCACGCAGACTGGCAACACGCGCCTGACTCCCGTTGTTTTGCCTTAAAAATACGGAGCCCGAGACTTCTTGGAAACTTGAAGAACATTATTTTTTAAGTGTCCAAAACCATGAGAATTGGATTCCTTAATATTTCACTGACGTCTGTTCAATGAGCGTTGGCTGAGCACCCCGCCGCGCCAGCCGGAGGGTCCCCGTGTCCCGGGCTCCCGGTCACCGGAAGAGGCACCCCAGGTCCGTGGTGCTCCCGCATCTCCCCGAAAGCATGGGGCTACGTCAGAGGCCCTCCGTTTGGTCCTTCTCCCTCTGGGCCTAGAGGCGCGCCGGGTGCTCGCAGGCGCTCCGGAAACATCCGGGAACCAAGCTGGACGCGCAGGGCTCCCTGCTCAGCAGCGAGTCCCCGCGACCGTTCCCTCGCTGGCCCACCCCCTCCCGCCCGCGGGCCGCAGCGGCCCCTTGTGCTCCGATCCGCGGTGTTTCCCAGGAGGTGCGTGGCTGGCACAGCCTCCACGTCTGTGTCCCCCAGACTCGTGTGTGGAAGTCCTGACCCCCCGGGGTCAGGGTGTCTGGCGGCAGGGCCTCTGGGAGGCGATCAGGTGGATGGGGCAGGGAGGGCTGGGCCCCCGGAAGGGGATGGGTGCCCGCTAACGACACACCAGAGAGGGTGTCACGGCCGTGCGGCACACAGTGACACAGCCTCCTCCTCACCCCTGCCCGGGCCAAGACAGGAATCCCTGCGGCGAACGGGCCGCCCCCTCCAGCGGCACCAAACCCTGGAGACCAGGAGGAGCACGTATATTCTGAGGACATGTGTCTGGCTGTTCTAGGCGCAGACAGACTGTACAGGAGCGGCACACAAAAGGGACGGAGCCGACTGTGTAGACAGAGCTGTCACTCCCCAGATCCGTCCGAGCCGCCTCCACATGGAGCATCCGTAGTGCATTCCCGGGCCTTCCTGCGTTACTTTTAATCTGTTTTCTCTCCATTATTTTCCTTCCTCGTTTTTGATTTCTTTAACCTCTCTTCTGGGGGAGGACACCGGATCGAAAGACAGGGAAGGAGCAGAGCGAGGGGAACGGAGAGGAGTTCGGGAGGTGGGCAGAAGGCCAGGGTATTGAGGATGAAGGCCAGGGGAGAGCATGGAGGCGAGGACGGGCAGGGCTGGGGAGTGGCGGGGTTCGGGAGTCCGAGGGGCAGGTGAGCGGAGGGGCCCTGGCCGGTCCCCCGCCTGCCCGTGCGCCGTGCCACCAGGCTGCTCGCGGCCCCAGGGCATGGAGGCGGCCCAGCGCGTGCCCTGCTTCCCGGAGGCGGGATGAGGGGCCCCGGGCCTGACTCCCTCCCTGCTCGGTTTGTCCGCGGGGACTCTCGGAGACGCAGACATCACGCGCCCGGCTGTTTGTCACAGAACCACGTACGAAGGTACAGGATCGATTCGACTAGGGGACTGGTTAGACGTTAACCGCATACGTCCTGACGACGAAGACGCAGCTTTGAAAATATACCCTCTTGGGGCGCCTGGGTGGCTCAGTCCGTTAAGCGTCTGACTTTGGCTCAGGTCATGATCTCGCAGTCCGTGAGTTCGAGCCCCACGTCGGGCTCTGTGCTGACAGCTCGGAGCCTGGAGCCTGCTTCAGATTCTGTGTCTCCCTCTCTCTCTGTTCCTCCCCCCTCCTCTCAAAAATAAAAACAAAAAATTAAAAAAAAGGAAAATATACTCTCTTAAAGAATTTTGAATAACACGGGGGGAAGATCCTCATACGATATTTAGACAGACACGAAGCCAGTGTGTGTATGGTTTGATACCGGTTATGTATGTAGACGCGCGCACGCACGCACGCACACACACACGCGCACACACACACACACAGGAAAGAACCCCCCTAACTTGTGATAGAGATCATTCGGTGCTGTAGAATTATCGGTAATGTTTCTTTTTGTCTTTTTTATCTTTTAAAAAAACCCCACCTCCTCCGTGTTTCCTGAGTATCTTCAGCTGAAGGCTACACCTACAGGAAGACGTGGGGACAAAGACGAGACAAATACGGCCTGGCACAGCCGCTCTGAGTTTTGGGGACGAACGCCAGAATGGACTTCCGGGGACTGTGCCCCGCACCCCACGGGGGGAGGGGGGCGCGGCGCGACACGGTCTCCACGCTCCCGGGGAGGGTCCCCGCCGCCAGCGGCCGTCTCCCCGACTTGCCTCGCCTCTCCGCTATCTGCAGGTAGCCCGCGGACAGGTACTGCTCCATGTCCTGCTGGAAGGCCTCCTCAAAAAACTTCTGCCGCTCCTTCAGCTTCGCTTGCTGGGTGTGCTCCATTTCCAGGACCTTCTGGGTGTGCTCTGCATCGAGTTCAGCTACGGAAACAGAACACTCCGGGTCAGGGCTTGAAGAGGGACAGAGACCGGAAATGGGAAGAAGTACGTGCTCCCTCCACCCGCCCAGCTGAGAGGGTCGCTGCCCGTCAAACCCCGGCCTGCGCCGCGACTGCGACGCAGGTGGTCCACCCCCACCCCTCCCCAGTCCTTGGCTCTTCCGCCCCTGACCTGGCGGGCCAGCCCCCGGTCCCCCATGCCGCCGCCCACCCAGAGCTGCCTCTGGGCTAACACTGCACCTGACTCCGGCGGACCCCGCTGCCCTCCCTGGGGCATCCCCTGCGACCGGACTGGTGAAGCTGACTGGTCCAGCTGACTGGTCCCTTACAGTGCAGGGGGCCAGGACGCGGATTTCCCGGCAGACAGCGACGCCTTATCGCCCGGCTCGGAGCCGGGCGCGGTGGGCGTTCAGGAAGTTGGAAGAGCAAAAGTGTGGCTGTCGTGCTGGATCAGAAGAGGGGTCCCCACTCTGCTGTCACTAACGGGCAACTGGCTGAGTCGCCCGGCTGAATCTGGGACAGAGATTCTAACCCAGTCCTGACGCGCCTTCCACGAAATAACACTGCAAGGACTTTCTGATGGGCGTGAGCGGTGCCCCTTCAAGTTGGGGCGAGCCAGCAACACCGGGCAATCGGCCGGGGCCGCCTCGGGCCGGGAAGCAGCCCCAGTCTACCATCCCCTAACCACGTCCCAGCGCTCCGACCTCCTCGGTGCGCGCGTGGAGGACACAGAACGGAATGTGGGCCGGGTGTGTGCCAGGATTCGCCTCGTCCGTGGGCCCGGGGTTATTTTCACACTTGCTCTGAACTCTCGAGTCCTCTGTATGTCCCATGCTGGGCAGAGTCCTCGGGTGGCCTCGAGATGCCCTGCTCCCCGCGCACACACCCTGCACGAGGCCCTTCCCCAACGTCCACAGGACTGGTTTTCCCGCCGTGAGTAGGTTACACTCTGGCGGAGTGGACTTCGAGAGAGAGGGGTCATCCGGGCAAGCCTGACCTGACTGGGCTCTTAAAGGCGCCTGCACTTTTCCTGGAGCAAGAGATGTGACACAGGGGACAGTCTCCCGGGCCGGCTCTGCAGATGCAGGGCCCACTCGGCGAGGGAGGGAGGCAGGCCGAGTCCAGGTGGCGAGAGCGGTCCCGGGCTGAGCCCCAGAAAGACGGCAGGGGCCCCAGTCCTACAGCTGCATGGAGCCGGAACCCCGCCAACGACTTGCAGGAGCTTGGACGCGGGCTCTTCTCCACAATCCCAGAAAGGAACGCGGTCTGGCTGACACCCTGATCTCAGCCCTGACGCACCGGGGCCTTGACTTCCGCCCTACAGGCGGCGGGCGAGCGGCTCCATTTGTGTTTGACACCACGAAGCGTGTGCTGGCCTCGTGTGGCAAGACGGGACCCTCCAAAGAACTGCGTTAGCTCCGGCCCCGGCCCGAGTGCCCGAGAATCAAACAAGGACACCTTGGGTTCCTTCCCCTAAACAAGTGTCTCGCGGCACCTCCCTGTGGCAGGCTCTAGGCCAGGGTGAGTCCGGAAGAACAGAACGTTTCAGCTACCCGACTGTCGTGCGAGAAGCCAGGGGCCCGAAACGCTGCACAATAAGTTCACCGCGGTCATTACTCCCCCGTGTATCCCTGGGGAGGGTCACGTCTTTGGGGTGTTGGAACTCATATAACTCAATAAAAAAAAGATCCGATTGAAACACAGAGAATCTGAATAAGCATTTTCCAAAGCAGACATACAAATGGCCAACAGGTGTGTCATCACTCATCCTCAGGAAAACGCAAATCAGAACCACAACGAGGTACCGCCTCACCCCTGACGGAACGGCCGCCGCTGAGGACACGAGACGACAGGTGTTGGTGACAAGGCAGAGGATCCCGCGGGCACCGTGGGTGGGAATGCGGGCTGGTGCGGCCGCCGTGGGAAACCGCGTGGAGGCTCCTCGGATGATCGAGACTAGAACCACCCTGTGACCCAGCACTCCCTCGCTGCTGGGTTGTGTGTCCAGACGAAATGACACAGCGCGGCAAAGACACCCGCGCTCGAGCGTTACTCCCGCAGCCGCGACGTGGGAACAGCCTCGGTGTCGCCAAACGCGTGGCTGTGGGGGGTGCGCGTGTGCGGACACATACAGTGGGGTGCCACTCGTTCCTGACGAAGAAGGGAATCCTGCCATTTGTGACAACAGGGCCAGGCCTTGACGGCATTGAGCTAAGGGTGACAAGTCAGACCGAGAAAGACAAATACCGTCCTACCACTTAGGTGTGGGATCTGAAAAAGCCAGCTCCTAGAACAGAGTGGGATGCTTCTTGGAGCTGGGGGTCAGGGGGTGGGGAGAGGGGGGAATGTGGGTCAAAGGGTACGAACTTGTAGTTAGAAGAGATCTCATGTACAACCTTGTGGTTAGAGTCCACGGCACTATATTATATACTTCGAAGTTGCTAGGAAACTAGATCCTAAATGTTCTCACCACAAGAAAGAAACGGTGATTTTGTGAGGCGGTGGGAACGCTCGCTACAGTGGTCATCACACGGCAGTGTTCCCTTGCATCACACCGACACGCGCCTCTTAAATTTACACGACACTAAATGTCAATTATCCGGCAATAAAAAATCCTTGGGATGTTATCAAGTGATTTTTAACCACGAGAAATACATAACCCTTAGAGTGCACAGTGGTCTGCGAGGCCCAGCAGAGACACTCCCCTGCCCACCCCCCACCGACCCACCACCACCTTTCACAGATGGGGAGAACGACGTGATCTTACATGCGTGGCAGACCTTAAAAACCCAGTAACGGAGGATATTTTTAATCCCAAGCCAGTTACAGTCTCCAGTACTTGGAATATTCTGGGCCTTCTTCTTGTATTCTAACCTACATACACGTGCGGAATACAGACGCACGCCACCCCAAGGCCACCAGGAGAAAGTGGATCTTCCCGACTCCACACGACGGCAGGCGTGGTGCTGACGACGCTCCCTCAGTGCGCGCATTCTCTGCATTTCCGCGTCGCCCTGACTCCCCCAGCTCCTGGGTGTGTCTATGGGGAGACGGGCTAGAAAGAGCCCAGGTTTCGGGATCCCTCCGGGCGCAGGTCCTAGCCCGTTCAGCAGACGCTCGGCACCTCACACGTCACATCCCTTTTAGGCTACTTCCCATCTCAGCTGTGGCTCTGGGAGGCGGCCCTGCGTGAGCCCCTTCGGACGCCCGCGAGGTCCCTTGCCCGTACCTGTCTCCATTTTTCTGCTCGGAGTATGTGCCCGGTCTCGGGGAATGTCAAGCCACAGAGCCCAGAAGTTCTGGGGAATGAAGACAGCTCTCGGCCAAAGGGTGACAGAAGTCGGTACGTCAGTGTTCCGGTCTCCCGTCCTTCGGATGGGCATTTCTAGGAGGCCTTCTGAACGCTTCTCAGAGGTCCTGGTGGAACCGCGGCCCCGGGGCGATAGCCCGTGTGTTCCATAACGCATCCCTGTCCTGGCCTTTCCTCTCTGCTTCCTCACCCCTGCTCTCCAGGATCACCTCCCGTACAAACTACCTGCAGGAAAGTCCTCTCAGGCTCTGCTTCCAGAGAAGCCTGTGCCGGGTTATCCAGCACTAGCTGGGACGGAACCTCTGAGCGTCAGCCTCCTCCTCCGTACAAGAAAGACCTATTCCCTGAGGCTGCTGGCAGGATTACGTAAGGTGACATGTGAATCCCCAGGCGCGCGGCACTGACCGAGAGCTGACAGTTCCTACCAGCAGTTATTTAAAACAATGGACTCGGGGTGACTCGGTTCACCTGAGCTGAAGTAAGTGTCCGATTTCAGCTCAGGTCATCATCTCTCGGCCTGTGAGTTCAAGCCCCGAGGCGTCCGGCTCTGTCTGTGCTGACGGCTGGGAGCCTGGAGCCTGCTTCGGATTCTGTGTCTCCTTCTCTACCTGCCCCTCTCCCACTCATGCTCGCTCTCTTTGAAAAATAAACATTAAAAAATTTTTTAAACAATGGGCTCTTGAACACAATGGACATTATGGAAAGGAAACCCGAAACGCTAGCACAAACTAGGCCGAGTGTGGCCCAGAGAAGCACCCGGCTCTCTCAGCCTCGCTCAGAGTCACCTCTCAGCGCCTTTGTCTGTCTGCAAGGAATTTGGTGTGCTCCTGAGACGGGAGAAGGGGACCCAAGAGGAGCCTCTTCGTTTGTTCACTTCAGCTGTCAACCTATCGGCTCGAATGCCTCCTGACTGCCAAGTGCATTAGAGAAAGTCAGCCTAAAACAGCCCAAGTCTGCTTCAAACACTTCAAACCAAGTCCAATTAATCATTTAAAAAAAGTAATTGCAGAATAAGCAGCTCAGAAGCAGAGATCAGGGCAGAAACCATCAGAGGGGGTGTCATTAAAGAATCCCTTGTTCCCACAGAACTGAGATTTTCCACACAGTTGTGCAGCTTGAAAACTTCATTCTTCTGGAGACTTCTGCCTCAAAAGTTCCATTCTCTCCTGTTTCTGAATTAGAAGCCCCACAGTGTTTTATCTGGGGTTTTCCATCTTGGAATGCAACCTAATCACATCTTAACCCTCCCAAAGCGGGGTGGGGTTGGGGGTGGGGGGTGGTGGGGGTGGTGGTAGATTAAGGGAATTTAAAAGGAAATCACTGCTTTTAGCTCTAAAACGTTACAGAGTAGTTATCTGAAATAGCTCTGACTGCCCGATAGGGGTCTGGGCGTTGATCGGAGCCGCTGTGGCATCACAGGGCCAACGGCCACGCAAGAATCACGGGGAAACAGCGTGGTCACACTAGCCACGCTCAGGGCCACGGTGAAAAAGCACACGGCAGATGTTAAAAATAGCAATTCTGGGGGCAACTGGGTGGCTCAGTTGCTTAAGAGTCGGACTGTTGGTTTGGGCTCAAGTCATGATGTCGTGGCTTGTGAGTCTGAGCCCCGCGTCGGGCTCTGTGCTGACCGCGTAGAGCCTGCTTGGGATTCTCTCTCTCCCTCTCTC
Organism: Paguma larvata; assembly: GCA_030068075.1. Classification (NCBI taxonomy): domain Eukaryota; kingdom Metazoa; phylum Chordata; class Mammalia; order Carnivora; family Viverridae; genus Paguma; species Paguma larvata. The sequence goes on from CM057829.1 coordinate 15,285,724, forward strand.
TCTGCCCCTCCCCTGCTTGCTCTCTCTCAAAACAAAGAAATAAAAAGTTTAAACAAACAAACAAAAATAGCCAGGCTGCTCAGCAGCGCGGAAGCTGCACCCTCAGCCTGAGGAGGGGCCCTCGTGGTGCGGCCCGCTCCTGCCAAGAAACCACCGCATCTGGGGCCGGTGGAGCGGGGCAAGGCCGTCTGAAAGGGGTGTTTCATATCTAGAGGTTTAACAGCATCCGGATTTTAGAATGACTATGGAAAAATATAAATCATAGAACATCTTCTGCAAGGAAAAATGACCCCTCATTCATAGTTAAATGTCACTTATTATACTGGGAAAAGCGAGACAAATACAAAGATTTAAGGAGCTTCAACATTTAACCTTAAGGTTAAAAAGAAACAAACAAACAAACAAAAAACCATGAAAAAGCAGCACTTCGCTTTCCTGCCAGAAGGCAAGAGTAATCTTTTCTTCCCACGACCAGCTCGGTCTGTGCCCCCCGCAGCCGCCCCCACTTCCTGTGGCTCCAGCCTCCATGCTGGCCGCCACGACCGCCTCCACACGGAGAATTCCTCACAACAACAAAGGTCCCATGACCGCTGAAGATGGGATCCTCGGTTCTCCACTACTCGTTTTAACAGGGCGGGAGAGTGGCAACGGGATATAGGAAATATAGACAAAAAACCATCATTTCAGGAACAAGGTCAAACCAGCGCGCGGCCACGCCTCTCCCAGAGCTGGTGAGCCCGGAAAGGGAGGTGGGAACGGCCGAAGGCGGCCCCGAAACTGCTGAGCGGAAAGAGCGGAGGACGGTGGGGAAGCCGGGAGTTGATGATGACAGTCTCTTGCATCCAAAAATGTCCAAAGAGAAAAACGGCGAAATTTCTAACATATGAGAGTTAAGTAAAAGTCTGGTAACCTCTAACATTAAAATATGGAGAACGTTTTTCGTTCAAGATAAACAGCCAAGAATAAGAACGGGTTTAAAAGCCAGAAGGTATTTACCTCGTGGATGATTTCTACCGCCAGAGAGAAAGCGTTCTGGGAGAGCGAAGCGGCTGTGCCGGGTCCGGTCAGACCTTGTGAAATCTCGGTAGGTTTCTAAACACGAACAGGTAAACGAATGCCTTTTCGGATGGTTTCTGACAAAAACTTCTCTGTCGACAGACTGCCAAGCCACGTGACCGCTAGGAGACCAGCGACATTCCGTCGGTGTGCTGGAATTTACACTCTGGGACTTTTTTGATGCTTCTGATTATTGGCATTTATTCGATCGATCTTTTTGGATGCATGAACAATGCGGGTACACTGTGGGAAATTTTTAATCATAAAAAAGCACGAACAGTAAGGTGAAATCCCTGTTAAGGCACCGTGAACAGGTGACCTTAGCTTGCAATTTGTGTACTTTGATCAGATTTTCTTTTGTCCTCTTAGGTTGAACTACATGAAATTGCAACATCCAACCTTTGTTGCTGTTGTTGTTGTTTCTGTATTTTCCTTTTTGGAACCACTAAAATAGTTGTTGAACTTTTTACTTAGAAATAGTCATAGGGATGCCTGGCTGGCTCAGTCAGAAGAGCATGCGACTCTTGATCTCAGGGTTGTGAGTTCGAGGCCCACGTGGGGTGTAGAAATTACTTAAATAACACTTTTTCAAAAAATCGCAGTAATCATAGGTTCACGGACCGTTGTTGAGAAACGTAGAGGGCAGCCCTGTGCACTGGTGCCGTGGCTCCCCCGAGGCTAAGACCTTAAACAGTTATGGTGTGACATCAGAACCAAACAAACGACACTGGTACAACCCCCAGGGCTTACTCAGACTTCGTCAGTCATTCACTCATTCGGTGCGAGCGTGTGTGCGGGGGGAGCTCTATGCGGCCTCATCCGCAACACCCCACAAGATCGCCAGCTGCACCAACCCCGCAAGGCCCTCCTCAGGTTACCCTCTTGTAACCTCCCCCCCCACCCCCCCCACCCCCCCCCCACCCCCCGTCTCCTTGACCCGTGAGCGCCACGAAGGTTGCAGAATGGAATCGTGCAGTATACATCTTCTGAGGTTGGCTTTTTTCACTCAGCATTATCTCCTGGAGGTTCATGCAAGCTGGTGCACGGACGGATAATTTGTTCCTTTTTACCGCTGAGCAGAATTTCGTGGGGTGGACGTACCACAGGTTCACCGTGACTCCTGGGAGGACAGCTGGGCTGTTTCCAAGTTTGGCTATCACGAACAAAGCTGCTGTGAACATGTGTGTCCCAGTTCTGGGACGAAAACAGGGAATTTCTGAGATCAATGCCCAGGAATGCAATTGCTAGGTCATACAGGTGTGTGTGTGTGTGTGTGTGGGTGCGCGCGTGCGTGCGTGCACGTGTGTGTGTGTGTCTGTGTGTCAGTCTTGAAAGGAACCGCCAAACTCTTTTCCAGACTCTTTTCCAGAGTGGCTGTCCCCATTTTTTAGCCCTGCCGTCAAGCGCGTCACTGGCCAAATCCCCCCACACCCTTGCCGGCACCGGTGAGACCTTCTCGTTGTCACACAGCGGGTCTGTCCGTTCTCCCTCCCCCGCCCCGGAGTGTGTCTATCAGGAACGACTATGAACTTATTTTCAAGAACTGCTACTTTTCTAAAGGTACTTTTAGTTCCTTGAGGCATTTCCCCACCTTCCTCCCCGCTTTCCTTTTCTTTACACTTGGATTTAGTAAGTTACATTTAATTTTGGAAAAATTCCATTTTGGAAACTCAGGATTTAGAGAACAAAATACGCAGGGTTTCTTTCCGGTGTTAAAACTCCCCTATTCTTTACTTTTACTAGTTAGCAGTATGGCTTTATTTCTAACTTAAACTAGTTTTCAAAATGAGGCATATACACAGCCATTTTTAAAGTCTCCCAACCGCCTGCTCCCGCCTTAAAAAATGAATACAAAAGGTCTAAGACTGGGTCGCAAACAGACCTTTCATTAATGTTGTCCTAGAATTGGGGGTTTTACATACATGCCTTTTAAAATATCAACTTCTGGACCCTACATTTCTACAGTTTTTAACAGTTTTTGGTCTAGCCTTTATCAACAACTAGTTTCCGAGACCGATTTACAAGTACTGCAAACCATATGTTATTTCTAGGACTATGTTAAAGTAGCCCATTGGTTGGTTGTTTTTTTTTTTTTAATTTTCCTGCGCGTGGTAAAGTTAACCAATTTTTTAAAGAAAGCTAACACTTTTTAAAAGAACTTTTCCTCACCCTCCAACACACACACACATACGCACATACCCCTTACACACATTTACCAAGAACCAAATGCCACTTCTTTCTTTTACATGCAACTAAGAAAAGGTGTTCCTTACCTAACACACAGGAGCTGGCAGGTTCGGCAGACAGTCAGAGCACAGACCTCTTTTGGACAGTGAAGAACTCACGGCCACTCCTAACGAGATGTCACAACGGCCCGTCCTTCAGGGCAGCTACTCGAACAGCTGTTTCCTAAACCCATGTCACAGGAAACAAACACTATTCTACCCTCTAAACTTCTGGAATATTTTAAAACTTCTATTGACTGCCTGAAGGAAATGACCACTATCTAGAGCACTAGCAAAACGGACAGCTTGAAACTCCATGTGTACGAGGTTTGCTGAAAACAGTCAGACAGAAAAATGCTCAGCTGCTCACTGTCTCTCTGGGGGGGGGGGGGGGGGCGGGGCGGCTCCAAAGACCTCTGTGCAGCTGTGAGTCTCTGAGCCGCACTGCTCGCCCCCCCAGGCCAGGGACAACCCTCCCCCCCATCAGTTAGCATGGGGGAAGAGGGCAGGCCTGGATGCCATCCAGAAGGAGCTCACTTCCAGTCCTTAAATAGCACGGTTCCATTTGTACTTGGCTTTGACTGCAGCAGGAAGAGGTCATCTTAAATTCTGGGTGTTTTTTGGGGAAATTAGATGAAAACCAGATTAGTGCTAAGAAATTTGGAACCTCTTCCATTAGACAGTGACATTTCAGGAAAATTAGCTTCAACTATTAACAAAACCCTGACGGTATTTTTGCTTTCGTTTTCCTGGTCTTTTTATTGCTTAAAGAACAATTAGAACCAAAAGGCTTAGGGATTAATGGATAAGTGAGAAGCTCGGTCTGTGGACAGAGGCTTTGTAGTTATTAACCTGTTCCAACTCCATGGGCTCCAGGGGGAGGCTGACAGGAGAGCTTGGTGGCCTGAAATGAGTCCAGGCAGCATCGAACCACTGTGCTTCCTGCAGGGACCAACACACGACTAAACGGGGGAGGTGGATCCCGGTTCCAAGCGGTGGTTCCACGCCATCTGCAAGTGCTATCATTCTGTGGTGTGCTGGCGAAAGATACCTTTTACAGACACAATACATAAAAATGATAAAATATCAAGCCTATATCATGATATACTATTCTTTGGATGATTTCCAATTTTTTTTCTTGGAAGACTGGGGAAAAAAAAACAACCCTCCCAGCTAGAAGCTCTGTGTTATAAATATTTAGACAATAGCCTAATTTCCTAGAATTTTAGGTCAAATCTGATACTTTCCTGAATTTCACTTAGAGTACTGACGTACTTAATAATAATTATTAAGGCGGGGGAAGGGTAGATCTTTAGAGGAATCCTTTCAAACTCCAAAGGTATTTTTTTTGTTACTACATGAAAAACTTTTTTTAATGTTTTTATTTATTTTTGAGACAGAGCATGAGTGGGAAAAGGGCAGAGAGAGAGGGAGACACAGATTCTGAGGCAGGCTCCAGGCTCCGAGCTGTCAGCACAGAGCCTGACAGGGGACTCGAACTCACAAACCATGAGATTATAGCCTGAGTTGAGGTCAGAAGCTTAACTGACTGAGCCACCCAGGTGCCTCTAGAAAACTTTATAAAAAGTATAAACCAACTGCTTGTGTCTAAATGTGAAAATCAACCATTACAGAGTTCATTCTAATAATGGGTTATGGAGATAGTAGGCCAGGGGCTCTCAACACTTAGTGGCATCAAAGTCACCTGGAGGGCTGGTGAACACAGGGACTGTTGGGCCCCGTGCCCAGAGTTTCTGATTCAGTAACTGGTAGGGCCAGAGAATTTGCATTTCCAACCAATTCCCAGGCTTCTGAGACCCACTGCTCAAGGTGACTGTACCTGTGCATCCGCTGCATTCAAATTTTCTACTTGGTACAAATATCTATATGATGGGAACGATTAAATATAAGATAGGGATGCTGGCACAATTCATGGAAACAACAGAAACGTCCTTTCCTTGGCGCTCTTCAAAACATCTGGAGGATCATCTGAAAAGGACAATCTTCAGCAGCAACCAAAATGTAGAATCGAAAACAAGCACAGTCATCTTCACCAGTGACAGACAAGTGCCTTCGGGACAGAAGTCCCTCGGCAGCAACTGGATCTTATTTTGAGGAATCCTTGACCCCGTCACCCTATCCCTGCTCATTGGCTTCGTGGCTCCGGGCAGTAGGTAGCAATACCATGTGATCAGATCACTTCCTTTTCCTGAACCCTAGACCTAACCCAGAGTGGGTTCTCACCCTCTCCATTTGCAGAGACAACAGAAACCATCTGGAGAGGTTTTCCCATCATCTCCAATTATACATCCATGCGAATATCGTCACATTTGTATTTAAAACGAATAGACAAACTCTGCCAAATAAAGGTTGAGAAGAACAAATGACATATCCTAAGTGAGACAGGAGATAGGATATGCGAAGAGATTCAGGAGATGTAAAAGTATGTGACTAATGATAAGGTTCAAGATACGTTACCCCAAAATACAGCACCTTGGCATGCTGAATACTTTCAGCAGAATGAGTCTGAGAAAATGGCAGAAGCAGGACGTGCACTCTGACCTTCCCTGTCTCTCTCCCCTGAAGCAGGTCATGGATGCCTTCCCCAGACCTGAAGGAAAGGAGCATTCTTGTCTCCAAGACAAAAGGACACCGAGAAGAATCCAAACACACAGACCTTACTAGCAGGGCAAACATCTAAAATGTCTGCTCTTCGGATTGTTCCATGAGTCGACCTCCTCCCATTTCCAGCCCCAGGTCCCTACCCCGTTCCTTAGCTAAGGACGGCATAGAAGATGTGACTGCATGACTTGCTCTTGGGTCTCGTATTTTTCTGGGGCTCTATAGGTGCAAAGTTAAATTTGCTTTTCTCCTGTTAATCTGTCTAGACCAACCAAAGAACCTACTGGGTACAAGGAAAAATCTTCCACCGCTACAGTTGGTGACCATGCAGGGACCGATTTCACTGGCTCCGCCCTGCTCTCTCCAAGGCTCCTTGCAGCTGAGAGATTCTGGGACGTCTGACGAGTAGAGCAAAAGGTAAGAATTCTTACCACATCCATCTCCTGAATTTCTGCCTACAGGGGCTGGTGCAAGGGAAAGAGTCCTCCTCTCCCCCACCTTTCCTACATTTAGATCAGTGGAAGAAAACGGTTGCGGAACTGGATCCTTGGGTGCAGCAACTCTAGTAAAGATTCGTTATAAGCACTCTTGGTTTTTATCAATCCTTTTCCTCCCAGAGATGGTCACTGTTTGCCTCTAGCTGTTGTCAAAAGGAGGAAAACCAGGGCCAGAATGCAGGCAGAGGCTCTAGGAGCCTGCTGTTCTAGCTGGTCTTACACACCGGTGAGTTAACAGTTCTCACCAGAGTGGCATCTGCTTAGACAAATACTGCAGTGGGTTAATGTGCGGATGAGGTAAAGGCTGTTACCAAGGGATATCTTAGAAGCCAAGGCTGCAAAACTGGTGGCCACAGGCAGAGTACTAGTAGAGTGCTGACCACCTAACGCAGGAACTCCTGTGATAGAATAAGTAGTTGGTCACGAAATGTTTTTTGTCACACTGGTCATCCATCAACCTTAAGAACATTTGTGAGCAATGAGGTACACTGTAAATACTGCACAATCCCCAACCCAGTGGTATATCTCTCTTAGGCATTTATTGGCTCTGAGACCCAAGGCTTAATTAAAGCTCTTAACTTGCATATAAGAAAAACCGGACAAGGTTTTCCTTTCATCTAGAACTGTTCTATGTCTTGAGAGCTTGGCTTTATGACCAATCAGCGAGAATATTCACTCAGGTCTCTGTCGACCAGAGACGCAGGCACCAGTGTGGTATAGCCAACCAGCAGCTGATAAGCAGATTCTCTTTGTCTGTCCTGTTAGTTCTGAGAAGAATTTATCATAGGGGTCACAGTCCATAAAGATCTTTGTTGTCTCAACCATCATTATCATTAATCTGGCTGGCAGAAATGTGGGCTGCACCCCATTTGTGGCTAGATATTTCTTAAGCTAACTCTTTGGCTATTGAGTGTCTTTTTGTAGTTCCATACAAATTTTAGGATTATCTGTTGTAGTTCTGTAAAAAATGTCATTTGTATTACATAGGATTACACTGAATCTATAGATTGCTTTGGGTAGTATGAACACTTTAACAATACTGTCTTCCAATCCATGAAGATGGTATACTTCTCCATCTATTTGTGCGGTCTTCAATTTCTTTCACTAATGTCTTCTAGTTTTCAGAGCACAGGTTTTTCACATCCTTGGTTAAATTTTATTCTCTTTGATGCAGTTGTAAATGGGATTGTTTTCTTAATTCCTCTTTCTGAGAGTTCAAGCATAGAAATACAACAGATTTATGTATAATAATTTTCTCTACAACTTCACAGAATTCATTTATTCTTGGGTCAGCTTTAGCTCAAGCGGTTACTTTGTTGAGTGGTTGTCATTTATTCTAATGTTTTTTGTTTTTTTTTTTTTACGGAATATTTAGAGTTTTCTATATATACTATCATGTAGTCTGCAAATAGTGACATTTGTACTATATTTCTAATTTGGGTGCCTTTTTTTCTTTTCTGATCGCTGTGGCTAGGACTTCCTGTACTATGTTGAATAAAAGTGGCAAAGATGGGAATCCTTATCTTATTCCTGATATTAAAAACTCCGTTTTTCACCACTGAGCTTAAGATTAGCTGTGCATTTTTAAGATATGGCCTTTATTATGTTATGGTACATTCCTTCATACTGACTTTGTTGGGTTTTTTTCATAAATGGATGTCAAATTTTATTAAATGTTTTTTCTGCATCTGTTGAAATGATCATGATTTTTATCCTTTTTGGTAATGTGGCTTGTCATATTGTTTAAAGTTATTGAACCATCCTTGCATCCCTGGAATATTCCACTTGATCATGGTGTATGATCCTTTTAATGTACTGATGAATTCAGTTTGTTAATATTTTGTTAAGGATTTCTGCATTTATGTTCACTAAGGATACTGGCTTGTACTTTTCTTTTTTGTGGCATTTTTGGTTTCAGTATTAGGGTAATGCTGGCCTTGCAGAATGAGTTTGGAAGCACTCCTTACTCTTAAAATTTTTAGAATAGTTTGAGGACAAGTATTAACTCCTCTTTAAATGTTTGGTAGAATTCTCCTGTGAAGTCAATTGATCCTGGACTTTTGTTTGTTGGGATTTTTTTTTGATTACTGATTCAATTTCATGGCTGGTAATCAGTCTCTTCAAATTTTCTACTTCTTCCTGACTCAGTTTTGGAAGACTGCAAGGTTCTAGGAATTTATTTTTTTCTGGTTGCAATATTTGTTGGTTTATAACTGATTGCAGTAGTCTTTTATGATCTCTTGTATTTATGTCATAGCCACATAAATACTTTTACTTCTGATCTAATCATTAGGTGGTCTCTTTTTTCCAGATAAGTCTACCTAAAGGTTTGATGATTTCGTTTATCTTCTTAAAGAACCAGCTGTTAGTTGCACTGATCTTTTCTATTATTAATTTTAGTCTCTATTTATGCTCTGATCTTTATTACGCCTTTTCTTCTATTAACTTTGGGCTTTCTTCTTCTTTTTTAGTTCGTTCAAATTTAAGGTTAGATTGAGATTTTTCTTGTTTCCTGAGGTAGGCCTATATCACTAGCAACTTCTCTATTAGAACTGACTTTGGTGGATTCAACAGATTTTGAATTCGTCTTTGATTTCCTTGTTGACCCAACTGGTTGTTTAATAGCATATTGTTTAGCCTCTACATGTTTGTGAGTCTTGTTTTTTGTTTGTTTTCTGGTTTTGTATGTATGTATGTATGTATGTTACCTCTACATACAACATGGGGCTTACACTTATGACCCTGAAATCAAGGGTCATGTGCTCCACGAACTGAGCCAGCCAAGCACCCCTACATGTTTTTTATCCATTCTCTTCTTGTAACTGATTTCTAGACTCATACCATTGTGATCAGAAAAGATCCCTGATATAATCCCAATCTTCTTAAATTTACTAAGACTTGTTTTGTGGCCTCCTATGTGGTCTATCCTGGAAAATGTTCCAAGTACATTTGAAAAGAATGTGTAATCTATTGGTTTTGTATAAAATGCTCTCTCTATATTAAGTTAGTCTGGTTTGTGTGTCATTTAAGGCCAATGTTTCCTTATTGAGTTTCTAAACCTATTGATAAGTAGGGTGTTAAAATCCCCTTCAATTATTACATTACTATCAATTTCTCCTATTATGTCTGTTAATATATGCTTTATGTATGTAAGTGCCCCTATCTTGTATGCATAGATATTTACAAGCGGTATTTCTTCTTGTTGGATTGATTCTTCTGTCATCATGTAATGCTCTTCTGTGTCTCGTTATAGTCTTTGTTTTAAAGTCTATTTGATCAGATATGAGTATTGCTACCCCAGCTTTTCTTTTCTTTTCCATTTGCATGAAGTACCTTTTACCAACTCTTCATTTTCAGTCTCTATGTATCTACACCTGCAGTGAGTCCCTTGTAGACAACATATAGATGAGTCTCGCGTTTTCATCCATTCAGCCACTCTGTCTTTGGCTGGATCACTGGGTGATGTATGGAAGTGTTGAATCACTACATTGTACACCTGAAACTAGTATCACACTGTATGTTAACTAACTAGAATTTGAATAAAAACTTAAATAAATAATAATAATAATAATAATAAATAAAGAAGTCCCTTTAATTTTCTGGCAAGGCCAATTTAGTGGTAATGAACTCCTTCAGGTTTTGCTTGTCTAGTAAACTCCTTATCTCTCCTTCAATTCTGAGTGATAACCTTGCCAGGTATCTTGGTTATAAAAATTTTTTTTCTTTCAGCACTTTGAATATATTGTGCCATTCCCTACAGGTCTGCAAAGTTTCTGCTGAAAATCAGCTGTCTTATGGAGGTGGGGGGTGGGGTCCCTTGTACGAAACTGTTTTTCTCTTGTTGCATTCAAGATTCTCTCTTCACCTTTAACATTTGACATTTTCACTATAATATATCTTGCTAGGAGTCTCTTTGGATTCATCTTATTTGGGACTCTCTGGACTTCCTGGACTTGAGTGTCTGTTTCCTTCACCAGGATAGGAGAGTTTTCAGCCATTACTTCTTCAAGCAGGTTTTCTGCTTTCTCTCTCTTCTCCTTCTGGGGTCCCTATAACGCAAATGTTAATATGCTTGATGTTGTACCAGAAGTCTCTTAAACCATCCTCGTATTTTTAATTTTTTTTACTTTCTGCTCTTCTGGTTGGTTGATTTCCACTACCTTGTCTTCCAGATCACTGACCTCTCCTTCTGTACCATCTGCTCTGCTGTTGATTCCCATGGGGTGCTTTTCATTTCAGTTACTGTATCCCTTGGTTCTGAATGGTCCTTTCTAAAATTTTTACCTCTTTGTTTAAGTCTGTGCTGTGTTCATCCACTCTTCTCCTGAGTTTGGTGAGCATCTTTATGCCCGTTACTTTGAACTCTTTACCTCATAGGTTCTTTATCTTCGTTTCACTTACTTCTTTTACTGAGGTTTTGTCATATTCTTTCATTTAGAACATATTCCTCTGGCTTCCTCCTTCTGCCTCTCTGCGCTTCTCTCTATGTACTAGGTGTATCAGTTACATCTCCCAATCTAGAAGGATGGCTTCTTGTAGGTGTCCTGTGAGGTCCAGTAGCACAAACCTCCCCCGGTTGCCTGCACCCCTGGGTGCTCCAGGGGTGTCCCCTGTGTGGGCTGTACAAGCCCACTTGGGTTGCAACTGGTGTAGATTTACACGTGTGTGTGCTGTCCCCCGGCACAGCTGTCTGCAAGGCCTGATTGTGCTGGTGTGTGGAGCCAGCCCTCGGTGCAGCTCTCTGCAAGATGAGCTGTAACTGCTCTAGTGTGTGGGGCTGCCCCTGGGGGAGGGGCCGACTGGGGCGGTGCCAGGCCTGAACTGGGCTGCCTGCTGGGTGTGGTGGTGGGGGGGCACTTGGGAGGGGCGTTGGTGGTGGCTGAGGCCACCTACCAGGTGTAGCAGGGCAGGGAACCCCTTGGGAGGGGCCCCGGTCAGGGTGGGCAGATTGGGAAGGGCAAGTCCACAGGGGAGCGCCAGGGCAGGGCACCGGTACTAGCACGGGAGTTGGAGGGGGTCAGAAACGGCTCCCACGAGCACCTGGCCAGCCATACAGAACGGGAGTGGGGAAAAAAAATGGCACCTGCCAGCGCTTCCATCCCTGGAGACGCCCTCCTGCACATGCCCTAGAACTAGTCACGGACTCTCCTTCATGTGTAACCTAGGCAACTTCCAAAATGCCGCCTCTGTGCTGGAACTTGAGTGAAGGAGACTGTACACGCTGCCTTTAGGAGTGAAGTCTCAGTTTCCTGCAGGTCTCTGTCTCTCCCAGTAAGCCCCGCTGGCTTCCAAAGCCAGATGTGGTCCGGGCTTGCCTTCCTGGCTGTGTGGGTAGGTCCCCCAGACTGGGAAGCTCGGTGTGGGGCTTGGACCCCTCGTTCCTCAGGGAAGGGCCTCTGCAGTTGTGATCTCCCTGCTGCTCGTGGGTCACCGGGCTCAAGGTGTGGGTCTTGACCCCACTGTGTCTCCGTCCTTCCTACCTGACTCGATGCGGCTTTTTCTTTATATCCTTTATACCCTAGTTCTGTGAAATCTGCTCTGTTAGTCTTCAGGTCATTCTCAGCAACTGCTGGTCTGTATGCAGTTATTTTGTCTTGGTTTTGAGATGTAGTTATTTTGATATGTCTGTGGCAGGTGGTGAGCTGAGGAGCTTCCTACTCCACCATCTTCACTGTGACCCGCTTCGGACTTTAAATATCACTGAAGACAACTCAGTAATGTTCGAAACGATCACCTTTAGAGATGTTTTTACTTATACTGCCTGATTTCAAATTAAATAGTCAAAAGATTGCAATCTAGAATAATGGCTTCAAATCTTTTCAGGTTTAAGAGTGGCTGGACTTTTACTGAGAAAATACATGGCAACAAAAATCTATTATGAATTCAGTAGCACTGTTTGAATGACTCTGAACAGTATTTCCCAAAACATCTATACACACTGGACACAGAATATTGCCTATATTTGCGATACGAAATATTTATCACATAGGACACAGAGCCGAATGTGCTTCTGGACACAAGCGCCTCTCATTATAAATGTCCTCCAGCCCCAAGACGGAAATATTCTGCTTCTAAAAGGTTCACAGCAACAACAGTCAAATCTCAGAATGCTTGAAAGCTGATCCTATCTGTTGGAAACGTGATTATTTCCAGAAAATATTTTAGAAATGGGGATTTATCACTCTTGATGGCAAGCTGTTGAAAACTGAGCGAGTGACTCATGGATAAATGAGTGCCATAAATGGCTGCCAGCTAAGAAGACGGGGATGCGAGATGGACTGCGTGCTTCCCAGGAAGGCCGGGGGTGCAGCCTGCGGCGGCGGCAGGGGACAGCCCTTGCGCACATCCGAGAGTCCGGAAGCGGAGGAAGAAGCTGCAGGGAGTGGGGAGGGGCGGGGGGTGGCCAGCGTGTGGGGCAGCCTGCAGGGTGGTCCGCACGTTCGACCTTCCCGTAGTGCTGCTTCCTGAGAGCGCACCACTGCGAGACTTCGGTCTGCACAGGCCTCTTCTGAGGAAGCGGAATGCTGGATTTGGGAGCTTCGAGGAAACTCTGACATTCAGAAGTGAATGTGAGTTCGTTTTCACATGCTTGTCTTCTCCCTCAGACTTCTCTCGGATTAGCCAGTGTACAGAAGGGGGGGCCACGGGCCGAAAGAAGGATGGCTGCAGAAGGGAGGAGAGGGAGAGGGAGAGGCGGCCGCCCTGGGGGCCTCGGTAGGGACTTCTGGCCACGAAGGCGCCACTGCCTTGAAGGAGGAGGAAGTGGAGAGAGAAGGAGACAAGCAGGAAATGTCAGGGATGCGCCACTCCTGATTCCGAATTGTGTTTGGAGAGCTTACCTTCTGCCTTCCTGTTTTCTCCCGGCTCCTCAAGTACATCGCGGGCAGTGGAGACTTTTGGAAGATCAACTTAGAAACTGAAGCACCCTTCAGGAAGGATCCCTAAGAAATGGCTTTCTCGGCTACGAATGCCTTCTGACCGGTACCCTGTGGTGCTCCCTCCTGTCTCACGCCCCCGCGGGCTGACTCCGCCTGCCCTGGGCTCAGAGGCCTGCATGCACTCAGCACACCTCGGTCCGTCCTCCGGCAAACGCGGGAAGTTGTGGGCTCTCTCCTCCGGGCTCCCAGGGTAAGGGACACATCTTGCGCCATCTGTGTGCCCTCTGTCACTCGGCCAGATACCAAGCTCCTGGAGGCCAGACACTGTGTCTTTTAAAGGGGATCAGGATACACCACCCTGAGAGATGCCACTTGGCATCGAGATTACTTTGACCTGAAGGCAACTGAGAAACAGCAGGTGTAGGGCAAGCTCTTTACCCTCCCCTTTCTGTCTGAAGCCAGGGCACAGAGTTCCCTTTGTAAAGCGCTCCCCTCTCCCACACCAGGAGGAGGAAGACGAGTCTTAAACCCCGGGATGACTCGCCATCAGAGAACCAGCCTGCGCCTGCGCGTAGCACACCTTGCTCAGTAACCTGCATCTCCCATCAGGCTCCCCACCTGTGGACTGTCCTGTAGCTTACCACCCCCAGACGCCCCAACTTGTCCTCTCTGTCTAGTTCTTGACACTCTAGCGCTCTCTTAAAATGGTACGTAAGCCCGCAGACCTAACTGCTACTGTGCGTCTTCACTTCTTTTCTATGAAGGCCTCTGGGGGCATGTAAAAATTAAAATATTAACACCAAATAAAATTTGTATGCCTTTTCTCCTGATGAACTGTCGTTTGTTAACTTATTTTCCAGGATCCTAAGCACTAAACGTAAGAAGTAGAAGAATAGGGTGTTCCTCCATTACACTTCGAACTTGGCAGCTTTGGTGCCTCTAATGTGTTCAGCAAAGGTCTGATGAATGAACTGGTAACAGTCACAAATGCCGAACGTCCAGGAGCAGGGGAGCACTGGTTGCACAAGGGGAGCCAGGTGGCAGGCTTTCGACTGCTAGCTTGACTACGAAGTTGGCTGAGGCGGTCACCGCAGGCCAGATCTTCAAGATGCAGAAGGTACAGCACACATAGCTCAGGGGACACTAGCATGCCATTACAGGGGCGGAGAACAAACATGCAGAACCCTCGAGGCTAAGTGCGGGAGTAGGAAGTGGCTATGGTGAGCTCTCAGGGGCTGGCAATGAACGGTGATGTCGAATCGGTCCGTATAATCAGTGCAGTACATATTGAGAAACACCTGAGCTTACCAAGATTTATTTTAGTACAGAAATGCCATTGCCCAGGGACTACGGAAGGGTTGGCAGAGAAACCTGTAAAGCATTACAAAGAGCATTCCAAAAATAATAAATCACCTCCAAATGACCAACAGAAGATAGCTTCTGAATCACTTCCTAAAATTCCTATTTACAGAATGAAGCATTAAGCCTTTCCTGTGGTTTGACAGCAAAGTCAAGTCCTCAGAAAGACAGGAGTGTGGGGAGTTTATACGGAATAGGATTTGACCTGAAGGAAATGTATCCATTCCCATACAGGAAACTCCCTGGTGTGTACTCAACTAAAGTGACAACAGTTCACACACAAGGAGAGCATTTTGTGGCAAGAAAAGTACAACATAAGCTGAGCTAACACTCCTAAAATAAGATCCCTGGTGTTCTGAAAGCTGTGATGCGACAACGTCCTTTCCACAAATTCTCCAGAAAATGTCAATACTCCTTAGAGCGAAGGCCTGCCCACCAATCCAGTATACGGAATCAGTGTGTTCCGTGGGGTAGTGCCTGGTCTCCTGAGGGACTCGCAAGGGACTGGGCCAGGAGTGGGCTGGAGACTCATCACGAGACAGGAGAAAGGAGGCACAGCCCTCAGAAAACACCCACTTGAGATAAAGGTTTGGTCTAAGCCAACACAAAGTTATTTCCATTTCATCACTTTTTGTATATAATCATAAGCAGGAGAGAAAAACAGAACACACAAAGCAGCCCCCAAACTCTTGTCATTTTATGAAAAAGTCTGCCTAAAAATCTAGTAAAAAAAGCTGAGTTTGCTCTAGGAGATTGTGACCCCAGGGGAACACCACCCTTCTGTGTCTGCTGGCCCTTCAAATATGGTCATGTATAAATCAAGGCCCTGGGTCAAGAGACAAGATTAGAACCTAAAGTCCGTGACAACACAAACTCCATGCTGTATGAGGACTGCTGTCACGTCAGGGGAGCTGAGAGTGCGCGGTACTGCAGAGGGGAGGTGACTTGGTCAGCATCTGGGGTGACCCGTTTCCGGACTTCCAGTGTCCTTTGTCCACCTTTCTCTGTCTGCACACAGGCGACTCCGTCTATTCCTCACACACGAGGTGATGAAGGACAATGCTCTCGACAACAGGTGAGCTTTCTTTTCTTCGCTCGGACAGCCTTACTTGTTTCTGAAACGGACTTACAAAAACCCCCGTGGGTTCCTCAAAAAAGCCCCACAGCCTGATAGTCAATTTCTTACGTCTTTCTCATTCCCCTCCCCCTTCCTTTTCTAAACCTAATTTTTTTTTCCAGGCACGGGTATGCCACAAAAAATGAAATATTTTCTAATTTAATAGAATCTCCTGACACTCGAAATTTACCTACATTTACCATTTTAGACATTACGAAATAAAATGATCCAGCAAAGAGATTTCAAGATCAGTTTTATTTTCCTTTCTTCATAGCAACAATTCATTACCTATTTTTCTCTAGAACTTCTATCAAGAGAAACCTTTCTTTCTGTATACTTCAGAAACCTGCAAAAAGGGTTATCTGTTCCCCCTTTCATGGAAAGCACTTAGTAAAAATAATACATCTTCGTTTTCTGAGCACGACACTTCTCACCCTTGGCCTAGAAACCCCAATGCTCTCTGTTGTATTTTGAAAGAGAGAATGATTTAGATTTACTGTAATCCCTTTGAGAAATAGTAATTTGCTTCCTTAATTCACTGAGTCAATCCGAGGACACTCCGGGAAAATCACAGAACGGATTCTTCTGCATTCTGTGTTTCAAAACTAAAATAAAAGCTTAGCATTTAAACTTGATACTGTCGTCCTTGAAAATGTCTCAAATCATCTTTTGTTGAATTAGTGGATTACAAGCTCACAGTTTCTGTTGCTTTCACTGTTCTATTTACCAGACTCAGTTACATTTTCCCTGCTAACTTCCTGAATTAACAGAATAGGGGAGTTAATCCAATCCTACTATGACCCCAGCCTATGAGCCACATTTACCCAAAGACAGTCCTTCTCACAACAAAGGGACTTGCTGTCCTGGGTGTAGCAGAGTGCTTAGTATATCATAAGAACTTTTTTTTTTTTTAATGAAATGGATTCATGAATTAGTAAGTACCATGTCCTTAATTTTTCCCAAAGTCTCATGAAGAAAGAAAGCAGTGAAGATGTTGAAACGAAACTATTGGCAGTGGACTATGAGGACTATCTCCTCCTGGAAAAAGACAACGCAACGGGCACATCTGGTGTGCTAGGGAGAGAGGGGAGCCACGGGCGCTGGCTCACCCTCTTATTATAACCTCCTGCTTAGGAAGCATGACGGTTCATGGAGAGCTCAAGGCAGGCAGGCTCTCGAATGCCCCGGTATTCTCTGTGTTCCCATGTCCACGGGGCCCGAGCTGCCGTTCTCTCTTGCTAACCGGTCAACAGCCCCCTAACTGGTCTATCCAAATAAACACTGGCGGCCCTCCAATCCATTTCCGCACAGCAGCCAGAGTGACTGTCCTGCAAAGCAAATCTGATCATGTCTCCCCCTCTCTGACCCAAAGGCTCCTGGGAGAGAAACTTCTTAAAAGCCTAAAGTGGAACAAAAATCAAAATGGCTGCACTAATGCTTTGGCAAAGCTCCATTTTCCCCTCTCCTCCACAAACTTCCCTCCTCTCTTCTTAGTCTTTTGTTCCAGGAACCTGATACGGGCCTAAAGATGTGACGAAGGAGGCTGGTAGCAGGAACCCAATTCCCGGCAAAACGGGCTAGATCTTTCCCTAGAAAACCCCCTCGAGCCCCTTCCTCCGGTAGGGCTTGTGGTTTTTGAAGGCTATAGCCTGCTGCAGCCTCCCCTCCCCTGCAAAGGAGTAAAGCTATTGTTCCTCTTTGTCCCCAACCTTGTCTTTGAGTTCTATTTTGGCTCGGAAGAAGGGAATCAAGAGGGCTGCCTCAGGTGGCCCACGTAATCCTATCGGCTCTCCAGTCTCCTCAGGTACCACCAGGGCGCTACTCCACCCAGCTCTGAAGGCCTTCTTCTACCTCGTCAAACTCGACACAATCCCACCAGCCTCGGGCTGTGTGCCTGCTGTTCCCTCTAGCTGGAATCCCTTCCTTGCCCTTTCAGATCTCAGCTTAAGTACGGTTTCCTCACGGAAGAATTCTCTGACCTCCGTAACTAGGTAACACCAAACTTATTACAAAACCTCATAGGAAACTTCTAGGAGAAAATCCTCATGGCCTCGGGTTAGGCAAAAAGTGCTTGCACGTGGCAGCGGAAGCAGATTTCATGAAAACGTTTTTGTTCAAAGGGACTTCATCAAAATTAAAAATTCTGTGTTTCAAAATATACAAGAAAATGAAAAATTAAAAATGTAAGAAGATATTCGCAAACCATTTATCGGATAAAGAACATGTATCCAAAATATGTAAAGAACCTTTTCAACTCAATAAAACAACCCAATTAAGAAATGGGCCAAATACCTCAACAGTCATTTAACCAAAGGAGATACACAAACGGCTAATGAATACATGAAAAGATGCTCGACGTCACTGTCAGTGGAGAAGTCCCGATCGAAATCACACGCGATACCACTTCGCCTCCACTGCAGAGGCCGTCTCTGTCTTAAAAAAGGTCGACAGTAGGAAGTGTTGCCAAGCATGAGGAGAAGCTAGAATCCTCGTACATGGCCGGCGCGAACGTAAAATGGTAAAGTCGCTACAGAGATCGGCGCGACAGTTTCTTTAAAGAGTTAAGTGGACGCGTATCGTATCACTCAGGAATCCCGCTCCTAGGACGCAGCCTTCCGGAGGGAAAAGAAAACATGTATCCACACAAACGCTTGCACGTGACTGTCCACAGCACTGTTATTGGTAATAGCCCCAAACTGAAAACGATCCAACTGTCCTTCAACTGGGGAACGGATGAGCAAAATGTGCTCCATTCGCATCCTGGAATACCATTCGGGAACGAAAGGAACCAGTCCTGATACATGCGACCACGCGGATGAAACTCAAAAACGTTGTGCTGCATCAAAGAAGGGAAACAGGAAATGGCTACGTTTCTTGTCATCATTCCATTTTATGCAATGTCCAAAAGGAGACGGAAAGCTGGCTAATGGTGTTCTGGGGCTGGGAGCTGGGACTGACCGCCATTGTGCAGAAAGGGACCTTTCGGGGCTGAAGGAAATGCCCTAAAACTGGATGTGGTGATGACAGCACAACTCTGCAGAATTTACTAAAAGCCACTGAACTGCACTTAAAACGGGCGAATTTTACGGTGTATAAGCTACATCATAGCTGCTACAAAAACACAACCTCGTGGGAACGCGTGGCTCCTCTACAGCACTTACTCTCAAGTGTCTAGCACGCCAGGCACTCAGAAGGGAGAAACAGAGTCTCTGAGAAAGGCCTTGTGTAAGAGGTGGCCTTACCCAGTGGAGGGAGGACAGGCTCCCAAGACAAGAATGTAATGTTCAAACACTGCCTCACCACCTCCCTGCTGGGTAACTCTGGAAAATTACTTAAAGTCTCTCAAACTCAATATAATAGAGACAAGAATACTACCACTGCGGTGAGGACTAACAACAGTGCAGGTACAATATGGTTTCCGTCTACTTCATCCCATGAAGATGCTCTTCTCATGGCTACCAACAGCTTACGTGTTGCCACTTCCGATGGACGCAGCTGAGTCTCCACATTTCTGTGAAGATGACAAAGCTCAGCACTTTCCAATACCTAATCACTCCCAACTCTATCTATTGTGCTTCCAGAATAACTCCTTAATCCATTTTTACCTCTCTCTGCATTACTGCCTCCATCCTGAGTACCATTCCCTGTAGAACCTTCTACCCAGTCTGCTTTTACCTAACCTGTCCCCCGTCTGTTTTTCACACATCTGACAAGAAACCAACAATAGTGCTTCTCCCACACACCCAACTAAAGGTATTTGTTTGAGATGTTACCCTCTCCCATACACTACTATTTTCTTGCCTTCCATTGGTTAAAAAAAAAAAAAAAAAAAAAAAAAGGAAAACCACAGGCCCCAAATGGAGTCACTTAGACTGAGTTCCCAAACGGGGGCTTCATGCCCAATCTCACTGAAGTTTCCATCCCCGTTCCCCGGAGAGATGTGGCCGTAACTGGTCACACAGGCATTTTCTGATCAGCACCAGTGAAAGAATCTGTCACGTGGGCCCTGTCCATCCACCGAAGGAAGAGGAGGTCATCTGCACAAGACCTCCGCCCTTTCCCCTAAAGGACAGTGACCTTGACTGGAACGAACCTTTTTTGTTGTTGTTGTTGTTCATAACTTTCTCCCTGTCTTGTAAAAACCTTCCATTTTGTACAGCTCTTGGGAGTTCTTCCCCTACTCGCTAACGGATGGGAAGCCAATTCCTCAATCGCTTAACAAAGCCAATTACATCTTCGAACTTCCCCAGCTGAATTTTTGTTCTTTGACAATATGTTTACCTACTAACTGGCAGAGTGCCTGGCACGTAGCGGGCAATCAACAAACGGACCATATTATGTTCTGCTAAGGGTTACAAAGTAAAATGACCGTTCGCCCCAAGTCTTCCCGGTTCCTTTCCCCAGAAACCCAAATCACCTACATCATCTCCAAAGATCCTGCTTTCATTTTCTATCAAATACACTTGTAACACATATAGAATTTATTTATTCATTTTTTTTGAGACAGAGAGTGAAAATGGGGGAGAGGGGTAGAGGGAGAGAGGGGAGGGAGGGAGAGGGGGGAGAGAGGGGGGAAAGAGAGGGGGGAGAGAGAAGGGGAGAGAGAGGGGGAGAGAGAAGGGGAGAGAGAGGGGGAGAGAGGGGGAGAGAGGGGGAGAGAGGGGGAGAGAAAGAGGGGGGGGAGAGGGAGGGAGAGAGAGAGAGAGAGAGAGAGAGAGAGAATCCCAAGCAGTTTCCATGCCCGGTGTGGAGCCTGATGTGGGGCTTGATCTCACAACTGTGGGATCATGACCTGTGCTGAAACCAAGAGTCGGACGCTTCACCGACTGAGCCACCCAGGTGCCCCAACAATATACATAATTTAAGTCTGAATAATTAAACTCTTAATTTAAAAATCTGAAAAACCCACACATCTGTACTCTTCCCATGGTTTCATCAAATCACATGTTTTAGCACTGCGATCTACTCAGACCTAGAGATTCACTAAATCAATTCCTTATTTATTAACAATAATTTTTTGGAATAAACTAAAAATCTGAAATTGCTACAGAAGAAGCTAAAAAAAAAAAAGCACCCCCCCCAACACTCACACCCTGCCACGAGACACACTCCCACAAAAGCAGGCTTCTATTGAACGATCAAGGATTTAAGCACTGTTCTGCAAAAGTGTTTCGATTAAAAAATATATTGTGATGTACAGGACGCTTTCTTTGGGCTGTTTCATGTTTTTATTTGATATACAGAATACACTATTCGCCTAAATATCCCTTCCTCTTAAACCCACTCGCCTACTACTGACATTAGAGCCCCTGACTGGTTTTGGGCTCTGACCCGAAGACGTACCAGAAAAAGGCAGTTTCAGAGTTACCGCGCAACGCCGCCCAGATGCCCATTTAACGCAATGCGGCAAAACTTTCTAACTATGCGACAGCGGTCATCCAAGTCTTCCTCCAAACTAAGTGTAAACTTAACAAATTAAGTGTAAGCCTCTGAGGCGGTTTTTCCCCTCCTGCAAGCATCGTAAGTGCGTCTTAGTCTGAGAAGTCTGGCTTATTCAACTGTTCTTGTTTCCATTCTGGACTTGCACCAGAAGACTCGCTGTAATGCCGGGATTAGAACAAAATCCTATCAGGGCACCCGGGGGGCTCAGTCGGAGAAGCGTCCGACTTCAGTTCAGGTCATCATCTGACCTGATGATGTTCATGAGTTCAAACCCCGCACTGGGCTCACTGCTGTCTGCACAGACTCTACTTCAGACCCTCCCCCCCGCCCCCCCCTTTCCCTGCTTGAGCACTCTCTCTCAAAAAAACAAAAAACAAACAAAAACATTAAAAAAGAAAAGAACAAAATATTACTATTAGCGGAAACGCAAATAAACGAAAATGCATTAATTAAAAAATCAAGTCAACATGTTGGTGGCAACAGAGGTTTAAAAAGTTAAGGTGGAAAAGAGATGTTGCTACCACCTGTCTGTTATGCAAGGACAAACGTGTGTTCGGCTGGGTTTCATGGTGGAGCATGTTGGAGCAACTTGAAACAACAAATGGGATTCTACTAGAATTTTTGTGTGACGTACCTGGCCTACTTGTGAAAAACTGTTACAAAGCTAGCAGAAACGGCCCTCAATGCCCAAGATACATAAGGGAATAAAGAAGAGAACTTGAAAATGGGCCATGATTTGCCGGCTTGGGTGGAAGGACCCTGAACTAATAACGACTCCAACGATGCCGGATTTGTAGCCCCGCTTCCTTCCGACTCCTGAGCCAGCCCCAGGCGCCCCGCCTCCAAGGCCACGGTGTTCCCCGGCACGTCGAAAAGTCAGTTCTCTTCTCCCGCAGGCCTCTGAGACATGCGGGTCTGTGGAGGAGACACTTTACTTCCTTTTTTCTTTTTTATTACTCAGAAAAACTTCATTTTTCACTTTTAGGTTTCGGACTCTCTGCTTGTGCCTACAACACATTCACAGAGATTTTCTGCTTCATAAGGAGAGCAGGCTGGGTCCTACCGCAGACGCACTCAGCACGCACGGAACCATTACAGGCCCTGCCGACGTGTTTTCTTGGTCTCAGGCCTCCTCGC
Organism: Paguma larvata; assembly: GCA_030068075.1. Taxonomy (NCBI): domain Eukaryota; kingdom Metazoa; phylum Chordata; class Mammalia; order Carnivora; family Viverridae; genus Paguma; species Paguma larvata. The sequence continues at coordinate 15,308,057 of CM057829.1, forward strand.
AAGCGCCTCGGGCTCAGCACGAGCTCCTCGAAGTCGGCACAGCACACACCACATGGCGATTTGGGGGCCTCCCCAGCCTTTTTGGCATAAAGGCGAACAATCCTACTAGCAGAGGTTCAGGCTGCCTGGCATTGGCAGAGGCCGTGTGACAGCGCAGCCCGGGACGACTGTGTCAAGTGCCCGATGCCTCTGGACGCCATCCCTTTACTTTCTGGAGTCACTACTTTGTTCTCTGGGGCAATGCTTCAAATAAGCTGACCGTAACACTCACGACCTGTTGTAGATTTCCACCGTAAGAAGGCAAAAGTTTCTGACAACAACAACATCCGAATGTGAACTGAGGCAGTCTGCTAACTGCGTGCTGGATAATGTCGAAGGGGCACAGAAATAGGCCACCCCTAAAATGTGCCACTTTGGCCTGCGGATGGTTCTGAGCCGAAGGCGATCAAGACCCAGTGGACCCGGGAAGGACTTTTGCCCGGCCCTTAACCGCCTGCAAGGATGCAGACGGGGGGCCTGCCCTGGCCAAAGAGCTACTAGCAACTTTTTGTCTGAAAGATCCACCTGCATTTGGTGAGCAACCATCTGCTCTTTTTCTCCTCCTGTGAATCCCTCTCCCCTCGGAAGCCCCAGGCCCCTACTCCATCCCTTAGCGCAGGGTAGCACCTGAGCCTCAACCGCCTGGCGGCCTTTGGGTCTGGTATTTTTATGGTGCTCTCATGTGTATGAAATTAAATTTGTTTTTCTCTTGTACTCTGTCCAATGTCAATTTAATGATTAGATCAGCCAAAGAACCTAGAAGGGAGGAAAGGCAAAGTTTTCCACCAGTACAATATGAAAATAAGGAGTCATTCGAAACCATGCATTTAGTGAAACAGAAGCCAGTAAACTAGGTATTAGAGAAACAGAACACACGGGCTGACACCTAAGTCACTTGATCTAAGGAAGCTGACATGGCAGTCTCTTTCTATCTTCGTGGTAGTAAGGAATTATGTTATTTTTGGTTTAATAATGGCACTGTGGTTATACTAAAAAATCTTCTTTTTTTAGAGGTAAACACTGAGATATTTATAAAACATGATATTTCATGGATTTGCCTTTAAAAATGGAGTGCGGGAGGGTACGGGCAGGGGGAGGGATGAACAGACCGGCCCGGACGCTGACTGCCGAGGCCGGGTGAGGGGGACGCGGACGCCCATCGCCCTCCGTTTTCGTCTGTGTTTGAAAACGTCTGTAACAAAAAGGGGAGGGGAAGCAGAATAATTCTTTTCACTGCCTACCTGATCAAAGAAGAGACTTCAGCTAGTCACCGTTCATGTTTATGCAAAGAACTGTCGATCTAGATTAAAAGACTGAAAAAGTGTATGACCTGTCACATTCGACGCCACCGTAATGTCTGCAAAGCCTGTAAGTCACCGATCCGTGAAAAATTCTCCCTCCCTCTCGCCTTCCTTCATGGCAGCCACCCTCCCGGGGCTCCGACGGCCGAACGGGCTCGTCTTTGACCTACTCATATACCCACCCGAGACAGGTGCACGGATTCCACGGGCTTAGTGACACTGACTGCAGGGATGCCTGACACCATCTAGGCGCCCTTCCACACACGGGCGGTGCCCCCACTTGTGAGCCCGAACCGGCTCACGCTGACCCTGTGGTCTACTGCTACTATAACCACTGACTGTCTCCCGACTGCGCCGTGAACTTCGAGATGGTGAATACTTAGTCTTACTCATCTTTACATCCTCTGCGTCGGCTAAGCTGCTGCAAATGCATGAGGAAAGAAAGAACAGATCTGTAAATCTCAACATTGGTAGCTCATTCTTAAACTCTAAATATGTGAGGTTTTTCATACTGTAACTTTAAGGCATTTTCCCAAAACTTACTTTGATGTCCTACTTTAATCTTCCTATTGCACATTTGTTAATAAACTCTTTTTGAAATCAAAGTTTGAGTCCTACAGATGTGTCTATGATAAAAATAGCCCATATCTGGATGTGAACAACTGCCTTAAATTTACAGAACTTTACCACTGTTTTGATTAAAAAAAGAAACGGCCTATGGCTAATCAAAAAATGAAGAGTTAGGAGTCCTATCAATAAAAATTATAGTTGCCATGAATACATAATTACACGTAGGGCTTAGGACTACTAATGATCCCATTTTATAGACCGACAAATAGAGGTTAGGTCTGAATATGCCCGAGGACACACAGACCACCAAAGCCGGCGTGTGTGCAGAACCGCGGATCCCTTCTCCGAATCGCGGGAGCAGACGCCCACCAACACACGCTTATCACCCACAGGAGACCCAGCTCTGTAACCTGGGAAGGTTTAGACTCGATTTTTCTGTTGTTCCTTTATCTTTACGCCTCACAAGACAGGGACTGCCAGTAATGGAAAACAAGTCACTGAGCCTGTTTGCTCGGTCCCTGTAGTAGCAGCTAGCTCCTACACAAGCCCTTGCAGGTGAATGCCGGGCGCTTCTGCAAATCCTTTACACACATCACGCTTGATCTTGGCCGAAAGGCCGAGAAGCAAATCCTTTACACGTTATCAACCCAGTTAATTCCTGTAGTAGTTCAAGGATGTAGATCTTATTTTCATGTCTACTTTAATGAGGAGGGGAAGCGGAGGCTCGGCCAGGCTACAGGACATACCCAGACGAGCTAAGGTTCAAGTGCTCCCCGTCTGGTCCCACATTCCACGCTCTCACTCACCTGCTACCCTGGTAAACAGGCGCACACGCGCTTGGGTTAACCTGACACGCACGGCTTAAGGATTAAGCCTTGTATATCCCCTAAACTGGAGCAAAGTTACCATTTCCACCAACCCCGTTTTTCCCAGCTATATTTTGCAGTCTTTAATATCATATTTAGGAAAGTTAAAATGGTCAGCATTAATTTACAAGAGTAGACACTTATTTTCATGTTTATCGTCATACAGGAAACTTTTGATGCATGGTATGTATTAACAAAACTAAAGCAAAGGTGGTTTTATAAACTCAGGAATGTGATTTATCCAGTGAATACAATTTCTGGGGCTAGTCAACACGAACAGGCTTACATAAACCACTGGAAAGAGTCAACTCCGGAAAATTCTTAAGGAAGAAAAAACAGAATGGTCACTGTAAACATTTTCTTCTCCTGCGTGCAGTCAATACGAATTCTTAGCACCATGTCGAGACTGAAAGGAGAGCCTCTACACCTGCCGCTCGAAGTCTCGAGGTCTGTATCAGAAAGACAATAAATCCAGATGGTTCAGTAGTTCAAAGGAACAAAGACACTTGGTGTCTGATGCCCACATCTCCAGAACCTGAGTCCATAAACAAAACAAGAATCCGCCGTAGCTTCTCGGCATCATCTTAAATTCTAAAACTCATTACAAGGAGAAAATGCAGACATCGCATAAACGGATGAATCATTCCCTCCCTCCCTTCCTCAGACACTGGCTGAGGGTCTCCGTGTGCCAGACGCAGCAACAGCTGCTAGAGACACAAGAACTAGTGGCTCTTCATAGTCATCCTGTCCCCTTAGCGTCGCGTAGACTGGGCACGAGAGCAGTAAACACAGGTGTCTACTAGATGAATCACGAGCATTCAGCCATGAAATGGCTGGGGAAAACGAGATTCCCTTCGAGAAGATGAAGTAACCGAAGCCGAGCCCAGGCGCTCCTAAAGAGAAGGCCATACAACCACGAGGTAGCCATCAAGGTTCTGAGACCCAAAGGGAAGGCTCACCGTAGATCATTCATTCAGTTTGGGAGGTCTTGAATACATTAATTTCAGTCCATTCTGAGCATATGGTTTTCACCAAAAATGATCAGACGTGAATCTACGGCCATTCTCCAACGCGCGTGGCAGTACGTGGCCTCGGGCACCCGGAGGACTGCCTCGGTGAGGGGTCCGCCCAAACGCTCACACCCACGTCTGTGGGGGAGGGGAAGGGTAACGAGGTGTCTGACCATCCAGAGTAAACTCTTACTCTGGAGTTACTTGGACGCGGCAAAGCAGAAATCTGTTTATTAGTGGTGAGATCCTCTGACCTTTCTCAATCAAATCACCAAGTTTCCTAATACTTTTCAATACGACCATAAAAGAGGAGGAAGAGGCCCCGGTCCAAGTTGAATCCTTTCCACCAAGGCGCTATATATACTAATTTTTCTGAACAGAGAACTGAAAACAGATTCATTCCATAAATATAACCAACTGTCTGCTACATCTCCTCTGAATACAATGCACAGATCGCCAGGCTCACACGACTGTCTTATTCCAGAAAATGGCAATGTCTTTGCTCTTTATTCTACACGAACCGAATGTGCCATTTCAAGGCATGTCTTCGTTTGGCTTTCATGGAGATTTTTAAAAAATTACTTTATTGTGCTATTCCAGTGTTAAATTTGAAAAAAAAAAAAAAAAGGTGTACAGTAATACAAACCTCCTTACCACAGTCTAGAAAACCCACACGCGCTTTCCTTTAGAGCATAACGTAACACAGACTCCTCTGAAGGCAATCCGAGAAAAGGCTGAACGTGAAGCAAACGAAAAAACAAGGAAAGAAAGCGTTTGCCACTACTCTCCGAAATCGCTCACACGGGCAAGAGACCACACAAGTTCTCTTCAATTTTATGGTGACATTTCAAGTTGTAATTGGCATTCTGGTATTCAGTCTCACAAAAGCACGAATGACAGAATCGGCAAAACTGGTGGCAAAGATGTCCCTGCTACCAAGGTGCCCCTGGAGAGGAAAGAGAGGGCCAAGTCGCCATCAAGGCTGTGGGTCCTGTTGGCAAAATAGCTTTCGGGGTGATGTAAGTTTTCTTTTTGAAAATTTATTATAGATTAAGGAGAAAAACACTTCTTAGAAGACGGTCTGGTTCAAGATCAACTCAGCAGGTGGTAGTACACCTTTAAATTTTCAGTACAGAAAAAGAATTTTGGCAACCTTGTTTTCTTAGGCAAGCCCTACATTAGACACGCTTCATGCTTCCTAGGGGAGTACTTTAGTTTTAAAACTTTTTGCCCTCAAGTCCTGTTAACAGCAGATACTTCGGAAACTTACACCCAAAAACTTCGATGCAAAAAACAAGTAATTTTCAACGTGGCCGCGTAACTAACACCCACCCGGGAGGCTCGGTTCGCAGCACCGCTGCCCTCTCTCTTCACATTCTTCCTCTGTCCGCTGCAGCTCCCTGTTTCTACCCCGCCAGCCCCCCGCAGACAGAATCCAGGGTTCCCCCATCTCTTCTTCCCCTGCCCTCGGGAAGACCTGGCGCACCCTCTTCCCAACCCCTTTATTTCACGCGGCACACGTCCGCTTATCTCAATGCTCCTGTTGGGACGAACGCCCGGAACCCAGACTCCGCTCTCGCCTCACACCTGGACACCATGTCATCCGCAGAGGCTAGCGATGGCACAGGGCCGACCCGCGGTGGGCCCGCCTGGCCGGGCGCCTCCCTCCCAAGCCACCGCCTCCGCTCCTTGCCCACATCCACTGGGCTAACCGTCCCAGGCTCTCGCGAAACAGGCCAACCTTATTCAGTAACTGGGAACCAAAAGCCCTGCCATTCTGACCTATTTGCACCGATGGCTCACCCCTCCGGGCCAGTTCCTGCATCTGCTGTTCACCCACAGAGGGCCCGGGCTCAGTGTTGGGCCCGCACAGGTGGGTGTGACAGGATCCTTGTGCTGAAGGGCCTCAGAGTCTACTCGTGTGGGAAACTCACTGCAGAAAACTACAGTTTGATATGAATTAGATGAGCAAAAGGCAACTAAGCATCTAAGGGGGGCCACGGAAGCAGAAGAGAGGGGTAGGAGCTATCTTACCTGCGTGCCAGGAGGCCTTCTGAGAGGAGGGGGCGTCGGAGCAGCCCTCACAGGGGAGAGTGTAAAAGGCAGATGAGGGCGTGAGGGGGAAGACACGGATCCGAGAAGAGCCTGGACGGAGGCTGGAGCAGATGACAGAGTGTTTCCAGACCATGAGGCCCAAGACCCAGAGGAGCAGACGAGGAAGCCAGGGAGGCCAGCGCGGCTGCCAAGGAGGCTGCTGTGCCCTGTGTGAAAGGGCTGTGACCTTGAGGCTCAGTTTTCCTAATTACTGCAGGCCAGTCATTTGGGGCGGGACAGCTTTAATTGTTCCTATTTGTGTCAAGGGACGCTAATTTTCCATATATCACAACTGTACTTTAAAATACAATTTCAAATGGAGCCGATATACAGAAAACCAGCTGACAACAGTGCAGACTGTACACGGACAGGACAAACACCGAAAGCGAAGCTCAAATGACTGACGCGCGGGAGACACAGCTGCAAGGTCTGGGAGCCATGGGAGCCTCAAGGGCAGGGGCGGACAGACGTGAGGGTTCAGGCGGGTGGCTCTGGCGACGCGCGCGAGGCAGACTCGGGAGGCGTCCGGGCCAGAAAGCTCTCCACTCACCCCGAGAACGGGTATTCAGTGCAGTCACTGTTTAGACACGCCGGATAAAGCAGGGAAGAGTCAGATAAACGTTAGGTCTGGTCTGCACTCTGACCAAAGAGAAGATGAAATAAAACGAAGCCAGGTAAAGGGGGAGAGTGAAGGCTGTGGGATTCAGGAGGAGACCGCTGTGGAGGCAGCGGGAAGGAAGGAGCCGGGGCCGGGCCTGCGTGGGGAGGGCCTCGCGGACATGGGGAGGGCTCGGACGCTACCCTCGGGGTGATGGGAAGCCAGAAGCGCACCCTGGGCAAGGAGGGGGCCTCCCGGATGGCGGGTGGGAGTGCAGGCAGGGAGCAGGCGGCAGCGGTGCGGACGGGGACAGGTGGTCGGGTGCGGGGTCTGGCTCAAAGGCAGAGCTGACCGGACGGACGGACCTGGACGTGAGGTGTGGCAGCGAGAGAGGACTCAAGCGGCACTCTCTGCCTATGTGGCCCAAGTTCCGGGGTGAACGGCAGTATGGTTTCCTGACCTGGGGAGACGAGGGGAGACGAAGGTGGCCGCAGGCGGGAGGGAGGGCGACCTGCGGAGGGTAAGACTCCCACAAGCCCAGCTTTGGGGACCCCGATTCGGGAGCCGCGCACACCCGTCGAGAATTCAGCGGGGCAGTCAGGGCAGGAGCTGCTATTGGGGGAGTCATTAGCATCAGGTGGCATTTCGAGCCTTGGGACCACAGGAGGCAAGAGAAAAGGTCTAAGGAGGGAGCCCGGCTCGCAAGGGGGGGTAGAAAGGACAGTGTGGCAGAGGAGACAGAGAAAGAGCGGTGAACCCGGGGAAATGAGAGCAATCACTGGGAATGATTCAGCAGGAGGCAAACACTAACGATGTAGGAAGAGAGGTGGGGCGGAACCGCCAACGTCCTGCGGGAGGAGAGAGCAGATCAGAGGCAGTGCGAAGGGGAGAGGGTGACTCTGGGAGCAGGGGCGGTCCCCCGGTTTTGGGGGTAAGACAGACCCTAAGCGGACACACAGGCAGCCAGCATGGCAGTGGAGGGAACACACACAAGTTCCTTCTGACCGCCTCTACTTCCTCAGTGAAATCAGAAGAAACTAATCAGGAATGAGGAGGGGAGATGGGAGGTCGGCAGGGACATGTGACACGTGGACAGGACATAACATGCGGCCTCAGGGGAAAGGTGGCCGAGTTTCTGTGTTCCGGCGACACTGAGCGGCTCGGGGCCAGGCATCACGCAGGCAGAGTTTAATTTAACCAATTCAAGTCTGCCAACAACAGAAGTAGGGAACTGTGCGGGATTATGTCCCCGGACTAGAAAAAGTAGTGACCTGAATGACAAAAAAAAACTGAGTGTTCACTTTGCGCCGTCCATCCAAGCGAGGTTCAGGTTAACTAGTGAAATCAGCAAATAACACTTAGCTAGAACAACTAGCAGACACTACAAGTTAAAATTTATTTCTTAGGACTGAAAGAGAACTTTTCAGGCATAAACGCAAGAAGGACGTAATTTTAAAGCATTCATTTGGATATATCAAAATATTAAACTTTCACGTGTAACTAACAAAGTAAACAAAATTGAAGGGCAAATAACCAGCTGGGAAAAGAATCTGTGATAAACAGGACAACAATGTGATACTCTTCATATGTAACAGTCTCATTCAAACCAACAAGTACATGAAAACCTCACAGGAAAGTGGCCAAAAGCATGCCCGAAACAGTTCACAACGAAAGGCCAATAAACCAAATTTCATCTCGCCAGCACGCCTCGGTCAATAATCAAATGTGACTTTTATCATATTAAAAAGAAAAAAATCCTCAAGTGGTACTTGAAGCAAGACAATCGCCCTGTTAACCAAAGCATAAGCCGGCACCACCTTTCTCAAGAGCCAATGGTCCACAGACACCGACAACTTAAAAAATATGTAACACCCTTAGACCCTAAAAAGAAACGTGACCCTAAGAAAATATGTATGCTCAGAGTGCTTGTTACGGCATAAAACTGGCAACTACCTAAATTTCCAACGATAGGAAAGTAGTGACTTAAAAAAATTAATGACATGAGGCTCCATTGATTTCATAATGTGAAAAAACAAAAAACAAGGAACAGAACTGTTTACATGTTATCCCAACTTTGGATATGTGTGTGTGTGTGTGTGTGTGCGCGCACGCGCGCGCGCACGCGCCCGCACGTATGTGTACACGCACACAGTCCCTGACTGATGGTGGCTGAGTTACAACTTTTCAGCTCGACAACGCTGTGAGAGTGACAGGCGTTCAGCAGAAGCCGCACTTTGAGCTCTGAATGCTAATCTTCTTTCCAGGCTGGTGATACGTGAAATGATCCTCTCCCACAAGGTGGGGCAGTGGCCGCAGCTCCTGGTGGGCCACACGATCATGAGGGGGAACAACCGATACGCAGACAACCATTCCGTACCCGTACAACCACTGTTTTCACTGTCACTACAGTATTCACTAAATACATGAGACATTCAACACTTTAGTATCAAATAGGCTTTGTGCTAGATGATTCTGCCCACTGCAGGCTAATATAAGTGCTCACTGGGGCTCAGTCGGTTAAGCATCAGACTTTGGCTCAGGTCATGAACTCACGGTTCGTGGGTTTGTGAGTTTGAGCTCCATTTTGGGCTCTGTGATGACAGCTTAGAGTCTGGAGCCTGCTTCGGATCTTATGTCTCCCTCTCTCTCTGCCCCTCTCCCACTCACACTCTGTCTCTGTCTCTGTCTCTCTCTAAAATAAACATTAAAAAAAAGTACTCTGAGCATGTTTAAAGTAAGCTAGCCTGAGCTATGGTGTCCAGTAGGTTAGGTATATTAATCATTTTCAACTTGCAGTGGGTTTATCAGGACATAATCCCCATCATAACTTGAGGAAGGGTGTGTGTGTGTGTGTGTGTGTGTGTGTGTGTGTGTGTCTGTGTGTGTGTGTCTGTGTGGGCACATGTGCGCATGTGTGTGTGCATCTTCTAAAAGTTTTGAGATTGTTTCTGACTAGCAATTCAATTTTTTTCTTGGTAGCTTTTTATAAATTGCCCACAATAGGGACACTTGGCTTTCATAGTCATTAAAAAAAAATGAAGACATGGGGGCACTTTCCTATTGACAACGATGTGGGCATCGTGGTTAAACATGAACTGACTGGGTGAAAAAGTGAGTGCTACATGACTAGTCACCATTTCCGGAAGACCACGGTTCCACACGCCATTTTCCTAAGGGGTACTGAAATCCAGAGCGTGGCCAGGCAAGAGTGACCAGGAGAACAAAGCATCTCCAACCAGGTATGATGGAAAAGAAGGTGAGAGAGCTAAGACTCTGAAACTCAAGAGAGCCAAGGAAACATCCCCAGAACGGCCCAAAAAGGGATTTTATACACAATAGGATGCTGGATGATAGGACTGAGAAGGTTTTTCTAAGATTCCGGAAGTAGAAAAAGGGGATGCTGTCTGAAATTCCTTTAAAACTATCAGGCAGAAATCAGTATCTGAAGTAAAAAGACTGTATTTTAAGAAGACTTCCAGTTTTCACATCAGACTCAGCCGCGGTGTGAGGAAGGGATCAGGAAGCCTTCACAGGTTTTGCTTTCAGTCCTGTTTTACCCTCAAGCCACATCCCACCTCAGAGCAGTCTTGCCAGGGTCTCGTAGCATCAGCCAGCTTGCCTCCCCTTTTTCTTACACTCAGTGTTGCTTGGTATTTGTCTTTCAGTCAGGTGTAATGGAAGGAGAGCTACTCAGCAAGACTGGCAGGCAGTTAAACTGGAGTTAATGATGAAATGTCAATAAGCTACTTAGCTATTGAAGGGTGTGAATTTCGGCTAATCTGGCCCAGAAGGAGAGTAGGACAAAAGAAGGAGATATAGGGGCGCCTGGGTGGCTCAGTCGGTTGAGCGGCTGACTTCAGCTCAGGTCATGATCTCGCGGTTTGTGGGTTCGAGTCCTGCATCCGGCTCTGTGCTGACAGCTCAGAGCCTGGAGCCTGCTTCAGATTCTGTGTCTCCCTCTCTCTCTCTCTCTGCCCCTTCCACGCTCATGCTCTGTCTCTCTCAGTCTATCAATAATAAATACACATTAAATATATATATATATATATATATATAAAGGAGATATAAATATAATAAAGAAAAAACTATAGGAATAGAAAATTAGTCTCATTTTCCCTGTTTGCTTTTCCCCACATCCCATGAAACATTGTGAGGTGAGAAAAACACAAACTTTGAGGGCAGACATTCCTGGGTTTAAGTCCCTATTGAAACGCTCACTGGCCGGTGACTTGTCGAGTCTCTCAGGGTCAAGTTTCTCATCTCATGAAGTTAATTAATATCATACCAACTAAGCTACTATGATACTACAGTGAACCAGGCACACAGCGTACTATAGATACTTGTTTCCTTCTTTTTATGATAATTTTACTAGAAATAAGAGGATTATACTCCTATGCCTATAATGGTACGACTGGTATTCTGTACCCCATCAATTTTATTACATGTAAAAAGAACAAATCCTGAGGTCAAGTTCACATATTCAAATACTATCTATTTTTCTGTTGAATTTTGAAATGATGAAGACAATTTTCATTACAACTGTTTTTTGGCTTTCAATGAAAACTGAATGTAAATAGAACTAGGAGCAATCCCCACCTGGTAAGTGTCTGCCTATTCGATTTCATCTTATCTACAACTACAGTGCTTCAGTCATAAGTTTTCAAAGCTCTAAGTAGAAGACCTGGAAGTGACTAGCCTGTCAGTAAGTACCTTATGCTCCTCTTCGTTATCTTATACCACCACTTCCACTCCTGAGAAAAACAGGAAAGGGAGGTAAATACCTCAGTATTGTTCCAGTGTTTCTGTAGTTATTTCCCTCACCTTAGGGTAATCACTGTTTAATTCCTCAACTGTGGTCAAACTGACCCAATTTCATAAGCTTTTGTTGATGTGATGAGCATACCTCCACAAGGAAAGCCAGATGCGTATGTAAGTCGGAGAGCGAGCTTAGGGCCCAAAAGGGCCACCTGACTCCTCCCTCGTCCCGAAGTCTGTCAGAATCACCAGGCGGCCACCAGTCTCCTGAGACGATGCCTGAAACAGTTTCCACAACTGAGCTACAAGATCCTACCCGTCATTTTCCGGCCCAAACGTCCAAAACACCTGACACGAAACCAGGTGGCTCCATATAAAATCTCTTTTTGAGCCTGACAGGTAAAATTTTTCATAGAACTCTCCTTTTTGTGGGACTGGAATTTAGTTGGCTGAAAGGTATAATTTTTGCTGTCAAGTTTATACTGGGTTCCAGCAGAAAGGTAATGAAACAGAACAGCTGTATTCATTCATGATACCAGCATATACGACACACAACAAAACATTATTCTGATGCCGTTCTAACAGATGCGATTGCTAGAATTACTAGTTACGCAATAGCGGTATGTAATCGCGGCAGGGAATCACAGACAGGTAACACGTAAGCATCACAACCCTGCTCTCGAGGCTCTACTTTTGTGGAGTTTAACACCCAAACAAGCTGTTGGAACTCCAGTTCCCCTTGACCATAAAATATCATCTGGGAGAGTCCCGGGTCATGCCACACCGCGACATCTTACGACAGGGTATCAGAAGAGAGAGTCGACTAGGTCTTAAATCAACTGGCTAAGAACCAAAATCCACAGACAGGATATAACAATTTCTGTCCTACAGGACATAGATAGTAACTTTATTTAAATACCAAGTTATGGGATGTCAACCTGGGTTGCAAAGATGAATATGCACTTGCACATACTGACGTGAAAAAAAAAAAAAGAGCAGATACTTAAAGTCTTGCCAGTATTCACCAACGAGTCAAGATTTTTCAGGGAGTAATTTCTTCAATGAATAACTTAAAGTTTTAAAATTTAAGACCAGATGATGTCTATATTCCAAGCTTTACTCTTAGCACCACTGTGTGAAGATGGTATGACCGAGGGAAGCAAATGGCATTTATTATAGATCCCCTACAAATACAGAGTTTAAAAATAAACACTGAAGTTCTTATTTCCTCCATTCTTCCCAGTTTACTCCCGAACAATTAAATAATGAATGAGAACGTGGTAATGCCTCAGGTTAGAGTTTCGTTCCAGTAATGCTCCAATTATAATGAATTCTTGAGCTACCATTTTGCTTCAGTTAATATTTGTATCTAAGCTTAAAAAGCCTGAAAGGTTTGGCTATACCAGACACAAGATGGGCATGAGAGAGGGAGAAAAAGAAGGAAGTAGCATTTCACTCAAGTCTGATGTCCCTGATTCTAATCAGTAATGTAAAAAAAAAAAAAAAAAAACAGAATAATGATGATGGAGTGAGCTATCAAGGGCAAAATGTACTTCTTTCATTTTTTTCCCCCTTGAAAACAAGCGGGCTTCTATCTGACAGGGGGTGATTCATAACAGGGCTCAGCACGTGCCACCTAAAAGGCATAATGGGGTTTTTAGAGATGGAGTTTTAAAAAATGCAACAATTATCAAAAATTATTCAGTTTTCCCCATGGATAAACAGATTTCTCAACCCAAAAAAGCCACTAATTTAATTCTAAGGTGTAATTTTTTGCAGTGAATTCCGCCAGCGTAATATCCCCGTATTTATAAAAATGCCACATATAGGCATCACCGACACCATGGCCTCGAGCCAGCACGTGATAAAGTGCTTTGCGGTTCTGCATGGCTGGGAAAATGAGACATATTTCTTACCTGTATGAAGCATTAGGACAGTCTCAAACTCCACTTGGAAAATCAGCCATTTTAGATACACTCATAGAGTAGCGTGGAATGAATTTTAACTTTACGCGGTTGGATATGGTTCACGTATTTAACTCTATTAACTGCTGGCTGGAAAATGAACATACCAGCAGCAAGGAGGCTGCGTTAGTGTTATGGAGCTGTACCCTAAGAATCGGACTCATTATTGTAATAGCCGGCATTACTTGCCCAGTGTTTTATATTTATGTTTGAATGTAAATGCCGCCTCGTGTAAGTGCCTGTCTGGGGCATGTCACCCGATGGACGATAACACACAGTATTATAAAACCTGAAGTCCTAGATTTCCACGCAACATTTTTTTATTTATTTGTTTTAGGTATCAGGTTGGTAGTAATTACTTGGTAATACACAGAGTCATAATGCTTCCACTAACACGTACTACTTGAAGATTCAGATCAAACTGAAATTTAATTTCTGCTTTTTAAGAATCTAGCATCTGTATACCATGCAAACGCTGCAGTGTACTCAAGCATGGAGGTAAAAATTATAAAGCAAAGCAGTGAAGAAAAAATGTAAAATAAAGTTCCACCTACAGGGATTCCTCTGACTATTCTCGGTGAGTCCTGGAGATGACATCGATGTGGAAAGTGACCAAGTAACAGAAGCTCAGTGCCGGTCAAGTGCCACCTCCAGTTACCAGGCAGCTCTCCTGCTGGGCATCTTCTGAGCTGTAGAACAAAGGAAGTGAGGCTGGAGCCAGAAGCGGGTTTTTCCAAAGAGACTGTATTAAGCCTGTTAGTTTTCTGCTGTTGGCTCAAGCAAACACGTATCGGAATCTACCGCCTCTATAAAAGCCACATGCGAGCTCTCGGGGCTCTGGTGTGCAAAGATGTATGCACAGATCTGGGGCCGTACCAAATGCTGCTCACGAAAGGGGGGTCGGGGCTGAAAATACACTAAATCCATGTGAATTTGGCAGGTAGACACAGAGATGTGTTAGTGACATGCCAAAAGGGAGAAGAAACCTTGCTATCTGAAAGGAATACAATAAAGATTAAGACTATAGTTCATTTCACAACACGGGAGGTGCCTTTACATATCCCCCACTTCATTTTTGACATAAATTTAGCCTAAAGGTTTCTTCGGATTCAGCAACACTAACCACTGGCATAGAATGTGCTATATGTTCTTAATAAGTATCTTAAATCATGACGATTCCGACAGTTACAATCACTCGTCACCAGTCTTCGGCTGTCTCAGGAGAGCAAGCTCTAACCCACTCCCTCTGGTGGGCTCGGGGCCCCGCTCTGCCGGCCACCCCCTCCTCTGCCCCAGCCTCCCCTCCCTTTTCACACGGGTAGACTCGAGTTTCTCACAAATTAAAAAACAAACAAACAAACAAAACCAAAACAAAAAACTTCCTCCTTTGAACCTAACCCTCTCCTCTAACCTCTCTTCTTTCCTCCCCGGAGCCTTAGCTCTTGAAAGCACTGTAGCTACTTCTCATTCGCTCAGCTATTTAATAACTACCAATGTGCCAAGCACCCAGGTCACAGTGGTGAACAAGACAGAACATTCTCCTCGCCCTCCAATCCTCTCCCGCCCACTTCCCACTGCCACCCTCGCAGACAAACACCCACTGCTGAGACTGGTCCCAGCAACCTCACCCGTCAGCTCCCAGTCGCCAGATTAAAGGACCCTTGTCTTTACCCTCTCTAAATAGCACGACGCTGCTTCTTGACGTTTCCTTGATGCTCTCTTCGGTCCTACCACAGTCTTCCCCTCCCCTCTGTGGCTCCCTGGCCTCGGTCTCCACTATGAGCAACTACAGCTGACCCTTGAACAACATGGGTTTGAACGGCATGTGATTATTTTTATATAAATACAGTTCAATAGCGTAAATGTATTTGCTCTTATGATTTTCTTAATAACATTTTCTTTTCTCTAACGTACTGTAAGAACACATTATATAATAGACATAACATACAAACTAGGAGTTAATCAACTACGTTACGGGTAAGGCTACTGACCAACAGGAGTCTATCGGTACTTAGGTTTTGCGGGGTGGTGAAAAGTTAGACACAGATTTTCAAGCGGGCAGGCAGTCAATGCCCCTATCCCCCATGTTGTCCGTTCTCTTCTTGTGCCTGCCTGGTGAACGTTAGTGCTTCCTAAATTTCCACCAACGGTCATCTTTCTCAGATTCTCTGCCCGCTCTCTGTGGGCAACTGTAACCAAACCCACTTATGTGCTCACTACTCCCGAATACTCTTTCTCTCCTGAGGCCCAGTGGCTCGTTGGCCACCTCCACCTGTAATGTCTCATAGACACCTCAAATTTAACATGATCAGGACAGAATTCACTCAACGAGAATAAAATATTTAGGGATGCATTTCACAAAAGTCCTAGACTTATATGTAAGACAAAACACTGCTGGGAAAAATCAAAGATCTAAATAAATGGAGACACAGTCCTTGTTCGTGGATTGGAAGGTTCAAAATGAAGACAGCGACTCTTGCCAAATTCACCCATACATTCAACACAATCCCCATCCAGATCACAGAATTCTTCCTTTTTCAAAGAAGTTGCCAAGGGGCGCCTGGGGGGGCTCAGTCGGTTAAGCATCTGACTTCGGCTCAGGTCACAATCTCACAGTTCATGGGTTCAAGCCCCCGCGTGGGGCTCTGTGCTGACAGCTCAGAGCCTGGAGCCTGCTTCAGATTCTGTGTCTCCTTCTCTCTCTACCCTTACCCCACTCAATCTCGCTCTCTCTCTCTCAAAAGTGAATAAACATTAAAAAAAATAATAAATTGAAAAAATGACCCCAAAATCTATATGGAAATTCAAAGGATCTAAAATACCCAAACTAATTTTTAAAAAGAACAAACTCAGAGGATTGTACTTCCCAATTTCAAAACTTTTTACAAAGCTATAGTAATGGAGCCAGTGTGATGTTGGCGAAAAGGAACAAAACCGAGGATCCAGAAATAACTCTTACATTTATAGCCATTGTTTTCCTGCAAAGGTACCAAAGCAATTCAATGGAGGGAAAGAGAGTCTAACCAAAAAACAGTTCTGAGACTAGATAATCAATACATAAGAAAACAAAACAACAAAAAAAACAGCTTAGACTCTTATATCCCACAAACACAAAAAATAACTCCAAATGGATCGTGGAGGAGAGAAACTGGGTCACAGACCTAAATGTAAGAGTTGACAATAACTAACGTGCTGTCAAGGAGGGAAAAACTAGAACCGCCAGACACTGCTAATGGGAATGCAAAATAGTACAGGCACTTTGGAAAACAGTTACAGTTTCTTACAAAGTTAAATTTAGGGGCGCCTGGGTGACTCAGTCGGCTAAGCATCTGACTTCGGCTCAGGTCATGATCTCACAGCTCCTGAGTTCCAGCCCCGCATCGGGCTGTGCGCTAACAGTGCAGAGCCTGCTTGGGATTCTCTGTCTCTCTCTCTCTCTCTCTGCTCCTCCCCAATTTGCTCTCTCTCTCTCTCTCTCAAAATACATAAATAAATTAAAAAAAAACTTTAATAATAAAAAAATTAAATTCAAACCTGCCACATGCCCCCAGAAATTCTAGTCTGAGCTATACACCCAAGAGAAATGGAAATATATGTCCACACACAGACTTGCACATGAAAGTTTTTATTAGCATTATCCACAGTAGACCCAACTGGAAGCGATTCAAGTGTCCATCAACTGGTAAATGGATGAACAAAATGTAGTAATATTCGCATGTGTAATATCAATTCATCAATAAAAAAGAACAACGCTACGACAAGGGTGAAGCTCAAAAATTTAAACTAAGTGAAAGAATCCAGATGCAGAAGGACGACATACTGTATGACCGCATTTAAATGTCCCGAAAAGGCGAGCTGACAGAGACAGAAACTGATTAATGACTGCCTGGGACCGGCATGCCAACAGGTACGGACACGAACAGGTGGCCAGGAGTCAGTGCGCGTGACAAAAACTAGACTGGAGTAATGGCCGCACAGCTGTACACATTAACTAAAATCACTGGATTGTACTCTTAAAGATGGATGAATCTTGTAGTATGAAATCAAACCTCCATAAAATTGTTTTTAAAAATCATTTCTGAATCTACTGGATTACCAAAAAGGCTTACGGGGTTATTTATTGGGAACCTGCCTGCGAAACTGGTGCTTTTACCCGCCCCACCCCCAAAACGGCCGACTTCACTCCCATTCCCCCCCAAACCTGCTTTGACCCATATTCTACTTCTTGAATGAAAAAAATGACCTACGCAAATGCCCTAGCCAGAAGTCTAAGAGGAACCCTGCGCAGTCAGAAAAGTCTTTTTATTGCCCCCAGTTTCTCGTTCCTGTGTCCTTCTCTCCCATCCACCACTGCCTCCAGCTCGCATGTGATACCAGAACACCTGCTCTAAAATGCAGATCTGAGTCTGCCACCCTAACGAAAGCCCTCCGGGTCCTGCCAGTCCCTCCCTGGGTCTACGAGCTACAGCAGCGCCCTCCCTCCGCTAAGCCCCAGGCCCCTCCACCAAGAGTTAAGAACCTTTGACATGGACCCCGAATGCATATATTTATACATGATATATATGAGTTCCTGTACCGGTTTATTATATAACAAACACAAAACTGGAAATTTAAGAGGAAGACATAAAACAGACAAGTCCCAGCTTCCTTCTGCACTCCCATTATTCTGCATACTCACATGCCTCCTTGGAGACCCCCAGCCCAAAGGAAAGAGTCTAGCCTCCTTTGCACGACATTTAAGGCTGTGTATCGTTTGTTCCCTGCCTACACCCCCACTTCGTCCCTCACTACTTCAGCCCCACACACCATATGCTTTAGCTGCTAACAAATTATTTGTAGTTCCCTCATTGAACAAGAAGTTAAATCTTAACTTGTGTTCTTGAAATAAGCATCTCCGCATCTTTGCAACTGTTCTTTCCTCTTTCTGGAAAGTCCTTACCCTTTTCGACCTGGTAAGCACTCTTCATTCAGGTCCGCCCAAGTGCGGCTGCCTCTCTCTAAATAGTCCATTATTCCTGCCTTAGTGTGCTTATTTCTACTATAATATTTTTTACATATGTTTAATTAAATGTACGTATTTGCCTCTCTATCTTCCAAGCTTTGCCAAAGGGCTTTAGCTCCTTGACGACAGAGGACAATTATATGATTCAACCTGAGTCTCCATCCCTTAAATATTGCCAAATGGTCTTTTTTAAGTTTATTTATTTTGAGAATGAGAGCGCATGCACACAGGAGAGGCAGAGAGAGAGGAAAAGGGAGAATCCCAAGCAGGCTCTGCATTGTCGGCACGGAGCCCGGTGGGCGGCTGGAACTCAGGAACCGTGAGATCACGACCTGAGCTGAAACTAAGAGTTGGACGCTTAACTGACTGAGCCCCCCAGGTACCCCTGTTAAGCTATCTCTTGAACGGAATCAAAACCCTCCCCAAGTTTACCATCTATCACAATCCAGATTTATAACACGCTAAGGGCTGCCAAGCTAGAAGAGTCATCCAAACAAGTGAGACTCCCAATGGTCTCAGAACTCTCTGATTCAGATAATCTCTACAATTTAACGACTTCCATGTTTACCCAAATGTAGCCATCATCATTGGGAACTGCTCCACCTCTAAGATCTCAAACTGAAATTCCTTCTTTGACCACAAGATCTACCTCAACCGCTGGTTTGCTGTTCTCCATCTTATGGTGCACACCATCCCCCGTGCCTCGTATCCTGTTTATTTAACTGGCCTCCCAGGCCTCTCCCTTCCAGCCTGAATTCCACGGCCAGTCGCCTTAACCCTGTTCCCACTAGTTTCCAAGATTATCAAGTTCTGCTGATCCACCGTATGCACCCTCCCCATTCCCAGCTCTGTGTTCACGAAAGCACATCTGTTTCCGTTTCTATTGCTACTTCTGGGCCGAGCCCTACACAACGCAGACCACCTTACCCTTTATTTCCAGCCGTCTTTCCCTCTCTCGGGTTTCAGGGAAACTGCTGTCTCTGGATCCTTTCCAAGGATCATTCATCTGGATATCACTGCTTTCCATCTTCTCTAGGATCTTACTCAACTCCTTAACATCTCAATTTCACCTTTTCCCCTGACCTTGACCCTGATTCTGTCTCACATTACTTTTTCATTTCTTTCCTTTCATTCGCATCACCGTTATATCCTAACTTCTCACACACCGTGGACTCACAATCTGGATTCCCCCCTTACAAATGGCTCTTTCAGGTCACCAATTACCAACCTGACGATCTATTTGCTGTCAAATCCAGTGGGATCTCCCCATTCCGCTCGGCTTCCTTGCATTACTTGTATCACTGATAGCCACTTCTCCTTTAAACTTTCTCCTCTCCGTCCTTCCCTGTCACTAAATCGTCTTGGTCGTCCTCTGATTTCTTTGCCCACTCCAGCCCTAGCTCTTTCGTCGGCTTTGTTTTCTGGAGCTAAGCCATAATTGTGATCACTGTATCAGGCTGGCCTTAGCTGCCTTTCATACTCTCACGATGATCCACTCACTGTGATAGTGAGACCTCCTAAATTCTGGCATGTTTTCACGCTGTCAGCCACATTTCTGCCATGGCTGGGTAATTTTTATATTACGGAGATTACAATGGGCATCCTCTTCTGAGATACAACTGGATCTCGTGCTGGCCATTTAATTTTTTAAAAAGCAGATAATACAGGACTCCATTAAAAACACATACACACTTTAATATAAAATATAACCATACTAAAAAAAATAACCATGCTTCTATTCATGAATTCTTTGAGCACAGACAGGTTCGCTGATTGAAAATTCTCACAGAAGCCATCCATACTACAATGAATAAAATTTCCAGTCTATTTTTAAAAGCAGAGCAGGAATTTAAGATGCGTGAAACGATCTGTGTACAGAACCTTTCAGGATTTTTATATTTTTTCCCAGTTTTTTTCTTTTCTGAATTTTACCTTCCGCGGCAATTTAAAAAATCTATTTACGTATACCAAGTCTTCCAAAGCTGTCAAGTTTGTTTTCTTGCAAATGGTTCTCCTGAACACTGAGGTCTCATCGTTTTCTCTGGTTTTTAATTAAACTACAGATTATAAAACAAGTACAAGTATAAATGAGTTCAAGAACAAACAGCTTACTCTGGGTGAGCAATCAACACAACTAGTGGAAATAAGCATATCTGGATGGACTGGTGGGCAGCCTATCAGCCACGAGTATTCAGCACGCTGTGGGGGCCAGTCAGTATATTTCATGGAGAATGACGGTTAGTCCGGTGAGGCACCCAACTGAAGGTAGAAGAAGGAGCCTGCCTGGTAAAGCCACGTGAAGTTAGGAATTAAGGAGGTAAGCGGCATAATATTTCTAGACTTAATCTAAAAATCTAAGGAGTGATTTTTAGATTTATCCATGGAACAATAATCTATTTTAAAAATTAAAATGCAAAAATGGCAAATAATCCTAACAAAGAGGCATGTCTAATCATGGCAGACTCTGTATGTCCTCGAGGACTGTGAAAAACTTATTTATTCTACACATGCTTGTGATAATGGAATTCCTTCCCCACTGAAAATCAAAACTTAAGATTCCTGAGGTCCTACACTCCTTTTTCAATTGTTTAATATTCAAGTGACGATCATTAAAAGGTTTTTAAAAAAAATGCAATCTTCAGGGAACACAGAAAACCTTCCTGCTGCCAATCTTTACAAAAAAACAAAAAACAAAAAACAAAAAACAAACAATAAATTATCAGTTTCAGTAAAATGGTAGAAATGTCCTACACGTGGTATCCGTGAAAGGGGCACTCATCTCCCTAACATCCGTGGGGTACAGAAGGAAGGATCCAGAACTTGGATGACATTGATCTATATCACTAACTTTGAGGGTTACTAATTTTGTTTTTCTTCCCCAAAGTGAGCTTGTCACCTACTTAGAAAAACACAAGTACAGGAGCTGAATGAGACAATCAGAGGAGGTAACATCTTTTGCTGTCCTGCAAACTGTAAAGGAAAAACAAAGACAATGTCCGAAAAAATAAACTGTTACAATTTGTTTGCATGATGTTCTTCTTTTCTTTTTCCTCCATTGATGTCTTGGAGGAGCAGTTCCATTTCTCTTTTCTCTTATTATGTGTTACGCATGCTTTTGAAATGCTAGCAAAACACTCGAGAGGAAAGCATTCTGAATGAACACTGGTACTAAAAAACCTAGATGCGATGCGATAATCAATTTAGGGTTTGTTTGAATTTGGAGCTTTAATTGGCCTAGGGGTGGGTAAGATGTGAAATGCTGTATCATAATTAGGCACGCGCACGCGCGCGCGCGCGTGTGTATGTGTGTGTGTGTAAATAAGATACTGTGGCATAAACTGAATTATTCTCTTGGGAAATATGTAACACTACTGCACCTTTTGCAAACGGCTGGTCTCTTACTGTGAACAGGGTCATACAAAGCAAAAAACAAAAAAAATACAAAACAAAAAAACAAAAGGAAAAAAAGGCCTCAGTACCGAGACGAAAGTGAGGTTGACATTTTGCATAATCTGTGTCCCTGCCTGTCTTTTAATATTAACTTGATTGCTCTTTTTTCTTCTCCTAATGTTATATAAGAAGATACCAGTCAACTAAATGAGGAGGAAAGGAACACCTGAGGAGGATTTCCAGTCTTACTTTAACCCACTGATGTAAGATATGTGCGTGAGTCCTGGCGCACAAACTGGTGAGGAATAATGAAAACCAGGCTAACACGTTATATCGCATGATCGCTTAACATTACTCTCAACACACTGGCCACGAACTCAATCATTTACTGTAACTAGAGTCGGTCAAACAGAAATCCAGCCCAAACAAGTCTGTTCAATTAGAGTCACAGCAGGAAGAGCCTTTATACCTTTTATCCTGAAGATTAGTTATTTTCCCAAGACACCCACACAGACCGTACACATAAACAATTCGGCGGTAAGTGACATACTGCAAAATCTTCGGTCACTCAGGATACCTCAGTCAATACTGGCTTATATGTGAAATGTAATAAGCACAAAACTAGTTCAACGTGTAATATAAAGGGCAGTAATTCAAAGCCTTCCTAGTTACTGAAATGAGTCTCTCCGAGAATAGCGACTCCACCACTTAACTGCGAATCAAGTCCGTGAAAACCACACACTGGAAGGGCTTCGAGCTGCTGCAAAGTCTGGGGTTTTCTTTATTTTTCACTCTTGTTTCTCCATGGCCAGTAAGGGGCAACGTGACCAGGGGTTATTTTTTCAGTGCCTCAGCTTCAAAAATTCCTTAAAATGAAAAGGCAACGCTGGGTGCTTTTGGGATCTCAGGAAACAGTTCGGCAGAGCTCCTGAGTTTACAGACGGAGAAGCCAAGCCTGAGAAAGGTAAGAGACGGACCCAAAGTTACGAGACAGCGGCTGAGCAGGAGCGACCCTGAAAACCGCTGGGAGGGTCCAGGGACTATTAGATCAGCCGCAGGAACGCGTCTCTGTCTCTACCACCACGCCCTCTCCACGCGGCCCAGACTCGCACAAGGGAAACCAGAATCTTCTCTACCTGGGATTCGCAATGACCCTGAAGTTAGGGTCATGCCATCCTAACATATTCCTTCCAATGGCCATTAGCAAAACTGTCACTCAGTGTATGTGTTATAGCTCAAAGAGGGTATGAGAACCACTTGTGATTAAATAAAACTTACAAAAACAGTATTAAGCAAACTTTTTAAAAATGTAAACTGTCTGAGGTAGAGAAAAAGGAATGAGCTCATCGTCGAGAGAGAGCATCTGGCATCGATTGCCTCTCATTCACTTTAAAGGGGAGAATTAAACACAGAATTACCTTTGGAGGTTTCAAGTTCCTTCCTGTAGAAAAAAAAAGAAAATGTGAATTTTATTTATTTGAGGTATAATTAACATACAGCGTTATATTAGTTTCAGGTGTGCAACATGGTGATTCTGCAATTCTATACATCACTCGAGGCTCACCACAGTAAATGCCGTCGCCATCTGTCCCCAAACGACATTCTTAAAAGATTATTGACTACACTCCCTATGCGGTACTTTTCATGTCTGTGACTAATTTTACAACTGGAAATTCGGGAGCGCCTAGGGGGCTCGGTCAGTTGAGCGTCTGACTTCAGCTCGGGTCACGATCTCACAGTTTGTGAGTTTGAGCCCCACATCGGGCTCTGTGCTGGAGCCTGGAGCCTGCTTCGGATTCCGTGTCTCCCTCTCTCTCGGCCCCTCCCCAGCTCATGCTCTGTCTCTCTCTTTTTCTTTCTCAAAAATAAGCAAACATTAAAAAAAAAATTGTAACTGGAAATTTGTGCGTCTTCATCCCCTTTATCTCACCCATCTCTCACCCAACTCCCCTCTGGCAACAAACCACCAGTTTGTTTTTCTCTGTTTTAAGAGTCTGGCTTTTTTGTCATTTGTTTGTTAAGAAAACATATATGTGGTTTTAAAATAATCTATTCCCAATGGAAACTGATCTTAGATTATAATAAAAATTTATACACTGTAAAGGCCCAGAGGGGCTTAGTCGGTTAAGTATCTGACTGTTTGATCTCAGCTAGGTCATGATCTCAGGGTCGTGAGTTCAAGCCCCATCTTGGGCTTCCAAGACAGGCATGGAGCCTACCTAAAAAGGTAAATCAAATAAATAAATGAACTAACTAACTAACTAAATAAATAAATAAAAAAGCCCAGAGCGATCTTTCTGGATGTTCACATATGCTTTACTGAAATTAGCAATATAGTTAGTCTAAAGCTACTATTTTCGGTTTTTCTGCTATTACCTTATTAATGGCTTAAAAAAATTCTGCTAGAATTTAAAGAATTAAAGCACTTATTAAAAAAAATACAGCATTTTAATGCCAGCTATGAACCATCTCGTATGTGTAAGAGTCAGTTTATAAAAGCACTTAACAATTTCCCCTCCACTGATCAATATTAAACAATAGATTTTTCAGATCACTAGCTAAAGGTCATCCAGAGCAGGAGCTGTTATCTCCCCTTTAAAGGGAAAAGAAAAGCGCGTA
This sequence comes from Paguma larvata, assembly GCA_030068075.1. Classification (NCBI taxonomy): domain Eukaryota; kingdom Metazoa; phylum Chordata; class Mammalia; order Carnivora; family Viverridae; genus Paguma; species Paguma larvata. The sequence continues at coordinate 15,332,265 of CM057829.1, forward strand.
TCAAAGGACTGAGGCCCACAGCTCATCCTGACACAAAAGGGCCAAGCCTCCAGGAAATCGGCTGGGTCTCTAATTCTGTCAGTGTCAATTAAGGAACCTGAAATACCAAGTTTCCCGGGGAAATGGACAAGCGCAGAAAACAGATTAACAACCAGAAACCAGACACATTTTTGACAAAGAGGTCAAAGCAGTCGTTTTCAGGTTTTCCTTCACAATTTTATAACTACATTTTCGTCATGATTAGTAATAATAAAAAGTAATTTGGGAGAGGTAAATTTATTTAGTAAAAGCTTGTTATCCCCCTCAAAATATGAGACAGTCGTCTCTTAATTGCACTCTAGGTTTCACTAAAACCTAGGGATACTCTGGATTCTCAGATCCACTTCCCACACTACTAATTACAATGCCCTCATGTTCCAAAATAGCTGACTACAATTAACAGCTGGCGGAGGGGACAGGCAAGCTGCCTGCCGGAAGGCCAAACGCAGAATGCACTTGCCACAGCCAAGGGAAGGCTCGGAAATCAGAGGGTCACCCCCCTCCTCTTTTCTGAGAACACACTGACTCCTCGTAACAGCACTCCAGCGCTGACCCTCACTAAGACAAAGAGGGTTACTTTCAATCCCATCTTAAAAAAAAAAGTGCAACTGTTTCCCTTCAGCCCATAGCCCCACTTCATTCTGGAAAGATTATTTAGGTCAAGTTAAACATGCCTAAGACTTACTTTATCCTCTGATGATGGGATGAAGCTGAAACTACCTAACCGAAAGGCAAGATCTAAGAGAACATCCTGCAAAGACACCTTCAATTTACTTCCTACCGACGCCCTCACAGGAGCGATTCTCTAAGCCCACTGATGGGTGGAAAAGATGACGGAGCCCTCAGCTCCATATTCTAACGAGTGACTCTTACTTTGACACAAGCTTTAGAGTGTACTGGCTTTCCACCTTTTAAAATATAACAAAATTCCCAAAAGGCACCTTCTGTTTTCAAAAGCTGGAGCTCAAGAGTAATAATCTCAGAGAGTCCCCCACCGCACACACACATCCCCAACTGCCAACAGCTACAAGCAAGACACATAATCCCACATCTATTTTGTTGATGGGCGGCCGCCCAACAGAGGGACTCTGCCCTGCATCAGGAGGCCCGTGCCAACCTCCCCAGCTTCGGGTCACCCCCTCATGTCAGGAAAAAAGGGGAGAAGCCTAGCAGCGCCCTCTGGGTATGCATCCTCTATTTATGGAATATCGTGACCCACAACTGTTCATAAAATCTCCAAGATTTTATTCATTTGTGAGAGAGAGAGAGAGAGAGAGAGAGAGACAGAGAGAGAGAGAGACAGAGAGAGACAGCATGAGCAACGGAGGGGCAGAGAGAGAGAGGGAGACAGGATCCTGAGCAGGCTCTGAGCTGTCAGCACAGAGCCCGATGCAGGGCTCGAACTCTTGAACTGTGAGATCATGACCTGAGCCTAAGTCGGACCCTTAACCGACTAAACTACTCAGGTGCCCAGTATTATGGAACTTTGAAAGAACTGATAAAGTGAAACAGTGGCTTTGAAATCCTTGAAATTTCCTAGTTTTTAGGGCGGACTCCACATTTATTAAGGGTAATAAACACTGGAAATACAGACAACACAAGAGAAGAGAAGGCAAGGCATGCCGAGCGGACGCGACAGTGGACCTGAAGACATGGAGGCGGCACGATGCGGGTTATATATTCAGGCGAGCGCAAATCCTGGAGAACGGCAGGCTGAGCGAGCAGAAAGAGTGGGAGAGAAGGTTAAAAAGGTAGAGGGTTCCGAGTGCCAGGCTAAAAGGATCTGGTTTTATTTTTAGCAGGATAGCAGGAGCAGAGCTGTGCTTTAGGAAGAACATTCTAGCTGTGATGGATAGATCTAGTGACAAGGGGAAGAACAAAAGCAGGGAGCGCTCCGGAAACTATCAGAGGAGTTTGAAGAAGGGCTAATTAGTGCCTGGAAAGAGCACATCAGGGGCAAAGGCAATGACCAGGAGGGGGGCCGTTTGAAAAATGCCACGGACAAGACTCAACAGTCTGGCCAACCGACCACGGGGATCCAAGGAGGAGGAGAAGAGTACATTCACCCAGAGGGTGCCGGTCTGGACCCCTGGAAGGAAGGCGAATCCACCAAGAACAGAACACTCAGGAAGAGGAACAGATCTTGGAGGGCAGAGCATGAGTTCAGGTAGGAATCTGATGAAATAATCTGGCGATGCTGAAAGACATGACTCCCGCCCGCCGAGTAGGCTACTCAAAAATCTAGCTCCTCCGGATTTGTACTTCCTTGCTTCCCAGTCACGCTTGAACGGATTCCCACTTGGCCTCCAGACCCCACCACTGCACAGTCAAGGTCACCGATAATCATATGTTGCCAAATGCAACGATCACTTCTGACTCTCCATCTGAATCCCTCAGCAGCATTTGACCCAACTGGCGATCCCTTAGAAAGCTTCCTCTAGTTTTTCCTCCTCCTTGGATTCTTCTGCCAACCCCCGCCCCCCACCCCAACACCTCTTCCAGACCACTGTGCTCTCACCGCAAGACCGGCTGGGGGCTCCCTCTCTCCTTCGCTTACATTCCCGCACACGGCAATTTCATCCAGCTTCGTCGCCTTAAATATCCTCTCCATGCTGACTTCTTGATTTAATCCACATCTCCTGGCCTGATCTGTCTGTTCTCTCTCATATGGAACTGCCTGTTCGACAGCTCTCCTCGAGCGGACCAGGCTTCTCCGGGAGCAGGTACAAAACCGCCTACTCTTCCTCCAGTCTCCTGCATGGCCATTAACGGCATTGCCATATTCCTCAAGTTTGGTTTATCCATTCCTTCATTCTTCACATCCAATCCATCAAGAAACCCTGTCACTTCTATCTCAAAACATATCCCGAATCCATCCATTTCTCTCCATTATCACTGTTATCAACCTTCTATCCATCTCCCCATACAGAATGTAATCTTTGTTGCGTTCGGTCGTTCACTCAACAGAATATTTATTGAGCCTTAGACACCAGAAATAATGTTAAGTTTGCAATACGCACGCTTCATAACATCAAGGGAGATGGAGAGGTAATAAAGCAACAACAGAACTCGATCACTACAGCTTAGCACTCTGGTAATGCCCAGTTTCTACAGGAATAAAGAGGAGGGGGCAACTCACACACCGTGGTCTGCAGCAAAGGCTTTCTGAAAGCGTGAGGACCGGACCGTGTTTCGAAGGAGTGTACCTACCAATGACGATGGGTAACACTCACTGAGAACATAACAGGGCAGGCATGTTACCCATAGCCATAAGGTCGCACTTGTAGTTAACCAAATGAAAGGAAGAGGCCTTTTAATACCCACTCACTCTCCAAACTCTACTAGAAATGGAGCAATGATCGGCGTAAAACAGCTTTCAAGTTCAGCTTTCCACAAAGACACCCTTGACAGGCAACAGGCGATCTCCTCATATCTAAGCTCCTGCAGTGCCTAACTATCGGTTTTCTAAAACCTCATGTGCTGCCTCGTGACGCAGTTCCTTCCATCAGATCTCATCGCTACGGTTACACTGCCGAGCCCCTGATGTGCCGAGATCGTGGCTCGACCACCCTGAGCGGACACGGGCAGAGTCAGACCCAACCGACACGCAGAAAATCAAGGTTATCGAGAACTGTGGCTGCGCAATGACTAAGATCTGCTCCTCCAAGGGAGCCCTTGCTGTCACTACAGAGAATTTCATTCTTTATAAAAAAAGTGTGGTCACATGCTATCTCATTTGATAACAACTTGTTTGCCACTTTCATTTCCAAAAATTGGAGTCTCTTATTTTTTTGTAATTTAATAGTATTTTCAGAAGGTCACATACGTAGAAAGAATTGAAATACACTTTTAGATTTTACCGTATCTTAAAATTTACTCGGTTCACCAAGCGCCTTTATAAAATTCAGCATAACGAGCCCTGAAACTAAAACATTCATCAAATAACACCAGACTCAAAATCTAATATTATTTCCAAGGGGTGAAAGTGCTATTTAATCATTTTCTCCACAGGGGTTGAGTTACAAGGCCAGAATGAAAAAGAAAAAAAAAAAAAACCATCATACTAATAAATAAATCTATGGAATGTTCCAGGAAACGTATTGAATCTGTAGATGTTACAGAAATCAGCTAAATCAGACTCACAGATGCAAACTTAACAGATTGGAACCACTGGATAAACATCTCCATAAACATGATCATCCCGCAGATGGACACACGCTTTCTCTAAGTACTAAACTGCTCCCCTCTAGGACGAACCCACGACGGAAAGCTAACACAATGATTCTGGACGGCAAGATACCACATTCGGGATGCCGACCGCAAGACAAGTCTGCACATTTTTCCTCACATCTGAAAATATTTAGGGGAAATTCATTTTAAAGTCCGATCAGTACTTTTTGTCTAGAACAGACTTGAAGAGTTTCCCTTTGTTACGGCTGATGGACAGAATCGGTCACCGTAACTAACGGTTCGCAGGGAAGATCTCACCACCTACCACTTGTTGTCACCAGGTCTGCTGTTCCCGGCACTCCACGGTCATGAAAATGCATCCTTACAGGCCTGCTGGGCTTGTGGCTGACAGGGCAGAAGGCGGGCGGCGGCAGGGGTGGGGAGAAAGAGCGCTGGCCTTCTAGCTTGAGGTAAATTTTCTCAAAACCATCTGCATCTTACAAGTGCCTGTTGTTACTTATTCCTTACACAGATCCTGCCCAGGGGATGTATTACAGAACAAGACATTTTTAAACATTATCTGTAAAACGAATCTTCTTTAAAAGCAGCTAGTTCTTCATAAAAACTGCATTAAGTCCTTATTTATCATGCTATTAATATAGTTTTATGTATTTATCTACTTTGGGAAAGCGCAGCCTAAAAAGTAATAAAATGATAAGATCCTGCAATATGGGCGCCTAAAGTTGAAAAGAATCTGGGGGCACCTGGGTGGCTCAGTGGGTTAAGCACCTGACTTTGGCTCAGGTCATGATCTCACGGTTCGTGGGTTCGAGCCCCACGTCGCGCTCTGTGCTGACAGCGGGGAGCCTGGATCCTGCTTCGGATTCTGTGTCTCCCTCTCTCTCTGCCCCTCACCTGCTCACACACACACACTCTCTCTCTTAAAAATAAATAAACATTGAAAAAAACTTTAAAAAAAAGAAAATAATCTGAACAATAATGGCAATTAAAGATTTGGAATTAAAAAAAAATACTCCCTCCACCGCCCCCTTCAACAAGATAAAGAAGGCCGAGGAAATGGCCTGGCTGGTAGCAGCACTGAGTTATATATGGATTAAATTCTCCCCACACTGGCAGGAAATTTACTTTCCTAGACCTGTTTTCCATTCAAATCTGTCTGATGTGGAGGGGGACGCAGGTGGGTGAAGGAAGCACGATAAAGAAAGACGAGACAGGGACGAGGAACATTATATAGTGAGAGAGAGCGGGCTTGAGGATGAAAATCTTCACAGGCAACAAGGGACAGGACTAGGGAGAAAGTCCGTGCCTCTCTGGGACTTCACGCGTGTGCAAACTGTGGTACCCAGAATGCAGGTCAAGGTCACGCAGCCTCTGTAAGTGCAAGTTGTGATCGACCTGAGATACTTCAGTCCCACCAGAAAGCATCTAGGTGAACCACCAAGTCTACTGGATGCCAGAGTCACGTTTATAAAACTCAGAGACACCCCCAAAGTTTGGGGCCACGTTTATAAAACTCAGAGACACCCCCAAAGTTTGGGGCAACATCTGGGTCCGCTCAGTTCGATGCAAGCACATTCCTTTTCTAAGAAACTGATGAAACTACACTTGAAAGCCATCAGCACTGATGAGAACATACAGCGAAAGCCCCGCAAGCCCTGAAGACATCTCGTGAGTTCCAAAGTCTGTTAAACACCTTCATTTTCACTGATGTACTGACAAGTGTTCAGTGACTAACCCACGGCAACTAATGGATTAATTTTTTCAATTACAAAATAAGTGAGGGGCACCCGGGGGGCTCAGTTGGTTGAGTGTCCGATTCATCTCAGGTCATGATCTCACAGTTGTGAGTTCGAGCCCCACATCGGGCTCTGTGCTGACAGCCAGGAGCCTGGAGCCTCCTTTGAATTCTCTGCCTCCCTCTCTCTCTGCCTCCCCCCCACCCCCATTAAGCTCTGTCTCTCTCTCAAAAATAAACATTAAAAAAATTAAACTCTCTTAGTCTGATTTTCCTTGTTGATAAAAAGAAGAGTATACAGATTGTCAGACTGTCATTATGAGAATTCTCTGAGTTAATTTAAACCACAGCTTTTTTTTCTTTCTAAGTAGGCTTCACACCCAGCACAAAGCCCAACATGGTCTGGAACTCACAACTCTGAGATCAAGACCTGAACTGAGATCAAGAGTTGGACACTTAACTGAGCCACCCGGGTGCCCCTAGACGACAGGTTTTTAAAAAATATTTATTATTATTTTTTTGAAAGAGACAGAAAGTGCAAACAGGGGAGGGGGGGGAGAGAGAGAGAGAGAGAGAAGGAAAAAATCCCAAGCAGTTTCCACACTCAGCACAGAGCCCCATGTGGGGCTCGAACTCACAAATCATGAGATCGTGACCGGAGCCAAAATCAAGAGTCAGACACTCAACCAACTGAGCCACCCGCACATCCCTAAACTAGTTTTTAAGCACAGTACCTAGTACATAGTAAATGGTACAGTTACTTAACTAACATAACCATAACTTAGTTTTTATCTTGAAGATGATGAGAAGTCTTAATCATATCTGTATTTTTGGGGAAAAGAAAATAACTAATATAAATGGCTGAAGGACAGGAGTGCAGAAGACAGAAAGACTAATTAGGAAGCTATCACTATAACTGAGGCTGCTCAGATGTGAGCTGGAAAGGACCAGTGAAGACAGAGAGACAAGAACAGAGTCAAGGAACACTGGGCTGAACTAGGAACCGAGCAGAGATGGGAGGAGAGGGAGAAACCAGCGTCACAAATCAGCCCTCGACAGGCACAAAAAGACTGAGACCATACTACGCGTATGTTCAGATCACAACGCTATGAAACTTGAAGTCGATCACAAGAAAAAATTTGGAAAGCTCTCAAATACATGGAAGTTAAAGAACATCCTACTGAAGGTGAATGGGTTAGCCGGGAAACTAAAGAAGAAATAAAAAAGGTCATGGAAGCAAATAAAAACGAAAACACGACAGTTCAAAATCCTTGGGATGCAGCAAACGCAGTCCTAAGAGGAAAGTACACTGCAGTTCAGCTATCTCAAGAAACAAGAAAGGTCCCAAATACACAATCAAACCTTACACCTAAAGGAGCTAGAAAAGGAACAGCAAATAAAGCCTAAAGCCAGAAGAAGAAGGGAAAGATCAGAGCAGAAATAAACAATATAGAAATAAACAAAACAAAAACCCACAGTAGAACAGATCAGTGAAACAAAGAGCTAGTTCTTTAAAAGAATTAATAAAATTGATAAACCCCTAGCCAGACTTATTGAAAAGAGAAAGGACCCAAAAAGATAAAATCATGAATCAAAGAGGAGAGACCACAACTAACACCACAGAAATACAAACAATTTGAGAGAATACTATCAAAAATCATATGCCAACAAACTGGGCAATCTGGAAGAAAAGGACAAATTCCTAAAAACTCACAAACTACCAAAACTGAAACACAAAGAAATGGAACATTTAAACAGAACTATAAGCAGCAAAGAAATTGAATCAAGTAATCAAAAATCTCCCAACAAACAATCACCCTGAGCCAGACAGCTTCCCAGGGGAATTCTACCAGACATTTAAAGAAGAGTAAATATCTATTCTCAAACTGTTCCAAAAAACATTAATGGAAGGAAAACTTCCAAACTCATTCTATGAAGCCAGCATTACCTTGATTCCAAAACCAGAGACCCCAGTGAAAAGGAGAACAATAATATCCCTGATGAACATGAATGGAAAGATGCTCAACGAGATATTAGCAAATTGAATTCAACAGTACATTCAAATTTGGAATTAAAATTTAAAATTATTCACCACGATCAAGTGGGATTCATTCCTGGGCTGCTGGGCTGGTTCAATATTCACAAATCAATCAACATGACTTGTCATTAATAAAAGGAAAGGTAAAAACCATATGGTCCTCTTAATAGATGCAGACAAAGCATTGGACAAAACACAGTATCCTTTTTTAAAAAATTTTTTAAACATTTTTATTTATTATTGAGAGACAGAGAGAGATAGAGCATGAGCATGGGAGGGGCAGAGAGAGGGGGAGACACAGAATCCGAAGCAGGCTCCAGGCTCTGAGCTGTCAGCACAGAGCCCAATGCGGGGCTCAAACTCACAAACCGTGAGATCATGACCTGAGCTGAAGTCGGATACTTAACCGACTGAGCCACCCACGTGCCCCTACAGCATCCTTTCTTGATAAAAAACCCTCAACAACATAGGGCTAGAGGGAACATACCTCAACATCATAAAGGCCATATACTCTCATCTTCAATGGGGAAAAACTGAGAGCCTTTCCCCCTAGAGTAAGGAACGAGACAAGGATGTCCACTCTTACCATTACTACATAACATAGTATAGAAAGTCTTAGCCTCAGCAGTCAAACAACAAAAAGAAATAAAAGGCACTCAAATTGGCAAGGAAGAAGTCACACTTTCACTATTTGCAGACAACATGATATTCATGTAGACAACCCAAAAGACTCCACCAAAAAACTGCTAGAATACATGAATTCAGTAAAGTCACGGAATATAAAATCGACATGTGGAAATCTGTTGCATTTCTACATACCATTAAACGAAGCAGCAGAAAAAGAAATCAAGGAATAGATCCTATTTGCGAATGCACCAAAAACAGTAAGATACCTAGGAATAAGCCTAACTAAAGAGGTAAAAGAGCTATACTCTGAAAACCACAGAACGCTTATGGAAGAAACTAAAGAGGACACAAAGAAATGGAAAAGCATTCCATGCTCATGGATTGGAAGAACAAATACTGCTAAAATGTCTATACTACCCAAAGCAATCTACACGTCCAATGCAATCCCTAACAAAATACCACCAGCATTTCTCTCAGAACTGGAACAAACAATCCTAAAATTTGAATGGAACCACAAAAGACCCGAAAGGCAAAGCAATCCTGAAAAAGAAAAAGCTGGAGGCATCATGATTCCAGATTTCAAGTTATATTACAAAACTGTAGTCATCAGGATAGTATGGAACTGGCACAAAAACAGACACACAGATCAATGGAACACAACAGAAAACGCAGAAATGGATCCACAACTATATGGTTCAACTCATCTTCAACAAAGCAGGAAAGAGTATCCAATGAAAAAAAGACAGTTTCTTCAACAAATTGTGTTGTAAAACTGGACAGCGACATGCAGAAGAAGGAACCTGGGCCACTTTCTTACACCCTACACAGAAATAAATTCAAAATGGATGAAAGACCTAAATGTCAGACAGGAAACCATCAAAATCCTAGAGAAGAACACAGGCAGCAACCTCTTTGACCTTGGCCGAAGCAACTTCTTACTAGACATGTCACTGAAGGCCAGGAAAACAAAAGCAAACATGAACTATTGAGACTTCATCAAGATAAAAAGCTTCTGCACAGCCAATTGAAACAATCAGCAAAACTAAAAGCAGCCTACAGAATGGGAGAAGACATCCGCAAATGACACATCGTATAAAGGGTCAGTATCCAAAATCTATAAAGAATTGATCAAACACAACACCCAAAAAAATGACTCAGTTAAGAAATGGGCAGAAGACATGAATAGACATTTTTCCAAAGAACACATCCAGATGGCTAGCAGACACATGAAAAGATGCTCAACATCACTCATCATCAGGGAAATACAAACCAAAACCATGATGAGATACCACCTCACACCTGTCAGAATGGCTAAAATTAACAACACAAGAAACAACGGGTGTTGGCGAGGAAGTAGAGAAAGGGAAACCCTCCTGCACTGTTGCTCAGAATGCAAACTGGTGCAGCCACTCTGGAAACCAGTATGGGGGGAAGGTTCCTCAAAAAACTAAAAATAGAACTACCCTCCGACCCAGCAATTGCACTATTAAGTATTTACCCGGAGGATACAAAAGTACAGATTCAGAGGGGTGCATGCCCCTCAATGTTTAGAACAGCACTATCAACAACAGCCAAACTATAGAGAGAGCCCAAACGGGGGCGCCTGGGTGGCTCAGTCGGTTGAGCGGCCCACTTCAGCTCAGGTCATGATCTCACAGTCTGTGGGTTCGAGCCCCGCGTCGGGCTCTGTGCTGACGGCTCAGAGCCTGGAGCCTGTTTCGGATTCTGTGTCTCCTTCTCTCTCTGCCCCTCCCCTGCTCATGCTCTGTCCCTATGTCTCTCAAAAATAAATGAACGTTAAAAAAAATTGTTTAAAAAAAAAAAGAGAGAGCCCAAATGTCCATTGACTGATGAATGGATAAAGAAGATATGGTATGCATATACATACACACACACACACACACACACACACACACACACACACACACACACAGGAATATTACTCAGCCATCAAAAAGAATGAAATCTTTCCATTTGCAATGATATTGATGGAGCCAGAATGTATAATGCTAAGTGAAGTAGTAGGTCAGAGAAAGACAAATACCATATGATTTTGCTCATATGTGGAATTTAAGAAACAAAACAGATGAAAATATGGGAAGGGGGAGAGAAAGAGGAGAGAGAAAAACCACAAGAGACTCTTAATGATAGAGAACAAACAGGCTTGACTGAGGAGGCAGGTGGGGGATGGGCTAGATGGGCAATGGGGAATTAAGGAGGCCACTTGTGATGAGCACCGGGTGCTGTGTGTAAATGATTAATCACTGAATTCTGCTCCTGAAACCAATACTGCACTGTATGTTAACTAAAAAAATAAATAAATAAAATAAAAGATTATGATGACTCCCATGTTTGTGGAATGGGTAAATCTGTAGATGGTGATGCCTTACTGAGACAAGAAAAGGTCAAGTTTGCTGTGGAATGTAAGGGGCAGGCTATTCTTGAGACATCTGTTGAGACATGTCCAGATGGCGACTGATTCTGAAGGTAAGGAGAGAGGCCTAACCTGAAGACAGTGATTTCCTGACGGTCACCACTTGGGTGGTAGATGAGCCAAGAATATGGTAGGTGTTACCTAGGGAAGGTACGCAGAATGGGAGGAGGCAATAACCAAGAACAGAATCCAAGGGAGTGACAGCATTAAAGCAATGAAAACTGAAAACTAACCTGGGGAAGAAAAGAAAACTTAGGACGATAGTATGGTAGAAGTCAAGAGTGGACAGTTTCAAAAAGTCAGGTAAATAAGGATTTGTCAATGGACTTAGCTACCTAAAAAATAAGAAAATAAATACAGATTAAATATTTAAAGTGTATCATGGGTTCTGTCTCTATTAGTGTCTTCAAGTCATAAAACTTCATACAATTTGCTTTCTCTATTAATATTTTAATTTTTAAAAAGGTTTATTCGAGAGAGATAGAGCAAGCAGGAGAGGGGCAGACAGAGGGAGAGAGAGAATCCCAAGCAGGCTCTGCACCGTCAGCATGGAGCCTGATGTGGGGCTCGAACTCACAAAACATGAGATCATGACCTGAGCTGAAACCAAGAGTCAGATGCTTAGCCGACTGATTCCCCCAGGAATTAACATTTTACTTTTAGTGTGCCATGTTTCTTGTCCATTCATTTAAATGAATATAGAATTCTTTTTAAAAGTTTGCTTATGAGATAAAACAGTGTTTCACTTTCCTTGAGTCAGCCCAATGTTTATATTTTTAATGGCTACTAGTTTTTAAATTCACATAAAAGTACAGAATATTGCTTTCAAGTGATAAATTCTCCTCTGAGTTAATCCTTGGGAGGGTATGTATCAGGTTCTATCTTCTCCTCAAAGAAGTAATGTGTTATTTTATGACAGGAATGCACTTTGATACCAGTATAAGAAGAAGAATCCGTCATGAACAAAGCATGCCATGAAACTTCCAGAGAGCAAGGAAAATGTTGCTCACGTTGCAGGAAAATGCCCCTCTTTGAAACCCAGGATCGGACCCTCCAGTACCTAATGAACCAATGTCCTTTGAAACAATCACAGTGCCAATTTTCTTAGCCAGAACCAAGAGATTAGGAATGGTGGGAAGGCAGGCAGGAAAAGAGACCACGGAGAAACTGGGCCAGTATAAGCACGTGGAGCCCGAGAGGGTGAGAGGAAAGGGTGCCGGAGAGAGGAGGAGCTGCTTTGCCCTGGTGTCTCCTGCCACTAAGCACAAGGCGAGAGGCTGCTAAGCCTGTCCCATCTCTAGAATCCACCAAGAATTGCGGAAAAGTAATAAAAGCAAAGGGTTGCACCCAGTTTTAGTCATGCTCACCAGAAGACTAAAACAACAGACTTCATACTTTTGAAAGCACCTCTGAAGAAGAGAGTAACCAATGAGGAAACATGACAGACTCCGAAACGGGCTGAGGCCATGTGAGATACAGACTACTATTCCAAATTTAACAAGTTGGCTCTAGAACACTGAAAGTTATCATGGACTCTGTGAATTATAACGCACCAGCTATAACCAATCTCTTCTTCAGAAAAAAGATCACCTCTTTGTAAGCCCGGGATAATCATAATTGTGTTTGATTGAATTTCAATAAACCTTACTCAAGATTGCTGTATTTTTAGTCTTGATCACTCTAAACTGCAAATACATACTTCGAGATTTTACTGTTTCTATGAAAGCAGACATTTGTGTACTGAGCCCCAGTATACAGAGCTGCACTTACACACCTGGGAGAAAAAGCTCAGGAAAACAGTACTGCAAACCAGTTAGAGAAGTGTTATTTTTCAAGAACAAGCCAGAACGTGAGTTTCTAATGTTGATGGCAAACAGATACTCCTTGTTCAAAATAAAGCTTGCAGAACTTAAAAATCAGTCCTAAACTATATTTACTGTCAACCCGAGGATCTAATAACCTGTTAAAATATTCTAGCTACATCTGTTCCTGTGGCTATGTATAAAGTCTGCAACTGTCAAGATTTCTTCTCTGACGCTTCAGAATAAGAAGTTGTTGAATTCCTTGCCAACTCGTAAGTTTTGGTTTCATTTTGAAAGAAAACGTTAAGATTTGATTACAAATTTATGAACCCGATATATTCATAGCCCGCCATCAAGAGGTCACTGGCTTAGCGGGCATAATTACTATAGTGTAATCAATATAATAATTTACTATCAATTAGGCACCTGGGAACCATCTAAAACTAGCATCTAACAGAGAAGTGGGAAGTAAAAGGAGAAAAATGAAGAGACAGGTTTGGGCCTTTTTTTCATCTTCCATGTCTCTACTTGACATTTGGAACTTCTAGAACAGTTACGGTCACTGTGTCCTGGTCCTTGTCCGCTAACTCTAACATCTGTATCTGTTCTGAATTGGTTTTGATTGATTGGTTATCTCAGTGTTTGCTGAGTTATCTTTAATTAGATGCCACACATTGTGTTTTACCGTAAAGGGCGTTAGATATTCGTGTCTCCCTACAAAGATTCTTGAGCTTTGTTTTGGGATATAGTTAATTCCGTTGGCAAGTGTGGTCCTTCTGATGCTTGCTTTTGTGATTTGTTCCCCGGGTCTGGCGCAGGGCTCACTCAGGGGCTAACCATACCCCCTCCTGAGAGAAGACTTCCTGAGCGCTCTTTCTGATATCCCTTGAATTGCACGTTTTTCCACTCTGGCTGTGGGGAACAGGCACCGAGCAAGCAACAGGAACTGTTGACTAGTCCTGTTCGGGGCTTTTTCCTCCTGCCTCGGGGAGTTCCCTCACAGGCATTACCAGTACTCTGGATGCTCAAGGGGAACCTATGCGGATTTCCGGGATTCTCTCGGGACAGCCGTCTCCTCTCTGGTACTGTGTCCTATGCACTCTCGCTGCCTCGGTCTCCCAGATTCTCAGCTCTGTCTCTTCAACTCCATGTGTGCCAGGCTCTTCCTGGGCGCCCCTCACTGCACTGTTGCTAGAAACCGTCTCAGCGCAGAATGTTGGGGGGCAATCAGAGGCCTCACCACACCTGTTTCATGCCCACCAACGATCAGTTCTCTTCTCTGCCTGATGTCCAGGCTCTTAATAGGCGTTGTTCTGTCTGGGCTTTGGTTGTATCAGGTGGGAGAGTAAATCTGGTCCCTGTTACTCCACCTTGGGTAGATCCAGAGTCCACTCCCTTTTTGCCAAGCATTACCTGAGGGAAAGTTCCCCTCCGCCCCCCACTTTCCATTCAGCATCTTAAACCAGACTCCACTGCAAAACCTCAGAAGCCAGTTACTGACTTTCTGCCTGTCTCCTGGGGATGAGGTACTTTGGACCTTCTCTTCTGGTTCCAGAACCATCTTCACCCTGGAGAATGCCACTGCTTTCCTCTGTTCTATTCCCAGCAAAGCCAGGCCTGTGTGCTGCCCAGCCTTCCAACGCCGCCATCCCCAACCTTCGGAAATGGGCAGCCCAGGTCAGACCTACGGCCCACTACCTGTCCAGGTTAATCTGGACAGTCATTTCCTGAAGCCCAGGAGTTGGGCATAGTATTCTTTAGAGCATAAACTGGACAAATACCACTAAACATAGGTCATAACATCTCAAGTACATCTCTTACAGTTGGCTTGAAAGATTTTCTAAACTTTGTCTAAAAAGCCTACATAGTACCAAAAAAAATAAAAAAGCAGCATTAGCTGCGATAAAAATAAAAGGAATGGCTCTTAAAATACGCAGGATTGCTAAACCTCAACAGAACCCTCCCCCACCTACAAGAGAGAGTTTCTAGGAGATAACATTCAAGTTTCAGTCGGAATCAGTGAAAAATGTTTCTAGAGTTTAGCTTGCCCCTAAGCAGATCTCAAGTCCAATGGAAGGCTGTGTTCAAGTTATGAGTCATTTACAATTAAGTGGAATTACTAAAATCACTTTCTTCTTCAAGATGTAGCTATTTTCAGAGGAACTCTGACATATGCTATACACTGAAGAAAACAAAGGATCTAGAAGTTTGGAAATAAGAAATGTTTTAAATTTTTTAAAAATCTTTTCTAATGTTTATTTATTTTTGAGAGAGAGAGAGAGAGAGAGAGAGAATGTGAACAGGGGAAGGGCAGAGAGAGGGAGTCACAGAATCCAAAGCAGGCTCCAGGCTCTAAGCTGTCAGCACAGAGCCCGACGCGGGGCTGGAACTCACAAACCATGAGATCATGACCTGAGCCGAAGTCCGACGCTTAACTGACTGAGTCACCCAGGTGCCCGGGAAATAAGAAATATTTTAATAAAATTATATAGCTGTGTATGATTTTAAGGATAATTCCTGTGAAATAATTTCAATAAGCATTCTAAAGAATATTATGGTGGCGCTGGAAAGATCAAAAATTTAGAAGGCTGAGATTCTACAATTGTTTTTAGCTCCGCTTTCTCATTTTCCTAAACTTACCCAGTGTTCATGATTCAGGCGTTCTAGTCCCTACTGTTCCTTCCGCTTGGCACTGTGTAAGCCCAGACCCTGACACGCCTGCCTTCTGCCTTCTATTCAGGTCCCAGTTTCTTCCAATCCCACAGAATCATCAGAACGTATACTTTATTACACATTTGTCACCTGCCCGCCCCCCACCCAAATGGAAGCCGACTGCCAAATCCCAAGTCCGTTTTTCTAACTGTTAGCTAGACGAACACGGGTAAATGGTTTTCTTTGTTTTGGCTCACATACAAAATATTAACTCTTGTCAACTCTGCTCAAATAAAAAAAAAGAAAAAAAAATATTAACTCTTCTTACCTGACAAAAAGTGTATTTCCTATTACAAGGAATCCATGGTAGGGGTGTACGGCTAACGCATCTTCTGAATTGTCTGACAACGTAGCCACTGCTATTGGTACCTGTTTTCTGCCTATAACCACAACCTGTCCACTATGTAATTAATGTTTTACTATTTATCAAGGCATTGTCTACTCCTGTCTATAAAAGGTATCAGTAATATCAGTTTATATGCAGAAGTTATTAGAAAAGCTCTTTATGGGTATTTCCCCTCCACGATATGTATATTGTTCCTTGTATGTCACTTTCATCAGATAACCAGCTGAAGAAGGATGCCCTCCCTTCTTTACGGCAGAAATACCTGGGTTCAACCATCCTTCAAATGGTGGACAAGAGCTCCTGGGATCTTCCCTAGGAGTGCTCTAAGGCAGTATGTGTCCCCTTGCTCACGGTGAGAATCACTGTCACAAGCAAGCACCCTTACTGCTGGACACAGGCTGTGTCCTCCTCTCACAGGGGGTAGGAATCTATACTCTGTGCCGGGAAGGCATGTCCGATGTATGACAAAATATCACCTATCCGTTCTCAACTACAGACGCATGGATATCAACACCTGGGACTGACTGAGTTTGTTCCGACTTAAAAGAAAATAAATAAGTAAATAAAATAAAGACAAGTTCGAGGAGCCTGGAGACTGGAGACCTTGGCTCTGATGCTGGCCCCCAGGCAGCCAGGTGACCTCCCGGACCTCAGTTTTCTTCTCAACTCTAACCCTCGCTGCCCACTCCCCAGGCTCTGATGGAAGATATAGGCTGAGTGAGAAAACGCGCCAGAGCCTACTGCAGACACCGTCAGCACTGGAGGCGTGTCAGCCCAACCAGTTGTCTACCCCAGACTTTCTGGAAATCTGCAGAGCACACAGACATTTTGAACACACACACCACAGAGCCGATCTTCTGTATCACACATTACCTTCGTTAGGGCAAGAGAAGCCATTAGTTTAGGTTGTAGGGCATCTTGTTAAAAAGGAAGGAGGGTTTTGGGTTTTTTTTTTTTTTTCAATTTTATTTATTTTGAGAGAGAGAGAGAGCATGCGTGCGAATGGGGAAGGGCTAAGAGAGAGGGAGAGAGAGAATCCCGAGCAAGTTCCATGCCATCGGCGCAGAGCCTGACGCAGGGCTTGAACCCACAAACTGTGAGATCATGACCTGAGCCAAAATCAAGAGTCCAACACAACCGACCGAGCCACCCAGGCGCCCCAGAAAGAGGTTTAAGAAACTCCACCCCGTGGATCAGATAATAAGTTTAATTTGGGGGAAGAGTATTTGAAAATTTCTCAAATGGCATTATATAATATAGAAAATACTAAGTCATAGAATTTTAGTTTGTATTACACATAGGTTGGTTTGTAGACAAGCAAGCTGTGACATGCTGAGTCAAACAAAGTTCTTTACTACAGGAATTCCCAGTAGCGCTGACATGTGCTACGAAGCTCCCTGCGGCGAACATGGGGCAAAGCGTTTCTGGGACTTATTTGATCACAGAATGTGCTACCAGTGGCTGCCTTCTCAGTCTAGATTGTTTTTGTGTGTGTGTGTGTGTATGTTTTTAATTTTTTTAACGTGTATTTATTTTTGAGAGAGAGAGAGAGCTCGCGCGAGCGAGCATGCACAGGGATGGGGCAGAGAGAGAGGGAGAAGGAATTCAAAGCAGGGTCCAGGCTCTGAGCTGTCAGCACAGAGCCCAAGGCGGGGCTCGAACCCACGAACTATGGGATCATGACCTGAGGCAAAGTCCGAGGCTTAACCGACTGAGCCACCCAGGTGCCCCCAGTCTAGACTGTTTTTTAATTCAATTTTTATATTTATCAATATAAAGCATGTACATTCCTTAAGTCAAAGGGTGCCCACAAGCTTCGGTTATGATGAAGGTCAGAGCTTCCTGTCCCCAGCTCTACCTTTCTGTCCTGCCCTGCCTTTCACAAGAAGCCACATTCCATTCTTGCAGCTATTTCTTCCGGTATTTTCCTCCATTATTTCTCAGTAAGATGCCAACACTGATATTTATTCTTTCTTTTCTATTTTAAACATTACTTACTGATCTCCTGCTGTGGAGGACGAGGATTAGCTTTCTTAAATCCCTCTCGTGGACCCTGTGATACAGCAGGCTTCTCCACCACGTTTCCGGTAAGTCCTATCACGATTCTGGTTTACCCTCACATTACTACGGAGTTCTACAAATACTATTTATAACCAAGTCAGGCAGTGTTTTACTTCTTTTCTTGCAAAACTGTGTTTTCCCTTAGTGTTAGTAGTTACCTCGTTTGCCCCATTTTTAAAACATCATACCTGCCATTAATTCATCACCAAACTCACTATCAAAAACTCTCAGTATGTTCAAGCATATCAGACAACTTTTTCATTTCTTTTTCTCTTGGGAACATTGCTCTTGGAATCCTCCAGAAGGTCTTCCTTCTTCAGTCTGGATTGCTCACCAGGCCTGTTAAAATCTCTCTTCACCACCCCCTGGGGTGTCTCTTCTCGACTGGATGCATCCTCACTGGAATTCACCCCTCTTCTGTGTCCGTTCTTCCTTCTCCTTGGTTTACTCCCCTGGTGGTGGAGAGTCCTCCCGCAGTTTCCTGATACAGTGTGCGTGAGCGAATCTGAGTCCTTGTCCGCCTGGAAAGGACCGTTTCCTTGTACTAATGTTGAGTAAACATGAAGTGAGAATCATTTTCCAGTTCTAGTGGTGCTGCTGAAAAGCTGAGGTTCCTTCTGATTCCTGATCCTTCATATTAGGACTTTTCTGAAGGCTTTTATGATACCTATTCCTAGGGTAGTGGAATTTATAAGAATGTGTATTGACAATGGGTCTTTTTCCACTCATGCTGTCAGGGACTTGGTGGGCCCTTTCAAACTTATTCATATCATTCAGTTTTGAACAACTGTGTTTGTTGTTGCCTTTTTTCTCTTTCTTTTGAAGCTTCTAGTAGTCAGATATGAGACTCAGGAATTAATTCTCTTATTTTCTCAACATTCTTAGCTTTTGTTGCTGTATTTTTAAATTCTTTTTTTTTTAATGTTTATTTTTGAGAGAGAGAGAGACAGAGAGACAGAGCATGAGCAGGGGAAGGGCAGAGAGGGGCAGAGAGAGACAGAGACACAGAATCTAAAGCAGATTCCAGGCTCTGAGCTGTCAGCACAGAGCCTGTCATGGGGCTCGAACTCACAGACCACAAGATCATGACCTGAGCCAAAGTCAGAGCTTAACCAACTGAGCCACCCAGGCACCTCAATCTTGCTGTATTTTTTAAATTTTTTAAAATTTATTTTTTTTGAGAGAGAAAGGGAGACCATGAGTGGGGGATGGGCAGAGACAGGGGACAGAGGATCCAAAGTGGGATCCACGCTGACAGCACAGAACCTGATGCGGGGCTTGAACTCACAAGCCGTGAGATCATGACTTGAGCTAAAGTCCGACACTTAACAGACTGAGCCACCCAGGCGCCCAGCTTTTCCTGTTTTTCTATTCTCTTTTATAGAGGCTGGACATTATCTCTCAATGCTTCAACTGAAATTCTGTACTTCTGTTATCATATGTTGCATTTCTAAGAGCTCTTTCTTGCTCTCTAATTATTCCTTTTCTGTAGCATCCTGTTCGTGTCTCGTAAATGCAAAATGGTCTCTTACAAGGCATTATAAACAATTCTTAGTTTATTTCCTATTATTTTGCCCCCTTTCGCTCTGGAAGCTTTCCTCATTTGGATATTATTCCTCAGCTGTTCTTTCACACTGAAGAGTGAGGAATGACAGAGCCGATTAGAAGTCACATACGCAGGTGTCGAGCTCAGCATGGGAGGGTGCCAAGGTGTGGACCCCGATATTTCATCAGAGCATGCCCCAAACGTCCACATGGGAGATCTTTCTTCTTGGGCTGGTCAATACCTCATATGAGCCCTCCAATACTCTTCACAGGGGATGGAAGTTTGGCTGCCAGAGCTCCGGGAGCCGCCGAGGAAAGGGGCCTACAAAGCCCTACCGTTCACTATGTAGACTTTCACTTAACCCCTCTGGTTTCAATATTCAGTTAACCATTAAACAATCCGGGTTTGAATGGGACAGGTCCACTTATAAACAGATTTTTTTAAAATAAATACAGTATAGTACTGTAAATGTCTCTTCCCTTATGATTTTTTTAAAAAATTTTTATTTCTTTGAGAGAGAGAGCAGGAGTACTAGCAGGAAGAGGGGCAGTGGGAGAAGGAGACGGAAAAATCGTGAGCAGGCTCCACGCCCAGCTCCCAGCCCAAGGTGGCAGGGCTCAATCTCCTGGACTGTGAGATCACGACCTGAGCCGAAAATAAGAGCGGTTCCTTAACTGACGGAGCCGCTCGGGTGCCCCCCTTACGACTTTAACATTTTTTTCTGTCATTGACTTCATTGTAAGAATACGGCATGTAATACCTATAAACAGGGGTCCCCGGGTGGCTCAGCTGGTTAAGTGTTGGCCTCTTGATTTCACCTCAGGTCATGATGTCATAGTTCCTGAGATGGAGCCCCTGCTTCGGACTCCGAGCTGAGAGGGGAGCCTGCTTGGGATTCTCTCTCTCTCCTCTCTCTTTGCCCTCCCCTGCTTGCCACGTGTTCACCTCTCTAAAAAATATAATAATACATATAACATACAAAATGTGTGTTAATCAACTGTTTATGTTATCAGTAAGGGTTCTGGTCAACAGTAGGCAATTAGCAGTTAAGTTTGGGGGAGTCAAAAGCTCTACATGGGTATTTGGCTGTGTGGGGGCGGGGCAGCCCTGATCACCATGTGGTTTTTTTTTCACGGTCAACTGTAGCAGTACCTCTACCTGCCCTCAAACGTGTCTAGACTCTCAGTCTGGGGCCTCTCAGGTACAACCTCATGCGGCTTGATGAGCTGAGGCTGAGCGGATCTTCTCCAAACGTGTACTTCCAACGCAAAGTTCCAGGTCCTTCATTTCATGAGCCTTTCCAGAATCCCACGGGACACACGAGATGCTTCACGTCTGAGCCCCTCTCCACCCTTCTCTGCCCCGCTATCAGCCACTGCTCGTCATTTATCTTCCATCTCCTGAAATGTTGATAACATCTCTTATCTACTGCCACTTCCTCTTATGGTCTTTCTGTTCTTTTGCATTATAACTTTAGAAAGTAATAAGTTTTTGTAAAGTTACAGTGAAAGTAAGTGACTGTGTTCAACTCGTTGTGTTAAATGGCAGTTCTGAATCGATCTAAACTACTTTGGTGTCACTCCGGCACCCTGTATCATATTCCCAGTTTCCATACCTCAAGATTGAAAAGAAGTAACCAAGAAAGAAGTTGAAACATAAATACAACATCTCTGAATAATCAATGTTGTACGCGGCCTTTTAAAAGACAATTTTGATCAGTCTGAGTTTTGACTGAATAAAGGTGTTCTACTTTCTCACTGTTGTCAACCCAAATTATTTATCCTACAACCAAGTGTTAATCAACTACATATATAGGGTATACATATATATGTCTGTGTGTGTAACCTAACTACAAATATTGCTTCAAAAAGATTTGAGAAAAAAGACTTCATCCTTTTATATGCTGATTAAAACAGGTTAAAAGTTTTAGAAAGATTAGAGTTTATAAATAGTAGTAAGCCATGTTTCATACTCAATATTTCCACTATTTTATTTAGAAAGTTAACTAGAACTGGGAATTACGAGTGACTCTGTGAGTTAAATGTGCAAGGCTTTTATTTGACCCTTAAAACAAAACAAAACTGTCTCTTGTCTTCCATAACCCTGCAAAAAGGGATCATTATCTCTGCTTTATAGATAAGAAAGCCAAAGACTGGTCATGTGCAAAAGGCTGTACAGGCAGCAAATAGCAGAGAAGAAATTCAAGCTTCGGTCTTCAAGAGCTTTCCACAACCATCATTTCAGGATTAAGAAAAGACGTTAAATCACAAGGCACTGTCACAACTAGATACGAAATCCTTTGGCACTTACTAATAAGTATTTTATAAAGATGCTATTATTAACAAATAAATATCCATATACGTAATTTTATTTTTTTAGACAAAGTCTTAGAAACTCAATCAAAGTACAAGTTAATTTAAACTTTGAAATTTCTCACCAAAACACTTAGGTTTAAAACTGTTAAGCCATTTTACATTAACTTGATGCTATCCTTGAGAAACAGAAGGTAAATTTTATAAGTTTTAAAAATTTGGCCTGTCAGAGTATAAAATATTTATCATTATTTTACCTGTAGATTTCAAGCCACTGATTATAAATCAGAGTCCTTGATAGCCACCTTATTTTTTCTTACGTATCTCAGAGTAACAGGTGCTTACCGACACATCTGTTTATCACACCTGAGTTTATTAAAAAGATGTAAGTTTTGTTTAGAAGTCTTTCAAATGCTAGTCAGGAAGGTTCCAGATGAGGGAAAGCTTTACGAGAGGACAGCACTCAAAGGAAAGAATGGCTTGAGCCCAAGCTGTAACTAACGGGAGTCAGGACCTGGGTCTCTCACGCTCTTGGTACTACACAATTCTACCTCTTAAAAGACAAACACTCTGTCATTTCGATTACGTGAAATGTACCTGTTCAGTGGACTTTGGCTTTCACTTAAATTACAAGCGATGCTGCTCTCCAAACACTAGAGTTAATTTTCGTTTTATAGTATACAAATTATAATGTATGAATTAACATATATTTAAATCACTGGGGGAACGTGAACAAAAGAATGATATAAAATCTCATAGTTCCAAATCGTATTACTTTTTTTTCCATCTAATCAACTTCCGAAAACCTGAAATTTAATTTTACATATTAAGTATCCCATACTATGTTTCGAATAATCCAAATTAATGCATATGGATAGAAAAACCACAATACTCATATATTTCTTGCGTTCGATGAGCTGAAAAATGTAAGCGGTATAAAAATATGGAATACCCGTCTCTTCACAGTTGTACAAGTAACCACACAGGTCAGCCAGGGACGGCCACCTGACACAGCACTCAGCACGTGCCGGGGCTATCCTCAGCAACCTTACCAACGGAATCCTTAAAATAACCCCATAGTGTTCTACTAGTTTCCCCATTTTACAGAGGCAGAAGCCATGGAGCTCCCAGGATCACATGACCTGCACCCAGCTGCCCAACTTCCTGCAAAAATGTCCTTTCAAAATTCTAAGTCTTTCTACTATGCTCCTTGAAACTTGTGTTCTAAATAAACTTAACTTATATGATTAACATCTTCACGACAGAATATTTCCCCACTTCTCCATTTAAAATTGCAGACCACTGAACCATCTCTAACTCTGCCCCGTTGTTCTTGAGGGAAAGTTAATCTCTCCCGCCTCAGTGCTTGAGTCTGAAACCCCCTGAGTCCCGGCGCTCCCCCACTCATTCAACAGTCGCTTCTCTGACAAGGACTCCAACACTGAATGCTGCCACCTACACTCTGGTAATCTATGTAGGCGAATGCAATGTACGGCAAGCACCTCCAGAAAAATTCATATACTCACAATCTTCTGCCAACAATTTTATCCACAGCCCCCTTGGAGCTCCTTTTGAAGCTCTTCCATTTAGAGCCTGCACACAACCCAATCCCTCCCCCACCTGGTTGTCTCTCAAAAGGTCTCTCCCTGAACTGCCCAGACCAGAATCACCCGGAATGCTTGTCTACAGCAGAACCGCTGGAATCTCTTTTGGCACTGGGACAGTTCAATGATGGAGCCCAGGAGTCTCCATTTTAAACGCTACCCAGGTGACCACTTAAGACCCATCCCTAGGAACACAAAGACCTGACTGGAAATTTCTGAATACTCCGTTTTCATCTCTGCCCCATCCCTTGGCATTACTCTAGAAAAGCATGGCATCAGTGTGATCATCTACAATATGTATGTATTCGCTTCACTCTTTTACCTCCTGCACTCCAGTGACCAGCACCCGCTGCACGTGTCAACAACCCACCCCTCCCATATTGCCACACCCTAGATCCAGAAGTACTCAATTTGTCAACAATCGTAAAAATCAATAGGTGCTCTGCCCAACCTATCTTTCTTCCTCTCCCCCCACCTCTGCTCTTCGACCTAAGCCCTACTCCAAGCCCATGACTTCTGTCTCCCTGCACCTATCGCAACCCCCCCTCAAAGCTCCACTCCTTGCTCTGCGTGGGGCAGATGGCAGACTCTCTTGTCGGCTACCTTGGACTCCCCCGTGGGCCTTCCAACCCCGCCCCAGGTGGCACTTCGAGGGATGCTGGTGTTGGTTCCACAGGCTGTCACCCTGGGGCTTCTCTCCTGTGTCCAGTTCACATCAGCCCACCGACAACCATCCTGATTAGAACTAATACTCACAGAACACCTTCTGCACTTGAGAACTACTACCTTGTTTAATCCTCACAAGCCCCCAAGGAAGCTGGTATATTATTATCCTCACTAGAAGCAGGACACATCGAGGCTGAGAGAGATCAGGTAACTTGCTTCAGGTCTCACAGCCAGAATGTGACAAAGCTGAGAGTCAAACCCAACGGGCTTCCTTCCACAGCCGGGCTCTGATTCTCTCCTTCCTGCTCTAATAATAAAGGAGGAGACAAGAAAGAAAAGAAAAAAAGCAGTCCCGGATATGCCACTGGGAGAAAATGAGGTCAGGGCTCCCGCGTTCTGGGAAAGCTTTGCTTGTTGCTCTGCCTCCCTCTACCTTTTTAGTTTTTTTAACTTTTATTATTTTTGAGGGGGGGAGGGGCAGAGACAGGGAGACAGAGGATCTGACGCAGGCTCTGCGCAACGTCAGAGCAGAACCCAATGCGGGGCTAAAACTCAAGAACCCGTGAGATCGTGACCTGAGCCGAAATCAAGAGTTGGCCACTTAACCGACTGAGTCACCCGGGTGCCCCACTCATCCTATCTTTAGCTTCACAGAGCTCAGCTCCATAAAATGCCAACAGAGAGAGTGGCACCAAACTACAGATGTACGTGTATACGTCATGTTCTGGAAAGTGTGAGCTTTACATGTTGCAACCGTCATCTTTCATCAGCCCAAACTTCTTAAAGACAGCACGTAACATGAACACTGTTGGCCAATGTTCACACTCACCTCTTCTTTTTCTTGTAATTTTCCAATTGCTGGCACTGCATATGTTTGTGTCTTTCTAATTCACACTGTCCACATAAATCCTCCAGGTTCAGCAGGTGGTTTTCTACCTCCTCGAAGCTAGCCTCTAAATGAGCTGAAAGTACAAAAGGTTCAAAAAGAAAAAACAAAAACAAAAAAAATCAGAATCTTCGATCACAGAGAAGAGAAAGAAAAAATGTCCAAAAGTTAAAAGTTGAAATTGGTTTGCATTTATTTAATATTCTTTAAGCTTTCTTGAAGCAAAATAAAATACACTGACCAACTTTAAAATATACTTCAAACTATCTCGAGCTTCTTAATATTTTTCATTTTCAAGATGTAATTTTCCAAAATACTTTAAGCACGCTAGTAACCAGGGTCATGAGGAAGCAGAGCACTGTGACTGATCTGATACGATCCCCTAACGATCCCATGCACTGCATGTGAAGAATCGATTTTCGAATGAGAATATAGCAAATGATAATTAACACAAATTACACCAAACGCCATTTACAACTTGAGATTCTAAGTTACTTGAGCAGAGCACTTGTTTTGCCTTGGCAAATGACATACGTCAATCTTCGCGAGTCACTGCAGAGACGGTACAGATACTCAGTAAGGTCACGGGTGGCTTCTGTCTGCCAGTCCACTGGTCTCTATTGTGCCTCTAGGCCACGGAGCTCTGCCGCTTTCCCGGAACATGGAGATTATGCAGTCAAATCCTTCATTTAAAAGATTCAAAACCAAAGTCTGTGGAAATTAATTCACTGCCGTGTGCAAGGTCACCTAGCTACTGAAGGGGAGTTGGGAATCAAAACCGAGTCTCTCTTACGCAACGATCATTTTGAATTGATAGGGGGCCAAGTGAACCAAGACTTCATAGCTGCAGAAGAGAGAATCGGTTGTCTTCTCAGACGGCAGAGAAGTTTTAGAGGTCAAAGATTTCAGAACTCAGACAGCATTGTGGCCATTTACCAAACACCACGCGTGCCAGAGACGGGGATACAAAGATGAAAACGACAGTCCTCGGGCCCATCAAGCTTGAAGTAGAGGGGAGACAGATTTCAAAGACAACACGGCCTGGCAGAGCAAGGCATGCAGTGCTCAGGGAACTCAAAAGAGTGGCATCTAACACAGATGAGAGAGGGTGAGGGAAAAGTCCAGTAAGAGACTGACTCTCAAATATGGAAGTCACAGCCCCCCAAAGGGAAAGGAAGGGGCACCAGAGGAGGAGCAAGTTGGCTCTCCAGGTGCAATTACGGTGCGACTAATTCCTTCGCATAGCCACTAGATTTCCACACGACTTTCCAAATTAACTTCGGTAGCATCTAGGTTGGAAGCAAACTCCTCAAATCTCAACTTGCAGTTCTAGGTTTATTAAGATGCAAATTTTTGTCTGTTTGTGTCATTAAGCTTTGGTCTGAAGATCTGACTCAGTATCTATGTTATCTATAAAGCCTCCCTCCTCTTCTCTTTGGTAGGGCCTAGAGCTTAAAGACATGGATTTGGGGGAAACATAAAATTTTACTGAAAAGTATAAATGTGATGACAGTTTAGCACTTCTCTTCAAAGACATTTCAGGTACTGACTTATACTGATAAACTGGAAACCACCGGGAAGTCTGTGAAGGGCTGGGGATAATGCAGTTCGTAGCGGTGCTGAATCTATCTTCAGGGGCTCCGAGAGCCTGTTTATATATATGATTACGGAACGCCTAACCTCGAACAATACGCAAAATCGAAGTGTCAATTGACATATATAGCACATAGTGAATTTATGGAGGGGAAACAGTACATTGTGAATTTATGGGGGGAAAACAGGCAAAATAATGTTATTATATTCATTGCTGTTTAGATTATTTTTTGTTATTACACTAAGTGGAAAAATTAGTAGGAGCCTTAGTGTCGGAGCTGGTACCACTGGCCCTGAAGAAGCAATATTCGGCTCATTCTGTTATAACTAGCTTGACAGGGTCTTAAAAGGGGATCATAGCTAATAGGATTATTTAAACGGCTATTTCATTTTGATTAGTGATAAGAGCTAGAATAATTAAATTTAATATGGAATCCTTTTAACTCTAAGCTACTTGGTTCCTGCAGTATCTAGTGCATGTTACCTTGTCATCCTTAGCTTACAGGGGACTGGTTAGGAGTAGGGCTTTGAAGCACAGCTTGGAAACCCAGCTCTGTTCCTTAGAGATGAGGGGGACTATCTCATCAGTGAAAAAAGGGCTAACAATTCACATCTTGCAAAGATGTCAAAAGGGCCCAGTGGGGCAAAGTATATAAATACTGTTTACATACAAATAACTATAAATACAAAGTACACCTAACTTAGCATTCGACAGTAATTAAAAACTGACTATAAAAAATGCAAAAGAAAAAACATATAAAAATTAGCTAAGTTTTGTAAAAGTCATTTAAAACTAATAATTTTGTAGACCAGTAAAGATCATGTTGTAAACACCCACAGATCTGACCAAAAAAAAAAAAAAATCAATAGGACTTTCATCTTTTTCTAGCAAACCTAAATATCTATAAATTATACTCAAAACCACGTTGTTAGATTTAAGATCCCTTATAGGTGAGGAGGATTAAATTTCAAATGATTTTGCTAAAAAGAAAATAAGTAATGGAATTAATAATTATTCTATATTTGAAGACATATATATATATATATATAACACACCCATATGTGTGTGTGTGTGTGTGTGTGTGTGTGTGTGTGTGTGTGTACACGTTTGGACAGCTGGCAATTTCTATTTAGAAACTAGCTCTGTTGGTGGGCTACAGAGCTAATGAGGCTGGGGACTTGAATGAAATGGCTTGATCCGTGGGCAGGCCAATTAATTTCTCATGGAGAGAAATCCTCTTCTAGATATGTAGGAGACTTGCCACCCGAGTTCATACTTGGGTTAATAAAATGGCGACCAGGTGAAACGTGACTGATTTAGTACCAACCTGGAACTACTACACTAAGAAACAAACAAACCATACGTCCTTCCTAATTGGCTGACGGCATCCTGTTCTTGTGTTTCTGAATGGCAAATCTAGATCTAAAACACTTGAGAGACTCAGTGACCATTTTATTGCTACCATCAAATCCATATTTATGTTCTGTCCTTTGGAAAGTTAAAGGCTCCCGAGTACTTTAAGAATCCTGTTTAACTCCTTAACTTAGTATCCAGAAACCTACATCCCTACCCCTCCCGGGGCCACGACCTACTTTTCCAATATCACCACTACTTGCCTTCAGGACCACTCGTCACTCCAAGACGAGTCATGCCTATCCCTGTCCCTCTGGCTCCACCTGCCCCCGAGATGCCTCTGCTTGTCTCCACTGCCCAACCCCGAGCTCCCTTTTCAGGCTGGGGGACGAGAGGTGGTGCGACCCCTCCTCTGGGCCGCAGAGCTCTCTCCCTCCTCTGAGCTTTCACACATCTTTGACCCTCACACAGAACTTACCTTCTGGCTGACATTATATGCAACCATGTGTGTACTATCCTCTCTCAGGAATCAGTGAGGGTCTTAAAGGTAATAACTATATGTTTGCATCTTTGAATCCCCTAATCCAGGGAATACGAACTGAATTCAACCAATAATGATTCTATCCCATGAAAACATAAAATAATAACCAAAATAACAAATGCCTGATTCATGTTCCTCTAACTTAAATATTAGAAGGTTATGCTAAATTTTGTAAAAGAATAAATTAAACATGGGCAGAGGACTTAGAAAAACATTAGACAACACGATGGTACTTTGTTATTGGTAGGTCACCCGAGGCCCACATCAGTGAGCTAAAGCAGTAGAAGCAATGGAAATTTTCCATATCAATTCTTAACAGGCTTGAAATCAGTAATCGGAGACCTACTGTATTGACAAAAACAAATTTTTCTTCCCTATTAAAAACTTGAGGAAAAAAACCCTTTAAGGGATAATAACAAGCACATATGCGATGATGTCCTCTGAATATCTTATACTACACCTACATGGCCGAAGCTGAACACCCCTGTCACAACCTTCTCATTTCCCATTACGGATGAACCACATATAGAACGCACGCACATAAAACCACTAGGAGGCCTCCACGGACACAAACATACCTTGACAAGAAGCTCGGACTTGGCTGTTCTGCTCGCTGTAAGAACAGCGTATTTCTCATCTGGTGAGCAGTGAAAGAGGTAGGTGGGGTTTTATTGTGAAAAGCCATGTGGGAATGCCTGACAGCTGTGCAGGAAAGAGCTCCCCAAATCTTTGTGAGGAGACAGCCCCAGAGGAACAGCGATTCTGTTCGGAATTTTTCTTTGTGCCATTTGTTTCAAATACGTATTATCTGCGGCGTGATCACTGATACATGAAGAATGGGCTGGCGCACTAAAATTATTTCATACTTAATACTTCATACTTCATACTACTTTTCTAACACACTAATTAGCCTCAAGGAAGAAAGGAATCTTTGGTTGCAAACCCAGAGGTCACAGAGGCCAGGTACTAAAAGGCTTGAAAGATTCTTCAAATGTTTCCATTACCCTTTTATGTACTAAGACAGATAATACGGCAGTGATGGTATGGTAACGAGGAACTTTAAGAAGTGCATTAACTTGCAAAAGCCATTATGGAACAACCGAGGTCTGTGTAGTACATGAAAAGGTGTCTGAAGAGAGCTATTGTGCTCTTGAACGGGTCTAATCTCAGAAAGTAACCTGAACAATAAAATAATCTAGTTCACGCAACACTTGTAGCTGTGGCGGTCTCCCTGCCAGACACCCTCTCAACTTCCAAAAAGAAAGCAAAACGATGTATCGGGTTAGGTCGGGGCAAAAGACAGACGGAAACTCAGGAGAAGGCTGTCACTCTCTTACAGCACTTCGTTATCGAAGAATTCACAAATCCGTCTGGACGAAGAGAACAAGCAGGTTCGAAGTAGGTCGCTTAAAACAAACGAAGCAACAGTAAAAACTCAGATGAGCCCTTAACATTTTAAACTTCAATAAAGGAACGGGGTTAGGCTTCCCTCTAGTGGAAGTTCAAGAGAATTCAATGAAGACTTTTCAAACATTCTACCAGCTTTAGGAGAAAATGCACACTGTGGCTATTTCAGAAGAAGGACATGTACAGAATCTGGTGGACAATCTCCGTCTGTCTCCTTATACACCGTCTTTCGATGTCCAGAATGCGACCCTGTCCGTCTACCGCGTTTCATGCTGGGACTTGACATTCCACACGATTTTACAGGACAAGCTAAACTGCGCAACATCCATCCAAGCCCTTCGTCAAAGAAGAGTGGTTATGTAAATTTTCAAAGGCTGGAGAGACCTCTACCAGAACGTTAGTATCTTTTTTTTTAATGTTTATTTATTTATCTATTCAGAGAGAGAAAGCATGAGTGGAGAAGGGACAGACAGAGAAAGGGAGAGAGAGACTCTCAAGCAGGCTCCATGCTATCAGCACAGAGCCCGACGCAGGGCTTGATCCCACGAATCAAGAGATCACAGCCTGAGCCCAAATCAAGAGTCAGACGCTTAACCGACTAAGCCACTCAGGCGCGCCTAGAAAGTCAGCACCTTGATGGGGGGGCACCTGGTCCTGCTCGGCGCTGTGCACGCAGAGCCTACAGAGAGCCCGCGGCTCACGGCAGATGCCTCGCTGGTACTCAGCACGGAGCCGAGTGCGTATTTACATCCGTCATCTCGCTCAGCCCTCCGACTGCCCTCTGAGGCAGGTACTCTCATTCTCTTTCTGCAAACAAAGAAACAAGCTTGGAGCAGCCGAGAAGCCTGCAGGCGGTCTCACAGGGAGTTGTGAAACTGGCATCCGAACCCAGGTCTGGGACTAGTCCACAGCCCTCATGTTCCGGTTCCCAGTTATCCCTTTGTCGTTTCTGTTTTAAACGACAGACTACCAGCAATTATCTACCACACAGGCTTATGTAAGATGAAGGGATCACATTCTGTTCGGAAAAAAAAAATGAAGGAATCATCCATTCTTACTTCACAATTCCCAAGGGATCATGTAATCAGGAGTCGTATTTATTAAGCGACAGGAGAAGGTGGCTAAAGCATCATGCTCCCGTCACGTAAGTCTGTTACTCTTTAGTGAGCATCTCTAGATGCCCTAGAGAGCAAAGCAAGACCAAAAAGGCGGTGCGGCCTGGAAGGTGGAGGGGCTGACTGGATGCGATGTTCGAGCTGACAGCGAAAGAGCGCGGGGTTCGAAGAGGGGAGTCCTGTGACCGTATACAGGTCAGCCACGCCTTCTCGGGTTTGAAAACTTTTTTATTATTGCTTAACCGTTTAAGCTTTGTAATACATCAGAGTATCCGGGTGATAAGAGATATTTTGAGGCTATCAAAAAATAAAAGAATCTAGTAATATACGAGCAAACATTTAGAACAGCGGTTCCAATATCTAAGAATTATACACAGGGGCACCTGGGTGACTCAGTTGGTGAAGCAACTGACTTCGGCTCAGGTCCTGATCTCACCGTTTGTGAGTCTGAACCCCACGTCGGGCTCTGTGTTGACAGCTCAGAGCCTGGAGCCTGCTTCGGATTCTGTGTCTCCCTTTCTCTCGGCCCCTCCACCTCTCGCACTCTGTCTCTCTTTCAAAATAAATAAACATTAAAAAAAAAACAAGAATGAGAAACTCCTTGAAATGACTTCATAAAATACCTTAATGATATAGATGCATGTTTATATGACTTACTCCAGCAAATCTGGCTTTAAGATATTTTCCTGTTGTAAAGAATATCAGCACCCATTCCAAGAAGCGTAGGCTGCTTTATCTGAAAGTCTCAATTTCAAAACACTCTCTGTGGCCCACAACAACTCTAGGCCAACAAATACTAGGCCTCTGGAGCCCCAGATCTGACCAGCTCTCTGTTCCACAGTTAGGCATTCATTACTAAGCATAAATATCAGATGAATAACATCAATACAGTAAAAACCAAAGACAGCAGGCTTCAAATGCTAACGGTAATTCAGACTGGCGGTATATATAAAAACCAACCAGCTAGACTTTGGAGGGATCTTCTAAGCAAAGGGAATTCACTCTTCAAAAGACCTCAATGCAAGCACAGTGCGATTTATTGGGTTTCACTGTATTGTGCCTTGCAGATACTGTGGTTTTTTTTACAAATTCAAAGCCAGTGGCGATCCTGCTTTGAGCAAGTCTATTGGTGCCAATTTTCCAACTGCATGTGCTCACTTCATGTGTCTGTGTCACATTTTGGCACTTCTCGCCACACTTCAAACTTTTTTATTATTTTTGTGGTGACCTGTGATCAGCAATCTTGGATGTTACTATAGTCATTGTTCTGAGATGCCATGAACCACACCCATAAAAGACAGTGCACCTAACTGATAAATGCTGTGCGTGTTTTGACTGTTCCACCAACTGGCCACTCCCCCATCCCTCCCTCTCCCTTGGAGCCTCCCTATTCCCCAAGAAACAACAATATTGAAATGAGGCCAATTAGTAAATGTACAAGAGCCTCTAAGCGTTTAAGTGAAAGGAAAGACTCGCATCTCTCGCTTTCAATCAAAAGCTAGAAATGATTAAGCTTCCTGAAGAAGGCATGTCAAAAGCAGAGAGAGGCTGAAAGCTAGGCCTCTTGCACCGAGGAGTCAGCCACGTGGCGAATGCAAAGGAAAAGTTCTTCAAGGAAATGAAAAGTGCTCCTCTAATGAGCCCACGAATGACAAGAAAGTCCTATTTCTTATGGCAACCGTCTTTTTGCCCACCCGGAGAAAGTTTTAGTGGTCTGGACACATCAAATCAGCCACAGCACGCCTTAAGCCAAAGCCTAATTCAGAACGAGGCCCTGACTCTCTTCGATTCTCTGAAGGCTGAGAGAAGTGAGGACACTGCCAAAGGAGCGTCTGAAGCCAGCGGAGGTTGGCCCATGAGGTTTAAGGAAAGAAGCCGTCTCCACGACACAAAAGTGCAGGCGAAACAGAAAGTGCTGATCAGAAGCCGCAGCAAGGTCTCCGGAAGATCCACCTACGCTGCTTAATGAATGAAGGCGGCTACACTAAATAATGGATGTTCGGTGCAGACAAAACAGCCTCCGATTGGAAGATGCTGCCATCCAGGACTTTGAGAGCTGGAGACAAGTCAACGCCCGGCTTCGAAGCATGGGCTGACTCTCCCTTTAGGGGTGATGCAGCTGCCGACTCTAAGCTGAAGCCAACACACATGTACCATAGCGAAACTCCCAGGGCCCTTGTGAACTGCGCCAGCTCTGCTCTGCCTGTGCTCTCTAAACGGAACAGCAAAGCCTGGATGATGGCAAATCTGTTCACAACATGGCTGACGGAATATTGTAAGCCTGCTGTTGAGACCTACTGCTCAGGAGAAAAAGACTTCTTTCAAAACATTACTGCTCACTGACAATGCACTTGCTCACCCAAGAGCTCAGGTGGAGATGGAGGAGGGGGTCGATGTTGTTCTCACGGCTGCTGACACCATATCCATTCTGCAGCCCGCGGATCAAGAAGTAATTCTGACTTTCAAGTCTTAGTATTTAAGAAATCCATCTCATAAGGCTGTAGCTGCCAGAGACAGTGATTCCTCTGATGTATCTGGGCAAAGCGAACTGGAAATCTTCCTTCCAGATTCTACTAAAAACATTCATGATTCACAGGAAGAGGTCAAATTATCAACATGAACAAGAGTTTGGAAGAAAGTAATTCCAACCCTCATGGATGACTTCGACGGGTTCAAGACTTCCGTACAGGAAGTAACTGAGATGTGGTAGAGAAAGCGAGAGAATGAAATTAGCAGTGGAGCCTGAAGACGGGACTGAACGGCTCCCGTCTCACGATAAAACCTGATGAGATGCTTCTGAATGACGAAAGTGGTTTCTTGAGACGGAATCTACTCTTGGTGACGATGCTGGGAAGACTGTCGAAAGGACAACAGAAGATTTAGAATATCACATAAATCCAGCGGATCGCACAGCGGCAGGGTCTGAGAGGATGGGCTCCAATCCTGAAGCAAGTTCCACTGTGGGTGAAAGGCTACGGAACAGCATCGCCCGCTACAGAGAAATCATTCACGAAAGGAAGAGTCAATCAACGCCGTAAACTTCATTGTTGTCTTATTTTACGAACCTGCCACGGCCACCCTCCTTCAGCAGACACCACCCTGACCATCAACATGGAGGCAAGAGCCACCAGAAAGATTATGCCTCACCAAAAGCCCAGGTGATGGTTAGCATATTTTAGCAAAAGTATTTTTTAATTAAGGTATGTACACTGTTTGTTTTAGACATGATGTTATTGCATACTTAATAGACTACGGTATAGTGTAAACATTACGTTTATATGCACTGGGAAAGCAAAAAATTCATTTGACTCGTTTTATTACAGTATTTGCTTTATTGCGGTGGTCTGGAACCAAACCCACGACCTCTGAGGTGTGCCTGTATGTTCTATTTTCGGAAAGACTGCTATAAACTGCATTCCCAAGCAGGATTAACTACGAGAATAATTAGAATTGCAGCAAAATGCATTTAATCAGGAAAGTGCTATCGAACAAAGAACATCTATAAAGAGAATGTACTCCTGGCTAGGAAAAAAAAGAAGGGAGGTTATCCTGTCTGCAAAGACATACACAAGCAATTTACAGCAAATGACTCCAACAGATGCAGGAAGAGAAGCCAAAAGAAAGTGGCTAAGAGGAAAATTCCAAATACCTTGGAGACTATTTCTATAGGCAGCCGTCGAAGGCTAGACAAGGATCGTCAGTATCCCCACAAGAGGGAAGTCAGGCAGAGGGCAACCACAGCGATGTGACATTTCTCTTAAGACCCAGAATCGCTTTTTCATGCCCTGCCTTTGGAAATCACAAACCCCCCCCCCCCTCCCCGAGAAGACCTCTGTAACAGCCAGAGCCTCAAGGATACAGTCTGGGAGGCTACTGACAGCTTCCAAACTGTCATTCCCACTGAGGACGTCATCGCTGTGACGGGGATCCTGAATCCACATCTTATTAACTGTGTGACCCTGGGCGAGTCCCAGTCTCTCCAAGCCTTCCTGTCCTTAGCTGTCAAATGGGACAACAGCAGCTACTTTCAGAGGGTTCACGTGAAGATTAAAGATAATGTCTATGAAGCACTTGACAATGTGTGACATGTAACAGGTGCCATAAATGTTAGCTACGGTTACCAGCGACAGCATTCCAAATACCATTCGGGTCCATTTTATCCACACGCAAAATGCTGTAAAGTTTACTAAGGGCTTGCTTCGTAAATCATTTTTGTTTTGCTTAAGAAAGGTAGTACTGAAAACCAGGAAGAGATGATAGGGTATCCTCACCTTCTTACCTGTAACACCGGGTCAGGTTATGGGCCCAGGGCGTTTCTCGCCCATGTAGATACTCCTACCCTTACATTTCACTAAGATACTAAGCTTGGTTAGAAAATAGAGAGCCACAATATTATCCTAAAATGTGGCACTGTCAAAAAAAGGCTTTTTTTTTTTTTTTTTACTGCAAACTCAAGAAATAGAGAATATGAGCATAATGTATTACAATGAAAACTACAAAAAAGTATATAAACTTCCATGAGGTATAAATTTAGCCAAACGGGTATCCTCCTTGAACTGGAATTCTTTCATCTCTCAAGTGTTCGAGGAGGGGGAAGAAAACATATTTGAAGATATGAAGCTCTAAGAAGACCTAATTTTTAAAGCAATGACTTTCAGAGGACATTCTACAACCAAAACAAGTCACTATAACCCTCTTTCTTTCATATATTTTTACTTTTAAACAGAGATCTGATGTCACACACACAAACCCGAGTCACTCTAAGAATCGACAAATTATGTTTCCTAAGCTGAACTGAGGCAGAAAAGGTTAGCATATATTTTAGCAATAATTTCTAGACTTTAAAACCATTTCCTGTCTGATCCTCAGTTAATCAGAACATGAAATTAACTACAACTTGCTCTTTTCCAAAAAAAATTTAAAAAATCAAATTAAACAAGAGTGTATTCTTAGAAGGCTTTGAATTCATATCAAGTCCTGTCCGAATTATTTTCATTGCTAAAAGTCACGTACAGGCACAAACGTAACACTTACTCAGATTTGCGGTCATGGACTCTAAATCTGCTATTAAGCCTGGAAGCTGCTGAAGCTGCTCCTGCAGCTCGATGAGGCTCGTCTTCTTCTTCTCCCAGTGCGCGGACAGCATGACCACCTCGCTGTCCACCAGCTGCAACACGGAGGAGCGAGAGTGAAGCCACACCGGATTTCAGGCGCAAGAAATGACAGTCAGCACGTCGACAGTTGCTCAACGCTAGCTTTAAAGACCCCTCTGCTGACTGCCCCCAACAGGACACCCCAAAGAACACTGACGTTGTTTTCTTTCTGAGAAAAGAACCGACTCACTATTCAGTGCAAAAAACCTCAAATTACTGCTGGTCTCCGTGCATCTTTACCCGGAGAGGAGAAAGTTCAGAAATGACCTCAGAAATCACTTCTAAGTACACCCTACTTTTAAGTAAACTATGTGTTTGAAAATCCAAATCTAGCAGAAAAATAAATAAAAAAACCAACACTAACAACCAAAAAGAAAACAAAAAACAACCCGAAACATGATTACCAGGTAATTATTTGCTTTTTACAAAAGGAATTTTTTTAACACAAAAGTTCCTTGATGCCTTTAGAATGTATAGGATTCAGTTTACACTTCGAGAGGAACACACTGCATAAAGGTAAACAGTGCTTGTCTACGAAGGAACGATTGAGGCAAGTGATCAGTTCCAGAAAAAGGAGAAAAGGATTTATGTCAACAAGGAATTCAGCTGTGAAGGGCTCCTAATAGCAGGGCAGTGACACACCAGACCAGCCTAAAAGAATTCTAACTTCTTCTACTGAGGACTGTGGAAAAGATGACAGTCATTAGTTTCTCTCAGACAATTTTGTTTGGGCTGTAACATGGTGGGAGAGAGGGGACTTAGGATAAGATTTAGGAGGAGCAGGGAGATGTCATCTTCTGAAAACACTGCCAATGGTCAGCAAGAACTGTGAAAGATACCCACATTGGCACAGTAAATACAAAGACTGCAAAATTCATTATCCAATAGAAAATGTAAATTTTGTCTGAAAATCAGAGTTCACAGTTAAAAAAGACAATTTACACATCCCGAGATTACATTTTTTTCAGGAGTTAGAACACGAATACGACAAGTTGTTACTGAATCTCACTAAAGTGACAGAGAACTTTAGAGAAATAAAAACATTGAAACTAGATGCGAAATTACATGTATGTGGTGCTAAGTTGCTTTGGTTTCTACATCATAATGTTCGAGAAATTCTTAACACGGAAACAAAAGAACTGATCTCTGACAGAGAGGGTTAAAGCCACCTGGTTTCCTCGCTCTGTCCCTGGCACTCTGTCCCCACACTGCGGGGACAACCACACCAGCTCTCCAGGCCGTGCCTCCATGGAGCTGGAGAGGGGACACCAACTTTACTCAAGCCGCACCGCTCATTAATTCTGTTTACTTAAAAATGCCTATTGCTGACCTGGTTTATAAAGATCCCTACAGGGAGTCTAAGTAACACTGAGCGATGTTAATACACATGGCTGTGAAGCCAGACGACGGGCACTGAGGCTTGAAACAAGGATCTGTGTTCACAATCTCCTCCCCACCACTTCCTGTTTGGGC
The DNA here is from genome assembly GCA_030068075.1 of Paguma larvata. NCBI lineage: Eukaryota > Metazoa > Chordata > Mammalia > Carnivora > Viverridae > Paguma > Paguma larvata. The sequence continues at coordinate 15,369,900 of CM057829.1, forward strand.
CGTGGGGACGCAACAGTGAACTAAACAGAACAAATTCTGCCCACTCGATGCTGATATCCTGGCAGCAGGTCTCCCAAATTCTCTTGGCTCCGGTTTTTAAACTCTAAAGAAGAAACAATAATTCCTATATCACAGGGCTGATCTGAGGATAAATAATGTTTTTCTGGGTATGTGATGCTTTTTTTTTTTTTTTTTTACAATGTCTGTTAATCTTAACTACCCTGGTTAATTAGGTGAATTTGAAAAATCTAAAACAATTTTTTGATATTAACCATGTCTTACTGAAAACTAAAGTGCAGCATAAATATTAAAACAACTACAATCTAGCTCTTGCCTTCCACAAAACTGAAAATTATATTCTGAATACAGGACATGAGAAGTATACATAGAAAAACCGTATCAGCATACACTAACATGCCGTTTTAATTGGAAAGAATGAGAGACTGAATGGGTTCCCAGAAGTCATTATCACTATTACACACTAAAGCTAAGATATCTTGAGCATCCTCTGTGTGCCAGGCCCTGTGCTAAGCGACTTACGTATATTGTCTCACTTAGAGCGCACGGCAACCTTATAAACTAAGCACTATTATCACCTCCATTTCACAGAGGAGGAAACTGAGGCGTAATGAAGTTACGTCACTTTCCCAAAGGCCACGGTGGACTGAGATCAATCCTATGGAATGTGACACTCAAGCTCATGCCCTTAATCAATATTCTAGGGACTGTGCTCGAGGGGTATGTGAAAGGAAGAAGTGAAAATGCTAGCAAAAGAAAAGGTTCTAAAAGACTCTGACTTCATGATAAGAAATGATCACAAGAAGGCTAATTTCTCCCCCTCTACATAAGCAATTCTGAATAAAACCAGATCTAACACCAGGAAATCAAATTTAAGCAGGAAGACAAACCCGCAGTGCTTCATTCCAAAATTCTTTCCGTTGGGCACTGAAGGCAGAATGAAGACACTAGAAGGAGAATGTCAATGACTGACAAGACGGCAAATACTAGGAGCCGACTGTGTATGACACTCAACAGTTCAGCGCTTTGGGGGTACATAATTTCGTGTGATTTCCAAACTACGGTGTTTGCTAAGCAGGGTAGGCGGTTATGTATGCCATTTTATAGACGAGGAAACTAACAGAGGGACTAAGTGAGGCACCTAAGGTCAACATACTAGCCCAGAAAGTAGGATTTCCCACACGCAGTTCCGTGAACTTTCTACCCCAGCCAGAAGACAGCCACGCAGGAACACACAGAGGTTCTAATTGGTCTAATTAACCAAGCTCACACTTCAAACTGTTAAACCATGAATCTTAAGGGTTCAATCTGAAGGCAAGTAAGTATTTCACAATAATAGGAATCAGAAGAAAACAATGCACCGAGAGTCTAACTTTTCAAAACTGCCCTCGGAGTCTAACCCCTAACATCATCATTAACTATTCATTTATATATTGCTAGAAAGAAAAAAAAATTAAAGAACTTGTTAAAAAAAAAAGTCTGGAAAAGCCTAGACAAACCACAACTGTTCATTTTCTAAGATACTATCGAATTTTAACACCATATAGTAAGAATTAGCTTTAAAATTTAAGCAGAGTATAAAATAATGTGTCAGGAAAAGACTGAATGGTTCCTAAGTGTATTTGCTCTGACAGGTTGAAGCTGTTTGGTTCAAGGCCACCAAAGACACATGAGCAACAGTCTGACAAAATAAACTCATCGTAGGTTAACACTATGCATATTAAAGACTGACATTTTAAATATTTACATGTCTCAACAATACATCAGAGGAATTTAAAATAAATTTTCATGTTTTAAAAATTGCTTTAATGTTTATCTATGTTTAATGTTTATCTATGTTCGAGAGAAAGAGCACACGTGCATGTGAATGTGTGACCGAGCCGGGGAGGGCCAGAGAGAGAGGAAGACAGAGAATCTGAATCAGGTTGCAGGCTCCCAGCTGCCAGCACAGAGCCTGTCGTGGGGCTCGAACCCACAAACCGTAAGATCATGACCCGAGCCGAAGCTGGACGCTTAACTGACTGAGCCACCCATGTGCCCCAATAAATTTTCATTTTTAAAGCTGAGTACTATCTTTCTCGTTTCTGGAAAACAAGACAGGCACTTTTGATCAGATGTGGGTCTTACGATAACTTTATGAATAATTTTAAGAACCTCACATAGCATGAATTCGACAACAAGTCTAACAGGAATTTTGTTCTATATATTTCATTATAAAACACTTCGTACAATTAAAAGAATTCTTTGGTAAAGCTCCTCTACAGAATACGGTCTCCACTGAACACTGCGGGCCGCCCCACGCTGATACGTACAGATGCAGCAGTTCACGAACTGCCCCTGCCGTGTGGCATTTGATATTATGAATAACACTAGAATTTATTCTGTAGATGGGACTGTGTAACTGCCTACGGTTTCAGAAAACCTGCTCGAACGTTCTGGTACAAACCTCCGGGTACACACGTGTTTCACGAATGACTCACAGCTGCGTCTAAGGTATTGCTCTCACCTCCCAGACGGGCTCAACCAGACTTGGGATGATTAGACTGGCCCGGCCTAGGCGCCTCTGAATGCAAGGGGCCTCTGTAATGAATGCGAAGCCGACGTTATCGGAGGAAATCTGAGCCACAGCAGTGTCATCAGGGGAGAGCTGGAGCTGCGGTGCTCTGGAAGTATCCCCAGGAACAGAACCGCTGCTGGAGACGTGTGTGCAACTTGAACTTCTGCCAAGAGCCAACTCACGTCTTCCAATGCGATTGCGGCACTGGATTTATACTCCCTCGGTCTAGTCGGTCCTCATCATGCTTCTTCCCAGGGAAGAAACCAAACCGTCCTCTGCAAGTGACGATCCGCACAGACACTTGAGGCTTAAATTTTGGTAATCTATCAGGTAGAAATTTGTGGTTTCGATTTGTACTTCTCTGATTACTCCAAAACACATTTTCAGGTTTATTGGCCACTCCTATTTTTTCTTCTGTAAAATGCCTGGTCAGAGCTTTTGCTCACTTTTCTATGGGGTTATTACCCCCTTTATATTGGTTTGTATATGTTGTCCATATTTTCCGAACACTTGTCCTCTGTTTTATGAATTGCTTAACTTTTTCATGGTGTTGTTTAATGAGTAGAAGCTTTGATAAAAATTATTAGTAATTTTGGTTGGTGCTTTGTATGCCTTCTTTAAGAAATCTTTCTCGGGGCACACGGGTGGTTCAGTTGGTTAAGTGTCCAACTCTTGATTTCAGGTTGGGTCATGAGCTCATGATTCGTGGGATCGAGCCACGTCGGACTCTGTGCTGACAGCATGGAGCCTGCTTGGGACTCTCCCCTCTCTCCCTCTCTCTTTCTGTGCCCCTCCCCCACTTGTGCTCTCTCTCAAAGTAAATAAACGAACATTAAAATGAAATCTTTCTTTACCCTGAGGTCTTAAAGGTTTTCCACTATTTTCTAAAAGACGTAATTTCTCTTTCACATTTAACTCTCATGGAGCCAAAATTTGAATGAAGGTCTTCAACTACTTTTATGCCGGAGGTTCTACCCCACATAAACACATATGAAGCAATGGAAGTCGTACACATTAGAAGGGAGGAAACAAAACCTACCACTACACAAAACAACTCCCAGGCCCACATACAAATTCCTGGACAAGAGGATTTGGCAAGACAGCCAAATAGGGGATCGATACACCGCGAGTCAAAGAAATACTGCAGGTTTGGGGAGATACATCAGGACGAAGAAGCTATTTTCCACACAAACTTGCTAAATCATTTTACTCTGACTGGATGCTTAATTTTATTGAATCTCTGTATTTAACTGTATGATAGTATACAATTGGCCCCCGGTATTTTCTGCATCTGATGATCATATATTTTTCTTCTTTAATATGTTAATGTGGTCAATTGCATTTATAAGATCTCTAATGTCGGCCTTTGAATCTTGGAGTAAACCTGGTGGACAGGGTTTGGTTTTTATGCATTGCTGGGCTTGGTGTGCCAACACGACCGACCGCACACTGCAGATGTCTGCCAGAGAATGCGTTTTGTTGATCATCCGGCACTCACGGGACGTACACAGCACAATACGAAGTTCTGGCTAATATTTATACAGGAGCACATTGTATATCAGCTTGGCACTCACTTTAAAACAATGTGTGAGAAGATTCTCAAATTATATTTCAAACCCAGTTGTTAGACTATCACAATCGTGTATGAGGAGCATGTCCAAAGCGGAGATGTGTATTGCTGGTGCTGAGAGGCCACGTGACTACACGTAAGCGGCTCTTCAGTAACAATTATGTTAAAAGTCTAGTAATCGGAAAACTATGCTTTAAGCACCTTACATCCTAACAGATTGCTCCCAGGTATAGACAGTTTGCTGGTTTTAAACATATTTAAGCAAGCTGGTTGAGGGTTGTGGGTGACACATCATAACTTTTCCAATTTAGAAAATGGGAAATAGGGGCGCCTGGGTGGCTCAGTCGGTTAAGCGTCTGACTTCAGCTCAGGTCATGATCTTGTGGTTCATGAGTTCGAGCCCCGCGTCAGGCTCTATGCTGACAGCTCAGAGCCTGGAGCTTGCATCTTCAGATTCTGTGTCTCCTTCTCTCTCTCTGCCCTTCTCCCGCTCATGCTCTGTCTCTCTCTCTTAAAAATAAACATTTAAAAAAAAATAGAATATGGGAAATAAGCTACTTGTTAGAGATTCTGCATGGAACATCTGACTTTCAGAAACTGAAGTTAAGGGAGAGATGATGCCTTTGTTTATAATTTCTATCTCTATATTCATGAGTGCGACTGGACCTCAATGTCACTGTCTCATACAGTGTCACGGTCTCACACTTCCCGTGGTGGGTTTCAGTATTAAACTTATTTCAGCCTTGTTAAATGAGCGGGGCACAGTTTCCTGTTTTTCATTTGCTACAAGAGTTGGTCAAACACTGAAATGGTAGATTCCCCAAGTTTGTTAGAACTCCCCTATCTAACTCGGCAGCGCTTTCTGAGCAGAAACAATTTTTAATCACTAATACAATTTCCTATTTCTAATCTGAATTGCTTCTAGAATTCATTCTGGTAAAAACTTCTAGGCTTTTTGCCATTTCATCTAAGTTTTCAAATTTGTCTCAGTTGTTCAGAAACTCGATCTTTTTGCTCTCTGTGGTGTCTGGTGACAGTCTATTCAATTCTTAAAATTGTTTGTTTCTTAATCAATGCCACCAGAGACTTATCTGCTGTATTAGTCTTTTCTACGAACGTTTCACTTTGGGGGCGCCTGGCTGGCTCAGTCGGTAGAGCATGCAACTCTTGATCTCAGGGTTGTGAGTTCAAGTCCCACGCTGGGTGTAGAAATTACTTAAAAATAAATAAAACTTAAAAAAAGAAGAACTTTTCACTGTTTAGTTTCTACTGTATTTTTATATTCTATTTCATTTACTTCTCTTATCTCTATCATCTTTTCCATTCTGTCTTCAAGGTTTATTCCATTCTTTTTCTAGATTCTTAAGTTAGTAATTTACAACACTGTTAGTCTTTCTTTTTTCTCTATAAAACTTCCATCTAAGTGGACTTGAGCAAATTCAACACCTTACACATAAATTTTAAAGTTTCCAATACTGGGTGCTTGGGTGGCTCAGTTGGTTAAGGGTCCGACTTCGGCTCAGGTCATGATCTCACAGTTTGAGTTCAAGCCCCGTGTCAGGCTCTTTGCTGACAGCTCAGAGCCTGGAGCCTGCTTCCAATTCTGTGTCTCGCTCTCTCTCTGCCCTTCCTTGCTCATGCTCTATATCTCCCTCACTCTCTCAAAAAAATAAACATTAAAAAATTTTTTTAAAGTTTTCAATAGTTTTCCTTCTTTGAAACATAAATTATTCATATTTTTTATTTCCAAACCTATGGAATTTTTGCAATTGTTTTCCCGTATTGATTTTCAGCTTCATTTGCAGATCAGAGAATAGTCTATATAACTTTGTTTATACGAAACTTGTTGAGAATTGCTTTACAGTTCAGTAAATGGCCAATTTTTATGCGTTCCAAACATGCTTTAAAGAACCTGTACTTTTTATTTGCTAGGACAGAATTCTACATTTGTCCATCAAGTCAAATTTGTTACTCGCATTATTTAAATCTCCTTTTTCCATATTTCTTTTATCTGTTTTTTTTTCTATTAATTAAGAGAAATGAATTAAAATTCTCCCATTTCGATAATGGATTTATCTATTTTTTTTCCCTTGTAATTCTATTTGTCTTTTATATATTTAGCTTTTCCTATATTGCCTTTCCCTCATTCTTTCTAGAATGTTTATTAGATAAGCTGATCCACATGAAACTCTAACTTTAGAGGGCAAAATTAGTCAATACTGGTAATCTTGCCTGGTTCAACCTAAAGATCTTCTAACTATTCTCTATGAACCCCCCTTTCATGTTTCTCATCTCAGAGACCTTTTCCTGATCTCCGAGATCCCTCCTAAGTAGGTGACTCGTCTACACTGCTATATTCTTTCTTCGTTTGCATACGATTGCTGTTTCAGCACACACTTTGGATTTTTAATGCCACTGACTTTTGAAAGTCGCGTTTGACAAAGTCTTACCCCTCACTCATCTTTTAACCCCCCTTTGATCTCTTTAAAAGACTTTGCATATATTTACTCAGCGGTCTATACCCAACGGCGCACTATCTAACGTCCTTGGAGGTCTCCATCTCACTCTTTGGGTCTGGTGCCTCTCAGACTTTTGAGAATATATTTCTTTGTGTGTTTGCTAATTTGGTTTTTGGAGAGGTGGCAGAAAATTAATCTGTAGGGAAAAAAAAGAAAATTAATCTGTAGCAGTATTGAGGGGCCTAGCTTTACACGGTTTCATCCACGTAGACTTCGTGTTTGTTTCTGTTGGGTGTCAAAGAACACAGTCACCTGTGTTCCCTTTATTCTTAATTCAGTGTTTCCTCGATGATGCAGGAAGCACAGAGTGGGGCCTGTACTTATATGAGGCCAAGACGATGGTAACAAATCCAGAAAAGGGACTGTATTTATGACAAGTTGTTACGAAGACACACAGGTTTCCTTGTTGCCTCCTTTCGTGAACAGGTAGCTTTTTCTTCCTACCTTAACTTTCACTGAAGGACGCAGCCACTTCAAAGATTCAGGAGCTGCGTGGGTCTCAGATCCCGTTCCCCACAAAGTCTCCTTTCTCCATACATCCTGAAGCTTTTATTTTGGTATTTGATCCCAGCTTCCACAGGTTGTTTTTTTTTTTTTTTTTGGTAACCATTCTGATTTCAGTTCTCTTTTTTTTCTTTTGTTTTCTTCTTCTTCTTCCTTTTTTTTTTTTCTTTTTTTTCCTTTTTTGCCCTTTAGGATGTCCCTTTGTTTTTGTGAGCCTAATGCATTAAATAATTTTTAAAATATCTATCCAGCATTTAAGTGTTTTATAGCTACAGGTTTTTCAAAGTTCCTGGTCTGCCTTACTACCAGAAGCCTGCATTCCCCCTTTTCAGTAGTTTCTAAGAGAAATGCTAATGTCTAATTTTCATCACATATATTACTCTTCTTTATGTATCTATTACAGCTTCACAAATTTAGGTGCGTGGTTAAGAAAGTCAGTCTGTGTTAAAAGTCAGAATCACAGAAGTGTTTTTATAAAGAATTAAGTCTGACTGACAACCATAGGACGGAATGTTTAACCTTGGCTAATAAAGCTGTAAGTACGTGTACCAAATACTTTTAATCGCAAGTCGCTTTTATACATTATATACTCTACACACAGTGCCTCAAAATAGTTTGTTCTTTTAAGTGAATTGAGGATGACCTCTGAAACTTTTACATTTATTTGGTAAGCAAATTAATGCTTTTAGGCATCAGACTGAAATTCAAAACATTATACTGAGATAAACCAAATATCTACTCAAGTCATAACTTGAGGATAAAAGTCATAAACTCTCTAAGCTTAACTCAACTTAGGTTTAGATTAGAGAAATTACAAAAATTTAATTTAGGGAGTTTCATAAACACTAAATTCAATTTCAGACATCCTGCAAAAACACTTTAATGCAATTCCAAATTCAATTCCTTAAAACTGAACACTGCAAAAAGAGATTTTTTCCCACAAGATTAGCCTATTCTTTACCTCTCCAGCACTTGCACATTCCTTGGCTCTTCTGTGAAGTGCAGCCCATGTATCTTCATACCTAAAAAAAGCCAAAAAATAATTCTCAATGCAAACCACATGTTAAAAAAAAATACTATCTAAAGTTGAACCTGGAACTCCTATGGTGTCAGGAGAAAAAAAAAAGGCAACTCAAAAAATAATGGTGATATGTCACAAGGACACAGAAGAAACTTGAAGGGCTTCCAACGGCCAAACCCGGGACAATCTGAGCAACAAATTAATAATGGCAGCTATCTGTTATAACTCAAGGAAAAAAACAAACATCCATGAGTTCACAGTGATTTAAGTAAATAACCGAATAAACTCACGGGAGAGAAGGGAAAAGTATTCTCGTAGCAGAATTCCAATTAACAATTGTAGAAAAAAATAGTAAAAATTAAAAATCACCACTTCATAAGCACAACAATAATGGTTTCAGGCAAGAATTCTAATGGATGCTAAAATTAGTGGGTGAAATTAGGAAGAGAAACAAAGTATTTACATAGTCTCAAAGTATCTCCCCACAAGACACTCTTAAATTAAAAAGGAGGTAACAGTGTAGAAATTAGACACTTCCTTAACCAAGTGAACAACAGAAACGAGACGGATAAACGTCACGTGCCTACTAATACGATGCTCTGAGGACACACCGCCGCCTTCTGGTATCCTTGCCAAAACACCACTGACTTGAATTTAACCATGAGAAAACAGCACATAAACCCAAACCGAAGGGTATTTTGCAAAGTAACAAAAAGTACTCTTGGAAAGTGTCGAGGTTATGAAAAACGAAGACTCGGGAACTGTGCCAGATTAATGGAAATGAAGGAGATACAGTGACTAAGTACAATTTATGATCCTGGTCTCCAAATAAGGACATTTGTGCGATAGGTTGATGAAATCTGAATGAGGTCTGTAGGTTATGGGACAGTGTTGAGTTCCTGGTTTTAATTAATCATTGTACTCTTTAACAACTGTATTCAGTAAGAGTACAACTGGTAAAATTATTACCAATAATCTCCAAATACGCAAAGCAATAATTGACGTCATTGAAGGGGGAAATAAACCATTCTCCAATAACAGACACTTCAGTACTTCACTGGTTAAAATGACCAGACAAAAGACAAATAAGAGAGGACCTGAATACCACAACAAACCAACTAGATACGCAGATATATACAGAACATTCTACCCACAGCAGCAGAGTACACATTCTTCTCAAGGGCACATGGGAAATTTCCCAGGACAGATCATTTGCGAGGCCACAAATAACTCTCAAGTGATTTTTTACAGAGGGGTGAATGAGAAATCTCTGAACCTATTGTTCAATTTTGCTCTCAACCTAAAACTGCTCTAAAAAACATTCTCTCTATATATATATGTACACATATTTCTTTTAACAAAAAGAGACATAGATATCATACAATGTATCTTTTGTGACCACAATGGATGAAGTTTGAAATCAATAAGGGACGCAAGAAAAACTGAAAAATTCACAAATCTGTGGAAATTAAAACTTTTAAATAACCAATGAGTCAAAAAAATCATAAATCAGACAGTATTAAGAAATGAATGAAAACAAAACTACAACATACCAAAACTTAAGGACTCAAGAAAAACAGGGCTAAGAGTGAAATTTATAGCTATAAATGCTAACATTAAAAAAGAAGAAAGATCTCAAAATCAACATCCTAACTTCATAACTTACGGAAGTAAAAAAAGAATAAAATGAACCCAAAGCTACCAGAAGGGAGAAAAAGTAAAGATTATGGCAGATAAATAGTGATTAAAAATATTGAGAAAAATCAATGAAATAAAAAATTGGTTCTTTAGAAAGGTTAACAAAATTAAATCTTTAAGTGGACTAAGGAAAAAAAAGACTCAAAATTAGAAACAAAAGTGAGGAAATTACCAATTTTACAGAAATAAATAAGGTTACTATGAGTAACCGTAGGGCAACAAATTGGATAACCCAGATGTAATGGACAAATTTCTAGAAACACAAAACCTACCAAGACTGAATCCCAAAGAAACAGAAAATCTGAAAAGATCCATGATTAGTAAGGAAATTGCATCAGTCACTGAAAATCTCACTCCTGAACAATCAATGAATCAAAGAAATTAAACAGGAAATAAAAATGTACCTTTAAACAAATGAAAATGGAAATACAACATACCAAAACTTACAGGATACAATTCTAAGAGGAAAGTTCATAACAAATGCCTACATTAAGGAGAAAAATCCCAAATAAACAACCTAACTCTACACATTAAGAAACCAGAAAAACAAAGAGAGCCCAAAGTTAGCAGAAGGAAAGAAGTTACAAAGATTAGAGAAAAAAATAAATGAAATAGAGAATAGGAAAACAATAGAAAAGATTAACCAACCTAAGAGTTGATTCTTTGGAAAGACAAAACTTTAGCCTAGGCTAACCATGGAAAAATGACAGAGGACCCAAATCAGCAAAATTATAAATGAGAGAGAAGACGTTACAATTAACACCACGGAAATAGAAAAGATCATAAGAGGGTACTATGAACAATTATACACCAACAAACTGGACAACCTAGGAGAAATGGAAAAATTCCTAGAAACATACAAACTACCATAATGGAATCTGAAAGAAACAGAAAAGTTTGAATAGCAATTACTAGTAAAAAGATTGAATTAGTAATCAAAAATCTCCCAATGAAAGAAAAGCCCAGCATGAGATGACTTCACTGGTGAATTTCACTAAACATTTCAAGAAGAATCAATGACAATCCTTTTCAAACTCTTCCAAAAAACTGAAAAGGAATGCTCCCAAACTCATTTCGGGAGGCGAGCAGTACCCTGAAACCAAAGCCAGAAAAGGACACAATCAGAAATCTACAGACCAATATCGCCGATGAAGAGATGAACGTAAAAACTCTAAATAAAATACCAGCAAGTTGAATTCGGCAGCACATTCAAAGAATCATTTGCCATGGTCAAGTAGGATTTATACCTGGGATAAAAAGATGGTTCAGTCTCTACTAATCAATGTGATATACCACATTAATAGAACTGAAAAAATATCATATGATCATCTCAATAGATGCAGAAAAAGCAGTAGACAAAATTCAACATGTGTTCATGATAAAAACTATTAACAAATTATATACAAAATAACTCAACATAATAAAAGCCATATATAAGCTCACCACTAACATCATACTCACTGGTGAAAGGCTGGAAGTTTTCCTCTAAGATTGGCAACAAGACAAGGGTCTCACTCTCACCATTCCTCTTCAACACAGTACTAGAAGTCCTTGCCAGAGCAGTCAGACATGAAATACAAGGTAACTGAATTGGAATAAGTAGAATTGTCTCTATTTGCAGATGATATAATTTTATATATAGAAAATCCTAAAGACTGCACCAAAAAAAAAAACCTGTTAGATCTAACCAACAAACTCAATAAAGCTGCAGGATACAAAATTAACATACAAAATAAAGCTGCAGGATACAAAATTAACATACATATAGCATTTCTATATAGTAACAACGAATTATCTGAAAAATAAAATGATCCCATTTAAAACAGCATCGAAAACAATAAAATAGTTGGGAATAAACTTAACCAAGAAGGGGAAAGATCTCTACTCTGAACGGTAGAAGATAATGCTGTGAGAAATCAAAGATGAAAATAAATGGAAAGGTATCCCATGTTCATAGACCTGGAAAATATTTTTTTTTTTAATTCTTTTTTTTTTTTTTAACGTTTATTTATTTTTGAGAGACATAGAGACAGAATATGAGCAGGGGAAGGGCAGAGAGAGAGGGAGACACAGAATCCGAAGCAGGCTCCAGGCTCTGAGCCATCAGCACAGAGCCCGACGTGGGGCTTGAACCCACAGACCGTGAGATCATGACCCGAGCCGAAGTCGGCCGCCCAACCAACTGAGCCACCCAGGTGCCCCGGAAAATATGTTAAAATGTCAATACTACCAAAAGCTATCCATAGACTCAATGCAGTCCCTATCGAGATTCCAATGACATTTTTTTAAAGTAGAAAAAGCAATCCTAAAATTTATATGGAATCACAAAGACCCCAAATAGCCAAAGCAATCCTAAGAAACAAGAATAAAGAGTGAGGCATCACATTTCCTGATTTCAAGCTATACCCCAGAGCTACGGCAATCAAAACAGTCTGGAACTGGCCTAAAAACAAACAGATCAATGGAACAGAACAGAACAGAATAGAAAGTCCAGAAATAACCCCAAGCATATATAGTCAACTAATATTTGACGAAGGAGCCAAGAATACTCAATGGAAAAGACAGTCTCTTCAATACGTGGTCCTAGGAAAATGGGATATTCACATGTAAAATAATGAAACTATATCCCTATCTTATACCTCTCACAAAAATTAACTCAAAATGGATTAAAGACTTAAATATAAGACCTGAAACTATGAAAGTCCTAGAAGAAAACACAGGTAAAAAGTTCCATGACATGGGTCTTGGCAATGGTTTTTTGGCTATAAAACCTAAAGTACAAGCAACAAAAAGAAGTGGGAATATATCAAAATAAAGAGCTTCTGCAGAGCAAAAGAAATCACAAAGTGAAAAGACAGCCTAATGGGGAAAAAATATTTCCAAACCATGTATCTGATAAAAGGTTAATATCCAAAATATAAAGGAACACATACAATTCGATACCCAAAAAACCCAAATAATCCACTTTTTAAAATGTACAAAAGATGTCACTAGGCATTTTTCCAACGAGATATGAATGGCTAACAAATGAAAAGATGCTCAACATCACTGATTATGACACAAATCAAAACCACAAGGAATTGCCCCCCACCTGTTTGGATGGCTATCATCAAAAAGATACAACAAATGCTGGTGAGCACGCTGAGAAAAAGAAACCCTCAGCTGCACTGCCGGTGGGGCTGTAAACAGGTATAGCCACTATGGAAAACATAACGGAGGATCCTTAAAAAATTAAAAACAGAAATAGCACAAGATCCAGCAATCCCACTTGTGGGTATTTATCCAAAGGAAACAACAACACTAACGCAAAAAGGTATCTGCATTCCCACGTTCGCAGTGGCATTATTTACAACAGCCAAAACATGGAAACAGTCTAGGCCTCCAAAGATGGATGAGTGCTGTATGTGTGTATACACACACACACACACACACACACACACACACACACACATATATACATACACACAGACACACATATATATATAAACAATGGAATATTATTTAGCCATAAAAAATGAGGAAACCCTGCCATTTGTGACAGCATGAATGGACTTTGAGGGCATTATGCTAAGTGAAGTGAAATAAATCAAAGACAAATGCGTGATCTCACTTATATGCAGAATAAAAAAAAATCCAAAGTCAGAAAGAGAGATCAGATATGTGGCTACCAGAGGCAGAGAGTGGAGTAGGAGGGAATGGGAGGAAGGTGGTCAGAAAGTATAAACTTCCAGTTATAAGTACTAGGAATGTACTGTACAACAGGATGAGTATAGTAACACTGACATATGATACATATGAAAGTTAACAGTTCTCATTATAGGAAAAATTTTTCTTTTTTTGCTCTTTTCGTTTTATCTCTATGAGATGATGGATGTTAACTCATTGTCATGATCATTTCACAATACATGTAAATCAAACCGCTATACTGTACACCTCAAACTTATACAGTGACATATCTAATTATATCTCAATAAAACTGGAGAAAAAAATTTTTTACACCTCCCCAAAAAAGAAAAGCCTGGGTCCCGATGATTTCCCTGATGAATTCCGCCAAACATTTAAAAAACACCAAACCATCTCAAACTCTTACAAAAACACCGAACAGGAGGGAATACCCCCTAATTCTAAGGCCGGCACTGCCCTGATCCCTAAGCCAGACGAAGACACTACAAGAAAACTACATCTCCCATATAAATGCTCCTCCAAACTGAATTCAGCAGCATACTGAAAGGATTATATACCATGACCCATGGGGATTGTTTCCTAGAATTCAAACATGGTTCCACATATGAAAACTGATCAATGTAAGAGACCGCAGTAATAAACTCAAGGGAAATAAATACACAACTTCAATTGATGCTGAAAAAGCATTTGACGAAAGTTAATACGCTTTCATGATAAAAACTCAAAAAACAAGGAATAAAAGGAAATAATGTAAACGTAATAAAACCATGTATGAAAAACCCACAGCTACCATCATACTTGATGGCAAAAAATTAAAAGCTTCTCTTCTAAGATCACAAACAAGACGAAGATGACTGCTTTTGCTAATTCTGTTCAACATAGTACTGGAAGCTCCAGCCAGAGCAATTAGGTAAAAAAAAGAAATAGAAGGCATTGAATTGGAAGGAAAGAAGTAAAATTATGTTTGCTGATGATATAATCTTACACGTAGAAAAGCCTAGGGATGCCACAAAAACAAACTCTGTTAGAATACACAGATTCAGCCACGTAGCAGAATACAAAACCAACACACAAAGGCAGTCACATTTCTGTACACTGACAAGGAAGATTCAAAAAAGAAATTTAAAAATTCTGTTTATAATAGCATTAAAAAAATTTACGATTTAACCAAGAAGATGAAAGACTAGTACAATGAAAAGTACAAAATATTTCTCAAAGACATTAAAGAAGTCATAAATAATTGGAAAGATATTCCATGTTCATGTGCTGGAAGACTAATATCATTAAGATGTGTCAATAATAACAAAGTAATCTATAAGTATTTAATGCCGTCTCTATCAAAATCCCAATGACATTTTTTGTAGAAGCAGAAAAAAAATCCATCATAAAATTCATATGGAGTCTCAAAGGACCCTGAATAGCCAAAACCACCTTGACAAGAAGAACAAAGTTGGAAGACTCACACTTCCTGATTTCAAAACTCACTACATGGGTACCTGGGTGGTTCACCTGGTTAAGCATTTGACTCGTGATTTCAGCTCAGGCACGATCTCGTGGTTTGTGGCATCAAGCCCCGCAGCAGGCTCTGCATTGACAGCATGGAGCCTGCTTGGGATTCTCTCTTCCTCTCTCTCCGCCCCTCTCCCACTCGTGCTGTCTCTCTCACTCTCAAAATAAATATATAAACTTAAAAAAAAATACAAAGCTACAGTAATCAAAACAGTGTACCACTGTTATAAAAATGGATATCTAGACCAATGAAATAGCCCAGAAATAAACCCTCACGTACATGGTCAAATAACTTTCAACAAGGTTTGCAAGACCATGCGATGGGGAAAGGAGAGTCTTTACAACAAACGCAGCTAGGAGGACTGGAGATCCCCATGTGAAATAAGGAAGGTGGGCCCTTACTTAACGTCACATACAAAAATTAACAAAATGGATCAAAAATCCAAACATAAGCACTGAAGTATAAAAGTCTTAGGAAAAAACATAGGGAAAGCTTCCTGACATTGGATTTGGCAATGATATCTTGGATATGACACCACAGGCACAAAAACTAGACAAACCAGACTTCATCAAAATTAAAAGATTTTGTGCAGCAAAGAACACAGAATAAAAAGGCAACCAGCAGGATGGGAGAAAATATTTGCAAATCACATATCTGATATAAGATTAATATCCAGATGCATACTGAACTCCTAAAGCTCAGTAACAACAAAAAACCATCCTATCTAAAAATGGGCAAACAGACATTTTTCTAAAGATATCTAAAAACCCAATAAGCACATGAAAAGATGCTCACAACCATCAACATTAGGGAAATACAAATCAAAACCACAATGAGATACCACTTTGCACCAATGAGAAAGGCTGTTAAAAACAAACAAACAAACAAACCCAAACAGAAAATAACAAGTTTTGGTGAGGCAATGGATAAATGGGAGTGCTGTGCACAGCTGGTGAGAACGTAAAATCGCGTGGCTGCTATCTAAATAACAGAGCGGTTCTTCAAAAAATTAAAAATAGAATGACTATACGATCCAGCAATTCTGAGTATATACCCAAAAAACCTGAAAGGAGGGTCTGGAAGAGAGATTTGCACACTCATGTTCACAGCAGCCTTACTCGCGATAGCCAAAAGGTGGAAGCAGCCTGCGTGTTCGTTAATAGATGAACGGATAAACAAAATACAGTATATGCTTATAATGAAACATTAATCAGCCTTAAAAAGAAAATTCTGGCATATGCTTGAGCACGGATAAATCTTGAAAACAGCAAGCTAAGGGAAATAAGCCAGCCACAAAAAGACAAATACTATATGAGTTCACTTCTATGAGGTACCTAGAGTAGTCAAACTCATAGAAAGTCGAATGACGGTCACCAGAGACAAGGAAGGGGCAAAGGGGAACTGTTGTTTAACGGGTACAGAGTTTCGGTTTTGCAGGATGGAAAGTTTGCAGGATGCATAACGATGTGAATGTACGCACCACTATTGAGCTGCACACTTACAAACAGTTAAGATGGTGAATTTTGTTGTGTTATTTTACCACAATTTTTACATTAAAAAATTGTAACACAGAGATCCGCTATTTAAAATGGTCTTTCCTCCACTTCGTATTAGTTCTAAAGAGAAAACACTGTGTTTCAACGCACTGAATGAACATATTATAGGCCTCTTCCTATGGCTGTAAATTTTCATACTAAGCCCCAAAACGTACTCCCTTCCAAAAACCTACCACACACGAAAGTCTAGGCTTCTAAAATTAATCTTTCAATGAAGTTCATTCACCTGAATCACTAGATTAAAAAAAGATAAAATGTCAACAGTACACCACTGATTAATTTTTACTGTACCTTCTTTCATGATCACTTATGCTTTTCACTCAACAAAACCAAGCAAGAAGTTAATATCAAATTAAGCACTTTTGAGAAGAGAAAAAAATCTCTAGATTTAGCAACCATAAAAGGAAAGCCAGTAAAGAGCTAGAAAAGAGAAAGCAAAATGCAGGTACAGGAGACTGTGTCTTAATAAACGCAGATCGGGAGACGGAGACCTTGGGCTGCACACGTCTTCGCCACGCATCTGTTAGCGGGCACGTAATTAAGTTCGGAACGGCAGCTAACATACTTAAACCACGTCTTTATTTTTGTAACAGCTATGTTGAAGTAGTTCACACACCATAAAGCACATCGTTTTAAAGTATAGAATTCAGCAGTTCACACCGTTGGGTAACTGTCGCTACCATCTAATTCCAAAGCATTGTCATCGCCCCAAAGAGAAACCCCACTCTCATTCGCGGTCACTGCTCACCCCACCTCCCCTCCCCTGCCCGCAATCCTTGACAACCACTAATCTATCTGTCTCTACGGATGTGCCTCTTCTGGACACTTTATATAAACGGAATCACAAAATACATGACTTTTGTGTTAGTTCCTCTTGCCTAACATACTGTTTCTAGGTCTCATCCACACTGCAGCCTGTATCAGCACTCCGTTACTTCCTGTGGCTGAATATACACTCCCCAGCTGAAGATCTGTGTTCTTTCTACTTTCCGGCCGCTGTAGTTCTGCTTTATGAATAACACTGCTAGGTACATTTGCGTACACATTTTTATACAGATGTGAGTTTTATAGCTCTCTTGGTGTGAAACTGCCAGGTCACATGGTAATTCTACGATTAACTTTGCAAAGAAACCACCCAAACCATTTTCCAAGGAGCTGCGCCATTTTACCCATTCCTACCCGCAACGCAAAGGAGTTCTATTTCTCCACACCCTTGACAAAGCTCGCCATTGCCTTTCTGATGAGGCCATGCTAGTGGCTGTGAGGTGGTATCTCTCTGTGGTCCTGATTAGCATCACAAATGATGTTGAGCATCCTTTCATGTGACTACTGGCCATTTATATCTTCTTTAGACAACTATCTACTCAAACCTTTTGCCTATTCTTCATTGGGTTGTTTTTTGTTGTTGTTGTTGAGTTATCGAAGTCTAGATTCAAGTCCCTCAGCAGATACATGACTTGCAAATATTTCTCTCATTCCATGGATGATTTCACTTTCTTGATGGGTTCTTTGAAGTACATAAGTTTTTAATTTTTATCAAGTCCAATTTATCTATTTTTTTCATTGCTTATGCTTTTGTTGCCGTATCTAAGAAAATCATGCATCTTAATATTAATCTGCATGCCAACAGGAGAGGAGTAGAGAAGAAATGGTATAAAATTAAAAATTTAAGAGAATTATCAAGGACTCAAATTCAAGATCAATTTTTCTTGCAAAAGAAAAACCAGAAACATAATAAATACACATAATCAAGCATTGACGAGCAAATAGTGACCAATCTGCTCAAAGTCTGAATGGCCTTCGCACTAATCAATGAAAAGTAAAAACCCCTCAGGGAAATGAACAAGTAAGTAATTTCTAATCACCATTTTGGGTAAGATTTAGTTGTTTTGCATTTTCTATTTACAAAATTATAAAATATTTTTTGGCAACAGAATAGTCAGAAGCATAATTTTGTTACTTAAATGTAACGCTTACCTGCTAAGTAATTCTAGTCCAGCAGAGTACTTTGGCAAATGTGGAACAGTCCTGCCAAAAGAATAAAAAATAAAAAACAACAACACTTATTTTATTAAAATTGTTTCTGATTTAGGCCAACTAAAAAAAAAAAAACCACCTACATGTGATGATTTTGACATTATAATTATGTGACATGTTTTTAAATTACTAATGACAGTTTACCTAAACTTTAGAGAAATATACTGTTTTATTTCACAATTCAAATACTGTACGGGCACCTGGGGGGCTCAGTCTGTTGAGCGTCTGACTTCAGCTCAGGTCATGATCTCAGGGTTCGTGAGTTTGAGCCCTGCATCAGGATCCCTGCTGACAGCTCGGAGCCCGCTTGGGACTCCATCCCCCTCTCTTTCTGTCCCTCCTCCACTCATGCTTGTGTGTGCGTGTGTGCTCTCTCTTCTCCCTCTCAAAATAAATATTTAGAAAAAATTAAAATAAAATACTGTAATAGTATTTGCCCTACAGATTATTCTTAGCATAAAATACAACAAATACTTCAATAAAATGCTTGGTAAAAAATTTTTTTTTAAAAAGCTTATAGGGGCGCCTGGGTGGTTCTGTCGGTTAACCGGCCGACTTCAACTCAGGTCATGATCTCGCAGTCTGTGAGTTCGAGCCCCGCGTCGGGCTCTGTGCTGACAGCTTAAAGCCTGGAGCCTGCTTCAGATTCTGTGTCTCCCTCTCTCTCTGCCCTTCCCCTGCTCATACTCTGTCTCTATGTCTGTCAAAAATAAATAAACGTTAAAAAAAAAAAAAAAAAGCTTATAATCTTAGGGCTTCTGGGTGGCTCAGTTAAGTGTCCAACTCTGGCTCAGGTCACAATCTCACAGTTCATAGCTTTGAGCCCCGCATCGGGCTCTGTGCTGACAGCTCAGAGCCTGGCGCCCGCTTTGGATTCTGTGTCTCCTTCTCTCTCTACCCTTCCTCTACTTGTGCTCTGTCTCTCAAAAGTGAACAAACATTAAAAAATAATTTAAAAAATAATAAAAAGCTCATAATCTCTAGATTGAAAGTGAAATTTGGTCATGTTTCACTTTTTAAAAAAAAAATGAAAAACTTGTGCAACTACCACTGGTTTTCAGACACAACAGGTGGCACAGCGAGCGAGGCTCCCTTCCCAAGTACTGTTTCATTATTAATCTGCTTCTCAATAATGCAGAACTTTTACTTTGGCCTTAATATATAGAAAAGATTCATTGTGATCAAACAATAACATAACCACTGGTTGTCCTAGAATAACACAACTACATCCCACCATTTTCTCAACCATTTTACAATTTTATCAGAGAATTTCCAGTGTTAACAAAATTTAGAAATAATCAGATTGCCATCAAATGCACTCAACAAATGCAAAATTCATTAAAGTTATAATAGTATTACAACAGAGCCCCAACGTCATATGAAATTTCCATCGCAGGAAATTAACTCTTAGCACAGGCTTACCTTGGTTTGCTTTTCACTTTAGCTTCTCTTGACTTGTCACTTAAAGTCTTCAGCCTGTAATTCAACAAGGATAAAATATCAATCTTTACAGGTTAAGAGATTTTTTTCAACCATAAATTTCATAGCTGCCAAAATTTGAGGTCAGATAAGCTAATTATTTTTTAGCAAGAATTAAGCACCTCTACAGACAAGTATTTGAGTGTTTACCGTTAAGTCAGACACCCGAAACAGAACATCTGAAGCAAGCACCTTTATACTTTTTCTTGCCCCCATCCCTACTGTAGAAACAATCCCTAAGTGTGATGGGACTAGAGAAACGTCGCTTACCTGCATTATCAGAAAAAGCAGCAGCCCGCACGGGTGAATGTGACAGGTAACAAAGAAAGCTCTGCAGCATATTTTATTAAGCAGATACTACACCGGGCACTCGAAGCTCTTTAAGTCCCAACATTCTGTGAAATTGTAGGCATTGATAAAAAGCTTTCTAAAATATATTACAAACCCTTCTCATTGAAGAGGACTTGATACACTCTACTTAACATTTTCCGCTAACTCCGGGTCATTTTTATGAATACCACCAATTCCATGTTGTGGCAAAACCACCGTCTCCTCAGACGTTTCTGAGCTAAGACCGCTCTTCGCTTGCCAACGTGAAACCAGTCTACGGCGATCCCCGTCTGTCTGGGAACCCGGGTCTATTTTTTTTCTAAATTTAAAGGCGCTACCTCCACCACTGGTCGTTTGGTTATCTGTGATAACTTCCGGCTTCTGCTGGCTACTTAACTACTGCAGCCTCCTCCCTCCCTATTCGCTTTTTTACTTTTTAAAACTAATGTCCTTACTTATATTTTGAGGGCGTGGGAGGGACAGAGAGAGAGACTCCCAAGCCGGCTCTGTGCTGTCAGCAGGGAGCCCGACCCAGGGCTCCAACTCGCGAACCCTGAGGTCATGACCTGAGCTGAGATCAAGAGTCGGATGCTTACCCTACTGAGTCACCCAGGCGCCCCCTATTTGGCTTTTTTAAATTATTGAGCTAGAAAGAAGATGAATGGGCTAGAAAATGCACAGAATAATAAATTAAATAGGCTCATCTCTCCATATAATATGAAGTTCACGGACTGTATACAATTTATTTTTGCTTCATTGGCCCATTTCCTTTTGGCTGTCTGCTCTGTACCATACAAGAGAGGCTGCCAAAAAGTGAGTGCTAAATCATGAGCTGGTCTCATATGAAATGAGATACTGCTGTATCTCCATGGGGGCACTTCAACAAACACTTGTTTCTAAACAGAGTCTGAAACACAGACCACGGTACCACCAGTAGCCCCTAAAAAGCCTTTGGTGAAACCAGAAATAGGTGTGCCTTCCTCAGGGCGCTTTGCTGCTCGCAGCCAGAAACTGCCCTAACCTACAAGCTGGCTCTCCTGCGAACGCCCCAAGCCTGCATAGTTCGCACGTCTTGACACAGGACTAGAGCTCTGTTGATAACGCCCGGCTAAGTACCAGAAAGGGACTTTTTTTTTTTTAAACAAAGTGGAATGCCAATTTCATACAAAAAAATGTTTATTACTCTATGTTGTTTCTCAGAAGGTAAGAGAGTGGGGAGATGAACTTTCCTACATTGTTAAAAACACTCTGCAATCTCTTTAATAAAAAACTCACTTGTATAGACCTCCCCAGATGAGTCTAGGGAGCTGTATTTAAAGTCTAAACCGTCCTACGGAAACAATATAAACTTCCAAGCTTGTTGGCAACTGGTAAGTCCAGTTTAAGCTAAGATTAGGCAAGGACTAGGACCAGCCTCTCTCACAGCTCCGCTCCATCCCGTCCACTCCGGAATCTGGGAAAGGCGCTTCGCTGTGACATCCCAGGGAGAATTACACTAGGGTGGCAATCCACAGCAGGACGTTGTACTCGCTGTGATTCTGGTATTCTTTTTAGGGATTCAGGACAATTGCATATAGTGAGGCGGACAAGGATACGGCAAGGAAACTGTTAAGATCCTCTTTGGACCATTCTTATTATATGGTCTAGCAAATGTGGAGGCTGGTATTGCAAAATATTTATTTATTTTTTAATTTTTTAAAATATTTTTGAGAGAGAGAGAGAGAGAGAGAGCGCGCATGCGCATGAGTGGGGAAGGGGTAGAGAGAGAGAGGAAGACACAGAATCCGAAGCAGGCTCCAAGCTCTGAGCTGTCAGCACAGAGCCCGACGCGGAGTTCGAACCCACGGAACTGTAAGATCATGACCTGAGCCGAAGTCGGTCGCTTAACCGACTGAGCCACCCAGGTGCCCCCTCAAATATTTATTCCTGATATAAACTTATATCTTCTCAATTATATCAAATTTGGGGTGTTCTTCTGCATCCCCCGCAAAAAAAAAAAAAAAAAGAAACAAAAAATTAGTTTAGAATAAAAGAGAAAGAATGAATGTTCCAGGCAGCTGAAAATAAAACTGTTGGGTCAGTAAGAGCTTCTCCATGTGGCTCCTTAACAACCATCTGCTCTAAAATTGGCCCTTGACCAAATGTAAGGTGTGTAACTTACGTGATCTGGATTTGAACAAATCGACTGTAAAAAGGCATTTCTAAGAACCAGGAAATTTGATTATGGATAATTGATAATATCAAAGAATTAGTGTTAATTCAGTTAGGTATGATGTTAGCACTGAATGTATTTAATGTCTATATTTTTAAATTTTTTTTAATTTTTTTTTTTTTTTTTTTTTAGAGAGATAGAGACAGACAGAGCATGAGCAGTGGAGGGGCAGAATCCAAAGGGGGAGAGGGAGACACAGAGTCCAAAGCAGGATCCAGGCTCCGAGCTGTCAGCACAGAGCCCGATGCGGGGCTCGAACTCACGAACCATGAGGTCATGACCTGAGCCGAAGTCAGATGCCCAACTGACTGAGCCACCCAAGAGCCCGTGTATTTTTTTTAGAGATGCAAACTGATGTAGGAGAGATGTAACAGACAAACCTAAGATTTATCTTATAACTATGGAAGAGGCAAAGCAAATGTGGCAATAGTTGCCAAATGTTGAATGTGAAAAACGGGGCTCACTTTGTTATTCTATTTTTTAATGTCTGAAATTCTGTAAAAACATTTTTGTAATAAACAGTCTTTTATATTCATCTCTTCTCATCACACTTTCTCCACATAAATCATCTGTGTGCCAAAATTTAGAACAGAAACTGATGGAAAAAACAAAGTACCTCCACGGAGGTGGAAAACAGTGAAGAAAGTTGAAGAGAAGAACACATAAAGGGTTACGATGACTTATTCTTACTTTGAGTTGAGAAAGAATAAGGTCGGGTGTGTCTGTCTGTGTATATGTCTAATAATACATATATATGCACATATATACATACACACGTATATATATATTTTTTAAGGTCAGGTATATTTAACAAGTAACTAAAAAAGCAAAAAGTTCCTTTCTGAAATACATCCTCAAAGCTCAGAACTCAACTAAAGGTAACTTACTGTTTTTATTGTGCAATAATTCTACTTAAAGCTTCCCACGGTGATTCCAGGCTGAGAACAACCCGCTAATGAAAGCTATTTAATGTCCCACAATGTTATGACACACTAAGAAGGAAATTCTGAGCCAGGTGTAATACCCCGGTGTCCTCACGTATAAAATGGTATTACATTGACCATAATAATTTGCCACAGGAATTAAATACAATTCCAGATACGACTTTGGCAGCATTCTGTAAACAGAGCTAACTCAAACGAAAAGTATGATAAAAATGATCTCCACCAAGAAAGGTAAGGAACTAGATACATGATCAGGCCAAGGTGAAATAAAGTCGAGATTCCTATAAAAGGTTTCCCTGCCGCTCCCAATCTTCCGAATCCCACACAAGCCCCAGGAAGACAGCAGTGCCGCTAAGTGCCTGTCACCAAGTTAGACTTAAGTGAGCCTGAGAATTATCTTCTACCGAGAGCAACTAATCCATACTTTTGCGTTCAAAGCAGTAAACCTCAAATTTACCCGAACACTTCATTATTTTTAGATTGTTCTAAAATTTCACTTGATTTGAGACTAGCACGCTTATTTTTTTTTAAGCTTGGCAGAAAACTATTAAAAATGGAGGTGATTAGCAAAACGGCCCCACGATGGGTCTAAAAAGTAGAGAAGCAGAGCGATCTATGGAGCGCTCCCCTGAACGACGGGCAGAAAATGTGCTTTCTCCCGCTCACCCGGCCTCACGGGGTGACCTTAATGGCATTCCATTTAGCTGCACTTCAACTTCCTACTCGGCCGACCTCATCGGCCTTCGTGATTGCTGCAGGACACCACCAAAAACGTATTAATGAGCACATTTTTGTCATTAAGGTACAATTCCTTCAGAGTTCACGTCGCCATTATTCTGACTTTAAATTCTGCTTGCAAATCCAAGTCCAAGCTATTCTATTTTCCTGTTAATGTTTATCATACTTTAAAAAACAAAAAACAAGATCACGGGAACACAGCGTGGACCATCCTTAAAAGTACACGTGACCCCTAAGCTCTGAAGCCCGAGAGCCACACAAAAGCTGCACAAACCCAGGAGAGGGAGGGGAATTCAGGCTCTCTCTACCCTAATTAACCCCCAACCCACCATGTCCGTTCTGACTCGTCTCCTCAGGGTTTCTTAAATGTCCGATTGCTTCTTGGATGTCAAGCCTTAAGTTACCTCTCAACGAGTTCACTGTCTTCACTGTCGACTCCTCCTCTCTCAGGACTATTCTAAAATCCTTTTTGTTTGTAAATGACATCATTTATCTAAGATCCTTCAAAGTCAGCCTCCCCCATTTCCCCACCCTTTTCACTTCCTCCCTGCCCCCGTTTACAGATTCACCCAGGGCCGTCCCGCCCACTGGCTTGTTAAATTCCGACCAGCACGGCCGGATCATCTCTCCCCTGGCCCACAACTACAGCCTCTGGAATATTCTCCGGCTCCACATCTCCAGCCCTGCTGTCACAGCGCCCCTCAAACTTCTCCCAGAAACACAGGCAGGCTCCTGCTACTCCCTCCACAAAAACCTTCAATAAGCCAGGAGCACCCTGCAGCACGTGGCAACCCGCCTCGTCTCCAAGCCCCTTCACCTGCCTTACTGTTGGAGACCTGTGATGACGCTCTAAGTAGCCTGCCTCCCATCCGAGGCGGAACGGAATGAACCCGGGGACGGTATTTGCTATCGGCTGTGTTCTCTGCCCCCTCCCTGCTCCCAGAAGGGTGCCTGTCACAGAGTCAGTGCTCAGTAAGTGCGTGATAAATGAATTAACTGAGCGGAGCACCTGAAGAGCCTCGGTTAGTCACTAACCTTCCCTCCCAGCTTCTTCTCCCACGGCTGCTTCCGTCTCGGAAGTGCCCCCACCCCAATCCATTACAACCCCTCCTCAGTCCTCGGGGCCCAGTCGAGAAGCCTCTTTGTCTCTGAAGCCTTCTGTAAATGCATCTGAATTAATGACTCTTTTCCTCTGGGCTCTCACATGTATTGCGTGTGTGTGTGTGTGTGTGTGTGTGTGTGTGTGTATGTATGTATGTATATTTTTTTCTTTTTTAAGATTTTATTTTTAAGTGAGTTCTACACCCAACGCAGGGCTCGAAGCCACAACCCTGAGATCATGTGCTGCACGCTCCGTCGGCGCCCCCGACCCGTATCTTTACTGCTCAGTTCCTCCCACTCCCCCGACGCTGTCCCAGTCTACAGCATCCAGAGAGCAGAGACCCTTTTAGTCCACTTTGTGGCCCCAGGATCTAGCCCAGGATACAGATGCTAACTAGTAAAGAAAGTCGGGCGTGTAGCCTCTTAAATCTTTTTTTAATAAAATGAAAAAAGGTCCCATGACAAAGGACACTTCTTGAGTGCATCTGACACTTAGTAGGAACTCACTGGTTATTAAACCAGGTTGAATACTGAGATTTTTCTTATCCTGCTTATTAAAAAGGTGAGTAATCCTGGAAGAGTCAAAATTTGAGGCAAAATCTCGCCATTCTACAACACTGTGAATTAGATTATTAGATCCTCTCCCTTGAGCAGGTTTGACACCACAGGAGGGAAGCGGAGAAAATGAGGCTGCCGTCAGCAGGGGGAAAACAACAATTCGAGGTTTCTAGGCCTTCTCACTAGAACCCACAGCGTCACAAACCGGAAACGCCAGGCGGTGACAGGCAGCCGTAAACCTTCAGTAAATCTGATTTTCAGTTCCCGGAGGGTTCTGTGTGCCTGATTCCTTCATCCTGAGGCTTCTGGTCCTAACAGCTCACAAGGTAAAAATCAAAGACTAGAGTGGATCTGAGGTGTGTGCTTCCGTGTATCATCCAAAAGTTTCCCTCGGAGCTCAAGCCAATCCTTAAAAAGTGGCTGTTTTATAGAGGCGCCTGGGTGGCTCATTTGATTAAGCATCCGACTTTGGCTCAGGTCATGATCTCACGGTTTGTGAGTTCAAGTCCCATGTCGGGCTCCGTGCTGACAGCTCAGAGCCTGGAGCCTGCTTCGGATTCTGTGTCTCCCTCTCTCTCTGCCCCTCTCCCTGCTCACACTCTCTCTGTCTCTCGAAAATAAACAAACATTAAAAAAATTTAAAAAGTGGGTGTTCTACGTGAACTCCCCAAAAGGCTCTAAGAGCTCTGAGTAAGTTAAAAAATTAAGACTAACTTAGGTGAGGGGAAGAGGGTGAGGCCCAGAACCAAGCCCCTCACTCCCGAGACCCTTGGGGCCAGCCAGCCACCTGCTTACATCAGAAAGAACAATATAACTTCCGGATTTATCTCAATTTTGACATAACTGTTATGATAAGTAAAAATTTATGAAAATTTATAAAAAAGACCCCAAGTCCATGGACAACGTAGAGTCCCCAGCAGGCCACCAGCATCTCTGGCCACTATCCCTTCATTAGAAAAAGGTGTATTTCGAAGTCTGAATGGAAGGTGAAAATTCATTGTGTTCATCGGACATGCTTGTATCACTAATGGGACATTCTCCTGTGAGACTGATAAAGGTAATTCTATTTCACTTAGAAAAAAGAAAGTAAAAGTAAATTGGTCATTTAAGGTCTAGTTTCATGAATCCTCAGAAGTTGACACCGAGCAGAAAAGCTGAGAGGACACCTCTGTGGGTGACTGTGAAGAGCAACACCAGAAACACCGCAGGAACTCAGAAAACGCACCGGGCCTTCCTTCCGCTCAGTCCCTGGGGCAACCCAACACTGGAAGTTTCCCATCATTTCAGAAGCCAGCCGCTTTGGTTTCTATATGCGTTAACGCCAAGGGTTCTGCAAGTGTGTGGGGCTCGATCTGATGGTTTGGGGAGCCGAGGGCCATGTCCCTTTCACCTCTGGATCCCTCAGTGCCTCCGTGCAATATAGACGCGGCTGTGTCTAATTTCATCTTTCCTCAGCCAGGTAAAATATTCAACTATGTCAAGCAGGCTGATCTCAGGCTGAATACGGAAGTTTACTATGATGAATGAAGACGACTCTTTTTTTGGCAAGGGTCGCGAAGGAAATCCGTGAACCTGAGAGAAGTGAACATCAGGGTTTCGAGCTGCCTGTCAGCTGCAAGACAGACATCACGTGGGGAGGAGTTATTTCGCTGCCAGGCGCCAGGCTGAATGGCACCCGATGGTGGCCTGGTGGTCTGTCAGCAGAGAGGGGCCAACCAACTGCCTCAATGGAATGAAAGCCCTCCCAGGATGTCCAATCCCAAAGTGGCCCCAGCCCATGACATTGTCAAGAAGTAAAGACAGTGTCCAAGGGGTTCGAACCAGATCCCCCCAGCCCTCCTCCTAACTAAACCCTAAACTCAGGTTATCCACGTCTCCCGGGATGGTTTGGCTCCAGAGTCCACATTCCTAGGTTTAACCTTTTTTTTTTTCTTTTCTCCTAACATTATTTAGTTTTGAGACAGAGAGAGAGCAAGACAGCAAGCAGGAGAGGGCCAGAAAGGAGACAGAGGATCCGAAGCAGGCTCTGCAAGGTGAGCACAGAGCCGGACAGCAGGGCTGGAACCTTCAAACCATGAGATCGTGATCTGAGCCCGAAGCGAAAGCCCAACGCTTAACTGACGGAGCCACCCAGGTGCCCCTGTAAGTTTAACCTTCTTAAGCAAAGGTCATAAGAGTGAGTGGGTTCTGAGGCATCTATACAACCTAGAGAGTTACAGGAACTGCCAGAAGATGGGCTGTCACGTCATCAAAGAGCTTGAAAGTAATGATAAGAGGGGCACACCAGATGGAGTCTTCGGTGACCATTCTCATGCGACAGGCAGACTCTTCCGGGACCCCACCGAAATTCTTCGATCATTTACACTCTGAAGTTACTCTTTCAATTTAAATGAGGAAAAAAATGGCAAGCATGCAAACACACCATAAACGAAGGACTCCCCTAACATCGATAATATTCTTAAGAACTCCAAACCAAAACTATCAAAAATGATTTACTTGTGGTAAGTGCTCGAGTATTTGCCAGTATGTTACTCCTCAGCACCCAGAAGGCAAACAATGTAAACGTGTGTGTCCCATTAGGTAAAATCTTAGGCAGCATCTTTCTCGCTGGAAACTTAAAACCAGATGATTGAGATGTCCTCATTCGGAGAATTCTCCAAAGGATCTGTAAGCTAAAGGTAACAAATTCTTTATAGAAGTGACACCTTTCCTAAAGACATGAAAAAATTAAAATGAATTTCAGCACTAACTAGTAACCACGGACGCCATAGCCGCTTACTGTTCCGCAGGCTGTGTTTCACAAGTGGATTCATTAATCTGCACAGCCCTGTATCCTTATCACCACTGTACAGTCGTGGAAACCGAGGCAAGACAATTCAAGGAACCTGCAAAAATACGGTTGCTTCGTGGGAGAGAGGTGATCCCTGGCAGTCTGGCGCTAGAGTCTATGCCTGTGGTTTCGAAACTTCACTGCACACTGCAATCACCAGGGGGGATCTTTAAAACCCCATCTCCGGCCTGATTAACTCGGTATGGGCTGCGACCCGGGATCGGGATTGTTAAAGGTTCCCAGGCGAGTCCAAGCAAAGTTTGGGACCCACTAGCTGTATTACCAGTGGCGCCGTTGTTCTGCTGCTTTTCTTGCCCGAGTTTCTTCACCAAGGCGCCGGACCCGGGGCAAAAGCAGCGAGAGAAAACAAAAGGCAAGAGGTGGCAAGCGAGGCCTGGGGGTTTCCGCGGGCGGGCCGCTCGAGAAAGCAGACACTGGGCGCCCGCCACCTTCGGCCGGGGGAACGGGCGACGGGCCCAGCTCCCCGCGCGGCCGCAGGAGCCCGAGGCCCGAGCGGGCAGGTGCCTCGCAGCCTCCGGAGGCCGACGGGGAGCGGGGCCCTGTCCCGCGGGCGGCGGAAGCAGGGGGCGCGCCGCCCGCCACGTGACTCCCCTCGCGTGGCCGCCCAAACCCCGGGACGGGGCCTGGGCGTCCTCCGCGCGCTCCGCGGGGCCGGCTTGCTGGGACCTAAGTTACTTAGCGCCGCCGGACCGACGCCGTAAAGTTCGTGACTCTGCTCGGCGGGGCGGGAGTGGAAAGTGCGGGATGGGACCGGAGCGCACTGGGTGCGCTGAAGGGAAGGAGGCGGCGTCCCGGGGCCCCAGCCCGGCCCCCGGCTCCTTTCCGTCCCGCGCCGTATACCCACCCGGAGGTGAAATCCTGCTGCACGCTCAGCAGCCGCTCGCGCAGTGTCTCCAGCATCGCCGCCGCGTCTCCTCCCCTCAGGCTTTAGGCTGCCGCCACCGCTGCCACCCAGGGTCCCGCTCGGCCGCTCCCACACCTGTCACCAGCGAGCCCCTCACACTCGCGCCCGGCCCCGCCCCCAGGCTCGGTAGGCGTCCCGCGCCGCAGCGCCTTCCGCGTTCCCGCCCCCCGCTCGCGCGCTCCCGCCCTGCCCCCGCGGCGCCCAGGCCCGCGCAGCCGCAGTGGGCCGTGCCGGCCTCGGGCTGCGGAAAAGGGGCGGTCCTTCCCTCCCAGCTGAGCAAAGGATGCCTTTTTGTAGCCCAAGCCAGGCCCTCTCATTTTTTTCTCTAAAACACAAGTGGCACCGTGAAAGAATGTTTTCAGTTGAGGGCATCTTTGGGAGCACCGTTGGTCTTTACGGTTCGGAGAGAATTGGATAAATTTCTTGCACAGAGTGCACATCCCGTAGCAAACCGTTTCACCGAGGGTCCGGGATCGGACCCCACTGGCTTTGCCCTTGAATGAGAGAGTTAACCATTCTAAGCCTTGGTTTCTTCATTCATAAAATGGGAATGATAATCAACTGTTTCCACATCATCACTTTCCACTTCAACCTCCATGAGGCTTTTGTGCCCTTCATACCAAAGGAGGTGGCCTTTGTCGGGTCACCGGTGAGCTTCACGTCGTCAATGCTGTTATGCCCAGAATTCAGGGACCCCAAGAACCACCAGGGAGCCGAGTCCGATGCAAGAACAAAGAGCCTTTATTCGAGCTAGCTCGAGCTCAATCTCCTACCGCACCGACCCAGCGGTGGGTCGAGAGAGAGAGGGCCCGTTCCAAAAACACAATAGTTTTAAAGGGGTCTAGGGGCAGTGGGAGGGGTGATGGTCGTGACCCTAGCCGATTGGCTGAGGAAGGGTCAAAGGTCCTGTCCCATAGGTCAAGCTTCTGCGCAGGCGCTGGGGACTCAAGGTGAAGGACACAGAACATAATGGAGTCAGTCCCAGTTTGCCCTTAAGTAAAATGGAATCAGTCCCGTTTTGCCCTTACAAATGCCATTTGTTATGAATCTGCTCTGATTTTCTCACAACCTCTCAGTGGCCCTCAAAGCAATACCTTATCCCATTTTTAAGACACATTCTTCTCTTGCCTTCAGGGACACCACACTTCTATTCTCCCTTCCTGTCCACTCCTATTTCAGCATTTGCTCCCAAGGCTCCATCACCACCTCCTGCTCTTCAAAATGTGTGCTCTACCATGCTGGAAAGTCTATCAAGGTAGGGGTGGACGCCCAGTTCGCCCTCTTCAGCCCTGTTCTCCCTCCTGCTCCTTCAATTCAGACCAGTTGCTTACTTAACATGTATCCAATAGGCATTTCAAACCCGACATACCCCAAATTAAAAATGTGATTGCATATTCACCTCCTAACTTGCTCATTCTCCAGTCTTTCCCATTTCAGTAAATGGCACCACCATCCACGGAGTTGCTCAAATTAAGCCACCTGAAATCACCCATTTCCTCACTTCCTCATCCTCCATATTAACTCATCAGGTCCAATCCAATCCACTTACTTCTTCTTTTTTTATATATAAATTTTTTTATTTATTATTTTGGAGAGAGAGAGACAGGAGGGGCAGAGAAAGAGGGAGAGAGAGAGAGAATCCCAAGCCGACTCCGCACTGTCAGCGCAGAGCCCAACGCCCGGCTCATGACGAACCGTGAGGTCATGACCTGAGCTGAAACCACGAGCGGGATGCCCAATCAACTGAGCCACCCACGCGCCCCCACTCTATTTCTAAAGTATTCCTGGAACCTGCTCCCCTTTCTCCATTCCCACTACAATCACCCTAGTCCAAGGCACTGTCAACTTCTACTAGGAACACGGACAGGTCCCCTGATGCTACCTACCCCTTTGCCATCTACACCCTTGTAATCCATCTGACATGGCAGCCGAGGAGAATTGTCTAAAAGAGCAATCAGATCACGCTGCTCTCCTGCTTTAAAGCCTCCAGTTGCTTCCTGTGCTTTCAAAATAAAATTACAGAGACCTACAATTTGAACCCTTCCTGATATTCTATCCAAAGCAAGCACCGTTGACCCTTGAATAACATGAGTTTGAACTGTGTGGGTCCACTAACATGCAGATTTTTTTCAATAAATACAGTGGAAATTTTTTGTGAGATTTGTGATGATTTGAAAAAGCTTGAAGATGAGCTGCCTAGCCTAGAAATACAAAAAATAAAAAAATAAAAAGAGTAAAAATAATTAGGTATTGTCGTAAGAATGCAGTACGTAATACATATACAAAGTATGTGCTAATCTATTTATTTTATATAGATGAGGCTTCTGGCTAATAGCAGGCCGTTAGTAGTTAAGTTTTGGGTTTTGGGGAAATCTGAAGTTACACGTGAATTTTTGACTGGGAGGAGGTCTGTGCCCCTAACCCCTTTTTCAAGGGTCAACGGTACTACTCGCCTATCATGACCTTGACATTTAAGCCACAGTAGCCTTGTGTGTGTGTTCCTTGAAAATTCCAGGTTCAGTTCCACCTTGAGGCCTTTTCAGAAGCTTTTCTCCAGAATGTTGCATTGCCGGCTTCTTCATGGCATTCAGATCTCAGCTAAAATATCACCCCTTTAGGTAGGTCTTCCCAGATCAGTCAAGTTACCCATGCGATCGCTTCAAATACACAGCCTACTTCTCAACTTACTACACATCTATCTGATAATTTACCTAATAATTGTCTAATTAAGAAAAAGTTCTTTATTACCTTTTTTTTTTTTACACCATTTATTTTAAATTCAGGACTGGGACTAGGGTGAGGCAGGTAAAGTATTCGTTTCAGGTACAAAATTTAAGGGGAGCCAGAGAGCTCAGTATTCAAGATGAATAATATATTTTTTAATTTTTTTAATGTTTATTTTTGAGAGACTGAGCACAAGTGGGGAAGAGGCAGAGAGAGAGAGAGAGAGAGAGGGAGACACAGAATCTGAAGCAGGCTCCAGAGCTGTCAACGCAGAGCCTGATGCGGGGCTCGAACTCACAGACGGTGAGATCATGACCTGAGCCGAAGTTGGATGCTTAACCAACTGAGCCACTCAGGTGCCCAAGATAAATAATATTTTAATGCATTTTTTAAAAATATTCAAAATTCATGCAAAAAAATCTGTTTAACAAAACACCAAATGTTTAAATAAAGACTGGATCCAAGACTGCTGGGAATGAATGGGGCAAGTGAGACGGGCTCTGTGAGGACAGGCCCAATATAGACCCCCTCCTCTTAGCTCTGTGTGCACCTAAAACAGTGAACGGTACATAGTAAACACCCAGGAAATACTGATTGTTCTGTTGCAGGAAAACAAATAAGATAAAGCATGTGGCTTCTGGTTGGGGGGGAACACCTCTTCCCCCCTCCCGATGATTTCTTCCATGAAGAGAAAGCCCCTCCACGACGTAACACACTTTGGGCCTTTCCTGGGGGAGGAGAGGTGACCATGTAGGCTGGCGAGCCAGGGACGAAGGAGCCTGACCCCGTCGTCTCTTCTTTATCTTGGCTGCAAACTTCCAGCCGAGAACACCGCTTCTAGTCCATAAGGAGGTGAGGAGGCTGGGGGTGAGGAGGCTGGGGGTGACTGGCACCTCCTGTGCCTGGCTGGGCAAGTCTTAATGTGAGGTTCGGTGAGAGGAGTCCTGCTTGCCCATGAATGTCGTGTGAGCCACGTGCCTCATCAGCCTAACCAGCAGTGAAAGTGATGTTCTCGCCTCTTTATGCTGATGCTCTTATTCCTCAGTTGTGCAGACGAGTAAGAGAGAGGGGTGCTGTTTCCTGAGCGCCCCCCCCCCAACCTCCCAGAAACACTACCTGCTACAGAGAAAGTGATCAAGTCTATAGAGACCGAAGCCTCAGTATCTAGAAGATTTGGAAACCTCAGGTACTGGGAAAGAACAAAACTTTGTTACCATAATTCACTTAAATAAACACCTCTGCTCATAGATTTTCAATTGTCTACATTTCATGGGTTCCTAGAAAGCACCAAATCAGAACAAAAAGATTCTGCCCGTCACGAGAGACTAGCCTTTACTTGTTGCGCCCAAGCGTTTTTGCCTTAACCACTGCATTATGAGTCTCTGGCACGTTTGCACCCTGTTTGGAGATGTTTTAGGAACATTTTTAATCCCACCCTGCCTGTTAAATCCATTAACAGCGGAAGTTTTAAAAAGCCAATAAGGGGGCACCTGGGTGGCTCGGCTGGTTGGGCGTCCGACTCTTGATTTCAGCTCAAGTCACGAGCTTGACGTTTGTGGAATCGAGCCCCATGTGGGGGCTCTGAGCTGACAGCACAGAACCTGCTTGCGATTCTCTCTCCCTCTCTCTCTCTCTCTCTCTCTCTGCCCCTTCCCCACTGGCACGCATGCACACGGGTTCTCATCTCTCTCAAAATAAATGAATAAACATTTAAAAAATATATATATATATAATATATACATATATTAAAAGGGCTAATAAAAAACAGTGATAAACAAAAGTAAGTAATAGAAAACGAATGCAGAGAGAAAATAACTACAATGACATGAGTCATTTTGTAGGAATGATTAAGGACCAAGACGAGAAGCCTGCGACACACTGTGTTGATTTACGTGATGGTAATTGGCCAGAAACTAGGAGGATCGATTTGCAAAACGAAAACAAAAAACAAAGTTTTTAAGTACAATTGGAGAACCAACATTAATATTAAAGGCTATGGGCCTAATCTTAACTCAGCAACTGGTTGAGAGTTGATTTATGAACATATTAGCAAAGCACAG
This sequence comes from Paguma larvata, assembly GCA_030068075.1. Classification (NCBI taxonomy): domain Eukaryota; kingdom Metazoa; phylum Chordata; class Mammalia; order Carnivora; family Viverridae; genus Paguma; species Paguma larvata. Next base: position 15,404,475 of record CM057829.1, read on the forward strand.
AGAAACCTTTGGTGATAAAACTTTGGGGACGAGCACAAAAGCTGCTTAAGAAGGCCCCTGTACTGGGGCGCCAGGGTGGCTCAGTCGGTTAAATATCCGACTTCGGCTCAGGTCATGATTTCACGGTCTGTGAGTTCGAGCCCTGCATCCGGCTCTGTGCTGATGGCTCAGAGCCTGGAGCCTGCTTCGGATTCTGTGTCTCCCTCTCTCTCTGCCCTTCGCCTGCTCACTCTGTTTCTATGTCTCTCAAAAATAAATAAACATTAAAAAAAAAAAGAAGGCCCCTATACTGGGCTCCAGGGTGGCTCAGTCGGTTAAATGTCCAACTTCAGCTCAGTCATGATCTCACAGTTTGTGAGTTCGAGCCCCCCATGGGGCTGTGCTGACAGCTCAAAGCCTGGAGCCTGCTTCGGATTCTATGTCTCTCTCCACCCCTCCCTCACTCACTCATGGTCTCTCTGTCTCTCAATAAATAAATAAATATTAAAAAGAAATTAAAAAAAAAAAGAAGAAGGCCCCTATATTGGGGCGCCTGGGTGGCTCAGTTGGTTAAGCTCTTGATTTCAGCTCAGGTCATGATCTCACAGTTTGTGAGTTCGAGCCCTGCATCAGGCTCTGCGCTAACAGTGCGAGGGATTCTCTCTCTCTTTCTCTGCCCCTCCCCCCCTCTCTTCCTCTCAAAATAAATAAATAAACTTAAAAAAACAAACAAACAAAGAAAAAGAAGGCCCCTAACTATTGCTTCCCCGAACCAGCAACCTCAGCATCAGGCAGAGGCGTGTAGCAAATGCAGCATCTCAGGCCCCACCCAGACCTGCTGATTCAGAACCCGAATTTTCACAAGGGCCCCAGGTGATTCGTATGGATTTAACGTGTGAGAAGCACTGCCCAGGGACACTCGCCAAGGAAAGGGGTTCCTTGTGTCAGTGGATTCTTACGGCAGACGTGATAAATGAGAATTCGGTGGAATTGGAACCAAAGAGAAAGATGCTATAAAAGAAGAAGCTATAGAAGAACCCGGAGTATTTCGCACTTCATTGGCAGACGGCCCTTTGAGTGACTGAAAGGTACTCGGGCCATTTGAGTTACAGGAATCGTAGTTCTGTAGAGATATCTACAGTACGCTGATATTAACTTATTTATCTTTTTTTTAAAACCGAGATGTAAATAGTTTTGGCATCTTTAATTTTAAGCATTAAAGATGCCAGAAGAAACCATTTAAAAGCTATATAACTGTTTCTTGTGAAGCAATGCACAGTTCCAAGAATAAGGTGAGCTCGGGAAGCCAGAAGGGTAACATCGGCATGGCATTTTGAAAAGGAAAGCAGAGACAGGAGCCAGAGAGGCGGAGGAGGGATATTCCAACACGCAGGAACAAAGGTGAGAGCCAAGCTCAAGTACAAAAAAAGTAGGTACAGGAGAGGACATCGAAGTCTGATGCCAAAAGCTAACAGAGACCCAGAAAGCAAGTACCGTCTGGAGAGACACTCGGGACGGCCAAGTTGGACAGGAGAGTATTTTCAACATGAACCAGTTTGAATGAATAGTGAGAGGCAGTTCACCTGAATCTAGTTATGTTTTGAAAACGTAGCACACTGTCATACAATGGAATCGGGCACCTAATCTCACCTTTCTGTGCTGGTGAAAAAAAGAAAGATACTGCATGGTGCGTTTGAGTAGGAAACCTCTTCCTTTCTGTTACTCTGCAGTCGCATCTGTGTGAGCCATGATACATTCCTAAGCAACCAAGAGACGCCATTCATTAAGTTGGAGGGACTCTGCCCGGGCACAGGAGACCACACGCTCTAGTCCTATAAATAAATGGTTTTCCCGAGAGAAAGTATTTCTCAGACATTACATCTTCAGCACCACGACAGAGCAGTAATCCACACTGGAACTTTTTAATAAGAATTAGGAGCACCCAAAAAAGAAATGAGATAATTATTACCTGTAGTCAACTCTCAGCTTAATGTAGGCAAAGTGGAAAGGGTCCTAATAATTGAAAAGGGTTGAAGACAAAAACAAATATTAGGTTCTAGCACACACAGAGTTAGTTCCTCTCTGTCCACGCGTCAGTGGAAACCGATACTTAGAGAGTCTAGTATGAAACTAGAAAGGGTCCTTTACAGGGAGTTAAATTGATGGTTTTCAACCCCTGGCTCCGCTTTGGAATCATTGGAGCAGCATTTTAAAAAGACCTATTCCTGGGTCCAATCTCTGGACACTGATTTTTTTTTTTTTAATTTCGAGGTTTCATTTATTTTTGAGAGAGACAGATTACAAGGAGGGGGAGGGGCAGAGAAAGAGGGAGACACAGAATCAGAAGCAGGCTCCAGGCTCCGAGCTGTCAGCACAGAGCCTGACGCAGGGCCTGAAGTCATGAGCCATGAGCTGTGAGATCATGACCTGAGCCAAAGTCTGATGCTTCAGCGACTGTGCCCCTCAGGCGCCACCCCTCCCCGCCAGCGCCTTCAAACGGCCAGCAGCCCCATCACTTTGGTTTGTAACATTTGGTGCACGCCTAAGCCCTGCAGCCTCTGCCCAACACTTCTTGCTGGCTGGCACCCAAGCCCACAGTGTAGGGGGTGCAGGGAGCTCACTCATCCCGACGCCGCACGAGGCTCTGTCGGGAGCACAGGTGTGCTCAGGCTGCCCCAAAGCATGTGGTCTTTTTGTAAACATGTGGACACAGCAAAGAGAGGAAAGTTCTGGAAATGTGTGTGTCCTAGGGTTGGCCAGGCCTCCAGAACTGGAAAGGTCTTTGCTGCTATTCAGGAAACAACAAAGGCTCTGATGCTCTGAGCAGCTCTAATAGCTGTCGTCCGGCAAAACTACTCCTCGTCCCTCCTCCCGATGCCGCTTCCGGTCCTGTTGATTTCTCCGAATGACCCCTCTGCTTCCATCTTTCACTCTTTCTTTTTCTTTTTTTTTTTTTTTTAGCATTTTTATTTTATTTTTGAGAGACATAGAGACAGAGCGTAAGCAAGGGAAGGGCAGAGAGAGAGGGAGATACAGAATCTGAAGCAGGCTCCAGGCTCTGAGCTGTCAGCACAGAGCCCGATGCGGGGCTCGAACCCACAGACCGTGAGATCATGACCTGAGCTGAAGTCGGCTGCTTAACCGACTGAGTCACCCAGGCGCCTCCCTCTTTCACTTTTTCTAATCTCTGCTCTCCCACGCGATATCTGCCGCCCTGTGGATCCAGTGTCTCCACGTCCTTCTCTCTCTCTCTCCATGCCTCTTGGTTTCTTTTTAAAAAATTTTTTTTAATGTTTATTTATTTGTGAGAGAGAGAGAGGGAGTAAGCAGGGGAGGGGCACAGAAAGGGGAAGACACAGAATCCAAAGCAGGCTCCAGGCTCTGAGCTGTCAGCACAGAGCCCCATGCAGGGCTCAAACTCACAGACCACGAGATCATGACCCGAGCTGAAGTCAGTTGCTCAACTGACTGAGCCCCCCAGGCACCCCCACGCCTCTTGGTTTCTACCATTGCTACTAACAGGGCCTCTCCCTGGTGGCCAGAAACAAGCTCTAAAAGCCTTCATTGTTCTCTCTTTTAACAGAGAATGCCTCTGATAAGCAAAGTTCTTGTACCCTGCTGCCTCCTGTTAGACGTGCCAGTAGGCCAACGCCAGTCCCCAACCTAGTCTACTGTGACCGGGTTGCAGATCGACTGATAAAAAGCATGGGCAAGAACTGCTTTCACCCTTTTTGTGTATGTGCGCGTGTCTCCTAAAAGGGGACCCTGAGGGGCTGTTTCTTAGACTATTCAAGGGGAAATAAGCCTATAATCTAAATTAGAGACAAGGTCCCCAGTGCGTACCTAGCAGTGTTTTGCTTAAGTGGCTTCGATTCAGAGGTTTATATATAGTCAATAGTAAGGTTTCACACACTCTGTGACCTGCTGAGAATCTCAAAAAAGGGAGAGAAAGAAAGCAGTTCACATCCACAAAAGTACCGGATTCCTCTGTTTTGACACGTGTATTGGTCTGTTGACGCACACAAATGGAAGTGAAGAGATGTATTTGTTGTCTTGATAAACCGTTTTATCTGCTGATGAAAAGGTTGTGGAGCATACTGACTAGTCTGTTCCTCTATCGTCGGGGTTCTGCTGCTAAAGTGAGTCTAACTGACTGTGCTCATCCTAATAGGCACCCCTCCTTGCCGGGTGGTACCTGCGGAAGCACCTGAGCAAACACAGCACTGGGACATGAGCTAGTAGGCAGTGAAGGACTTTTCATGCGACTTCAGCTTTTTTTAAAATACGGGAGGGACGCCTGGGTGGCTCAGTCAGTTAAGTGACCGACTTCAGCTCAGGTCATGATCTCACAGTCTGTGAGTTCGAGCCCCGCATCGGGCTCTGTGCTGATGGCTCGGATCCTGGAGCCTGCTTCAGATTCTGTGCCTCCCTCTCGCTGTGGCTCTACCCTGCTCATGCTCTGTCTCTCTGTCTCTCAAAAATAAATAAACGTTAAAAAAAATAAAAAATAAAATAAAATACGGGAAATGTCACAGGAGATTTCATCCCTCAGCCCAGCAAGCCCGTGTCCTCACGGTTTTCTCCAACATCGTCTGCTCCACAAACACCTGTTGAGGCCCTACCTGTTAGTTATTCTAGTACATTCCAGGGACACATTAATGGTATGGATGTTATCTCAAACTATGATGATGATAAGGATAGCTCTCATTTACTGAGAGCACACTTGTGTCAGGCAGGGCTCTCAGCACTTTGCACATATTTGTTATTTTATGTTTATTTTTTTAATGTTTATTTTATTTTGAGAGAGAGAGAGTGTGTGTGTGCACATGAGTGGGAGAGGGTCAGAGGGAGAGAGAGGACCCCAACCAAGCTCCACACTGTCAGCAAAAAGCCCAACGTGGGGCTCAAATTCAACTGTGAGATCATGACCTGAACCGAAGTCAGATGCTCAACTGACTGAGCCACCCAGGCGCCCCTTTTTTTGGCCCATTTGAGAGATGAGGAAATAAGGGACGGTCAGGGATGAATGAACCCACGAAGAGGAACTAAGCTAGAAGCAAAGTGATTGGTGTTTTGCATGTGGCTGTGACAGCCCAGACAGAGGCTGACAGGCCTAGACTTTGCTTGGGAAGAAAGAGTCCCAAAAGGAGGCCTGTCATGGGGGCGCCACGTGGGAAATCGAAATCCACGTCACCAAAAACTGCTGCAAGGCGCAGGCGTTTCGCTGGTCAGGTGAGACAGCTGGCCCAGCCTTCCGGCACCGGCTCCCAGCAAACGGCACCTGGTTATGTGGCCGCTGGGGCTCCCCCGAGAGGGAGCCGAACCAGGCGAGCCCAGTTGTGCAGTTCTCCCTGGTTCCACCATGGCAGGGGGACCCCTCCCGGACTGGCAAGACCTAGAGGGAGAGAATAGAGAGGACAGAGAGCCCGCCGCTGTCAGGAGCAGAGCAGGGGCAGGCAGGCCACGTCCGTGCCGGACACTCTGCCGTTTGGAAGGGAGTCAGGGAGGGCGCCTGGGATCTTGCTGCAGAGATTCAGGCTCAGGTGGGGGGAGGCTCTCCTTATGGGAACAAGAGGCTTCCCAGCGTCGGTGGGAAGTAGAGACATGGGTGGGTGGGTTTTGAGCCTGGACTCTAGGGCTGGGGCTGGGGAATCTGACCATCCTATTGGCCAAATCTAAATGCCCTGCTTCTGCCTCTAGTCACAGACAGTGGGTCACCTCCAGGTCATCACCAGCCTCACTTCCTCAAACTCCGAGGACTAAGGCCCTGCCCATATGACTGCAGGCAGGCGATCAGCATTCTGAGTCACCTACATGGCATTGCGATCTGGGCAGTCACACAGAGCCCGCCGATGCTCGCCTGTAGGGATAAGCTTCGTGCAGCGCCCAGCCTCAGGAGACAGTCCCAAGGCCCGCCCAACGGTTACCCGGCTCACGCTCTCTGAGAAAGGATTGGCGACACAGGACCCCGGCACCTTGGAGTTTAGCCTTGAGGGAGCGGGGAATCAGACAGGTGTTACTGTCCCCGTACCCCCTTTTTTATACTCCTACAGGGTACCATCTGGAAACTTGGGCCATATTGACTATTTTCTCTCTCTTTTATTTTTAAATTGCCTGATCTCCTCATAGGGGACCACAAACATCCTGTCTTCGTCTTTTCATAGAGAGCATTGCCACGAAATGTTTGTAATACCTTATTGCTTTTTCACGACTGCAGCCCTAAATCAAATCAAATCTGAGCTTATCCCGCAAGCCAAGTGGCATTCGGCCAAGGATCAGATTCAGCCTTCAGACTGGCCCTTTTCCTGTCTTCATGGTCATGTCTTTGTGGCTTTTTGCATTTGAGGCAAGTGCCTTTGACCCACACCTGATGACGTGTGCGGGTGGGGAGAGAGTTTCCATGAACTCCCTATTCCACATTTATCACTAAATTTAACCTCTGATGTGCAGTCTCAAGTTCTCTGCCCTAAAAATAGCCGGAGGCTGCGATGGGAGTGGAAGGGAAGATCAATCAGAATTTGCTTAAATGCCAACAAATTCCCCTTGTCCTGCCCGTGCTTTGTCTTCACATCTACCATCTGGGCGGGCGGGGGGCGGGGAATGGGGGGGTGCTGGGTCCAGACACACCGCTGCTCTTCCCCAGAATTCACCCACCTGTTTAAAAAAGTGTGTTTATTCATTTTGAGAGAGAGACAGTGCAAGCAGAGAAGAGGCAGAGAGAGGGAGAGACAGAATCCCAAGCAGGCTCTGAGCTGCCAGCACAGAGCCCGATGCGGGGCTCAAACTCACAAACCATGAGATTATGACCTGAGCTGAGATCAAGGGTTGGATGCCTAACCAACTGAGCCACCCAGGTGCCCCCGAATTAACCCAGATAGTGAACACTGGATAGCACGATCTTTGTGGGGGACACTATTCACCTTTGGAAAGTTTTTGGAAAATTGGCGAACTTTCCCTCAGAAATTTGACCTTATGAAAATGCCCTTGGAAAATTATTTTTAGACAAGAAACCAAGTATTAAATTAAGGGCTTCCTGCCAACAATCTCAATATAATGGTGCTGTAGCGGCTTTTAGTTGAAATGCAAAACTACAGTAGTTTATGCTAAATATATCCTGTTGAAATGAAATCTAAGTTCCAGCAATTAAAATAGTACATCAGTACTATATAATTTTTTTATGTTTTATTTTATATTTGAGAGGGAGAGACAAAGAGAGAGAGGGTGAGTGGGGGAGGGGCAGAGAGAGGGAGACAGAGCTGAAGCAGGCTCCAGGCTCTGTGCTGTCAGCACAGAGACCGACACGGGGCTCGAACTTCAAGCAGTGAGATCATGACCTGAGCTAAAGTCAGCCACTTAACTGACTGAGCCACCCAGGTGCCACGTACATGAGTCTTTTTTCTTCATTTTTCACAGAACTGAAATCTCCAGCATTCTTAAACTAAACACACACACACACACACACACACACACACACACACGGAATTCCCCGCAATGGCATTCGGTAGGTCTTATAACTTAGACCTAATGGCATCAAGGAAGTCTATTTTTTTAACTTGGTTTATTGCTACCTATTGACATTTCAGTTCTGCGTCTTCTTCGTTGACCAGCCGTAAAATTAAGTTATTCATTGCCAGACGCTACATTAAGAGTATGGTCCTTGGTTATGACTTAACTTGTGTGTTTATTTGACACACAAATGACTCGGGAGAACTCGACTATTAGCAGCTAATTAGTCATTTAACAACAGACAGCCTCAACTATTTTTCTCACAGTCTAAGTCCCTGCATGACCAGATGGGACCCCGTGAACACTTGCTCTCTCAGCCTGGAGGCTGGCACTTGGGAGCTGCCATGCTTCGGGGCAGCAGGAAGGTGTCTGGAGTTCAGAGCCAGCATGGCGTGCAGGGGTGAGCTGGTGCACTTCTCCCATCGCGCGGGAGGGGGTGCTGCCCCTCATACTGGGCGCACAGAGGTCGGCTGCCGAAAAGACCTCTTCATCCCTATTTTCAAAGTCTGCGGTGTTTGCCAATGTGGAAGACTGAGGCTCAGAAAGATGGGGGTCATGGGTTGGACGTTTTAAAATTCCCAATCTGCAAACCCGGAGTGGTTTGGGGCTTCATTTCCGAGAGCTATCTCAATTTTCTGATGACTCTTGGTGAATCTCACGATTAGCCATATAGATGATTTAAGATCAAAATGCCATCATTTACGGCTTAAGAGACATGTCGGTTCATTTTTTACATTGTGAAGTTGTCATGGGCATGGATTTCTTGAAACTTTCACCACACACACACACACACACACAACACACACACACACACACACACACACACACACACACACACACACGTCAGTCCAGCTCCAAGCTCCATCCTCAGCTCCCGCCCTCCTGAGGTGTAGACCGGGACCTAGGCTCAGTAGACCCTCATGGAATATAAGGTGGATAAGGCCTGGTCTTTGCTCACTTTTGCTCTTCCTCTCTCTTGTGGTTTTAGGTTTTCCTGGGCAGGGAAGGGAGTATGAAAACATACCTGGGGGAGGGGGAAAGATGTTTCACTGAACTAGGCACGGCTACAATCCTCTGTAAAGAGCCTGAGGTCCGTGTCCACCTCCTGTGGCCCCTGCTGTGTTCTGACATGGGTAATCTGACTCCTCGTTCCCCCTCAGCCTCTGGTTACTTGAGGTGTCCTTGCACCCCCACACCACAGACAGTACTCTGAGGAGCTCCCCAAGTTCCTCATTGCCCCCCAGAAGACTGTCAGGCACGCTTGAGTTTGCTCAACCCTTGTTTATCTGTTCCCCACAGAGGCACAGGACTTGAGCCAGTTAACCAGTCAGACTAAATAAAGACATGAGGCAGACAGGATAAAAGCCCTGTGCTTCATTACGGGCTTAACTAAATTACATGCGTGAGAGATAAATGTTTGCTTGATGACGGAACTCCCCAGGCCGGATGGCTCAGAGTAAATCCCACCAACGAAATCACAGAGTATATAGATGACATGTTATAGACAGTGCTCGATCGACGGTAAAGCTGAGCGCCACAAGTTTATAATTCAGGACTTGGAAACTCAAGATGCATTTTTCCTCCCAGTCAAAAGGCTGTAAATGGTGATTTGGTTGCAAAGCCTTTTCTTTTCTTTTTTAAGTTTATTTATTTATTTTGAGAGAAACAGAGACAGTGCGAGTGTGGGAGCAGAGAGAGAGAGAGAGAGAGAGAGAGGGAATCTCAAGCAGGCTCCACACTTGGGATGGAGCCCAATGTGGAGCTTGAACTCATGAGCTGTGAGATCATGACCTGAGCTGAACCAAGTCAGACGCTTAACTGACTCAGCCACCCCTGCACCCTGGTTGCAATACCTTTTCTACGGAAGGCGGTTTAACCCTCAGCGTGGCCACATGACAACGGGAGCCCGAGGTCTGAGTCTGGGTGTGGGAACCACGTCTTCTGTGGAGAGGAAGAGAGAGAAGCGCTCTTACCCCTGTCCAGGGTCCAAGGCCAGCCCCCATTGCCCTCCTCCACAACAGAACCCCCTTTCTCCAGGGATCTGAACCTTCATTTGCCCTAAACTCTTACCCTTCACATGGGTCAGCCCCAACTTCAGTAGGGAATCCAACCTCCCTCTCTACCTCTCTACTCAAACCCCGATCCTTCACTAAGATTAACAGAAAAAGCAAACAATTCATTAGTCCAAGCTAACATGTGATTGTCTAATAGCCCTTTCCTTTCTTTAAGTGTTTAGGTCTTTGGAAAAAACAAATGCTTCTGTGTTTGGGATGTCACCTGCCTCTGGGAGTCTGGAGGATCAAACAGGGCACAAGAGAACAGTAGATCCATTTGGCTGAAAGGCTGCCTCAGACTGTAATTATCCTTCTTTCTCAACTCTTATCCTCTTGGGGTAAAACCAGCCCTTTCTGGCATTACAGCCGCACATGACTGTCCACCCCACCCCCAACCCCGGGCTTAATGCCTCCGCCTTGTCGAGGAAGGGCCATTTACTCCACCACCGGAATGCACGTGGATACTGACTTCTGTACCGGATGCACGTTGCTTGGGGCAGTCTACCAGCCTTTAACTTTCTTTGGGAAAAAGGACTCATTTGGAGGGATTACCCCTCTCCTACTGGATGTATCGAATGGGATTTTCAATCACGGTGATCATCCTGTCTGCAGCCAATGGCTGGGCAAACAATCCCTACGAGGCTAAAATTGCTGTCTTCCTCTTTAAATTTAGTGACAACAGGGGCGCCTGGGTGGCTCAGTCGGTTAAGCGGCCGACTTCAGCTCAGGTCATGATCTCACGGTCTGTGGGTTCAAGCCCCGCGTCAGGCTCTGTGCTGACAGCTCAGAGCCTGGAGCCTGCTTCTAATTCTGTGTCTCCCTCTCTCTCTGCCCCTCCCCTGCTCATGCTCTCTCTCTCTCTGTCTCTCAAAAATAAATAAATGTTTAAAAAAATTTTTTTTTAAATTTAGTGATAACAAGACAGCAGGGCTGGGAAGGTTCATCCTTTCTACTAGGGCTGTCCAGATAAGATCATTTAGTAATTCCTGCTACTGAGGGCTTTGGAGATTCCTTGGCCTGCCCATCGTGAAACTGCCTTTCTGCTTTCTCCTTGTGCCCCAATATCCTCCCAAGTGAATTCCTTTTTTGTTCAAGTTGGTCATAATTAGTTTCTGTTGTTTGACACCAACCACCCTACCTGATGACAGCTCCGCCCTCCCTCCCTTGTTCTATCTGTACCATGAAGGTGGGGACAAGATCTCAAAGGGATGACATACCTCTTATTCCACTGAAGGAACTCACTCCTACCCCAAAACTTATCCTCATACCCCAACCCCACGGTCAAACCTAGAAAGGCTTTGGGTCCTTTTGGTGCTTCTGCTGGTTGGTTTCCAAGCGTATGTAGGAGGATCAGAGGGGCCTGGTTTGCCTTCTTCCCCGTGAACAGAGAGGAGGGTCTTCCATCTCCTCCCACCCATCTCGAAATCAGCCTCCTCACATTTTTAGCTGGCCATGCTTCTTGGATACCAGGGCCATGGATGCCGGGGACCAAAAGACCATGGCCCTGGTACTTGGAATTACGCAGCAATTTTATTGCATTTGTTTGCAAAGCTTTGGTTTTATTTGTTCACCCAAATGAAATCTGTCATGAGTTAAATTCCTACCAGGATAATAAAATAAACTGAAAAAGTGAAGGCCACGTAAGATGCTGTTTTACATCGTTTCCCCATGAGGCTGAAGACAAAATGCTCTGGAGATGACACAAACCCAAGTAAGCTCGAGTTTCATCAGCATCTCTATAAAAATGCTCGCTGGTAACCTGACATTTATTCAGCATATTCGCTCACAAAGCGCATTACCTGCATCTTTTGAAACAGATATTGTCAACTACCTGGAATTCCTGAGTGAGCTTAAGGTGTTTCCTGACCAGTGTGTCTTGTTGCCGTCACGAAGGCCAAAAATGCTGGGATGCAAAATTCTCTTGGAAATGCTGGGACTCAAAACCAGCTCAAGCTCTAAGAGACAGTGGAGGGTGACGTATTCCGTCTCCTCATTTTATTTGACTTTCTGTGTCTGTTTCTATTAATTAGGCAGCATGGCTACCTCTCCTGGTCTCGAAAGATGCCCTGTATAGAAGGATCCCCTGTGTAGACTGTGTGTGTGGGGGGCTTTGGGAGGCCAGCTGGAGTTGGAATGGGTGTGGGCATGGAGGCCCAGGGTGCACTGCGTTGGGCCGTCTTAACAAGATGGCCAGAGCTAGAGGAGGCCCAGACTAGGGGGTGCTTTCTCTCTCTTTTTGAGAGAGAACTAGCCTTTTCTTATCAGTTCTGTATATATCTCCCTTTAAAAAGGGACATTTAGAGGGGCACCTGGGTGGCTTAGTCAGTTAAGCATCTGACTTTGGCTCAGGTCATGATCTCATGGTTCATGAGTCCAAGTCTTGCATCAGGCTCTGTGCTGATAACTCAGAGCCTGGAGCCTGCTTCGGATTCTGTGTCTCCCTCTCTCTCCACCCCTCCTCCATTCATGCTCTGTCTCTCAAAAATAAAAAATAAACATTAAAAAAATAAAAAAAATTTTTTTTACATTTATTCATTTTTGAGACACACACACAGAGAGAGAGAGCACAAGAGGAGGAGGGGCAGAGAGAGAGGGAGACACAGAATCCAAAGCAGGCTCCAGGCTCTGAGCTGTCAGCACAGAGCCTGATGCAGGGGCAGGGGCTTGAGATCATGACCTGAGCCAAAGTCGGGCACTCAATCGACTGAGTCACCCAGGTGCCCCTAAATTTTTTTTAAAGGGACATTTAGTATTTTCCTGTCACATTTGTATTATAAAGCAAGTATGCTTTGAGAAAGAAATGAGAAATTTGAGTCTGTTATGATGATTCAAAAGATGCATCCTGAACGTCCATGATAAAAATATACACAGATGCTGTTTCTTAGTGACAGTATGAATTTACTATTTAAAATGTAAAATTATGATATCTGAAATTTACTCTTCGAGCAGGAGCACATATTTAAAGTAAATCTTGGGGCACCTGGCTGGCTCAGTTTGTGGAACACGTGACTCTTGATCTCCGGGTTGTGAGTTCAAGCCCCACGTTCAGTGGAGAGATTACTTAAAAATATTAAAAAGAGCCCCGAAATCCTGATTATACAGAAACAGATCGCCTGTGTGTTGTCACAGTCACCTGTTGGCAGTTTTCACCTCCAGCAGAGCACAGACCAGGGTGAAGCGGCGAACTCCCTACCAGCCAGTTTGGGTACATAACGGTCCCGATTTCCTAATTAAAGGTCTGGCAGAAACACTAGAATACAAATTGGCAGTTTTATCTGTGAATTTTAACTATTTCGTTTTTTCATGCCTTTCTCTAAGATTTTGTGATAGATGTCAGTATTTAAAAATAAAAAAGTAGGGGCGCCAGGGTGGCTCAGTCAGTTGAGCGTCCGACTTTGACTCAGGTCATGATCTTGCGGTCCATGAGTTTGAGCCCCGCATCGGGCTCTGTGCTGACAGCTCAGAGCCTGGAGCCTGCTTCCGATTCTGTGTCTCTCTCTCTTCCCCTCCCCTGTTTGTGTTCCATCTGTTTCTCTCTCAAAAATAAATATTAAACATATATTTTTTTAAAGTAAGAGAGGTAGTACGGAGCGGGTGGGACAAGCATGGGCCTTGTTTAACTTGGGTTTGAACCTTGGACCCGCCATTTGCTAGATGAGCAGCTTACGGAAATTTCCTTAATGTCTCTGACGTTCTGTTTCCCAGCCTGTGAATGATGGTAATAATACTGACTGCAGATGACGCTGTGAGGGTTCAAATGACACGATGAGTGACACTCTGTCTGCCACAGCTACATACATAGTCGGGGGACAAGAAGCCACGAAACCCTTCCTCCATAACTTCAGAGGTAGAAAAAAAGATAAGAGTAGTTTTTCTTTTCTTTAATTTTTAATTGTTGGGGGGAGGTGCTGAAGGAGAGAGAATCTTAAGCAGGCTCCACAGCCAGCATCGAGCCTGACGTGAGGCTCGATCCCACAACCCTGGGATCATGACCTGAGCCAAAATCAAGAGTTGAATGCTCAATCGACTGAGCCATGAAGGGACCCCGAGGGTAATATTTCTATCTTGCAGTCTTAAGGAAAGTATCTATCCTTATTATTTTCTCAGATTAACCAATAAGTGATCATCTTCAGGTGCACAAATCACACTGGACTTGGAGCCAGAGAAGAGTATTTAATTTCAGCATCCAGCTGGGTCTCCCTGACTTTTCTACACATCAGTTTTCCCAGGAAACAAAGAAAGAAAGAGAAGAAAAGCAGCACTCCGCTTCAAACCTCTGGTAGGGCTGTTGTAAATATTAATAAGCAATCAATTACCTTTAAATGCTTTGGAGAATTGTTCCACACAAGAGCAAAGCATCATTACACACAGAGGGAAAATGCTTACAAACTGTGAGACTTCTAAAGACACAGCCCACTGACGCCTGCAATATTGTTACAACTGTATTACCTGGTGGCATCTGACACAGGGCCACGACCTTGGGAAGACAGTTACATTAGAAAGAGAAAATGATTTGAAAGCTAGTATATATCTTTGAGGTGGTTACACTATTTCTTGTTGGGAATCAGCTTCTTTTGCTCATTGAAACTGTTAAGTTCACTGGGGCTAATGCTCTGCCTTGACCACAGCCGGCATGAAAGACAGCTTTAATTCTACTTGCCTGTTTTAGGGAAGACTTTCAGTGTTTTCCTTGGACTGCGTTGCTGCGCTGAAGCTGAGCTGCAGTGCGGTTCAGTCCTAGAGACAGGCAGCGTGGTGGGGGGGGGGGCTTGGAGCCACGCAGGTTTGAATTCCCAACGGGCGGGCTCTGTCGCCGATGAGCTGTGTGGCCTGGGGCAAGTCGCTGAGCCATTCTAAGCCTGTTTCTTCAGCTATAAAATAGATCTGGTAATAGAACACCTTGCAAGAGTTTTGCAAAGATTAAAGTTTTAGATATGTAAGCCTATAAAACACAGTTCTTGGCATACGATGGCCCTCATAAATGTTTAGTAGTACCGAGAACGGTCACTCATAAATATTGTTCATGAAATTAAAGACGCCAAAAGATAAATGACACAAATGCTAACCCACTCACATTATAGATGATTAGTTTGGATTCAGGATTAGATTAGAAACATCTTTTAAGACATATGCAGGGAAGATAAATTAACATTCATGTGTCTCGAGTGTCTTAAGTTTTCTGTTTCCTGACTTGTGGTATAAAATTTATAATACAGTCTAAGTTTTTATATGCTCCTCCATTTTTTTTCATTTTATTAACTTTTAATGACAAATAAACCCGCAGCATTGTCTACCTTATTGGTAATTAAAGCTGCAGGGGGATGGAGCAATAAAAATGAAACATTAACTCTAGTTATTAGAGGAAAGCCCAGAATCTGGGAGCTGATATAGTGGAATTTCTAGGAAAAGCGTAGGTTATTGATGTTGCTGGGGTGCTATTCGATGGTCATTTATTTTGAGACTAGTGGAAATTAACCATAAAGGGACTCGGGCATAGCCACCTCACCCTTCCGCTCCATCAGAACTGGAGAAGGTGTCTAGGGCATTTAGCTATTCTCTGGAGAACGTAACTATTTCTTAATTACCTAACTAGGAAACTCATGGGTCCCGGGAGAATTCTTGGGAAACATTATAGAGATTTTATGAAAACTGCCGCCCCTGCTGGCAGGTGCCCCGACGTGAGTCTCCCAGGGGAAGTCGGGAAGTCAGGTCTCAGGACCTGATGTGGCCGGCTCTCCCTCCCCAGCATCTCCTCCTCAGTCCCCTTCTACGACCACTCCTCTAGGCCCGCTGGCCCCCAGGCCCCCCCCTTCTGCCTATTGCACACTCTGCTGACAGAGTTATCGTCATAACTTCCAGGGAGCTTGGAGTCCTGGTGTGGGACACCAGGTAAAATAGGCCACCTAATAAGGTGCTATCATACTGACTCACTGTCTAGTGAATATTTTACAAGGACCTATGGCGGGCCGAGAATGCACAAAGCACGTGGCAGCAGGAGTGTCTCACATTTCTTGGAGTCGGAAAAAGCTTCTGGCATGAACTGAATCCTGAGAGGGGAGCAAGGACAAAATCCACACTCAGGAACAAGGGGGCTGGGAGGGCGGAGCGCACGTGGTGTCGCTGGGGTGGCTCTCGGGCTAGAGCACAGCTGCAGTATCATTAAGGGCTTGAGTTTGAGGAAAACGCCTTCTTGGGCCCCAGACCCAGAACGCACACCCTCTGTGTCTGTTTGATTCCATTTATCCTTCAGGCTCAGCTTGGGGGAGGCTTCTTCAGAGAGGCCTTTCTTAATACCTCAGTTCCCAGTTACTTACTCTAATAATGCTGTGTACTTTTTTCCCCCTAACACAGATAATTGTAAATAAATAATTACTTAGGTAATTAGTGTTTGGGTCTCCTTCTCCTTCAGAATTTGAGTGCGGCGAGAACAGACTATGTCTGCCAATTCACGTTGTATCCCCGGTGCCCAGCACAGCACGTGACATGTAGTAAGTGACCTAAAATAAGTATTTTTGAGTGAACAATGATATCCATTTATGGTCATTTTTTCTGTTCAGAATGTGACCATATTAATCTTAAATACTTGGCAAAAAATTCTAGAATCCAGGATGTATTCTCTAGTCTTGTTCGAGTTTGGTCTTTGCCTTGCCTTGATAGCCAACAACACACGTAGGATTGCTTTGTCCTTGCTCTGTACACACACACACACACACACACACACACACACACACACACTCAAATTCCTCTATTCATTTTTGCACTCTCATCCAGAAGTTGATATGTATATATGAAGGGGACGACCTCATTAGGAAATGCTATTCCAACTGAATCTTGAGTATTTTTATATAAATTCAGCAATGTAAGGGCAGACTTTATACAGCTGACCCTGGAACAATGCAGGGGTTTGGCACCAACCTCCCATGGAGTCAAAACCCCACATGTAATGTCCCTAAAACTTTACAAATAGCCTTACTGTCGACCAGAAGGCTTACCAACAACATAAACAGTCAATTAACACATATTTTGTCTACGTATTATGTACTGTAGTCTTATAATAAAGGAACTGGAGAAACTAAAATGTTATTAAGAAAATAAGGAAGAGAAAATACATTTACACTACTGCACTGTATTTATATTTTTAAAAATCTGCATAGTTCAAAACCATGTTGGTCAAGGGTTAACTGTACTGGGAAACATTTAGAACTGCTTTTGTTCCACAAAAAAAGGGTAACACCCAAATCTCTTAAAACATTAAATATAGACGGTAATTATGAATGTCAAGTCTCTGGATACCTTAGAGTGTACCTAGATCTTGGCTTCAAATATCACTTATGTGTTTGTTTTAGGTTGGACGCCCCAGACGCAGACCCTGAGGCAAGGATTTGTGTGCAAATGATTTATTAAAGAGGTGCTCCCAGGACAGACTGGTAAGGAGGAGGGAGATGCAAGGCAGGGAAGGAGAGACCGCAAGGCAAGGGTACAGTCCCGGGCAGATTGCTCAGGAAGTATTTTGGAATGAATGCATGAATGAAACACAGCAGAGAAGTAATATCAATTATCCACTAGATTGGAGATTCTTTGGTGACTGGGGCTGTCTTATTTATTTCGATATTCCACATTGTACCTGATAGAGTTCTTCTTTTTCCAGATTTTCGGTAAACATTTATAGAAGGAGGTAAATTCTACTGAATTAAAATATGCTTACTTGTAAGTAAGAAGGTGCACTAGTGTTAATACTTGGAACTACGGATAATTTTCTAAGATAATACAAGTGTTTAAGATTTTTATAGAAAATGATGACAACGTTTGATTAAATCTAAGACATCACCGAATATATGACACATCATTCATTATTTTATGTTCTATGGAGGCAGAAAAAAATGCTCTCAAACTATGGCAAGTGATTTATCACTTGCATTTCCATGTTACACTCATTGTAAGAACTTTTAAAGACTTATTCAGCAGAGATATTTTATATCATGTTCGTATAACATGAAAAGGAAAACAGAATTGAAATGAATTTGTTAAGCATCCTTAAAACTTTTTCATATTCAGAATCCAACTCTTCGGAATCATTTTTCGACACGGAGTCATTAATATCCATGTTTCGGATCGAGGATACTCTGAAGATGGCAGACCAGGCAGATCCCAAGATAACGGGCCTGTCAGACTCCGCAGTAAATCCCCAGAGGAGGCCACATTAGAGAGGGCAGGAGGGACGGGGGACACGGTTGGGAACCAAACTCCCCATGAGACTAACTACAAACAGGAGGAGCACAAGCCCCGAGGAGGGAGAGGAGCAGACCCCACAGCAGGCACGCCCGACGGGAGGACCTGCACTGAGATGAGTCCCCATAAATTTGGCTTCGAAAACCAGTGGGGTTTACCTTCATGAGGCCTTTACAAGGAGCAGGTTGTACTTTAAAATCAGCCTTGGCTCTTGGAGGGCCAGAGGTTAATAGGAAACGGAGCCCCCGCCCTTAGAGAGACAGCATAACAAATAGGCCCACACAGACACAGCATAGAAGCAGCAGTTTAAAAAGCACTTCCGGCCATCTCGATGCCGATGCCGTAAGCAGCCCCAGCAGGGGCTGGTGCCACTCCCAAGTGACTCCTGCCCTGGGGAGAGAGGGACATAACCACACACTCCAGTTAACTGCAGCTCCAGCGGCCACACCTTGTAAATGGCAGTGCCGAGAGAGTGCCCTGCCGATCAGTGGGACCGCAGCCCCAGCAGACTCTGGCCTCCCTGCAGGCCCTGCCCACCAACAAAAGCCTCTCAGGGAACAAGGCAGAGAGAGCACCCTGCAGTTCGGTGCAGCTGCAAATGGGCCGCAGGCAGGCATCTGGTCTAACTACTGAACTGGCCAGCTATAAGCGACGGTGGCCCCAGATCGGCCCCCTAGCAACACAGGGACCAAACCAGGCCCACAACGGTCACAGTGGACCATTGCAGCTGACTGGACTAGAGGCAAACACAGCCCAGCCACAAACGTAGGGCGCACGCAGCCCGCATAGAAGACACCCTGAAGGGGTGACCAGGGGACACTGCACTACAAGGCATCACAGGACCCCCTCTTCATAAGGCCACTAGTTTCAAGACCAGGAGATGTAAATGACTTTCCTAATATACAGAAACAAACACAGAGAGTTAGACAAAATGAGGGCACAGAGGAATATGTCTCAAATGAAAGAAAAGGACAAAACCACAGCAAAAGCGGTAAGTGAATGGAGATAAGCAACACACCTGATAAAGAATTCAAAGTAATGGTCACTGGACTTCAGAAAAGAGTGGAGATTGCAGTGAGACCCTCAGCAAAGAGATAGAAAATATAAAAAAAGAACCAGTCGGAGATGAAGAACTCAGTAACTGAAATTAAAAATGCACTAGAGGGAATAAAGGGTAAAGGAGGCAGAAGGACAGATCAGTGACCTGGAGGACAGAGTAATGGAAAGCATGCAAGCTGAACAGGAGAGAGCAAAAGGCATAATAAAAAATGAAGACAGATTAAGAGAACCCGGTGACACCATCGAGCCCAACAACATTCACATTATAGGGATCCCAGAAGGAGAAGAAAGTAAAGGGGGCAGAACATTTATCTGAAGAAATAATAGCTGAAAACTTTCTGAATCTGGGTAAGGAAAAAGACCTGTACATCCAAGAAGCTCAGAGAGCCCCCAACAAAATCAACCCAGGGAGGTCCACGCCAAGACACGCGATAATTAAAATGGCATAAAGTCGTGATAACAAGTGATTTTAAAGGAAGCGAGAGAAAAGAAAACAGTTACATTCAAGGGTACCAGCGATTTTTCAGCAGAAACTTGGCCGGCCAGCAGGGAGTGGCCCGATGTGTGCAGAGTGCTGACGGGAAAAAAATCTGTGGCCAAAAATATCCAGCAAGGCTATCGTTGAGAATAAAAGGAGAGATCAAGAGTTTCCCAGACAAATGAAAGTTAAAGTAATTAATCGTCACTAGGGCAGCCTTACAAGAAATGTTACGGGGAATTTTTTGAATGGAAAGAAAAGGCCACAATCAGGAGTAAGAACATTATGACTGGAAAAGATTTCACAGGAAAATAATACAAATGTGATAAAAGTAGACTAGTTACTTATAGAACCAGTACAGAGGTTCAAGCACAAAAGCAGTAAAATCAATTTAAAATCTATAAAAATCAACTAAGGCATTCATGAGATAAAAAGATACAAAGTATGACATCGTATACATAAAACGTTATGGGAGGGGGAGTAAAAATTTAGTGCTTTTAGAATGAGTTCGAACTTATGTGACCACCAAGTTAATACAGACCGTTACACGCATAAGATGTTACACGTGAGCCTCTGGGTAACCACAAACCAAAACCCTGTAATATACATGCAGAAACTGAAGAGAAAGCATGGCTTAACTGGCTGGGCATCTGACTCTGGATTTTGGCTCATGTCATGAAGACAGGCACCTCATGATCATACGATCCTAGGATCAAACCCCATGTCAGGCTCCATGCCTGCTTAAGATCCTCTCTCTCCCCTTCTGCCCCTCTCCCCCATTCTTCTGTCTCAAATTAAAATAAAAAGAAAGCAATCCAAGCATATGACTAAAGAAAGCCATCAAACCACAAGGGAAAAGAGCAGAAGGAGGGAATGGACAAAAACTGCAAACTGTAAAATGATTTAAAAAAAGCAATAAATACATACCTACCATTAATTATTTAGAATGTAAATGGACTAAATGCTCCAATCCAAAGACATAGGGTGGCTGAATGGATAAAAATGTAAGATCGGTCTATATGCTGCCTACAGGACACTCCAGACTGAAAGATACAGGCAGTCTGAAAGCGACAGGATGGAACATCACTTACCATGCAAATGGAAGCAGACAGCTGGAGGAACAGTAGTTACACAGGACAAAACAGACTTTAAAATAAAAATTGTAACAAGAGACAAAGAAGGACACTACATAAGGATAAAGGGAATAGTTCAACAATAGGATATAACAATTGTAAATATTTATGCATCCAACATGGAAACACCTAAATACATAAAACAACTATTAACAGATAAAGGGAGAATGTTTATTTTATTTATGAGAGAGAGAGAGAAAAAGAGAGAGAGAGAGAGATGCAGACACACAATATGAACCAGGCTCCAGGCTCTGAACTGTCAGCACAGAGCCGAACGTAGGGCTCAAATTCATGAACCGCGAGATCATGACCTGAGCTGAAGTCCGACGCTTAACTGACTGGGCCACCCAGGTGCCCCGAGCATCTGACTCTTGATTTCAAGTCAGGTCATGATCTCGTAGTCATGAGATCAAGCCCTATGTTGGCTGTGGGATGTGGAGGCTGCTTAGGATTCTCTCTCTCTCTCTCTCTCTCTCTCTCTCTCTCAGCTCCTCCCCAACTTGTACCCTCCCCCCTTTTCTCTCTTTCTCAAAATAAATAAATAAACTTTATTTAAAACATAGTAGGAGACTTCAACACTCCATTTAGAGCAATGGGCATATCACCCGGACAGAAAATCAATAAGGAAACAGTGGCTTTGAATGACACATTGGACCAAATGGACCTAACAGGTATGTTCAGAACATTTCATCCAAAAACAGTGGAATACACATTCTTTTCAAGTTCACATGGAACACTCTTCAGAATGGATCCCATGTTAGGCCATAAAACAAATCACAATAAATTAGAAAAGACTGAAATCATATCAAATATCATTTCCAACCACAACAGTATGAAACTAGAAATAAATCACAAGAAAAATCTGGAAAGAACACGAATACATGGAGGCTAAATAACATACTACTAAATAAAGAACGGGTCAGAGAGGAAATCAAAAACAACATGGAGGAAAATGCAAATGAAAACACAATAGTTCAAAATCTTTGGGATGCTGCAAAGATTATAGTAATACAGGCCTACAGAGAGAATCAAGAAAAATCTCAAATAACCTAATCTTACACCTAAAGGAGCTAATAAAAGAAGAAAAACCAAAGCCTAAAGACAGCAGAAGAAAGAAAAAAAAATTTAGAGCCAAAACAAATGAAATAGAGACCAAAATGACAATAGGACAGATCAATGAAGCCAGGAGCTGGTTCTTTGTAAAGATAAACAAAATTGATAAACCTTTAGCCAGACTCATAAAAAGAAAGAAAGAAGACTCTAAATAAAATCAGAAATGAATGAGGAAAAACAACAATTAGCACCACAGAAATACAAACATTATAAGGGAACATTATGAAAAATTATATGCCAATAAATTAGACAACCTAGAAGAAAAGGATAGACTGATTGATAGAAACATAACCTTCCAAAACTAAATCAGGAAGAAATAGAAAATTTGAACAGACTGATTACTGGCAATGAAATTGAATCCCTAATTTAAAAACGCCCAACAAAAGCCCAGGACCAGATGGCTTCACAGGTGAATTCTGCCAAACATTTAAAGAAGAGTTAATACCTACTCTTCTCAAACTATTCCAAAAAATAGAAGAGGAAGGATAGCTTCCCAATTCATTCTAAACAAAGCTAACATTGCTCTGATACCAAAATCAGATCAAGACCACTACAAAAAAAGAAAACTTTAGGCCAATATCTCTGATAAACAAGAGATGCAAAAATCATCAACAAAATATCAGCAAACAGTTTCTACAACAATACATTAAAAAATCATTCACTTAACAACACAGGAAACAGAAGATGGTGGTGAGGATGTTGAGAGAGGGGAACCCTCTTACCCTAGTGGTGGGAATGCAAACTGGTGCAACCACTCTGGGAAACATAATGGAGGTTCGTCAAAAAGTTAAAAATAGAGCCACCCTATGACTCAGCAATTGCACCCTAGGTATTTACCCAAAGGATAAAAAAATACTGATTTGAAGGGACACATGCACCCAATGTTTACAGCAGTGATATCAACAATAGCCAAACTATCCATCAACTGATGAATGGATAAAGAAGACGTGGTATGTATGTATATTACTCAACCATCAAAAAGAAGGAAACCTTGCCATTGCAAAGATGTGGATGGAGCTGAAGTGTATAATGCTAAGTGAAGTAAGTCACTCAAAGAAAGATAAATACCATATTATTTCACTCATATGTGGAATTTAAGAAACAAAATAGATGAACAAATGGGAAGGAAAAAAGAGAGGGAGGCAAACCATGAGACTCTTTTCATTTTTATATTTTTATTTATATTTTATTTATTTTTGAGAGGGGGTGAGGAGCAGAGAGTGAAGGACAGAGAACCCAAAGCAGGCATTGACAGTAGCAAGCCCGTTGTGGGGCTCAAACCCATGAACCCCAAAATCATAACCTGAGCTGCAGTTGGAAACTCAACCAACCGAGCCACCCAGGCACCCCTATTTTTATTTCTTATATTTTGAGAGAAAGAATGCATGTGCAAGTTCGAACAGGGTTAGGGTAGAGGGAAAGGAGAGATAGAATCCAAAGCAGGCTCCACACTCAGCATGCAGCCCAATGCTGGGCTCAATCCCAGGATCATGAACCCAGCTGAAACCAGGAGTTGGATACTCAACTGACTGAGCCAATCAGGCACCCGCAAACAATGAGACTCAAACTGAGGGTTGATAGAGGCAGGTGGGGGTGGATGGGCTAAATGGGTGATGGGTATTAAGGAGGGTACTTGTTATGATGAGCACTGGATGTTATAAATAAGTGATGAATCACTAAATTCTGTTCCTGAAACCTATATTACAGTAAATGTTAACTAACTAGAATTTAAATAAAAATTTGAAAAAAAAATCATTCACTATGATCAAGTGGAATTTATTCTAGGGATGCAAGGGTGGTTCAGTATTTGCAAATCAACCAATATGATGCATCGCCTCATGAGAGGGGCGCCTGGGTGGCTCAGTTGGTTAAGCAGTCAGCTTCGGCTCAGGTCAGGATCTCACGGAACATGGGCTCGAGCCTGATGTCGAACTCTGTGCTGACAGCTCAGAGCCTGGAGCCTGCTTCAGATTCAGTCTCCCTCTCTCTCTGCTCCTCTCCCACTCATGCTGTCTCTCATTCTCTCTCTCAAAAATAAAAATAAACATTAAAAACATTTTTAAAAAACAAGAGAAATGATAAAAACCAATCATCTCAATAGATGCAGAAAAAGGATTCGACAAAGTGCAACATCCATTCATGATAAAAACTCTCTTGGGGTGCCTGGGTGGCTCAGTCGGTTAAGCAGCCGACTTCAGCTCAGATCATGATCTCACGGTCCGTGAGTTTGAGCCCCGCGTGGGGCTCTGTGCTGACAGCTCAGAGCCTGGAGCCTGCTTCGGATTCTGTGTCTCCCTCTCTCTCTGCCCGTCTCCCGCTCACACTCTGTCTCTATGTCTCAAAAATAAATAAACATTAAAAAAAAAACTCTCAACAATGTAGGTTTAGAGGGAACATACCTCAACATAAGAAAGGCCATATGTGAAAAACTCACAGCTTAATATCAAACTCAATGGTGAAAAACGGAGAGCTTTTCCTCTAAGATCCAGAACAAGACAAAGATATCCACACTCACCACTTTTATTCAATAGACAACTGGCAGTCCTAGCCACAGCAATCAGACAAGAAAAAGAAATAAAGTCATCCAAACTGGTAAGGAAAAAATAGAACTTTCACTATTTGCAGACGACCTGATACTATATACAGAAAACTCTAAAGGTTCCACCAAGAAACTACTAGACCTGAAAAATAAATTCAGTAATATCTCAGGATACAAAATTAATATCCAGAAATCTGTTGCATTTCTATACACTAATAATGAAGTAGCAGAGAGGGAAATTAATAAAACAATCCCATTTACGATTGCAGCAAAAAAAACAAAGTACCTAGGAAGAAACTTAACCAAGGAAGGTGAAAAACCTGTACTCTGAAAACTACAAAACACTGATGAAAGAAATTGAACATGACACAAACAAAAAGATATTCTATGCTCATGGATTGGAAGAAGCAATATGGTTAAAATGTCCATACTACCAAAAGCAATCTACAGATTTAATGTAATCCCTATCAAATTGCCAACAATATTTTTCACAGAACTAGAACCAATAGTCCTAAATTTCATATGGAACCACAGAAGATCCCAAATACCCACAGCAACCTGGGGAAAGAAGAAAAAAGCTGGAGGTATCACAATCTCGGATTTCAAGATATACCAAAAAGCTGCAGTAATCAAAATCGTATGGTATTGGCACAAAAGTAGATACATAGATCAACAAAACAGAATAGAGAGCACAGAAACAAACCACACCTATCAGATCAAGTAATCTCTGACAAAGGAGGCAAGATATACAACAGGGGAAACAGTCTCTCCAACAAATGGGGCTGGGAAAACTGGACAGCTACACGCAAAAGAATGAAACTACCTTATTACACCACGCGCGCATGTGCGCGCGCGCGCGCGCACACACACACACACACACACACACACACTAAAATGGATAAAGATGTAAATATGAGACCTGAAACCATAAAAGTCCTAGAAGAAAACACAGGCATCAGCCATGGAAACATTTTTGTAGATATGTCTCCACTGGCAAGAGAAAAGCAAAAATAAACTAGGGGGACTGCACAAAACTAAAAAGCTTTCGCACAGTGAAGGAAACCATCAACAAAATATCACGGCAACCCACTGAATGGGAGAAGGTATTTGCAAATGATATATATTTTTTGCACTTTATTTACAACAACCACAATACGGAAGCAGCCCAAGTGTCGGTGATAAATGGGTGGATAGAGAAGGGGCGGCATATATGCAACGGGATATGCATTACTCAGCCGTAAAAAGGAATGAGATGTTGCCATTTGCAACGACATGAACGGACCTAGAGGGTATCACGCTAAGTGAAATTAGCCAGCCAGAGAAAGACAGACACCATGCAATTTCCTTCATACGTGGAATTTAAGAAACAAAACAAACAAAGAAAAAAAGAGACAAACAAACCAGACTCTTTTTTTTTTTTAACGTTTTTATTTTATTTTTGAGAGACATAGAGACAGAGCGTGAGCAGGGGAAGGTCAGAGAGAGAGGGAGACACAGAATCCGAAGCAGGCTCCAGGCTCTGAGCCATCAGCACAGAGCCCGACGCGGGGCTTGAACTCACAGACCGCGAGATCATGACCTGAGCCGAAGTCGGCCGCTCCACCGACTGAGCCACCCAGGCGCCCCAAACCAGACTCTTAAATACAGAGAACAAACGGATGGTTGCCAGCGGGGAGTTGGACAGGAGGATGGGCGAAATAGGTGATTGGGACTCGGAGCACCAATATTGTGAAGAGGACCGAGTAATGCATAGAGCAGTTGTATCATTATGTGGTACACCCGAAGCTAATACAATACTGTATGTTAATTATACTTCATTAAAAAATAAAATAAAATCTGGAAAATAAAAAAGAATGTTCTGATGGCCAGTGAGCACTTTTTTGTACTCGAGTGCAGCCAATGACAGCTACATCAGGACAACCACCTGGCCTTGGGAGCTGTTAAGAGGCATCTCAGTTTCAGCAATATTAAAATATGGAAAAAAATGTGCATCTTCAAATCGGTGAACTAAGGCATTCAACGACACACCCATTTCCAGAGGCCTTAATGATTTTCGTTTATAACCAATTCTAACTTCTTTCTCTCTACTGTTGTGCAGTTGGTAAGTTTTATTAACCATGGCAATTTGACTACAGCACATGGAGTCCAGAAATCCTTTCATTCACATTCATCCTAATGTTACTTGCACAATGATAATCAAAGGTCCAGAAAGTGAACTTCGGGGGTGATCATTATTATTTTTTTAAGTTTATTTATTTTGAGAGAGAGAGAGAGAATGAACGTGAGAGATGCAGAGGGAACGAGAGACAGAGGATCTGAAGCAGGCTCTGCGCTGACAACAGAGAGCCCAATGCAGGGCTTGAACTCACAGACTGTCAAACTGTTGGGTGCTTAACGACCGAGTCACCCAGGCGCCCCGTGATCATAAAATTATTAAAGTTTGGTAGTGATTTAAATACAACCAGTTGAAAAAACAGAGAACTCTTTAAAATTTGATTAAATTCAAGCTCATGAAAATTACTTAGATCTCTCTCATTATCTCTTTAACTAGTATCTAAGATAACTAGTCCTTAAATAGATTTTTAAGCCATGATAATTTATTTCATTTTTTATTGAGGTCAGTCACATAAGATAAAGTTTAGCATTTAAAAGCATACAGCTCAACGGCATTAAGTCCATTCACAATGTTGTACAACCATCACATCCAGTTTTAAAACACTGTCATCACCCTAAGAGGATATTGCACACCTAGTCAGCAGTCTCCTCCCTGTTCTCCACTGTCCCCAGCCCCTCGGTCTGTTTCTGTGGATTTTTCTTATTCTGGCTATGTCATATAAATGGAATCCTAGGATATATGACCTTCTTTTACTTTGCATAGTTTTTTCGAGGCTCATCCACATGGTAGCATGTATCAGTACTTCATTCCTTTTTTGGGGCTGAGTAATATTCCATTATATGGATATACCACAGTTTACCCATGTATCAGTCAACAGACATTTGGGTTGTTTCTTTTGGCTATTATAAACAGTGCTGTGAGCATTGTTTTTCGGTTCTTTGGTGGGGGGGATATATCCTTAGGAATGGAATTGATGATTTATATAGTAATACCATGTTTAACTTTTTGAGGAACCGATGCATTGATTTCCATAGAAACTGCATTGCTTTGTATTCCAATCAGCAATGCAAGGAGGGCCCCAATTTCTCCATTTCCTCACCAGCATCATTACATGAAAAGTTTTCCTGGAACTGTAAAACAGAGTTTGCAGAAGTTGAAATTTACGGAACTTTCTGAAGGTCATTTTGACGCGCTGCTTGGATTTCGTGTTAGCAGTGCGGAGTGAGCTAGTGCTTCCCCGTACTCAGAGCACCTGGTTATTCTGGGAACCACACGTGCTTGACGTCACAGCTAGTTTTAAGGCTTCCTCCCTTGCCCCCGCCAAGGTACAGATCCTTCCTGTTCTCTCGCAGGCTTTTATTTTCCTGTTTCTCTCTGCAGCATGAGAAGCCTTCCTCCCCACCCCACCCAGTAATTCCTCTCTGACCCCCTAGTCTGAGTCCTATGTCGGCCAGGAGGGGAAGCCATCAAGAGCGATAACAACCGTCTCAAACTCCCCCTTGTTCAGTCCGATAACTCTCTAAGGAGACTCTGAAGGCCTACTCCTGAAAACCTGTCACGTGCAAGGCCCTGAATTATGGCAGACAGATGGCTTATCCTGCCTGGGTCTCCAATCGGTAACCTGGAGACAAGAATACCTTATTTTCCCAGGATATGGCAGGTGTAGACATCCACTCCCACTGAAAACAGTTCTGTGCTTATGATCTGAAAGGCTGCCATGGTGGGTTGGAACGGTGGTTCCTACAAGTAGAGATGGAACAATTGGGTACACATTTCCAAAGCCTTTGGGAGAGGACATGGGCCCTTAAAGGAGAAGTCACCATTTACTGCCATCATCACTTCATAAAGCCCCCGAATTTCAGAACAAAAATCTCAGGATGAAAGTCCTGTGACTTATATGCATTGTTGCTGTGTGCCCTGGCCTTATTCTTCTAATTTCTAGGGAACCGCACTAGCTCGGAGGACAGACCCTCAAGGAAGTGGAAACCCAATCTCTCAACCACATCTCAACATGTGTCCTCTGCACTGTTTCTCATTTGTCTGTCTCCCTAGTTAGTTCTCTCGGGTGTTGGGGGTTGGGGACTCAAAAGTCCTCTGTTCTGTAGGAGGGAGAGGACTCGATGGAGGGGAGCGAGCACTTTCGAAGCGTAACCTGCACCCGCTGCCACTAGAGGGCAGAGCGCAGCCTGAGGATGCGCTCTCCGGGGCCGCAGCCCCGGCCCCTCGCTGCATCTCCCCGGCGCGTCCGCAGAGGGCGCTGCTGCTCGCAGACGCGGCGGTCGGCCCCAGGGCTCCGGGCAGTTAGCTCCTCCCTGGAGTGGTGGAAATCTCCCTCAGTTCACGGACAAGCTGGGAGGGGCACCTTGTCTTCTTCAAGACGCTGCCCTGCGCCGGGAGCCCGGGAGGAGTTTCCCTTTTTGGAATTAAAACTTGAATTCATCATTGGCAGTTAAAAATATGTACAAAGTCCTTCAGGCGCATGGTACTCTTGTGAGCGCTGAGCTAGAAAAGACTACACAGACGCTGCCCCGTCAAGGTTGAGTGACCTACACAACAGCGCTGGGGGCCATTCTCCTGCTGCTGTCAATTCCTTCGGAGACAGCCGGCTGATCCAGTCCTTTCCCGTTTCTAAAATGATGGGCATGAGATCGACTTGGGTATTTTCTTAGAATTCTTACACACATGTCCCCGTTTTGTCCTGAACTCTGCAGGGAGGCATTATGACGATCCTCATTTTATTATCATTTTAAAACACATTCTCAGGGTTATTTTTTTCTTTTTTCCCCGTTCAACTTCGATTTTAACAATTGGAAAATTTCCAAAGTAAACGGATGTTAAAAACCTGCGACGCCACTAGGGCACTTAACTTAAGAAGCGGCATTTCCTGCTCCACCCCTCCCCACACTCCGTGCCTGGTTCCGCATCTCAGAGGCGAACATTTGGGTTTTCGCTGTGAGTGTGTTCAGGATTTCCAGGGGTCCCTCCGTACCTCTAAGGAATGTGCTTACGCTATTATTTCTTGTTTCTAAGTCTAGATGTTAGCATTTGATTTAGGTTTTCTTGAGGAGGCCTCTCCAGATCCCGAGCAAACCGAAGTTCAGGAAGTGTAAGGAGCTTGGCCAAGACCAGAACCGAGAGCGATGGAATGGAAACTCGGACCTGCATTCCTAAGTTTAGGGTCCCCGCGATTGCCACCACTGTGCTGTGGGGGTCACCAGGAAGATGCTGGTTATCCTCCAGGTTGTTAGCACTTGGCATGATAAGTCTCCTTAACACAGAGTTTCGAGATAGAATACAAGGTACCCAGTTACAGTCGAATTTCAGATAAAGAGCAAATGCTTTTTAAGTGTAAGCGGGTCCTCGGAATTGTATGGGACCTACCTGCTGAAATGTTATTTATACTTTTATTTGCTCAATCTGGCAAGCCTACCTTAAAACTATGAATCTAGGCCTTCTTTGGTCTTAAAAGCCTAGGACTACAGATATAGCAAGAAATCTGTGGTTAATCCATGACAAAGAAATTTTTCTTAGAAAGACAGATTTGGGGCCCGTGGGTGGCTCAGTCGGTTAAGCGTCCAACTTCAGCTCAGGTCATGATCTTAGGGTCCATGGGTTCGAGCCCCACATGGGGCTCTGTGCTGACAGCACGGAGCCTGGAGCCTGCTTCGGATTCTGCATCTTCCTCGCTCTCTGCCTCTCCCCTCTCAAAATTAAATAAACATTAAAAATAAATAAACATTAAAAAATAAATGAAGAATTAAAAAAAGAAAGATAGACATGATTTATAACTTCCGTACAGATTAAATATTAAGCAGGCAGATCTTTAAAATATAGTGTTTAGGCTTACAGACATATAAAGACAAATTATGAAGGAAAGGAAGCAGATTAGTAGCGCGAAATTAACGGGCAGGGGGGCCAAGGTGAAGCTCCGCTGACGGTGAGCGCAGCGGTGGTTATTTCGTTTTTCGGTGTAATGCGTTTCTATGCCCTCTTCACGTGCATGTTATATATTGTTAAAAATAAATTTATTTTTGTGAGTGGTATAAGCAAGTGGTCTAGTTTCATTCTTTTGCATGTTGCTGTCCAATTCTCCCAACACCATTTGTTAAAGAGGCTGTCTTTTTTCCATTGGATACATTTTCCCGCTTTGTCAAAGATTAGTTGGCCATATACTTGCGGGTCCATTTCTGAGTTTTCTATTCTATTCCATTGGTCTATGTGTCTGTTTTTGTAGCAATACCATACAGTCTTGATGACTACCGCTTTGTAGTAGAGGTTAAAGTCTGGGATTAAAGAAGATGTGGCACATATATACAATGGACTACTACGTGGCAATGAGAAAAAATGAAATCTGGCCGTGTGTAGCAACATGGATGGAACTGGAGGGTATTATGTTAAGTGAAATAAGTCAGTCAGAAAAAGACAGATAACATATGTTTCCACGAATAGGTGGACTTTGTGAGACTAAGCAAAAACCAGGGGGAGGGGAAGAGGGGAAAGGAAAAAAAAGACACAGAGAGGGAGGGAGATAAAACATAAGAGACTCTCAAAGACTAAGAACAAACTGAGGGTGAGGGGGGTGAGGGAGGGGGGAGAGGGGGTGATGGGCATTAAAAAGGGCACATGTTGGGATGAACACCGGGTGTTATATGTAAACCAATTTGAAAATAAACTATTATAAAATTAAAAAAAAATAAAATAAAACGAAAGCGAGCCTAGATTCTGGGATGAGAGAGGCGACAGTTCTAATCCCAGCTTTAGGCTCTCTGGCCTTTAGTTTCTTCATCTATAGTATGGGAGTAATTATTCCGAGTCGGCAGCATCTGTTGCGTGGTTCAGACATAACGTAGGTAAAGAACACAGAGTGTAACCAGCGTGTCTTTGGGAAACTATTATCGATCAAGTCTCTGGAGGCGGGGTGGGGGTGGGGTGGGGAATAGAAGATTTTGCGAGGGTTTCTGCATCCCACTGTGTAAACTTTGGTCAGAAACTGTCTTGCATTCTGCTGGCTGTCCCGTCCTTACCTAATAAAACGCTTTGTCGGCGCATATTTAAGTCCTCAAGAAATCGCTTGACACTTTACATAATTTTGGAGGTTGAAATACTTCTGAAAAATGAATCTCAGGCCTTTAAGAAGTAGATTTGTGGGTGCGTGAGAGGAGGTTTGTAACGAGAACAGTTAAAAAGAAAAGTAATTCCCTGCTAATGCTAAGTTCTAGCTTCAGAGCACGGGAGACACATAGAGAGATCGATGAGGAAAAGTCTTCTGATTGGAACAGGCAGTCCTTTGCCACGGACATGCAAAAAGCAAGGTATTTTTCTTAATTATATATTCTCAGAAGTCTTTCCCTTGAGATTAAAATTATTCCTGCCAGTGGAGAAATACATTTTTTGGCAAAATTCTGAATTGTTTTTCTTTTTAAATTTCTAACTAAGATTAACTTCCATATTCCCTAATATATTGAAGTCTTTCTGGCTTTGAAAAAAGCCCAACTTTGGGGCGCCTGGCTGGCTCCGTTGGTGAAGCATGCAACTCTTGATCTCAGGGTCATTACTTCAAGCCCCATGTTGGGTGTGGAGCCTACTTAAAATAAAAATTAAAAAAAGAACAAAGAAAAAACCCAACTGTCCTTAACCGAAGATTTTGCTTTAAACCATGAATTAATGTTAAATAAAACTGCCTTTATTCAACCAGAGAAAGAGAACCTTCAAATTTAGAATGATAAAGTATTTTTCTTGTAAGTATTCAGAATTGGCTGAAAGGAGAGTTCACTATATCAGTTTAGCAGGAGGTATTCTACGGAAATTTATTTTTATGCTTCTCGCATTGAGTTAAAATACCTTGGAGTAAAATGTTCGAATTCACTAATAATCTATTGATAAACCATTTCACCTTAAAAAATATTAGTACTTGGGGTGCCTGGGTGGCTCAGTTGGTTAAATATCCAACTATTGACTTGGCTCAGGTCATGATCTCAGTTTGTGAGTTGGAGCCCCACGTTGGGCTCTGCACTGACAGCATGAAGCCTGCTTGAGATCCTCTGTCTCTCCTTCTCTCTCTGCCCCTCTTGCTTGTACTCACTTGCTCTGTCTTTCTCAAAATAAATAAGTACACTTTAAAAAATGTATAAAAATATTAATATTCAATGCTGCCAAACGCACAGTGAAGTGAGAATTCTTGTACTTATAGTGAAGTGTACATTGGGACCATTTTCTGGAAAGCAAGCAGTGTGTTAGTATAGATGAAGAACTCTCAACATGTTAAAATTCTTTGACCTTATAATTCTACTCGGACGATTTCCTTCAAAACTCTCAGAGACCTGGCCTCTGCCAACAGGGACCCCCGTCCTCCCTTCCTCAAAGGCCTAGGTCTCAGTTCACAGAACAAATATGCATGCATATTTATCAAGAATTTCTGATAATGCTGGAAAAAGCAAGTTATCTAAATGCTCATCAACAGGGGAATGATCGAGTAACTTATTGTGTGCTCATATGGTGGAGGATAGAGGCATAAAAATCACGTTTGCCAAGATTTTTATGAAAAGAGAAAATGCTCACAAAGTTATGTTAAAGAAAAAAGCAGTACGAAGCGGTACATGATCTCAACGTACCGCTCAATGTAAAATATGTATCTATAAAAATATTGGAATAAATAAACCAAAATCCTAACAAGTGGTAATTTTCAGACTGTGGGATTGCAAGGGATTGTTTTCTTCCTTACACTTTTCTCTATTTTCCAAATTTTCTACAATAAGGACTCATTTTTGTACTCATTAGAGTAAAAAACAAAGATATTTAAAAAATTCCAAGGTGGTGGCATATTTTAAAATTCGTTATACATGAAATGTCTTGTGTACAGAGAGAAAGAAATCCAATGGCATGGGTGCGATCTATCATTTTCAGTTCCTCCAAGCAGCGATCAAATGGCATTTTTCTCAGAAAGGATTTGCGCAGCTCACGTTATGTTAAATCGCATTATTTCACTGTATTTAGGGACCCCCAGGGCATGGGTTCAACAAAAGGCCCGTTTTCACGTTGGTGTATGAAATGACACAAATTTCTAGTCCTTTGGGAGGGCATGCAATTTGTAATGCCTATTATTTTTATGTTATTAGACCCATCTCTGTTAATAAGATCTATAATTATTAAGTAGAAAGCATAATGAAGTTGGCTGATTACGGAGGGAGGAGAAGCCAAGTGTTTCAAACCCTCTGACATTTTCTGGTGATAGCCATTGACTCGAGCATTATTATTCTGAAGTGATTTTACTGAGAAAGGAGTATGTTTACAGAACATTAATTGATGAATTTATATTGCTTAAGAGCTCTAAATTTCTAAATTTGGGCATTAATCTCTCTCTCTCTCTCTCTGTTAGAAATTTCACGGTGGGACTAGGGTGAAGCAGGAAATCTATAGCCTAAAATAAAGGTGTCAGGTCAGATTTGAAGGCTGAGGTCTGGCCACCCCCGCACCATACCCCCCTCCACCCCCCCCGGGGAGAACCCTTCACAAACGGGGCTCTCTTTGGCTCTCAGGGGGCTATGTTTGGCTTTTTCGTTGGGTGTGGCTCCCTCACATTCAGTAAATGAAGACCTTATGGGGCGCCTGGGTGGTTCAGTTGGTCAGGCCTCGGATTTTCGCTCAGGTCATGCCTCACGATTCCTGAGTTCAAGCCCTGCATCGGGCTCTGTGCTAACAGCTCAGAACCTGGAGCCTGCTTCAGATTCTGTGTCTCCCTCTCTCTCTGCCCCTCTTCCACTCACAGTCTCTCTCTCTCTCAAAAATAAATACACATTAAAAAAAAAGTTAAGAAAGTAAATGATGACTCGATTAAGTTCTGGTATTGATGCATATATTGATATTTGTAGTGCAGTCTAACATTCTGATTGCGTATAAAAACGGGCAAGACTCTATCTTGTATTCTTAATCCTTTGGGGCTTTTTAGTTTGAAATGAATCAAATCAACTACGTGCAGACCCTGTGAGTTTCTTATTCCTCATTCCTTTACATAAAGCTCACACGGAATAATGGGGTTCTTGGCCTCTCTTCCCAAGCACTGGTAGAGGATCATTTCAGAATCACTCACTTCTGTCACACGCTATGGCCCCCGATGACCATCAGTTTAAGCTGCCATTAAATCTGGACCCCAAGAGCGAACATCTCAGAATTCCTCTGAACAGATTACCCCTAGTTCTGTCAGTTCTTCGGACGGAACCCCACCCTGCTAAACTTCAAACTTAGACTCTAATAGCATGCACTTCTTGGCTGTTTTTATTTAATTAGTAGTTTATTTGACAAACAGGCTCCGTGAGAGGCATTCCGAAGGATCTGGGGGATAAGCGTAAAGCCAGGGTTGTGTTTATGGAGATAAGCATGAGAGGAGGTAGGGACCCAGCCATGAATTATATATGTTACTATCATCTATATGTGTATGTATGTGAAGTATTATTTGGAGAAAAAGTTGGAATTTAAGTGGTGGCGCTGTGTTATTTATTCAGCTGGTGTCTCCTGGCTTCAAACCCATGCTTCTGTGATATTCTGTCTGGTGACGCTGTGACACGGACTCCTTTCTGCCTTCCCAGTCAGCTCCCTCACGCTGCGCCAGTCAGGCACCGAGGGAGACAGCCAGGTGGAGGAGAGAGACCTGTTGTCAGACTCCCTTAGCCATGCTACTTCACCCTTCCAGAAGCAACTGATCCCAGTTTACCAACCTAAACCTTGGAGAACCCGCCTTCTCACACACTTGTGGAGACATGGTCTCAGTGAGCAGGGACCACCCCCCCCTGCCCCGGGCCCCTTCCTCACAGGTCTGTGGTCCAGTTCCCTGAGGACACTCTCCCAAGTTTCTGAGGTACTGCATTATCTGTATAGCAGCCTCTCCTCTGAGGTTTGAACTCCCATCTGTGAGACCCATTCTCCAAGCTTCTAAGTTGAAATAATTCTGACCTTTTTCTTTAGTTCCTCAGCGATAGGGGTAGTAGCTGCTTATGGTAGATGCCACCGCTGTGATACCAGTTTCTTTTATCTTTCTTTCTTTCCTTTTCTTTTTTTCTTTTTTCTTTTTCTTTTCTTTTCTTTCCTTTTTTTCTTTTTCTTTTTTTTTTTTTTTGCCTTTTTTTGGTTCCCCAGTATCTGGCCAGCAATCCTTTATGTTACGTTTTCTCTGTTAAAATGACTGGTGTGTTTTCAGTCTCCTTTCTGGATCCTGGCTGATACAGCTTCCTAAAACAATAAGATTGGGGTCAGTGTTAACCCTCATGAAATGCACAGGACTGGCTGCTAAGTACTTCCTGTGGACAAGAGAAGAAACAATTACTTCTTCGTCTGTAGCTCAGGAGACTTTTCCTACAGTCCACTTGATTGGACTATACAGAGAAACTTATTTAAAAATACGCATGTTTAATCAGCTATCTAGAAATTGATTTTTAAAATATACATGTATATTTTTTGTCCTTGCTTTTATAAAAACTTCTTTTAGAAATTCCCATTCCTGTAAATCATATTCGAACATTCTGTAAGATTTCAATGACCTTTTTTTAAAGCATATTTGTTTATTTTGAGAGACAGAGAGAAACCCAAGCAGACGCTGTGCTGTCAGCGCAGAGCCCAATGTAGGGCTTGAGCTCACAAACCAGGAGATCATGACCTGAGCTGAAGTCAAGAGTTAGATGCCTAACCGACTGAGCCATGCAGGCGCCCTGAGATCCAACGACATGTTAAAAAAGCTATGTTTATGTCTCATTGGCTCCACCTTTGAAATAGAGTTAAACTGAAAACAATGAGAATATCTATGAAGTCAATACAAAGTAACTAATAATAAATATATTATGTGTTAATGTAAATAAGATATTTTAAAAAATAACTATATTTTCCAAAACAAAAAATATTTAGTCAGAAGAGTGGCAATATTTTACAATTTTACAAATCTTTTCAATACCTGGCTTAATAGAAGACAGATGGATCCTCCTATATGGCTCACATTCAATCTGTTGAGATATGTTGTTTTTGTGAAGTATATGAAAAAAATAGCCTCACATATAGTTTTAAATGGGAATAGCATTTTTTCTAATATATATAAATTGAAATAAAGTTAACATAGTGTTATATTAGTTTCAGATGTATGATATAATAATTCAACAATACATTACTCAGTCCTCATCACAATAAGTGTACTGTTAATCCCCTCTGACTATTCACCCATCTCCCCCCTACCTCCCCTCTGGTAACTGTCAGTGTGTTGTCTGTATTTAAGTTTGGTTTTCTTTGTTTGTATCTTTTTTTCATAGTTTGTTTCGTTTTTTAAACTCCACATATGAGCAAAATCATACGGTATTTGTCTTTCTCTGATTGACTTATTTCACTTACCATTAAAGCCTTTAGATCCATCCATGTTGTTGCAAATAGGAAGATCTCCTTCCTTTGGATGGATAACATTCCATCACATATGCACACCACATCTATTCTAGCCATTCATTTACCGATGGACACTTGCTTGCACCCATATCTTGGCTATTACAAATAATGCTGCAATAAACACAGTGTTTGAATTAGTGTTTTGATTCTGAATTCAGTTTTTGTATTAGTGTTTTTGTTTTCTTTGTTTCCCTATGGTGGAATTACAGGATTAAATGGTAATTTTATTTTTAATTTTCTGAGGAATCTTCATACTGTTTTCCACAGTGGCTGCACCAGTTTGCATTCCCACCAACAGTGCATGAGGGTTTCTTTTTCTCTACATCCTCCCCAACACTTGTCATTTCTTGTCTTCTTGATTCTAGCCATTCTGACAGGTATACAGTGATATCTCATTGTGGTTTTAATTTGCCTTTGCCTGATGATTAGTGATGCCAAGCATCTTTTTATGTGTCTGTTGGCCATTTATGTCTTCTTTGGAAAAAAATGCCTATTCAGGTTCTCTGCCCATTTTTAACCAGATTATTTGTGGTTTTTTTGTGTGTTGAGTTGTATAAATTCTTTATATATTCTGGGTATTAACCCCTTCTTATTGCTGTGCAGAAGTTTGTGTGTGTGTGTGTGTGTGTGTGTGTGTGTGTGTGTAGTCTACTGGTTTATTTTTGCTTTTGTTTCCCTTGCCAGTGGAGACATATCTAGAAAACTGTTTCCATGACTGATGTTAAAGAAATTACTGTTTACTATTTTTTTTCTAAAAGTTTTATGGTTTCAGGTCTCACATTTATGTCTTCAATCCATTTTGTGGACTTAGGTCTTTAATCCATTTTTGTGCATGGTGAAATAAAGTAGTGGGTTTCATTCTTTTGCATGTAGCTGTCCTGTTTTTCCAACACCCTTTGTTGAAAAGACTGTTTTTTCCTCATGGTATATACTTGGCTCCTTTGTCATAGATAAATTTACCATATAAGAGTGGGTTTATTTCTGGACTCTCAATCATATTTTGTTGATCTATGCATCTTTTTTTCGTGCCAGTACCATACCGTTTTTATTACTACAGCATTTTGGTACATCTTGAAACCTGGGATTGTGGTATATCCAGCTTCATTCTTTCCCAAGACTGCTTTGGCTATTTGGGGTCATTTGTGCTTCCATACAAATTTTAGGATTATTTGTTCTAGTTCTGTGAAAAATATTGATATTTTGATAGGAATTGCATTAAATACGTAGGCTGCTTTTTGGTAGTATGGACATTTTTAACAATATTGCTTCTTCCAATCCATGAACATGGAATATCTTTCCATTTGTTTGTGTCATGTTCAATTTCTTTCATCAATATTTTATAGTTTTTCGGGTACAGGTCTTTAGCCTTCTTGGTCAAGTTTCTTCCTAGGTATCTTATTATTTTTGCTGCAATCTTAAATGAGATTGTTTTGTTAATTTCTTTCTTCTACTACTTCATTATTAATGTATAGAAATGCAACAGATTGAGGGAGGGCCAAGATGGCAGAGCAGCATGGTAGTTTTTTTTGCCTCTCATCCCTGAAATGCAGCTAGATCAACAGCAAACCATCTCGCACACTTAGAAAACTGATTTGAGGATTAACACAACAATATACACAACTTGAACCATAAAATCTGGCAGGTACACAGCACGGAGAGGTGAACTGGGGGAGAGAGAAGCCACGGAGGGTAGGGAGCTGTTTTTGCTTGTGGAGAGAGAATAGAGATAGGGGAGAGTACAGGAAAAGCACTCCCCCACCAAAAGCCACTGGAGAGAAAGAGAAAGAATGGAAACAGTCCCAAGGGATGGAACAAAAAAGGGAGAAAGGAGAAAGAAGGAAGAAAAGGGTTTAAATTCCATTAATATTCTATGGAGTCTGAAACCTCACATCTCCATACCTGGTGGGGCTCTCGTGGGAAGGGCAAATCCCCAGGAGCAGAGTACGAGGTCTGAGGGTCCTCGGGTCACATGGGGAGAGGCGGTTCCCCTGCTGGGAGGATATTTGGTAGAGGCTGTGTGGCCTTCCCACAGGCAAATGTCCCAGCGGACCCTGGAGAACAACCACATTTGCTGGTGCTCGAACAAGATCATTAAGGGTGAAGCCTGGCACCAGATGTGTGTTGTGATTTTCCATAATCCCTGAAACACTGCTGCTACACTATCGCATGAACTTTTTCTGGGGTGGGCTGACATCCGGCCACAGTCTCTGGGCATCTGTAGCAGCACGGTCACTCAAATGTTCTTGGGGGTGGGCCGGCACTCGGCCATTGCTCAGTGAGACCCTCCCCCGGGAGGTCTGAGCAGGTCAAAGCCACAGGGCCCTCAGAAATGAGGGTTTTGGGGGCGCCTGGGTGGCTCAGTCGGTTAGGTGGCCGACTTCGGCTCAGGTCACGATCTCACGGTCTGTGAGTTCAAGCCCCGCATCGGGCTCTGTGCTGATGGCTCATCAGAGCCTGGAGCCTGCTTCGGATTCTGTGTCTCCCTCTCTCTCTGCCCTTCCCCTGCTCATGCTCTATCTCTATGTCTCTCAAAAATAAATAAACGTTAAAGAAAATAAAAAAAAATTAAAAAAAAAAAAAAGAAATGAGGGTTTCGGAAACACAGTCTCATCTGAGATAAAACTCAGGAGGGAGGTGCCACCTGGCAGGCTGATGACTTGGTCACGGACGCTGTAGAAGCGGGGAGTGGATGGAAGCTGGACACAAAGGAGGGGTGCTGATTGCCAGTTGGCAAGAACACAGAGTTCTGATACTAGAGACTGGGTAGCTGGGTGATGCCATTTTCATCCTACAGGAGCCACAACAATCCACCCCAGTAAGCTAAGCAGTAGCATCTAGTGGAGAAAGGAGCTAATACACCAATCCCCATCCAACTAGGCCAACCATGCTCCACAGGAAGACCACAGGTTTCTCAGCCTGCTTAGTTTATGGACTATAAAGTGCTTCACAGTTTGACTGGATATAATTTCAATCATATTTCCTTCTGTTCACTGGTCCATCTACTCAATTTCTTTTCTTTTTCTTTTAGTTTCTTTTCTTATTAAAAAAGAGTTAACACCTATTCTTTTGAAGCTATTCCAAAAAAATAGAAATGGAAGGAAAACTTCCAAACTAATTCTATGAAGCCAGCATTACCTTGATTCCAAAACCAGACAAAGGCTCCACTAAAAAGGAGAACTACAGACCATTTTCCCTGATGAACATGCATGCAAAAATCCTCAACAAGATACTAGCCAACCGGATCCAACAATACCTTAAAATATTCACCACGATCAAGTGGGACTTATACCTAGGATGTAGGGCTGGTTCAATATCTGCAAAACAATCAACATGATACATTGCATCAATAAAAGAAAGGACAAGAACCACATGATCCTCTCGACAGATGCAGAGAAAGCATTTGACAGAATACAGCATCCTTTCTTGATAAAAAACCCTCAAGAAAGTAGGGATAAAAGGATCATACCTCAAGATCTTAAAGGCCATATATGAAAGATCCACCACTAATATCATCCTCAATGGAGAAAAACAGAGATATCCCCCTAAGGTCAGGAACACAACAGGGATATCCACTCTCACCACTGTTATTCAACATAGCATCAGTAGTCCTAGCCTCAACAATAAGACAACACAAAGGAATAAAGACATCCAAATTGGCAAGGAGGAAGTCAAACTTTCACTCTTTGCAGATGACATGATACTCTATATAGAAAACCCAAAAGATTCCACCAAAAAACTGCTGAGAACTGATCCATGAATTCAGCACAGTTGCAGGATATAAAATCAATGCACAGAAATCGGGTGGATTCCTATACACGAATAATGAAGCAACGGAAAGAAAAATCAAGCAATTTATGCCATTTACAATTGCACCAAAAACCATAAAATACCTAGGAATAAACCTAATCAAAGAGGTGAAACATTTATATACCGTAAGCTATAGAAAGCTGATGAAAGAAATTGAAGATACAAAAAAATGCAAAAACATTCTATGCTCCTGGATTGGAAGAACAAATATTGTTAAAATGTCAATACTACCCAAAGCAATCTACATATTCAACACAATCCCTATCAAAACAACACCAGCATTCTTCACAGAGCTAGAACAAACAATCCTAAAATTTGTATGGAACCAGAAAAGACCCTGAATAGTCAAAGCAATCCTGAAAAACAAAACCAAAGCTGGAGGCATCACAATCATGGACTTCAAGATGTATTACAAAACTGTAATCATCAAGACAGTATGGTGGTACTGGCACAAGAGCACTCAAATCAATGGAACAGAATAGAGAACCCAGAAATGGATCCACAAACCCACAAACATATGGCCAACTCATCTTTGACAAAGCAGGAAAGAATATACAAGGGAATAAAGACAGTCTCTTCAGCAAATGGCGCTGGGAACACCGGACAGCGACATGCAGAAAAATGAATCTGGACCACTTTCTTACATCATACACAAAATTAAACTCAAAATGGATGAAAAACCTAAACGTAATACAGGAAGCCATCAAAATCCTAGAGGAGAAAGCAGGCAAAAACCTCTCTGACCTCCGCTGCAGCAACTTCTTACTCAACACATCTCTGGAGGCAAGGGAAACAAAAGCAAAAATGAACCTTTGAGACCTCATGAAAATAAAAAGCTTCTGCATAGTGAAGGAAATAATCAGCAAAACTAAAAGGCAACCAACAGAATGGGAGAAGATACTTGCAAATGACATATCAGATGAAGGGTTAGTATCCAAAATCTATAAAGAACTTATCAAACTCAACACCCAAAAAACAAATAATCCAGTGAAGAAATGGGCAAAAGACATGAACAGACATTCCTCCAAAGAAGACATCCAGATGGCCAACCGACACATGAAAAAATGTTCAACGTCACTCATCACCAGGGAAATAGAAATGAAAACCACAATGAGATACCACCTCGCACCAGTCAGAATGGCTAACATTAACAACTCAGGCAACAGCAGATGTTGGTGAGGATGGGGAGAAAGAGGATCTCTTCTGCACTGCTGGTGGGAATGCAAACTGGTGCAGCCACTCTGGAACACAGTATGGAGGTTCCTCAAAAAATTAAAAATAGAGCTACCCTAGGACCCAGCAATTGCACTACTAGGTATTTATCCAAGGGATACAGGTGTGCTGTTTGGAAGGGGCACATGCACCCCAATGTTTATAGCAGTGCTATCGACAATAGCCAAAGTATGGAAAGAGCCCAAATATCCACCGATGGATGAATGGATAAAGAGGATGTGGTATACATATATATAATGGAGTATTACTTAGCAATCAAAAAGAATGAAAGTTTGCTATTTCTAACAATGTGGATGGAGCTAGAAGCTATTATGCTAAGTGAAATTAGTCAAAGACAAATATAATATGACTTCACTCATATGAGGAATTTAAGATACAAAACAGATGAACATGGGGAAGGGAAGCAAAAATAATACAAAAACAAGGAGGGGGACAAAACATAAGAGACTCTTAAATACAGAGAATAAAAAGAGGGTTGCTGGAGGGGTTGAAGATGATGGTATGGGCTATATGGGTAAGGGGCATTAAGGAAGACACTTGTTGGGATGGGCACTGGGTGTTATACGTAGGGGATGAAACACTGGAAGCTACTCCTGAAATCATTATTGCACTATATGCTAACTAACTTCCGATGTAAATTAAAAAATTAAGAAATGCAACAGATTTCTGTATATTAATTTTGCATCCTGTGGCTTTACTGAATTCATTTATCAGTTCTACTAGTTTTTTGGTAGAATCCTTAGGGTTTTCTGTATATAATATTATGCCATGTGCAAATAGACAGGTTTTTTTTTCCTTACCTGTGGGGGATAGGCTTAGGAATCCCCTGGGCTTACATCAGTGGGTTAACAAGTCATAAAGAAATAAAAACCATAATGTGCTCACACCCAAGTTTGGGTAAACATGATTGAGACCCCAAGAATAGGACGGTGCAAAGGCACCCCAAAAATAAGGGAGTACTGAACCCCAAAAATAGAGTGGGATGGGGAAAGACCCAAAAATAGGAACAGGAGCAAAGGCTCCCAATACAAAGGTATGTGAGGTACGCAAGATTAGACATGCAGGGCAAAAGTGCCCCCTAATTCAGTATTATAGCAGAAAGCTGCTTTCACAGGAAGGAAGGACCAAATTAGGTGAGCAGGACTAGACTGCTACACTCTGCTACTGTGCAGCTGCAGATAATACTGCCCAGTGTAGAGCTAATTTTCAAAAGAAAAGCTGCCTTGTTGACCTTGAAGTCTTTTGCCCTGTCTTATCCTCTAGGCTAGCTAAGATACACAGACATGGTGTCTCCTTTCTGCCTTTATCGACCACCTGCTCATCTGCCCTATGCCAGGATTTTGTTTTGTATTAACCCGAACTCCAAATACGGTATATCTTCAAAACACCCCCTTTCCCTCATGCCCTTGAGTTGATGTTCACAGTTTCTTTGTCTCTTTGTGCATGCCATTTGTAAGCCTTCTGATCTTAATAAATACAAGGCAAGGACCCCTGTCGGAGGCTCTTGTCTTTTCCCGGACATTAGCCATCTCTCTCCTATTTTAATCCTGTATCCACTCTCTCATGGGCTGAGAGAGAACTTTAGACTTAGAGTCTATGACACACTGACTAATTTGGATGCCTTTTAGTTCTTTTTCTTATCTGACTGCTATGGCTAGGACTTCCAGTTGTACACTGAATAAAAGTGGTGAGAGCGGATATCTTTGTTTTTTCCCGATCTTAGAGGAAAAGCTCCCAGTTTTTTCACCATTGACTATAATACTAGCTGTGGCTTTTTCATACATGGTCTTTATTATGTTAAGATATGCTCCCTCTAAACCTACATTGTTGAGGGAGTTTTTAATCATGAATGGATGTTGCACTTTGTCAAATGCTTTGTCTACATCTATTGTGATGATCATATGTTTTTTTCCCTTCTCTTGTTAAAATGACATATCATGTTGACTGACTTGTGAATATTGAACCTTGAATCCCTAGAATTTCCCATTTGATCATAGTGCATTATTTTCTAATGTACTGTTATATGCTGTTTCCTAATATTTTGCTGATGATTTTTGCATCTATATTCACCAGAGATATCGGCCTATATCTGTTTTTGTAGTGTCTTTGTCTGTTTTGGTATCAGGGTACTTTTGGCCTTGTAGAATGAATTTGGAAGCTATCCTTCCTCTTCTGTTTTTTGGAATAGTTTGAGAAGAATAGGTCTTAACCCTTTTTTAAATGTTTGGTAGAATTTATCTGTGAAGCCATCTGATCCAAGCTTTTTGTTTGTTGTTTTTTGATTACTGATTCAATTTCATTGCTAGTAATTGGCCTGTTCAAATATTCCATTTCTTCCTGATTCAGTTTTGGAAAGTTATATGTTTCTACCAATCTCTCCACTTCT
The DNA here is from genome assembly GCA_030068075.1 of Paguma larvata. NCBI lineage: Eukaryota > Metazoa > Chordata > Mammalia > Carnivora > Viverridae > Paguma > Paguma larvata. The sequence continues at coordinate 15,448,520 of CM057829.1, forward strand.
TCTAGGTTGTCCAATATATTGGCATATCATTTTCCTTTCTAAAAAAATGTTTACTTATTTATTTAGAATGCAAGCAGGGGAGGGGCAGAGGGAGAGGGAGAGAGAATCTCAAGCAGGCTCTGCACTGTCAGCACAAGAACCTGATGTGGGGCTCAATCCTACAAACCATGAGATCGTGGCCTGAGCCAAAATCAAGAACTTAACTGACTGAGCCACCCAGGTGCCCAGCATATCATTTTCCATAATATTCTTCTATAATCCTTTGCATTTCTGTAGTATTGATTATTATTTCTCTTTGGGTCCTCTCTGTTTCTTGATGAATCTGGCGGAAGGTTTATCCATTTTACTGATCTGTTCAAAGAACAAGCTCCTGGTTTCACTGATCTTTTCTATGGTCACTTTAGTCTCTATTTCATTTATTTCTGCTCTAGTCTTTATTTCCTTCCTTCCATGGCTTTAGGCTTTGTTTATTTTTCTTGTTCTAGCTCCTTTAGGTGTAAATTTAGGTTTTTATTTGATTTGTGGTTACCATTAGGTTTATACATAACACTGTATGTCTGTATCAGTCTATATTCAGTTGATTGTGGCTTATGTTTGAATCCATTTTAAAAGCACCCAATTTTTACTCACTCCCCCCACATTTTATGTACAGACATATGGTTTGAAGTGGGAATAATATTTTACTATTTTTCAAATAATTCTGAATATTCTTCTTTGCTATTACACAAAAACTTGAGAAAAGATTGTTTTTTTGAAAGCGATAGTTTCTTAAAAGTTGTTTGCAATGTTAAATCTGAAAACACCATTAAACTTATTTTTTCTAAGATTTGTTGAGATATAATTGACATACAATAAATCACACATATTTGAAGTGTAAGATTTAATGAGTTTTCACATATGGATACATTCATGTATGTATCACTAAAGTCAAGATAATAAACATTTCTAAAAGTGCCCTTGAGCCCCCTTGCAGTCCATTCTTCCTTCCTATGAACCCCAAACTGTTCCTAAAGCAGTGTTTTCTGTCACTATAGATTACTTTGCATTTTTCTGTAAGAGATCACCCAAAAGAAATATGAGTTACAAATGTGAGCCACATATGTAATTGTAATTTTTCCAGTTTATTTAACACATAAAAATATTATCATTTTGGCATATAATAATATAAAATTATTAATAACATTATTGCCATAGACTAAATGTTTTTGTCACCTCCAAAAAAGTCATATGTTGCAATCTAATCCCCAATGTGTCAGGTGAGTCTTTGGGAGGTGATTGCGTCATGAGAGTGGAGCCCATGGGAACAGGATTAAGTTCCCCCCACTTTTTAAGTTCATTTCGTTTGAGAGAAAAATGAGAGAATGAGCAGAGGAGGAACAGAGAGAGGGAGAGAGAGAATCCCAAGCAGGCTCCTCACTGTCAGCACAGAACCCAATGTGGGGCTTGAATTCACAAACCCATGAGATCATCACCTGAGCCAAAATCAAGAGTCAGATGCTCAACTGACTGAGCCCCCAGAGGCCTCAGGATATATGCCCTTATAAGAGAGACCCCGAGAGCTTCCTTGCCCCTTGTACCAGGTAAGGCCACAGCAAGAAGCTGATCATCTACGAGTCAGGATGCAGGCCTTCTGGACAAAAAATTCTGCTAGCACCTTGATCCTGGACATACTAGTCTTCAGAATTATAAGAAATAAATCCCTATTATCTATAAGCCACCCATGCTATAGTCAGTATTTTTATTAACAGCCCAAATGGACAAAGACAGACTTTATATTCTCTTTTTTCATAGTAAGTCTTCAAAATCTGTTATGTTTTTCTTATTTACAGGATCACTTAATTTGAACTAATCACATTTCAAGTGCTCAATACCATATGTGGTTAGTGGCTACACCATTTGACCCTGAAGGTCTAAAATTGTATCTAAATGGAATTATAAAGTATGTAGTCTTTTCTGACTTGCTTCTTTCACTCACATAATTATGTTGAAATGTATCCATGTCTTATAATGTATTAGGAGTTTGTTCTTTTTTTATTGCTGAGAGTATTTAATTATTTGGATGTGACAAAATTTATTTATCCTTTCCCCTTGCTGATGGACATTTGTCCCCCCCTACCCTCCACTGCGCCAAGGTTTTGGCTATTATAAATAAGTCTGCTATAAATATTTAAGTTCAAGTCTTTGTGCGGACATATATTTTTATTTCTCTTGGGAAAATACCTATGAGTGAAATGGCTGGGCCACACAGTGTATGTTAAGGTTTTTATAAAACTGTCAAACTGTTTTCCACAGTGTCTGTACCACTTAACATTCCCAGCAGCATTTATGAGAGTTCCAATGAGCAGCATTGTCGGCTTTTTTAATTTTGGCCATTCTACCGGCTGCGTAGTGATATCTCATTGTGGTTTTTATTTTAATTTCCATAATGATCAGTTATGTTGAGCATCTTTTCATGTATTATTTCCTTTCATAGATCTTTTTTGGTGATGTGTCTGCAAATCGTTTGCCCACTTTTTATTATGAAACTTGTCTTCTTATTGTTGTAAGAGCTATTTATCAATTCTAGATATTGGCCTTGTAAAATATATGTTTTGCAAATATTTTCTCATAAGCCATGGCTTACTATCCATATTCTTGGCATTTTGAGAGCAAAAGTTCTAAATTTTGATTAATTTATTGATTTGTTGTCCTTTTTATACTTCGTACTTTTTAAAAGAAATCTTTGCCAAACCCTTTGGGTAACTAAATTTTTATATGTATTCTTTAGAAATTTTATAGTTTTGACTCCTACATTTAAGACAAGGATATAGTCTGAGTTAATTTTTTGTATATATTATGAGATAAAGATTGAGGTTCCCCCCCCTTTTTTAATGACTATCCAATTGTTCTAGAATCATTTGCTGAAAGGATTATCTTTACCCATTGAACTGTGTTGGCATTTTTATTAGAAATATATTGGTCACATATGTATAGAATTGTTTCTAGAGTCTCTATTGTACTGATCTATATGTCTGTCTCTGTACTGGTATCCCATTATCTTGATTACTGTCGATTAATAGTAAGTCTTGAAATCAGGTAGAAATTTCTTCCAACTTTTTTCCAAATTGCCTTGGCATCTCTAGTTTCTTTGCATTTCCATATACATTTTAGAATTAGCTTGTCAAGTTAAGAAAAAATAATAAAGCCTGTTGGGATTCTGATTGGGATTGTGCTGATCCTATATATACATTTGGGGTGACAGCAATAAACATTTTATACTTCGCTACATTACAATACCTTGGTTATTTCACCGTGTGAATGGGTTTAACCAGATGTGACTTTGTAACATCAGTTTTTGGTCCCTTGGAAAATATTAGTTCACCGAGTCATGCAGATCTTCCAAATGTTTGCACATTTTATTATACAATGTATTTTTAAAACAGATTCGTTAATATCTCCACCAATCTCAGAAATGTCTCTACATACCAGGAAGCTGCTGTCAAGTTCACAGTGGCAGATACATGCTTTCCAAAAATACTCATTTTTGCTGGAAAGCTCAAATTTTATCTTTGGCAACAAGTACTTTCAGTTGTTTTCCTTGAAGTGACAGGCTCGTTCGGTTCCTTTTTCAAAAAATGTCTGCCAAATGCCCAAGTCTGAATCATCCTAGTTTGTCTGTCAGTCGCTCCTTCAGATAAAAATGGTGTTGTATGAAAAAAACAAAAACAAACCCGGCGAGCTCAGCCTGCAACTCAAACACAGGTGCCTCTTGTGACAACCGCTGAGGTTTCGTGTGCAGCCCATGTGCCTTATTTGTATTTCTCATGTCATCATGGAGAATACTAAAGAGTTGTGTATTCAAGGATTGAGGTTTAATAAAGTTGGTTAATTTTACTGCTTCATTAAGGACATTGTTAAGGCCACTGGTTTCTTTCTTTTCTTTCCTTCCTTTCCCTTCCTTTCTCTCCCTCCCTCCCTCCCTTCCTTCCTTCCTTCCTTCCCCAGGTATGTGGTGGAAGGTGTGTGCTGTGTGGAGAGTGACTACCAGTGTAATTTGCTGCCACTGCTTTGATTTCTGTTAACATGACAGCGGTTTTGCTCACCATTGCTTTTGCACTATTATCACCAATGTCAACACAGTAGAAAAGGCAAATAACATCCTAGCATTATTGTGAAACTAATTTGTGGACCCTCCCCTCTAATAATTTAGGAAACCCCTTCTCCTCTAGGGTTCCATGGGCCACACTTTGAGAACCATTGCTTTCGGATGCCGGCAGGCTTTGTTAAGAGGGTGAAGCCCAAGCTCATGTGACACGTGTGTAAGAAAGAGTTGGCTGTCAAGACACAGGGAACACCACAAGCAAAGGTACAAAGTGTGAATGGCAGGTCTCCCTTCCTCAGTGTCGGGTAAGCAAAAGGTGCAGTGAGGGCAGGGTCAGAGCTGAGGTGGCAAGAGACAGAGATGGGCCGGTACGCATGGAAGGAGCTGAAATGTCACTCTTCAGGTAGTGGAGAGCTCTCCAAGGTTTTAGATATGGCAGGAGGGGCAACATAATTAGCGTTGTCTGTTAGCTCCAGCACTCTGGAAACAATGCGGTGAACGGATTTGGGAGGTTTACACTGGAGAAAGGGAGCTCAATTAAGGACCTGTGCCTCGTGAAGGTAAGAGATGATTTAATACAACAGATGGTCAACTAATTAAACCCCGAGCCCCCTTCTCCTTATTAATTCAGTCAGAATATTGTAGGTAGTCCATTTGCTCAGGGGACACAACTATATATCACTTTGAATTCATGAATGTAGACTTGGAAAATAAAAAAGAAACGCAACCTTACAGACCAGACTCCGTGTTTCTAAAACCTGTATCCTTCCAGACCCTCAAACGTAAATTCCTACCTTCTGTGCTCAGTTCAATGATTTGCCTTAATAATTAGAGAACAGAGAGCAGAGAGCAGGGGTAGAAGTGGGTTTACAAGCTATGTTTAATTGTTTCTTGCAAGAGCATAATTGGGATGACATTACAGAGGTCTGAGGTCACAGAATTAATTTTTTTTTGCTTTCACTATGATGTGTATGTTTCTCTGTGCACTTGTGCCCACAGATAGTATTCATTTGCATATTTGACATTGCACTGTACTGCTGTACTCTAATCCAAATCCCTCTTAGTCCTTGTCTGGACTTGAGTGACTCTGATCATACCATTTGTCTGCTTATAATCCTCCAATGACTTCCTATTCCCTGTAGGAAAAAAAATCTAACATCTTGATGCTGTTCTCCTAAGCCTTCCATAACCGACTCCTGCCTGTCTCTCCAAAGCCTTCCGTAACCACTCCTTGCCTTGCTCACCAAGTGCTCGTTGCCCTGGCTTTGGAGTGTTTCCATCCCATCCCAGGGCCTTTCTGATAGCTTTTCTCTGCCGGAGATGCTACGGCCCGAGAGCCCCCCACATCCTTCGGGTCCTAACACGTTATGGAAAGTTCCTTTCCTGATCGCCCGACCTAGAGTAGCCTATCACTCCTTATCACTTCGCCATTTTATTTTCATCGTGGTGGCACCGGAACATCGCCTGGCACACACAGATTCTCAGTAAGTATTTGTGGAATGAGCGGACGCATGAATGATAGGTAGAATTTTCTCGTTGTATTTGCTTCTCATGGTTCTCGCAAAGTCGTAACGCAAATGATCCCATATCGGTAAGTATGTAGAGCCGCCTTGTGAATGCCGACTTTTGTTTTGTTTTGTTTTGTTGCTTCGGTCAGGGTTTTATTCCTTCTAAAAGCATACAGGGGAAATTCAAAATTACTTAGAAAGTACGTGGCTTTTTCTGAACCAGCCAGAGGTATTGGTCACGGTTGTGAAACGAGAATTTGCCAGCATGTATGTTTGTAGAATAATGCCAATGTTTTTTCTCTTTAGAGAAAGAAGGAAAGAATAAAATATAAAAAATCTTACAACTTGGAGCACACAAATGTATACATAAATTGTTATAAAAATGTGACAAGTGTTGTAATCTAGACATAAAGCACCAGGGGACCACAGTGGCAGGAACTCCAGTCTGTGCCTAAGGGAGTCGGTGAAAGCCTCGGAGAGGTGGGGACAGTGATAAGGCTATGAAGGGTGAGGAATTTTCTAGGCAACCAGAGGGAGAAAGGCACTGCGGGCACATGGCACAGCATCCAGAAAGCCATGACCGTGTAGGGGAAATTGATACCCTGCAGAAGAGAGCCTTTTTCCCTCGGGGCACCCCCCTGTCAAGGGTTTGGGTGCTAAGAAGAATCTCTCTATCAGCGGTATTCCTTGAACTATTCTGAAACGATTCAGAAGACAGTCGAAACATCCCCCCTAAAAGAAGTCTGATGTAGAACCCTCGGTGTATTGAACAGTAAAAAAACCTCTCTAGGGGAAGAAGGTGGAGGGGTCTCTGCAGTGGTTCATGGCCTCTTATTCTCCCTCCCTGTGGACCGATGACCCACTTTAGGACCTCGGAACTTTAAAGAAAACAATGGAAAAGCCATTGCCTTTTACTTTCGGAAAACTGGGTGGGGGCTCTGGTGGCCATGAAAACGCACCAGTCAGATCTCTTGCTGAGGGGAGCTTGGTGATAGATGGCAATCTCCTGTAGCACTTGGCTGAGTCTAAGCTCCCCAGGGGCTGCTCCTGGCCGATGATGGAATACGACAGGGCTGCTTGGGCAGGCGAGATGGGGGACTCTTCCGACAGGTGACGCTGGCTCAGAGACGCTCTTTCCATCCACCTGGCTGAGAAATTCTTAGAACTGGGCTGCACTCTGAGATGGCCCATCCGGCCCCACTTACTACTTCCCTCTCATCATTCCTAGTTCTCTTTACTGCCTTCAGCTCCTTCCCCTTCGCCCCTCACTGCCATTTCCCTCGATCAATGTCTTGCATGTCGAATCCTGTATTGGCATCTGCTCCTAGAAGGACCTGAACTAACGCAGGAGCCTATGGGAATGAAACCAGGTGCACACTTTCAGACGATCTGAAGGAAGAGTTCCACAGTGCGCTGATAACTGGCGCGATTCCAATAAAACCCAAAAGAGAGGAAGGGAGGATGGAGAAAGGGATTCCTCGGCACTCTATCGTACTCTTGAAGCTTGCAAACTGATCTTGAACAAAACCCCAAATCTAAATATGGACAGACTGAAAAACTCGAATAGATCTTTAAACAGCCAGAGTAGAACTGGAGATTAGTTAATGGGGGCTGTTTTTACACCCACACAACCTGGCAATTCAGTGTGCTGTACCGTCTTTGTCACAAAAATACTACAGAAATATGGTTCTTTGAAAACATCTTCTGTCTCTGTATAAATGACATAGGATCCGGAGGCATTTCTGCAAATAATATGTTTTCCTAGGCCAGCGTATAAATAGCTTTAGAGTACTGAGAGAGAGTGAGAGTTGCCAATGCTCTTGCTACACTGACGAGAGAAGCAGCTGATCTGGAGCTGGGACTGCTATCTGCTGCTAGTCCCGAAATGTAATGAGACCGGGAACATTGTTGTTTTCACGCAACCAGAAAAGCGGGCAGGTACTGCCGTCTCTGACTACGTAGAAAAGGCCAGAATGAGACCTTCCCAAGTCAGCTGCCCTTTTGATGAGGTTACATAGCAGGCAAGGGCTTTCCTTCTATTGGAAAGGACTGTCTTTTTAAATGATGACAAACCTGCGTCTCCCAGCTTTAATGCCATATTGCCCTACAATATGGACTGGACCAAAGATACTTCCATTTTTCCTTTCTACTTTCTGACAAAACTTATAAAGGGAGGGAGGGAAAGATGTGCAGAAAAGATGAAAATCTAGGATGTCCTATCACACCTTGGAGATCTCGTCATTAAGTATCCTGACCCCCTGACACGCCCACAGATGTACCTGCTATCACTTTGGACTTTGCCATTCCTTCCTATAGGCTTTACTTCACACACTAAACATTTCTTGACAGCTTACTGCATGCAGGCACCATGCGGTCTGCTGAGGATAGCAATGGACATCATGGGCGAGGTCCTCGCTCTGGGAGCACATGTTATCGGGCGGGCAGCGGGATGGTAAATCTACCACAAGGTGGAAATAGGAGTGGTCCGCTGGAGTAACTGCAAAGAGAGGGCCTACTATCGAGAGCTCAGGAATGCGCTCTCTGCGAAGCCAGCCACGGACAAGACTAGGAAGAATAGGGCACAGCAAGAGTGAACCCTCGGGTGGAAGGGAACTTGGTTGGTTTGAGGAACAGAAGGAAGGCTGAGGGGGCTGGATCACAGCCAGCGCAGACATGTAGTGTCTCTGAGGTCAGTGCGACCTAATCTTGGAGGGCCTCAGAGGCCCAGCGAGGTCAGGAGTCTGAGCTTATTCCAAGTGCAAGGGGAGTTCCCTGGGGGTTTGGGGTTCTTTTTGTTTGTTTTGTTTTTTATTTGCTTTCAGATACTTTAAATGTTCAATATTACTGTCAAGGATCTGAGCACTGACATTTTTCTCATCATCAATTTGCCCTTACTTGTTATGTTCCTTTGTCATAGAATGTGAATCTTTGTGTCCTTGTGAATACAGAGAAAGACAGAGGCTGTGGTAAAAATCAGGGTGAAAGCTAATAGTTAATAGGTCAGCACTGGATGAGGGGAAGAAGCAGCCATGTAAGCTCTAGTGTGAGGACAAATCCCCGGTGGAGAGAGGAGGTGAATCCGCTACCGACACTAAGCGGGAACTTTAAAATGTGAGACCCTGGAATTAGGCCCAGTTACAACAGTGTTCCAGTGACCTCCGGGACGTGTGCCGTATTTGTCTTCCTACTGGACAAGGAACCTTGTGCTGATCATGTCTCTCTCATGGAAAAGGGAAAGAGGCTTGACTGTTCCTCCCTCTTCTGGTTGATTAGAAGGTGAACATCTGTCCTTCTTTTTGGTCGTTCAGTATCTGAAACTCTTTCCCATGTGTGGATTTTCCCACCTTGTGTCCATGAAAGGGCATACCTTCCACTGTAGTAACTGAAATGCCAGATACTTGCTTTTTCAGTCTCCATTCCAGAGTCAGGTATGAGTAATGGCTCCCCTTGGGAGAGATGAAGTCATGAGGTGGGGAGCCATAACAAACTCTCTGGAGTCTCTCAGGGTCATAGATGGCAGAATGATCAAGTGTCCGGGGACACAGTGCTGGGAGGGCTAGTAGAGCCTAGGGTCCCATTAGCCTATCGCCCATGAAGTCATCGTGTCCCTTCTCAGGAGTACCTCTTCCTAGGTGCCTCACCCCAAACTTAATTCGGCAGCCTTCCTAGATAGAGATTCTGCGAGCCCACAATACTCTTTAATAAATTCGTTTCCTCCTTCAATCTGACAGAGTTGGTTTCTTGTCTTTGCAACTAAGATCTGTGAATGATCCAGAAATTGGAATGGAGAGGATGCAAGTCACAGAGCCTTAGAGAAGTGTGGGATCCATGTGCAAACATGAAAGTGTCATCTGGCTTGGTGGAAGCTGAAGGCAATGAAAATCCAGCTGGTGTTGTTAAGGGCTCTTGTCATGATCTGGTGAAGCAGTTAATCAGATCTTCATCTGTGTGCATCTAGACTGAATTGCCATTGAAGGCAAAGCTTTAGGGGACCAAGAGATCAATACTACTGAATAATAAGAAAGTCGCAGGGAATTCAAGGACTATGGGATGCGATGGCTTCTTCTGATGATAACTGATAGCTTACATAAAAAGAAAGACATGCTCAAATTCCCAAATTCCCAGTTCAAAGCATATGCTGAAAACCAGAGGCTTCCGTGCCTTTGTTAAAAGAATTTCTTATCACTTGCTGCTTAAGTATGAAAGCCAAATATCAAATGTACATTTTGAGCTGGAAAATTACTGAACTAAAAAGAGTTGAATTCACTATAGAGAATAAACTGATGGTTACTAGAGGGGAGGAGGGTGGAGGGGAATGGCTTAAACAGGTGATGGGTATTAGGGAAGGCACTTGTGATAAGCAGTGGGTGTTGTATGTAGGTGACAGATTACTAAATTCTACATCTGAAACGAACACTGCCTGTATGTTAACTAGCTGGAATTTAAATAAAAACTTGGAACAAAAATGGAGATGTAAAAGAAAAAAAAAAAAAAGAGCTGAATTCACAGCCTCAGCTGGTTTCTTAAGAGAAAGCTATAACATTGATTTGGGGAACAGCAGGCTTGGAGAATTTCAGTGGGAAGATTTAGATGACTTATGGAGGCCGTAGCCAGGCACGCTGCATTGAACTCTTGAGAAGATCCAATTACCTAATTGTTGAACATAAGAACTTCCTTATGTACTGATGTGATGGGCCCTTGAATACTGATGGATTCCCCTATGCCTCTTCAAGAACAAAAGAGTATAAATGGCAGATCAAAATCCTTACTCCATGAGGACTACTGAAGCTATACAACTTTTTGCAAACTTTTATTTTATTCTCTTGCACTCCTGTTTACTGGTTAATAATTAAACCAAGTTCAAAAAATTTAAGCCAAATCTAAATAGTCATTCTCATTAGTTTTTGAACTCGAGACCAACCTTTGCAGTCTAACCTGGTTTACTCAAAATACCCTGAATCTTGAATTCCCACTGAGTATCCTTTGCTTTTCTCCCCTCTAACCCTCTAAGAGACATCAGAACGAGTATTTTCACTTGTCAGGGTCAGAAATACTCTCTCGTCATGGTGTCTCAAGGGCATGTCCATTCTCTGGGTTTGTATCAAATTTAGTTTGCAGAATATGGAACTAGCTCACAATATTGACATGATACTGATATACTAGGATACAGATAAAGTAGTATGCAGCCTAGGTGCCCTGGTAAATCATGTGTGTCTGAAGGTGACGAATAAATCACATACAGTTATGGGGCTTGTTATCTTAGTAAACTTCCCGATGCATGCACGTGTGTGTGTGAGAGAGACAGAGAGGGCTGGGGAATCGGGGAATATTGGGATATTTTTCTACAAGATGAAGGACAGGTAGCTGTCTACTGCTTTTCTTACCAGAAAGAAAGAGAGGAACAAGGCTTTATAGATCTTTTTAAATTATGGAAATCATATATACTGCGTTTGGATGCTGAGGCACACACTAATAATTATCTACCAATATGGATTTCTTTTTTTTAAGTTTATTTATTTATTTTGAAAGAGACAGCTTGTGCAAGAGTGGGGGATGGGCAGAGAGAGAGAATCCCAAGCAGGGTCTGGGCTGTCAGCGCAGACCCCTATGTGGGGCTAGAGCCCACAAACCATGAGCTCGTAACGTGAGCCAGAATCAAGAGTCAGACACTTAACTGACTGAGCCGCCCAGCCGCCTCTGGATTTCTTTTTAATAGAACCCTAATTGTGTTCGACCAGCAATGTGTTCAGTTGAAAATATTCAGATTCCCTTGCATGTAGAAGTCACCGAGTATCAGAGTAAGGCTAATGTGGCATAAGCTCAAGATTTCTAAGAAAGGTAGTTCCTCTCTCTGCTTCCTTCCCTCTTCCTATCTGGAGCTGTGGTACATGACCCGTGAGCATGACCATAAGACAATACGCATGAGCACAAATCACAAGTGAAGGATGGGGAGCAGAAATACTGAAGGGTCCTGTGACACTATTGATATTAGACAGCCATTGCATAAACCCTGGGCATGTAACAAAAATGACCTACCAGTAGGTTAAACTACTATGGTCGGATTTCTTGTCCCTAATAGGATGACTCACTGATACAAATGTGTTATATTGGCTCGTTTATTGAGTGACTAGAAAGTCAGTAGCTTTGACTGGGGCCCAGAGCAAATTTCTCCAATTTGGGAAGGCACTGGTATAAGCAATTTTCTCTGTTGACCCTTGTTACCAGAAGACTAATTGGTACTCAAAGTGCTTGAGGCAGAAAATATATTATATGGATTCTTTGGACAGATTCTTTGAAAAATCTGTTAGGAGAATTACAGTGGAGGACCCCTGGGTTTTAAATCACACTCCTCTAGGCAATTAATAATTCTTCTTTTGAAGAAAAAAATTTGTCACTTGAGTTATAGTGCCTAAGTCTATTTCTGGGCTCTCTCTTCTATTCCATTTAGTCTATCTGTCTATCTCTATGCCAGTACTATTTCTCTTGGTTTTTATAAGTTTATAAAAAGTCATGATATGTAGTAGACTAAGCCTTGAAGAACCTTGTTCTTCAGGAGGGTTTTAACAAATTCTTGGTCAAATACTATTCTTGTATTTTTATATAAATTTTAAAATCAACTTGCTAAGTTCCATGAAAAAAAGACTTGCTGGAATTTTGAATAAGATCACACTAAATCTATTGAAGTAGGGAAAATTGGCATGAGGATTCTGATCCATGAAAATAGTATGTCTCTCCATTTGTGTAATTTTTAAATTTTTAAATTCTCTCAAAATTTTTAGTTTTAGTTTTCTCTTACATATTTTCCGATAGTTTATTCCTTAGCATCTGGTATTTTTGTTACTATTATAAATACAATTTTTAAGAATGTTTATTTTCTAACTATTTGGTGGCTAGTATTTAGAAATATGATTATATATTAGCTTTGTATCAAGCAAACTTCCTAAACTCTCTAATTTGTATAACTCTGTATAACTTTCAACTTTTCTAGACCTACAATGTTGTTATCTACAAATAATGCCTGTCTTCTCTGACACTTCTAACTTTTCCTTATTTTACCTGTCTTACTACTCTAATGGGCTAGGACCCATTATATTGCTAAATTAGGTAAGTGTTATTAGAAATTCTTCTCTTTATTTAATCTCAAAGAGAATGCTCTCAATGTTTTACTATTAAAAATGTGGTTTTGTTTTCTCCTCTCTATTCAAAAGGGGTGTGTTTGTATATATTTAAATGGAATAGATATTGTCAGATTGCTTTCCAAAGGTTAAAACAATTCACATTTCTTGCAGCACTTTTGTCAGCAACAGGTGTTATAATACTTGAAAATATTTGCCATTCTGGTGGGTGTAAAATGATACCTTATTATTACTTTAATTTGCGTTTTTCTCAACAGTTACCAAGTTTCATCTTTCCATATGTTGCCCATTTGAATTTACCTTCTTATGAATGGCCCTTTTGTATCCTTTCCCTAAATATTTTTACTTCTTTCTTTCAACTTGAAAGAGATTCTTGTGTATTAAAATTAACCCCCGTATGTTCTCTGCATTGCATTTTTCCAAGTTTATTGTTATTGATTTTATGTTTTTAAGCTATAAAATAGCTTTATATTTATACATGAAAAAAATGTCTGTTTTATTTGTGTGTCTTTTTTTCAGTCTCATCTACACATTGTCTCTCGAATTTTTGTGTTAATTTTTCCTTAATTCTACATTTAAGTCTTCTAACCATCTAGAATTTATTTCTATACATTTTATAAGATGAAGGTCCAATTTTAGTTTCTTTCAGTAAGATAACTGTATCACCACCATTTATTAAGCAACTCACTCTTTACCCACTTGAACAAAAATGTTATCTTTATAATATATTGATTCTCATATGTAATTGGGTTGTCTATGCGGCTGCATTCTGATTTGTCTATCATATGCCAATAACATGTTGTCAAAGCAGATGATGTGTTCTTTTAACTGTTGAAGCATGTCCCCCTGCTCCCCTTCACTAAGCTTATTTTTCACACTTTTCTTGGTTATTCTTAGATACTTATCTGCCAGTATAAACTCTAAAATAATTTATTTAACTTTCTTTTCATCTTCTCCTTCTTTCTGCCATGAAAGAACTCCAATGGAATAACTAGTTTCATTAAATTTATATATTAGTTTAGGAGGATTGAGATTTTTATATTAAATTTCTTTCCATCCAAACTCATGATTGGTGTGTATCCAAACTTTCCATTTGGGCGTATCTTAGTTTATGTCCTTCATTAAGACATTCATAACTTCCAATACTCTGCATCTTAAAATTATATGTATTCCTAAGCATTTTATAATTTTTATCATGATTTGAATGGAATAATTTCTTTTCATACTCAGTTTTAGGCTTATTTACAGGATAAAGTTGTTTTGTTTTGTCTTGTACACCTATTTTTTGTCCAGCTACTTTGCCTAGATCTTGTAAGTCAATTTTTTTTTTCCTTTATTTTGGTAACAAGGTCTCTTAGGTTTTCTATTTCTACCTCTTCTTTTTGAATGTTTATTATCAGTTATTTCATTTTTTATTCTTATTTCGATTGTTAAAATTTCCAAGTCAATGTTAAATAAAAATGCCAATGGTGACATAGCAGTCTATTTTCTGACTTTAATAGAAATTGTTACATTTTTACCATTTATGATAGTATTGTTTTATGATTTGTTAACCAATCTTTATAATATGTAAGTTATTTCCTTCTACTTCAATCTTACTTTTTTGGTGGTCTTATTAATCTTTGTTTCCTTAGCCTCTAGCTTTTCACTTAGCACACATTAGGTTTTGGTAAATGACCCATGAATGAGTGAATGAAGAATTATTAGCCTTTGCTCCAATGTTCCATCAGAGCTTTTCATGAGTGCTACCCCTTTCAAAAGGAGACTGGCATATTAATAGTTTTTGTCTCACATTTTGGCTGCTTTTAATCCTGCAGGCAGAGGTGCCAGGCTCCCTGTAGCCATCCTCCATCAGGGAGGGCAATCTAACTTTGATTCTCCATAGAGGTTATGCAATAAAATTCATCAGAAGACCTGTAACATCTGCTTTTTTCCCTTTAGTTTGCTCATTTAATAGGTTATCTTAAAAATATTCCTGACATCCACTTGCACTTTATGCAAATTCTGCTTTACTATTTTCGGTTTTGTAAAAATTAGCTCTACTACTTTATAATGTATTATTCCTTTGACATTTTGCTGGATTTTGTTAAAGTTTTATTCAGAATTTATAAATTTCTACACATGTATGAGATTGATCCAAAATTTTATTTTTATTTTTTTGATCTTCTGGACTCGGTATTAAAATCATGCTATCTTTACAAAATAAATTGGAGGGAGTTTCATCTTTTTTCCAATGACTGGAATATTTTAAATAACATTAGAATAATTTGTTCTTTAGAGGTTAGATAAGGCTCAGCTGTGAAGCCATCTGGGTCTGGTATTTTGTCCAGTGGTAGACTCTAATTACTTTCCAATATCTGTTATGGTAACTGGTTTATTCAAACTTTCTTCTTCTTATGTTTCCTAATTTTGCTACAAAATTATTTATTTCTTCTAGGTTTTAAAATGTTTGCCATAGAGTTGCATGTAGTATTCACTTATATATTGTTTCTTCTTTATCTCTAGGTTTAGAAGTGTTTATTTTATCATCCCATTCAAAGAACTAGCTTTTAGATTTACCTGGATTTTTGTTGTTGTTTATTTTTATTTTCATAAATTCCTTCTTTTTTTCTTTATCGAATTCATTCTTTCTAGTTTCTTTTAACTTATTTTGTTGTAACTTGGAATATTTAAGATCCTAATACCCTATTAATTAAAAAAAAATTGTTGTTAAATCAGCCCACGTTAATTTTTATTGTTTACAACTCTAGTTGTAGAGTTTCTTATCAGGACGGAAAGAATAACCCATGAAGAAAGCTTCAGAATGGAAGTGAAAATATTTTATTGATATAAGAGTGTGACAAAGAGATGAAAGTTAAGAAGAAAGTAGTCTTCACCTTTTGGGGCAATATTTTGCTATCTTTTCCTTGCTTTTCATTATCGCCTTCTGAGAAGAAAAATCAATTATCTAATATTCAAAATGAAATTTCTCCCTGATAAGAGAAATGAAATGCTAAGGAATAAGGTATTGTCAGGTAGAGTTGAACTTTGGAGGATCCCAAACCATTGTAAAATCTTAAGGTTTTTCACCCATTCCTTTACCCTCTTCCAAGACCCAATTTTTGTTCTCTTGGGAGTGATATCACCCCTGTGGAGGTGATACATCCTTTGCGTATAGAACATAAAAGAACTTTGTCCCATAGTGGGTTATTTTAGATATTCCAAAAGGTAGGTTCTGGAGCAAAATGAAGATTCATAGGCACTGACGAATCTTAGAAATTCTCTTACAGGTCTGAAGAAGAAAAGCCACAGTCTGGTGTTTGTTAATACTGGTGGAGGCCGCTGAATGCCTAAGAGAAGGGACAGGAAGAAAGACTACATGTAAAGAACAAATGCAACTATGCTGGTCTTGGGCACATTTGCCTTTGGAACATTCCTTGATTTTCCCCAGCTTTCATCTATACAGCAAGAGCCTGACTCTTACAGCCTGCACTGCTCAGGCTTTCATATCAGCTGTTCCAGTTGGATTTGTACAGCTGGAGGCAACGGTGGGAGACTGGAGGATAGGAGGAAGGAAAAAGCTAAGGTACTACTTCTCTCTCTGCCATGGCTGTGCATTTTCTGTGGCTCTAACTCCTGCTGAATGTTATTCCACTATGTTTCCAAACTTCTTGTGGGCCATCCCAGTCTCTGGGCTCTGGTAACATGACCTCCTTCCTTTATTTTTCCAGCCAACCCAGGGTTAAAGGTTTCCTTCTCTAATCTCTCAGTTGCCCCACTATTCTCTTATTGTCTTTTCAACTTTTCCATCATCTGTGTGACCAATTCCCAGCATTAAATATCTTCTGTTTTTAGATACTAAAACTCTGACTAATAGAACAACTAGTTGGAAAATCCCCAAATTTGGCATGGGTGCATAGTGGAAGGCACTTAGGAGAAATAAGAGAGAAAAGTAATATAATCGTAGAAGTCTATTTCAGACTGCTTGGCCAAGGGAATGAACAGACTACAGTTTATACTTAGAAATCACAAACAAGCACATCCACAATAATTTGTTTACATCTTGGTACCATAGTGTGATGTGTATTATCAGCTTACACATTTATCTTAGTAGGGAATAAGGGTAGGCACAAAGTCTCATTCAAAGCTTGTATACCCAGTCCTTCGCACGGTCCCTAGCATATACTAGGTGCTTAATAAATGTATATAGAATGAATGGAGGGGGGCACCTAGGTGGCTCAGTTGGTTAAGCATCCAACTCCAGCTCAGGTCGTGATCTCACAGTTCGTGAGTTCAAGCCTCATGTCGGGCTCTGTGCTGACAGCTCAGAGCCTGGAGCCTGCTTCAGATTCTGTGTCTCCCTCTATCTCTACCCCTCCCCTGCTCGTGCTCTGTCTCTGTCTCTCAAAAATGAATAAATGTTAAACAAACAAACAAAAAGAATGAATGGAAGATAATACAGAGATAAAAGTATTAAATTAATTTTGAGATTCAGTCTATTGCTAAGAGTTCCTAACTTGGAATCCACAGACTCCTGTGGGATCTATGGAGAGATTTCAGGGGGCCCACAAACTAGAGTGACAAAAAAATGACATCTTTATTTTCACTAACCTCTAAGGAAGAATTTAGCATTTCCTTCAGTTACGAGTATAGGAAACAATCCCTAGTCACCCAAAGAAATTAGAGATAACCTTTGTAACACATTATGGTTGTTGCAGCTATCTCAAAATATTGCTCACACCCACCATCACTGTAGAATTTAAGTAGTTATTAGATTTACCTCTAGATAATGTTGTTTAGTGTATTAGTAAAATCATTGTATGATAAATTTTTTATTTTGATAACTATATTTCAGATTTTAAATCTCTGTCTCTTCCTTTTCCTTTTTTAAACTTAAAAACATTATTCTGAGAAGGGGTCCATAAATTTTAGGAGACAACCAGGGAAGTGGTCTCAAAAAAGTCTAGGAAGCCCTACAAGTTGATAACCCTGGGCTGTGGTGTTAGGGTTGGATTGAAACCTGTGTCTCTTAAGTGGCATGTACTCGGGCTAAGCGCAGATTCCCCGTTTGTTAAGCGGGGATAATAATAGTAACTAACTGCTAGGGGTGTGGCAAAGATCAGCAGGTCAAGTTTTTAGTCCAGTACCTGGTACAGTTAGTGTGAAGCCATATAGGCATATGAACTGTAAGTCACACAAGATAAAAAGCAGAGTGCTTGGCAAACAATTGCTTGTCAAGCTGGGGTCTTAATTTGAAAACTGTGAAAGAAGGAATTATCAGAAGAATAAGTTGACAAAATAGGCCAAGTCTGCTGGGCCAGTTAAAACAATGGGGTTTAATGTCCCTGATATTTGTCACTACATCTTTTGGGAACACAGTAATGAACCAATTAATTACAACAAAGAATTTTCTTCATTGTAAGAGAGTATTCTTCAGGGTCCCTTTTAGGAATCTAAAAATAAGGAGGCACTGTAAGCTTGGCGTAATTGTAGTCCAGGCCCACCACCCACTTTGACCAGTTATCTTCTTATACTAGTGTGTTTGCCATATGATCCCAGTTGGGAGTAACTCACTGGAGATACACTGGCAGAACAAAACTTGGAGCAACTAAATGATAAAAGGAAAACAATGAGCAAATCCAGGAAGCTGAGTAATAAATTAGAAAATCCCCAGACTCTGCCAGGAGGCAATTTCAATGCCATGTTGTGAGGTCCCAATTCATTTCACCTTTTCCGATGGGTGAGAGCTCTTACAGGTACAGTGGGTGGTGGGAGGTAGGGATAGCTCGTGACATTGTCGGAGACAGGATGTTTCTACTTTATCAACTATTTCGCTGTGGCCCAGCTTGCTATAGTACAGGAACGATTTCTATCAAATCTTTTCTGACATGTTTATATGCCAGACACTTTACATATTCCTCACAATACTCTAATAAGATACACGCATTATTACCTCTACACTCCTTAACAGGTGAAAAAATAAAAGCTTAGAGACAGTGATTAACCTATCTTGAAGTCACACAGATTGCAAGAGGTGAACCTAGGATTCAAAAATGTACCATCCTGTGTTGATTACGATAGCTTTGTAATAGATTTTGAAATCTGAGATTGTGATACCTACAGCTTTGTTCTTTCCCAAAATTACTTTGGCTATTTGGGATCTTTTGTGGTTCCATACAAATTTTGGGACTATTTTTGTTCTAGTTCTGTGAAAAATGTTGTTGGTATTTTGATAGGGATTGCATTAAGTCTTTAGACTGCTTTTGGTAGTGTGGACATGTTAACAATACTGCTTCTTCCAACCCATGAGCATGGAGTATCTTTCCATTTGTTTGTGTCATGTTCCTTTTCTCTCATCGATGTTTTATAGTTTCCAGAGTACAGGTCCTTCATCTCCTTGGTTAAGTTTCTTCCCAGACATTTTAATCTTTTTGGTGTGATTGTAAATGGGATTGTTTTCTTAATCTTATTTTCTGCTACTTCATTATTAGTGTGTACACATGCAATAGATTTATATATATCGATTTTGTATCCGTGGCTTTACTGAATTCATTTATCAGTTCTGCTGGTTTTTTGGCGGGGTCTTTAGGGTTTTCTGTATATAGTATCTTATCATCTGAAAATAGTGAAAGTTTTATTTCTTCCTTACCAATTTGGATGCCTTTTATTTCTTTTTCTTCTCTGACTGCCCTCGCTAGGACTTCCAGTTGTATTTTGAATAAAAGTGGTGGCAGTGGATATCCTTGATTGGCTCCTGATCTTAGAGAAAAAGCTCTGTTTTTCACCACTGAGTGTGACATTAGCTGTGGGTTTTTCAATATGGCCCTAATTATGTTGAGGTAGTTTCCCTCTGAATCTACGTTGTTGAGAGTTTTTATCACGAATGAATGTTGTACTTTGTCAAATGCTTTTTCTGCATCTATTGAGATCATATGGTTTTTATCCTTTCTCTTGTTAATGTGATGTATCCCATTGATTTGTGAATACTGACCCACCCCTGCATCCCTAGAATAAATCCCACTTAATCATAGTGAATGCTTTTTTAATGCATTGTTGTATGCAGTTTGCTAATATTTTGTTGCGGGTTTCTGCATCTATGTTCATTAGAGATACTGTTCTGTAGTTCTCTTTTTATGTAGTGTCTTCATCTAGTTTTGGTATCAGGGTAATACTGGCCTCACAGAATAAATTAGAAAGCTATCCTTCCTCTTCTGTTTTTGGAATAATTTGAGAATAGACATTAACTCTTCTTTAAACATTTGGTAGAATTCACCTGTGAAGCCATCTGGTCCAGGACTTCTGTTTGTTGGGAGTTTTTTTGAATCCTGATTAAATTTCATCGCTGGTAATTGGTCTGTTCAAATTTTCTATTTTTTCCTCATTTAGTTTGGGGAGGTTGTAAGTTTCCAGGAATTTATGCATTTTTTTCTAGGTTGTCCAATTTGTTGGCATACACTTTTTAATAATATTCTCTTATAATTCTTTGTATTTCTGAGGTGTCTGTTGTTATTTCTCTTCTTTCATATCTGATTTTATTTGAATCCTTCTTTTAAGTGAGTCTAGCTAAAGGTTTATCAATTAAGTGTAAGATTAGGTTGGAATTTTTTCTTGCTTATTGAGATAGGCCTGTATTGCTATAAAATTGCCTCCTAAAATGGCTATTGCTGCATCCCAAAGATTTTGGCACATGGTGTTTTCATTTTCATTTGTCTCCATGTATTTTTTGATTTCCTCTTTGATTCCTTAGTTAACTCATTCATTGTTCAGTGGCATGTTATTTAACCTCCATGTAATTGTTTTTTCCAGATTTTTTCTTGTGGTTGATTTCTAGTTTCATAGCATTGTGGTTGGAAATGATGTATAATATTTCAAGCTTTTTGAATTTTTTGAAACTTGTTTTATGTCCTAACATGTAATCTGTTATGGAGAATGTTCCATTTGCACTTGAAAAGAATGGCTATTCTACTGTTTTAGGATAGAATGTTCTGAATATTTTTTTAGAGACATCTAGTCCAATATGTTATTCAAATCTACTTTTCTTCTTATTGATTTCCTGTTTGGATGATCTATCCATTGGTGTAAGTGGGGTGTTAAAGTCCCTTACTATTATTGCATTACTATTTATTACTTCCTTTATGTTTGTTATTAGCTGCTTTATATATTTGGGTGCTCCCATTTGGGTACATAAATATTTATAATTCTTATTAGACTGTTCCTTTTATGATTATATGGTGCCTTTCTTTGTCTCACTACAGTCTTTGTTTTAAAGTCTGTTTTATCTGATAGAAGTATTGCTATCCAGTTTTTGTTCTGCTTCCATTTGCATAGTAAATTTTTTTCCATTCATTCACTTTAAATCTGTATGTGCCTTTAGGTCTGAAGTGAGTCTCTCGTAGGCAGCATATAAATGGGTCTTGCTTTTTTAAAAATTTTATTTCTGAGAGAGAGAGAGAGGGAAAATGAGTCGGGGAGGAGCAGAGAGAGAGAGGGAGACAGAGGGTCTGAAGCAGGCTTCGTGCCAACAGCAGAAAGCCCAATGTGGGGCTTGAACCTGTTAACTGCGAGATCATGACCTGACCCAAAGTCGGGACACTTATATCTGAGCCACTCAGGTGCCCTAGGTCTTGCTTTTTTATCATTAAGTCACCCTCTGTCTTTGGACTGGAGTGTTTAGTCTATTTACATTTGAAGTAATTATTGATAGGTGTGTACCTACTGCCATTTGGTCACTTGTTTTATAGGTGTTTCTGTAGTTCTTCTCTATTCTCTTCTTGCTCTCTTCTCTCACAATTTGCTGGCTTTCTTTAGTGATATACTTGGATTCTTTTTGGTTTTTTGCATATCTATTACCATTTGACTTGTGGTTACCATTAGGTTTAAGTGTAACATCTTATGCATGGAACAGTCTATTTTAACTTGATGGTCACTTAAGTTTGAACCCATTTGAAAAGCACTAAATTTTACTCCTACTCCCCACCCCCATAACATTTTAGGTAAATAGTGTCATAGTTTATATCTTTTTATTTTGTGAATCCCTTGACTGATTATAGATATACCTAATTTTATTGTTTTTGTGCTTCCTACTTTTCTTACATCTGCTTACAGTCTTTCCTTTCCACTCAAAGATTTCCTTTAACATTTCTTATAAGGCCGGGTTAGTGGTGATTAATTCCATTAGCTTTTTCTGGGACACACTTTGTCTCTCCTTCTATTCTGAATGATAGCCTTGATGAATAGAGTATTCTTGGTTGCGGAGGGTGTGTTTGTTTATTTGTTTGTTTGCTTTTTTCAAGCACTTTGAATACATCATTCCACTCCTTTCTGGCCTGTAAAATTTTTGCTGAAAAATCAGCTGGTAGCCTTATGGGGTTTCCCCGGTATTAACTTTTCTCTTGTTGCTTTTAAAATCTCTCTTTATCGTTACTTTCTGCCATTTTAATTATTATGTGTCTTAACGTGGACCTCCTTGGGTTGATTTTGCTAAGGGTTCTCCGTGCCTCACGGATCTGGATTTCTGTTTCCTTTCCTAGATTCAGGAAGTTTTCAGCTATCATTTATTCAAATAAATTTTCTGCCCTGTTTCTCTCTCTTCTCCTTGTGGAATCCCGATAATGCGACTGTTGTTGTGCTTGATGACCCTGTGGAGCTCGCTAAGTCTATTTTCATTTGTTATCCTCTTTTCTCCCGTTCAACCTCATTGCTTTGCATTGTCTGTCCTCCAGGTCACTAACCCATTCTGCTTTCTGCAGTCTACTATTTATTGTGTATTTTTTGTAATTTTAATTTCAGTTTTTGAATTCTTCATCTCTGATTGGTTCTTTTTCATGTTTTCTGTCTCTTTTTTGAGGGTCTCCCTGAGGTCCCTCCACTCTTCTCTCAAATCCAGTGAGTATCTTTATTACAATTACTTTATATTCTCTATCAAAAGTCTGCCTAACTCTAAAGTCTTTTACATCTGTGTTACTTGACCAGAAGTTAGCAGATTTACCAGGATAGGAATTTAGCAAGGACAAAACAAAACCTGAAAATATTTGTGATTTTTGGACTAATGAACAAAGCTCATCTTCAAAGTCAATCATCTTTACCAAAAATGAGAGGGGCATCCCTCCTTTTTGAAGCTCCCTAAGCTTTCAGTGTTTTCCAGGTTTCCTTTTGGCTAGTAAATGTGGCCAGAACGATACCTACGTTCTATCTGCCTCCACGATGACCTACAGAACAAGGAAGTCTGTTTGAAAGGTGCTGCGATAGAGGATGAGGCTCTGCTGTTGCCCCCTGGGCCTCTCCTTCCCTTTCCTGCAGAGCTGGGTGAAGAGCAGCACTAGGGGAAGTCAAGCTAGGACACAGCTGTCATTATGTGAAGGACCACATATCAATCATCTTTAAAGCTAGGATGGATTGTAGAGACGATCCAGTTAAAGTCCCTCATTTTACCTCTGAGGAAACAGAGACCCAGCAAAGCACCCAGCAGTCTTGTGGGTGACTACTGGCAGAGTTCAGGATCCATCACGCTTCCTACTCCACTTTGCTTTGATTCCCACGTATGTCATCATGTGTCATTAGAGTGCGATCAAGACTGCCAGGCACTATTCAAGAGGCCAGAGCTGAGTTAGCTCCATCTCTGCCTTCGAGGGGCTTATGACCCAGTGAAAATTACAGGCCTGTTTACGGACCAACTTCTGGTGCTTTAGAGACAATGCCTCTTTAGAGAACTGTCTCTGGGATCGGTATCTGGGAGGAAGCAGCTGTGAGCTGAGAGAGAAGCTGATGGCAATGCAGGCCTCTCAGCAGCCGCAGCCCACTGGTGGACCGCTGGAGCTAGAATGGCCATCCAGAATTGTCCCAAGTTGGGCTGAGATGACCTGGCTTTTATACTCCCACATCAGCCAGTGAGGCATGTGGGCAGGGGAGTGACCTTAGTCAAAGGGTTGTCCACGGCCAAAGAATCCCTGACTTCCTTCATGAAAGGGGGTCTGGGCAGCACACCACTTACCAGATCCTATGAAGATGAGCTCTTTCCTGTGTGGCTTTCCTGCCTTGCCAGGCACAGAGAATGTTAGCAAGTTCCCCTGAATTCTTTTATTAGCAGTTCCTAAGGAAGGCAGAGAGAGATCTGTAAGGTTTCCAAGGGAGAGGGAGTTATCTATGTTCTCAGTGGAAGAGCAATTCCCAGTTCCAAGCAAATTAATCAGGGGAGAAGGACAGAATGCAGGCAGGCTTCCCACAACCCTGTCAAAAGAACTTGAGCGAAGGTTGAGGCCGACTGATATGGTAAAATGTACAGAAGGCGCAGGCTCTGAGAGAGCTGAAGTCCATACATTTCTAGAGGCAAGACCTCATTCCAGCATCCTTAAGATTATGAGAGCTAAGGAGGGCATACGGTGCTTAGGCACTGTAGCTTAGGAATTCGGGGTCCAGCTTCACCTACAGAAGTTAATTTAGTGGGAGAATGCAAAGGGCGGCACCTTCTTACAAAGGAAAGGTTTTAAAAGTAGGGGAGGGAGGTGCTAGGTTCTCTATGTTCTTGCTTAGAAAGGAAACTCAGAAAAGTTTAGTCTCTGGAGATATTACTGATGGAATGTAACCATTATCTTTGTTTTAAATCAAGTGAGGAGGCCAAGACGTGTCCCAATGACTATCACCTTCCACGAAACTCATCTCCTTATACTAACATGAAGAAGGAAACAGAATTCTCCTCAGGGTATCACAGCCAAGGAAAGAGTGAGTGTTGTGATTCTCCAGAGAGGCTACTTAAATAACACTTGAGTGAGGCCCACAGAGCTATGAGAGAGAGAATGGAAGCTTCCCTTCTGGTAAAACAAAGGTGGTCATCAAATCTGCTTTGCCAAGTATTTATCTGAATCTCCATTTCAAGGCTGAGGAATCAATAATTTATGAGAGGAAAGAAAAAGAATTAACTGAACAATTAAACTAAATTTAAGCCACATTACAAAAGAAAATACCACAGACTAGCTTGTGCAAGAATAGCTAAGGTCTGTTTTAGAACTTGCCAATTTTGTCTTTTGATGATCGCTTCTGGCCAACAAGTCTACCTGTTACACCAGCTTGGTATTTGTACCTTGCAGAAGAAATTCAAAGAGGGCTGAAGAGAAGAACAATAGCGTAAGTCCTGCCAACTAAATGAAATGGCACCTGTCAAAACAAATTTGCATGAAATGGCGGAAGAACATCTGATATGCAGGGCCTGTCAACAAACATCTCAATAATAGTGCTTTTCTCAGCAACTTCTGGGCTTAGGTTTACACTTAAAATACACATATCTAGAAACTCAGGAGAGATGAGGGTTGAGTTACTGCTGCCACTGATGTTTCTTACACTTGAGCTCCGGTTCATGACACGCTAGTGGTGCTGCCTTCATGTCATCCCCAGCAGATAGGACAGAACAGAGAAGCATACTTCCTGCTTTGCAGACCACCCAGAAGTACGGGTTTGCATCAAAGCAAAGAAAGGTCAAGCCGCTGATCTCATTTAGAGGCACAAGAGAGTCTCAAAGCCTTTGAGAATGGAAAGTGTGCCACAGTGTGGGAGAGAATTTCTGTACGGAACATTATTGTAACGTTTCCATTCCCAAATCCACGTGAGCTCTTCTGGAAAAGAAAAAAAAGAGGGGGAGAGGGGGAGAACATGACCTAACCAGACCTCCAGGAAACTTGGTGACATCGGTGGCACCCTAGGCTCGTAGACTTTCCTTAGCCAAACAGACAGACAGATGCTAAGGCACAGAGACCTGGCCCAGCGCTGGCAGAGGGTCCACCTTATGCCATATATGGCGCAAAGTGGATCAAACTGAAAAAAGATTTATGGAGCCAACACATCCTGCCTCTCGAGAGAAGAATGCAGTATTGCGGGAAGTGCAGCGAATCCTGGAAATCGCACCGACTGAGGCTTGCAGATCCGTGGGTGTAAGGGTTAGAGGCATGCGCAGGTTCGGGAAATTACCACGTCGTCCTTTACTTTCTGCTCCCGCTCTCCACATATCGCCCTTTATAAATGAGGTATCATGCGCTGGTTTTATCTCCGTTCTCCACCCTCCGTGATAGACCCTCCAGCTTTTCCGTTAGAGACACGGATTAAGATAATCGCAACGCAATGTTCAAGAGACTCTTCTGCTCCTATCTTTGTATTTCTTTCCTCTATTTTCCTCCATTCACTTCGGTTCCCTTAGACTCTCCTAAATAATCCCCTTCCCTTAGGTTAGGGGTTCGATAATGCGGTAAAGTAACTGTAGAGCCACTTGGATTATCGCTGAGAGAATAAAGGTAGCCAAGTCTGTCACTAACACACTCACACGCCCCCCGCGGGCACACACTGGATCCCTGCCTCGTCCACACAGCAGCTTTCATCTGTTGGATCTGCCAGTATTGTCAACACTCCGTCCTTTCCACTGAGTGAATGTGGTAAAACCTCCCTCCCATGTTTGCAGGGGAGGCTCCGGGACTCTGAGATTGTTGTGTCACTTCTGGCTTCTCTGCTGATGCTCTCCCGAACAGGCCAGCTTCTTTCTCCACGGGATAAACACAGGGGCGGTTAAAGGTCTAAGAAGGGCTTTATTAGCAGGGGGAGATGGCCTTCAAGACTAATCGCCTTGGTTCGAGCCATTTTCAGGACAGTTAACACTACCACCATTTGCTGCTAAATAATTGGCACAAAGAACCTGACTGGGACTGAAACAGGCTGGCTGGCTGAACTCGGTCTTTCTCTAGAGCCAGGCTTTTTGGTCTAACACCTACTTCGCTTGTAACGAAACGCAGCAGTGCATAGTAACGCTGAGCCCACCACAGGGCATCCAGACGCGTACCCAGTGAGCCACTGCCTCTGAGAGGGATGACACCTCCT
This sequence comes from Paguma larvata, assembly GCA_030068075.1. Classification (NCBI taxonomy): domain Eukaryota; kingdom Metazoa; phylum Chordata; class Mammalia; order Carnivora; family Viverridae; genus Paguma; species Paguma larvata. Next base: position 15,475,078 of record CM057829.1, read on the forward strand.
TGTTCTAGTCCTCTGCACCCACCGAAGAGTTTTAAAAAGCACACCCTCAAGACTCTTCTATCTACACCTACCAAGTTGCAGATAAGTGCCCTTAAATATTAATTATTTTAGTTGTCAGCAGTGGAAGTATTCTTAAACCCGTGGAATATCACTAAAAAAGAAGATAGATAGAGGGGCACCTGAGTGGCTCAGTCGGTGGAGCGCCTGACTTTGGCTGGGGTCAAGACCTCGTGGTCTACGAGTTCAAGTCCTGCCTTGGGCTGGGTGCTGACAGCTCAGAGCTGGACCCTACTTCGGATTCTGTGTGTGTCTCTCTCTCCGCCCCTCCCCCGCTCACACTCTGTCTCTGTGTCTCTGTCTCTCTCTCTGTCAAAAATAAATAAACATTAAAAAAAAAGAAGAAGCAGATAGAGCTGTCCTGGTCAAAATAGGGGAAGAGCTGGCCTCTCCCGACCTCCAGAGAACCTTCACAAAAGTTCTATGGAACTCTTCAGTGGAAGCTGCTTGGAAACCTTTGATCTTGTTTAGAATCTCGACCCAGTTTTCTGGCCAGGGCGCTGGCTCACGGAGGTGTTTTTTGTTTGGTTCTTCAATGCTCTAAACATTGCTGTACTCATTTCCAACACTTAGAGCCAATAGATTTGTATATAAAGTCGTGGATGCCAGGCTCCTCTTAAAAACTCAGAAGGTGAGGACAGATGGTGCCTGCAATCCCTCAAGGCCACAGTGAACTGAGGTCGTTGCGACTCATTATTGCCTTTCACTAGGGCTGGACACTCATGTAGGTCGCTGCCTACCCCCACTGGGCTTGTGGCCCCTGGAGCACGGACTAGGCCCATTTCATTTTACGGTCGAGGCCACAGTAGTGCCCTGGATGGGTCATGGCGGTGGCAGGGTGGGAACCTGGATTTCCTAAGTCCGGGCTCAGCATCGTTTTCTCTAGCCCACACTGGCACTTCTCAAACCGGGCTTCCGAGGAAGGGATCTTCGGAATCCACGAAAATGCTTTTCCTTAAGAACGTGTCTGTACTGTTTGGACATCTGGGACGTCCCCCACAGAACTGAGCTTCCGGGGGCAGGTCTGAGGTTTCACAGCCATAGATGTCCAGTTGTTTCTGTTTTGCTGTCAGTCTTAGGAAAGCAGGACTATCATGGCAGTCCCCACTAGCGTGCAATTGGGGATATGCTGTTAGCCAGGTATGTCCCCTGAAATGTGACAGGTAGACACAGACAAAGCCTATTAGGCAGTGAGTGGTTCTGATTCCTCCAAGTCAGGCTTACCACGGGATCTACAGTGAGAGGTATGGACGGAAAGGGTCACAGGAGAGCCCAAGGTGGTGGCACCAGGGATGCCAGGGAAAAGAGTATCGTTATCCTCAATTTCTAATATTGACTTTAACGCATTATTCACACCGGAAGTCTCTCAGCATAGTGGTAAGTAGGCATGGCTGCCAGATGACTTAGATTCAAATTCCAAGACCACCATTTACAGCCATGCTTTGGCGAGATACTTTAGCTCTCTGTGCCTCAGTATAATCATCTGTAAAATGTGATTAGCGGTATTTACCAGGTGAGCACCTAACACTCAATGCCTAGCACACGATGAATACTGAGAAATGTTTGCTATTATTAGCACAGCAGGTTTACAGTTTACAAACCACTCTCATTTCCTTCCGGTTCTTCCATGTAACAAGACTGTGAGAGAAGCCGGAAGAACTATATCCATATTGACACACAGGCAATCTGCAGAGGTTAATGAAGTCATCCACCATCACACAGGGAGTAAGGCAGAGAGCTAGTGCTCGAGTCCAGGTTTTCTGCCTCAAGACCCTGTGTTCCTTCAGCCACCCGTGATGCCTCGGGGACCTCCCGCAGCTGGAATACCTTTCAGGGACTCTTCCGAAAGGTAGAGGTCGGTGAGACAGGAAGATTGAAGGACTTCATAAAAATCTGCTTTTTGCTCCTTTTCCTGCTTCTATTCTTGCTAGGACCTGCACCCCCACTTTCCACGTGCCTCATGGTGCAAAGAGAGTATGTCCTTCCAGTAAGGGATGAGAAGTTAATGATTTCCTTCGAGTCTTCCAGCACGAGAGGGAACCCTGAAGGAAGGACTGGGTCAGAGGGATGGGACGAGGCCACCGTGTGCGTGTCCTAGACCACCAGTGCTGGACGGCTCGCCGCCAAGACCGCCGGCTCCAAGGAATAAGTGACTTATGGAGGACACCTGGACCTTTGTCCTTGTTCTAACTGGTTCCTGGATGCCCAAGAGGACACAGAGGCCAGACCACAGTCCTTAATGAAAACCTGAGACCCCAAGCAAAGACGAGACTCTCTCTCCTTTCCTTTCTGACTCCCAGACACTGTCTGTATCTGTACTCTCTATAGCTTCTATACACTCTGCTCTCTCTTCCTACTGGTTTGTGGTTGACTTCTATCCTGTGGGTAGCCAAGGACTCTCGTGGCTGGTCCTGTGAGACCCCCTCGGGGTCCTTGGACCCGACCTGCCTGCATCATCGACACATCAACACATACGGTGGGATCAAATCACTTAACACTTAGGCCTTCCAAGGGAACTGGCAGGAGCAAGAAATGAAAAACAGCAGCACGCTGAGGGAAGTCCTTGCCGGAAACCGAAAATGCCCTCAAGGGGCTGGTGCGCCCATGACGGGCAGTTCTCAGGTGGCCACAGCAGCTTTCACGTGGCACTCACCGCCCTTCCAGGGCACTCCGGTCAATCTCTGAGCTTGGCCGGCTGCTGCCATCCAGGGTGGAGGTGGTGCAGGGCAGGGGCTGGGCCGGGGACCGGAGCAGGAGGGGAAGACGCCCCTGCCCCTAAGCACATTGCTAGTGACGGAGTTCAGCTGAGGCAGCAGCCAACACTTCTCAGGCAGAGTAGGCTCGTCGGGTTACGGGGTTTCCATTGGTGAAAGCCTCAGGACGTTTTTTTATGGTGTTTCTTTCCCTATTGCTTTGGATTCTAGAAAGTTTCTGTTGGAGCTAGGCATGCGGCAAGCTCACTGGAGATAGATCTTAAGTAGTCTGTTTAAGACTCCAGGCTGGTCCTGCAGGCAGTTACAGGAAACCGGCACCGGCCCAGACAGGCACATTCTCAGTTTTATTAGCACCTGGAGAGGCCCACAGTTTTATTTCTATTAAGAGCAATGTGGGGAAAAGGCCAGTCTCTTTGCGTTGCTTTTAGTACTGAGGGCATTTGCTTCTCCCTTTGCGTTTCCAGGCCCCTCCATGCTTAATTGCTCACGTGCGCCACTCACTCCCCCCCATTTTACCTGCATACTAGGTCTGGTGAGGCGGGTCAGGCCCAGGTAACAGCTGCAGGCAGTAGTTTAATGAAATAACTAAATAGTTCAAGACACGGCTTAATGAGTTTCCTTTCCCTTCAGCTGCTTTCTATCCTCTGATAGAGAAACCCTCCCTCTAGCAGAACATGAGTAAGAATGTTGGAGAAATAATTTTTGCCTCTCCTTACCGTGAAGACATCCTGCCACCATGACGCTTCCCAGGTGCAGTCCAGTAAGCTCCACTCTCCATGTTTCCTGTCGGATTGCCAGTAAAACACAGGAAGCCCAGTTAAATGTGAACTTCAAAGAAACAAGAATAATTTTTAAACAGAAGTATGTCCCAACTATTGCATGGGACACAGTAATACTAAAAAAAACCTATTCACTGCATATCTGAATTTCAAATTTAACTATGTATCCTGCATTAATTTTTGCTAAATTTAACAGCCCTCTTCCCTGGGAAAGTGCCTACTGAAGAGAAAAGAGAATACTGGCAGTTTAAGTTTTTTTTTTAATTGGACAATACAATAAATATATTAAAGACAATTTTTCAAGGAAAGAGAAATCAGTGCATTAAACGGGCCATTTCAAATACACGCAGTCTTCATCTTCGGATCTTCCCTTCAAGTTTTTGCCCCTGCAATTTTTCTTGTTATGTAAAAGTACGTGAAACCGGACTGAGGTTTGTTGTTTTGTTAATAGCATTGTACTAAGGTTAATCTTCTGGTTTTGATGGAGATTTTTATGCTATATTCTCATAATTTGCTAACATTAGAGGAAGCTGGATCAATGGCAGCGTGTGAACTCTCTATACTATTTTTGAAAGACATTTAAAATGTTTATTTATTTTGAGAGAGAGAGGGAGGGGCAGAGAAAGAGGGAGAGAGAGAGAGAATCTCAAGCAGGCTTCCCGCTGTCAGCACAGAGCCCGACGTGGGGCTCGAACTCACGAACCATGAGATCATGACCTGAGCGGAGATCAAAAGTCGGTCAATCAACTAACTGAGCCGCTCAGGTGCCCCTATCTTTGAAAGACTTTTAAGTCTAAGTCTCAAATTGCTTCAAAATAAAAAGTTAAACCAAAACAACAAGAACAACATAAAGGCAAAGTCACAGCCCTCCCCACCTCTAAGGGGCCATTTCATACTTGTTGCCAGTTCACTGCCCTTCCCACCCCAAGGCTCCATGAGACACTGACCCTCATGTCAGCAGCCTGGGGGCCTGGGGAACCTAGAGAGTGGCTACCACACCAGCGTGCTCGGAAAATGTTTCTGTTTACATTTGTTTGTTGTTCTATTTTAAGTTACATTAGTTGGTTAATGAATGATTCTTTGGTGACAAGACGGTAGACTCCCCGAGCTCCTCCCCCACCTCTTGGACCCGTCTCGGGTGGGACACAAGAACCCGGAGAGCCCGGATTTTATTTTCCTAATCGGATCCAACTCCGTTATCAGCTTTATACCCGTAAGCAGGGCCAGTTAGCGTTTATTAAGGCCCACTCAGAATCAGATCCCAAAACAGGAAATGTGCACCGGCTTCTGTTGATGCGTATTTTAGACACTGTCTTACAGAGTACAGAATTGTTTGCTAAATGTCACGCCTTTCCAGCACAGCAGAGACTTGTAACCCCTAAGGGGTAGCTGGGGACAAGCTCCATCCCTTAGTCACCTGGTTACCCCATTTTTTCTCTGATCTCTGGTTTTTCCATTGCCTAATTGCTGGTTCCTGCTTTTTAAAAAAATTTTTTTAATGTTTATTTATTTTTGAGAGAAAGAGAGAGAGAGAGAGAGAAGGTGGGGGAGGGGAAGAGAGAGGGAGGGAGACATAGGATCGGAAGCAGGTTCCAGGCTGTGAGCTGTCAGCATAGAGCCCAACGTGGGACTCGAACTCACAAACTGTGAGATCATGACCTGAGCTGAAGTTGGACGCTTAACCAACTGAGCCACCCAAGTGCCCCTGGTTCCTACTCTTTTTTGTCTTAATTCCCTCACCCGGAGAGTTGGAGATGGTACTATCACAAAGCAGGGTTGTAGTGTGGATTAGATAAAGTAACAGGTAAATAACCACCACTCAAAAAGTACTTAATAAACATTCACTTCTTTGTTGCTTTCCATTTCTTCTGGGTCACAGAGCTTTCTCAACCCATTAACTACAGATATTAGTGCTTGACACTGAACAATGCTTGGCATAATCTCAAAGCTATAAACTGTATGTTCAAACCAAATGGTACTGTTCTAAACTTTATTTTTTAAAACAGTAAGATTATATAAAGTGCCCTAATAAACTAGAAACAACACACAAAAAATATATTCAGTATTATAAATCTGATCAGTAGGAAATATGCTGATGCAGTAAGCATCAATTAAATCTTTCCTGGGTAGTGTTGTTTATCTTTTATAGGAAGTTTTTTTTAACTTTTTTTTTTTAATATTTATTTTGGAGAGAGAAAGAGACAGAGTGTGAGCAGAGGAGGGGCAGAGAGAGAAGGAGACACAGAACCCGAATCAGGCTCCAGGCTCTGAGCTGTCAGCACAGAGCCTGACGCTGGAGCTTGAACTCACGAACCGTGAACTCATGACCTGAGCTGAAGTTGGTCGCTTAACCGACTGAGCCACCCGGGTGCCCCTATAGGAAGTTTTTAAAGAGGCAGTTTGCACCATTCAGGTCTCTTAAAAAGTTGTCAGAGTATATTTGGGATGATGACTTCTTTTCTTTTCTTTTTTTTTTAGTTTTTAATGTTTATTTTTATTTTTGAGAGAGAGAGAGACAGAGCATGAGTAGGGGAGAGGCAGAGAGAGAGAGGGAGACACAGAATCCGAAGCAGGCTCCAGGCTCTGAGCTGCCAGCACAGAGCCCAACGCAGGGGCTTGAACCCACAAACCACAAGATCATGACCCGAGCCCAAGCTGGCCGACTGACCGACTGAGCCCCCCAGGCGCCCCTGGGATGATGACTTCTTTTTGATTAGTTTTCTCTGTAGTAAACAGAGGTGTTCAATGAAAATGTATTACTGACCATGACAATTAAGATGACAACGGGCAGTCAGTCTCTCCTCTGCTCTCCTGCCCACCACTCTCTTGCACTGTATTCAATAAACTTTTATCTCCTTTGTTCTGCCTCAGGTGAATTCTTTCACTGCTGGGGCTGCTGGCTTCCACCCAATTGGGCCGCCCACATTTGGGGGCCCCCATCCAATCAAGAGAGACACCATATTTGGTGGCTCCACCCCAAATGTGGAGGACCCTGAAAGAGGAGACTTTCTGGGTCCAGGGCTCTCCTCAGATTCTCCGGGGGTTTCTTAGAACTTTCCCTGGTAGACCAATTCTAGCACTTCTTGGGGAATTGACAACCTCCCGCTGAGGTTACTTCTGGGTGAGGATCTGAAGCCCAGGGGGAACCAGCCTGACCGTCCTGGCCCAAAAGGGGGAGGCATTTCCCCTCCTGCCCTTCAGAGGGATCCTTCCCTCCCTCTTCTTTATCTTTCTGGCCCTTCCTAGGCCCCCCCTCCCCCAGTACTCCTAAGACAACTGAAGGTCTCTGGCCAGGGCGGCTCCCTGGTGTGGCCTGAAGGTCTGAGGGTGAACAGGTCAGACTGTCTGCACTTGTGAGGGCGAGGGACCCGTTTCTTCTCTCCCGGCTCCATCTACAACTCATCCAGGGTGAATCTGCACTCGACTAGGACCCTCTCCCGATGCTGGCAGGCTCTCAGCGCCCTTGCTTCTTTTGGCTTCCGTTCCTTTTCTTTGTTCCCACAGATCCAGCCGCCATCTTGATTTATGGGCAAACGGGTTCCCACATGTCTCAGGGGAGCAAAGAGCACCTCCCTGGACTTAAATCACCCCCTTCAGATTTCCCCACTGGTACCACAGAAATGCCTCATTAGATACCTGATTGCTCATACCACATAGATGCCTGACTTTGGTGGGAGTGTGCCAGCAACCTCCTCTCCAGAAATAAGAGACAACTAATGAACCGATCTATTCTCAAGACAAAGAGACTACTTCAATGAGATAAGGAGCAATTTATCAACTCACTTCCTGAACTCTGAATCGTCTTATGTAAGGTCTTATCTGCGGCAAATGTAGCCTCAAAAAGCTACTCACCTGAGGGGCGCACGGTGGCCCAGTTGGTTAAGCTCTGACTTCAGCTTAGGTCATGATCTCACGGTTCGTGAGTTTGAGCCCCAGTGAGTTCGAGCCCCACGTCAGGCTTTGTGCTGACAGCTCAGAGCCTGGAGCCTGCTTCGGATTCTGTGTCTCCCTCTCTCTCTCTGCCCCTCTCCTGCTCGTGCTCTGTCTCTCTCTGTCTCCAAAACAAACGAACATTAAAAAAAAATATATATATATATATACATACAAATATATAAAGCCACTCATCTGAGAAAGCGCGTACTATACTTGCATATGCTGACCTAGTCAGCACGGATGGAGCCAGAAATTCCCACCAAGATTCAAATAAGTGCCGCAAGCGGAAATGATGCTGGTGTTCACATTCTTCCGGCATCCTGAAGAATCTCTTTTGATCCTGATTTCCAGCTCTTCTTCTCCCGCTCTTACTTCTTATGGAAATTATATGGTAAACATTGGTTCTAATGAAACAAAATTGTATTTTCACCTTGACCAAGGAAAAGGATCTTGATTTAATAAAATTACCTCGTTCAAAGAACAATACCATGACAATGATACTTCATACTGATAAATTCATTTTTAAAGGATTAACTCTATATATTTTACACTCCTTAATTTCTGCAATCTTCTTATTTCAAGCTATGATAATACTAGCAGTAGTAACAGCAGCAAAGATTTATTGAGTACTTACTACATGTCGGACAGGATTCCAAGTCCTTTACATGCATTAACTTATTTAATTCTCCCCAAAGCCCTATTATAAGGATAATGGCTGCTGGCTGCGCAGCATTTACTAGGTGCCAGAAACTGTCGAAGTGCTATATATGTATTAATTCACTTAAGCCTCGTGGCAGAGCTGTGATGAAGCTGCCACTGTTAACCCCTTTACAGGGAGAAGAAGAGTGAGCTTGAGAGATGTTAGTAACTTGCTCGAAACTACAGAGCCTAGCACTGGGCAACGCCAAGGTACCGGGAAATAGCAGAGGTCATTCCTTGGCTGTCACAGGTCTTCCTTGATTTTGGGGTCGTCCGCCAGAAGAACACTTTCTATCGCGTTAAAATCTCCAGTAACAAATACGCCAACCGTTACAAGAGACTTCGAATCACCATCACGGAATTGCTAAAATGATATTATCCTGAGTAAGCTTGATCTACTTCTTTGGTCGTTCTCGGCATTTTGTTGAATAGTCTCTTATTTGTCTCTGGATGTGTGTGTGTGGGGGGGTAAGAGCATGAGTGGTAGAGAGAGGGAGAGGAAGAGGGAGGGGATGAATTACACGAATCTGCTGGAGCTGACACAGGAGTGTGCCAGCACACCAAGAATGGCAGAGGGGAAAGAACGTGGTCTGTGAGGACACAGTCGAGCAGCGGAGCTAAGCAATCCTGAAACCACCAGGATTGTCACAAGCAATTTTCAGGGTGGCTTTCCGTAAGGTGGGAAATACCTTAACAGATACAGATACATGAACGACCTGCATCTTTCCCCTCGTATTTCTGTCTCTACTTCGATTTTCTCATCTCGGTGTGCTTTTCAGAGCTATCCAGACCACACACACACAAACAACCCCTAAATCTCAGGGGCTTCAAACATCAAACATTTCTTTCTTGCCCATGCCTCTTGCCTGTGTGCGCTGCGAATTGGTCCTCGGAGACCACAGCTGATGGAGGACACGAACGAAAACAGGCAGGTTGCAGTGGCGGGAGGAAAAGAGCAGCTCAGAGAACCTCGCTGCGGCGATGGAACGCCCTGGCCCAGAGGTGGACACACACTTCGTTTCTGCTTACAACTTAGAGGCTAGAACTAGTCACACAACCCCAGCCAACTAGTTTATGTTCCTTGCGTTTCCAGGAGGGCCGGGAAAGGCAATGAGACCGTGTGCCTGGAAGGAGGAGCAGAGGAATGGCACTAGAGACTACCAAGGCTTACAAGGTACTGTAGCTCCTAAGTACGTTATTCCCCTGGGGAGGGAAAACGGGGCATAGAATATAAGTGTGGGCAAGGGATTTATTTATTTATTTATTTTTACGGTATGCCTTTTTAGCATTTGGATTTTTTTTTTAAACTTTCGAAGACCGAAGTATAATAATACATGGAGATAAGCATATAAATCGTATACAGCTCAATCAATTATCATTAAGTGAACTCATCCATATAACCATCACCCCGATCAAGTAATAACACATTGTCTGCATCTTAAAAGCCCACCTTATGATCCCTCTAGTTTCTACCTTCTGTTCTTCCTAAATGTTTAATGTTTATTTATTTATTTTGAGACAGACAGAGAGAGAGAGAGAGAGAGAGAGAATCCCAAGCAGGCTCCATGCTCTCATGCCTGCGAGATCATGAGCTGAGCTGAAATCAAGAGGTGGCCGCTTAACCAACTGAGCCACCCGGTCGCCCCTATCCTAACTTTTTTTGTACCTCTAAATCCCTTTTGCCTCTTTCATTCATTTTGCCCATTCCCCACCCCCAGCCTCCCCTCGGACAACCACCCATTTTGCTCTCTGTATTTAAGAGTCTGATTTTCTTTTCTTTGTTTGTTTTAGAGTCCCTATATAAGTGAGATCATATGGTATTTGTCAGACTTATTTCACTTAGCATAAAAATTATTGATTCTTAATCCCACGGATTAAAAAGAAATATGTACAGATTTATCATGAGGGAAGTAAAAGTTAACACTCCGCCCCACCCCCTCCCCCAGGGGGGTTTCCTCTAAATCCAGTGTGGCAGGGGTGGGGTTTGGGCTGTTATTCTGGATAACAGAAAGTTATAGGAGGTAAAGAGTGGGCAGAGGACGGAAGGTTCTGTGAGTGGAGGAGACAGTACCTGCCCCATGCACGCCTCGAGGTGTCAGGACCCCTGATGAGGTGGTGTATGGCTCTCTGGAACGGATCACTAGACTTGTTGGCTTTGCGGCCTTGTGACCTAGGCTGCAGCCGACTGGACTGTCCAGAGGCTTCTTGGTGGGCAGCTCTGCTTGGCAGACGACAGAGCATCAGGCTCAGCCCTGGCACTGGGAAACAGGAGGAAAGGCGGTGAGAGCAAACACCCTGAACGAATGGATCCCACTCCATTTCTGCGAGCTCCGGGATTCCGGTTCTATGCAACGGGGAGGCTGTAGAGGTGGTGCAGCTGGTGGTCAGCGTCCCAGGAACTGCTTTGGGGTGACTTCCCAGCCAGGGAGGGGAGGGCAAAAAGCTGGATAGAATTTCGCTTCACAAATAAAAAACAAATCACGAACGTGGCCCCTCTGCCACGTGGGCTGTGACGGCGCACTTGTCTTCACAAGGCAGTTCACCTTCCTTCGTGTCGCTGACGACCGGGTCTAAGCGGCAGAACAAAGGGTTGGCATTGTTTTCTTCAAAGCCCTAGTGCCGATCCCAGTTCCTAATGGGCACCACTGCCCTGGGTACACTGGCCAGAGGGCACACAACGAGGGCATCACTGAGAGTTTAACGATGGAGTACATACGCCCATGTATACACATGTATCTATGAATGAAAAATATATCCGGATTAGGAATGGACTTGGCACAATTAGGGGAGCTACTTAGGCTCCGTCCACAAGGCTGTCCTGACCAGCGTTAGCGCTCGAAATCCCCACGGCGGCCAGGAAGGGAAGCTGACGAAAGCAGGCAAGAACCCCACAAGCAGGAGCTGGAACACCACGAGGGCAGACTGAACCCCACGTCCTTTTCGTTCCCCTCGACCTTAGTGATGAACGGACCCTGCAGAAACCGAGGCCCTGTGTCACACTGCGGCATGAGTATACACCCGCCCCGGGGCGCAGAGAAACTGAAGGCAGGCAGGCCCAGCGAGAAGCGAGGGAAACCTCAGCCCGGCAGCCTCACCAGAGAGTGCTTTCACGCTACAAGATGGTTGCCGCTGTGTTGCCTCCTTCCAGCTCTCGCGAGAGAACGTCCCCTGGGGCCTGTCCTAACCTGAAACATAGGAGGAAAAGGAATTCTGGGAAATGTAGTCCAGCCTAGCCGCGTGGGCAGATGATAAAAACATCACTGTGAGCCCTGCGTGAGCCTTGTGAAGGCATTGAACTGTGGCCCATATTTCAGGAAGTGAGCTTGGTCTTTAAACCAATACCATGTTCCCCGTTCCCTCCTCCCCCAGCTGCTTTCTGCTCCTCCTGGCGGATCCCCAATTACGTTAGCCCGTGACCCCTGAGAAGCAGTTCCCAAGATCTGTAAAATGTGCAAGACATTTATTAGGGGAAATGCTTGTGAAAGAAAGGAGGAGAAAGCCGGGAGAGGCTTGAAAAGCCATCAGCCCCTGATGCCAGTCTGATCCCAGGGAAGGAAGAACTGAAGGTTGGGAGGAAGTGACAAACGGCAGTGCGCTTCTAAGGAAGGTTGGGCCAAGCTTCCTGCCTGAAAAGTCCCGCATTTCCCACGGAAAGGCCTGCCTTAGTACTTCGGCTGTGCCTACTGACCACAGGGTCAGCCAGGAGAGGTGGGCCTGCAGGCAAGTGTGGTGAACGATTTCAGAGCACAGCCCTGGGGCCCATGGACAATTGCACTGGGGCAGCAGGAGGTTTGGGAGGTCTCCTTCATAGCTGCTACATGGCCTCATTCTCATTTCTTGCTCTGGTCAAGACTCAGACTCAGTCCCGCCTTCCTCTCTTGGAGCGTGAAAAGTAAATTAGGGCTAGGAGCCTTCTTCCTGGCACCTCTTTTGTTCAATGACTGATTTCCGTTCAGCGGGACAACCTTCACCAGGAGCAGATTTTGGGGGTATTTGGAAGTGGGGGCAGTTCTGGGGTGTCTAAATGCAGGAAGATGGATTGGCAATACATTTGGTCTAAACGTAGGGCATTTCGTTAAAGTCTTTGGCTAAGTATTAAACAGTCCTGATTCTTGGGATTTATTACACATTTCTTAAGAAAAACCAGAACGGATGAAGTGTTCAGCTGTGAAGGAGGACGTCTGGGATTAGCTAGAGACAGGGATTCGGAAAAATATAGGTCGAAGCGTTTTCCGCAGTCTTATTCCTAGTCTCTTGAGAAATCAAATGTAAGCATCTGTAACAAATGAATGTAATGAAATGGAAATAATTTTTGCCTAGGCAATGAAAAGTTGATTGTTAAACTGTTAACTCCTAGAAGGCAAGGTTGTTTTTCTGAATCGGCGTGACCTTTAGTGGGTGTCTTATACAGAACAGGAGTCGGTTGCTCTTTGATGGTGAGTCTATTACGTTTTGACCTTCCCCTCCCCGCCCCCCTCGCCCCCATATTTGCATAACAGCAAAAGTAAATAAATTCACATTGATCAAGTAGGGGCAAGTTGTGGCCTGGCCTGAGCACAGCCTGTTATTACTATTTCACATTTATAGCAAACAAACTCCACCTTGGGACTAACTGCAAATTGCATCTATGTCATTCTTATTCTGTAAGGTTCACGCATGATTTTTCTGATCAAGCATGCAGTCCCCATCATGATTACTCATCTACGCAAAGAATGGAGTCTAAGTTGCTCTGCTGACCTTAGTTCTCAATATCCTGGCCCTTCGGTCAAATTTTGCACTTCTAATGAGCATTCATGTAATTGTCTCACTGAAAATCCTAGAAGCTGATTTGCTACATCACTGAAGCCTGCACTTCGGTCTAATAAGTATTTGAAAAGGATCATCAGGAAATAATCTCTCTTCCAGTCTACCTGCCCACCAGGAAAAACAGGCAAATTGTCTTGTTTTTTGTTAAGCCAAGCCAATGGGAAACAACGATTCTTTCTGATTCGGATTCCCTACAGAGCATTTCTTTTGCAAGTTTACAGATGAATCAACCTCACATTCTAATTAGGACCCGGTCGACCTCCTAATCAGCTCACATGGTACTGAAAAGCAACCCTCTATTAGTAGTTTCTGGCAAGGGTACTAACTGTCTGGAAAGAACGCGTTTTCTCCTAATTTAGAGCCATCCTCTGGATTTAGGGCTGTTTGGATGTCTGTGAGAGCTTGGTAAACAGTCTGTTCTGACACACTCCACTGCTGCCAGCCTCACACCAGGTCTGCGGACTCAGAAGTGAATTCATTAACGCCTGTCAGGCAGGGTCCTGCGCTGGTCCAGCGGTATCAGGAACTGGGACCCGGAACATGCTGGAACACATCCTGAGCGCTCAATGTTGGATGGCTTGGAAAACAGGCTCTTCTATCTTTCTGGCTGACAGGGATATTGTTGTGAGGTCATGGAGCCCAATGGTCAAGAAAGATTTTTGAGACTTGTATGGTGCAACTTAGTAAGTTTGTTTAAGTAACACAGAGACAGGACGTTGGGCCGAAGGGGCTGCATTTTTGCTGTATGGTGGTTCTATGTTTAGTGCTCAAGGGATAGGGGACGTGCAGGGAGTATTAGGTCATAAATGTCTTCTTCACATTTCTACCCATGAAACTATTTTCGTGAGATTTCTCTACTGCTTATCATTCAGTTCGATATTAACTACCAGTGAGATATACGGGCAGTCACGAGACCCTTTAAGAATGTTGCAGCCAGCACGTGTTTGATCCGTATTGGAACTATGCAGTCTATCAGTCGGCCTTCTGGGTTCAAGGTGAGCATTTTTCTGCTTCTATCCCTCATCAATATCTCTCTTTACACAGTGTCTGTTGAGCTTCATGTTTCATAAAGAGGCCCATCAATTTTGCCTGTAAAAAGTCCCTCATAGCTGCCTCTTTCTCTCTCCTTTTCTATCTCACAGTCAGGTTTAAATTCGACTAGGTGGTATTGGTAAAGCCATCCCATCTGGTAAATAGCTACTGGTGGGTGCTTCCCCCAGCTTATGCCAGCCCTTGGCCACTCTCTGGGACCCAGCACACCAGGGGTTCATACCTCAGTGGTTGGGAGCTCTAGAACCATTAGATAATCTGCTCTATCTGGGTCCTTACTACCTGTAGTGGGGTGAAAAATATCCCCCAAACATATGAGGTCTGTAATAAATAGCTTACTTCAAAAGGCAGGCCCGTGACTGCCAAAGGGTTGTAATCCTTGGTGATCGGGAGATTTGGTTGGATTCTCTGGGTGGACACTAAGTACAATCACATCTTCCCCTGTCAAAGGGAGGCAGGAGATTTGACAGACATCACAGGAGGAAACTCTCAGAAGGCGACAGAGAGATTTGAAGATGCTGGCCTCGACATTTGGTGTGAGGTAGCCCCAAGCCAGAGCAAGCCGAGCCACCGGAAGTGGAAAGACGTAAGGAATAGGTCTTCCCCGAAAGCCTCTGGATGGTGTGTGGCCCTCCCGGCACCTTGATTTCATACCTCTAGTCTAAAGAACCTTGAGATAATAAGTTACTCTTGTTTTAAGCCACTTGGTTTGTGGTAATTTGTTACAGCAGCTTTAGGAAAGGGAACACACCACCTCTCACCAGATTCATGTCACCCTCGCACTGCCTTCTCGGGGTAGTTCTTGCCTCTCCCATCCACCCTGTGTGCTTTGTTTTTCTTAACGCTGCATGGTTTTCAAAAGTTTTTGTTTTGTTTTCTTTTTGTTTTGTGTGTGTGTTTGCTTTTAGAGAGAGAGCGCGAGAGAACAAGCATGAGTGGGGGAGAGGGGCAGATGGAGAGGGAGGAAGAGAGAGAACCCTAAGCAGGCTCCATGCTCGGCACAGAGCCCAATGTAGGGCTCGATCCCACGGCCGTGGATCACAATCTGAGTCGAAATCAAGAGTCAGATGCTCGACCAACTGAGCCACCCAGGTGCCCCTCAAAACTTTCTATAAGATTTTGGTCCTGTCTTATTGAAACAGCTTTCGTTTCTATGCGTAATAAAAATAGTAATAAAAATCAGTCCGTGGAGTGCTTTTTCGTGTGCTGAGTACTTTACAGAAAGTATTACATTTCCTCCTTGCAACAGCACCCTTGCTTTACAGACAAGGAAACCAAGGCCCGAAGAAGTTAAGCAGCTGTCTGTGTGAGCGGCAGTAAGACAGCCATGTTTGTGTTCTCAGTCACCTGCTCTCATGCTCTGTGCGTGTCCCCTGCCCAGGACACTAGAGGGGCTGAGAGCCTTGTTCTCCCATTTCTTTGTCAAAAGCCCACCAACCTTCCAGATTCAGTGTATGTACCACCATGTCTAGGGACCTCTCTTAAATATCCATCCATCGCCCAGCTCTGAACTCCCTTGAACTTGAAGGGAGAGTCTATTCCAGAAACTACAGAAATTAGATTCTGCTTTGTAGTTTTTAAAATTCAAAACGCCATAGTGGAAAAGAATATACCATGTAGAGAAAGATTTTATTTTATTTGAAAAGTTTATTTATTTTTGAGGGCGGGGCAGAGAGAGAGAGAGAGAGGGAGAGAGAGACAGAGAATCACAAGCAGGTTCCATGCTGTCAGCACAGAACCCAATTCAGGGCTCGAACTCACAAACCTTGATATCATGCCCTGAGCTGAAATCAAGAGTCAGACGCTCAATTGAATAAGGCACCCAGGCACCCCCTTGTAGAGAAAGATTTTAAAAATACAAACCAAGGCCTGGGTGGCTCAGGGGAGGGGTGATATTTAACAAATCAGTTCCATGTGGTATATCATTTAATGGATTCTGTGTGGTGCATTCCTGAAGTCTCATGTGACCGTTGAGGACCTGGGGAGGGGAAGGGGGAGCCATGGCAAAATGGATCCAGTTCCAGCCCCCATTAATCTCGCTCATTCCATTCTTTGTTACTCCTGTTCTATTTGCTTCCTTATTCTTATACCTCCCAGAGACACTGCTACAGACACTACAGAAACAAACACCCCCCCATGACCTTAGCCCCATTGCTCCATTCGCTTGCAGGTGGGAATTCAGGCAAACGTCCACAGAGGTCACAGACAACATGAACACGGTTCTGGTCTAATCCATATATTACTCCTTCATGTCCTAAGGAAGACATTTCCTCTTAGAGATTTTCATTTTAGTGTATCTGTAAACAATCTTGTGTTGAGTTGCCTCCATCTTTTTTCTTGGGTAAGGACAACCCAGGAATGGCCCTGTTGTGTCTAGGATGTTACTGTTCACAGCTTTTCTTGATAGGCCTCATACAACATTGGGAACAGAGTTACTGTGTAACAAACGTTGGACACTAGCTCTTAGCCTTGACTATGGTGAGTAATTATGCTATGCCATTTTTTTTATTGGCGTGCCATGTTGGATTTGTCCCTGACATCTGTGGAGTTTTTCTGAGAAACGGAGCAATAATGCAGCTTCAACTTATTCAAAGACATTTTAAGCCTTTAAAATTTTTTTCTAGCAATCGTATTTTAAAAAGTAAAAAGAAACAAGTGAGATTAATTTTATTTAATACAATGTATCCAAGATATAATCATTTCAACACGTGATCAATATAAAAATTGTTGAGACATCTTACTTTTTTTTCTTATATCAAGTCTTCGAAATCCAGAGCAAAATACTTCCACCCCATGGCAATTTGGATGAGTCAAATTTCAGGTGCTCAACAGCCACAGGTTAGAGAATGCAGCTCCAGAATTATTTAAAACTTTTTTTAGAATACCGTATTTCCATGTTCTGTTCTTTTGTAAAATATCTTCTTTAAAGACAACAAAACAAGCTGTGTGTATTTTTTCTTTTTTTTAATTCTGAAGCTAGTTAACATATAGTGTAGTCTTGTCTTCTGGAACAGAACCCAGTGATTCATCTCTTATATATGACAGCCAGTGATCATCCCAACAAGTGCCCTCCTTAATGCCCATCACCCATTTAGCCCATCTCCCCACCCACATCCCCTCCAGCAACCCTTAGTTGATTCTCTGTATTTAAGAGTATCTTATGGTTTGCCTCTTATCCATGTGTATTTTCTATTCACTGTAAAAACCTTGGGAAATGTGGAAAATCACAAAGAATAAAACAAAACTTCACAGATTTCTACTTCCAGGGGTTTATTTCTAAGCATAGTTAAAAATATATAAATTAGGGGCACCTCGGTGGCTCAGTCGGTTAAGCATCTGACTTTGGCTCAGGTCATGATCTTGTGGTTCGTGGGTTCGAGCCCTGCGTGGGGCTCTGTGCTGACAGCTCAGAGCCTGGAGCCTGCTTCAGATTCCGTGTCTCCCTCTCTCTCTGCCCCTCCTCCACTCATGCTCTGTCTCTATTTCTCTCAAAAATGAACATTAAAAAAATTTTAAAAAACTACATATAAATTTAAAAAATTTAGAATCATTCTGTTAGTACTGCTGTGTAATGTTTGGTTCAGAAATATAGTTCTTCCCTGAAGTTTTGAGGTTGTCCCACATGTGTTGGTTTTTTTCTCTAAGTAGATTTAAACCCTAAAAGACAGAGGCCATATTGCATGCCAAGGCTACCTATCTCAGAGAATATGACTGGATACATGGAACGAACTCAATAAACACTTGAATGGACCAGAACAAAGTTAATTAATCAACAAATATTTATCAAGTGGGAGGGGCTTCTCATATCTCTTAGTTAACAATAAGCTGGATTTGAGATCCAGCTTGGAATAACCCTCTAAACTTGGAGATAAGAGTTTGCTACTTACTCCCTAGTAGCTAGACATGGGGTGATCCATTAAAGCTCTCTTGGCCTCATTTTCTTTTTTTGTTGTTGTTATTTATTTATTTATTTATTTATTTATTTATTTATTTTGAAAGAGAGAGAGAGTGCAAGCAGGGGAGGGGCAGAAAGAGAGGCAGAGAGAGACTCTGAAGCAGGCTCTGTGCCGTCAGCACAAAGCCCGACACAAGGGCTCGATCCCACAACTGTGAGATCATGACCTGAACCAGAAGCAAGAGTCAGATGCATAACTGACTGAGCTCCCCAGGCCCCCCTCTTAGCCTCATTTTCCAACTGCGTAGATGAGAAATGTGTGCTTGTCTGCCTTATTAATTCTCTCAACTCGCCCAGTGCTCGGTGAGAATAAAATGGCATAGTATACCCAATAGCACTCTGCAAAATAGAGAGTTGTGTTCTTCTTCATCTAACCTCACAATGCTATGTGAAATATGCTCTTGAAGATGCAGAAAATTTGTCGCCAGCCATGGACTGCATCCAAGACACAAGATTATAGACTGCAAATTGTGAGTATTTCTATTACTTTGAAATGATAACGTTTTAATAATATGTAGTTTCTCCTAGCATTTTAACCATATTTACATTAATTTCTTAAATTTAGTTTGCTCACTGCTCCCCCTTAGCCGCCTTAAATCACGACTTTCTTTTTCAAATTTTTAAATTCTTTCCTTCGTGAATAGCTTAAGTAGTTGTTTTAGAAAACCATGGGGTGTGGTAAGTCATAGGTCTTTAATGTCTGAAATACAAATGGTTTTTCTATTGGAGTTGACAGATAAAATACAGGATCTCAGTTACATTTGAATTTCAGATAAACAATGAATATGTTTTTAGGATAAGTATGTCCCATGTAATATTTGGTACATACTTATCCTAAAAATATATTCATTGTTTATCTGAAATTCAAATGTAACTGAGTGTCATATCTATGTTTTTATTTACTAACAAACTGAGTATAGAATTCTTGGGTTATAGGCCTTTCCTCTCAAAACTGAGAACAAGGCACTATTGTTTACTAAATAGCACTGTGGAATCTGATTTTTGTATTTATTTTTCCCTCCTTAATACCTTTAGGGAATTTTCTTTATTTTTGTAACATCAAATATTTTTAAGGACATTTAGGCACTCCAGGCCTTTCATTGAGGCTCTTGTAAAGTTTCTACAACTCCTGAAATTATATTGCATAACTTGTAGCTAATCTTCCTGACTGACCTTAAACTTACCTTAAACTTACCTCCAACTCTTTCTGTAGGAGTCTGACCTCTTTGAAGATATCCATTGTATATTTGTAGCTCTGAATCTGTAAGCCATAGAACAGTGAGAGAGAGTTGTAGAAACATTGGCTAAAAGACCAGATGAATAAATAGGGGCTGACCATTAGGACTGGACACACATCTTTCAAAGGCCTACACACAGTGTAGCCAAGTCAAGACACACTAGTTATCGAACCATATGAAGATACATCCTTACGTCAGTCCTCTGACACAAGAACACTCTTGAGAATGAACGAATGGATGCTGGTTTCAAGGCAAGGGGCAATTAAAAGAGTCTCCAATTCCTGGTAGGCAGATAAGATGTAGAAAAAAAATCTAATTAAGAACTGTAGGCTAATAGGCTTTTATTTATTCCAGAGCAGAGGAAAACTCATATTTCATGTTGTCACCCTTGCTGAGAGGCCCAGGAATTTGAGAAAATAATTTTTCCCACTTTACAGTGAACGACATTGTCCCCGCTGTTTCGCAGAGCAACACCCCAGCTCTTGAGAGCCCTGGGACTAAGGGCCAGACTGTCCCAAGAGAGGGGTGTGAAAGGTGACTGACTTAGGAGGCCATCGGCATGTTGGGAGGGAACAAAACACCCTTAGCTGCAGCCCTGAGTCAGAGGCCTCATACCCAGTGTTAGACCCCTGAAGCCCAAGCGTAGTTGGTTCTGCACCCTCCGAAGAGTGAATAGCTCAGTTTCCTCCACTTTGTTCCCAGCCTCTCCCTGCGCTTCCATGACTGTAGCAAATACTTCACACATGCCAAGCAGTTCTGTAAGTTCTGTGAGTAAGACTTTTCTCGACTGCTTGCATTTTAGCACATACTCATTTTCGTTCGGGAATAAAAAGAAATATTCTTTAAAGGACCAAATCTTAGCTGTTAACCTCGGTCAGATTTAGGGCGATTCTAATTTGGTTCCCAACTGCCTCAGATTCCTTCATCAGCTTATCATTTTATCAGTCATGTGGTATCTGATTTCCCATGAGATGCTATCCGTTAAGAGTTAAGCAACGATAGTAACAATGGTCAAGTTCCCAGTTTTCTAGAATTCCATCCTTGAGTTGTCTTCCTCTTCTTCTTTTTTTAAAATATATTTTTAATGTTTATTTATTTTTGAGAGAGAGACAGAGTGTGAGCAGGGGAGGGGCAGAGAGAGAGGGAGACACAGAATCCGAAGCAGGCTCTAGGCTCTGAGCTTTCAGCACAGAGCCCGAAGTGGGGCTCGAACTCACAGACCACGAGATCGTGACCTGAGCCGAAGTCAGCCGCTTAACCAACTGAGCCACCCAGGCGCCCCTGGAGTTGTCTTCTTAAACTGAGCTTGAGCTCAGCGCCATCTTGTATGCAAACCCTTAAATGTTGGTTACTACTGTGGGAAGGTCCCTCTTAAGATTGAAAACATTGAGTGACTTCAAGGACCCAGGGGGAAAGCTCTCCCACCCCTAGCCCTGTATCACTATTCTTCCTGATAAAGTAAGAGGTCAAGTCTTTGACCAGAACCACCGCCAGTTTGTATGTAGGCCTATATATAGGCATAGAATAAAACATTGATAACAAGTCACAAAAATGAGCTACAAAACTAGAAAAACTGGACCCGACCCAATGTGGCATCTTTTACTTTGCCTCTGGAGAGCTGCCTTGATCAGAACCAAAGTCTTGGCATGTCTGACCATTTATTGAAATGCTGCCTGTTTTCTTGAATTAACAGATTTGTTCTGGAGAGGACCACATGGATGGTGCTGGTATCTGCCGGCTCGGAGATGTTTGGCAACATTTAGGAGAACTTACAGTGTTGTAGGGCAAAGAAGCTATTTCTGACTCGTAGGACTGTCTTGCTTGTGTGGAACATCATGTAAAGTGTGATATTTTAGCATGCACTTCCGGGTCATGGAGGACCCATTGTTCTATGCTTGCTATCTTGAGGGGCATGGTCTAACTGTTAATGACCCTATACACATGCATGAAGGGAAGTCAAGCAAATGGCTCTGACATTTAAGAAGAAATAAAAGTCATCTTTAATGGATTTGACTATAGCTACTGTAAGCAGGCACCCAAAGTAACATAAATACACAGGATAAAATATGTATAGATGAGTTTTGTGATTCCCTTGTCTTGTTAAGTAGAATAAGTAATTTGCTTCTCGATCAGAAGGGGGAGAGAATGTGTGCATGATCGCATGGCCCCAGACTACCTGAGCAGTGACGGTTCCTCTTCCCATTCCATTCCCCATGATTGATCTGTTGAGTATAAAGTAGTCGAGGAGCAGAAAACTGCTGAATTTGGGGGAAATGCCATTTGGTTTTTTTTAACCCAGGAATTATTGTATATGGTCCTGAAGAATCCTTTCAAAGGCGGGAATGCGGATGATTCGAGCAAAATTAATTCTCAAAAACAGGACTAGAACAGAGAAGAGATTAGACAAGCTAAGAGCAAAAAGCTGGGCCTGGTATTGTCCAGAAAAGGTCATCGAGGTTTGGAAAATCACAGCGTACCACAGTGGTTGGAAGAGAAGGGTTGGCTTCAGGGCAATGCTGTACAGTATCCGATTTCTGGGGCTCAGGGGGGCTCGTATGCAAAGCAAGTTTTGGATGTTCAGTTCAGGTCTGGAGGAATGAGATATGATTGGGCAAAAGGGGAAACCAAACCGCCTCCACTTGTTTCTCTGTAGCAGTGGACACCCACCAACATGAGGGGAAGATCTGGAGAGGAAAGAAAGCAAGACCCTACAGGAGACCTAAAGACAACTGGGTGAGATTCCAGGCGTGCAAGTTGCACTTGGAACCTAGACAATAAATGATTGGGTAGCAGAGAGTCAGAGTCACACAGGGAGGGCACGCACTCCAGGAACAGTGTGCGGGCGTGGCGTGCCCAGGTGGGGGGACAGAACCCCATGACAGAAGAGATGAGAAGTCTCAGCAGCAAGTTGGTAATAATACCAATATTGACAGCGTCAATAACCACAGCTAACATGTACTGAGTAATTACCATGTACTGGGCTAAGTGCTCCACCCTTCCACATATGGAGGCCTAGAGAGACAAAGTATATGGTCAAGGTGACACAGTACCAAGTGGCAGAGCCGGGATTTGAACTCAGGTTTGCCTCGCTCCCTAGCTCATGAGCTTCTCTGTCGTCAGGACAGCTCCTAATAGAAGCGCCCTCCCTGGGGTTCTGGGAAGGCCTGGGCCCACAGCAGAGGTGGCATACAGGTAGACGACAAAAGCAGATCAGTGCTGCTCCCCCAATTACCATAAGTATCCCAAAAGGCTTCTGTAAAAAAAGGCCTCTGACCTAAAAAAACCCCTGAAATGTAATCACCTCACCAGACTCAACATTGGTGAAGATCTTTATAGAACTCTATTTCTGTTTGGAGGGTAGACATCAAACCATTAAACTATGAAGCGAGATGTTGCTGGCGACAGCGCGACGTGGGTCGTGGGTTGAACTGTGTCTTCCCAGAACGTATGTTGAGGTCCTAACCTCCCAGAATGTGACCTTGTTTGGAAATAGGGTTTTTGCAGATGCGAGCAAGTTTAAGAGGAGGTGCTAATGAATGAGGGTGGGCCAGAAATCCAAAGCCGGTTGTCCTTTTTCAGAGAGATTTGGGAACACAGATACGGAGAGGAAGGCCGTGCAAAGGGGAAGCTGAGACCGCAATGAAGTAATGATGCTTATGGTTACCCAGAGGTTCACAGCAACTTACAGGGCTTATAACCTGCAAACCATTTTCTGTCCTTTTTAAAAAGAATTTTTTTTAATGTTTATTTGTTTTTGAGAGAGAGATTGAGAGAGAGTGAGAATGAGTGGGAGAGGGGCTGAGAGAGAGGGAGACCCAGGATCCAAAGCAGGCTCCAGGCTCTGGGCTGTCAGCACAGAGCCTGACGCGGGGCTCCAACTCACAAACTGTGAGATCATGACCTGAGCCGAAGTTGGATGCTTAACCGACGGAGCCCCCCAGGCGCCCCTAATCTGCAAAGCCTTTTCATCGGACATCTGTTATCTCATTTGATGAGCTAAAAGGGCCAGGTATCGATATACTTTTTTTTTTAATGTTTATTCATTTTCGAGACAGAGAGTGGGGGAGGGGCAGAGGGAGAGAAAGGGGGACGGCAGAAGAGCCTCAGTGGGCCTAAGCGGATAGCAGCAAACCCAATGTGAGGCCTGAACTCAAGAACCACGAGATCATGGCCTGCACCGAAGTTGGACGCTCAACACGTTGAGCCCCCCAGGGGCCCCTCATTATACTTACCTTGCGGAGGACGCTGAATCGCGAGACCCCGGGGAACCCGGCGCTCCGGGCGCAGGCGGTCTCTCGTGACCCGGATGTGGCCTGGGCTCTGCTTCCCACCGGTGCAGGCTTGAGCCCAGTGGGTCTCGGCTCCTTCATCTACACAATAGGAGAGAGGCATAAAAAGTCCCTTCTGGCTCGAAAATCCTTATGATTTTTAAAACCCTAAAACCTTTCAAATCCTAAAACCCACGAGGGCTTGAGCGATGGAGATCCGCCTTGGCAGTCTTTAGCTTTTGGATTCCCCTGATTTCTTCCCAGAGATAAGATAATGGTATAAATTTAAATTGTTCTCTTCCCCCTTCTGCTTCAAGCAGAAATTCCTGAAATATCTTTCTTATCTCTTTGTGAATGCTAAATAAGCAGAGCTCTGTGGATGCGAATCTCATACTTTTCCAGCCGACCCTTCTTATGCACGGAGGCTGGGGAAACATCCATCCCTTCATACGCAATGATTTATTGATTGCGGTGTCTCAGTGACAGGGTGCAGGGCCACCACGAAATAGACTCGCAGCCTTCCCGCGCTGTCTCTGGGACCTGACAGCTTCTCATCAGACAGGCACTCCCCCCACTGGCTGCCTCCTCTCTCCTGCCTCCTTTTACTCAAATAATGTCATCCTAAAGTTGAAAGACTGCTGGGGAGCTTGAGAAGGGGGCTCACCGGGCTCTGGGACGGGGGCGGGGATTGCTCCTAAATCATCCCCAGCTTTCTTCCCTTATGGAAGCCCTGGTCAGTCGATAACCAGGTTCAGGGCCAGAGGAGAAGGCGTCAGAATATAGAGCCAGGCTTCCACTTCCCACATGCCATTTGTGTTCGAGTCTAAATTATAAAGGGCACTTTAATTCTGCGTCCCGGTTTCCAGCAGTCCAGGGATTCGGCTCTAATGGCTTCATCTGAAATTGCATTAGCTCCAGCCCCATTATTCCTGCTCCGTTTCACAAGCTTGCCTGGAGGAGGCTGATAAATTGAGTCCTGCCAATCAGATCACTCTGGGGTTGCCTCAGGGGAAGGCCTCGAGGGCTTCTCTCGAACTTTGGTATTCGTTCATAAACATCTCTTAAGTGCTTACGAAGTGCAAGGCAAAATCCAGGGCCTTCCCTTTCCCTCCCGTTCTGTCCTCCTTCCCTTCCATCTTTCCTTGGAAAATGTTGTTTGAGCCCCTACTTAGAGTGTGACAGATGCGATGGAGATACAATGACAAATTACACACAGTCACTGCCAAGGAGGAGCTCACAGTAGGTGGGGGCAGAGCGGGGGAGGTAGACATAAATAAACACTGGGCAGCATGGCGGAGAGGGGAGAATCCGCAGTCGGTCAGACCCACTGGGTGTGAATTCCTGCGCTGGCCCTCTTTAGCCCTGAGGTCTAGTGACAGGGCATGTCACTTCTCAGAGCTATTTCCTTGTGAATAAGACAGAGAGAGAGTTATAGCCCTTTCAGAAGGTGGGCTTGAAGCTTAAATAGTATCATGTATATAAAGCATCTAATACAGAAATCTGGGTCATACTAGGTATCAGGAAATATTGGTTTCCTTCTCTCTCCGAGAATTATAATAATGTAACATGGCAAGTGTCAGCATGATCAGAGTTGTATATCCCCGGAGCAAGAGAGAAGACTTGGGCCCTGAGCACCCACCTATCCGGGGGCACAACGGGGGCGGCTGGTGGGGGAGGTGAGCCACAGGGGTCTAAAGTCACGACTAGGGGAGTTTGCTGAGCTTCCTGAGCTCAGACAATGAGTCCGAGGGGAAACTGACGGATGCGTCAACCTTGTGCTAAGATTTACGAGCAGTGGGGCGCCAGGGTGGCTCGGTTGGTTGAGCGGCCGACTTCAGCTCAGGTCGTGATCTCAAGGTCTGTGAGCTCAAGCCCTGCATCGGGCTCTGTGCTGATGGCTCAGAGCCTGGAGCCTGCTTAGGATTCTGTGTCTCCCTCTCTCTCTGCCCTTCCCCTGCTCACTCTGTCTCTATGTCTCTCAAAAATAAATAAAAACATTAGAAATAAATTAAAAAAAAAAGATTTACAAGCAGTTCACTTGCCACGTGATGTCCTCGAAGGAGGAGGAGCTCACCTTGAGGAGAGAGAGTGGAAAGGCACAGTCTGGCTAGGGATTTGCAAGGAAGAAAGTTTTCGAGGGTGGTGGCCAAAGTGTTTCCTGGGCTCACCTCCTGAAAGGGTCAGGTTCCTCCAGAGGGGTGAGCTGTAAGGAAGCAAACAAGCAAATTAAAGGGAAAAACCTGAATCACAAGAGGTGCTGCTGGAATCTTCCTTTTGTGGTCCACGGGGGTTTAGCGCGAGCCAGAGGAGGACAATTGTGCTCTGACACAAGCATGGTTACAGACTAAGCTAATAACAGTGAATTATAAGCTGCCTTCAGGACGGTGAAGGCAGGGGCCACAGACATACCACCTGTGTAACAGAAGTGACATCTATCTATGCCGTGACCAGGGGGCAGAGATGGAGGATCTGGTAACAGGGAGAAGGAGCGAATGGCACAAAGTGTGGAAGCAGAAACATTCATGGTGGTTCAGGGATACACATGGTAGACCCATTAGGGATTTCTCCAAACAGAATGAAGGTACTTGAACTTGAGAAGCCATTGGAGTATTTGGCAAGGCTCCAGTCACTGCTGAGGGCTCTGTCCTTTCGACTCCTATGACCATAACTGTGTGGCCTCGGTGAGCGTACCTGACCTGAGGAAATCATTTTAAAAGCCTTCCAGAGCCTTCCAAGGTGGGCTTAACAATTGGCATCTCAGTTGTTGAGAGTGTGAATGTGGGCAAGGGAGATATTTGGCAGTTGGTTGAGCTGCATATGGGGAGAGATTCGGAGAGAAACAGACATAGAAAGAATAACGGAGCTCCAGAAAGAGTCTCATGAACTCTAGGTGCTGATGGGGCAACAAGACGACTTCGTCCCCATTTCCTGTTGCTTCCTGAACAAACTCTCAGCTCCAGTCTCCATAAGACTCTGCTGTGCTACAGAGTCCTCTATGGGTTTGGTTCTTTGTCTTGAATGTTAAGAGTCATTGTTACCAGTGTTAATAGCCTTAAAAACATCCACCTACAGAGGGTTGTCTCAATCCCCACTGCTTAACTTTCGTTGGTAGGGGTAAGAGCAGGTGACTCTCACTCTGACAATCCATAGCCTTCCATCGTTATCTCCAGGCTGTCAATGGCCAGGAAAACCTGTGTTAATATAAAGGTTCTAGGTACAGGAGAGATCTGGCTGCTTGAAGGGTCCAGAAGGAAGGCTCTTTAATGGAGGTTGCATTTTCTAGAAGTCCAATAAAGGATGCTAGTTTGGGTACTGGTGAAGCGAGGTGGGACTCCAGCTTGTGCAAAGGTATGGAGGTAGGCAAGCTCATGGCATGGGGAGAAAGAACTGTTCTTTGTGTGTTGGGGGCATGGTGGGAGGTGAGGCAGGGAAGGTGGGTTGGGCTGGGCTATGAAAGGCCCTGAGCACATGGGCTTTATTCTAGAAGCAACGAGACATGGGGGAAGGCTTTTAGTCAGAGGAGTTTTCCATTTGGCAAGGCAACTCTGGCTGTTGGTTGTTGGCCGTGGCCCCGTATGGAAGGCAGGAGGACCACTTGGAAGCCCATGAGACAATTCAGGTAAAACAGGATGAGCACCTGAACTGAGAGAATGTCAGTGGAGGGTGAAGAGGAACAAGCCCGGGTCAGATTCAGAAAGTAGCAAAGACGTGACCCGGTGACCTTGCTACATGTTGGGGGCCTGGGGAGGGGGATGGGAGGCAGATGGAGGCACTGAGGTGAGGGTGACAGGATGACTCCAGGTTTCTCTGTAGGGCAGCAGGAGTCCAGTGGTGGTATAAATCCAAATAAACACTTCAGGAGGAAGAACAGGTTTTGAGGAAAAGTTTCTCTCACTCAGTTTGAGAAGCGTTGAGTTGGTGGTGTTCCCAGGACACCACAGTAGAGACGCTGATAGCAGCAGGAAATGCCAGCCTGGGATTCAAAGAGAGCTGGGAGTGAGAGATGTGGACTTGGGGGTCATTGGCGTGTACATGGTTTAAGCTATGGGAAAACACGGATCACTAGGGAAGAGGTCCTAGCCAAAACCCGATCAACATGAGTAAAATCAGGCCGTGACTCAGGTAATAGCCGGAATCTGTGAGACCCTATTGCACCAAAGAAATGGAATGGAGAGAGGCACATTGAACTGTGTCAGCCTGGGCTTTGTGAGGCTGAGCGCTTTGCTCTGCAGGTTTAGAAACTTGACTTTATTAGTTCCCCCAAGGGGTGAGCTAATCAAGATCTTAGTGTTCAATTTAGATAACCAAACTCGAGGGGTGCCTGGGCGGCTCAGTTGGTTAAGTGTCTGACTCTTGATTTCAGCTTGGGTCATGGTCTCACAGTTTATGAGTCTGAGCCCCCCATTGGGCTCTGTGCTGGTGGCCCAGAGCCTGCTTGGGATTCTGTCTCCCTCGCTCTCTGCCCCTCCCCCACTTGCTCTCTACCTTTCTCTCAAAATAAATAACAATAAACTTCAATAAATAAGTAACCAAACTCAAACTGGGGTTCCAAACTGGAGTGGGGGTTCTATGAATTCACAAGGGGAAATGCAAAAAGGCACAAAAGTCTTCGAGTACTGATTAAAAGGATATAAATTCTAAACTCATTGCTTTGTGAGCTATCTTGCTTCCAGGTGGAGATAGTTCTAGTAAAAAACTAGTATTTGCAGTCTTCAACAAAGGGAATTCTATAGACCAGTAGTGTGACTGGAAGCTCCCTCGAATAAGAGTGATAAAACCTAGGGGCGCCTGGGTGGCTCAGTCAGTTGAGTGGCCAACTTCGGCTCAGGTCATGATCTCACAGTCTGTGAGTTCGAGCCCTGCGTTGGGCTCTGTGCTGATGGCTCGGAGCCTGGAACCTGCTTTGGATTCTGTGTCTTCCTCTCTCTGCCCTCCTCCTGCTCATGCTCTATCTCTATGTCTCAAAAATAAATAAATGTTAAAAAAAATTAAAAAAAAAAAGGAGTGATAAAACTTACTAAGTTAAGCAGGTTTGCTAAAACGTAACTCCTCTTGGAAATTCACAAAACATGTTTAGGTTAAAAACTAAGAAGTCCTACAGTAAAGCAACCTGTTATGTCTAACCCATCGTTTGCAAATCCTTTGTCCATAGAACTCTCTCCCTATGATACAAACTGTCATTTCCGGCGTGGCATAGTCCATCTGTCTGACCGGTAGGTCCTCTTGGATGTGTAAGATGTCTCAGACTTAACATATTCAGAAACAGCCCATTGACCTTTGCCTATCCAAGCCTACTTTCATCTTCTTCCTCTTAGGTAGTGGTAAGTTCATTCTCCAGTTTCTTGGTTCCTAAGTCTTTTTTTTTTTTTAATTTTTTTAACGTTTATTTATTTTTGAGAGACATAGAGACAGAGCGTGAGCAGGGGAAGGGCAGAGAGAGAGGGAGGCACAGAATCCGAAGCAGGCTCCAGGCTCTGAGCCATCAGCACAGAGCCCGACGCGAGGCTCAAACTCATGAACCATGAGATCATGACCTGAGCCGAAGTCGGCCACTTATCTTGGTTCCTAAGTCTTGGGAGCTCCTTGCTTTTTTCTAATCGTTCACATGCAAACACTCAGCACATCCTATTGGCTCCATGAGAACACATCCCAAATCTGATCACTTCTCACCAGTTCTGCTTCCACTATCCTAGTCCAATGGCCACCATCTTCTTCCTGGATCGTTGTATTAGCCACTGAACTTCTCTCTCTACTTCTATCCTTGCCTTCCCTCGTCTGCTCTCTGTACAGCAGCTTTTATGTTTTTATGAACATTTTGTAAAATTAAAATTTAAGTTAGTTAACGTACAGTGAAATGATGGCTTCAGGAGTAGAATTCAGTGATTCATCATTTACATTTAACATGCAGTGCTCATCACAACAAGCGCCCTCCTTAATACCCAATATCCTAAAACAAGTCATGTCATTCCTCTCCTCAAAATCTTCCAATGGCGGTCACAGTAAAAGCCAAAACCCTTACAGCGACCTTTGAGACCCTACCTGATCTGGCCCCCTATTACCTCTCTGCCCTCATCTCCTACCACTTACCTCTTCCGTCACTGTGTTCCAGTCACCCTGACCTCCTGCCTCAGGGCCTTTGTTCTTGCTGTTTCTTCTGCCTACAGTGTTCTTCCTCAGGCATCAGCATGGCTCACTCCCTCACTTCATTAGGGCCTCTGCTCAATGACCACTCGTTAGATAGGCATTTCCTGACCATCTAATTTAAAATATATCTCCTTTGTGTTTCTTCATAGCACTTATCAACAGGTCAGTGTGTGTGCGTGTGTGTGTTTCTTTACTATCTGCCTGCCCCCTTCCCCAGGATATAAACTCCATGAGAAGAGAGGGATTTTGACATATTCACTGCTGTATCCCCAATACTAGTATTTAGAAGGGTATATGGTATACAGTAAATGTTTTGTCGAAGAACTGGATAAAAGAGTAACTCCCATTTTTAGGTCTGTAGAACACAAACTGGGAAACTGGTTTAGACTTTCGGTGCCTGCTGAGCTGTAGTATAGAGTTGGAGAAGGCCTTCCTAAAACGGTGGCTCCAAACATTGGTTTGCAGACAAGGGTCCCTTCCATTTAAAATATGTTGCACTGTGAAAGATTAAACTTGGGGTGGGGGGAATTTAAATAAGGAGTCTAAGACGACCAGAGTCAGTTGACCTGGAAGTCAACCAACACTTACAATTGGTTTTGGGTGAATGTCTATAGACATCTCAGGTGAGCTCCTAACTTTGCCTTCTACTTGTTTATTTATGTATTGTCTTTTTCCCTAGCTAGAGCGAGGGTCCAGCAAGGGGTTGTATTGCTCACTGCATTCCCAGTGACGAAAAAGTGCTCAAGATGTAATAGGTGCTGTTAAATACTGGCCCTTTTTGGTACTCATCCCATGCTGCCTGGTAAAGACTTATTCTTTGCTTCATGACTTACTCACTTCATGCTTTTTTACTTATGATGCTCAGTATGTACATTTAAACATATTCATTCAGTAGCCAGTTAGTATTTATTGAGTACCTACTGTGGTGCCGGGAATTTGTGAAGTCATTATTCTGTCCCATAAAGAGCCACTTAGCCTCCAGGAGTGGCTTGTGCTGAAAAGCAGGAAAGGTCTATGTAAGTTTTTTTTTTTTCCTGAGGAAATAGTTAAAAATAGGTAAAAGTCGTATCTGATGCTCTCTTGACTCTTGTGGAAGAGAAAAACAGCATGCACCAAATAAGTGGAAAAAAGGAGCAAAAGAGAGAGAGTGACTTGTTAGAAAGAAGCCCATCGACCCAATCAGATGAAGGATGTGGAGACTCGAGCACAGTGAAGCGAGGCTTTAATCAACGTTCTCGCAAGAGCAGGTGTCTGGTGGACAGGCACACTCGCGCAGTTACAGCAGACAATTTATTTCCTAGCATGCAAGTCCCTCCCCTTGCTCCTTATTGGCTGAGCGCTACAGAGGTTCCAGCCTTACCTGGACAACACCTATGGCCATCTAAGGCAAAAAGTGGTCTGATTGGAACAAATGTACATCCCCTGAGGCGACGCAGAGACTTTTAGTCCCTCCTCCCTTTGTTCTTTGGTGCATGCTCATTGCAAAGCCTGCGAAAATAAGCCCGCGAAACAGAGAGGGCAAGAAGAATCAGGAAGTGAAGTGTCTGAGGGCTTGGGACTCCACTGTTGCGGGGAGAGGGTTTGTACATATCTCCAATAGGCTGTAAACCTATCCTTAACTTGACAGCACAGCTTTTATTTGGTGTTTCTGAGAATGAATCATCTCTCTTGCTTCCCACAGACTTAAAGTAAAATATGACTTACTAAAGGAATTATAAAACAAGCCAAGGAACTCATACTCATCACATAAAAGATGCCGGTTCTGCCCCCTCCCAACCTCCCCCACCCAGTGATGATTTGAAAGCCCATTAACCTCATTTGAACCGAGATGTAAGACAATCACTCCAAACTCTTATCTTAATAATAGCCAGGTACCACAGGTACCCCGCTGCTGCTCAAAGTTCCAAATCACCTTTAATACGTGTTTACATTCAATTTGAATATTTCATTCTTGATGTGCTCTGAACTTCCAGTTGTACTACCCCCCTGGGAACAAGGGAAATTGTTTTTTTATGAGAAAGCTAATTTTCAATTATTAGAGTTAAGAAGAAAATCTTATAAACTTTTCTTCCTAAGCACAGAGCTATACCTTTGAGAGAAACTTAGCTCGTTTGAGTACTCAGGAAAAGAACACAAAATCCTGAATGAATCCAACCTGAAGATGCCAAACGGTGATATATGGACTTTTAAAAGGAGAATAGAGGATGGAGCCAACATTCTACTTTTGTTATTTAAATGTAGGGGGTTATCAGTGTTGTAAGTCATGCAAGAGGGAGTGATGGAGTCATCAAGGGTCTTCATTAGCCTCGTTGACCGGATTTGGGCTGGTTGTGGGGTGGGGATAGGAAGTCCCTCTCTGGTACTAATGTCAAGTGCACTGGTATTCAGGGCTCCCCGGGATCATCAACACTGACGTGCAAGAGTCTAAGGGCAAATGCTTTCTTTAAATGTGATTTCTCTTCTTATTTCTCCATAGTACTCATGGGACACCTTTGGTGGTTAAAAGCAGAATGGCTTAATATGATTTTAATGTGCTGAGATACTCTTCCATCTACTCTTGACTGCCACTGTTTGGGTAAGAACCTTGTTACAAAAATGCCAAGAGTGGGGACATTTCTACCTTCTCTATATCAAGACTGAAAAGTTATGATTTAAATGGTTAAAGCCAATCTCTCTCTCCACACACACACACACACACACACACACATATGGATGTGTGTATGTGTGTGTGTGTGTATAAAATTTTATTGTTAGAGCAGTTTTACATTTACAACAAAATTGAAAAGAAGGAAATCCGTATTTATTAATAATAAGAATAGCACCATGTAGTAGGTTCTCGTGGCTGCTGTACCAAGGTCCCATAAATTGGGTGACTTCAACCAAGAGACTTTAAAAAATTTTTTTTTAATGTTTATTTATTTTTGAAGGAGAGAGACAGAGCTTGAGCAGGGGAGGGGCAGAGACAGAGGGAGACACAGGATCCGAAGCAGGCTCCAGGCTCCCAGCTGTCAGCACAGAGCCTGATGCGGGGCTTGAACTCATGAGCTGTGAGATGATGATCCGAGCCGAAGTCTGACGCTTAACTGACTGAGCCCCCCGGGGACACCTCAAACAAGAGGCTTTTATTCCTTCAGTCTGGAGGCTAGAAGTTCCAAATCTAGCAGGG
Organism: Paguma larvata; assembly: GCA_030068075.1. Classification (NCBI taxonomy): domain Eukaryota; kingdom Metazoa; phylum Chordata; class Mammalia; order Carnivora; family Viverridae; genus Paguma; species Paguma larvata. Next base: position 15,507,887 of record CM057829.1, read on the forward strand.
CTCCCTCTGGGAACTCTCAGGGAGAATCCATCTTTTGTCTCCCCTAGCTTCTGGTGGTTGTCAACATTCTTTGACTTGTGGCCACACACTCTAACCTCTGCCTCCATGGTCATAGTACTTGCTCCTTTTCTGTCTGTGTTATCTGCCTCGTTCCTATAAGGACACATCACTGCATTTAGGGCCTCCCTAGATAATCCAGGATGAAGGGAGAGAATCCCTTCATTTCAAGATCCTTCAGTTCATTGCATCTGCAAAGACTTTTCTTCCAAGTATAGTCACATTCCGAGGTTCTTGGCGTTAGGGCATGCACATATTTTTCTGTGGAGGACCACATTCAACCCAGTACACATCAAATATTTATTGATCTCTGTGTGTTCCTTAAGTCAGTCTGGCTAGCAGCTTTTAAATTAGCATTCCATCCCGAGCCTTCATAAATCATAACTCCTCTGAGGAAAGCTGCCGAAGATAAGACTAGATTAAAATTCTGAAAAGGAGAATAGTTTATAGAGGGAGTTAGAAACTCATAATCAATAGTCAGATCAGAGGCAGGAAATTAACATTGGTTAAGTATCTCCTGTCATTCATTTTCAAATGTGGTCTCATTCAGTTGTCATTACAAATCTATGATGTACTTATTTTAATCCTACTCTGTAAATGAGGAAATGAGTGCTCAAGGGGTTGGGTAACAGTCCCAAGTCCCACCAGCTACAAAGGGCTGAGCCAGGATCCCGAGGCCACACCCTGGCTCCCAGCTTGTCAGATGTGCTTCCTCACGTTTGGGGGCATCTGGGTGCATCTGAGACCCCCGAGCCAGCTCTCACTGGCACATGCCTGTATCCTCCCTCCGCTGGGGTCCCTCGTGAGGAGAAGAGGGCAGGGCTCTGAGGGCTTTTGCAAAAAGTTGGTCCTTGGTCCAGGCTCATGGTTCTTGGATTTTATATTCGGGCAGGAGAGGAAAGAAATAATCATCAACTGTATTCCTCTCTGCCATCCATCTTTATGCATAATTGCTATCATTGTATCTCCGTACCTAGGAAGCTGAACAGGAAGAAGAGACCTGGAATATCCAAATGTCATTTTCTGGGACAGGGGATTGAGCGAGGGTGTATCAAGGTCTGAGCATGACCATTTTGTAATCAGTTTCTCCCTCGATAGCAAAACAAAACAAAGTCCAAAAGGCAATACATTTTGCGTGTGTGTGTGTGTGTGTGAAAATGAATTATAACACTTTAGATTTTGAAACGAGTAAACATACTTTGGGGGTTAAAAAAAAAAGCAAATACATCACACTAGAAGATAACATAATTTTGTTTTCTAGAAGGAACACTGAAGTGCGAATCCTGAACATCTTTTTGTCGGGTAAGGAAAGTTTTTCACTTGCACTGCAAAGAGATGGAGAGAGCATTTCTTCCTTGGTCAAGTTTTCCAACTTCTTGCCTCCTCACTTTTAGAGATAACTGAATATCATCAGCCTCTAGTGTTTGAAGGTAGAGTCCTTAGCAAGAGGAAGACAGTTCAACCTGCCTGAGAGGAGCTCGTGTTTAATGAGAAAGTCTTTGGTGGCCCAGCCTTTGGTAAAAGCTGAACTTCCTGCTAGACGGAGGTTAAATCTTCGGAATTACTGAACAGCTTTCTCTTTGCAATCATCATTAAACAGAGTAGCCCATTTTTAATTAGACTTAAATGTATGAATCGCTAATGGCTTAATGACAGACATGTTTAATAATCAGGCCCCTCATTTGTTCTAGAAAGCCTTCCGACTCTTCCTGGGGTCTTGGGTGAGAGCACATAAAGACTGTGGGGATTAGAGAATCAACTTTTTCCACATCATCTTGTAGATCAAGGCAAAATCTTATCGAACGTCTCTTTATAGACAGGACCTACTGTTCATGCCTTGGGGACTTGGATACCTGCAAAAGGACAGCATCCCATAGGTTGGCTTCATTACCTGCTCCCTCACCCTCCTGGGGCCACTCCCCCGACAAATCTTGGTTTTCATCTGGATGCTTGCAGAAAGTATCAACTGATGGGCCAATCAAGGTGGGTTCTGGTAAAGCTTGGACCCTTCCAAGCATTTTTAAATCCTATCAGTGGATTCTTCAGGAGAAGAGGTTTTGGGGAGCTGGAGAGAAGATGTAATGGCAGAACGACAGACCTGGGGGCCATGCTTCCTGCCAGGAGCCTATGTGGGGAGCTTCCTCTAACAAAAAACTGACCGAGCCGGCTGTTCTGAAAACAGTAGCTGTGGCCATGACTGAAATGTCAGTTTCATGCCTGGTCCTTGTGAAAAGGACTCTGGTCATTTTAGTCACCTTTACCCAATGTATGATCCTTGATGTCCATAAACCCCAAAGGGAAAAAGTACTTCATAAATAGGGTCTGTATTCCTGATGGTTTAAGGTGCTCTCGAACTATTGTGCACAGAGCTGGGGCAAGCTCGGTCTCCTGGAATCTATGGCTATCAGCTAGGGTGATGGTGTCTTCCCAAGTTGGAAAAATGTCCTAAGACATTACTATATGTATAGTTTAACGTATATCGTGTAGGCAAGTATGTCACTGAGAGGCTATTTACATTTAAGATATAGGTTCAGTTAGTAACAGTAATTGGTAACACTTATGGAGAAGTTATCTGGAGTTATTTTTTCCTTCCAACAACCCTATGATGAGGTATTATTGTCCCATTTTACAGATGAGGAAACAGAAACAGAGAGGTTAAATAATTTGTGGAACGTCTTGCAACCGGTAAGTAGAAGAGCTGGTTCCCAAGCCCATTCTCTTAACCATACGTAATGCTAAAAATTCACATATACAATCTACGTGATTCTTACCTTTAGTTGCATAACTGATTTTGCCAAATGGACGGAGGCATTGAACCGGGGTAACAAGGACAGCAGCGAGGTCCCAAAAGATGGCCTCCTGGATCAGAGAGATATTTGCTGATACCCCGGGTCCGACACATGCAATTTCTGGAGCTTTGGCAAACTACCTAACGTCTTGATCTCAGTTTGCATGTCTAGAAAGTGAGAACAGTAAGAGTACAGAACTCATAGGTTTGTACTGGTTATCAGTAATAACTGTGATGATAACTAACGTTTATCAAATGTTTATTTTTGTGTCGACTATAAGATGCACGGAAGTGATTGGTCTCTCCCTTGGTGGGAGATAAGCGTTTACATAAGTTGCTATTATTCGTATTTTCTTATTATATGTTAAACCCATTTTTTAAATTTTTTAAATGTTTAAAAAATTTTTTTAGTTTTGAGAGAGACACACACACACAGAGCATGAGTGGCAGAGAGAGAGAGGGAGACACAGAATCCAAAGCAGGCTCCAGGCTCTGAGCTGCCAGCACAGGGCCCCACACAGGGTCTGAACCCATGAGCCATGAGATCATGTCCTGAGCTGAACTTGGATGCTCAGCTGAGCCATCCAGGTGCCCCACATGTTAAACCCAGTTTGACAGACTTCAAAGAATCCTATGATACTTCTTTTGGTATATTAGACTTCTGACTCATCGAGTATGGTTCTTAATAAGTGGACCAGGGATAGAGTGCAGAAATCTCTTTTGTTATGTGCAATTTCACCTATAATTTATTTTCCATTTTAATCTAATGCGTAATTGAACATACTTTTTAGAGTCTCACATTCTACATTGTCTCTATTATTCTCAGACATACTTTGTCTTTGTCATATGGTATTACGAATCTAGCTAACTCTACAACTTCCTGAGAACCTGATAAACAGCCTCATTTTTCTTCACGAATTAGTAAGAAGAAGGGAATTCGCTTTGAACCCTGATTCTTAGCTACAGTTTAGGGGAAAAATATAGTTCAAGTAACTCAAAACCATACCTATAGTTCCCCCTTGGGCAAAATGATGGGGTACCACAACAATCGTCAGGGCTACTCAAGAGCTACAATAAGAGACTTTATTCTCTAATTCATGTCATGATCCATTCTTGGCAAGAAGACTTTCAACCTTTCGAATCGTCAGGTTCTTGGGCTGAGCACAGTGGGCTGCTGAGCAAATTTGATTCTGTATTCGGTTCCTTCCCAGCTTACAAAGTGATTTCATATTAGTGGCATGATTCATCAAGGGTAGAGCCGTCCTAAGGCACAAGCCTAAATTATAGAGGCAGCCCTGAGGTGTAAGCGAAATCGTGGCAGAATTACAGATGTAAAGAAGCCGGCTGAGCCCGCTGTTACCTGTGCCCTACATAAGAAAGATCCTCATCTGATAGCTTGGAAAAGCTGGTGCCAGCACCCCATTGTATTAAGGGGGCTTCTGTTTCTATATGTCCAGGTCAAGGAGCCCCATTTCCTAGTAAGCATCACAGTAGCTAGAACTGTACCCCTTAAAAAGTAATCAGGGGCGCCTGGGTGGCTCAGTCGATTGGGCGTCTGACTTCAGCTCAGGTCATGATCTCACGGTTGGTGGGTTCGAGCCCCGCATCGGGCTCTGTGCTGACAGCTCGGAGCCTGGAGCCTGCTTCGGATTGTGTATCTCCCTCTCTCTCTGCCCCTCCCCTGCTCACACTCTGTCTCTATGTCTCAAAAATAAATAAATGTTAAAAAAAAATTAAAAAAATAAAGTAATCAGGTTTGGGTCACTATCATTAAGCATCAAGCATAGTCTCTTGATTGGGGTCACCCTGAAACCAACTAGTTGGGTAAAGTTTGCTGTCTTCTTTCTAGTTAGTGCTTCTAAGCCCTATTTTCTTGTCCCCCCTCTTTTGGCCTCCCTGAGGCACTTGATACTTAAATGTTCTTCCTAAGTCCTTCAGTAAAACCAGCTCTTGACCTCTTCCACCAAACATCAGGAATGTTCTAGTATCTTCTCAAGGCTTTGATTCTTTCTCTCCCAACTCTACCCTGCAGAGACTACATCCTTGAGGAAAAGGCTGGGAGAAAAGTGATGGAGAAGCAACTAGACCAGAAGATTGGAAGTCAGAGGATTGGATTTTAGATCTGCTGTCTAGCAGGTATGGCACTCCCCTGTCCACTCTGAGCCTCAGTTTCCTTACCTGTCAAATGGCTAGATTGGAGAATCTGGCTTAAAAAAATTTTTTTTAATGTTTATTTTATTTTTGAGAAAGAGAGAGACAGAGTGCCAACAGGGGAGGGGCAGAGAGAAAGGGAGAGACAGAATCTGAAGCAGGCTCCGGGCTCTGAGCTGTTAGCACAGAGCCCGACGTGGGGCTCGAACTCACAGACCGTGAGACCATGACCTGAGCCGAAGTCAGATGCTTAACCGACTGAGCCACCCAGGTGCCCTGGAGAATCTGGATTTTTATAACTCATGGGCTCATGGATCATTAATAACATTCATTCTAGAGAAGAGGAATTCAGAACATTAAAAAAAATTCCACCTCTGGTGTTCTGTGATCCTAACAGTGAGAGTTAGACTCTCAGCTCACGAGGGAACGTTCAGAGGCATCACTGCATCATCCCTCAATATACATCTCATCCTGGGCAAGGGGATGGGGGGAGAAGAACAGGCGAGAATGCAGTGTCTCTCAAGTGCATGCTTGTTACCTCCAGGATTCTCGCCACTGTTCCCTGAAAGAGATGTCATCACTGGTGCACAGGTGAGAAAATTGGTACTTAGGGCTTGCCCACGGCCACACTGCCAGCAAGGGACAGAGTCTATGCACACTCCCTTTCTCTGTCCACCGCCAGACTGGTCCTGGGCGTCAGATTTGATTGAAAGATAATTCTAAGCAACTTCCCATCCTTCCAGAAGCAGGAAGTACCAGCTGTTTTGTTTGCCGTTCCCCAACATTGTTTAGCGCTCAAAGAGCCTGGAAATCTCTAAACATTGGCGTATAGCACCAAGTACGTACTTGTACCTGAGACAGTGCTAAGGGGCACGTCTCACTCGAGCCAGCTTTACCCTTTGGGGGGTGGTGGATGACCAGTCTGTGCTGTTGAAAGTGTGGGGGAGGGCCTTCTATTGCACCCCACCCCTTCCCTGAGAGGGTGGCCAACGTGTCCCAATTTTTCTGGGATGTTCTTGATTTTTTTTTTTTTAATTTTAAGGGAGGGAGAGAGAGACAGAGCACATGAGCAGGGAAGAGACACAGAGAGAGAGAGAGAGAAAGAGAGAGAGAGAATCCCAAGGAGGCTCCGCACCAGCACAGAGCCCAATGCGAGGCTCGAACCCACCAACTGTGAGATCGTGACCTGAGCGGATACTTAACTGACTGAGCCACCCAGTGGCTTCAGAGCTGCTTATTTAACCAGGAACTACAGCGAGTGGTTCTCAGGAAGCCAGGAAAGTCAGGGAGTTAAAATTATAAAGCACAAACTCCAACTTCAATGCGCACACACAGAGAAGGCTTTGCGATGCCCTTTTCTAACGGAAAGAAGGAACGGGGATTTCTAGAATTTGCACAGCAGAAATGAAGACCTTCTAGGGAGAAGAAAAGAGATTTGGCATTTGTTAAATACGAGGTCAGGCATTTAACATCTTCTATTTAATTCAGTTCCTGCTCCCCTCCTGTGTCTTTTGTCCAGATGGGGAAATTGAGGCTCAGACACAAGGAGAGGTTAAAGGCTTGGTCAAGTTCATATGGCTGTCCGACTCCATGCTTTATTCCCTCTACGAACTGGAGGCTGGGACACAGAAAAGGGGCTTCATTAGCTTCCCCGAGGGAGGCCCTGGGTTTAAAGGAATTACCTGCTAATTTTTGTGACGAGGGAAGCCTACCAACGGACAGTTTGTTAGCATGGCTTTATCCGCCAGGAGCCAACATGAACTCAGACGTAGACACCAAAGACCGAATGTGTTTGGACAGCACTGGGTATGGCTGGAAGGTGAGGAACCAAATGCTGAGCCAAGCCAAGTGCCCCAGGAAGCCTGTAACGAGCTTCGGAAAAGGCGGGGTGGGGATTCAGCCAACCACGCCCTACTCTTACCCTCTGAGATCCTCATCCGGTGAGTCTGAGGCAGAAAAGAAGGGTGACATTTAACAAGCTGGCTTAGCCACTGCCGGGTCTGGGACCCACTGATTCCCAAGTCAAACCGTAGATTCAGACAATGAGGCTTGCGCCCGATTTCTTTCTCAGCTGCAGGCTAACTTCTGAAGGACAGTTTTAAGTCTTAAGTGTCTTTTGTGTCAGTGAGAACAGACACTTTGCCCCACGGGTGGCCGAGACACGGCACAGCCCTCCTCTAGAATCGTTGTGCCTTAGTTTCCCCAAATGCACAATAAAGGGATAGCTGAACGTGCTTTTCTGAGATCTCGTGAGGTTAAACACATACACAGAGCACTGGGAGCTCTCGGGAGGGGAGGAATTCCAGCTATGATTTTAAAACAGCTCTTTACTCTAGCAGTTAAACGAAGTGCCGCTTTTTTGTTCTTGACTATCTTGAAAAGAAGATACAGTGCTTGAGTCGTGAGGCCCATAAAAATCTCTTTCGTTATTCATGTGAAAAGTACTTTGAACCACGTGCATCGGTCTCCCGTGCTCTCAGGGGGAAGAGGCCAGCAAGACTCCTCACCCACCCGACAGCCCCGACTCTGATCTCGTGGTTAAAGGGACCCATTATTAATCAGTTCTCCTGAGTCCTAATTCTCAGGAAGCTGATACAGGAAGTCTTAACAGAGTCCCTGGTGTGGAAATGGACATTGTCTCGAGTTCATTTGGAACTTGGGAAACTGCAGTGTACTTAAACTGTGAGGGGCTCCTGGCGGGCTCAGTCGGTTAAGCGTCCAACTTCGGCTCAGGTCATGATCTTGTGGTTCATGGGTTTGAGCCCCTCGATGGTCTCTGTGCTGACAGCTCAGAGCCTGGAGCCTGCTTCAGATTCTGTGTCTCCCTCTCTGCCCCTCCCCTGCTTGCGTTCTGTCTTTCTCGCTCAAAAATAAACATTAAAAAAAAAAACAACTGTGATCAGTTTCCCTCTTCTCCCCCATATCCATAAAATACCATTTATCCAGGGAGATGCCCTAAGTCCTGAACAAAGAAGGCGATAGAACTTAGCGATGCAGCCTAGCAATGAGTCCTTGGGGAAATACCCCCAGCAAAGAAAAATTATTTCCCTGCTTCAGTGAGACCTGGAGTCTGGGAAAAGAACAGTCTCCTTTATCAACTGACTTGGTGGGGCAAAGGGGACACTCAGCTTTAGGTCAAACTGGTGGCTGTTGTGACCTAGTAAGGCTGTGGCTGGTGGAAAGGGGCCAGGGATAGGACTGTTGGCGCTTCAGTTTGGGGTTGGAGACTTTCAGGTAAGAGGAAGGCACAGTGAGTTGAATGGCGGGCGAAGATACGTCCATCGGAACTTGTGAATGTGAACTTACTTGGAAAAAAGAGCCTTTACAGGTGAATTTTATATTAAGGATCTCTAGGAGAGATCCTTCTGTAGTAGAACGGGCCCTGAGTCCAATGGCAAATGTTCTTAGGAGAGAAGAGAAGGAGAGAAAACACAGAGAAAACTGTGTGATCATGGAAGCAGAGATTGGATTCGGCATCCAGAAGCTGGAAGAAGCAAGGGAGGAGTCCCGCCCGCCTAGAGCTTCGGGAGGGAGCGTGGCAATACGGACACCTTGATTTTGGACGCCCAGCCTCTAGAACTGTGAGAATAAACTTCTGTCGTGTGAAGGCACCCAGTTTGTGGTAACTGATCCCGGAGCCTGAGGAAATCAAATCAACACGTGAGGTGAGAAGCTGGGGAACCAGCTCTGCCAGCCGGTCCCCTAGACCCTCCTCTGCCTCATCCACGCACACGAGCTATCCACACGTCTCCGATCGGATGAATTCCACATCACGAAAGAACACACTTTTTTTTTTCCTTCCCGAAAAGCAAATTCAAGAAAACCACATGTTTGAGACCATGTATTTTTCGTCCAAAATTATTTTTTTTGTTATAAAACGCTGTAATGATCTAGGAAGATGCTCATGAGATACTGTTAGGAGAAAATAGAAGGTTTTGAAGATAGCATTTGTAGAACTATCCCATTTTTGTCAAAAAAAAATACACAAACTTAGGAGGAGATACTTAAACATCGGTGGCTGTCTATAGAGACTAGGTGGTTTTTAGTTCATTCTTTTTGCTCATAAATACTAATTCTGTTTTTTATTTTATTTATTTATTTATTTATGTATTTATTTTTTAAAAACAGCCTCAGTTTTGTTTTGTTTTTTTTTGTTTGTTTTTATTTATTTTTGAGAGACATAGAGACAGAGCATGAGCAGAGGAAGTGTAGAGAGAGAGGGAGACACAGAATCCGAAGCAGGCTCCAGCACAGAGCCCGACGCGGGGCTCGAACCCACAGACCAGCAAGATCATGACCTGAGCTGAAGTTGGCCGCTTAACTGGTTGAGCCACCCAAGCGCCCCATTTTATTTATTTTTTAAGGTTTTTAAAAGTTTATTTATTTTGAGAGAGAGAGACAGAGCACAACTAGGGGAAGGACAGAGAGGGAGGGAGAGAGAGAGAATCCCAAGCAGGCTCGATGCTGCCAGCAAGGAGGAGCCCCACATAGGGCTCGATCTCACAAACTGTGAAATCATGACCTGAGCCGAAATCAAGAGTTGGACGCTCACCTGAATGAGCCACCCAGGCGCCCCTTAATTATGTCTTCTTTAACATATGTATTACTTTTGAAATAAAAATATTTTTTAGGTAAAACAGATAACTCCTAAATCTGTATCTACACCATGACATTCCTAAACTTTAGTCCTTTGCTTCAGTTATCTCTCTACAGAAATGAACTCTGTTCCTTCCTTCTGTCATTAATACAATTATTTCCCCCAGTCATCCAGACCTAAAAACTTACAGTCTGAATAAGCATCCTTTATAATTTTAGCATCCCTAAGTGTTCAAAACTGTAGAATGGTAAATAGTCTCAGAAGCAATATACATATACATATATGTATATAAGATACATAATATATATGTACATAACATATGTACATATGTGTATGTTATATATACGTATATTATATATGTGTATATATATGTATGTTATATTAGATATGCATAATTTTCTTTTACAATCAGACAACAGTGCAAAACTGTTCTTTTCTTATTTCTTACCAAGACCATGGTGATTTCCACATTAACCGATGAAAGGAAACTGTCCGGGCCTCATCATTTTTGGCCTCCAGGTGTGCTGGTACCATTGACCCTGCTCTTCTGAAATGCTTTTTGCTGGGTTCCTGGGAGTGCTCCCCGCCCCTCTGTACTGTCTCCCTACTTCTCTGTCTCTACCGTCTGTTTTGTAAACGTCTTCTACTCTCCCCAACCTCATCTCCTCCTTGAATCCTTTACTCTCTCTATTTGTACCCATGGTTTTAATCCACTTCATGCAAATAACGCTCAGATGTCCACCTCCAGTATTTACCTCTCGTCGGACTGCTTGCCCACCTTCCTCCTGCATATTTTCGCTTGGATTTCCCAAAGGCAGCTGAACTCAACATGCCCCAACCGCAGCTCATCACCCCTCAGCCCCCCACCTCCCCCCCCGCAACCTGGTCCTTTTCCAGTATTTGCCGTCTTGGTGACTGGTTCTACTAGTTACACAAGCTCAAAATGGTAGGTACCATCCTTCATAACTAACTCTCTCTACCCTCCTATTTCCAGTTTGTCACCAGGCCCAATGATACTTTTCCCCTCTAAATATCTCTCAAAACTGGCCCTTATGGTTTAGACTCCCATCATCTCGCACCTGGACTATTGCAATGGTCCCTTAACTGGTCTTCCCCATCAATCTCGGCCCCGTGTTCCATCCTTTATACTGTAGCCAGAGAGACTGTCTCAAAAGGCCAGCCTGATAATGCCAGCCTCCTGCTTTTCAGGGCCTGCCCCCCGCTCCCCAATTGCTTGAATGATTGAAAACAAAGACGCAATCAGATAAAGGGTAAGTCCTGAACATGGGTTGCAAGGTTCTGCATGGACTTTCAGAACTTCTTGGTCCCAAAGCGCCCTATCCCCTGATTTTCTCTGTCCCAGTCACACTGACTTCTTCCCATCTCTCCTACTTGCCCATGGGTCTTTCTACCACAGGGCCTTTGCACATACTTTCCCCACCCTCTTTGCTTAGTCGACTTCTATTTATCCTTCAGGTCTGAGGTCAATACTTCCCTGGCCTTCTTGACACGTCAGATCCCCTAATCCTCTGTCCTTTGTTTTACACTCCTCTCCTCCTGAGCACACATCAAAGCTTTCATCTTGATGTAGAGGGAGTGGGGTAGCCCTTTTTTATTTTATGTTAAAAGGGACTTCTACCTCATTGTCGTCATGTCATTTCACCAAAGCCCACAGGTACTTCCTATAATTAGGTGATTTGGGGAGACCTCGCAGATGCTGAGCTGGAAATGAGAACGGATGCCCACCCTTTCTGCTCTTTCCTTCGCTGGCATTTTTGGAAAACAACTAGTGACTCAGTAAAGCGCTTTGAAGTCTTGGCAGGAAAGTTTGGAGGCGCCAATATGGAGAGACAGGATGCCAAAGCGGGGTCTGAAGTTGGCTTTTCTGGATCCAAAATATCTCTTCCCCCCTGTTCCACACATGGGAGAGCCATTCCGGTGAGCGGGCCCCTCCTGGGAAGAGAAAGATCCTCCCCGAAGCAAACTCAGACTCTTCGGCAATTTCATGAGAATTACTATAATCAAGAAAACTTCTAGGCGGCACCCTGGCAGTTGGAAGGTTTGAAGCTTGATGGAAGATTTGGTTCTAATTTTATGTTTCTGAAAATCATTGTGCACATACGATGTGGTAGTGTCTTTTTGTCTTCAGCAAAAGCTATTTTTAAACGGACAATGCGGTTTTGATTTGATAGAATCTCAGCGCCCTGTCAAACAAGGATGGGAGGCTGGCAGGCCTGGGAGGTGTTGTCGGGCCTGTCGGAGGTCAGAGGCCATTGCAGGGGATACGGATCTCCTGGCACTGGACACGGGGTGCAGTGGGAACTAAGCGGGGGTCTGGAAGGAAGGTTCCGGCCCTTCTGTTATCATGCACACAAATCCTAGCTTTGCGTCTCATCCATGAGTATCTTTTCCAATCTTACACAACTTTATATTTTGATCAGAAGTGGTTCCCTGCTCCCAACCCTACACGTTTTGAATTTTCTGGCATTTCCTGTGCTAAAAGGCCTTGTGAGTGATACGACCGTCTTTCTCCACCGGGAGAATTTCTCCGGGAATTTGGACAATTTCTGTGCCAAAGCACATCTTCCAAGCTTCCTCTCGGACTCAGAGAGGACACAAGCGCTTTGACAGGTTGCATACACCCACTTTGGGGTGTGGAAAATACGGGCACGACGGGGCAAGATTTGCCATCGCATGAGAGGTTCATGCTTCTCTGGCTGTAGGCTTTACAAAACAAAGCCCCCACCCGAGAGTCGCAAAATGCTACTTGTCGGACGTCTGAGGGGAGCCGTGAGTGTCAGCGGCAAAGCTGTGCAGAGCCGGTAGCTCTATCCTCCCCCGGCAAGCTCGGCCAGGCACCTGCTGGCCCAGAGAGAAGAGCGGTGTCTGTCACACAGCGGTGGGCTCCGCTGGGCTCACGGCCAAGGCCTTTGGCTTGCTGGGTGTGCTGGTTCCTCTCCATTTGCCCTGTTCCCACACCCATTCTCTGCCCTTCCCCGCTTTGCTCTGGGCCTGGGAAGGCCAGTTCCTGAGAACTGCATCACTCACGCTGCCTTGCCTTCTACCTCCTGCTGTCTTCAGCCAATGGGAAGCATGCAGGGGCGGGGCGGTGGGAGAAGACAGAGGTCAGGATGCTCCTCCCCTGCCCATGCTCGCGCTGAGGACATGACCATCCTCTCTGGGACCAGAGTTCTTTCTTCAGGCCACCGTGTTGCTCCTGCTTGTGCTTGCGTGTCCCTGCAAACAGGTTTCTCTGGCTCTGACCACACCTCCCTTAAAGTCTCTCCAGTCGAACCACCTGAACGGAGTTCTGTCTCCTTGCATGAGCTCAGCTGATGGTGAGGAATATAGTGCATTCAAGAAGGTTCGGGGCTCCTGGGTGGCTCAGTCGGTTAAGCGTCTGACTTCGGCTCAGGTCATGTTCCCACAGTTCGTGAGTTCGAGCCCCGTATCGGGCTCGCATCGGGCTCTGTGCTGATGGCTCAGAGCCTGGAGCCAGTTTCAGATTCTGTGTCTCCTTCTCTCTCTGTCCCTCTCCCACTCACGCTTTGTCTCTGTCTCTCTCTCTCTCAAAAATGAATAAGCATTAAAAAAATTAATAAAAAAAGAAGGTTCCACATATGTGAGTTCATGACCTTCCTTCAGAAATTTCACTCGTCATTTAGTCACAAGAGCCCCTCGGCCTTCACATTTCATGTCTGGTGGTCTTTCCCTCTCACCTCCCACCCTCCCTCCCCTCCTACCTCCCAGCCTCCCAACCTGTCCTGCCTCTCGTGCTCCCCGGAATTTTCTCTTCCACTGAGCTCTCTCCTTGGAAAGTCCATTTTTTAGTGAACCGACCCGAAGGGTCTTATGATCATACTCTTTCTTTTCTCTCTAGGTTCTGTTTTATGGGGCGAGGCCCAGCGTAAGGAAGTTCCATCAGCCCCTGGGGTTGGTGTCTGTCCCTCACGTCTCTTCCTTTCCCTCATGCTCGGCCAATTCCCCATTGCGGCTTTTTGATCTTCTCCGCGCGGCCCCCCGTGCCCCGCCCCGCGGCCCTCCACCCCCCCTCCCCTTTTCCGCTACCTTGTCTCGGCCCCATGTCCTGCTCCATTTCAGTCCGTGCCTTGTTGTTGCTGAAGCTGTCATTCCTCACAGAACACAGTGACCGTGGCCCTACCGCCTGAGGATTAGAGTTCAGGCCCCCTCGGATGGTGCCCCGGCTTGTCTTCCTGGTCTCGTCTCTTGTCACTTCTCAAGACGAGGCAGACCACACCCGGTGTTCCCAGAACAAATCTCCCCCTTCCAGCCTTTACTGACACTTTTTTTTTTTTGATTTTTAATTATTTTTGAGAGAGGGAGAGAGACAGAGTGCAAGCATGGAAGGGGTGGAGAGAGAGGGAGACACACAATCTGAAGCAGCTCCAGGCTCCGAGCTGTCAGCATGGAGCCCGACGCAGGGCTCAAACTTACAAACCACCAGATCATGACCTGAGCCAAAGTCAGATGCTTCACCGACTGAGCCCCCCAGACACCCCTCTTTTTTTAAGTTCATTTATTTGTTTGGAGAGGGAGCGAATCCCAAGCATGCTCCGCACTGTCAGCACAGAGCCTGACGTGGGGCTCGACCTTCTGAACCGTGAGATCATGACCTGAGCGGAAACCAAGAGGCGGATGCTTAACCGACTGGGCCACCCGGGTGCCCCTGTGCTGACTCCCTTCCCCGCCTATGGAGTGTTCTTTCTTTCAGCTCAGCAGATTGAAAGCCTACCTGACTTTTGGCTCACATCGAAAGCCTCTTCCTCCCTGACGCTTTCCCCAATCTCACCAGCCGCAAGCAAGCGCCTCCTGCCCCGAGTTCCCAGCTGGCAACTCTCCCATTTACCACCTGGGAGCGCGCCTGGCCCATCCTCTCCACTCGCTGATCAACAGGAAACTAAATCATGCAGGGAAAAGTCACCTCACCTGGAATTGGGAGAGGGCTCTCTGAAGTCGAGCTGCTCATTAACCTTTCATCTTTCTGGATTTATGTTTCCTCATCTCTCACGTGAAGTGTTGAAGTGAGTCTCCTTGGAGGTTGCCACCGGCACGGAGACTCTTCCCGCTTTCCACCTGACCTCCAAAGTACAGCCGTTGAGGTCCATTCATCTTCTGTCCTCGCTTCTGCCTCTTCTGTGAAGGAGATGAGAATTGAACAACTGAGTATTATTTTAGTAGCCGGAGGGCTAGCCAGTGATGGGGAGGGAGCTACAATCCAGGGTGACAGCCCGGGTTCGGGGGAGCAGGTTGGTTGAGTTTGAACCCAGCGCCGTGGTTTGCAGCGGGGCAAACTGGGGCAACGATCTAACCTGTGGATATTTCAGGTGCTTTATTTACAAATTGGGGATGAAATGGCCTCTGCCCCACAGGGTGGCTGACGGATGAAGACAGATAACTGCGGTCCTCGGTCTGCTGCTCTATGACAAACCGCGAGTAAATAGAATCGAAAACCTTCTGTTGCCCGGGCCCCAGTTGAAATGGATAGAATTGCAGGGTCGGGAGAATGGGGAGCTCTGGCAACAGTACTGTTGGAGAGGCTCTCCAGGTTATGCTAACTTACGGTCCAGGCTGTGAACCGTTGTTCTAATGAGTATTTCATTGACCCCAGGAGAGGAAAATCTACAGGTTGAATAACTCATTCTTATGATATGCTTCAGGAAAGTTTGAGTTATTTGGGAAAAGAAAGCTCTACTTCCCCAGTTCAGAGTCGGTAATTAAACTCATGTCTACCTCCTCGACCCCTCCTGGCAGGTCTAGATATAGAGCTACCTGCCTGGCTAGAAATGGCACTTATATAATGACTAAGGTGACTTATCCTAACATCTGAAGTCATTGTAGAAGTGTCCAAGTCCACCAACAATCTTTTTAAAAAAGTTGTTCACTTATTTTTTGAGAGAGAGAGAGAGACAAAGAGACAGAGTGTGAGTGGGGGAGAGGCAGAGGGAGAGGGAGACCCAGGATCCGAACCAGGCTCCAGGCTCTTAGCTGTCAGCACAGAGCCGGACACGGGGCTCGAACCCATGGTGGGAGTGTTTCAGAAATTGTTAGGATCAAGAAGAGCCCAGAAGGATGCTGCAGACACCCAACTGGGCTGTGAGGACCACTGCTCTTCAGGGGGATAGAAACCCAGGGTGCAGACCCCCCACCCAGGGCTTCTGTACCCCCTACTCAGTCTAGAATAGGCTAGAACTATTTTCTGTTTCTTTCCTCTGGAACCCCAAAAAATGAAAGGCAGATAATCATTTTACTTTCTCAAATTTGGAAACCTGTTGACTCAGCATTGAACAATATTCTAGAGATGGAGGTGGTTTCTTCCCTTCTTCCCGAGAGTGGACAAGGATCTTAATATTGCCAAAAGAACCTCAACAGATTCAGAGAAAGTGCTGTGTCACCCCTAAGAAGAATCTAAATCCAGATCCTATACCCATTTTCCGTGGATACGAATCTCTGTTGTTCGCCACCTCTGTCATTGATAGAAGGTACGAATTTTCAGAAGAAGGGTTGGTCCTCCAGCAGAAGAACGCGTTCTCCATGGAGATGCTCTGTTAAGGTGCTGTTCAGAACAGCTGGCCGCAGAAAGTAGTTGGCTGGAGCTGTTGAATTTGAAATCGATCCCACCCGTTAGAATGTCGGGGGACTTGGGGGTGCCCGGGTGGCTCGGTTGAGTCCAACTTTGGCTCGAACCCATCCACTCTCCCTTCCAGGCTCTCCACGCTGCCAGCTGCAATTTCCAGTATCGAATGTAGAGAAACAGCTGTACAGAGGCTGTGTCACCAACACCTCCCATTGTGGGAAGTCAGATTCTTAGAGTGAGCGTACGTGTGTGCGTGTAGGCAGGTGTGTGTGTGTAGGCAGGTGTGTGCGTGGATGCAGGTGTGAGTCACCTAGTGGCTCTGCTTCTCTGATTGAGCCCTGACTGAATCAGCAGGAATGAATGGGGCAGGGGGCGGGGACAGTGGCATAAAGGGCCAGCACCTGCATTGGCCAGTCTGGCTCCTGCAAGATCTATGGGTGGACCGGACTCTGTGCCAGGCCGGTCCTCCCAGGGTATCTCAAGAACCAGAACTGGGAGGGTCACTCTCTGCAGGTGTAACAGCTCCGAGAACAGCTACTGGCCGGTATGTTAGTCTGCTAGGGCCCATGTAACTAAATGCCACAGTTCTGGAGGCTGACAGTCCAAGGTCAGGGTGTTGGCAGGTTTGGTTTCTCTTGAGGCCTCTCTCCTTGGCTTGTAGATGGCCGTCTTCTCCTTGGGTCCTCTCGTGGTCTTCCCTTTGTGTGTGCATCCCTGTTGTCTCCTCCTTTTCTTATAAGGACAGGAGTCACAGTGGATTAAGGCTCTACCCCCAAGGGCCTCATTTTTTAAAAAATTTTTTATTGTCAAATTGGTTTCCATACAACACCCAGTGGTCATCCCAACCCATCCAAGGGCCTCGTTTTAACTTATTTGCCTCTCTATTTTTATTTTTTTTAATGTTTACTTATTCTTGAGAGAGAGACAGAGACAGAGTGTGTGGGGGAAGGGCAGAGAGAGAGGGAGACACAGAATTCAAAGCAGGCTCCAGGCTCTGAGCTTGAACTCACAAACCATGAGGCCATGACCTGAGCCGAAGTCGGATGCTTAACTGGCTGAGCCACCCAGGAGCCCCTTCCCTCTTCACTTTAATGGAAGAAGCTACATTAGTACAATAATGTGGGGTGTTTTGGTCTTTTCGTTTGTTTTTGTTTTGTTTTTTCTTTTCTTTCCTTCTTTTCTTTTTGGTAAAAGCAAAAATCCTCTTTAGGTATCTTTTAGCAAGTAAAAACAGGTACTAAACAGGTACTCGCTCGTCCTACCAGCAAGAGGGTAGCCATCTGCAAGGCAGGCAGAGTGTTCTCATCAGCCCCTGACCATGCCGGCACCCTGGTCTCAGACTTTCAGCCTCCAGAACTGTGAGAAAATAAGTATCTGTCCTATTAAACCACCCAGCCTGTGATACTTTTGTTATGGCAGCCTAAGCGGACAAATATACTCTCCCAATACTAAAGACAAACATCAACAAAAATGAATCCATGAATAAATAAGTAGTGATAAGGGCAAGGGGCTACCGGATGCCAGGGATGGTGTCTGCTCTTTAGAAAGGAATCTCAACGCCTAGAGATGTGACTTTGTGGAGAGTTGAGGGGTGGGAGGGAGTGAGACAGGCTGGGGGGGCAGGAGTGCTCCCTGCAGAAGGAACAGGGAGCCCAGAGTCCACGAGGGAGGAGTTTGCAGTATGGCCGGAGCCGGGGGAGCGCAGGGCATGAGGCTGTGAGGAGGAGAGAGAGGCAGTGGGCCAGGTCACGTGGAGGACTTGGGGTTCTAAGTATGACGTGAAGTCATAGAAAGTTAGGGCAGGAGTGGTGGTGTGGTCTGAACTCCATTTTAGAAAGATCACTCTGGCTGCCCAGTGGAAAACAGAGCCGTGGGCAGCGGAGCCCAGAAGTGGGCAGAACCATCCAGAGGCTACTGCAATGGTGTCGATGAAAGAGCTAGGCTTGGAATAGCCTGGCAGAGGCAGGACTGGAGAGAGCCAACAGTGGTGAGTCTGCGAAGTGGAAAGAACCGCCGCTTCTTTAAAAAAGTTTTTTTCAATGTTTATTTATTTTTGAGGGAGAGAGAGCGAGAGCAGGGGAGGGGGCAGAGAGATAGGGAGACAGAGGACCCGAAGCGGGCTCTGTGCTGATCGCAGAGAGCCTGATGGCTCAAAGTCATGAACCGTGAGATCAAGACCTGAGCCAAATTCAGAAGTGCAACAAACAGAGCCACCCAGGTGCCCCAGAGTCGCCACTTTCTTACATGCATCAGAGGACCACAGAAGACCTGGGGTCATCAATGTCCTTCTGTCAGTTAAAGACCTGGGACTTGGTGAAAGAAAGCACACAGAGAGAAGAGGCCTGGGAACTCTGAGACGGAGACCTGTAAGAGGAAGGGCTTCCGGCCAACGAGGAGGCATGGCCAATGCGCTAGGAGGGCAACCGGAGAGCTCGGTGAGGAAACCTTCAGGAAGAGGAAGCAATAACTGTCCAAGGCTGCTGAGAAGTACATTAATCTTTGGATATGCAACATGGGGGTTGTTGTAGAATAAAGAATTTGGCTGGTCTTTGTCCTGGGTTCCTGGGAGAGAGAGACTAAACCGTTTTGCCCAACTGATAGGGACGTCTTGGTTCTTGGTGGTGGGCTCCTAGATAATTTATGCTAGGAGGAGGACTCAGGACGGGGGTTGGCCGTGCTTGGAAGACCAACCATGTGATGAGAGGTTGGGGCTTTAAGCCATGTGATACCAACCTGATCTCCTGACCTTGGGGAGTGGAGAGTGACTGGAGACAGTTCAATCGTGTGGCCAGTGATTCAATCAGACCTGCTTACAGAATCTCCTGGTGGGCGAACCCGCTGAGGCGCTGGGAGGGCCACGTGCCCTGATTCTACAGGAGAGGGCTCACGAGCTTGCTTTCGGGGCCCTCCTACACCTGGCTCTATGCGTTTCTTCATTTGGCTTGTTCGACTCGTATCCTTTGCAATAAAACTGGAATCACGAATATAGTGCTCTCCAGAGCTCCATGAGTCCTAGTGAAGGATCAAAGCCTGTGGAACACCTGAATTTGTAGCCAATTGGTCGCAAAGGGGCCCTGGGGACCCCCGAACCTGCAGCAGTCTTGTGGAGGACAGAACCCTTACCTTGTGGGGTCTGCGCGAACTCCATGTGGCCAGCTTCAGAATTAATTGCAATTCCGCAGGGGCTCCTTCGTAGCACAGCTGAGTGCGAGTTTGGTGGCGTGGTAGGGGCGGAAGCTTGACTGTAGGAGGTTTAGAAGGAGAATGCGAAAAAGAAAGTGGAGACACAAGTATAGACAACGGCCCTGGGGCATTTTGTTGGAAAGGGGAACAGAATGGTGGCATTATAGTGAACTGCCTCCCGTGTTGATGATTAATTTACAAGAATTAAAATTCGGAAGAGTGGTTTTGAAAGAGGCAGATATGTGTTGGGTGGTCACGATTAACAAGTTGTAGGGATACCCCAGTGGAGGAGGGGTGGAGGAAGCATATTGGGAAAGGCACGAGAGTTGGGGTGTTTGAATGGCACCGTTGATCGGAGGACAAAGGAAGGTGAGGTACGGGGCAGGCGAAAACAGTGAGAAGAAAGAGATCCAAAGGTCGGGGGTGGGTGGTGGGGGAGGGGGAGGAGGAAGCCCAGATAGCAGATGGGCTCTGCGGGTTCCAGGCTCCAGAAGAGCCCTAGAGGAAGAACCAGTTTTCAAGTGTATCAGCCGGGCTTCTCGGCTTTAACTGGCTGTGGGGGTGACCAGGAGCAAGAGGTTTGTACTAAGTGAACTACGAGTTGGTGCCTCTCATAATATTCCCAGCACAGTACTTGGCTTAGCATGGATGTTCAATGAATGAAGCTGTAGGATGCTGCCTGCTTTGTCTACCCCCTACAGCATGCCTTCAATCATCTGCGTGGGAATGTAAATATCAGGACAATTTCCACTGCGTGGAGAAAGGGCTTGAGAGTCAAAACGGGACCATCATTTGCCAGGGATTTTTAAAAAGCAATGTCCGAACGTAGATGACGCCTTGGGTCTTTTGCCAACGTAAGATTCTCTGGTTCTATGATCTCCAGAGAGGCCAGGAGAAATCATAAAGATAATGATAAGTAGAATGTCAATAATCAACACACACTGCCTACTTAGTAGTGCTTGGCATCTTGGTAAACTACGGGCGTGCGTTCTTTCATTTAATCGTACTTGTGAGGTCGGTGCCATTATTATACCCATTTTACAGATTAGGAGACTGAGGTTTAGAAAGAATAAGTGACTTGTTCACAGTTGTCCACCTGTAAGTGGTAAAGCCTTGACATGAAGGCTATCTTTCTTTTTTTTTCTCTAAGTTTATTTATTTTGAGAGAGAGAGTGAGAGAGCATAAGCAAGGGAAGGCCAGAGAGAGAAAGGGAGAGAATCCCAAGCAGGGTCCACGCTGTCAGCACGGAGCCCACCTTGGGCTCCCACTCACAAACTGTGAGGTCATGACCTGAACTGAAATCAAGAGCCGAAAGCTCTGCCGACTGAGCCACGCAGGCGCCCCAACATGAAAACTATCTTAACTACCAGCCCAATGGTTCCACTTGACTGCACCCTGGAATCACTTGGGAGTTTTGAAACTCCCTATTCTGGGGTTTACGCTCAGATCAATGAAATAAGAGTGCCGTGGCATTTGTTCAAAACCTAGGAGTTTTCAGGTGTAATCTGAAACCAGCCCCTTACTGGGAGGCCGGAGAGAAACCGCAGAAAGAGGCGGACCCGCCAGACTGGTAGGCGGCAGGTTGAATGAGCAAGGAAACTTACATGTGAGGCTTGTCTTCCGCGTCCTGCCGAGTAGATATCAACACCCACCGGCCGAGTGTTTAAAGTTTCTATACGGGCCTTAACTGGGTTCAGTCACATATATCATCCATGAGCCTCTGATTGCCCAGGACCAGCTTAAGGGTCAACTGGTGGTCATACCCTCTTGATTGTTTCCTCAACACTTGGGTGGGAGACAGGTGTCAGTATTGTTTAAGGATTCCCAGGTGATTCTGTGTGCAGCAAAATTTGGGAACTACTTATTAGGCTATATTGCTTTTCAAAAGTAGAGAGGCCAATGGAAGGAACCCAAGGGTCCATCAACAGATGGATGGATAAGGAAGATGTTGCATATACGCACTGGAACATGACTCAGCCGTAAAAGAGAATAAGACAACATGGATGGACCCTGAGGGAATTATGCTAAGTGAAATAAATCAGAGGAAAACAAACACCGCACGATTTCACATGGAGGAGGAATCTAAAAAACAAAACAAACGAAAAGCAGAAATGGCCCCATAGATACAAAGAATAAACTGCTGGTTTCCAAATTGGGGGAGAGTGAGGAGAGTGAGAGGTGCAGGCTTCCAGTTGTGCAAAGAATAAGTCACGGGAATAAAGCACAGCAGAGGGCATACTGTCAATGGTGTTATAATAGCGTTGCATGGCGACGGATGGTGGCTGCACATGTGACGGTAGTACAATGTATAGAGAAGGGGAATTACTATATTGCGCACCTGAAAATAATGTAGCGTTGCGGGTCAACCGTACTTCAACTAAAAAAAAAAAATAGAGGCCAAGGGCTTGACTGGGGTCTGCAGAGGGGAACGCCCACCATTGCCTGCTCCCGCAGGTATAGGGCAGAGCATCCGGGGCGGGAGATATCCCGAGCTGAGAGGAGGGCATCCCGTGGGTGGGGTGCCAGGTGTCCCTTCCAGTTATGAGTTCTCATCCCTCTTCTACAGGACCCGTGGAGGACAAGCTGAAGTATTACAGAAGAGAGGATGAAGTGGATACATGATTTATTATCGTTGTTATTTTTGTCATCATTCTACAGTTTAGAGGGGCCAGAACAGTCGTGCTCGTTTTAATAAGCTAATGAGTGCTGTGGCAGAGCCTCCCCCAGCGACTCACAGTGATGTATTACATTGAATGTTAACTGCCAAGGCCAGAAAGTTAAAAAAAAAAAAAAAAGAAAGAAAGAAAGAAAGAAAGAAAGAAAGAAAGAAAGAAAGAAAGAAAGAAAGAAAGAAAAAAAAACAATAGCACCCTCACTTTCCCCGTAATCGCCCCTGCTGGGAAATGGCTCGGCTTGAGCTGGATATTCCTGCTGAATATTTAGCCTATACACTCAGCCCGGTAGTTTCCAAAGAGTCCAGCCCGAGAGACCATCCATGACCCTCCACCAGCGTGCCTGTGAAGAAATTCGAGGGATAGGGCTGGTCTGGGTTGCGTGGGGTAGCAAGGTCAGGCCCGCTATCATGGCCGATAAAACAAAGCAGACAGCTGGAGGGGCACGGCAGTCACAGGGTGTTGGCACCGTCTGTGGTATTTCAGGGTGCTGAGTACAGGACGGCTTCGCGGTGAGGGTGGGGGGTTGTGTGCTAGACCGTGTGAGACCATACCAGTAACAGTTGGCAAAAAAGCACGTGATATCCACGCTCAGGTGCAGGGCGGGTATGGTGGGTGTAACAGTGCCTGTCGCAGAACAGCCTGGCCTCTTCGTGTCCTCGCACCTGTGTTTGCCCTCTGTTCTAATGGGGGAGTTGTTGCCTTTCTGGAACCTTCTCTGGCAAGGTTGAAAATGGCAGTGGGGCTGAGGGGTAGGCATGGCGCCCCTGGGCCATCTATGTTGTAGGGCAGCCTGAACTTTTAGGGTAAGGGAGGGAGCATTATCTATTAACATCTGTGTTAGTTTCTGTTGTCTAACAATAACCACACATTTCGCAACTTAAAACAACACCCATCAATTAACTCACAATCTACAGGTCAGAAATTTGGGTGTGGCATATGTGCATTCTCTGCTCAGGGTTTCACAGAGCTGAAATCAAGGAACCAGCCAGGCTGTGGTCTCATCAGGAGGCTCAACTAAGGAAGAATCTCTTCCAGTGCTCATTCAGGTTGTCGGTAGAATTTTGTTCCTTGTTGCTATAGGGCTGAGGTCCTGTGTCCTTGCTGCCTCTCAGCTGGCGGCCACCTGCATTCTTTACCCTGTGGCCTTCTCTGTCTTCAAGGGCATCAGCGGAGAATGTCCTTCGCAATCCAACTCTGTCTTGCCGAGAGTAGTCCCGCCACTTTTGAGGTTACCTGATAAGGTCAGGCCCACCGAAGGTAATCTCCCTTTCTTAGGGTCAATTGATTTGGGACCTAAATTACATCGGCAAAATCCCTTCACAGAAGTGCTTAGATTAGTGTTTGGTCAAATGACTGGAGGTGTGAGTCCCCCAGGAGACAAGGGAATTTGGGGAGCCATCTGAGAATTCTGCCTACACGGCGTCTTAAGCAAAGTTCCTGAAAGTGTGTTAGAGTGTAGGCAGTGTATGGGTGCAATAGTGAGGCCGTTTCTGGGCACATCCCCGTCCCTGAGGCTTCTTCCGGCACAATCCTTGGACCTCACTGCTTGGGCTATGAGGACAGTCTCCACATTGGCGATAAAATCTTCACACACTCCTATTGGTTTTGCGCATGGATCATGGAAATGCTAAAACCACCCCACTAAGGAGACCTAAGCCTGAGCTTTCCAATCCGCCTACCGAGAGACAGTTGGTGAGCGAGAAGAGTTGTTGCTATTGCAGGAGGAGAAATACAGAAAAATTTTTAATGGAAATGGTTTTATCACACCCTCCACTTAGTAAGTGTCCATCACATGTTGGAACATCGAGCTTTAAAATACATCTATCAGGGGCGCCTGGGTGGCTCAGTCGGTTGAGCGGCCGACTTCGGCTCAGGTCATGATCTCACGGTCTGTGAGTTCGAGCCCCGCATCGGGCTCTGTGCTGACGGCTCAGAGCTTGGAGCCTGCTTCGGATTCTGTGTCTGCCTCTCTCTCTGCCCTTCCCCTGCTCATGCTCTGTCTCTCTGTCTCTCAAGAATAAAAAATAAACGTTAAAAAAAATTAAAAAATACACCTATCGGAGGGCAGATTTTTAATGTATCTTTGCAAAAGGAAAGGAGGAGTCGCTTATTTCAGAGATTAGGTGGCGTGGGTTGATTAGGAGACACGGAATGCGGCCTTTGCTGAGAAATGTGGCCCGAGGGATATAAAACCTCCCAGGGGTGTGTGGCAAAGAGGGACATGAACAAATCTGAGGGATTTGGGGTGAGGAGGGAGATCATTGAAGGAGCCCCAAGACACAGCCCTGCCAGTCCCAGGGAAATTCCTGAGCACCTTTATTCATCCTTGATTCACTCATTTCTTTCTTTTATTTTTTAAGTGAATTAACTTAAAAACTTATTTATTATTAACTTATTATTAACTTAACTTATTTATTTTGAGAGAGAGAGAGCAGGCCTAGGCAGAGCAGAGAGAGAGGGAGAGACAATTCCAAACAGGCTCTGCGCCATCAGCACAGAGCCCGATGTGGGGCTCGAACTCACAAGCTGTGAGATCATGACCTGAGCCAAAACCAAGAGTTGGACACCTAACCAACTGAGCCGCCCAGGTGCCCCTGGATTCACTCACTCATGAAACGCCAGCCATTTGGCTAGATGCTGGTGTAGGAACACGCTCCCTCCTCTGGAAGAGCTTGCTTTCGTGGGAGAAACCAGGCTCGGGGCTGACAGTTATGCCGTCCAGTGGTGGGAGGTGAAGTCTGGAGCACGCACCTAATTCCAACTGGGACGGTGTGCCGGGATTGCCAAGCTGGACCTCGGAGGGGACGAGAACCCTGTGACGCTTATTTGCCCACTTTTAGGTGCAAAGCAAAGCGACCCAACCGAAGGCACGGGGTGTGTCCGTCATTGGTGTAGCGGGCACTCCTGTTTCCCGCCCCGGAGCACTTTCTACAGTGGCTCTCAAACTCGAGTGAGCTTCAGGAGCCCAGGGAGCGCTTGATCAGATGGACCGCGGTGTCCCACCCAAGGTCCTGACTGTCCAGTCGGTCCCGGTGGGGCCTGAGACTCTGCATTTCTAGCGAGAGCCGGGCCCTGCTAATGCGGCCGGGCATCATGAAACTGCCGCTCTGTGGCTTGCTGGCGTTCACCTCTGTGCCTGGTGCGTGCCAAGGGTTAACAAAGCATCAGCTGGCTGGTAATTTTACAATGGACGTTGATAAATTTGGCCTTGGAAGCGACGCTCTAGAGTGAAGAATGGCTACCCAGAGGAAAGGGCCAGAAGTTTTCCTCCAGGGTCACGAGTGGTTAGGAGTTTAGGAAGCTTGTGATCGAAGAGGAAGCCATGTGCCTGCCTGAGACCTCCCGGATGCCTATGTTGGTGACAGAGCAAAAGATGAAGCACTCGGCCTTACCCCGAATGACTCGGAGGTGATTAATACTCGGAGCTCCTCGAGCAGAAAAGGTGGGCATGCAAGATGCAATTAAGATGACAAAGAACCCGAGAAGCAATGTTTAGCAGCAAGCCGGGGACGCTAAGCTGACGGAGGGGAGCGCTACCGCCTGTCTCTGGCTCTGCCGAGACCGCTTCAGAGATCGCTTGTGATTCTGCCAGGCTCATCAGGATAGAGAAAAAATGTAGTTGGAAGGGTTATTTTCAAGGCGTGGGCATTTCTTTGTCTCCCTCCCCGGAAGGATGGCGCTCCAGCAGCCACCGATAACGATGATGAGGGTGGCTGCGGGTGGGGGGTGGAAAAAGCGATTTGGTTTAAATTCGGGCTGTGTTCGGCTTCGCTGGTAATTGATAGAGGGAAGTAAATGACCCGAAGGAGGTGCTCAGGGAGATTCATAAGTCTTGTGTGAAAGTCTATGGCGGCACGGGTTACAAGGGCCAGCCTTGCCTGCCGCGCGGGAGAAAATCATTTAAGGAGCCGCTTGGCCTCCCCTCTTGGTTCTCCTTCTGCTCTTTGGCCCCTCTGACCCCTCCCCGGGGCTGCGTAGAGGCACCCATGCACCATGAAAATCCTTGTTCCTTCAGCAAACTGTTGCACAATAAATTAATTAGATACCAAATGACCAAACTGTGATTTAATGCATCTATTGGGTAAATGTCTTCGCTCCAGTAGGTAACCCTATAATGGTGACAGGGAGGCAGGGAGGTGCAGTGGGTACTGCCTCTGGCCCTTCTGGGGTCCCCTGGCAGATTAATGAGGGAGATTTTCAGGGCAGATGAGCCCTCTGAGTGTATCTCTACTGACGGTGGTGACGGTTGCAAAAGCTGTGCTCCTGTTGACAGTAATAATGACCAGCCGATACCGTGTCAAGTGCTATTTATTTTCTTTTTACATTTTCCTCGCAACCCTTTGAAGAAGATACTTCTTATTATTCTCATTTTGTAAAAGTAGGAAACAGCCGGCACCGACAAGTCGAGGAACTTTCCCAAGGTCATTTGGCCAGTAAGCGGTCAAGGCAGGATTGGAAACCGGATGCCCTCCACATAGCCTCTGTTCTATCTGCCTGAGGCCACCCCACACACCCGTCTTCCCTGCTACAAGTCTGTGAAGACACCAGTTCCCTGTCCTTTGTTCCCCGTCCTTCCCCCTGCGAGCGCTGTGACTTTATTTGTCTTATTATTTCCTGTATCGGAAGGATCTAGAAAAGTATTGGGCACCGAGTGGAAGATGACGTATGTTGAATAAATGAAGGAACTAGTGAAAATTTCAATAGGGGAGTTTTCGATCGTTGAATTGTTTAACATTTCCCACTTGAGCCAGCAAGACTTTCACAAATGTTACTGCCGTGAATGCCTGATGTTAAAAAGAGTTGCCCTATAAGCTTTTGACTATAGAAGCATCGAACAGACGCTTATGTTTATAAGAGGGAAACGGTTTTGCATCATCTAGAACTCTGTTCTTTCTCAAACATTTTAGGATCTGGAAAGGAGAGAGAGTCAACGAGGGCCAGAAAAGCAGGTGCAGGGCTGGAAGGAGCTAAGGAAAGTCCTATGAATTTGCACATAGAAAGGACGTGCAAGTGTGTATCTACACAAATGCCCATGATCAGTGTTCGGACACTAGTGTGGTGTGTGTGTGTGTGTGTGTGTGTGTGTGTGTGTGTGTATTATCACTCAGGGTCTAGTCAGGGAAAGGAATCCACACGAGTGACTTTTTTAAAAAATTTATTTATTTATTTTGAGAATGAGAGAGAGTGAGTGAGGGAAGGGCAGAGAGAGAGGGAGAGAGAGAGAGAGGGGGGAGAGAGAGAGAATCCCAAGCAGGCTCCGTGCTGTCAGTGCGGAGCCTGATGCAGGGCTCAAACTCAAGAACCGTGAGATCATGACCTGAGCCGAAACCAAGAGTCAGATGCTGAGCCGACTGAACGACCCAGGCGCCCCGACATGAGTTACTTTAATAGACAGAATTTACTATAAGGAGTCGATCAAACAGCGGTTGATCAGACAGAAAAAGCGAAAAGAGAACACAGGTGTAACCCAATATCAGCACAGAGGTGGTCGCTGCAGGAAGCGGTTGGAAGCTCTGAGGCTGGGAGACTAAGGGGAGATGTTAGGGTCTCCAGAACCTGGAAGCTTGGATGGGGACCCACGTAAGTGACAGACTCCTGAGGACGGGACACTGCCCGACTGCTGCTGGTACCACAGGAGCTGGGAGCTGGGACTCAGGTCTCTGGGGAGGGCGCTTCCCAGCAGGTGCAGGCACCTGAGAGCAGGGGTGAGGGTTCTGGGAGCCAGATTCTGGGAGAGTGAAGGCAGCTGGTAAGCAGAGACACCTGCATCCAGAACCGACCTGCTGGTGCCGGGATGAAGGGCAGGAAGAGAAAGTCCTTCTTCTCCCATGGCCTTCCAGCCTTCGTTCAATGCCACCGACTGCTGGAGCCTCACAGGGAGGCCGCTGGCGGGGGACAAACAGAGTTGGCCAAGTTCTGGCCCCAGTATTCCCACGCAAATCGTAGAAGGGAGTTTAGAGGTGAAAGTCAACACTTTGTAATAGACAGACGAAGGCTCCTTACCTTGGCCATGGTCCTCGTGCCCACTTGGCCGGAGAGTTAACATTTCTTTGGACCTACCTCGTGCACCAAGATGCTCATCACCAACCTCGCTTGAAGGTGTCCAAGACCACCCTTCCGCGGTCCAGTCCTCACCAGTCCCCTCCTCTCAGCAATCCAACACTTATGCAGCTAAATCACAGTAAAACAGCTAACAATTATGGGTACCTGATATTTACAAATAGTATCCCAAGGAATCCCCACTGTAACCCTCTCAAAGGGTAATGCTGTTATCTCCGATTTCTGGATGGGACACTGAGGCACACAGGAAATAAGCAGTTGACCCAATTTTCTAAGTGTATAGGCGGCTAAGGTCCAGGACCTGTGCTCTTGTCTCTTCTACTTTATCACAGCTAATCGTGTAGTGAATAGACCTCTAGACTGGTACTCAGCTGACTAGACACTAGAACAGAGTCATGCTTGGAGCAAGGGCTTTAGAACCTTCAAGTCTGAGGGACAGGTTCTTGCTAAAAGAGTGGCACTGGACAAATGGACGAACCTTACTACTGACCGGGGGATAAAGAGAGTGTGTGCCACCGAGGTTATTTTCAAGGATTAAATGAGATAATTCATATAAATCACTTAGTATCTGTTGTTACTAACAAGTTTTAAGAGCAGGTAGCTACTTAAAACTTATTCTCTTCCCCCATGTCCATCTGTTTTCTTTCTTAAATTCCACATGTGAGTAAAATCATATATTGGTCTTTATTTGACTGACTTCATTCGAGCATAATACACTCTAGTTTCACCCACATTGTTGCAAATGGCAAGAGTTCACTCTTATTGATTGCCGAGTAATATTCCATTGTAGATATAAACCACCTCTTCTTTATCCACTTATCAGTCAGTGGATATTTGGGCTCTTTCCATACTTTGGCTGTGGTTGATAGTGCTACTAAAAACATTGGGGTGCGTGTGCCCCTTCGAATCAGCATTTTCATATCCTTTGGATAACACCTCGGAGCGCAGTTGCTGGGTTGGAGGATAGTTCTATTTTTAATTTTTTGAGGAACCTCCATACTGTTTTCCACCGTGGCTGCACCAGCTTGCGTGCCCACCAACCATACAAAAGCGTTCCCCTTTCTCTGCATCCTCGCCAATGTCCGTTCTTTCCTGAGTTGTTAGTGTTATGCATTTCGAGAAGCGTGAGGTGGTGTCTCAGTGTGCTTTTGATTGTATTTCCCTGTTGATGAGTGGTGTCGAGCATCTTTTCATGTGTCTGTTGGCCATCTGGACGTCTTCTTTGGAAAAGCGTCTATTCATGTCTTCTGCCCATTTCTTCACCAGGTTATTTGTTTTATAAGGGGAAGAAAAATAAAATAAGATAAAAATAGAGAGGGAGGCAAACCATAAGAGACTCTTAAATACAGAGAACAAACTGAAGGTGGCTGGAAGGGAGGTGGGGGGGGATGGCCTAAATGGGTGATGGGCTTAAGGAGAGCATCACTGGAAGGAGCACTGGGTGCTGTACGTAAGAGATGAATCACTAAATCCTATTCCTAAAAACCAATACTACACTATATGTTAACTAAACTGAATTTAAATAAAAAATAAAAATAAATAAAAAAATTATTCTCATCATTTTCCATCATAGAAGGGAAACCCTTTGCACTTTGGCTGTAGTGCCCGAGAAAGGCGGTGTTGGTGGTCCACTTCTCAAGTGGACTGCTGGCCAAGTTTTGGACCATTGGGCCATTCCAGCCTCACAGGTCCCCGTGATCTTGGAGGCGCAGGAGGCTGAAGCCTCCCCCGGAGGTAAGTAGGGCAGAAGCTGATGGTTGGGTGTCTGCAGCAGGTCACATTTGCAATACGCAGAGGGCGGGACCCAGCAAATGGCTTCACCCTTCTCTGTTGGACCCCGGGGAAGGAGCGTCACTGAATTCCCCTGCCTGAGGCCGGCTGAGTGATGCCAGCCAGCTTCCCTGCAGGGTGTGGAGTCATTACCCAGTTCAAAGGGACTTGGAGATATGATTAGGTGAAAAGCCTTGGGATGAGGAGGTGATCCTGGGGGGCTGGGTGGGCCCACCGTAATCACGATGCTCCTTATAAGAGGAGATCAGAGAGGAGAAGGGGATGTGGTCGTGGGGCCAGGGGCAGGAGTGGCGGGGCCACTGGGCTGGGAGCACGGGCGACCTCTGGCAGATGCAAGAGCAGAGGGCCGGGAGCTCCCCGTGGGGCTCTCGGAAAGGCCTGGTCCTGCCAACGCTTTGCGTTTAGCTCCGTAAGACTCATCTGGGACTTCTCACCTCTGGAGCTTCGAGAGAGTAAATTTGTGTTGTGTTAAGCCACCACGTTAGCGGCGACTTGTCACGGCAGCAACAGGAAACGAAATGCACTCTCCGGCTGATTCAGTCATCCCTTCCGGATCGCTTTCCACCTCCGTTCTTTGTCTGCACCTGGATCACTGCCCATATCAGCCCCGACTGTGCTTGTCGCTTGCCTCTCTCCCCTACGAGACAGACAGTCAAACTCTTTGAGGGAAGGCACCTCAAGAGCCTCAGAGCCTATCAGAGACCTTAGTACATAACAGGCTACATAAATGCGGGTGACCTGAATTACCGCGGATGGACAGGAGTGGTCACCCATCCTCTCTCAAGCCATATTTTTTTTCGTTTATTTATTTTTGAGACACACACGCGCGCACACACACACGCAGAGTGTGAGCAGGGGAGGGGCAGAGAAAGACAGAGACACAGAATCCGAAGCAGGCTCCAGGCTCCGTGCTGTCAGCACAGAGCCCCGTGTAGGGCTTGAACTCACAAACCACGAGATCATGACCTGAACCGAAGTTGGACGCTTAACTGACTGAACCACCCAGGCGCCCCCCCCTCCTTGAGCCATCTTAAATCTGTGACTCTCTTATAGGACCTTCCTAAGTTACCCTCCTTGGCTTAAAAGCACTAAAGACAGTATCAAGAAGAAAAAAAAAAAAACTATACTCTGGTTCACCTGGGTGGCTTAGTCTGTTGAGCATCCAAATATTGGTTTCAGCTCAAGTCATGAACTCATGGTTCGTGATTTTGAGCCCCACGTTGGGCTCTGCGCTGACAGCATGGAGCCTACCTGGGATTCTCTCTCTGCCCCTCCCCTGTTCTCATTCTCTTTCAAAATAATTAAGTAAACTTAAAAAAAAATCTATACTCTGGACTTATACCCATGAAAAACACAGCATCCTTGATCTCTTTGCTAGGCCGTGGTCAACTTAAAGTTCAAAGCAATAATCTCCCACTGATAGAGCAAGACTACAGAGGAGGGTAGAAGGAGAGAGAAAGCATGCAGAGCTACTTAGAAGAAGAGTATTAAACCAAATATAAGTGAAGCAAGAAGTGATCAGAATATACAGCACCTGTTATTTTAAGGAAAATAAATTCATGAGATTCAGATTTCAGCATGACAGAGGGAAAAAAAAGGGATCTTTTTCTCATTCTCCGCAAGATGTTCAGCAAGACAAATCTGTCAAAAAAAATCGGGGAAGAGGTCACGCGGGAGCCAACGGCAAGTCGTGGATGGAATTCGTTCTGTCACACGGCATCATCTCAATTAAAATACAACCGGGGGACTGTCATTTAGGCTCATCTTTCCAGAGTCTTTTCTATAGAACCTTGACAGGGCTGATTTATTCAGCGGGAGCAGCTCTGAAATCTTCCCATTAGGTTTGCAGCCTGAGATAATTAATGTGTGAAATGGTCCGTTGCCTCCATTTTGACAGGAGCTGTCTCAGATGGACGGGAACTGGGTAGTAAACAAAGCAGGGAGTCCTCTGGGATGTCCAGAGCCTGTGTTATTCCCCTGGATGGTGCCACATCTGGGATTCTTCTTATGCCACGCGGGGGTCTCAAAGGCCTGGAGCCCTTGAGTCCAGCTCCCTGTGAGTCCTCCCTAAGGTGAGGCCTTAGTGATGGGCCATGAGCTGGTGGAAGGAGTGTGGCCTAGGGGGGTATGGCGGAGACAGAGATCATGCTTCAGAGCGAGTGTTGGGAAAGTGTGGGCTCACACACCAGCAACAGGGGGCATGAGGCAGGGGGGAAAACCGGATTCATTCGTAGCGATGGCCAATTTCCATGGTGTAAATATCCCTACCATGGCTGATTTCAACTGGCCAGCACCGTTCCTGGCTCTTGCTAGCCAGTACAAACAGCTCTAGCATACCATTGCATGGCGGGGGGGGCGGGGAGCATTGTTACAGGCAGGCATCATGGGGAATACATGATAGGTGGAAGTCCACATTGAGAAATTAAAGGGATAGCCTACAGGCAGGCGTAAAGCCTGGGAGAGTGTGCGTATGGACACCTGCCCCACGATTTGCGGTCATTGCCAGGTTTTTACATCTGACCAGCAAGCGGATATATGTCTAGAGTTTCCAGAACTTCTGGGAAGAGCCAGGAGAGGATATACTGAGGCTGGATAAGAACAGCGATGACTTTGTTTTGCTTGTCTACTCTGTGCCCAGCGCCATGTTTGTGTATATTACTTTTAACCTCCCTGACGACCGTGCAAAGCTGGTGTTGTTATTGGCGTTTCTTCGATGAGGCAGGTGAGGTGGAAAGGGGTTAAGTACTTGCCTGACACTGTACTGCTAATAAGCAGCAAAGGCTAGGATTGGAGCCTGGGTGTTTCTGAAGCCCGTCGCTCCCCTCAAATGAGGTGGGAATGGGGGAGAAGTTGGACAAAGTATCCCAGCTACCGGACTTCTTTTCCTAAGGGGAGATGTCTCCAGCTTGCCTCCGAGGTAGATGAGATTCTGGGGCCCTAATTCACTGGGTTTGGCCTGGGCGCAGCACCTGAGGCCATAGATGGTCTGGCTGTCAGGCGCTAGTTAGATAAAGTTTTGGGCGCTGAGCCCATTTGTAGCAGGCTGTGAACCCCACAGGTTGGGAGTCTAGGAGCTGGATATGGCCATAAAGGGGAGGGGACTGGCAGGAATGAGGCAGAGTCAGAAGCACACTCTGGCAAGAGTGGGGTTCAGGGCAGAGTTCCCGGCCACGAAGGAAGTAGATAGTGGGAGGGAGTTTCAGGTATGGGAGAGCAGAGACCCTGATGGGTTACAGAGAGGTGTGGTCCTCCAAGTGGAGAGGGACCAGGGACCGCAGGAGGCTCTGATCCCCTGACCCTCTTTCCCAAGGCTGTTGTCAGGGAATTGTTAATGAACCCAAAGAATGGTCGCTGCAATATGGATAAACATCAGCTCCAGGGTCCTTGAGGGACTGAGCTTCTAATCTAACAGCACATTGACCTTCGTCGCTTGCAGCTGATCAAATCACCACTGCATAACAGTCCCTGTGTGTGTGGAGCTTCCCAGAGCTTGCCCGGGCTCAGGGCAGAGTTGAGACAGAATGATTCTGTCCTGGCCTCTAGCAAAGGTCCCACCCCTGTGCCTGGGTGGTGGCCGTGGAGGGGCTTGGAGGTACAGTGAAGATTCTGGGAATCCCTATGCGTTACAGGTGTTCTCAATCCATGGTTATAGGGTTATTCCTACTATCCTGTCGCTGCCAAACCCCAGGAAATAGGGCCCCAGAATCTCATCTACCTCGGAGGCAAGCTGGAGACATCTCCCCCTAGGAAAAGAAGTCCGGTAGCTGGGATACTTCGTCCAACTTCTCCCCCATTCCCACCTCATTCGAGGGGAGCGACGGGCTTCAGAAACACCCAGGCTCCAATCCTAGCCTTTGCTACTTATTAGCAGTACAGTGTCAGGCAAGTACTTAACCCCTTTCCACCTCACCTGCCTCATCGAAGAAACGCCAACAACGACGCCAGCTTTGCACGGTCGTCAGGGAGTTAACAATAATATCCTGCGGATGTTTTATTCGTATTTGAACAAAGATTTATACTTAAAAGCAAGTGGTTTTCATTTATTGATAATGGGCCACATGGAACCTCTTCCCAAAGCACCGGTGTATGTGTGTGCATGTATGCACGTGTATACTGTATGCATGTGTGTATGCAGGCATGTGCATGTGTGCATATATGTGTATGCATCTGTGTGTATATGCATGTGTGTATATATGTGTGTGTAAGCATGCATGTATAAGTGGGTATGTTTGTGTAATGCATGTGTGTGTGTGTGTGTGTGTGTGTGTATTTATGTATGCTTGTGTGTCCATGTGTGAAAGGGGCAAGAGGGAAGGAAGGAGGAGGGAGAGGAGAAGTGACATGAAGCAGGACTCGACTCTGGGGCTATGCGGAAGGCGTAGCAAAGAGAACATTGGCAAGACAGTAGGGAAAGAGCAAGATGCAGGTCAAACAGTGAGAATGCAGTGCGAGATCGGAAGAACTTTGGTCAGCCCCGTGTTTCTCTTGTTTCTCAATGGCCTTCTGGTCCCTAGAGGGCCTGGCTCACTGGGGACCATCACGAGTCCATACTGGGTCCTGGCGTCCAGAAGGGAACGGAGAAGGCTTCGGGATTGAAGGTCTTTACTCATAGACGACAGGCTTAGAGGGACATCAGCAAACCCCTAAGCTCTGGCACCCTTCAGTTCCTCTCTGCTGGGCAGACATGGGCTCAGCTCAGTGGCAGGTGGGCTCGGGACAGAAACGAGGGAATAGGGCACTTTCTGCAGCCTCGGGGCTATCACCCCACAGAGGCTGCGCCCAGTGAAGCTGAGGGTGAGGATGGAACAGAGGACCCAAGGCAACCCCGTCAACCCTGCGCTTCCAACAGATCTCCGCTGCCGTGCCGCATTGAAGGTTTCCCCAAACATTTCCTTTGTTCCTGCGAGGCAGGATTGTACCGAATGTAAACACTGGAGGCTAGTTGCTTCCTTAAATATTTTTA
This sequence comes from Paguma larvata, assembly GCA_030068075.1. Classification (NCBI taxonomy): domain Eukaryota; kingdom Metazoa; phylum Chordata; class Mammalia; order Carnivora; family Viverridae; genus Paguma; species Paguma larvata. The sequence continues at coordinate 15,542,748 of CM057829.1, forward strand.
TTTATTGTGTCTTAGTACTCTAAGAACATGTCTCAAAAGTCAGTTTTACATTCATTACGTGAAAAGAGGTATATTTAAACCCTGGGTTTACCTGACGGAAGACCAATGAAAGATGGTAAAAGAAATAATATTTCAATTTTACATTAAAGCCGAATATCCTAATTCTGAGGAAAATCTTATGACGAAACAAGACACCCAGCGTAGAACTAATCATTTCTTTTAGATCATAGCGACATGTACCAAATGCGTACAAAGAAATATAGCTTTAAAATAGCCTGCTTCCGAATGCAATCATCTTCAGCATTGTCTTGTAGATCAATTAACAGCAAAGAACTGGGGGGTGAATGAGTTCTCTGTCTGAACAGGGCACTTAGCGCTCTTCTATTTTTTCTATCTTTTAAAACGATAGGCTTTGAACCGCTGGGTATTTACGCAAAGAATCTGAAAACGCTCATTCAAAAAGCTATAGGCACTCCTATGTTTATTGTAGCATTATCCATAATAGCCGAATTATGGAAGCAACCCGTGTCCACCGACTGATCAATGGATAAAGAAGAAGTGGTATATATATGTAATGGCCTTTTACTCAGCCACAAGGAAGAATGGAATCTTGCCATTTGCAATGACATGGATGGAGCTAGAGAGTACAATGCTAAGGGAAATAAGTCAGAGAAAGACAAATACCATATGCTTTCACTCCTGTGTGGAACTTAGGAAACAAAACAAATGAACAGAGGAGAGAAAAAGAGACAAACCAAAAACCAGACTCTTAACTACAGAGAACAAACAGATGGTACCGGAGGGAAGGTGGAGGAGGGGATGGGTGACACAGCGGAAGGAGATTAAGAGTACACTTATCAAGATGAGCACTGAGTGATGTATTGAATTATTGAATCACTGTATTGTACACTTGAAACTACTACAGCACTGTTACATTATACTGTTATATTGTAGTTGACTCTTCACTGGAATTAAAATAAAATTACAAAAATAAATGAAATATCAGATTTTGAATAGACCTTTTCAAATTCATTAATGGAGCGTTCTCATGGCTTTATTATAATTTGACTGGTCACAAGAGCAATTCGCATTCATGGTAGAACATTTGCAAAACATAAAAAATGAAAAATAAACCCTCCCTTAAAAGATTGAAAAGTAAAATCCTACATAATCTCAGGACCCTGAGTTAACTACTGTGCAAAATTGTTTACCTTCCAGTCTTTTTTCTGTTTTATTTTTTTAAACAAAATTAGGGTCATAACACACATTGAGTTCTTTGTATTAGTTGTTCCTTGGTTAATCTGTAACATTTCCTGTGGTGTTAAATACTTTTTATAAACATCAATTTTAAAGGTGACATAAATTACGTAGCGCTGGGGTCCTTGTTCTGGTGAATCTAGGGGTCCACGAAGGACGGACGGTCAGGCGAAACGAGGTGAGAGAGCCACGAGTGAGAAGGAATCTGATGACCAAGCAGGCAGCCCTGGAAATTCTGGCATCTCTGACCTGCTAGTCTCAGTGTCTTTATTTTTAAAGGTAGCGAGTGACAAGGCATCATTTACAATTTTTCTTAGGTTGACATATTTGCGAATCCCTCAGACTTAGATTAGGCAGTGACTGTTTTTATGACTTTGTTCCAAAGTTACACATTGTTTTTTAGGCAGAGCAGAGGAAATAACAAGATAAAGATTTTAGGAAGAGAGCAGGATTGTCGTAGCCCTTGGTAAACAGAGGGCGCATACATTGTTGCCTTAAGACCTATGTTAACCATCTATAGATAGTTTAGGGGGCATTCTATCCATAATCTTTAACCATGATGGAGGAAGTAGAGACATGATCTCTAAGTTCTTTTCCTTTATGAGTGAGTGAGCCTATGTCGTAAGGGCTCATGATTATCTGTTCTTTATACAAAGAGCAGTTTCTGTAAAAGTATTTTGTTATTGCCTTTTTATTATAAAGGAGCGTGGGGATGGGAATAGCAAAAGGATTCGTGAAACGTTAACCTCACGAAGGTACTCAATGTTTGTTGTTGATCAGTGAAGATATGTGTAGCTACTTTTTGGCTATTGTTTGTACCTTATCTGTAAACAGTGCTCCTAACTTCTGGGCAAAGCCAACCTCCGGAGAAGGTCCCAAGTCTCTTTACAATCTCTCCTATCAGTCTGTTAACCAAATACTGAGAGAAGCTTTACAGAGATGTGACTTGAGGTTTTATGGTGGGGCTAAGGGGATGATTAACACAATGCGATACCTGCAGGGAAAATCTAGTTTGGGTCAAGGAGTCTTGGGGCCTAACGCCTGCTAATTTCTAGCCAACTCATAACTGCTATTCTATATGATCAATTTGTGTAACCTATCCCCAAGAGACAACCCTGAGGTTACTTCTGACCAGGTTACTCTCATTCAGATTTTATCCATCAAGACATCGAACTCCAGGTCCCCTTTTCCATGTGCCATAAACCCAAAGAGCATTATGTCCTTGGAAAGCAGTCCAAGAAATCCAGGCCTGAAAGATTATCTAGAAGGAAGTAAGATTAGGCGCCAGTTTGGCTGGCGGGAGCTTTGCTTCAACCTTTTCCACACCGAGAGGGGGTCTCAACCTGCGAGCCCAAAACGGCTCCCAACAACGTAGCCCTTCTCTACTTCTTTCTTTTATTAAATTTTTTAATGTATGTTTATTTTTGAGAGAGAGAGAGACAGACAGAGCGCGAGTGAGGGAGGGGCAGATGCAGAGGGAGACACACAATCCAAAGCAGGCTCCGGGCTCTGAGCTCGACGCGAGGCTCGAACTCACCAACCATGAGATCATGACCTGAGCCAAAGTTGGATGCTTAACCGACTGAGCCACCCAGGCGCCCCAGACCTTCTCCAATTCTTAAACATTTTTTGTTCCATATTTTGCAATCATGAAAATGCTATGATAAATATTCTCGTCCAAAGATTTTTGAGTGAATCTTGGTTATCAGGGTACATTCCTCGAGGAACAGCTGGGTCGCACGGAATGAAGAGATTTAGGTCTCCTGACCTGGTGAATGTCGCTCTGGCCTTTCTAGACCTGTGAAGCCGCAGACTTAAAATCCTCAGTGTGCTTTGAGAATTCAATGGCTCGATCAAGTAAGACGACCCACTGTCCTGGCCACAGGGACTATTTCTTGTGGAGGAACACTGCAGATTGCCACTCCTTTCGCTTGGCTTAAAGCAACGCAGTGTCTGCAGCTGGGTTGAACAAGGAGGCTGCCTTGGAGCACGCTAGTGGTGAGTCCTCCCAGGGCCATCGAGAGACTCGCCTGTTGCTGATGTCACAGGTGCTCCTGCACCTTTTCAAGAAGCCGCCAGAATTCACAAGCCTGGAGGAGGTCGACGGCCTTGGGCAAAGGGTGTGTACACTGGGAGATTTGCCTTGTACAAATTCCCCCATAGAACTGAAGGCTTTGATGTTTTAAAGTTTATTTATTTTTCAGAGAGAGAGAGAGAGAGTGAGCATGAGAGAGTGTGAGCAGGGGAGGGGCAGAGAGAGAGGGAGACAGAGGATCCCAAGCGGGCTCTGCACTGACAGCAGCAACCCTGACTCGGGGCTCGAACTCACAAACTATGAGATCATGACCTAAGCCGAAGTTGCACGCTTAACCGACGGAGCCGCCCAGAGCCCCCCCTCCCCCCAAGACTTGTATTGCTGTGCATTTCAAAATATAAAAGGCAATAAAATCAACATTCAACATCCAAAAAAAAAAAGTTTTTACTAGCCTGAGGGCCCCTCCTCTTACTTGAGTTACTGGAGTTCCGCCTACAGCTTCCTTTTCCTCTCTAGCAAGTTGAGGAGGTTTTTGAGGGTGCCTCACCTTGGTTGGGTCCCTCAGACACATGGGCACCCTCACTACCAATGTGCCTTGGGGGCATTGCTGCGTGGCTCTTTCCTGCCCCGGATCACTGGTGCCCGCTTTCCCTCCCATCTAACCTCTACCGACTGAGGGGCCACCTTACAGAGAACCTGGGGGTGTGAGCTGTTACCGCCTCTGTCCTGAGGATTTCTGGTTTCAAATGTAGCATTCTCCCCCCACCCCCCCCAGCCTCCGAACATCCCAGGTGGCTGGGTCTGAATGGGTCCAAATCCTTGCATACTTAGACGTGCTCAGAATTGTTATTTCCTCCCTTTGGAGACCCCATTGCCTGACAAGTCCGATTTTTCTTCCTTGGGGAAGATTCCCTTCCAAGGACACTGTTTCTGCCATGAAAACTCAATTTCGGATGGCCCCATGTAAGTTTACCAGACACCTCTGAACGTCAGATGAGGACATATTCTGGATACTTCCAAGATAGCTTCTAGCCTCCCCAGTAAATCAGAAAGTATAAACAAACATTAGGGGAGAAAGGTGTTGCCAGGGATATTCCAATCTCTCATCTGTTCTCTGTTCTCTGTGTCACTAAATTGTTTTTTGGAAAGGGTGTGTCCACTTACGGCTCCAACAGAAACGCCTACTTCTCTAAGCTGTCAACGGTATTAAATACGATTGTTGAAAAATGGAATTTGCCAATTTGGAGGCAGCAAATAGTATCTGGTTATTTTTATTGGCATTTGGTTCGTTATTGGTAAATTCGAATGCTTCTTCAAATGTTTATGGTCTCACTGTTTCTCTTCGTTTGGCAATGATTTGCTCTTTTCTTTCGCTTAATTTTTAAAATCCTGAAATAGACATCTTTTCCTCATTAACTTTTATGTTTTAAGGATGTTAATTAACCATCTGTTCATCAGGTGGGATACTTTGAGTTGCAAACCAACAGAAAAACGAAGGGATTCATAACTTCAAAAATAAGAAAACCCCAAGTAGGGCAGCTCTGAAATTGGTTAACTCGGGGACTTTGGAAACATCAGGGACCCGGGTTCTTTCTGTCTTTCCACCGTGCTATCCTTGACAAATGGCCTTGGTCTCAGCCTTGGGCCTTCACGATCTGGAGATGATGGCTCGAAACTCCCAGAAATCACCTCCTCATCACAACACCCAGAGGCAGACAGAGGGTCTTTTCTTCCATGAGCCTCTTTGCATTGCAAGCAGCCATCCCTTTACAGCTCATTGGCCAGCTCAAGAAACCACAGGGACTCTTAGCCGGGAAGTTCGCGGGAATGACCTTTAGATTTACTTCCAATAGTATCTGCCACACCACTACTTTCTTTTGTCAAATTCTAGTTTTGAAACAAAAAAGTGCATGTCTGAGATCTTTCTCAGAGTGGAGGTCACGATGTCACAAAGTTTCTTCTTTGTGAACACACAATCTTAGCGGAGATGCCTGCTCCTTATTGGAGGTCAGAGAGTGGTTCCTGAGCTCCGTCAGCGTGGTCTCTCCGTGTGGCTCAGAATCCCTTAGCTTGCTAGTCAAGGTACTAAGATCAAGGAATCTGAAAACATTTCCTTTTCTCCTAACAACTGCTTGGCATTCCTCAAAAGCTCTGTGCCCTGTGGGGAGCATGAGGTATATACCCAGCGTTCACTGAGAACAGCTCAGACGCCTGTAATAATCTTCGACTCGCTTGGCAGGTGTGTGTTTCCTATAGCTGCTGAAACAACAGACCGGAAACTTACTGGCTAAAGACAACGAGGATTTGTCGGCTCACAGTTCCCAAGGTCGGGAGTGCATTTGAAGTAGATCCTATTGGGTTAAGATCGAGGTATTCACAGGGCTGTCTGTGCGCCTTCCGGAGGCTCTAGGAAAAATCTGTGCCTTTCCTTTTCCAGTTTTTTCCAGCTTCTCGAGGCTGCCTGCATTATTCAGTCCATGGCTCCTTAGTCTATAAAAGCAGCAATGGTAGGTTGAGCCCTTCCCACACTGTAACACTCTAGCCTTCTCCTCTTTTTCCTCCTCTGCATTTAAGAACATGGCGATGACTTTGGACCCATCCAGATAACCCAAGATAATCTCCTCATTTCAAGGTCACCCGATTAGCAATCTTAATTTCATCTGCCGTGTGAATTCCCCTTTGCTGTGTAACCTAATCAGTGATAGGTTCTGGGGTACGGAACGTGGAAATCTTTGGGGGGAAGTCATTGTTCTGTAGATAGGAAGACGATTTCCTTTTCCTCCTCTATAATCTTTGTTTCTTGTTGTTGCGGTATTTGTTTAAAAATTTTTTAAAAAACATTTATTTATTTTTAAGAAAGAAAAGACAGAGCATGAGCAGGGGAGGGGCAGAGAGAGAGGAAGACACAGAATCCACAGCAGGCTCCAGGCTCCGAGCTGTCCGCACAGAGCCTGACGCGGGGCTCGAACTCATAAACCCCCAGATCATAACCTGAGCGGAAGTCGGACGCTTAACCGACTGAGCCACCCAGGTGCCCCGTTACTACGGTATTTTGTATTTCTTGGAGAATCATAGGAGCCTTCTGGCCTCAAACTAGTGCTGCTTTAGTTTTCTAGAGGCCGTTTCATTAATCGCCCTCGGGGCCCATAATGGTTGTGCCTCTGACTCTCCACTGAAGACACAAAATTTGGAATCGGATCAAAGAGCAGAAGTAGCTCTTCTTTCTGCTTTCTAAGCCTCTTCTCCTCAGCGTCAATATTTCTGTGCAGTCGCCCGTTATAGAATCTCCAGCCCACTGTGCTCCTATTTAGGGCTGTGCTATATGCATTCGTTCCTTTTTTGTATGGCCTCCTTGTCGGAATAAATCCATCTGGGAGCAGAGAGTGCGCTTTCTCCTTCTTGGCTTCCTTTTTTCAAGACTCCGTGGAAACCGCTTCTGAGAAAGCAGCCCAGTTCCTGGCTGAGACAAATCACACAAGCTGCCTTCGTATTAGAAACTGTCTTAGGTTCTTTCGACAGGTGAGAAGTGATACCCTTTCGCTCTTTTTCTCCGTCCTTCCCAATCTCACTTGCTATGACAACCTGCTTTCTCATGATTCCATCCTCCAAACGAATCATGCTGGAAAACAGAATGCTGACACACAAGGGGCCATGGCGACAGAGAGTTCATAAAGAAACAGAAGACAGATGTAAACTGGGCATGGTCTGCCATCATGCACACTTTGGATTCGACCTCTGTTGATTGTCAGTGGTCCAGGAAACCCGGATGATGGAAGTTAATTCCCTATTTTGGACTCTCCGATGTTAGCATTTGGGTCCCAGTCACCAAAAGATGTCTGCATAGAAAACTCAGTGAGCTCTGACCTCACAACTCAGACGAAAACCTCTGATCTTTTAGTGATCTAAATGTAGCCATGCGTAGATCCTGTCGTGACTGTGTTAGAGGAGGTCCTATCGCCCTCGGGCCGTGTCTGACACAACGCTCGGTATCAAATCAGAAAGAATCGACATGTTCGAATCATGCTGATTTCGTGTCCTTCACAAAAGGGTGTGAAGTCCTGGCTGCAGGATCTCTTTGGGGTTCCTATAACCCCATGGTAGGGGTGGGCATCGGACTCCCCTGGATGCATTTGGATAATGAGTCACCGCTTCTGACGACGCTCTCTTTGGTGCTTGGTGCCTACATATTTGTTGAAAATCTGAATCCAACAAAGGTTTTTGGTTTTTTGGGTTTTTTTTTTGTAAGCCTCTCTGCTTCTTAAACTAAACAACTGATTTTCATGACCTCCCAGGACCCTACGACCCCTTTCCAGCTAACTATTGCAGACGGCACCTGAAGTTCCTCGCACGGCCGACAAGAAGCCTGAACAGGAGCTAGAAAGGGTAGGTCTAGAATGGGACGAGGCCTGGCGTCTTTCTTTGCCTCTCTCCCCTTGCCCCGGCAGGCGTGACAGTTCAGCTCTGCGCGATCAGGCAGCGCTGTTCCCAGACATTATTTTCTTACCATTTATTCTACTCTCTTTCCCATCGTGTCATTTCTTGGTGCCCTATAATTACCCAGCAGTGTGCGCCTGGGCTGTCAACAGGATCTTCTGAGTGAAATACAGCTAAATAAATTTCCGTAATGAGGAAGGACCACAATCAAAGGGGAATCTCTACTGATTCCGTCTACGGTTCTGCTTGGCCTCACTCTCACCAGACGGCTTCTTTATTCATTGCAATACTAGTAGGAAGGTGTTCCAATGAGGTCACGTGAGATTCTCAGCTGGCATTTCAAATTAAGCCTGCACTCCCAGCCGGGAACCCCCGTGTTAATGTAAGATGTAGAAACCAGCGTTGAGAATACGGACGAGGCTCTGTTCTTGATCGGATATTTATGAGAAGGGGGTTTGCCAGCTCGATTCCTTACTGTTCCAGGCATTTAAGTATCTCTCTGTTGGCCGATGATTTTGTGGGTATTTGGAGAGCTCAGTCTGCTTTGCTGTCTTTAGGGGATGACCCCTTGCTCCCCGTGGAGGCACAATAATGGTCCCCCATGGATGTCCACGTCCTAATTCCTAGAACCCGCGACTAGACTATGTTACTTTGCATGGCAAAAGGAATTTCGCAAATGTAATTTAAGTTAAAGACCTTGAGATGGGGAGGTTATCCCAGATCACCTGGGTGGGCCTGGTATAATCATGAGGGTTCTTGTAAGGGGAAGAGGGAGGCAGGAGAGTCATAAGGAGAAGTTGGTATGATGCAGTTGTAGGCTGGTGGTCACGACGGATGGCCAAGGTGGATGGACGGCCTCTAGAAATCGGAAAAGACAAGAAAACACATTTTCCCCTATAGCTTCCAGAAGGAATGCAGCCCTTCTGACATCTTGATTTTAGCCCATTGAAAGCCCTTTGTGAATTCAGTCCTCCAGAATCGGAAGCTCATAACTTTGTTTTGCTTTAGGTCACTAAACTTAACGGTGATTTGTAACAGCGGCAAGAGGAAACAAATGCATCCCTCCATCAGCACGTGTTGTAATTAGGGTCTGTTGGTGGCAAGGGTTCAGTGCTCCTCAAACAAGGAGATGTTTATGTTCAGGAGACCTGTGCTCAGAGGCCCACCTACTAGGGAGAGCAGGATCGGAGATGGTTCCGGGAACCTCAGCAAGAGACCCGGTGGCTCCTGGCCTGACTCGGCTCCTCGGTGAGTCTGTTTCTCCTTTCCATCTGCCTTATTTTCCCCACCCTCCTCTATGTTCTCTGTGTTCTATTCTTTATTCCTGGTCCTGTTTCTTTTCAGCTCCTTCTCCCTCCTAATTTTGCCCTGAGAATGACGCATCGTGGCTGCAACTCTCTTCCCTTAGCTTCAGAGTCTCTGTTATCTGCTCCATGCTTTTATTTTTTTTCCAACTCTTTTTTTTTTAATGTTTATTTATTTTTGAGAGACAGACAGAGCATGAGCAGGGGAAGGGCAGAGAGAGAGGCAGACACAGAATCCGAAGCAGGCTCCAGGCTCTGAGCCATCAGCACAGAGCCCGATGCGGGGCTCGAACTCACAGACTGTAAGATCATGACCTGAGCCGAAGTCGGCCGCTTAACCTACTGAGCCACCCAGGCGCCCCCATGCTTTTATTTTTTAATGTTTATTTATTTTGAGAGAGAGAGAGTGAGCACACAGGGGAGGGGCAGAGAGAGAGGGAGAGAGAGAGAGAATCCCAAGCAGGATGTGTGCCGTCGGCAAAGAGCCCAACATGGGCTGGATGTCACGAATGGTGAGATCATGATCCGAGCTGAAATCAAGAGCCGGACATGTAACCGACTGAGCCATCGAGGTGCCCCCAAAGCATTCTTTTAGTATACCTTAGTTCCCATTCTGAGAGACAAGTTGACTGACCCAACCCGATTACCCTACTGGACCATGTCATGGGTCAGCCTACATGTTGGCTGTCCTTAGAGTACCACTCCTAGTCAGAGCGATGGCGAGACATGAGACCTGAGAGCTATGTCTTTACTGAGGCGTGGCCGCCCAGAAGGGGCAGCGGGTGTGCGGAGTGAGGGGGCGGCACTGCTGATGGGTACTGAAGCCAATTTAGGGCACGAATAATGACCCAGGAGACATTGATTTTGTTTCTGAATCGATAGTGCAGAGACAAGTTTGTATGGAATTTGTTGCTGATTAATTGTAAGGAGGCTCGGAAGGCATCTGGTTCAGCCACCTCCCCCTCTCCCTCCGTTGCTGACTCTTGAAGCCAGAATGAATATTCATTTCCATCCCACCAAGCTGTGGTTTCCAAAGGCAGATACACAGCAAGGTAATGCTAAGGTAGTGCTCGTTGTAGAGTTTGGTCGGTGGCATAGAAGACCAAATCAGGAAATATTATGGCTGAGGAACAAAAGAAAACCAGCAACTAGTATCTGTGAAGCCCCTGCCCTATGCCAGATACTGTTTTAGGCACTTGGGCCACATCTGTGAGCAAAACAGCTCCCTCGTGGGGCTGACATTCTAGGAAGGAGAGGGGATCATCATCATCATCATCATCATCATCATCATCATCATCATCAATCAAAATTCCCTCAGTAAGTCTGGCTGTTTGCTCAGTACCCAGTCTTAGGCACCAGGAGGAGATCCGGACAAGCACGTGGAGGACCGGAGGACACAAGCAGCCGCTAGGGGACCCGGAGGTCAAGGCAGGTGTCAAGGACGGTGAGCCCCAGTACTGGGGGCATTGCTGCCGGCAGGTTGTGGAGCACCTTCTGGAAGGCCTGATGTCATGGGCGTTGTGGAGAGGGCTCTGGACGGCTGGTGGACGGTAAAAGAAAAATAAACATCTCTGTTTCCCAAAAACTCTTATTCCGAGAATCTCTGTTGCAGTACCGGGGAGGTGAGACAGCTCGGGTAGGTGGGAACAATGCAGAAAGCAGGGCATAAATTCGGAGGCTTTGTTTCTGAAGGATAGGATGGGAACCCAGCCTAGGGTCAGAGCGGAATCAACAGCAAGACCTGCTTAGCAACAGAATCCTGAGCTGCTGCCCTCAGGGACCCTACAATCTACCCTCCCTGGAATCTGGAGAGGGCAGAGCTTGAAACACACAAGCCAGGCCCGTAGGTCTCGTGGTCCCGGCTGTGCCAACGGGAACAGGCGGGATTCTGGGCAGGTACTTGCAGTTGGGTTTGGTCCTCAGGTGCATTTTCCTTGTGTTCCTAGTTCTGATTGCAGAGAGCAACAAACGGCAAGTCCAATGTTTCTTCCTTCCAGTCAGACCTCCGCATGTTTAAAGGTCCTTGTCATAGTACCCTGGACAGTGATTTTCCAATTTCAGTAGCACCCTCCCTGATGTGAACCCTATTCTGCCGTCCGCTATGTAAAGGGGAGGAAAGCAGACTTCCTTCTTCTGAAGCCGGTTTAGGGCCCGCTGTTATGCCCACTCCCTTTCTGTTCTCTGTTTCTTGGCAGCCCCTTGGGGATCTCTATAAAATTATCCATGCAATTTGCAAACCCTCCTTGAGACTTCTCTTTTTCAGGCTGCATGCCTCTAGCGCCCTCCACGACTCCTCGGGTGCACTTAGAAGCTTCCAGAACCTTCACGAATCTAGATCCCTTTTCCCAGATAAACTGTTTTGTCAGTGTGTGCTCCGTGCCTGTAAGTGGTCTGACCAGGACAGACTATTGTCTGACTATCACTTTGTCTGGTCCGGAGTCCTGGGGGTACCCTGGGTATCACCCCTCAGTGGCTGTCCACCCTCCTGTCTACAGGTTTGGTGTTCATTAGCTCATTCCCTAAAGACTTGCTGAATCCTAACTATGAGCATCAATATGGGGCTTTTATATTAAGGTCTGGATTAAAAGGGAAAAGGGAAACATAGTCTTTGTCCTGAAGGCCGCTGGGGAAGGTGGGAGAGACAGAGAGGAAGGCACGATGATGGTTTACTTGGTTGCAATTCGGTAAATGCTGAGGTAGAGGTACATACAGTAGGGGAGGAGCGGGTCATTCTCCCAGGAGAGGCCGGAGAGGACTTTTTCCTGACGAATTTGTCCAACTAGCCCTGCATTCTGGTCCTGCCTGGGAGACCCGAGGCTAAGTACGTACCTCTACCCACCCCTGCCCCCTCCATTTTCTCTTGCCGAACACGAGGAAATGGACCCGAATGTTTCCAAGGTCCCTTCGTGTTTCGACCCAGGTTCCGATCGTGGTTTTCCACAGCTTCTGATTCGGCACCCTTCTCCTGGAGCTCAGGACGCACTTTTCTTGCGAAAGCGCATTTTCCAGTCGGAGATAAGGGGTGCTTTGTTTGATGCCCAAAAACACTCTGAAGTCTGAGAGCGCCATTTCTCGGAGGAATGCGTGTGGCCTTTGGGATCAAGTCTTTATTCTTCCAGAATTCAGAAAAATCCCTCCCCAAAACACCTTTGCTTTGCAGCTTCTTCTTTTCCTTTTTTATTTATTTTGAAGAGAGAGAGAGAGAGAGAGAGAGAGAGAGAGAGAATGATCAGGGGAGGGACGGAGAGAGGGGGACAGAGGGTCTAAAGTGGGGTCTGAAGGGGGCTGCGGGCTGATAGCAGAAACCTCGACACGGGGCTTGAACTCATGAACCATGTGATCGTGACCTGAGCTAAAGTTGGAAGTTTAGCCGACTGAGCCACCCAGGTGCCCCTGCTTTACAGCTTCTGTTTCACGCTGGGTTCCTTAAGCCTGGCCACTAATTCTGGCAGCACCCCGCTCATGCATCCCGGAGTAGCACAGGCGTTTGCTTCCGTCTGGGCTGCATTTTCATCCCATCCACGTGTCTATGTGTGTGTGTGTGTTTTTTTAACTTTTCAAACCTCACCCGGTGTGGTGCGTGCGTGTACTCTGGGTGCTGCATGGGAAGTGGAAGCTAGCTGCTATTTAAAACACACCCTAGAGCTTGTGGCCTCAGACCATAGATTTGGAACATGGACTCTTTGGAAGTCAGGAAGGTTCTCTTACCTTTTCCATGAACTTTTGCTTATTTTGCTTATTTTCTCCTCATAATGTATTTCTGTTCTGGTCAGCCATCCACTGCTCACCTAGGTCAAAATTAATGCGGAAGATTTCTAAAATCGAAAATGCAATGTTGATTTTTTTTTTTTTTTTTTTTAGTTCTTAGAGAATTTGTTTTCTGCTCCTGTTCACCTAAACTGTATGTTGTTTCCTCTTCGTCTTGGTAAAAGGGCTTGATCTCTTTTTCCTTAATGCCGTCAGTCTAAATTTCCCATCAGCGAAACATTGCTTGATCTTTAAAAATTTGAACATATACTCTAAAGAGTCTTTTTAAAGAGTTTTTTAATGTTTATTATATTTGAGAGAGAGAGAGAATGACAGAGCATGGGCGGGGTGGGGCAGAGAGAGAGGGAGACACAGAATCGGAAGCAGGCTCCAGGCGCCAAGCTGTCAGCACAGACACTGAGGTGGGGCCTGAACCCACAAACTGTGAGATCATGACCTGAGCCGAAGTTGGACGCTTCACCTACTGAGCCCCCCAGGTGCCCTAAAGAGCCTTAATTACTGTTGTTAATGTCTCGTGGCTCCGATTCCTTCCACTCCTCCTCTTCAACATGATGTGTATCCCTCCAGGATGCTCAGATTTCTAGATCTTACTCAAGGCATCGCTGAGACTCTGGTTATTGGGCACCCCTCCCTGATTCCAAGCAGGGTGTCTAGATATTTCTTCCTTCTACATTTAGGAGTTTTGAGAGCATGGTTTGTTATTTCTGATTTTTCTCAGATTACAGTAATTTCCAATTTGGGAGCTTTCACTGTTTTTCCTAATACCCCCAGCTCTCCCTTGTACATGAATTTCAGGTTTTTGAGCAAAAGCAAAGGGAGGGTTCCAGCCGGCTCTTGAGTGCTCCCTGTGTTTCTTTTGATTACGTCTTTGTCTCTTAAGCTTTTTATTCTTATCCTCTGAAAGGTTATTGTGACCTTCAGTTAACGACTGCGGGTGGAATCAAAGAAACCTCGAGTTACTTTTTCTCACCGTTTTCTCGCTCTGAACGGGAACCCGAGTACATTAACATGCTGTGCTGGCCGTTGTTCGGTAGAAATAAACAACAGTGAGAAACCCAGACTCAGTAGGCATAGTTTGTAATTGTCTGGAGCCAGACGTAACGTGCGTTTCTTTTCAAAAGGAATTAAAAAATTTTTGAAAGGTCACGTCTGTTCCGTAGACTTTAAACTGCTCTGCTCCGGGGACCCACCTACTTGCTCTCTTCCTTATTTTCTGTATTTATTATTGAGAGAGAGAGAGTGAGAGAGAGAGAGAGAGGGAGGGAGCACTAGTGGGGGAGGGGCAGAGAGGGAGACCGAGAATCCAAATCGTGCAGTACGAAGTGGGGCTCGAACTCACCACCTGAGACAAAGTTGGGCGTTCCCTTCCTTCTTGTTGTGTTATCTCTTACTGCTAAATATGCTGTTGGACTTTCGATGGCTTCCTTTCTCTTCTGAGATAAGCGTTTTGACCCTCTTCACTACCCTGAGAACTGTGCACATTTGAAAAGTGACTCAGGCTTCAAGAGAGGGCTCTGTTTGGGGTACAGATTTGCCGCTTTGCTCCTCTTCCTGGAGATCGGTGGAGTGAACTCCACCAACTGCCAGTCCCCTTATCCTCTCAAGGCTCATTACTGACATTTCACGAGGAGGAAAACATTACTCTGCCGGTTTGGGCAGAGCTTATCTCACAGAAGAGTAGAAAATTATTAACTGCCTATGTGTTCTACAGGGGCGGGGTCACACGGGAGCAGGGTGACAAGGGGAAGAGGCAGTGTCCTGGTATACCTGTTATGGCAACATGATGCGTATTTGCCACAGTGCCACTCTCTCTGTTCGTATTTTCTTCTCATTTTCTTAGAGTGTAAGAGTCAGATACTACTCAACCCGACCTTGGGAGACTACATGTTACGTTAGAAAGAACACAAAAGAGAGTTTAGGAGACACAGGTACTAATCCTGACTTCATGAACTGTAGTGTGCCACAGCAATACTGGTGATCATTGTTATTTTTAACCTTAGCTACCAGTGTGTTGAGTACCTACCGTGCGTTAAGCTTTCTCACGCGCGTTAGCTCATGTAATCCTCACAGCAGCCCTTTAAAAGATTTGATTTCTTATCCTCATGTAACAGGAGAGGAAACCGAGTTTTGGGAGGTTAAGTGACTTACCCAACATCACGTGTCTCAGTGGCATTTGAACCCAGAGTTGTCTGATCGCAGAGTAGTCACTCTTCGCCACCGTACCTCACACTTTTTCTCGTGTCAGTGACACCCGTGATAAGAATAAGAGTAACCCGTATCAGTGAACATCGCCTGGTCATCTACTTTATCCCTGGCAAGGCTGGTAGAACCAATTGTTTAATTTTGGAGCTAAAATGAATCTGAACGATCACTCAGGGCAGCCTCCTCTATCTACAACTGAGGAAACTAAAACCCCTAGGTAGGAAGTACCTTTCCTAAGCTGACGGTAAACCCCAGAGCTGACGCCTGCCCTCCGAATGACCTTGACCATGTGTGAGCTCTATTTCTTGGTCTCTTCTCATTCACTGGGAGAGTCCACTTTGCTCCTCTTAGAATTCTCTGCTTATTCTAGTCCTTTAACAGGGATCACAGATTTCATGCCTTGAGTGGAGGCCAGGGACTCACGCTGTTTTAAGAAGGACATCACTCCTGGTCTTGTCCGGTCTTCTTTTGACTCAGGTTTGCCAGGTAGGGTGACTTTCAGCTTATCTTTGCAAACTGTGGTTTCTCAAAGGGAGTAAAACTCACTCCATATCGTCTCATTTGATCGCCCTACGGGGCCTCTTGTGTTGTTCTGCCAGTTTCCAGTACAGGATGGGCCAGTACTGACCCTTGAGACATGATAACCCAACATATGGAAGGCTTCTGGCTGTGAATCCTCGTATCAGATGGGGTACCATCTGCCGCAAACAGGAAAGGATCAGAAAGTCCAGACCCAACAGGCTTAAACAGTAAGAGATTTGTTATCAAATAAATCAAGAGGGCTGGACAGAGGGCGTTCTGCTGATGGTTGGTGAAGTGGCTCAGTAACATCATTAAGGACCCATGTTCTTCCCACCTTTCTGGCCTGCCAGTCTCAGTGCGTCATGTAGCTTCCTTCATGCTTTCAAAATAGCGATGGTAGTTCCAGGCCTTCCATCCTCATGTTGGCTAATGTCCACTGGAAGAAACGGGACAATGGCTAAGAAGGGTCATATGTCATTTCCTAAGTCCATCCCTAGTAAGGGAATGGAGTTGCCATGAGTGGGTTAAGCTAATTAAGGTTTACCCCATGGGGTTCAGATGGGGCCAGAGGTCTTATACGGGAATGTGGATGCTTGATTAACATTGGGGTTCTGATGGCAAAGAAGAAGGGGATATGGAGACTGATTAAGTCTCTCGATATGCTACCGTACTGGAATCATTTTAAAACTAAAAAGTCAAGCCTCTTTGCATTATGTAATTTGTCATTTCTCTTTACCCAATTATATCAAAAACCTCTGCCAGAAAATTGAGAAAGGTTTACTATTAAATTAAGAAAACGATTCAAGGCACCTGGGTGGCTCAGTCAGTTCGGCGTCCGACTTCGGCTCAGGTCACAATCTCGTGGTTCGTGGGCTCGAGCCCCATGTCGGACTCTGTGCCGACAGCTCAGAGCCTGGAGCCTGCTTCAGATTGTATGTCTCCCTCTCTCTCTGCTCGTCTCCTGCTCACACTCTGTCACTCTCTCCCTCTCAAAAATAAATAAACATTTAAAAAATTAAAAAAGAAAAAGGAAAATGATTAATGCACGGCAAGGATGTACTCATCAGGGACAGCACTATAAATGACATTCGACCTTTTGGAAAGCCATTTGGCAAGATGTATCAAGATGCAAAAATATTCTCTTGACCGAATTATTATGCGGTTTCTGGGTAGCTACTCTTGGGAGTCAGTTCAGACTAAGGGGAAAACTATCAATAAACAGATATTAATCCCAAAGTAATTCGGGGTAAGAAGAATTTGGCAACAACCACCTGGGAAATTTCATGGCGGAAAGGTCTCACACTTGGAGTTGGACAAACGTGGCTGCATACCTGGTTTTACTGCCTCCTTGTGGCAAACCTCTGAACTTGTGAGTGGTGATCATGTATTTGACGAATGGCGTTGTTTGAGGATTAAAGAAAATGCATGCAGAGCCCTAATTACATAGTGAGCATATGATAAGTGCTACACACACACACACACACACACACACACACACACACAGTCTAAAATAAATGTTATCTCCTTTATAGATTATGCAGTCGTTAAAATTTATATTAAAGAAGACTTTAGAGCCAGTAGATAAACTGTTGATACCATAATAAAAAATGAAAGATCAGAATACAAAATTACTACCAAATTAAAAGAAAATCATATGCAATAAAAAAAGCACCTGCCAACATGCTAATAAGCTTGTTAGGCTTACTAGGATGATAGATAATTTCCCCTCATTTCTCCCCAATAGTCCAGTATTACATTTCCAGTGGACATAATTCTTTTAACACAAAGCAACAAAAATTTACCCAGATGTCTCTTTAATATTTCTTCTTCCTTCTTCTTTTCTATGAACACATCTGAGTAAATTCTTCCACCTTTTTCGGTGAACTATTCTAGATTTATCCAGACATTTTTTGCATCAGTCGATACAGTTTCATCATTTTTAAGGCAATGTTTGCTTCAGTCATTTCCTCTTTTCTAGCTCTTTCTGTGCACCTTGGCCTCATGTTGTTGGCGGGACTTCCCTTCCCCAGCATCCCTCTGTCGATACTTTCTGTGGGCTCCTCATTGGTCCTCTGTACGGGTTTTGTCTCTTAAATGGTCTCACATTGATTCTACTTCTCACTGTTCTCGTCACATGGTTTTTTTCCCACAACTGCCCATCAATCGTGTCTATCTTGAAGGTTGAGAAGGGCTTTCTGTTCATTAATTATGTGGCTTACCTTCATCTGTTCTCTCCTGTCTAAAAAATTACTTATCTCTACACAGCCTTCACGAGAATATTGAGACATGCTCAGACTGATGGGAGAGCTGAAGGACAAGGTCAGAATGCAGTTAGGAGCCAGAAGAAGCTGAGTGGCTTCAAGGTCATGCCATGGAAGCAGTCCGGTTGGGGGACACCGCTGCTGGTGATTGTTACCGCTGAACATTGTCACAGACAGCGGGATTCGAGCTGCCCCCTGGGCTTCATGTGTCGCCCGACAGTCAGAATCAGAGGTGGGAGCATCAGGCACACTGTGCCTAGGTCAGGTGTCCACAGCCTTGCTGCCATGGGTGGGGAGAAGGGTGGGGGAGGGGGCTGCCAAGATTCATTCGAAGCGTTGGGGAGGGGGTCCCCCACATGGAAAGCAAGTCCAGATTCTGGGCAGAAAACAAATAAATCAACAAAACCAGCCACCCTCTCTGCACTTGTTAGAACCCTAACATCCCTAAGACCTATGCCTGACTTTAGTGTTGTTAGATATTTTTCAAGCAGAATCCGTCTCCGCAGCATTTTCTTTCTGCCTCTTCACGAGCAATTCTCTCGCTGTGGCACTGTATCATGAGGAGAAATGATGTCTTTCACCTTCTTATTATAATGACCTTGCTTCACAGAGGGCTTTGTTTCTATCTCTCTCCACAAAGCAGCCTTTTCCGTGATGGCTTCCTCCAAGCCTGATTCTTAACAAGCATGTCTGTCTCCTCGTCTGCGCTGGCCACCCCAAGACACACCGTGCAGCACGCATGCTAACTATTTTACCTGTTAACTGCATGTTGCCTTTTCCCCACCACACGGTAAGCTCCTCGAGGGCAGACACCACCCCTTGCTTTAGCCTCAGCACCTAGGACAGAGCCTGGGACGTAGAATGCATTTAATACATGCCAGTTAAATGAATGGAAAAATAAACCTCCCTTCCCTCTGTATGTTTTTTGTTGTTGTCGTTTTGTTTTGTTTTGTTTTGGTAAAGATTTTATTTTTAAGTAAACTCTACACTCAACGTGGGGCTCAAACTCATAACCCCAAGATCAAGAATCACGTGCTCCAGTGACTGAGACGGCCAGGCGCCCCATCCCTCTGTGTCTTTTGTCCGGTGTTGTAAAGTAAGCATGTCCTATATTTTCTGCAAAAATCAGCAGTGAAATTTTCTTTTCTTTTTTTTTTTTAGTGAAGAATACTCATTAACTGAGTCACTAGAGATGGTTCATTTGTGTGCCGTTGTGAAACTTTCTTGGTAATTCCTTCTTCAATCATAGATGGCTCACCGTCAAGCCACCTCCCAATTTGGGTTCAGAGAAAGGTAATTCCAGTACTTACCCTCAGAACTATCACACACTTCTTGAAATGCTATTAAAAAAAAAAAGAAGAAGATAGAAAGAAAGGCACATGAGTGCAAATTTCTTCTCACAAAGACCAAAGCAAACCCTCACATAAAACTTTTTGGGTCTTAAATATCTGTCTCTTGGTTACTTTTCTATTTTCAAGCGCAAACATAAGGGAGTGGAGATTTAAGCTTCTGCCGAGGACAGATCTGCTGGCGTCAGGCTTCTCTGCTGACTGTGGGGCAGCTCCCTGGTGGATGTCCCCTTTTTGGGGCTGCATTGGGGTTTCTGTCAAAAGCTTAGTGGAGAAAAACTATGTGTGTCTGCTTTGCCCCGAAGGAGGTATAATATGGCCATTCCTCAGTCAAGCAATCCTTCACTCTGTCTTTCTATAACAGAACTATATAAGGATTCCCTTTACTGTTCTCAGATGGGTGTTCTTGCGGAACATAGGCTATCCATACATACGATTTTTAAAAACATCAAAATATTATTTTCACTGGAATGTAAAGAAGACAGAAAAGGAGATTGATTTGTAATAAATGTTGTGCATTTCAACCAGAAGTATTGAATGCTCAGCGCAACCACTGTGGAAGGCAGAATGAAGCAGTGAGATTCGTCACCTGTCAGTGTGACCACGTGACAACTATTAGAACAGGTGGGTGGGGATGTGTGTGTGTAGGGAATGGTGCATAACTCTTGGTTAAGTTCCAAACAAAACCAAGAGCTTCTCTTGATTCAGAGTCCGTGCATTCTTGGAAAATTCACTGATTAAAAACTATGCCAAAAAACTATTTGGGGCTTTTATACGAAACAGAGTAGAAGTCTCTGCTCAGAAAATTAGAAACGTTTCCCCCATTTTTTTTAATTATGAAAAATTTGAAACATGCAAAAGAGTTAAAAGAATAGCAAAATAAATACTGGTGAATACTCTGCAACCAAGTTCAGCCTTTTTCTTTTTTTTCTCTCTAGATTCATTTGAAAGTTGTTGTAGAGGGCGCCTGGGTGGCTCAGTCGGTTAAGTGTCCGACTTTGGCTCAGGTCATGATCTCCCAGTTCGCAAGCTCAAGCCCCATGTCAGGCTCTGTGCTGACAGCTTAGAGCCTGGAGCCTGCTTTGTGTCTTGTATCTCCCTCTCTCCCTGCTTTTCCCTTGCTCACACACTCTCTCTCTCTCTCAAAAATAAATAAACATTAAACATTTTTTAGAAACTGGTTGCATATATCATAATTTATTTCAGTACGCAACTTCTAAGAATAAGAGCATTTTCTCGTGTTTGTATTTCTGTTATCACACCTAAGAAAATTAACAATAGTTTCATAATCTTATCTAATATCTGGTCCAGATGCAAAATTCTCCAATTGACTAGAAAATTACTTTCATAACTGTGATTTAAAAAAAATCAGGATCAGGGGCGCCTGGGTGGCTCAGTTGGTTAAGTGTCCGACTTTGGCTCAGGTCATGATCTCCCAGTTCGCAAGCTCAAGCCCCATGTCAGGCTCTGTGCTGACAGCTTAGAGCCTGGAGCCTGCTTTGTGTCTTGTATCTCCCTCTCTCCCTGCTTTTCCCTTGCTCACACACTCTCTCTCTCTCTCAAAAATAAATAAACATTAAACATTTTTTAGAAACTGGTTGCATATATCATAATTTATTTCAGTACGCAACTTCTAAGAATAAGAGCATTTTCTCGTGTTTGTATTTCTGTTATCACACCTAAGAAAATTAACAATAGTTTCATAATCTTATCTAATATCTGGTCCAGATGCAAAATTCTCCAATTGACTAGAAAATTACTTTCATAACTGTGATTTAAAAAAAATCAGGATCAGGGGCGCCTGGGTGGCTCAGTTGGTTAAGCGGCCGACTTCGCCTCAGGTCATGATCTCACAGTCTGTGATTTCGAGCCCCGCATTGGGCTCTGTGCAGATGGCTCACAGCCTGGAGCCTGCTTCAGATTCTGTGTCTCCCTCTATCTCTGCCCTTCCCCTGCTCATATTCTGTCTCTATGTCTCTCAAAAATAAATAAACGTTAAAAAAAATCAGGATCAACCAACATTAATCTGTTGTATTTGTTTATATGTTTTATTAGTTTCTTTTAGTCTAGAACACCTTTCCCCCTACCCCTACCCCCATGAGATATATATTTTTGGAAGAATCCAAGCCTTGTCTTATATAGAATGTGCCACCTTCTGAGTCCTGTAACTCTCTGGCATAACTGCTATTAATCTTCGATGCAACTTTGCCTTTCTCTCCCTCTCCCTAGAATTGGGATTTGCCATTTATCCACAGCTCTCTAATTTTTTCTCAGAGGGGTGCACATTTTAGAAACCAAAATCTGGGAAGCAGGAGTGAGTGATCACTGTTTTGAGGGTGTCCCTCTCAGTGCATAGAGAGCTAGGGCTGCCTCAATCTTTTTCGTATTTGAGTTCATTTTCTATTTCCAGTTCGAATGAAATATTCCTGAGATTTTCCCTTTATTGCATATATTTGTATCTCTTTTCTTAGGCCGAAAATTTTTATTTCTAAAAATAAATCCACTTGCATCCACTTATTGGCTATCTTCCATAATATTTTCGAAGAATCCTTAAAAATATAATATCAATGGTACCACTGACAATAAATCTTCTCAATCAAGTTTAAGATTTCTTTACATTTAATTTTGCCCTTAGAGGGATGCCGGGGTGCCTCAGTTGGTGGAGTGTCCGACTCTTGATTTCAGCTCAGGCCATGATCTCATGGTTTCTGAGATCGAGCTCTGAAAGGGGCTTTGTGCTGGTAACGCGGAGCCTGCTTAGGATTCTCTCTTTCCCTCTTTCTCTGCCCGTCCCTCCCCTCAAAATAAGTAAACATTTAAAAATTTTTTACATGCCCTTAAGAATGAATTAATTGTCAGAGAACTGTGTTCAAAAGTTACTAGAAAAAAAAAGGTTACTAGAAAGAATTTTTTTTTTCTGCCATTAGTTTTATGTTATGATGATGATTGGGGTCATTGTTTCTCTTTGTATTCAGTTTTGAGTTTTACTTTTTGTTTAATTTTTTAAAAAATAGGTGAAATGCATACATAGTTTAAAAGCTAAAACTATTATTTATTTTTTATTTATTTTTGAGAGAGAGAGAGAGAGCGAGAGAGAGAGCAAGCGCATGAGAGGGGGAGGGGCAGAGAGAGGGGGGACTCTGTCAGCACAGAGTCCCATATGGGACTCAAACCCATGAACCATGAGATTATGACCTGAGCCGAAGTCGGACACTTAACCGACCAAGCCACCCAGGTGCCCCCAAACTAAAACTATTTAAAAGTTATCCTCAGAGAAGCTTTGCCCCCATTCCTACACATTGCACACTGTTTTCTGCCTACGACTTCGCATGAGTAACGATGTTCATTTTTGGCTAATACTTCTCTCTTTGCCTCTCTTAATATGAAAAGGTAGCATACCAAATGCCATAGATACTACATATAACTGGAAGTCACACTGTGTCAGTCTTCCTACATCTTTTTTTTTTATGACTGTATCACGCTCTATTGTATAGACGTACCTTAGTGTTCTGATTGGTTTGAAACATTTGTATGGTTTCTAACCTTTAAAAAAAAATTACAGCTAATGCTACAACAAATATTCTGTGCACATGTTAGTCTGCATGGGTACAGATGTAACTTGAGAGTGCTTACCTCCAAGTAGGATTGCTTGGGTTGAACGTGTAGGTAGTATTTTAGATGTTGTTGAGTTCTTCCCCATAGAAATGTTACCATTTTGCCTTCTCACTAGCTCCGTGTGAGAGACTGTGATACACAAGTTTTCCATCTACACGAACATCCAACATTATACTTTGAAAGCCACAAGGGATATGGGGCGGTTCTTTGTCAGGTCCTGTGCATCAGAGGATGTCAAGCATCCCCGGGTGCCACCTACTAACTGCCGGGAGCCACCCTCACGTTGTGACAACCCAAGACTCCAGCATACATTTCCAAAATGCCCCGGCGAGAAACTTGCTCCAGATTACTCTAAAAAATTACCCTTTGGCTTAAGACAGGTCTCCGGGGAGCTGTGTACCTGGGCCACATGTGTTGTTTGCTTTTACTGAATGGCACCTGGCGTTATTCTATTTGCCCACATGGACGGACATGACATGAAGCAACCGTATCATCCTGCTCCTTAGAGTTTCTGTAGGAATGCTCTTGCTCCCATCATCCCACGGGGCAGTGTCTCCAAGGATGCTCGGGGAAATGTCTATCTTATTTCAATCCCAGGAGGAGCCTTATTTCCCTTGCCATTGTCTCCTGATCATGAGTCACGAACTTGACTTTGCTTTCTGGTTTCTAATAGATGCTAGACCAATCTGTGTTCTACTTCTAGCTTGTGCACAGGATTTTGTGATTTCCATTTTAGAGATGGGCCTCACCTTGGGTTCATCTCCTTTTCCTCCACACACTTCATTTCTCTTTGGTTTCCTGACTTATCAGTTTTAAAATCAGTGGGATGGTACGATCTTCTAAGTGGCACTAAAGAAATAGAAATTAAACACCACCCTTCCTCTCCGCCCCCCCTCCCAGGTTTATTATTAGGAGTTTACATGTAGAGGACCTAGTCCATGCCTGGCTGGGAGGAGGGGAACGTGACATTTTTGTCCCTACATCTTGCGTTTCTCTTCCCCTCCGCAGTACTCCCCGCCCCCCATCACAGATCTGCTCCCTGTGACTAAAGACAATGGGTCCTCTGCCTGCCTTTTTATTCAGGTCCCCAGGCAGGCCTTTGAATGTGAGCAGAATAGATTAAACAAATGCTTCTGTTCTACCGTCTCCATAGGATGTTACCTTCTCTGCAATAATCACTTTTTTCCCTTTAAGGAATGGATAGATGTTCTTCTATCTGACTTCATATTTAAGTATCCGTGTATGAGGGAGGGTTCTCCAGAGAAACAGAACCAATAGAATGTATATAGAAGGAGATTTGTTGTAAGGAATTGGCTCTCATGCAGTTATGGAGGCTGAGAAGTCCCAAGATCTTCAGCTGGCAGGCTGCAGGCCCAAGGGAGTGGATGCTGTCGGTTCCTGTCTGAGTCTGAAGGTCTGAGGACTAAGAGAACCTGCGGTGGATTTCTAGTGGAAAGCTGGTAGGTTCAAGACCGAGGAAGAGTAGGTGTTTCAGTTCAAGTCCAAAGACAGTAAAAGCCGATGTCCCAGCTCAATGGAATTCAGGCAGGAAGGCATTTCCTCTTACTCAGCCTTTTTGTTCCATCCAGGCCTTCAACTGACTGAGTGAGGCCCACCCACATAAGGAGGACAATCTGCTTTGGCTCAGTTTACCAACTCAAATGTTAATCTCATCTGGAAACATCCTCCCAGATCCCCTCAGACTAATGTTGGACCAGGTGTTTGGGCCCCTGTGGCCCAGTCAAGCTGACATAAAATTAACCATCGCAATGAAGATGTCTGTGGGTCCGGAGTATAGAAGCTGCGACCCTAGGAAAGAATACCTTGCAGGTGGTTTATTGTAGCTGCCCACTCCCATCCTTCTTTACCTTAGCTTTTCTCTTTCCACCTCCTCCTGCTGTCTGTCTGGCTCTGATGACTTAGAACCCTGAAGCCCCTATTTAGCCACAACCCAACTTTGTTGGCTTTGTGGCAATCATGGTATTTTCTGGGAATGTATGGCCTTTTCCTCTTCACTCTGCTTGGCAGTTTTGCTGTAAACTCAAGCCAGCCGTTTCCACTTATTTTTTATCCTAGAGATTTCTGTCCAAATACATCATTTATTACCTCGTTTCCAAGATACGTTTCATACTCTTCAGTCTCAGAAATCTGAAATCCTGGAGAATTTCCTGCAGAGAGGCCCAGGCGTCTTTGCTGAGGCTGCCACTGGATTTTTCCCCTGACACAGGGCGCTCCAAGTAAAAAATGCTTCCTGCCTTCCAGCCACATACGCACTCATTGTGGGGCTCTGGGGGAGGACGGGATCTTCGCATTCAAAAGCCTTTTTCAATTGAGTAACACGCACAAATAGCAACTAGTGGTGTTGCTGCCACTCAGACCTTATAAAAGCATCTTCTTGTCATGGAGAAATGATGGTTGTGGTACATTAGTAGTTTCTATGAATTAAAAAAAACATCTTCTATGGTCTTACATTTGTTAAAAGTCTAAAGTCACTTTGTCACCTTTTTTTAAAATTTTTTTAACGTTTATTTATTTTTGAGAGACCTAGAGACAGAGCGAGAGCAGGGGAAGGGCAGAGAGAGAGGGAGATACAGAATCTGAAGCAGGCTTCAGGCTCTGAGCTGTCAGCACAGAGCCCGACGCGGGGCTTGAACTCACAGACAGTGAGATCATGACCTGAGCCGAAGTTGGCCACTTAACCGACTGAGCCACCTAGGTGCCCCTGTCACCTTTTTTTTAAGGGCAGAAGGGACTTGTAGTCTTTCTGGTAACTTAGGCCACAGAGCAAAGTGACTAAAGCCACAGGGCTGGTTACGGACAAAGCCGAGAAGAGTACTTCTGGTTTTCACCACATTGCACAGTCTGCCAAATGACTTACTGATGGTTGGTGGTGTTCAAAAATATCTCTCTTCTAACATTCTTTCATTGCAGAGTTTATTCCTTTTGATGGTCTTAGAGACAGAGACAGAGACAGAGACAGAGAGAGCACAAGCAGGGGAGAGACAGAGAGAGAGGTAGATAGAGAATCGGAAGCAGGCTCCAGGCTCCAAGCTGTCAGCACAGAGCCTGACACGGAGCTGAACCCACGATCCGGGAGATCATGACCTGAACCGAAGTTGGAGGCTTAACCTACTGAGCCACCCAGGTGCCCCTCTTCTGATGATCTTGAAGTGGCAGTCTGGCATTGGTTTTTGCCTTTTTTTCAAAGCCAAAAGTAGGGCTTGGGTATATTGAAGATGGAATCATGAGCTCCTGCAATACAAGAGCCGTAGAGAGTTAAATAAGTAAATAAACAAACAAATATACAGCCTTGCAGCTCAAGTCATCCCCCTGAAATTGCACTGAAGCCTGAGGAAGGGATTGAGTAAGACTAGAACTCGTCAATTGGCTCCAGTCCCAGAGACATTTTACTTTTGTTGGCATTAAAAGATAGCGACCAAATTAATGATTTAGCTCCTGTTCTCTTCCTTGGACGGGAAGCACAGAGAGGGTCCTGGGGGGTCTTGTTTTGTGAGGGGGAGAGCTGTAGAGGACAGCGGAAGCTCACAACTGCCTTCTCCTCCTGGTCTGCACACTTCGAGATGTCTCTCTCCACATTTATCGGAGGACCTTAAGAAAGAGATGGCTTCACGTCAGCAGCTATGGTACCTGCCCAACCACCACCTCTCCAGGTACACTGGGGACCTCCTAAAAAAGGCAACATATGGGTATGTGCGCCAACGGGTAGGCAGTTGTGACCCGCTCTGCAAACCATACAGTCTAACAGAGGAGCACGCCCGAAACCCATGTCGACATGGAATTTAGCAGACTCTCACAGATGTCTGGTTCTCTTTTTTGAACTTGGGACTTCATCATTTTCTTGCAATGTTTTTTTTTCCCCCCATGTGCTTCCAAGTATTTTGTTTTTCAAGTACATCCAATTAACTTATTTTCCAAAATAATGGGAGGAACTTGCCATGCCAGCCATAAAAAAATGTTTTCTGAAAATGAATAATTCCAGGACTGTTTCTAGGACGACCAGGAGGATAAAATAAAATGATACGGCAGCCGCTGGGAAAATGGAATTAGTGTCATTCTAGAAAGAACTAGTATGTTTTAAAATTACAAGTTAACAAACTGATACCTTGAGAACTTAATAATTCCAGTCGCATTTAAATAAGTGCTCTGGATAATTTATTATTGACAATTCGATATGATAGGTGTCGTGCAAGTATAAAATGGAATGCTATAGAAATAGAATATGAAGTCCTTCTTTTTCCAAGCCTAATTCAGTGTTTCCTGAGATCACGGGTTTATGTATAAGCTATTCTTTCTTTGGGAGTGTGTTAGAAAATTGTCATATGAGTAACACTTAAAATGTCCTTTCTGTGGTTTATATACACCGTGGAATACTAGTTGGCAGTGAGAAAGAATGAAATCCTACCATTTGCAACAATGTGAGTGGAACTGGAGGGTATTATGCTGAGTGAAATAAGTCAGTCAGAGAAAGACAGATATCCTATGTTCTACTCATATGTGGAACTTGAGAAACTTAACAGAAGACCATGGGGGAAGGGAAGAGGAAAAAAATAGGTACAAACAGAGAGGGAGGGAGGCAAACCTTAAGAGACTCTTAAATACAGAGAACAAACTGAGGGTTGATGGGGAAGTAAGGGAGAGGGGAAAGTGGTGATGGGCATTGAGGAGGGCACTTGTTCGGATAAGCACTGGGTGTTGTATGTAAGCGATGAATCACCGGAATCTACCCCCAAAACCAAGAGCACACTGCACACACTGTATGTTAGCCTACTTGACAATAAGTTATATTTTAAAAAATAAAAAATAAATCCCTCAAAAAAATGTCCTTTCTGAGGTATTTTACTGAAGCGGTATCATCAGTATTATTTTGCTAGCAGGAGTCTTAAAACACGTAAACACCATAATTAAATGGGAACTGTAGAAGAGGGTTACAGAGCTAATTTTTGAAAACTAGTAAGTTATCAGTAGATTATAACAGGCAAAAACCCCAAAAAGTAATGAATATCCACACTGTGCACCTTAAACTTACACGACATTGTATGTCAATTACATCTCAATAAAACTGGGGGCAGGGGGTGGGGAAGTAGTGGTCCGTTAAAAATCGGCAGAATTTGGGGCGCCAGGGCGGCTCAGTCGGTTAAGTGTCTGAATTCAGTTCAGGTCATGATCTCGCGGCTCGTGGGTTCAAGCCCTGCACTGGGCTCTGTGCTGACAGCTCAGAGCCTGGAGCCTGCTTCGGATTCTATCTCCTTCTCTCTCTGTCCCTCCCCCTGTTCTCTGTCTTTCAAAACTAAATAAACGCCGAAAAAAGTTTTAAAAATGGACAGAATTCTTTCTTATATTTAGAGATAAGTCTCATGCTCAAACCAAATACTATCTTTTATGTTATGTTTTATGTATCCAGTTTACCGGACCAGCTTAACAGAGGACAAGCAGAAAATTGCTTAATGATTTTCCACCTCCGCTGCTGCACACCGATGCTCTGGACTGGTTCCTTCCTGCTATCGAATACAAACTCGGGCGGGTCCGAGAACTTTCCCAGTCGGTTTCATGACAGGAAAAAGTCCACGGGTCACATTCAGGAAAGAAATGCAGTTCTGTGCAAAGTCTCATTCGATAATCTGCTGTTCCAGCTGGGACCTGGCGGGGAGGGGAAGGCTGGAGATGGGGGCAGAGAGAGCGTGGGTGAGCTGCTCTATCTCCTCTCCCAGCGCCTCATTCCTGCTCACCAGGCTGCAGGCTGGAGAAGGGCTAAATGGCCCGAGGGCTCTGCTTACCTTCTAGAAGTTTGGGCCCCCGGCTGGCACAGTCCAGACACTTGCGTCTCTCACTTGCGGGCTCTTTAGGAGGAGTTCCAACTGCCAGGAACCTCTTTCCTGCAAAGGGACTCCTCGAGGTGGGCAGTGGCTCCTTGGCTGGCCGCCTAGGAGCTCCCTCAGTCCCTGCTTTCAAGGGCCCACCTAACCTCTCCAGCACCTTCTGGGAGGAGTTCTCCTCAAGGTGACCCAGCTCCTTCTGCAGGGACCATCTTGGCCCCACGAGATCTCAAGCATCTCAGGCTCTCCAGTTTGGAAATGCAGGTCCCCTTCAGCTCGGCAACTTCCTCCCCCAGGCAGGAGTCAAGTACTAGACCCGTGTTTCTCTAATTCCAGGAACGGACCAGCTCTCAGAGCAGCTCACTGAAGGCTCTCAGAATGATTTACTCCAAAGATGGCTCAAAAAAGATTTCTTTGTACTACACTGGTAATTTTCCCATACATTCGAAATTGTTTCGAAACTTAAAAAGAAGAACATATATACAATACACATACAAATACATATCTAAAGACATAATGAGGTTATATGTCATATACAAAGCCTATAACCTGGCTCTGTCAATTAATAGTACATTACAAAAATTACAACATTAATAATATGAAACATGCATGGGCATTTAAAAAGCAGATAGAGTTCATTGTAGGCAGATACGTAATCTCAATAACCTTCTCGTACTTTTATATCATTTATATTCTTTTAGTGTAACAAATTGCGCTAAAATAAAGCATAGATTTGGACAAAGATACCATTGTTGCACGTAATGAAATTCAGGGGTCTGATTTCTCTGCAAATTTGCTAAGCTGTGAGGAAGCTTTCAGTGGAGTGTTAGTTACGGACGGCTATTCACGAAATCTGGAGAGGATTGATTTTTCTTTGCTTCAGGTTCTTTCTGACAAGTCTCGCTAACTTTGGAAGCGACATCTCAACATTGCGACTTTTCTCCCACTTAAAAACCTAACGCAAATTTCCTTTAAATGCTGTCAGAATGCCTTAGGTCCCGAATACAGTCATTGGGTTCACGATCAGAATGTTGTCGGTGCCAATGGGTTATAATAAGAAAACGGAAGTGACAATGGACATCGAACACACTGGGCATTCACCTTTCTTCTACCAATGTGCTCAAGAAAAGCTCCCTGATTTGGTAGGTGTTTTAGAATACATTGCTGAATATTTCAGTAGAATTCTCTCAATCCCCCAGTCTTCAGTGACTAAGCTGTTGGGCCCCGATCTGCTGAGAATTGTGATAAGGATACTCTGCATTTACGTGGTGGCTTGTATGTTTTGAAGCCTTTTGTTTTTATTGCTTCATTCAATCCTTACAAACTTGGACCGATGCTTCAAGTCGCAGTGCTAGGAAGAGATGTGCTCCTCACCCCCCAAGCTGCCCCCACCCTCATGCTTTCATCCGGGGACTGCCGTCACCCAGTTGTTCAACAGATTTTCTTCCTCTCTCCTTCCCTCTCTTCCTTCCTTCTTTTTGTTTTTTGTTTTTTTTTCCATTTTTGTTTATCCCTGTCACGTCACACGTTATCATCACCTGCCCACTCTATTTCCAAACCATATTCCAAATCTGCTCTATCCTCTCCATCTCCGTCACGTGCACCTCTGTCCAGACGGCGTCATCTCTCACTTGAACGACAGTGACGGCTTGCCCACCTGGCCCCTAGTTCCACTCCTCCATGGTCGATTCTTCACCTGGCAGCCAGGTGACCTTCCCAGCTCACATCGGCTTCTGTTCCTTCTCTGCTCAGAACCCTTTAATTGGCCTTTGAATAAACTCTAAAGAGGTCTTTGCCCTGGGTGACTGTACACAAACCCATCATGGCCTCTGTCTGTCTCTAACCTCGTCTCCCACCTGCTCCCCATCCGTATCTCCTACCATCTCCCACGTACTCGGTGCGCCCTAGCCATGCTTGTCTTTCTCTGTTACTAGAACAAACCAAGCTCACTCTTGTTGCAGAGTCTTCCATGACCTGAAATTCTCTGGTCCAGTCCTTCCTCTAGCTTCTTCTCATCAGCCAAGCGTCTGCTTGAAGGTTGCTTCTTTAGAGATGGCCTCCCCGGGCACCTCATCTGAAGGAGACCTTGTCACTTTTGGTCATATTACCCTGCACGACCCACACTTTATTTATTGGTTTATTGTCTATTTTGATTGACTAAATAAATAATCCCCTTTTGATCGACTAAATAAATAACCCTATTTATTTAACAAGCATTTGCATTCACTACTAGGAGCCTGGCACTGTCTAGATGTTTTAGCAACATTTACTATTTAATCCTCATAATGGCCCTTATATACTTCTCTCAGATGAGGAAAAGAAGGCACAGAAACTTCTTCAAGCTCACCTAGCTCCTAAGTGACACAACCAAGACTAGATCCAAACAGTTTGGCTTGAGAGTCCTTGCTCTCGGCCGGGGGTCTTGTCTGTCGTGTTTATGAATGCCCATCATGGAGAACAGTGCCTGGCTCAGAGTAGGCACTCAGCAAGTATTAGTTGAACAACTGGACAATTTCATGGTTTCTCCGGAGGCTCTGACACAGACCTCCATGGGTATATCTTGGGTGTACCTTCCCATCTGGCTGATTCTCAGACCCCTGCTTGTTATGCGGGAACTGGACTAGTTAACATTTCATGCAATATCTTGACACAACTTCGTCTTCAGCCAGGGTCGTGTCTGCAGCTAAAGTAATCACAGGCCTGAAATCTATCCACACCACGACAACTAACATTTACACGGTGGTGTCATTCCTAGCGTGCTCCACACAGGTATCTTCTCATTGAACAGTGGTCAAAGGGGAAACTCCATTCCAGCCCCCTTCGGGGGATTAAATGAGACTGAAACAGTCATTACCGTTAGCTCAGCAGGTTAATGTAATAGCTTTTCACCTGCAGTTAAATCCAGAAGAGAGCAACTACGTGCTACGACTTTGCCTGTGTCTGTAAGATCCCCAGGGAGTATTTACCTGGATTAGTAACACTAATTTTGAGTTGGCAGAGTTAGATCTTACTGAGAATGTCCAGTTATGGATAACAACAATAAAAAAGTGGGGGGGAATTAGATCTCGTGGTAGGGCCAGGGCAAGCCAAATTTATCAAATAGTGGTGTATTTCCACCATGTATTTCTACCATTCTATGGTTCCTTCTTGTTTTCACCCGTCATTTCACTGCCATTGAGCGACCCCAAAGCATTTTCCTTATTCCTTTTCAGTCCTCTCCTAGTTAGCTTGTGTTCTGACCATTTATAGCGGCAGCCCTGCCCTTAACACTTCCCTTTCCTGTGGATTTACTAACTGAGTGACTAGCTCAGCTCTGGACTCTACACAAAAGTCACTTCCTCCTTGATCGCTTCAATCCGTGGTGCTTTCATTTTATGCTATTGTTACAGTCTACTCACTGGGTGACAGGCACCAGGAACCTAGTCTAGTTCAGGGTTAAGAATAGGGGCTTTGATAGCCAACTTCCTTGGTGCAACTTCTTGCTCTTCCACTTACTGGAAGCACAAACTTTGCCAAAGTCCTTTGTCTTTTTGGTGCGACCGTGTCTTCTACAAAATGGAGATAACATAGCACCTGTCTCGTATGGTTGTCATGCAGGTTATATCACTGGATAGAAAGAACTTAGAACACTTCCCAGCCCAATGATATGCAATGTAAGTTACATATCAGTATCATTGTTAAGAACAATGATAGGTCTTGTACCCATTGCAACTCTTACATATATAATTAGCATTCAATAAACATTGAATGGGTCCAGTCCCATTGCTTTTCTTCATTACAGATCTCAACGGATTAAAGAATTATTCATCCCAGACAATACTACACCACAAACCACTTAACAGACACTTAAAGCAAATTTGTAGAAGAACCACAATTTTTGCAATAAAGCACGGTATTGTGAAATTAATAACTGCTTTTTTTTTTTTTCAGTGAGAGGGATGAAATTGTTCGTACTCTTTCAATAAGATGTCTCTGCCCACCTGTTTAGAGTTGTGGGTTGGTGCCCACATCCAAATATCACCCATTACCTTGAAGGTCATCAGGAACGGTGGTAAGGGTTGGTGACTTTCTTAGATGACACCAGAAATGAAGGAGAGCTGACTCATCCAGTTTAGGTTGGTCAAGTCTAGCCGATATCTGTTGAACTGCCAATTATCTAAATACCTGAGGGTGAAATGAACTGTTTATTATTTTATCCACTGAGATGTTGGAGTTTCTTTTGTGCAAAATTATTACAGTAAAACATTGTCTAGAATGGAAATTGATAGTAGAAGTAGGGTACGGCCCAAGACATGGGGCAGTGGCTTTAAGTTCAATCGGCACATAGGAAGGAGACTGTAATGGAGGTTACACATTGGTGACCCATGTTATGTGGTGGCAACACATTTGGCAACATTGTCACCTGTCAAAATCTGGAAGATGAGGGCGCCTGGGTGGCTCAGTCAGTTAAGCGGCCGACTTCGGCTCAGGTCATGATCTCACAGTCTACGAGTTCGAGCCCCGCGTCGGGCTCTGTGCTGCCAGCTCAGTGCCTGGAGCCTGCTTTGGATTCTGTGTCTCCCTCTCTCTCTCTCTGCCCTTCCCCTGCTCACGCTCTGTCTCTATGTCTCTCAAAAATAAATAAACGTTAAAAAAATTAAAAAAAATCTGGAAGATGACAACAACAACAACAATAACAACAACAAAACCTGATGAATTTATGAAGATGGTACAGGTGGTTTTGAGGCAGAATGTGGATCATGGGCAGCCGGTGGTTCCAAGGTGTATGTGATAAAATATTAAAAGAAAGACATCAGAAAATGACCGGATGATTCGAAAACAGTATAGAGAAGAAAGATAGAGAGCCCAGGAATTTCGGAACTCTTAGGCCTAAGCAACAAACCTGTTTCTTATCTCCAACCAGCAAAAGAGAAAACTGAGAAGTTCTTCTGAGTTTGAAAATGCTGCTAAGTTTCAGCCTCCAGGGAAAGGCCAGATCAAGCTTTTAAAAGATCCTGGGAAGGATTAAAAATTAAAAAAAAATTGACCTAATAGAATTGTGTCCAGTGGGATACAATGGACCCATAAAGGCTTGATATATCAAAGTGACACTTAATAAGAATATTGGATGTCTCAAAACAAATTGTGGGTATGATTTTTGTTGCGTACAAAAGTCTAGAGTAAGATACAAAAAAACAAAAACCAAAAAAACAAAAACGACATAACTTTTGAGTGAGTTATCTTACACAAAACACCCTAGGCTGTTCTATAAGACACTGTGACATTTCGAGACATAAAAGATCTCTGGGTCTCTAATTTTCTACAGGCAAGAAGCAGCCAGGAAGGTAGGGTAACCAACTCATTGTAATCTGCCTGGGACTTTCATAGTTTTGGTACTGAAAGTCCGGCAATCCAGAAACACTCTCAGTTCCAGGAAAACTGGGATAGCTGGTCAACCTCGCAAGAGGGCATATTCTACCATGCTATCTCGCTGTGGCCAAGGAAAACAATGAGGTAAAGAAGGAACTCCAGAGAGCAGCCTCAAGAGTCATGGAGAACAATGGAGGTGGAACTTATTCCCAGGAAGCAGAACCAAAGCTTAGTGAAGGACAAGTTCCTCTCCCTTAGGGCAGGGGCCCTGATGGGATGTCAGAATTGCTGGGCACCTGCCTGTTCACATCCTTCCTTGACCCACCTGGCTCAAGAGCAATGATTTCATTCGCTCCCTACTCTGTGCTGGAAAATTTTCAGACCCTATTTGGAATTCTCTCAGAGATCTGTCATGAGCTAAGTGATAGGCCCGGACAAACTATAAAATGGGGGTTATAATTTTAGTGGCACATGGCTACTCCGTGTCCTACTTTTCTTTCTGCAGCAGTGTTAAGAACCTGGAGCTGAAGACCTGATTCCTCTTTGTTCCCTTTATATTTACAATTCATAAAAGAGAGCATTAGATCGGGTTGTTCGGAGCCATTTGGTATGAATCATGTCTATTTGAATTGTTTGCACCAGTCAGCCCCGATGTGTCTGAATTGCGTCATGCCTGGTGTGAGTAGGGTTTCTCTCACTTACGAAAGCCCCCCTGGACTAACCCGCTGTGGTTAAGGTGGTAAGTAGCTGACTCCACCTCCTTAAGATGCTAAGAACACCTGAGACAGGAAGAAATATTGGGCGGTCTTCCTCAAGAGGGTACTCTGTTTTTAGTATACACTTTGTATATACTCTGTTTTTGTATATGCTTTGACTCCTTCGATCTAGTTCTTTGAAGAAAGGGACAACGACACAGACATTTCGTGCATCCAATAAGATCGAGAGGTGAAGAAAGAAAGTTTTGGGTCACTGGGGTCTTTCACTGGTTGTATCATTCGTATGGGTAAAACCAACTGAGATGTGGGAGGGACAGTGCTATGTGCTTACCAAATTTCGGTCCATTTTCTTCTTCCTGGGCACATGGAATATATACTTCCTAGCCTCCTTTATAGTCACACCTGGCCATCTGACTGGGTTTTGGGCCATTAAGACCCCTGTGTCTTCTTCCACCACCTTCATATCCTCTCTCCACTTTGAGAGCTCCTTTCCGCGACGGCCGCCTGCCATGTTTAAGGTAGCAGTGCAACATGATGGAAGGCGCTCGGACACCTGCTTTACTGCCTGAAGGAGAGACTCCCAGGGGAGTTGCCTGGCCAGCATCGGACCATGATGTGGGAGAGAGATAAGCGTGTACTGCATTAAGCCACGGAGATTTGGGGATTGTTGGTCACACCTGCCAGCTTTGTCTATCTCGACTATTATAAAAGGCCAAGGGAATGAAAATGGAGACTCCACCATACAGCTTTTCTCTTACTTCAGATTCAACAGCTGGTTTAAGGTGACATTACTACTCCACTGACATCAAGATTTGTCACACTCGTGTAAGTGATTGGCTTCACAGCTCTTGGTTTGCAGTTGCGTGATTCAGGGAGGGGGAACGTGTACCCAATATGAGCAGTGGAGATCAAGAATAGAAAAATATTTACATATAAGAATCTAAACACAGTGACAGCAGCAATATAGGTGGTTTCATATCCTTCCAGGCTCTGGGACCACTCTTCACACCCAGCCCCTGAGACCTCCTTCCGTATTTTTGTTCCTGTTCTTTGTTGGTCCCCAGAGGACCCATTCTTCAAGTCTGATGCATTTATTTCTCTCTTGTCAGAAGCAAACGTTAAACACAAAAAAAGTTAATACAGCCCCTACTGGCGTGCTGAGAGATTAAATGAGCTTGGAAGTCTTGCCGAGGCAAAGATTTTAAATGTATCTTAAAGTGCTAATAAGGGCCTTAACAAGCAACAAAAATGAACCCACTCCCCAAAGCATTGACCTGGAAGTGTGTCTTTGTTGCCTAAATTATGATTATAACTTTCCGAGCTACGTCTTATTAATGAGTTCTAAATGGAAGTATTTATCTCAGGAGGAAGTGGTGTTTCTTCCTCTCCTCCCCGGTGACACGCTAAACATACTAATTGATATGAAGCTGATTTTTTAGGAGACAGGAAAGCCCTGAGGCCTTTGCCACAGTGACGGTTGTCGCTGGAGCCATTACAGGGCTGTCAGATCAGGGCTGAAAACAGGCTACTCTCATTTTACTGCGTCCCTAGGGTGCGTGGTTTCGCCATGTTTTCGTGGTTCACACACACACACACACACATGAGAAAGAGTTTTCCTTCTTTACTCGGACTTATTCCTCTCACAGGGACCTTGGGAAGCTCTGGGGAATGCCCTTCTCCTCTATGTTTTATGGGAAATTTCATATTACTTAATTACTCTGCCTCCAGTTTCATCAATTAGACATTGAATACAGGAGATTTGGTAATCTCAAAAATGGGATAAATTGGGGGCACCTGGGTGGCTCAGTCGGTTAAGCGGCGACTTCGGCTCAGGTCATGATCTCACGGTCTGTGAGTTTGAGCCCCGCGTCGGGCTCTGTGTTGACGGCTCAGAGCATGGAGCCTGCTTCGGATTCTGTATCTCCCTCTCTCTCTGCCCTTCCCCTGCTCATGCTCTGTCTCTACGTCTCTCAAAAATAAATAAACGTTAAAAAAATTAAAATAAATGGGATAAACTGTAACACAGATGGAAGACAGAGGGTCCAGCCTTAATGCATACAGAGATTATACAAATCCAGGAGGGAAAAAATAGATCAATTGAAAGACAAAAAGAAAAAGAAGAGAGAGACATGGAAATTGAAATACAATGGCCAATGAAAATCTTTTTTTTCCTTTACGCTGTGCCTTTTATCCCTGTGACTTCTACATTCCGTAACTGGAAGCCTGTGTCTCTCTCTTCTTCACCCACTTTGCCCGTTTCCCTCCCTCCCTTCCCTCTGGTGACCAACAGTGTGTTCTCTGTATTTACAGGTCTGATTCTGCTCTTTGTTTGTTTATTCTTTTTTTTTTTAAGATTCCACGTATGAGTGGATCATATGATATTTGTCTTTCCCCATCTGACTTATTTCACTTAGCATAATATCCTCTCCGTCCATCCCCGTGTCCACAATGGCACAATCTCATCCTTCCTTATGGCTAAGTAATATTCCACTGAGTATGTGTGTATGTGTGCACCACTTCTCAAAAGATCTTTTATTCAACAAATTAACTTAATCAAAAAGTAAAGAAAATAAACGAGCTGTAATATAAATGCCGCAAAGAGAAATAGTCTCTGATCTCCAATTGAGTTGGAAAACGTTTTCTTTTTTGCAGTAACACTTAGTGATATTAAAGGTGTGGGAAAGTAGGCATTTTTCTTTTTTCTTTAACTTTTTTTATGTTTTTATTTATTTTCGAGAGCAGGAGAGACAAAGCATGAGTGGGGGAGGGTCAGAGAGAGAGAGGGAGACACAGTATCTGAAGCAGGCTCCCGGCTCTGAGCCATCAGCCCAGAGCCCGATGCGGGGCTTGAACTCACAGACCGTGAGATCATGACCTGAGCTGAAGTCGGACACTTAACCAACTGAGCCCCCCAGGCGCCCCAAGTAGGCATTTTTCTAACACTGCTGACTCCAGAGCAGAGTAAGTTACAGGATTCTTTGAAAATATTTATCCAAGGTCTTTAAAATGTGACTACCCAACTCCCCCTACCCCTGGAAATTTATCCTAAGGAAATAAATATGAATGTATATAAAGATTTATCTAAGAAATGTTTATTGCGGAATTATCTAAAATAATAGTATTGGGAAACGAGCAAAAAATTCAACAATGGGAAATTGGTAAGATAAATTATACTGTATCCACGTGATAGAATGCAACGTAGTCATTAAAAATGATATTCAAGGGGCGCCTGGGTGGCTCAGTCAGTTAAGCGTTGGACTCTTGATTTCAGCTCAGGTCATGATCTCACAGCTCTTGAGTTCGAGCCCTGAGTCAGGCCCCACACTGAGAGCCTGCTTGGGATTTGAGATCCTCTCTCTCCCTCTCTCTCTGCCCCTCCTGTGCTCGCTCTCTCTTTCTCTCTCAAAATAAATAAGTAAACTTCAAAAAAAAAGTTATCCAAATGATATTTTAGGGTACCAAGGATCTGAGAAAATGTTTCTGACACATTATTAAGTGAAAACGTCAAGTTGCAGAACAATGTTACCTCAATTTGGAAAAAGGAAAAGAAAAAGAAGGCATATTTATTTACACAGAAAACATATTGAAAGAACACACACCAAAATGTTAGTAGTTAGTAGATATTATTTCAGTGTGATGGAGTTTTTCTCTCCCTGTATGTGTACATGTGTGTGTGTTGTGGGTTTTTTTTGTATCTTTTGGTATTTCCATCATGGGACTTGTATTTCTCTAATAATCAGAGCAAAAGCTTCCCCACCCCAGTTTTTAAATGTGACAACTTCTCTGAGAAGGCTGAGGTGGAAAGTTACTTGTGTACCCACTTGTATGGGCTCGGCTGGCTTGCTTTTTGTCAACTCTTCAGGGAGAAGTGGTTAAGAGTTGAGAAAGAGAGAGGAGAGAATAAAAGAAGTCATTCAGGAGCATTTGGGAGGAAGCAGGCTGGAAGCTCCAGGGGACCCTGGTCTAGGGTGCAAAGAGGAAGAAAGACCCACAGGTGGGAAACAGTAGAGACAAGATGGTGGGAAAGGCCAAGGAAAGCTTGTCTGCAGGAGAGACAATGCTCCCCCTCTAAGACCAGCTTTTAATGCCTCACTTATATTCCCAGTGCCTATTGGGGATATGCGGGGGATGTTTTATCTCCTTTTGAAATGGTGTGCATAAATGACAGGTATTACCTTGGGCTACGACTGAGCAAGAGTATGCCTCTAGGTGCCTGTTTCTTTCCCTCGTGTCTTAATTTTTATAAAAGATTAATTAGGAATTGGACGTAACCAGGAGCAGGAGCGGGAAACTATTTTAGTTGGAAACAAGAGAGAACGAATAGAAAAGGCCATTCCTCGTTCTCTGCTGTATCGAATTGAGTTGCCGGCAGTGGCGTGGATAAGCTGACCTGACAGGATTTTTTTCAGCCCTGGGGCGATTTGCTTTCTCAGCCCTCGACTTCTCCGTGTTCCCGATTTGTTCCATGTGAAGGTCCTATTACAAAGTAAGTACTGGGGCCTCACTAGGCCTGGATTTCTGATATTACCTATGGTATACATCGACAAGTAAAGAAATCATGTTCTTTACTTATTGGGAAAAGATCTCTTTCAATAAACAGATCTTTCTTGACTCGTGATGGGGTTATGTTCCAATAAACCCAATAAACATTGTAAATTGAAAATATTAAGTTGAAAATGCTTTTAATACACCCAACTGACTGAACACCATTGCTTGCCCTAGACTTAAACATATTCAGAACACTTATACGAGCCTAGAGTTGGGAAAAATCATCTAACGCAAAGCCCGTTTGATAATAAAGTACTGAGTATCTCATGTAATTTATTGAATGCTGTACTGAAAGTGAAAAACAGAAAGGGTGTGTGGGACAGAGTGATTGTCAGTGTATTGGTCCTTCATCTTCGTGATTGCAGGGCTTTCTGGGAGCTATGGCCGCCAGCACCATGAGAGGATTGTACCACACATCACCGGCCCAGGAAAGGATCCAAATTCAAAATTCAAAGCACAGTTTCTACTGAATGTGATCGCCTTCACGCCGTTATTAAGTCCAAGAATTCTAAGTTGACTTCTAAGTCAGTTATTGAGTAATAGAGAAAGCGACGGGGAAGCTGGAGAGGTCGGCAAGCATGGATACAAGTCTGGAAACCGTGCCTCATATGGAACAATGGAAGGAACGAGGCTCTTTTGGCCAGGAAATGAAGCTTGCGTGGGCACACGATAATTGTTCTCTGCTAATTTAAGAGAAGTTGTAAGAAAGAGAGGGTAGATTTTCCCCGTTTGGTTTCAAAAAGCAGAAACAAGGACCAGACGCTATTAAGATACTGGTTGTGTTTCAAGAATAAGAAAGTTCTAACAGGAGCAATTGCCCAACAATGGGATTTGTGATGAGGAATAAAAACTAGGAGTTTCTATTTTGACCGCTTGTCATGGGTTGGCTTCCATGGAGGCAGACACAGAGACAGAGATTCTGAAGAAGGTTATTGGGGGTGTTCTTGGGATCAGTAATTGTGGGAGGGAGGAAGCAGGATTAAGCAAAGGAAGATGAGCAGGGATGCTGGACAATGGCCGCCTCAACTGACACTGCAGAGAGCTCTGAACATAACAGGGTCTTTCAGAGTCATCCTGAGTTTGAGTGAAAGGGCCCAGCCTTTATGCCAGCAGCCATGAGCTTGGACATGGAGGCTCTTTTCAGCTGAAGACTATTTTATGTTTGCATGGGTATCTAAGTAGCTCATTGCAGCATTTATCATGATATGGGAGAGGGTAGGAATTTTCAACAAGACATAAAAAGTGATACATATAAAAGAAAAGATTGATTTTACTACATTAAAATAAGAACATTTAGTTTCCAAAAGATGCCATTAAAGAAAATACAAAGAATACTTACAATCTGGGGAAAGATTTGAACATAAGCAACCAAGAAAGAATTAATGTCGAGAATATATAAGAGTGTCTATGTATAATGAATGAAAGAATAAACAATATAGTAAGAAAAAGGGCAAAAGTCATGAACAGGCATATAATATAAGAAAAAATGTATTTGACCAAAAAACACATAAAAAGATGTTTACTTTTATTAGTAATTTGAGAATGTAAGTCAAGTTCACATTGAGATACAATTTTATATGCATTTGGTTGGTAAACATTAAGAAGGCTGATGATGCAGGCATTGGCGGGTATGTGGATAGACAGAATTTCTTTTATGTTGTTGGTAGGAGTGTAAATTGTTATAATAATCACTTGGGAAAAACAGTTTGGCATTAAATATTCACGTATTATATAACCCAGCAATTTCGCCTGTAGGGATACTCCTTCACATGTACAAGAATAGACATAGGGGCACTATTTGTAATAGCAAAATCCTGTAACAAACCCAAATGCCCATTAAATGGAGTCCATGTACCCAATGGAATATTATAGAGCAGTGAAATTAAATGAGCTACACACAACAGTGTAAATGAGTCTGAGCAACTTAATATTCAGTGAAAAAAGTTGATCCTAAAATATTAATTACAGTGTGACACCCTTTTCGTAATGTCAGAAGGCAAACTAAACAATATACTTGGGGAGCCCATATATATGTGAAATATGAAAAAAAACAAGAGAACAATCAATAATATTGTGCATCTGAGGTCCAAAAAAGGGAGGAAGTGGCACAGGAAAAGTAGGAAGGGAAAATAAACCCAAACTCTTGCTGGGGTGGTTCAAGGAGAGGCCAAAGGTTCCATTCATCAGGGGTGTGTTGCTAGTAATTTCCTTTGAAAACCACGCAGAGCTAGAAGGGGCTGCTTGCTAAACTTTATAGTAACTCTCTTCTCCCACGTAGAGACCCCAGAGCCCCAAAGACAACTTACAGTACATATCCATCGTTCTCCAGATTGGTCTATTGTCCTACGAGAAATAAATGACCTGCTGAGTGACATTTCAGCCACCTTTCAGATGGAGACACTTGCCCGGGTTTTGATTATTCTTAGTGACTTTACAGTAGTAACGGAAACGTCCTTTAGAGTTTTTGTTTTGCTTTGTTTTGTTTTGTTTGTTTGTTGTTTTGTTTTGTTTTGTTTTATGGGAGGGTGCTCTGCTGTCCTGTGTTGAATTCTGGGGAACAGACCCACCTGTGTGGTAATTACAAGTCTTGGGAAGTCAGAATGTCTTAAAGGTGGAATAGATGCTTTGGCAGGTGGGGCATTTTCTAATACCTGGAGGTATTCAAAAGAGTCAAAAGGAGCATTTGGAAGACATTACTGGGAACATTTTAAGTAGATAATGAAAAAAAAAGTTTATTTGGGTGGGGGGCGGGGGGGTGATGAGCAGAGAGAGAGGGAGAGAGAGAATCCCAAGCAGGCTTTGCATTGTCAGTGCAAAGCCCTCCATGAGGCTCGATCCCACAAACCGTAAGATCATGACCTGAACTGAAATCAAGAGTCAGATGCTTAAGTGTCTGAGGCACCCAGACACCCCTGAAATAGGTAACTTTTAAGGCACCTTCTAACTCAGGAAATGAGCCCAGGTCAACTCTCTTCCAAGAGACAGTCAGAGCAGAGTGCCTTTTGACTGAGCGACATTTGAAGCTCAACCCAGCCCCCATCCTCCAGCTGGCAATTGTGTCCTAAGCTAATAGCCTGTCCCATTAGCTTAGATTATAGCGCTAATTAGATGTCTGGCATGGGTGTTTATGAGCCTTCAAAGTAAGGGCCAAGCAATCACAAGACCAAACCGTTTTTACCAGTTCCTCCCCTCCCCTGCAACAAAATCCCATAGTCAACAGAGATAAAGATAAAATAAGAAATGGGTTTAGTACCCTTCGTGAATATGAATATTTCTTAAGATAACAAGCACGCTTAACTGATCTTGACAGTTAGAAAGCCATTCATTCAGGTTATTTTTTTCTCACAGGTTTTCTTGGGCATCTTTTTTGGATTCCAGGCTTCTCTGGATGAGCTTGTGATTTGATTGTCTGATCGAGGAACGTTAATCATTAAAAATAAATGCACAGAGAGCTTCAGAGATTGAAATTTCATGTTTTATTTGTTGAAAAGAAGGAGGTCATGCAACTAATCAACCTCAACAGGCATAAATGCAATTCCCAAGCCTCTGAAAGGAGGGGATA
Organism: Paguma larvata; assembly: GCA_030068075.1. Lineage (NCBI taxonomy): Eukaryota > Metazoa > Chordata > Mammalia > Carnivora > Viverridae > Paguma > Paguma larvata. Next base: position 15,585,504 of record CM057829.1, read on the forward strand.
AAGAAGAGATTACAAAACCCAACTCGTTAACAAGTTCCGAGGGAGATTCCTTGAATGCGTGGGTAAAGTAGGGTTCTACTGAACACAGTCTGACCATCCTGACGGCCCCACTAGGCATATACCCTGGGTGGATTCAACAAGATGACTGAGTTTGGAATATTTTACGCTGGGAGCCAAGATAGTTTAGCTGCATTTATGTAAACATTCTGTTTGTACAACAAAAATAGGAAATGACTTCAATTTCTAGGGAGATTGTGACTTTCTATTATCTTCTTTGTTATCTTTTTCTCTTTTAGCATGGTATTCAGTAGAGAAGGAAAGGTGGGGGTTTTGGATTAAGAACAAAAAAGAAAATGAGCTCCTGACTAGTTCTATTACTTACTAGTTTCATGACTTTACTAAGATATTTTAGGGACGCCTGGGTAGGTCAGTCGGTTGAGTGTCCGCCTTTGGCTCAGGTCATGATCTCGTGGCTTGTGAGTTCGAGCCTTGCATTGGCTCTGTGCTGACAGCTCAGAGCCTGGAGCCTGCTTAGGATTCTGTGTCTTCCTCTCTCTTTCTGCCCCTCTCCTACTCATGCTCTGTCTCTCTCCCTCTCAAAAATAAATAAACATTAAAAAACTTAAGAAAACGATTTTACAGTGTTGAGGTTTATTCGTTTTTATTTATTTATTTGCAGGAGCGGGGGAGGGACAGAGAGAGAGGGAGACACAGAATCCAAAGGAGGCTCCAGGCTCTGAGTTGTCAGCACAGATCTTGACATGGGGCCCAAACCCACGGACGTGAGATCATGGGACTGAGCCACCCAGTTGCCCTGAGGTTTATTCATTTTAAAAATCAGAAAAATAATTATGTTTATCCAATAGATTTATATGAGAATTAAAGAAAACCAGTTATCTATGTCGCGTAGAGTTCACTTTGCTCTAGAAATTATTTAAGGTAACTTATAAGTAAGCCTCTATTCAACACACACATGCGAGTAACCATATACGTCTCATATGGATGCCTACAACTTCTACATGTACGTACATGAACATAGCACACATTAAAAACATAGATAAAATATGAAAGGAAACCAAAGGTGGAAATACATAATGAAGACAAAAATAAGAATAAAAATATGAGTGGAATACAAATTTGGTTGTCACCTTTAGAGCAGCTGGCAAAAAAAAAAAATAATAAAATAAAATAAAATAAAATCTAGTCTGTAGAACACTTCACAGTGTCCAAAATATAAACAGAAATCAGTTGTCCAGGAGAACTACCAAACATCATTGCTTCCAATACCAGGAAGAACATATTTCCATGTAAAGAAGACAGTGTGTGAGGGGATGGGAAAAATCTTTGACAATAATCTTACGGTAAATACACGATGTGCTTCATAGGGTTGTTTGTTGTATTGATGTTTTGATGGCATCACACCAAAGTAAAACACAACTAGGAAAATAAAGCAAAACATGTAGAAGTTGCTGAGAATGTGTTTCTAGATTTCTTGCACCTTGATGGTGTGGCCCGTCCATCTGGGAGAATGGATGGATAGTACAGATATGTCAGGTAATCTTCTTAAACTAAACAAGACAATGCACGTTGATGAGCCTATAAAAACAAAGGCCTACAGAATGACGCATGGTCATTCTTCTGGAACAATGCTTACCAGAAATCTAGCTTGTGTTCATACTTGTGAACCTGCCATGATGATAAAACAACTTGATGAACTCACCTCTGATAAAGTTGACTCATAAAGACTGAAATTATTCTTATCAGAAATATCTGCATTTTAATAAGCAACTCTTGAACATCCCAAACAACTAAAGGTCCGAAGGAATGAGTATTTTTTTAAGTTTATTTATTCTTTTGAGAGTGAGCGAGACAGAGAAAGCATTGGGGATGGGAAGAGAGAGGGACAGAGAGAAAGAATCTCAAGCAGGCTCTGAACTGTCAGGGCAGAGCCCAAGGCGGGGCTGAAACTCACGAACCATGAGACCATGACCTGAGCCAAAAACAAGAGTCAGACACTTAACCAACTGAGCCACCCAGTGCCCCAAAAGGGATGAATCTTTAATGGGAATGCTTTGTTCACGATGACAGGAGGGGTAGGAGCGAGGTGTCTTTTTTCTGGCATTTTGCTATCCACATAAATGATCATAGACTCCATTACATATAAACTACTTCTTTAAGGACAGATCAAAGTCCAAATCTAATAAATATATATATTTTTTTAATTTTCAAAGTTTTAGGAACACTTTCCGTTTTATAAGGCAAAAGCTTTCATTGATTGCCTCTCCTAAGACAACTGTTGCTAATGGAAGGTAGTTACTACTATGTTCTTAATGATTCCAGCATGATTTTGCCCTAAATAAATCTTACTTTGTCCCATTCATAGTAAGGCCTGATGGGAACAAGCTGTTTTCAAATGGATTTTCCTCTCTGTAAACAGCTCTTACCATTCATTTCATTGAAAGGTTTCTTTTAATTAAAGTTCATTATTAAAAAAAATTCAGTTTCAATCTTTATGCATTAGATAGGAAAATGCTCCGAAAATGAAAGAGCTTTCTGTGTCATGAAAGCAAGTGAATTCTTCAAACTGTGACTGGCTTTAGAAGGAGATGACTATCTAGAAAGCTGACCAGTGCTGTCTGTGTATCAATCCGTGAATGCACGATAATCAGTCAGAAGTGGAAGCTGTCATTGTAACCAGTTTTATGAAAAAGATCACAATAAGCAAGATGACATCTTTTATGATGACCTCTGCACTCAGCTGACAATTGCTCACCTGTCACTCTCAAAACCCTTCTTATTAAAAAAAAAATACCAGCCACTTAGTTATTCTAGACTGAGAGTCTATGTCTTCAGCAGAAATTCATCAATATTAACAGCAGCAAAAACCATACCATAAATTGGCTCTGTATGTCCTTCTAGATAAAGAAGAGCTTCTTAGGGGCTGAAATAGTGTCTCTTTCAAGGAAGAGTGTTGTTTTTAACCGATCTGTTTTTATCCATTTTACCCAGAGAAGTCATTATTCATGGGGTCGGTGGTGGGGGGCAGGGTATAGAAAGGCATCACTGAGTGAAAGGTTGTAAACCAGTAAGAAGAAACATTCACTGACTGACCAATTCCCTGGAGCCCTGGTGATTACAGAATGAGTCTAGGAAAGGAGTGAAGGGTGGGTATGGTCATCAAATTAATGGCCAGCTGGGAAGCTCCTGAATCCCAGATGGGAAGGGGGTGTATTCGTTGGGTTCCAATCAGGATACAGAAAGCATATGGTAACTCAAACAGGGAGAATTTAATATAAAGCATGATTAAACTCTGATGGAGTAACTATAAAGATCTAAAGATAACTCCAAAGGGTACAATAGGGCTAAGTAAGAGGATCCAAGGAAGGACAAATTCAGGAGGGTGCCCTTCCCCAAGCTCAAGGTTCAGATCTTATTGGAGAAAGTATAGTCGAAGATTACTGGGTAAAAAAAAAAAACGGTATCCAGGGTGCAGATGAGTTGGGCAGGTGCACAGAGAGAGCCAGGACACCACTGTGAACATGAACCTGGGTTGCTTGGTGTCCACACTACGAGGGCCACGGGAAGGGGGTCACAGGCCCAGGCAGGACTGCAGTCACTGAAAGATTGTAGACCTGCAGTTGGGGCAGAACACTACGGGGTGTCCCCGCACACAAGCCCCACTAACAGACCGTACAATAAGGACAAGAAAAGTAAACAACGGAAAACCAGAATCAGGAAGAGAAACCTTCCTCCCACAGTGCCTTTGCAGAGCCCTCTACTGACAAGGCTCATATCACATGCAACGTAAAGGAGGAAAGCTTACCGAGTCCAATCTATTCCAGCAGAGCAGGTACTGAAGGGTGAATTTGGGGCAGAGAAGCAATGCACGAGAACTGGCTCATTTGCAACGATGCAGAACATCTCCCGGAAGCCATGAGAAAGGAGAAAGGGGGAGGGAGACAGCAGTCCCACCGACCTCGTAGGCCAAAGGAATTGGCCTTGGTGGTGGTGTATAAACGCTGAGGTTGGTAGAACCCGATTTGTATGGATGATGAGATACACAATACTGTTGGTCTACACGGGGCAAATTGTGCAGCCAGTGTCTACACTGAAGGGATTACTCGCCAAAAGAATTAATTTTGTTCCTGATAGCAGAAGTGAGGCCCCACTCTGTGTATTTCCATTGCCAAAAAACATCAATCAGAGGGACCAAGTCAGGGAAGAAGTCAGTTGGTTGCTACGGGTCAGATCAACAATGGGCTGATCTTTCAGTTTTCAGAGAGTCAATGGAGTATTGAACAGACAGCTCGCCTTTGCAACAGTTATATAGACCCCTGCACTTGGGGAGGGCTGTGAGGGAAGAGGGGAGGGGCACAGAGATGGTTCTGACAAATGGTTCTCAACCAGTCTGAGCATCAAAAATAGTAGCTTGGAACACCCCCTCCCTGCCTTCCTATCACCATGGCAACATGAGACCGCTCCCGGGTTGCCCATTTGTAGACTCACCTTGACCTTTGCCTCAATTCGATTTCAGCCTGGATGGCAACGCTGAAGGAGGGGGGAGTGGCCAGGGCGGGAGTCAGACCTGGGCCCTCACGTTTCTTAAGCACCGCGGAGCCCTTCACACTTCCGTGTGTGGATCCAGGCTCCAGGTCTCCAGAGGCTCTTCCTTCTCCCCGGGAGCACTCAGAGCTGCGTGTTACTGCGCCATCAAGATGTGCTCCAAATTGGAAATGCATTTTTTTTTTAAATTAAAATAAAGAGAAAAAAGCACCGAGGGGGATAGTAATGAGAACAGCCCAGGGGAACACACAGTTGCTTAGACAGCAGCGTGACTGCCTTTGGCCGGGAACAGAGAAACAGCCAAAATCATCCTTCATTGATCCTAACGGGCTGCAACTAATGTGTTGAGAAACATCGAATCTCGTGAGTGTGGGTCTCTTCAGTTTTACAGGCAGAAAATTTCATACCAAAGTTTTAAAAAGGATGTGCTCGGTCTCAGTGACTTGGGTTGGGTCCATAAACTATAAAGTAATGGGAGTTGTGTTAATTATTTGTTGAATATAGTCAGCTGAGGTAAATCATTTTAAAGTGCCAAATTGTGTGTGTGTGCGTGTGTGTAATATGCATATACACATATATATATATGCATATCTGTATCTGTATCTATATCTATAATATATGCACTGGTTAGACTTTCCAAATAATCACCCAAATCACAAAGTAAATGCAATCTCAGTGAATTAAAACATTAAAGTTGGGTTTTACCAGAGGTTATTCACAGGGAATGGTTAAAAACTGTTAAAGGAATCCATTATTCAACCATTAATAGTTACCAGCAGAAGGAAAGAAATTGGTTTTTTTTTTTGTATGTGTGTGTGTGACATTCTAGAAAATGACTTCTGCGGTGACATTTTGTTGAATCGCAGACTGAACTGATTGATAACAGGACTTAGTAGGATTTTTCATAAGTGAATTATATTTAGAAGATAATTATGTTTGGAAGCCTTTTCTGTTTTCAGATTTCATTAAGCCCCGTGGGGTCTCTCAGAATCACTTGTCTGGAATCATCAATGAAGAAGTATAAATGGTAGTTCCATGACCAGCCCGAGCAGTTTTTTCTTGACAAGTGGATCACCCATGGGCAAGCTGTGTTGTTGAACCATGGAGCACGTGGGGGCCGTGGAGGCCCGGCTGGAAAGACATGCTCAGAGGCTCATGGAATGTGCTAGAATTGTCACAGCCCTCCCGCACCCCATGCCACGTCCCTGCCTCGTAACGACCCTGTGACACAATGAAAGGCAAAGCTCGTTTTCATTTTGTGGATGAGGAAAACCTCGAAAGGTCAAAGGACTTTGATGCCTGAGGCCACACGGCAGACATGTGAGACAGCTGGGATTGGAAACCCCATCTTCTAACTACAAATGCCGTCTTCTTTCCACCTCACCACACTCACCCGCAGCCCCGTGTTCCTTTTCAGGTTGTAATTTTTTCTTTTCAACCCGTGAGTGGGTGAACGCATGGAAATTCGTGGTAGATGGGTGGTTGTACCTCATTTTATGAGGATGAATGTTTTCCTTCATTGCTAAATAATAATAGGAAACTCCAGATGTTTTCATTAAAAAGTATTTAGTACAAATGCCTGAAGAGGTCTTTATAAATCAGAGTTAAATGAAAGAGATTAAATATCCATAAAGAGGGCATTTGATCAGGTCTCATAGACGGATGAAGTTTGGTTATATTTCCAAAGACGTGCTTCGTAAATGGCAGAGACCTTGACTTGCTCTAGTAAGTCAGCATGCAATGTTCAACCTTTAGCTAAAAGTGTCCCTGGACACTAAAGTTGCCATGTCCTGTACATGAGGCGAGCGTACTGTGCTTGGGCCCTCGTGGGATGGAGAGGGAATGGAGAGACAGAAAACCATTTGTTAATTCTTCTTAGCTTTTTCCTTGCGAAGTAACAAGTGCCAACGGCTCCAGGAGTAGTGATAGGAAACAATGCCTTGGGTATAAACAAACAACGTTCTTTGGGATTGTAAATGGAAATGACTCCCGACTTTACTAGCTGGTGATTGACTTTTCAGCCACCTGGATAAAAGTGATGCGGGGGGCCCCTGGGTGGCTTAGTCGGTCGAGCCTCTGACTTGAGTTCGGGTGATGATCTCTTGGTTCGTGGGTTCGAGACCTGCATCGGGTGGTGTGGAGCCTGCTTGGCATTCTTTCTCTCCCTCTCTCTCTCTCTCTCTTTGCCCCTTCCCCACTTGTGCTCCCTCCCCCTCTCTCAAAATAAATAAACTTAAAAAAATTTTTTTAAAAGTGATTCAGAATGGACTGTCACACTGGATGCGTGGAAAACTCATAGCATTGGCCCTACAGCCAACCAATAACTGTACGGAACAATGTGTGGGTCCTTAGTGTTTCCTGTACACCAGCCTGCGCTAATCTTGTTATGTGGGAGAACCCATTTAAGACTCCAGAACAACGCCATGAGGGAGTTAATATTGTTTTGTCCATTCCATAGAGGGGACGGTCAAGGCTTAGAACTGGCCTTTGATTTCATTTACAGAAGCAACTGGCTTATGATTTTGTCCCCCTCCTCTCCTTCTCCCCCTCCTCTCCCTCCTCCTTCTTTCTCCCCCTCCTTCTCTGCCTCCTTCTTCATCAGTGTCATCGCTGTCATCGTTTGAATTGCCAACTTTTCTCTGTTCCTTTAAAGACCTGTGGCTCTATGGTTCCATATCATTATACTCAGGACTAAAACCTAGAGGGAAAGGTGCTTCTGTTTCGGTGTAGGAGATCAATCTGAGCCTTTTTTCTTGAGGACCTCAGATAGGATAAGGTTTCGGGAACTGAGGCTGGCTGTGAAGAGAGGTTGGCAAAAGGGAGGTAGCTGTGTAGTCTTAGGCGAGGGCGTTGGGACTCCAAGTCCAGGCGGAAACAGCAGGCCGGGAGCAGCCGGTCAGGAAGACTTGGGACGCGCTCAGAAGCCAGTGGTCTGCCTTGGAGGTCAGGCCATCCTGAACCAACAGGTTCAAAGGAGCAAAAAAGAGGCAGAGCAGATAAATTCTATGAAGCGACCAAAAGGGAAGGAAAGAACCATATTCAGAGTTCCCGTAGCTTCACCTGAGGACAAAGAGGGAGCCGGTAAGGGCGCTCCGGCAGCCAAATACGAGGTGTTCAAAGTGAGCTCCTTACTGCGATCCTGCCTGGCTTATGTGACATCCCATCGCTTTTTGTTTTTTGGCCTCTTCATATTCCTCCTAAAAGTATGCTGTGATTTTTTTTTTAAGTTGAAGTAATTCAAACTTCTTTTGAGATAAATGACTTCTGAGAATTTCGATACACCTTACTAGCCACCGAGAGACAGGCTTCAGGTGGACTTAGAGCTATCGTCTGCCTTCAGCGTTTTGTTCTTGGTGACCTTGGCCGAACTTGGGAGATTATCGACATTTGAAGCTGTCTCACCGCTCTGTCTGAGGTGAGTGGAAGCGTTACATACAATACGTGCTCTAACCATCCCCAAACTCGTTGGAGACCCCTGGGGGCACCCATGGAAACCCCCAGAACTCTGGAGAGCAAAGTTTGAGAACTAGTTCTGTGAAGAAAGAACATCGGTTTGTTGGTAGCCTCTGGAACGATATCTGAAAAATTGTCTGTTACCTTGCCCTTGAAAGTTGTAGCAAATTGTCTCACATTTCATATGCCCAAAGGTATAATACGTGCATAATTATGGATGAACTGTCTTTGCATAAATTTTAAGCTATTAAAGCAATTAATGATTAATGACTAGATTAGGGAAGATGCTCAGTTTCTTCTGAAACCGTAAGCCCATCAGTCTTTCCTGAAAACAGTAGATCAAAAAGTCATTCGGGAAGTATCTTGTCGACGGTAGAAGACTCTTAGAAAGCAGGAATTCTAGGGTCTTCTGGGTGGCTCAGTAGGTTAAGCGTCCGACTTCGGTTCAGGTCATGATCTCACAGTTCATGGGTTTGAGCCCCGCGTCGGGCTCTATGCTGACAGCTCAGAACCTGGAGCCTGCTTCGGATTCTGTGTCTGCCTCTCTCTCTGCCCCTCACTCACGCCCTATCAGTCTCTCTCTCAAAAATAAACTAATATTAAAAAAAAGAAAGAAGGAATTCTGGTACCAATGATTTTATTGCCAGTTTGATACATGACATTAACAGAGTCCATTTAAAATGAAAAAAGGAGAGATTAAAAAATATTTACACTTAGGGCGCCTGGGTAGCTCAGTTGGTTAAGCTGACTCTTGGTTTGGGCTCAGGTTGTGATCTCACAATTTGTGAGATTCGAACCCCACATTGGACTCCATGCTGACAGCACAGAGCCTGCTTGGGATTCTCTCTTTCCCTCTCTCTTCTGCCCCTCCCCTACTCACGCTCATGCTCTCTCTCTCTCAGAAAAAACATTTATGCTTAATATCGGGGTGAAAATAAGAGTATCCTAGAGATAACCATTTTCAAACGTCTACATATTAGCCATATTAGCCTTGAATAACAAGGGTTTTAAAAATCTTGAGTGGGATTTGACTGGGCTTACTCGGTGTATCTTCTTGGAGTGTGTAGTTAGTAACTTTTACATAATCTGTATGGGTCTACAGAAGATGGGTCAATATACGAGTTATTTAATTTAGTAACCAATCCGCTTTAAAAAAAATCAAAATGTTCCCAAATGTGCATTTTTGAGATAGATAATCTGCAGGCTGGCCATAAATACAAATGTTAACATACTTCCCTGAATTGTAGCCAAATGGTAGGTCTTTAGGGAAGATTTAGGAAAACTCTCATTGACTCTTAATTATTTAACTGGAAAATGGTGCTGGTTCGCTTTTAAATTTGCCTTCTTTACTCTCCTGTCATCCCCACCACATCAATAGTATGGGTCATATTGTCACACCCAGCGATGTGGCTGCAAAAGAGTGATTTGTCCTCTTTTTAATTTCTACTTTCTTTCCCATATTGCGACCAAGGCAATAACACAGGTATAAGGCGCTATTAATGCTAGCCGATGGCCTTATCACGTATATTGTTGCATACGGCAACATTTGAAAATCTCTAATCGTATCACACACGCAAAAAGTTTTTTTATTCTTACTATATTCAGAAAGACTGGCCAGAGATTGTTTTTCTCCCTGCATAACTTATAAATTCGTGGAGCGTCAGCTCCTTTGTAGCTCTAAAATGAGGGTTAATAACATCTACCTTCTACGGTTATTATGAGGCTAAATGAAATAAGGTAGGTAAAAGTACCATAAACTCCAAGTACCATCAAAATGACTTGTGGAAATGGAAAAGCAGAAGCGCAGGAGACAAATGAGGTTATAGCCACACAAAAAAGCCCCTCCAACTTCTGCTGTCACCGAGATCCCCTTTGATGGCTCAGGCGCGCTTGCCCTAATGAGAACGTGTGTGCGGTTGCCATGGTTTCCAGGTTCGGAAGGCGGCTTTTCTGCCTTCCCCAAGCTCAGAGGAGCAGCCTGGGGAAGTACTACAAATACCTGAAGACTGAAACACAGTTCTAGGCAAAGCACCTGAAGTTTTACAAGCTTCGTACGGTAACCGTGTTCAGTTCTGACACAAATAGAATGCGCCGTGATCTAATTTCTTTTAACGCTTCCCTAAGGAAATACAATAAGTCATCTCACGAGATTTATTAGAAGTTGTCTGTCACCCTTACTGTCTCTTCCTTCCCTTTTGTCTGGCAAAAATGATGCAGCAAAGCAAAAACCTATTATTGACCCAATGCCAAGAATTCTGGCTTTTAATGTTGCAGGTGTGTTCAAGTGACCTTGGGGCTTTTGGGGAGAGGAGGGTACAGAAATGACTGGAAGTAGAAACAGAATGAACCCAGTGTATTATTATAGATGAACTGAATATCAAGGGTTTTGAAAATCCAAATTGTCACTTGGGTGTTTACGGTGATTTTCCAAAAGAGCCAGTGACCGGAAGAGAAGGTTGACCAGTCACCTCTAGCCATTGTTGCCACTTCTGAGCATGTTGCCACTTCCGTATTCTTTCCAGGAGAGCTTTCTCCTGATCTTTGAACCTGGCCAACTTCTACTCATGCTTCAAGACCCAATTCCAATTTCATCTGCAAGGGCCACACGAGCACAGCAAGACCTCTTGCTCCTTGGGATACCTGCCATACCTATCTAAGTCACCCAGGTGACTCTTAGTCATGTGCCACCCAGTAATTGTTATCTTCCTTTTCACTCACACATCTCTTAACTGGTCAATTAGGTACCGGCTCCCTGAGGGCTGGAATAGAACATACTCTTTCAAGAGTATGTGCACAGGAAATAGCTTTGAAATTAAAATGGGTTGAGTTGACAAGAAAGTTTCAAAGGTGGCTGGATAACATTTTCCCAACAGGTAAACGTAACACTCCAATCAGAGTTGTACCATTTGGGATGCCAGAATATGATTTAAATGCCGACTTGATCGTGGGGACAAGGATCTCCTGAAAAGGACAGAGGCTGCTGTTAAGTATCAGAAGGTCAAAGAAGGAGAGGATTAATTTCCTTTGGTTTCAGGAAAGGAACGGAAAAAGCAGCCTGTTTTGCCCTCGTGTTAAAGAACTGCATTTCTAGCTTCTTCGTGCAGATCAACTTCTACCCCGGATTTGGGCGTAAGTTGGACTTAGAGACATCTGAAACAAACTATATTACTATTCCTACTCTGGTTCATAAGCGAGGGAGAATCTAGGGGCTACGCACGAAGCCCAAATCAGTTTTCCATGGAAAAGTGTTGAAGAGCGTTGTTTTTATCAAACAGCTCTAGAAGAACTTGTATGTTGGTGGAAGCCCATCAGAACTGGGAAAGAGCTTACAGTGGAGACGGGCTTGGCTCTGAGAGGGATTGAAATCAGAAACCTCGATTCAAACCCCTGGCTTTTCAGCGCGAAGTTGAGATTACCCCCTCTCCCTCTGGTTCGTTCTCTGGTTCCTTCCTACATTTACTCTGTTTTCTAGAGACTGCCCAGTTCCTATTTTAACCCAGTTTGCTTGCATTTTGGGGTAACTGTGACCATTTGTTCAGTTCTCTAATCTGGGAGCGCCACTTGATTTTTTTAAGTCGGGTCTTTCCCGTGTGATTCGGGAAACTTTTTCTTTAGAAGATCTTTCCTCAATTGTCCCAGAATCTGAGAGTTGGAAGGGATTGGTTTTATAACCAGTCAGGCTTGACTCAGGCAGCTCTCTGTCTAGCAGGGATCCCATGAGTCTCAAGCCTATGGAAAAAAAACCACAGCAATTATATCTAGAATGACAAATCCCCCCAAACCCAGAAAAGTGTCTAGTAGCCACACAACATTCCACGGGCATATAAGAATGAGAATCCTGGAAGAGACTGAAATCCTTCAAGGATTATTTTTTTTCTTAAACATGACTTTTTTTCCTAGCTGGTTCCTAAAATTCGATGTTCTAATTTATTCTGAACATTTTCCAGGGATGAAAAATTCACTACCTCCTCCAGCCTCGTTTTAATCTTGACAGCCCTTGAAATCAGAAAATTATGTGAAGCCTAAACTCGTACTGCAGTCTCTGCCCGATCTCCCTTGCTTTGTCTTCACCGGAGCCTGGAGTATCAATCACCCGTGCATCGAAGGCAACCCATTTGCAGGCAGCGCTGGGGGTTTAAAAATTCTGGCATGGGCCATTTTGTCTGACCTCTTCTCGCCCATGAAGATGACTTCCTGCTAGTGCGTCCTGAGCTGTACTATACGGCCACCTGCTCTGGTGCGTTTGGTCTCTGACTGTTCCCTGAACATTTTGGTCTGGCGTGTTCCTCTCTGCGTTTTCTTCACACTGTGTCCCCACCTGGTACACCCTGCTTCTTTGTCTCACCACTAGGGTGTAAACACCAGGAGTTTATAAGCATTTGGCTCTTATGCTCACAGCTGTATCATTACGTGGTCACAATTATATCATCCACACTGTAAGCCTAGAACAGTGTGGGGCACTCCGCACCTATGGGTTAAGTGACATTTAAAAGCTGATATTCCACTTCTACCTAGACATTAACACCTTTCCCTAGAGAAAGAGAAGAGTGTAGCCCTTCATTCAACACAATTAAACGCGTGTCTCTAACATATCCAATATCGTGCTCCTATATTTGCACTTACAGGTATATTCGATTGTTCTCTCTTTCAAATGGCAGGCTTCCATTTATGTGATGAATGACCCCTCGTATTGTTGGTGAGTGAAAATAGTGGTCTCAACAACACATCAAGGTAATGTTCTCCGAGTCCAGACCCAGGCCACAAAGAGATAATAGACACTTGGCATTTATTGAAGACTTGGCGTATTTATTTAATGAGCACTCATAGAGTACTTACTGTGTGCAGACACCGTTCTAAGGGCTTTATAAATCCTCGCTTCCTTAATTCTTGCATCCTATGCATCAGATACGATGACTATTGCTGTCTTACAAGTAAGAATACCGAGGCACAGAGAGATTAAGTCACTTGCCCCAAATCGCACAGCTAGCAGAGCCAGGATTCGAAGTCCAGCAGTGTGGCCTTCAAGCCTGGGCTTTAACCACTATTCCACACTGGCTTCTTGCTGTCCCGCTTGAATCCAGGTCTCCCCTTCCTACCTCTGCTGGGTGGGACCACCTTCTGTGTTCTGGAATGCTGCCTGTCTCCGTGCAAACACCGGTATTAAGATTCAAAAACTCCTCAAGTTGCCTTCTTTCTTTCTCAACTTGCATTCGGCAGTTTCGGGACCGGCTTTCGCCTACTTATTTACGAAGAGGTCGCTCTCCCCTGCTGGGCAACTGTGAGGCAGCAGATATGGCTTATTCCCTTCCCCCTTCCCTCCCTCCCTCCATGTTCCAGACATTGTAGGCATTTAATGGGTATTTATTAAATAACTACCTGTGTTTAAAGCATTGTTCCTGTTCTTTTTAAAAGCAAGAGTTAAAAACACTGAAGTTCACCTGTCACTTCTGGGAGAGAGCCTAGAGAAAGTCAGTAAACGATCCAGTCCGGCTGTGGCCATAGGCCCGGGTAGGCACCCAGACAGTCCTCAGACCTGGAGACTAAGCCGGGTTTAACACATGAGGGAGGTCATTGTTCAGTGGCCCAGTGGCCGACGGATAAAAGGTTGCATTTCAGGAGAAGGAGAGAATATAACATAAGAGGAGAGTTTCCTCTGTGGTGGCTTTAATAACATGGCAAACCTTCATGGCATTTTTTGATAATTCGTATTTGGGAATGTCTGCGGTGGGTTAAAGATGGCTCCAAATCCTTGCCTACTCTCTTTCAGCGGCGGGGCCTCCTTTCCCTCCTCTTGAGTCTGGCCTGGACTTTAGTGGCCTGCCTGACTGACTGGTCAATTGCAGGGGAGGGGAGGCCACATGACTTCCCTGCCTCGGTCAGCAGGAGCCTTTTGGCTTCCGCGTTGGCCTCTGGGAACACTGGCTCTTGGAGCCCAGCCACCATGCTGTGAGGAAGCCTAAGCAGCCCGTGGAGAGGCCAACACTGAGAGGAGCCAAGGTCCACGGCCAGTGCCGACCTGCCAGTCATGTGAATAAGTCATCCCAGAGCGACCCCTGCAGCCCCAGGGGAGACATCCCACCGACCCCCGTGGGGCCGGGACTTCCCAAACTCCTGACTGAAAAGCACTGTGAGCGGAATGAAATAGTTGTTTAAGCCGCAAGCTTAAAACGCAACCAAGGAAAATGGCAACAGTGTTATAAGGATCGCAGTGAGAAACAGCTAGGAACACAGCCCATCGAAGAGCTTTTCACTCCATGTGTTATTTCCCCCAAGCACACCCACCAGCACGACACATTTCACTTGCCCTGGCCACTCAGGTCAGGCGGAAAGAACCGGTTCATTATATAGGTCATAGTTCAAATCTGTGTCAAAGGAAGGCAAAAACCAAAAAAACCCAAAAACAAAACAAAACCCCCCCCAAAACCCCCACAAAAAACCAATACCACCCATGACTCTTTTCCTAGATTCAGACGGGGAGGAGATTAAATTGTGACAGTCTGCGCTTAAAAAATCCAACACCCAGTCCCGCGATTGCTCTAAGCCCAGATCTATGACATTAAGAGAACTCCGGGCCTTTAAATCAATTATTTCAGAGGAAGGTTATGCAGTCGCTGTAGTGTGACCCCATGATCTAAGAGGCAGGACCAGATTTCCTTTCCACTTCCAACCCTCAAAGCCTGTGATTCAGAGTTGATTCATTTGTCTTCGTAAGCTCCTCTTTTAAAATGCAGATATACGGGGAGAGTTAATACGGTAACAGTTACTATAGCTCTCGGTCACTCACACGTTAGACCGAGGGAGCGAAATTCTCGTTCACTAGGTGAGCATAGAGGGAAAGGGGGCGGCTTCTCCTGAGGAGCAGCAAGAGGACACAGGGAGGCAGACGAGAAAGTTTGGGAGACAGCAAGGTGTACAAAAAGCGACGTGGAAAGAGTCCGAGAGCTTCTCCTACCTTGCTGGCTTGACCGATCAAAGCTTCCAGAACTTGTAAGAACCTTTGATAGATGTAGGCTCAGAAAGGGTTAAACGGGACTGGTTATTTCCTCCAATTATTACCTCTGTAGGGTCTCATCACATTCTTCCTCCTCCTAATTTCACCTCTTCTCTGGCCCCTTTCGAGTGGGAAGATCCTGCGAATGCTCTTTGAAATTGGATTTTCTTGACCTCTTGGTGACTGTTATTATCGGCCAAACAGAACATTCCTGTCTTTGCTCTCCCCACGTGGCCACAAATGCTCCTGGCCTTATAGCTTGTCCGCTCATTATCAGGATATTCACAGAATTGTCGGAAACCCTAAAAGAGGTAGTTAAACAGTTTTTTTCCTCGGGGCTTGCACGAGATGTCTTCCGCCTGACTAGGGAACCTCCATCACCTCCCAAGTCCTTCGGGACACAGAAGGAAAAGTACCTAGTTATTTTTACATCGCGGTTCAGAAGATACATGTTCATAAATTTATTTTTATGCTTTACTTATATATTTATATAAACGATTTATTCATTTATATTTATTTTATTTTATAATATTTATTCATTTATTTTTGTTATATATTATTATATTTTTATTTATTACATTTATATTTATTTATTATTTATATAAATTCACATGATTCTTTTTTTCCTTTTTTAAATGTTTATTTTTGAGAGAGAGAGAGAGTGCAAGTGGGGAAGGGGCAGGGAGAGAGGGAGACACAGAATGTGAAGCAGGTTCCAGGCTCTGAGCTGTCAGCACAGAGCCTAGTGCGGGACTGGAACTCACAAACCACGAGATCATGACCTGAGCTGAAGTTGGACGCTTAACCGACAGAACTACCCAGGCGCCCCTAAATTTACATGCTTCTAATTATTTCCTCATTGATTGTTTCACTTCCCTTTATGGCTAATAGTCACAAGGCAAAGACTATTCTGAAGAAAAAGGGGGTGTTTCCCCTGGCGGTACCTCACCCCATATGCTTCTCGAAGGTCCTTCTATAAATGGGAGCCTGTTATATCGGTGTTCATCTCTTAGAAGGAAGGGAGAGGGGACACCTAAAATTTGAGGCTGCACTTTTATCAGCATCTTTTCCTTCTTTTTATTTTTGTCCAACCTTACATGCTCTGGTGGAGACTGCAATATTTGAGCTCTCTTTGGGGCACACAGTTAGACCACAATTTCCCATCCTGTGGTGTCCACGTGAGGTCGTGGGAGTGATTCTCGCGGCGGTAGATCAGAGGCAGGAACAAATATACAGCCCGGTGTGGTTGGGATGTTTTCACACCAGAGAGCAGAGGTGAGCTACTCTTTTTAGGGCAGGTAGAATTCTAAGAGGTAGAGAAGATTGGAGAAATCATGGAAAAGGTCAAAAAATGACCCACTAACATTAAAATAATTCAGATAGGCGTAAGAACAGTTCAAGTCTAGTTGTACGTCATTCTTCCAGAGCGAGGCCCAAGACCAGTCAACTCATTGGCAAGATTATACTTCCCTTGGCCTCTTGGTGTGTCATGCTTTTAAGTAAGATTTTGGGACAATTCTCTTGATTTTTCTCTCTAAGATACACAAATACTCATTGATAGTATTGCCCATACCCTACATGTCATCATCATTCCCATGGATCGGCAGAGTTTTATCTGGTTTTTGCCCCTCTTTGTCCATCTACGAGTACTTTAAATTTGCTGTCTCGGTCCCATTTGGAACAAAGAACTTAAGGGTAAAAGATATGGCTGTCTATAACCAAGAGAGAGCTGTTGGTTCATTAGGGGAGAAGGGGCGATGGGTTCATTGGTAGTTTTCAGATGAAGACTATATAGGAATGCCAATAAAACAAGACCAAGTTCATTGTTGTCCGGGAAGAAACCTAGACAAAGAGACAGCTGGAAAGAGGGACAGTCATCAGGAAGGGAGTGGGGGGAGGAGGAAGTTGCTGGGACTCCAATACGAACTCGGGAGGGATCATCCCTGAGAGCCTCTTTCTCTGTTTATTTTTAACTGGACCCATCCTTTTTTTATGCCCAGTGTCCCAGCCCCCACCCGTCCCCTTGCCCAAAGACACTGAAATGCTCCACGTTTGGTTCTGGAGGTTACATTTCTATATTTGACACAAGAGAAATGGAATATTTACATACAAATGTAGTTATGAAATTCTTTCACATTTTCTTTTTTTTTTTATTTTTAATGTTTATTTATTTTTGAGACAGACAGAGCATGAGTGGGGGAGGGGCAGAGAGAGAGGGAGACACAGAATCGAAGCAGGCTCCAGGCTCTGAGCTGTCAGCACAGAGCCCGTCGTGGGGCTTGAACTCACGGACTGAAAGATCATGACCTGAGCCGAAGTCGGACATTCAACCGACTGAGCCACCCAGGCGCCCCTTTTTTACATTTTCTATTTCATTCTTCAGCGTACTTGGAAACGCCTACGGTCCGTTCCAGATGTGTGCAGTCAGGACTTCCTCTGTCTCCTACTGTGGTTCCCACCATCCGCCTGGCCAATGGCGAAGTCCGACTTGCTCCGAGGGTTACTTCCGGTAAGACTTTTTCCTTCCTCTGTGACACCCATTGCCCTACACCTGCACCTATAGATGCGGCACCATCTTTACCCATTTCTCTTCTCAATAGACTCTGATCCTGACCCTCTTTGATGGAAGGGAGATTTTATTTTTATTTTATTTATTTTTTTTTATGACTATCATCTCCCTGGCGGATGGGACCATGTCTGGCACATGCTAGATCTCCGACAACCGCTTGCTGCCTGAGTGGCCGGTGACGGCATGAACTGACAAACAAACGGCATTCCCTTCAAGGCAAGGCTTGTGTTACACCTCCTGTGTCCCTGGCAGTCCGCAGGTTCCTTGAACAGAGTTTAAACTCGGTGGGTATTCTTAACGACGATCTTTGGAATTAGTGCTTAGGGAACGAGTTGTGTCTTCTTTCCTTATTTCTTTATTTGTCATGTCCAACTTCCTCCCCAAAAGGATTTAAAGTAGCTGAATGTTAGGATTAAACTTTTTCCCTCAAATATCTGACAGCTTGCAGGACGGCTCTTCTGGACTCTGAAGAGCCAGCTGGTTTGACTGCCGCTTTTAGGAGCGAGCCGGAAGCCATGGCCCTTCAGCGAGGCATTCTTGGGTGTGGCGTTTGCATGCCTTAGCCCACACACATTCCCCCAGCTGAGTGGGACAAGCCATCTACAGGGGAGGGAATACACAGTTAAATGATGACTTCTCATATCCTGTCACAACTACATGCTTAGCAGGACACTCAATAAAAAAGAATAAACGGGTCCTAAAAGTCACTCATCAGTTTTAGAGCCATTTCTGGCAGCATTTGAACTTTTTTTTAATAATTTTTTTAATGTTTTTATTTATTTTTGAGAGACATAGAGATAGACTGCGTGCAGGGGAAGGGCAGAGAGAGAGGGAGACCCAGAATCCAAAGCAGGCTCCAGGCTCTGAGCCATCAGCACAGAGCCCGATGCAGGGCTCGAACTCACAGACCGTGAGATCATGACCTGAGCTGAAGTCGGTCGCTTAACCAACTGAGCCACCCAGGCGCCCCTGAACTTTTTTTTAAAAAAAGATTTCATGCCCCTTAAAAGCAGAGGCTATGCTTTTAAGCTCCGTGTTCAGCGAACGCCTGTAATCACTTTCAAATTTACGGGATTATAAGGCCAGGTCTTTGCATGCCCTAGAAGTTGGAGTCCAACTTAAATCAGAATGGTTTGCTGCTTTAAATCACAAGAGCTCTGACTAATAAACTCACAACTGCCTCTTTTTACATGGGCTAAAATGTTCCTTTTCTCATTGACGCCCTTCCCCCACCCTCATGTTCCTCCTCACATCGACACCGTCATCGAGGTATCAAACAGCGGCTGTGGAAACTTCATTAGAGTTGCTATATTTTACTTTCAATAGCACCCACCCAGGGCCTCCAGGGAGCACCAGCCGAGGTGTTTTCCCTGGCCGATGGCCAGCCTCTGCGGAGCCACCGCTCCCTAGGGGACATTCCCACCTCCGTGCATTTGCTGCGTGAAAAGTAGCTCTTTGCATTAAGTTCCCTTCATGGCAGAAAAGGCATCCATCTTGCTTTGTGCTTTAAACT
This sequence comes from Paguma larvata, assembly GCA_030068075.1. Taxonomy (NCBI): domain Eukaryota; kingdom Metazoa; phylum Chordata; class Mammalia; order Carnivora; family Viverridae; genus Paguma; species Paguma larvata. Next base: position 15,604,593 of record CM057829.1, read on the forward strand.
GTCTGCCTCGTGTGCTTGAGTCCCATCTGCACAATGGCCTATCGAGGCAAACAGGGGGGCTCTGTGGTGTTTTGGGCTGTATAGAAACTGATGTTTTCATTTTCTCTCCTGATAGAGTGGGTCCAGGGAGCCCTGTGAAACACTGTTAGTGGGCTCATTGGAGATGTGTCAGCCTCCCCACTCCCTCTCCTGTTTTGAGCCATCATGTCTCCTCGCCCACCCAGAGTTCTCCCAAACATCTCTTGTTCCCTCCAAAAGAAAAAGATGTTGAAGTCCTAACCCCTAGGACCTCAGAGTATGACCTTATTTGGATACGGGGTCTTTAGAGAGGTAATCCAGTTAAAGTGAGGTCAAAGGGGTGGGTCATAACCCAATAGGTGGGTCATAACCCATGTGCTTACTCGAAGCGGATATTCGGACCCAGACCCGGACAGGCAAAGAGGGAAGCCGATGTGAAAACAGGCGGGTAGAAGACCAGCATGTGACTAGAGTCGTGCGTCTACAAGCCCAGGAAGGCCAAGGGCCGCCAGCAAATGCTAGAAGCCAGTAGAGACAAGGAAGGGTGCTCCCTTGGAGATGTCAGAGGGATCACGGCCCTGCCGACGCCTTGAATTGGGACTCCCAGCCTCAGAACTGTGAGAGGGTAAGTTTATGTTGTCTTAAGCCCTCTGGTGTGCGGTACCTTGTTATAGCAACTCATCGAAACCAATACTTCTCTCTTCCCCTCACTCGGAGCCCCCAGAGTCCCCACAGTTATGCCCCGCTGTGGCCCCATAAGGGACAATCTTTCCCTCTTTGCCCGTCAGGCTCAACACGTGCCAGTCTTCCTTCCTTCCTTCCTTCCTTCCTTCCTTCCTTCCTTCCTTCCTTCCTTCCTTCCTTCCTTCCTTTCTTCCTTCCTTCCTTCCTTCCTTCCTTCCTTCCTTCCTTCTTTCCTTCCTTCCTTCCTTTCTTTCTTTTTCTTTCTTTCTTTCTTTCTTTCTTTTTCTTCCTTCCTTCCTTCCTTTCTTTCTTTCTTCCTTTCTTTTTAATACTTATTTATTTATTTTGAGAGAGAGAATGTGACTGGGGGAGGGACAGAGAGAGACAGAGACAGAGACAGAGAATTCCAAGCAGGCTCTGTAGTCCTGAGGCAGGGCTCAATCCCATAACCGGGAGATCATGACGTGAACTGAGACCAAGAGTCAGACCCCTGACCTACTGAGCCACCCAGGTGCTCCAAAGCTTGCCAGTCTTAAGTCCCACTTGCCCATGGCCTTGTCCTCTTTGGGACAGTGACATAATAATGAAGCAACGACCTCTAACATATGCACAGGAAAGTGTGAGTGGAGGTTCCTGACACATTAACGCTACCTTTCCCAGGTCGTATGTAGCAATTACCAGAGATTTCTTAGGAAGAACAGCGTACACTGATTTTTTCTCAAACCGAAGTCTGAGGTTTCTCTGAGCATTTTGTAATCTTGTGTTTTTATCTTCAAATCCAAAAAATATTTGATTAATTTTCTAGCTATAAAATCAAAACTTGTTTTGCTGTAGTGGTTATAAAGGAATGTAATTTTTATAGAAGACGTTATTTTTATTTGTTATTTTTACTTCTTCCAGCTTTACTGAGGCATCATTGATGAATAAAAGTTGCATTTATTCACGGTGCATGACGTGATGTTTTGACGTATACGTACCTTCGGGAGCGATTGCCACCCTCAAGCCAGTGGCCATAACCATCCCCTCACATAGTTACCTTTTTAAAAAAGATGTTTTTTTTACATGTACTTATTTTTGAGAGAAAGAGCACAAGTAGGGGAGGGGCAGAGAGAGAGGGAGACACAGAATCCAAAGCAGGCTTCAGGCGCCGAGCTGTGAGCGCAGAGCCCAACACGGGGCTCGAACTCACAAACTGCGAGGTCATGACCTGAGCCAAAGTTGGACACTTAAACACCTGAGCCACACAGGCGCCCTATAGTTAACTTTTTTTTTTTTAAATTAGGTTTTGATGAAAAAGAATGAAATCTGATCATGTACAACAACATGGATGGGGCTAGAGGGTATGATGCTAAATGAAATAAGTCTGTCAGCGAAAGATAAATATACGATTTCACTCATATGTGGAGCTTGAGGTACTCAACAGATGAACATAGGGGAAGGGAAGGAAAAATAAGATACAAACAGAGAGGGAGGCAAACCATAAGAGACTCTTAAATACAGAGAACAAAATGAGAGTCGCTGGAGGGGAGGTGGGTGGGTGGGGGGATGGGCTAAATGGGTGATGGGCATTGAGGAGGGCGTTTGTTGGGATGAGCACTGGGTATCATAAGATGAATCACTGGGTTCTACTCTGAAGCCACAGACTACACTGGATGGTAACTAACTTGAATCTAAATTAAAAAAAAAAAATCAATTTTTCTCAAACCGGAGTTTGTGAGACACTTTTGGTTTTCCTTTAAAAAGGGGCTATTTATTTCTCCAAATTGAGAAACACTGCAGTCCACGAGAGATCCAGTCACAGGGGAAGCTGAGCTGACAGGGTTCCCTCTCACCACTTGCCCGCTCTGACACCGAGCCGGAGCTCGCTTGATGCCGAGCCAAGTTTTCGAGCTCATTATTAGCTCTTATGTGGACATATGCCTTCGCTTGAGGTTTTCAGAACCGAAAAAATACGGTTCACCTGTCTCTCTGCCCACTTCCTCTGCCTTTCTAAATGACACTCTCTTTTCCCTTACCACCCCTCATGGAGCAAATAGGCCACGAGCTACTTTTCAAATCAATTATTCAGGGTCTTGGAGGCTGCAAGATGGGGTAGAAGCTCCCTGGGGTGTTTCCAAGTAAACCTCCCATTATAAATGAAGAGCTCTTTATAAATAGGCCGGAGGAGTGGGGAGCACGTTCGTGGATGGGCCGTATCCCAGCCCCTGCTTCACCTTCAGGCAAAATACTTCCCCAGCAGAAGACTTGAGTTCACCCGCTGGGAAAGCTCTTGGGAGTCCTTGGCGGGAAGTCCCCTGCCTCTGAATCTGGTGGAAACGTTCCCCGAGGCACACCGCGTGTGTGGATGTGTTGGGCAAGAACCCCCTTCTCTGGGCCTCGTTTCCTCCCTCTGAGCATCACAGGCCACGAATGAAGAGGCGCAGCCTCTGTTAGCAGGGAGGGAAGAGTACGGGTAGGCTGGGTGGCCTTGGGCTCACGGGAAGCCCTCTGAAGGCCCCCTTCCCGTGGCCCGTCCAGGGCAGAGAGCTGCAGGAGGGGCCTGGAGCCAGGTTTGCGTGAGCAGGCGACCGTCTGACAGGGTGCGGATGCGTGGCCCCAGATGTTTGTGGAATAAAATGATAAACAGCATACGGCTTATAATGAGATTCCTTATGATTCTACGTTTTCAAAGAAGGCCAGGCAGTTGGTAGGCATTAGGTCTTCAGAGGGCTTTGTAGGAGCCATAGGTCAGTTTCGCTTTCTCTTCTCACCATAGAAAAACAGTGGTGTGTGCAGGCCACCTTGGAAAGGGTCTCCTTCTGGACCTCTTAGGCCTCAGCTGAGGAATGATAATAAATTACGTCATCTTTTGCCACCTGTCTTACACACACACACACACACACACACACAATCTCCATAGATGGTGTTTCATTAAAACATAATATTTACACATATTCTCATACACTTCTTCTGATGCGATTTTTTTCATCACGTGTATTAGGTTTTGATTAAACACTAATCAGGGGACATAGAGTTTCGGTTAGGCAAGATGAGTAAGTTGCAAAGATCTGCTGTACAGCAGGGTACCTATGGTCAATAACACGGTATTAGAGGGGCGCGTCGGGGGCTCAGTCAGTTGAGTGTCTGTCTTATGCTCAAGTCATGATCTCGTGGTTCATGGGTTCAATCCCTGTGTCGGGCTCTGTGCTGACAGCTCAGAGCCTGGAGCCTGCTTTGGGTTCTGTCTGTCTCTTTCTCTTCCCTGCTCGTGCTCTGTCTCTCAAAAATAAATAAACGTTAAAAAAAAGTGCTGTATTATACCCTCGAAAAGTTGTTAAGAAGGTAGATCTCATGTTAAGTTTCTTACTATAATGACATGACATAACATACAGCAAACATAATACGACATCGCTTAACAGAAAACTTAACAACAGAATGTAACATAATGGAATTATTCAATGTATATTCAATGAAAAGTTAGCTTTCTCCTTTCCCAATTTTTCAGGCTTTCTCTTCAAAAGCAATCAATATATCCTTCCTGATATGTTTTTATGCATCGACAGATATACATTTGTATCGGTGAACACATATATGTAGTTTTTATATACATGGGAGAATAGCATGCCCAGTATTTAGGATCTTACTTTATTCACTTAACAACACATCTAAGAGCTCTTTTCATGCACACACAGAATGATCTAACTCCTTTTTAAAATGTTTATACTATGGCTCCTGCCGTGACCATCTCGTACAAACATCTCTTATCAGGTGTAGGGATGTGTTTGCCAGGTATATTTCTAGCAGTGAAAGTGTTGCATCAAAGGTTTTTTTATTTTGATAGATATTGACAAATCTCCCTCTAAGGAGTGTGTGTCAATTTATATTCCCTGTCTCTCTGCTCTCTTACCCGTGCTGTACGTTTTCAACTTTCTGATCTTTGCAAAATATATAACTAAACCAATGTCTCTCAAGAGATTTTCTTGCTTCTAGTCTTGCTCACTTCAATTCACTATTCGCCTTGAGGCTAGAGTGGTGTCTCTCAAGTGTAAGTCCAATCTTGTAACTCAGCGGTATGGAACTCTTCCTTGACTCCTCATTGTCCTTGAGATAAAATTTTGTTTTCTTAACCGGTTCACAAAGTCCTGAGTGTTTGGGCCCCCGCCCAGGTCTCCACTATCATCCCTCACCTCTTCCCACACTGCACTTCATGTTTCGGCCACGCTAGAACGCAATGGCTTCCTCAGACAGATCCTGCTCTCCCTCACCTCATCCAAACTTCTTCTCCATGCTCCTCCCTCCTGAGGACACTCTTCCCTTCCTGTCTCCTGCCCTGGCTCACTCCTACTCATCATTCTAGCTTAGATGTGGCACCCACAGTGTTTATAATGGAGAATCCCTTAGCTGCCTTCAGAGTGCCCTGAACTTCGCCTTTTAAATTATGTCACATTTGGTACACACAAAATAATATATGCAATTTTTATGTAAGTTATGAAGCACAATCATAAAAACAAACATATATGCATCTACCAACTCACCTTAAGAACCAGATGGCTGCTAACATTATAATGTGTGCTGCTTTCCTGTCCAACACTGCTCTTACCACACTGCATCATAACGGGCTCTACTCTTGTCTGTAGTACCCACTGTAGTGTCAGTCCTGGGTCACAGTTCTCTGTTTGACTTGTGCAAAGTGATATCCTAGGACCAAGTGTAGGAGCCGATAAATTGCAGTCACTTGACAACATTTAAAAAATGAATTTTATTAATATCTAAAGAACCCGTGTTATTTATATACAATGGAATTTTATTCAGCCATAAATAATGAGGAAATCCTTCCATTTGTGAGACTGTGGATGAATCTTGAAGACATGCCAAGTGAAATAAATTAGAGAAAGACAAGATCTCATTTATATATAAAATCCAAAAAAAAAAAAATCCTCTCAAAAGCCCACACACACACACACACACACACACAAAACCCATAAAACCAAACTTATAGAAAAAGAAATCAGACTTGTGTTTAGCAGAAGAGGTGGTGGGAGGAGAATTGGAGAAAGGTGGTCAAAAGTTACAAACTTCCAGTTAGAAGATAAAGAAATACTAGGGATCTAATGACTAGTTAACACTACTGTCTGATATGTAGGGAAGTTGTTAAGAGAATAAATCTTAAGAATTCCCGTGACAAGGAAAATAATTTTCTTATATCCATGTGAGATGATGGATGTTAGCTAAACCTGCCTTGTAACTCCTTCACGACATACGTAAAGCAAACGATCATGCTGTACGTGCCTTAAACTGGTACAGTGATGTAAGTCAACCATTTCTCAACAAAACCGGAAAAAGAATATCCATAAAGGGGAATATTAAAAGAAAAGAAAGAAAAAGAACCAGGCTCCTAGAGAACTGGCCAGTTATAGAAACCTACTGTTAGTTCACTCTGTACTTTGGGTCATTTTTTCCAAGGTTGGGGATCAGTTCATACAGCTTTCGCCTGCTTCTCTGGCTCCTTTTGTGAACCAGCCTGCGAGGACATATTTCTTTCCTTTCTTTTTTTTTGTTTTGTTTTTGTTTTCTGGTTACTATTGTTCATTTAAATCTTCAAACCACGTATCACCAAGGTAAAACAGTCCCCGACTTACTAGTGATCTACCTTAACGTTGCAATTCCAGCGTGAACGAGCTCACTCTTCCACGGTAATGAGCAGAATCAGTGACTGTCCGAAGCTAAAAATGTCACTCTTGATGCTGAATTTACACATTAAATGCTACCAAGTGCGGGAATTAAATAAGGAAACATATCACTCACGAAATTTAGATCAAGATAATAATAGCAACTCAATTGAACGAGGGCCGGCCTTGTGTCCCGCACACTGTAGATTTCCTTGCTGTTCTTCACCTTAATCCTGCGAAGGTAGGAAGGCTTGTCTTTTCATTTGCAGATGAAGACGTGGAGTTTCAACAGATAGCATTCAAAGATGCTAAGCATGGACCTGACAGAGCTGGAATTTGGATCGAAGTCTTTGATATCCCGGATTCAACACCCACCTCTTTCCCCCATAGGACATCGCATCTCAGACAGCAGCGTAACTAAAATAACACCAAGCCATTTTAAAATACTTTCTTTATTCTTTAAACATACCCTGGTCTATCATTTTATTTTTATTTTTATTTTTTTACAAAATGTTTATTCATTTTTGAGAGAGCAGAGAGAGAGTGGTGGGGGGAGGGACACAGAGAGAGGGAGATGCAGAATCCAAAGCAGGCCCCAGGCTCTGAGCTGTCAGCACAGAGCCCGATGCAGGGCTCGAACTCATGAACTGCGAGATCATGACCTGAGCTGAAGTCAGAGGCTTAACCGACTGAGCTACACAGGTGTTCATAGTCTATCATTTTTAAAAAATTATTTTCTTTGTTTTTGAATGATTATCTTCACTGCTTTTTAGAAGGTACTGAATATTTACTAAAAGGAACAGAATAAAGGAGAGAAAAATCACTTTGCTTTTGACGATTCTTGGTACTGAGTGGCCATTCATTGCTTCTTTCACCCAAAAGGTAAATGAGTGCCTCCTGTTTGCCAGGCACACATCCTATGTGCCAGACAAAATAAATCTCTGCTCTCATGAATTACATTCCAACAAGGGGACACTGACAAACATGTGTAGTAGTAGGTGCTAGATGGAAAAGCAAAGCAAGAGAAGGCAATAAGAAAGGGCAGGTCTAGATGTTTCCTTAAAAGAGGAGCTCTCATGAGCTGTCCTCGATAAGATGAAAGTTGAGTAGTGCCTTCAGGGAAGGGAAGGAGAGAACCAGTAAAGATACTGGGGGTGGAAGGTGGAGAGAGAGGGGTTTCCCAGGCAAGGTGTGCTTGGCTCCATGCGCAATTTCTGCCTAATTTGTAGACTATCCCAAACTAGAATGCTGCTGTTGACATAGAATAATAGATTCCCTAATATTTTATGGAGCTTATGGGTTGACCATATTTCCTTAAGTCCTCAAAGCAATTACAGTACTTTCTCTTCACTTCAAGGCTTCCAGTGGCTCTTGGCGCTTGAACAAAAATGAAGCTTCCCTCTTGCCTATTTCCTGTTGACCTTGAATGAGGAGAGGATTGCTCAACCGCCAGCTTTATGCTTAGCGAGGCCTGGCCGAGGTGGAGGGTGGGAGGTTTAAGGAGATGGCACCCATCTAAACACTTACTGGCACGAAGTATTGCTATTTTGGTTATTGTTATGGGCTTGGGAGTCAGGGGTACTCGGCACAGTTGTATTTTTGTATTTTTCAGGCAGAAAGATGTAATTCTCATATGGATTAGGAGTAAAGCCATCCATCGCTTCTCGGCCTTTTGGGTAAGGTCAAGTGTAGGAGTAAAGCCATTCAAAGCTTTTTTGTATTTCTATCCCTTCAAGCCAGCTGGGGTATACCAGACCAATACCACATGGGATGGTCTAAGCAAAATGAAAAACTCCAAGGGGTTTTTCTCTGTGGGGGTAGCCCATCAAAGACAGAAGGTCATCCAGGGCCAGGTTTCAAGTATTCTGGAAGAGGCACCAGAGAAAGAAACAGAGGGTTTCCACCCAGGGTGGGTGGCAGGGAAGCCACTTAGTAGGAAACAAATCAAGCATATCTAACACAAAACTGCACAATAAAAAGAACGGAGAACCAACAGTGCCAAGAAGAAGGCAAGTTAAGTGTGTACACCAGGAAACTGGCAAGCCGAATGGGATGGGAACCAGTTGATTAAGGATTATTCACGAAAAGAAGCTTGACTTAAAATGTAGCAAGTCTCTAGCTTCAGACTCTAGTCCCAGGACTACAGAGCTCTGGATAAGGTGGGCGGAAACCACCTCCCAGCCATGTTCACGGCATGTCTGCAAAAATAGAATTGGGACAACAAGGAAAATCTGGAGAGGAACAAGCTGCGGTTTCTATTCTGTCAGCTCGTGTGCGTTGCTCCAATTTAGCCTTGCTAAACAAGTGCCGACCTGTAGAAAGATGAGTGGTGTTTTCTACTCAATTAATCATTAAGGTGCTCTCCCGAAGGAGCCATCTGTCAATAAGACGCGTTGGAGATGATGGTAGGAGACGACGGACCGTTAAACAGTGGAATGATTTGAACTTTCAGCTCACTTTCAAGGTCTCGGAGGAGAACAAGTAAAACAGAATACTTCTGAAGACACTTGGAGCCCCACATGGTTGCATTTCACTCTCTCCCTCCCTCCCTCTCTCTCCCTCCTCCCTTTCTCTCTCCCACCCTGCCTCTCCTTTTTGTCTTTCTTCATCTCTCTCTTTCTCTCTCTCTCTCTCTTCCTTCCTCTGCAACTAGCAACATTTATGAGAAACTAGTGAAAAAATTTTGCATGGTTACGGATTCTGCAATCACGTTTCCCTTGGGTTATTATTCGGATAGACCCAGTGAGAGAATCCTATTGATGATAATGACCATGATAATAAAAGTAATTGCCAACATTTGCATGGATCATTATGATTCATACAGTCCTTTCATTTATGCGGTCATATTTAATCTCCAGAAGGACATTTAGGTATTATGTATCCCTGTTTTAGGCACGAGAAAGTTGGCTCGGGTCATGCCGCCAGATTTTGGCAGAGGTCAGAAGAGCAGAACTGTTGCATCTGTGTGGGACCATAGCCTCTATCTCCTGCGTTCCTCTCTGCCCTGGCCAAGGAAGAGCTCCCAACACTGGCTTTGATCTTCACTCTCTCTCTCCATAGGACCTCCAAGTGTCCCATGGAGCCACTTACAGTTCCCACATGACTTCTTTATGATCCCAGGGGGTGGGAGGCAAAGACATTGCTTACCTAGTTTTAGGTGGAGCTGAACACCCCCAGCACCCCGCTGCCAGCCACAACAGACAATACTAAAAAAGAGACCCATCAGTTTCTGAGGTTGGCTTCCTAGAAGTTGGAACCCTCGTTCCCAATGTGGTCAGGTCCTGTGGGTGTCGGTTCCGTGTCCTGTACTTCCTTCAGCACCCCCAGCCTCTTCCTTTTGCCAGAACACAAACCCTTTGAATCAGAGATTCTCCAAGTACTCAGGAGAATATTCTGGAGGATATTATGAGGTGCTGGGATGGTGGAGAGGGTGATGCAAGGATTCCGTGATGAAATGAGCCGGGGAGATGCTTGTGAAGATTTATGTGCACAGTAGTATATTCAAATTTCTGAGAAATCCCCAGTAAATAACTATTTAATTTTGTTTATTTCTGTGGCTCTGACCTCTTTCTTTCCTATAACCACTATTAATATCTAATGGAACATCTCTTTACCCATTCCTAAATTGTATCATTATGGAACATTCTAAAATATGCCAGAGCACAGGATGTTTTGGAAATGCATAGCTCCCTGTCCACTTGGGATACGGCAGAGCCTATAGCTGTTGAAAATTTTGAGGTATTTTGTCTTTAGGAGTCAAAGCGCACTATATGCGTAAAAGAATGAAACTATGAGCAATGAAACAACCATGTTCATTTGACAATGGCATAGATCCGTCGTTCTCAAATTTCCTTACAATTGAAATCACCAAAGAAGCTTTAAAAATTGTGATACATCCAGGCCCATTAAATCAGAAACTGGATATGTGACCCGGGCTTTAGTATTTTTTTAAGTTTATTTATTTATTTTGAGAGAGAGAGAGAGATGGAGGAGCAGAGAGAGAGGGAGGGAGAGAGAATCTCAAGCATGCACTGCACTGTCAACACAGAGCCCAACGTGGGGCTCAATCCCACAAACCGCGATATCATGACCTGAGCCGGAATCAAGAGTCAGATGCTTAACCAACCAAGCCACCCAGGCGCCTCCCGGGCTGTAGTAATTTTAAAAGTTCTCCAGATGATTTCAATGTGCAGCAGAGTTGAGAACCAAGGGTACAGACAGTTACCCTAAAGCAAAGGACATATATCATACTAATAGTTTCTGGGGGCTTCCCTGGGCCAGTTGAAAGCAGCTCATGGCTTTACAAACCATCCCATCATGTGGGAATTTAGCTCAAGGTGGACAAAGACAGGTTATAGTGAAAGACGCTGAAAGAGCGGGCATGTAAAATGGGTTTGGGGTTATGTCCAACACAACTGGCTTACGAACCAACTACTCAGAGTGCTGAGTACTTCATGGGGAACAGCACCCTTCAAAAATGACTTGTAAAACACACAGATCATGGGTACATACTAACAGGGGTTGTGAACTAAAACTCAGGTTATTTCGATCACCCAGAGAACCATGAGGAAAGAGGAGACACTTAAGGTGGGGCGTACTCAGGAAACGCATGGAGCTTGGAACTCTCAAGGAAGGGTAGACCTTAGGGAGGCCGTACAGTGAGTTCTGAGAAATCAGGAACAAAAATAATGACACTTCCTACACGCCAGGCTCTATTCTAAGTGTTCTATCTGTTACTTCATTTCATCCTCAGTTTTGAGGGCGGTACAATTATCATCCTCATTTTCCTGATGAGGACACGGTAGAGATAAAATGAGCTGAAGTACGCAAAGTGCTTGGCACTGGAGCTGGCCCATGACCAACACCCAATCGTGTTAGCTCCTATTTTTTGGATCATGAAATCATAGAGGCTTGAGATCATAGAAGCTTGAAGACTGAGAGAGACTTCAGAGATCATTAGTGAGACTCATCATTTTGTTTCCTAAAAAGAAAGTAGGCAAATGAAACACAAGTGTAACAATCGGGGAATTCAATGCCAGAGACTTGGCTGGGATGCCAAGTCTCACTTACCAAATCGTGGCCCTGAAGATAACCACACTTCTTGCCCCTCGTGGCTGGCATCCTGCAGTTAGACTTCCCACAAGTCCTTGAAGCTGCGGCCATAAAGCACCACCTTCACCTTCTGCTTGGACTCACCCCGGAATGAAGGCATCGATAAGCATGGAAGATAGGGAAGGAACGTTCTCCTTCTCTCCTCTCCCACCCATCCACAGGGCCAAGAAGAACAATTTAGAATGAGGAAGCATAAACAGGCACACAGGTTACCAGTGGTATAGGAGTCGCTTCATGTGTTTATTCATTCCCTGGGCAACTGTTTATAGGGCAAGGCTAACACTATCTGAGCAAGCACCATTTGGTCACTGCTCTAATGTGCTTCCCAAATTCCTTTTCAGGAATGAAGCATCCCCTGCTGTTGGGAGTGCCCTTGGTAAGCAGTTTGAACTGGATTGCCTTGAATCCCCTTTGAGGAATGCCAGGAATAAAGAGAACAACCTTGCCTGAGGCTACTTTGCTAATCCCTCCAGAATTTGCTCATCCAAGGACTGATTAATAGGAGTGCAGGGAGGTGGGGGTGGGACAGGAGGAGGCAATAAAGGCACTTCTCTCTTATCTGCCGGGATCAGTTCTGGAAGGTTGCCCCATGCTCAGAACTCCCTTGGGGGTTGACCTTTGCTTCCAACCCGTCCCAATCCCTGTTCTCAGCACATTCATTCATTCATTCAACAAATATTTATTGAGCACTTTTTTTTTAAGTTTATTCATTTATTGAGAGAAAGAGAGAGAGAGCGCGTGCACAAGAGAACACGTGTGCAAGTCGAGGAGAGGCTGAGAGAGGAGAGAGAGAATGCCAAGAGGGCTCCGTGCTGTTAGCGTAGAGCTTCGCACAGAACTCGAACTCATGAACCGTGAAATCATGACCTGAGCCGAAACCAAGGGTTGGACGCTTTACCAGCTGAGCCACCCAGGCGCCCCTATTGGGTACTTTTTATGTGCCAGAATCTGAAAGCAAGACTACATAGGAAACACATTCCAGAATGGACTCTGCACCATATTCACGATGCAAAAGATGCCCCTGGGACTGAAAAGAATCTAGTAGAATATTACTATAAATTCCTTGTCAAGGTCCCTGCTGAGAAAAACAAATGTAGAGACTGCATTTAATCATTACTTGAGGAGACTAATAACAGGGACTTATCCACCTCGTATTAAATGCGTTAATTCCCCTAGAACCAATTGAAAAAGGAGTTGTCAATAGATAACATCACTGGAACCCAAAGATTTACTTTGGTACAAGTCCCAGGTAACATTTGACGTCTATTTGACGTCTAAGTCTTGCTGCCTTATCCTCCAAGAAGGAGCAACATGGGTATTCCAAGTTCAAAGGGAGGTTCAGCTGAGTGTTATGCACACCACACTGTGTACTGTAGGAATTTATGGCTGGATTAATAATAACAGAAGTCTCTGTATAAATAATACATAAAACATGTTATGTATGTGTCGAAGTGTTTTAGTAAAATAACATTATTGTATGATTAAAAAATAAGCTCATGAGAACTGAAATGTTGATTCACTGCTATTATAATTTTTACATATTTTTTCTAATGATTATGATACCTAGACGAAGTGATTTTTTTTTAATTTTTATTTATTTATTCATTTAAGCAATCTCTACTCCCAACGTAGGGCTCAAACTCACGACCCTGAGATCAAGGTTGCTCACTCTTCCACTGAGCCAGCCAGGTGCCCCTAGATGAACTGATTTTTATTCTTTGGGCCAGTTTTATTTCTATAGCGAGGAAGCAAGGATTCAATTTATTTAAGGTGAAGAAAGAGGAAGTGGTCACTTCATTTGGTGCTCGAGGGAAAGATTTCTATAACCAATAACAAAATTTAAGAGTGTTTGTTCTTAGAGACGGTATTGTGAAGGTCACACCGCCTGATGTTTGTCTTGTGATTTAAGGATCGTTCCTACGGGGCACCTGGCGGGCTCAGTCGGTCAAGCGTCCGACTTCGGCTCAGGTCACGATCTTGTGGTTCGTGGGTTGGAGACCCCATCGGGCTCTGTGCTGACAGCTCAGAGCCTGGAGCCTGCTTCAGATTCTGTGTCTCCTTCTCTCTCTGCCCCTCCCCCCTTGTGCTCTCTCTCTCTCTCTCTCTCTCTCTCTCAAGAATAAAAATAAACATTACAAAAAAGGACAACAAGAATTCATATATGATTTTGACTGGTGGAGAGCAGTTTTGAGAGAGAAGTGTAAATTCTTATTTCCTCTAGCAAATATAAAGGAAAGTATAAATTAGGTACAAGTATCACTGTTCTGAAGTGGAGCTAGAAGTTTTACCACTGATTTTTGAAGATATTCTGTAATTTCAGCTGCAAAGGAAGGTGGCCAAACAAATTATAGGCCCTCTTTTTAAATGCAAATGCCTCTAGGAGACCAGCGGAGCTGTCGCTAATACACAATTCAATATGCAATGCTGTACTCAGGAAGGCTTTCCTTACAGCCCAGGGAAGCAGGATCCTAATGGGAAAGAGAAACAGTTTTACTGTTCTGGGGTCACGGCAGGCTGACAGCAAGAATGGATGTGGTTTTATGATAGAAATGGGGACTTCCTGGAACTCTCCTGGGTTTAAAACCGAAAGTTCCAGGTTCCAGGAATCTTCTCAGTCCCAGGCACACTGGGACACCTGGTGACCCTAAAATCTTCGGATAATATTCCTGATTTCCTGTACTTGACTTTTACTTGCAATGTGGCCCCCACAGCTCTGAATAACCCCCTTCGGTGTTTTCCAAACTTCCTGGATGACCAGAATCGCCTGGGCGCTTGCGAAAACGCAGATTCTCATTCAGAGATATGGGGGAGGTGCCTGGGGGCCTGGGGATTCACCAAGGACACGAGGGCAGAAGTTTGGGAAACACAGGTTAGACCACTTTCAGGGGCAGCCAGGGCCAGCCTCCAATAAGCATGAGCCCGGGAAGTGATCCGCACATGTTGTGGCCTGACGTGACCTTGCTGGTAAACCAGGTTTCTAGGGGGCTCCACACTGACAGATCAGGGACTGTCTCTGAATCTTTGTCCAGAGAGGGCCCGCCCTGCCCACTGACAGAGGTCTCTGGTGCTTCCTGCCTTCCTGAATCTCTGAAGCGGCTCTTTCTGGGAGCTGCCATATCTGTCTTTATATTCTAACATCACCTGCCTGCCATCAGCCTCTGTGCATAACTGCCCATGGGACATCACTCCACCTCCACCTGTAGATGCCGTCTCCTTTCTGGAAGTCTCCACAGGTCTTGGCCTCTTCCGGTGTTTTCCACAGATAGTGCTGAAACCTTTTCTGTCCACATGTTTCAAGGGATTCAATACCGCGAGAAGGGTGCAAAAGACACGGGATACTATTGAAGGGTGTGAGATCCTGAGCTGACAGCTCAAGTTGAATTCCAGCCGCGTGACCTTGGGTGTCCATTACTAATATGTAAAATGGAGATAATAATTATGCTAACTTGATTACGTTGCTGGGTGGCAGGGTTAAGTGAGAAGATATCTGTAAAGCATTCGGCACAGTGCCTAACATTAAACTCTCTGTAAATGTTAGTTATCACCCTCATTGTATTATTATTACTGTGCTATCGCTATCATTATTGTCACGATGATCATTTTTACCAGGGAGCAGGAGAAAGGTACAGAAGATAAGACAGGAGGAGGAGGAGGAGGAGGAGATCCTTTATCTTTTTAAAGAATTGGCGAGGGCTTCCTCTACACCATGGAATTTTAAAGAAACATTCTCCTTCCTCTTAATCTCTTCACCCTTCCATACCCTACCCAAAGATTACAGCAGACGTATTTTTGAAATGAACACCAGGATATATGAACTAGCCATTTGGTGGGAAGGAGTTAATATCTATACCCTTCTAGAAAATTCTGGCTATATTATCACTTGTGTTTGACCTCTGCTTAGAGGACCAAGAATTTGGGCTAAGATTATTAGGTACAGGAAAGATATAATGGGTGTATGGAAGTTTTGGGCTGACCTGTGAACCCAGGCGCTTTTGCACTGTGAAGTCCAAAGAGCCGCTCACACCTGTATTTTGAGAATATAACCCATTGCTAGATAACCACTGACCGTATCATGTTTTGCCCTATATCTGTGCATTGGAGTACTCTTCAAAGAAAAACGCTAAGCTCCAGTCAGCTTATCTTTCATTTCATATCAAAAGAAAGCCAATCAGATTATTTTTCCCAGGGAAATCAATTATGAGAGGAACAATCTTGCCTTTTAGCCCCTACTCAAGGATGAATAGGATTCATCTTGTTTATAACACTAACATGAAAGGAAAGGCCGTCTATAGATGAGAGAAAGACAATCGCCTCAGCAGAACACTTCAGGAGCGTGCAGCATGGCTGATGCTGTGGCTGGTTTTCCAAGTTCTCTCCAGATATAAGGGCTACAAGTACCAATTGTACTGTCAAGTTCGAGAACCACCGAGCACTCCCAAGTGTGATTTTGGTGACATACTCTCTTGACTTCTGGTCTTTTCCATTGCTACGATTCTCACCAACACCTCAGGCTTTCCAGCAGTGGTAGGTAGCATTCAAATACCATGCTTTACAGATCGCACGGTGCAGACTGCCTGGGCGTTGTGCATTTAGGAGGGATGAGCCCCACCCAGTGTGTGCCTGAGGTTCTTGGTCTGAAATTTTGAGGTAAGGAAAGGAGGTCAGGGGATTCTACCTCCCAGGAACCCCAAATCTCAAAGGCTTTTCACCAAAATGACACACGGTGTTATTTTCAGCAGAGGTGTGCTTTTCCAAGACAGACGTGAAAGCCCCTCAGTGTCACCACTGGTAAGACCACATGTCCTCGGCCAGGTTCGATGGGTTGGGAATGAAGAAGCGCTCTCTTTGAGGCATAGATAGCAGCTCTTTGGGGCCCGTGTTGCCCCCGAGGGTCCTCGAAAAGCTCCTGACAGGTGGCGCCTTCCGTGTTATCTATTAAACCGATTCCACGTGGCCTTGTCATCCTCCGCAGCCCTGACTGGTACCTAGAGCTTAGCATTTAGTACGTAAGAAGTATTATGCAGCTTCTGCAGCTAAACTGCAGACTCCTTGGGGGCAGGGACTATGTGCTGTCCTTCTTTGTGACTCTCCCAGATCCTGTCACTCCAGGGGGTGAAGAAGATGAAGAAGATGATGTCACTGAGGACACAGCAGGGACTAACATTCACGGATTGCCAGAGCTGGCAACGAGTACCTTTTGTGGGTGTCCTCACTTCATCCCCACGGAACTCCTTTGAGGGTCAGATGAAGAATCTGGAGCCGACGAGGGTTACGTGACTTGCTAAAGCCACCATGCCGGGTTGCACGGTGTCCTCCAAAGTTCACGTCCCCCTGGGACCCGTGTACATGAGCTTATTCGGAAGGAGGGGCTTTCCAGACCTGACTAGTTCAGTGGAGATGAGGTCGTAGAGGAGGAAAATGGGTTTTCCTCTATCCTGCTACGTTCTTAACTGGGATCCTCGTGACAAAAGACAGACAAACAAGATAAAGACAAGCAGAAGTTTATTAACATATACGTGTCATGTGTACAGGGGAGAGATGGAGGGAAAAATAAGGAACTCTCAGAGGTGGCTTAGAGTCCTTGGTAGGTAGTTCTTATAGTCCTTGGTAGATACCGCCTTGCTCACTATAGTCCTTGGCCGTAAATACCGCCTCTGCTCAAACAAAAGACAGAAGGGTGTGGAGGAGGTTGGTAACGGGGAGGTGACCAGGAAAAGCTCTGGCTGCCCCCAGAAGCCGGGAGAGAGCCTGGGACAGACGCTCCCTCAGAGCTCCCGAAGGGACCCTGCTGACCTCTTGATATCAGAACTCTGGGCTCCCGAACTCCGAGGGAATGCATTTCTGTTACTTTAAGACACCTGGGTTGTGGCAATTGGTTGTGGCAGCCTTTGCTAACGAATCCAGTCTCGTCAGCAGCCAAGTATCTAACCCTAAACCAGCCTGTAACCCAGCTTCCTCGTCTGAGAGAGCTGCATGGTGTTGATTGTTAATGAGAATCCAGTATGATGGACACTTTGGCCACGACATCGTCCTTGGCGGTCTCCATGCTTTGTTGTTTGTGTTAAAGCGCTTCATGACGTGCAGAGATGCAAGTGTTTCGTACGTGTGGAACACCTCCGGAAGCATCGACAAGGGACTGGTCATTGAGATCGTCTCTGGGGATGGGGGTGGGTAGGACTTACCCTTCCCTCTATACTTTTTGCACTGCCGAATTGAGTACCCAACGCGCATAGTACCTAAGTTTTAAGGTAACATTTGTAAATCGTAATGAGCTGCGTGATAGCTATGGTTCGTGACTCACTTTCCTCTTCCTCTATTTCTCTTGCTTGCTATAGTCCTTGGTAGAGCAGAGCGTAGAGGGCTCCACAGCAGCAACGTGAACTGGAGGCCCCTGGACAAGGAGATTATTCCAGATCGTGCGTTCGTATGTATGTCTTGCACATACCGTGCCCTGCTGATCCGTGCTTAGGTGCCCTTGCTTGCCGGTGTCTTCGTTTGGTGTGTAAAATAAAGCAAGATGTATCCATATTCCAGAGGGTCAGAACCTCCGCTCATGTGTCCAACAGCTCACAAGGGGCAATGATGCCAGGGCGCCTAGGGGGGTGCCTACCCAACAGCAGGTGCTCAGCTGAAATGCGCCGAAGTGGAGAGCTGGAGCCATACCCCCCATTCCTATTGGGTGCGGCTTACCCCTCTTTACTCAGCTGGGCTAAGCTCTGGGCAGCTTCCCTGGGTGGCTTGGTGACCCCAGAGGGAACGTGAGCATGTGGGGACAGCAGCACCCAGAAATCATTCCACCCACTGACCCACCCCCGATGCCTCTCAGGCCGATCCTTCAGAATCTGTGCAATATTAAGCAGGGTGATTGAATCAGGAAAGAGTGTGCTCGTGGCGGCTGGAAATGCCCAAGGCAGCACACTCGGGAGCGGAAAGGAGAAACGAAAAGTATTTCCAGCAAGTGAAGGTGGACTCGTGCTCTCTTTCCCTTTGCCTTTTCTTTTCCTCACCCTCTTTCCCACTTAGCCTTTCCGCGAGAAAACTGCGCTGCCCCCACCGGCCCTGCCCCTCGAATGTGCTGTCACGTATGGCATTTGCGGTGGACAAAACGGTCACGCGAGCAATTTTGGAGGCCGGTCTCCGAGGAAGCAGATGTTTCCACGAGGAGGTCAGTGCAAAGTTGTCGGGAGGGCTGCCGGCGTCTCTGACCCAGACTGGCTCCCGCCTGGCTCTCCCTTGCTCTGGCCTCGTCCCAGACGTGAACCACTACCCTGATTTTAACTCCCAGAATTGTACGTGTTTCTGCTCTCGGCCTTTCCTTTAGCCATCAGCTTTCCCCCGCCGTCTACCCATTTTGGCTCAAAAGGAAATTTTAGTAGGGAAGCAATCAAATCTTTGCTCCTCTCCGAAGCAAACAGGAGTTGGAGAGGTTTGAAATTGTTCCCAGTTAGGGGACAGAGGAAAACAAAAAACAGAAAAGCGTGAGAGGCAGGCTACAGGGGAAATGGTTTTCATTTATTCAGAAAGTCACCTAATAGAAAGAACCAGTCTAAATGGACGTCGTGGGGGTTCAGAACAAAGACTACGGGGAGGAGCAGGAGTGCGCACACTTGCGTGGACCTGAGCCAGAAGGTAGGTCTGCTTCCCGAGGGCTCGGTCCACCTGGGAGCAGAGAGGAGGGCCGGTTAGACCGGATTGAGCTTCGCCGTTCTGGAATCCATTGTGCCTGGGCCACCTGTCTGCCGGAGATAAGAGGGCGGCCCGGGCAGGTGGCAGAAACAGCGTGTTCCCTGGTCAGGCCAGATAGCGGGGTTGGCTTTTCCTAACAAACAGCCGCGTGGCTTTAGGTCCCAGCATGTGAAATATGGTGGGTGTGTGTTCGAGGGCAGTGTGAGGTGTGCGTGTGTGTGTGAGGTGGGTATGCATGTGTGTGCAGTATGTGAGGTATATGCGTGTGTCTATGTGGGTGTCTTCGAGATGTATATAGACGGGATCAGAATATATCACCCCAAATATGCCGCTTCGATATAAGGATTAATTTGAATTAAAGGCACTTGAGAAGAAGCAGCCATGAGAAAAACTCTCTGCCATCTTCCTCTCTGTCTGAAAGCAGCGCATAAAATTCCCTTTGTGAAGGGGTCTCCCCTCCTCTCTCCCATAGCAGGAAGGGGACAATGAATCTTACCGCGGGAGACAGCGCGGAGATGAGTCCGCATGAACAAAACCTGACTAAACGACCCTTATCTTCCATTAGTCCCCCCCCCCATTTATTTACCTTCCCTCAATTTACTGCCCCTAACAGCCTAAACCCCTTTTCCTTTGTCTTGTCACTCCTACACAAATTTATTGCTCTCTGTTAAAGTGATATATAAACACTTGGGTCTCCCTGCTTCTTTGGATCTTCACTAGTTTTCTATGAAGGTCTCTGTATGCACACATAACAGACCATTTCTCCTGTTAACCTGTCTTTTATCAGGTAATTCATAGATCTCAACTG
The DNA here is from genome assembly GCA_030068075.1 of Paguma larvata. Taxonomy (NCBI): domain Eukaryota; kingdom Metazoa; phylum Chordata; class Mammalia; order Carnivora; family Viverridae; genus Paguma; species Paguma larvata. The sequence continues at coordinate 15,624,549 of CM057829.1, forward strand.
CTGAACCTGGGAGTGGAGAAAAATTGTTTCCTGCCCTGCATATATGTGGACTGTGGGTGAGGTATGTGTATCTGTGAAGTGGGTATGGATGTGCGTGGTATATGAGGTATACTTGTGTGTTTATGTGTGTCTTTTCAAGGGTTTATGTGGGGGTTGTGTGTTTGTGGTATGAGGTGTGTATGTGAGGGAGGTATGTATAGAATGTGAGGTGTATGCGTGTCTCTGAGGTATAAACGTGGGGGAGGGTGTACGAGATATTGATGGGTGTGTGTATTGTCTGAGGGCGGTGTGTGTGAGGGGTAGGTGTACGTGAGGGAAGTATATCTTTGTAGTACGTGAGGTACGTGTGAGGTATGTGTGTGTCTCTGAGGTATAGATGTGGGGGAGGAGGTGTGTCTAAGGGATAGATGTGTGTGTTTGTGTATGGTATGATGCCCATGTGTTTGAGGTGTACGTGTGTGAGGGGTATGTATGCATAGTGTGTGAGGGGTGTGTGTGTGTCTCTGACATGTATATGTGGAGTGTGTGTGTGTGTGTGTGGCAGCGAAGGAAGTCTACAAGCAGATCCACACAGCCAGCGTCAAGTGGCGTCAGGAAGTGAGGAGAGGTGAGGGTGGAAGGTGAGGGCTACTGAGGAGAAGTGAACTGAGTGCGGATGCCAGCTTTCGTGTGAAACACACGTTCGTGAGATGGAGGGTTCTTTTTCACCCTGGAGCACCTCAGGAGAGGAAGGCCATAAAGGAAGCTCTAAAAATAAGCAGAGAGCTCAGGGAGACTGGTAAGGTGGACCGCGGAGCGACTAGTCTTCGGGTGGCGCCAAGTTCTACACGCCTACATCCGGGAGACCACACTGACGTCAGCAGACGTCATCCAGGGAGAGCGTGCCTCCAAGCCCCAGGGCCGCAGGCAGCAGGCCAACTAAAACGGTAGATGAATTAATTGTTGTTTAAGGGAGAGACAAAATGCCTTGCTTTGGATGCTTTCTGTTTGTGCTTGAACATCATTTCAGAGAGAAGTAAGTCTCAACTCCAGGGGCACCGGAGTGGTCTCCACCCATCTCAGTGGGTGTTACGAAATTCTTGAAGGAAATATATTTCAATTAAGTTTAACTCAGATATTTGTAGACGTTCCAAGGGATGGATAAGAGTCCAGTGGCTCGTTCTAAATATTTATACCTTTTAAAAAGTAGTCAAGGCACACCAGGTCTCCCTCCCCACAGCCTCAACAATGATACTTTAGAAATCACTATTATGAAGTTTTAAAGTAATGAGGTTTGAGGGGTTTTATGCAGCCAATGAATGAGAATACTACTCATTCAGCCTAGAGAGGTTTACGATTTCTTTAAGGAAAATGGTTAGTTTTATTTTTAAAAATTTATTTATTTAATTTTTTGAGAGAGAGAGAGAGGGTGAGCAACTGGGGAGAGGGGCAGAGAAAGAGAGAGAGGGAAAGGGAGAGCATCCCAAGCAGACTCCACACTCAATGCAGAGCCCAATTCAGGGCTTGATCCCACCACCCTGGGATCACGACCTGAGCTGAATCAAGAGTTGGATGCTCAACCACCGAATCACCCAGGTGCCCCATGAAAGGGTTATTTTGAAGGAAGATCGGGAACTATGCTTTCTGGGATAAGAGTTGAAATGGGAATTTAATTGCTCTTTTAAAAGGCCAATTTGAAAATGAAAGACTTTCATTCCCAGAGAAGGAGTTGTGTGAGCATCTTACGGACTGTAGCTCGGCCTGTTGTAATCACAAAGGTCAGACTTACTTTAGAAGAGTTGCGTTGCTTTAAGATGGAGTATGCTTGACAATTGGTTTAATAGAGAATCCAACTGAAGTACGGGGAACAGTTTGGCCTTTTAGCCTGATCATCAAGCCCCTGCCCTGGATAAAATGATAACTTAGGTAAAAAATACAAGAGGCTGTTATTAGTTATCGACTGCTGTGTAACAAATTATCCCAATTTTGGCATCTTAAAACAACACACATGTATTATTTCACACAATCTTTGAAGATAGGAATCTGGGAGCGGGGTAGTGGGCTCTAGCCCAGGGTCTGTTTTGAGATTTTGGTCAGGATGTAGATGTGAGGCAGGGCTGCAATCATTCGAAGGCTTGCCTGGGGCCGCAAGATCCACTTGCAAACTCATTCAGTCGGCCGCAGGCCTCACTTCCCACCACGTGGCTCTATCCACAGGAGTGCTCGTGACCTGGACGCTGGCTTCCTCTAAAGGCACAGAAGCTACGGTGTCTTTAATAAACTAATCTTAGAAGCGACACACCACGCCTTCTGCTGCGTTCTATTGCTCGCACAGACCAGCCCGACTACAGTGTAATCAGGGTTGCACAAGGGTGTAACTACCGGGAGGTTGGGCTCTTCCACACCTTGGGAGCATAATGCTTGCACTTCCTGGTGCTAGATCGCTTTGAAGCCTGACTCAGCCACTTATTCCCCGAGTGACCTTAGGCAAGTTACTTAAACGCCTTGTGTCTCCGTTTTGCTTTTTATAAAATAGGGATGCTTGCCCCCGTCTCCAGTTAATCCACACGAAGCGCCAGGAACGGTGCCTGGCACCGTGTAAATACCGCATTTTCCTGTGAGCTCTGACTCTCACTTTCCACCCTGATGGCCTTATCCTTCAGTTCTTCCTCGATTCCACGTTCATGCCTTGCTTCCTTCCTTCTCCCGTGCAAAGAACTTACTTTACAGCGCCTCATTTATACTGATGGATGGCAGCGTTTAAGTCTTACCCCTTCTGGGTATGTTTCCATATTAAGTGGGAATAATGTCTTGAGCTTTAGGGTGAAGCTGCCAACTGTGTACATAAGGACTTTGGAGAGGTGGTTGGCTTTTCTAGTCTCTGGAACCTCCCCTCTGAAAACAATACACATATTGGCATATGTCCTATAGGATATATGAATATAGTCCTAGTAATTAATAATTTGTGGCTAAAAGATATTTCAGAAATGTCTTAGAAAGACTAATGCTGCAGTTTCTTAAGTCAATATATATATATATTTTTTTACCCTAAGACGAACTTTTATTTATTTTTATTTTTTTATAATAGTTTATTTTCAAATTGGTTTACATAAAACACCCAGTGTTCATCCCAACACGTGCCCTCTTTAATGCCTGTCACCCTCTCTCCCCCCTCCCTCACCCCCTCACCCTCAGTTTGTTCTTAGTCTTTGAGAGTCTCTTATGTTTTGTCTCCCTCCCTCTCTGTGTCTTTTTTTCCTTTCCCCTCTTCCCCTCCCCCTGGTTTTTGCTTAGTCTCACAAAGTCCACCTATTCGTGGAAACATATGGTATCTGTCTTTTTCTGACTGTTAAGTCAGTATATTTTAAGCTAGAATTTTGTGTGTGTGTGTGTGTGTGTGTGTGTGTGTAGTCAGTGTATCTTTAACTGGAGATATATATATATATATACACACACACATATGTATATGGAGATATATATATATACACACACATATATATATACACACACACACACACACATATATATATATATGTACATACACACATGCATACACACACACACCCTTCAAAAGGAATACGGGGGGATGGGTCAAATAGGCAAAGGGGATTAAGAGTACGCTTACTCTGATTAGCACTGAGTAATGTATAGAATTGTTGGATCACTATATCGTACACTTGAAACTAACATAACACTGTATGTTAATTACACTGGAATTAAAAAATAAATAAAAATTTAAGAGAAGAAATATGTCTGCAAGGGCAAAATCTGTTTTTGTTGAAGTTTATTTATTTATTTTGAGAGAGAGAGGAAAGAGAGAGGAGAGAGAGGGTTCACAAACAGGCTCTGCACCATCAGCTCTGAGCTGGAAGCTGGGCCGGGGCTCGAACTCATGAACCGTGAGATCACGATCTGAGCCACAAGAGTTGGACGCTTAACCGACTGAGCCACCCAGGTGCCCCTGTTTCTAATTTTTAAATGAAGACTAAGAAACGAGATTCACGACATGGGCTAATATGCGAATATGTACTTTCTCCAGCTCTTGCTTATGACAAAAGCTGGAGAAAGAGGGAGAAAATAAGGAAGAAAAGCAGGCAAGCCCCCCCTGGAGGCAGATGACATGAAGGCGGAGGGTTCTGAGGGGCTGCTTGAGCCGTTCTTCATACCTCTTATCAATGTTCCGAATTTGACCAGTACCCTAGCCCCAAACAATAAAAGCCACAAAGACTTCTGAGTTCATGTCTTATTTGGCAACACCTTATCTTTCTTGGCCTCCCTTCAGGTCCTTGGGGCACACAGCGATTATCTAAAACTTCAAAGCGGGAACATATATTTCTCTCCTTTGCTCTACCTCCTTTTTTTGCATGTTCTGGGTTAGATAATTCTCCGTGTGTGTGCGCGCGTGCATATGTGTGTGCGTGTGCACGCACACGTGTGTGCCAGCCACGACCTATTGTTTCCTGGCCTCGGCATGGGAACCGGTGACTTGATCGGGTGTGAAAAGTGATCCGATTTCACTGCGGTGAGTCATTGCTTCACTATGCCCTGCTGATGTGCGATTTGGTGATTTCTTAGACAGGCTTTCCTGGGGAGGATGGCGGCTGTTGAGTCCCCTGGCCGTCCCAGGCGGCTGTCCCAGAGCGGGCTGGCTGTTGTCCTCTGAAACCGCCTTAGCTTGATTAGGCCTTGGACCAAGCTGTCTGGGGCTCTCGTTAAGAAGAACCAAATGTTAAAAAAAAACAACACGAGGCCTTTTGGTTCTGACGGGCAGCCCACCCCCACCTCCACCCTAACTGGTCTTTCCTGTTATACACGGGACTGAGCAACTTTTGGAAATCGCCAAGGGGCAGTAAACGCGCTCTCCTGCAGTTGTAGCATTTTATATCCTCATAGACAATCTCATTTGAAAACAACAGCCATACACGTTTGATAAGGTCAGTGCCATTCCCATTTTGTGGATAGACTGTGAAAAAAGGCTCAGAGAGGGTCAGAAAATGCCCACCCCGGGAGTTAATTACAGATTAGGAGCTAGGCTCCGCTCCAAATCCAACTAGAGGCAGGCAGGGCAGGAGCCTAAGATATCAAAACGTAGTGACAGTGTGCCTCGGAAACAGCTTCCATATCATGAAAAGACCACTAGGCCTCTGGACTTTAAGACCACGAGGCCTTAATTGCAACTATTATCCCTACTTCCACCCTGCGTGAGACCGGATATGGGGTCTTTAGTTGCTACAACAAACTTTCAGCCTCCCGTATTGTGCTGAGGAACCGACAGAGGAGACCTGGGCTGGGCCTTTTTATCCGCCAGACTGACCCCATCTGTCTGAGTGATATCTCTCCTTTTTCTCCCAGTGGAGACCCCTAGTGGTTTCTAGAGTATTCGATGGTCAGTAAGTGTCTCATAAGTAGGGCCGCCATGTTTAGCAAATAAAAATACAGATTGGCTACTTAAATTTGATTTTTTTTTATATAAATGTTTATTTACTTTTAAGAGACATAGAGACAGAGTGTGAGCAGGGGAAGGGCAGAGAGAGAGAGGGAGACACAGAATCCAAAGCAGGCTCCAGGCTCTGAGCTGTCAGCACAGAGCCCGACGCGGGGCTCGAACTCACAAACTGTGAGATCATGACCTGAGCCGAAGTCGGCCGCTTAACCGACTGAGCCACCCAGGCGCCCCTTGAATTTTAAATAAACTACCAAAAATGTTTTCACAGGAGTATGTCCTAAATATTGTGTTGTATCTGGCAACAACTCAAAACTGGATAAAAACAATATATATTTTGAGTTGTCTGCATGTAAGTATTGTTTTAAACTTTTTTATAATACTTATTTACTTTTGAGAGAGAGAGAAAGAGAGTGTGAGCGGGGGGAGGGGCAGAGAGAGAGAGAGAGAGAGAGAGAGGGAGACATAGAATCCAAAACAGACTCCAGGGTCCATGCTGTCAAAACAGAGTCCAAATGTGGGGCTCGAACTCACAAACTGCAAGATCACCACCTGAGCCAAAGTCAGACGCTTAACTGACTGAGCCACTCAGGTGCCCCTGCATGTATTGTTATGGCCGGCGTCTAATATTCTTCAGATTCTATACCTAAAATTTTAAAAAGTGTATTTTAAAAAGTGTACTTTTGTTTTAAAATATATATTTATTTTATTTTTTTAATTATTATTTTAAGTTTATTGTTTATTTTGAGAGATTAGAGACTCCCAAGCAGGCTCCACGCCATCAGCACACACCCGACATGGGCTCAACTGTGCGATCATGACCTGAGCTGAAATCAAGAGTGGGATGCTTAACAGACTGAGCCACCCAGGCGCCCCAGCATATTTATTTTAAAGATTAAATTGTATTAAAAAGTATTTTTTTGCCATTTTCTGCTAACACAGTCCTAAGTTTCAAATAATTAAATTGCAACTGAAACTCTCATCTCATGAATTCAAGTTCTAATTTGTTAAAGATAGTCTCTTCTGCATCTGAGTTTATTGGATATTAGGAGTCTCATTAAGGGCGCTTGAGTGGCTCGGTTGGTTGAGTGGCCGACTTCAGCTCAGGTCATGATCTCACGGTCTGTGAATTCGAGCCCTGCGTCGGGCTCTGTGCTGACAGCTCAGAGCCTGGAGCCTGCTTCAGATTCTGTGTCTCCCTCTCTCTGCCCTTCCCCTGCTCATGCTCTGTCTCTATGTTTCTCAAAAATAAAATAAAAACATTAAAAAAAAGGAGTCTCATTAACTCATCAAGAGAAATTGAATTTCCTTGTTGACCTGAAACACCTGAGTTTTTAGGCATGGCGCTCTAAATTCGCTAAAGCTAAACTCAAAACTTAGAGCAGACAGGGGGAAAATGATACTGCCTATTGGCGAGACAAAGATGGACAGAACTGTCTGCTGTTTCCACAATTAAATGAGGTGTGTGTGATCGTCTCCATGGTAACAAGTCATACGGAGGCATTCAGAGTAGGGGGAGATCAAAGGTTTGGTTTAATGGAAGGTTTGCATATGGAGATTTCCAAAAATTGAACAAAATTGTAATGTTTATAACCGAAGGTATGAAAGCTAATACATACCCAGAGTTGTTATAGCCTGCCCTCAATATTGCTCATCAATTGAAACCTGCATTTTTCTTGAAAAACAAGGTCGAAAAAAGTGCCAGAGTGTCCCGGCAGGCTCTGAGAAGTGCCTGTGAGATTGGAGAATGGCTTTAAAGCCTGGTGTTTTATGTCAGGTACGGTCGTCAACTCTGGTTCAATTGCACACATCCTCACTGTACTGTGTTTCATGTAGACAGCCAGACCTCATTGCTTCGTACCAGCTACAACCTTACCCGGTGTTTGAACTTCAAATTCAAGTCCACCTCACTCCAAAGCAGGAAAGTACAGTAGATATTTATGACCAGTAATAAGACTCCACTCCTGGGAAGTGAATCGACGATCTCCATAGCTAGCCTTGGAGGTAGATTGTGGTTGAGCCATCTCCACGGCCACGGGGATTCACTGATTTGCGATGTCAACAACTATTTCATGAGAGTCCTCCAGGCGTCGGGCACCCTTATAGACACTGCGATCTCTCAAGAATGATTTTAAAAAATCTCTTCCTAATGGGAGGATTATAGTCTAGTGAGGGGAGATTAACAGTCAAGACCACTCATTAGTTCACTCCATAGGCAATAGTCGTTGAGCCCCTGGGTCCCAGGCACTGTTGTAGGTACTGGGCTATAGGTCATCAACAACACAGACAATGATCCTTTCCTCATGGAGCTGATATCATAGTGGGAGGAGCCAGGACAATAAACTTAACGAATCAGGAAATTATATGTTAGGAGGTGATAAATGCTTTGGGAGAAGCAGAGCAGGATAAGGGGAAAGACAGATTTTGGGGGTGGGGGGGGTGAAGAGTACGATTATAGATGGGGTAGCCAGGGAAGGCCTCGCTGAGAGAGGAACATTTGAGTACAGACCTGAAGAAGTAAGGCAGGAAGTCTCGGGACATGAGCCTTCTTCGGTCGGGACAGGCATGTGATCGAAGGCAGACCAATCACGGCCTCTTTCTGAGACTTTTCAGCCAAAGCTGACCAACGTCCACCATTTTTTCTCTGCTTCCAAAGCTGTAGAGAGAGAAGCCTGGATCTGCTAGAAGCTGTGCCCCCTACCTCATGAGCAAATGGCGATGGAGCGCAGAGAAAGAGGAGACAGGAAAGGAGAAGGTGGTTCTAGGGAGCTGGAGACCCTGGGTCAGGCAGGCCCCAGAGGCCAGCTCTGCTCCTGTCTCTTCAGCAGTAGGGCTACGTGAGCCGATGTTTTCCTTGTTTTCACTTCAGCTAACTCCAGCCGAGTCTCAGTGACGTACAAGCAGAGGGCCACCACATGGAAATGAACCCCTCGCCATTCTGGAGCAGAGGTATCAGCGTCCGCCAGAGGAAGTCACCTGAGAGCACCGGCTCTCCCTCCCGGCCCCTCACGCAAGAAAGCAGGTGGATCAGACGTCCTGCCGGAGCGATGTTCCCCGGACGTCTCATATGGAGGCGTTGTGAGTTTTCAGAAAAAAAAAAAAAAAGAAGGAAATCGGTCTGCCAACTTTTTATTTGGTCCAACGAGGGCACGAGAAAATAAATAAATAAACCAGCTACCAACCACTTGCGCCATCATTTCTCATAAGATGGGGGCGTTTTCCAACCCCAGAGCGGGAGGGCATCGTCCAGAATAAAGGGCGGTATCATGAATGGAATAAAAGAGTGTTACGAAAGACTCACTTTATTTTTGTTTCCCAAAGGACTGGGGTAAGTTCCTCAGAAGCCAGTCCCGGATGCAGAACTACTGCTCTAAAGCACATGCACAAAGACCTTCGGGGGAAAAACTAAGAAAAAAAGGGCCAGGTTACCCTTTCCTGGTTGGGTGGCTTGTTTTATTAAACGTTAAATCTCATAGGCACAAAGGTTTTGCAGCTGGCCAAGAATCACTTTGCCGCGGGGGACAGATAGAACATTGACCTTCTATTGTTGGGGAAAAGAGAGGGAACAGCGTGTTTTGCTAGCCTGGGATACGTGTCCCTCCAGGACTGTCCTTTTAAGAGTTTTCTCAGCCTGCCTGAGAGGCAGTCCAATCCTGATGAACTTGATGTGACCTTTCATGCTGGTCCTCAGGTCTCAAATAATCTCTAATTGCTATGCTGTGTTACCTCCTGAGAACTTCCCTTTCTCCGAGGGCTCTCGTTTTCTGAGGGCTGTATTGTGTTATCCCAGATGTTGGCAAAGATTTTTTTTTGTCAAGGGCTAGATAGTATACGGGTTTTTTTTTTAAAGATTTTTTTTAATGTTTATTTATTTTGGAGAGAGACAGAGACAGAGACAGAGCATGAGTGGGGAAGGGGCAGAGAGAGAGGGAGACACAGAATCCGAAGCAGGCTCCAGGGTCTGAGCTGTCAGCACAGAGCCCAACACGGGGCTCAAAGTCATGAGCTGTGAGATCATGACCTGAGGCGAAGTCGGACGTTCAGCTGACTGAGCCCCCCAGGCGCCCCCGGATAGTACAGATTTTAAGCTTTGTGGGCCACAACATCTCTGTTGCAACTACTTGATTTTGCTGATATTGTTCAAAAGCAGCCATAGATGGTGTGTGTTCCAATAAAAATTTATTTACAAAAACAGATGGAAGACCAGATTTGGCCTACAGGCCATAGTTAGCGAACTTGTGCTTAGACCTTATTTTGAAATATACAGTTTAACCTTTCTCTTTCTGCTAAAGATGAGGATGAAACCTGTTAGATTTTTTTTTTTAACGTTTATTTTTATTTTTGAGAGACATAGAGACATAGCATGAGCAGAGGAAGGGCAGAGAGAGAGGGAGACACAGAATCTGAAACAGGGTCCAGGCTCCGAGCCGTCAGCACAGAGCCCGACGCGGGGCTCGAACTCACAGACCGTGAGATCAAGACCTGAGCTGAAGTCGGTCACTTAACCAACTGAGCCACCCAGGCACCCCGAAACCTGTTACCTTTACACAGGGATGGAGAGAGGATAGATGAAGTTGTTCTCTTATCCATACCTTAGAATATGGGACTTCCCCCGTAATCTTACTGTAAGGACCTCATGCCACATTTATTCTCTATAAAATAGAACCCCAATATTTTCATTGTGTGAGTTTATCTTGTGAAATTTAAAGGATTTTTTTAAACCAGGTAATCAATGTTCTTGTTATGAACATCACCTCTTAAATTGATATGTTGAAGTTCTAACCCTCAGGGCCTCAGAATGTGACCTTATTTGGAAATAGGGCTCCTACAGATGTAATTCATTAAGTTAAAATGAGATGATACTAAGTAGGTTGGGCCCTAATCCAATATGACAGGTGCCTTATAAAAAGGGGACATTTTGACACATATGTGCACAGTGAGTGCCAGCTGAACCCTGGAGTTATGCTCCCACAAGCCAAGGAACTACCAAAAGCTTGAAGAAAGGCCTAGAGCGATCCTTTTCTGGTGCCTCCAGAGGGAACATGACCTTGCCGAGACCTTGACTTCCACCTTGGACTTCCAGTTTCTAGAACTGTAGGAGAATCAATGTCTGTGGTTTGAAGCATTCGGTGTGTGGTGCTTTGTTATGGCAGCCTTACGAAATTAATATAGTTCTCTCATGGAAAAGGCAGACCCAACGTAGACCAATCATGAATCTCACCTCTCACAATGGACGAGTCAGTAACAACAAGATGGAAGGTTGGACATTTTCTAAAGAACATGATCAGGGATTATAGAATGAAAAAGGGTTGTTGGGCTCCTCCTGAGTTAATCCAGTTACACTAGAAGATGCTGTTAAGGCCTCACTGGGAAGGAGGGTTTCGCTTCCAAGTACAAAGCCAGAGGCCAGGGCACTTGGAAGGGCCCACTGGTCAGAGGCGAGGTGGCACTAAGGTGTCTGCCTCTTGTGTTCTGGTCACGTTGTTTCCATCAGTGCCTCTGCCTTGCTGGCTTCGGCTTTCTTCTTTAATCCTTAAGGTATTTTTTTTTTTTATCATTTAAAAATTTCTAATTCCTTTGATACCAAGATACACAGAGGTAGCAAAAAATATGGTAGAGTAAACTTAAATGTGATTCACACAGTCAAATCTATTTTAAAAATCTAACAGATTCTTGGTCTCTCTCAGCTGTAAGCATGCGTTCTTCAAACAAGCCTTCTGCCCAGAGCCTAGGAAGGAGAGGCTCACTCAAATTTAGCTTTCTCTTAATACACATACCAAGGATACACCTTTCAGGGTAAAATTCTGCCCTCCTTTTAAGCCTCACTGGACAATTTGGAACACCAGCAACTCTTCCAAAATAAGAATACAAGATGGCCAGGGCACCTGGGTGGCTTAGTTGGTTGAGTGTCCGACCTCGGCTCTGGTCATGATCTCACAGTCTGTGAGTTTGAGCCCTGCATCACGCTCTGTGCTGACAGCTCAGAGCCTGGAGCCTACTTCAGATTCTGTGTCTCCCTCTCTCTCTCTGACCCTCTCCCACTCATGCTTTGTCTTTCCTGCTCTCAAAAATAAATAAAAACATAAAAAAAAAGAATAAAAAAAAAGAATACAAGATGGCCCTCTAGAGAGCTAAGCTGGCAGAACCGTGTACTGTTAATTATTCTTCTATTCCGCAAAAGTTGACTGGACTTCCGATACAGATCCTACTGTTTCCATCACCATTTTGCAAGCATTCCAAAGGGAGTGTGTGCTGACGTTGACACGGCCAATGGTAATAGAGGCCAATCGTTCAACAGACACCTAGCATCAATCCTTCCAGGTATCACCTCAACTCAGCACGGTCCATTAGGGTCTTCATAAAAGGTTGCTGTGCCAAAAGTTCAGGATCATGACCTCAGTCTCACCTCGCTTTGCCATTTTCCCCATCTCTCCCTCTTGGCTTCACCAAATTCTCTGGTTCTGACACCTGCCAATCTCAAGGCTTGACTGGGAAGCACATAGAGTCGCCCATTAGTGTTCCCCCCATCAATATTCTTTCTGTGCCCGTTGGTCTCATCCTGGCTTCCCTTCACACAGCACAGATGAAGTCCGTCCCACTTAGGTATCATTTGTGGTATGTTATAATATGTTCTTTTTTTAAAGTTTTTTAAAAATTTTTATTTATTTTGAGAGAGGGGCCATGAGGAACAGAGAGAGAGAGGAGAGACAGAGAAACCCAAGGAGGCTTTTTGCACTGTCAGTGAAGAGCCCAACACAGGGCTCAAACTCATGAACTGTGAGATCATGACCTAAGGCAAAATTAAGAGTCGAATGCTTAACCAACTGAAGCACTCGTGTGCCCCTGTTATGATATGTTCTCATCCCTCCTTCCTCTCCCTTTCTGAACATTCCAATCTTGTGGTCTCTTTTTGTAGACACATGTTCCTTGACAGCTGCAAGAAGGGAAGTATAAGGCAAATGGAAATGACAGCTGGTGGCTTGGCAATTGGGCAAAGATGGCTCTCTGTCTGTGTGAATGCATTCGTTCTATGAGCTGAAAGGTCTGGTAGAATTTGTGTTGCCCACCAACAGAGCATGAATCACTCCTTCCTTCTGTGTTTTCCACATGCTTTTATCACTGTACATGTCACAAGTGAACTAAATTACTCATTCCCATGCCTGCCTTCCCTATTAGAGAATGTCGATGATTTCACTTTTTTTCCATTAACTTAAAGGCCTTTAAGGGTCTTTGCTGGAGGAAAGCTAGAACAGTAGAATATTAAAGCTTTGAGAAGATCTAATACCTTTTTCTCATTCTCTTACAAAGAAACTGAGGCTTAGTGGAGTCAGCGGCAAATCTAGAACTTAGATATTCTGACCTTTCTCAGCAGAGATAGGGAATGTCTGATGGCTTTGGAATCATGTTCATCTATGCTTAAAGCCTGATAACTGGACGACCTTGGGCAAATTATCTCTTTCAATCTTTGTTTTCTCATCTGTAGAAATAGAAGCTTACAGTGATAGTTATTTCAAAAGGTTATGAGAAATAAATGAAATAATACATGTAAAGTGCCTAGTACAGTCCTCATTCATTCTCTGCCAATTCTGTCTCATCCTGTGCTTGTCCACTCCCGTGTGAATACTGAAAAGAATTCTATGCTCTTCTCACTATTTTATTTGGGCTTTTAAACATTTAATTGCTTAAACCAATGGTAAAAGCTTTTGCTTGGGAGTCGGCATTTTCCAGACGACACATGAATTAGCTGATGGCTACCTCCCAGGAAACAATGGAAGTTTCCATACAGAGAAAAAAGTAATAAGTTCTGGGCCATATTAGGAAACCTGGAATCAAATGCTTCTTTCTGAGTGGGAATTAAAGGTTCCTCTCCACGGGAATCAGCACAATGCAGTGGTTTGGAACATGGCTTCAAGTCTAACAAATACGACCTTGAATCCCAGCTCTGCCTCTTATTAGTTGTATGGAGTTGGATAAGTTATTTAGTCTCTCCGTGTCTAAATCTACTCATCTAAAAATGAGAATACAATAATATCTTCCTTAGAAGTTGGTTGTAAAGATTAAATGAGACCAGGTACATGGAGGACCTGGAATTTGGTGAACACTCAGTAATGGTGAGTGTTGGCGTTCTCATGATTTCTGTTAGAAGCTGATTCATAAGTCAAGTCATGTGCACTCCGAAGCTCAGTGGAAAAAAATCCCTTCTTAATACTCTTAACTCTTTGGATTTGCCACTGGTTTTAAAGACCTTGAAATAGATTTTTTTTTCCATCACAATTATTTTGAACTGGGCCAGGTACCATGATTAGAGAGAAATTTGAGACCATAATCTCTGTTTCCAAGTGCTGTAATCCATTTGGACAGAAGATAGGTGATGTTTTACTTGATAAAAGACTGAATTTGGAGTCAGGAAACTTGGGTTCCAATCTCAACTCTACCATTAACAAATTACGTGATCTCCAGCAAATTGCTATTGGCCTTGCTTCAGTGTTCTCAGATATGCTATAAGGTGGTTGGACTAGATGTTCTTTGAAGAATTTTCCAGCACCAACAATCATTCTTATATTCATACAGTAAGTTAATCTGTTTGGGGTGCCGGAGATACAGAAGTAAACCAAATAGACAAAGCCCTGACCTTGTGGGAGTTACATTCTGGTATTAAAGACAGAACATAAACAGAACATGTAAGAAGACATCTAGTATGTCATATGATGACAAAGGCCATGGGGAAAACACAGCTGGGGTGGGAGAGAGAAAATGCTGGTACAGGTTGGGAGCTGGCTGCTATTTTAAATAGCATGGCCAGAAAACATCTCACAGAGAAGGTGATATTTCATCAAGGCTGAAAAGACCCAGGTGGGTACTGGGGGAAACACCTTCCAGGTAGAGGAAACGGTAGAAGAGTATGGAAGGAACACACCTGGCGTGGGTTGAGAAATAAAAAAGGTTAATATGAATGGAGCAGAATGAGGGAAGTGGAGGGAAAAAGTGGAAGAAGGGGGTACCAAATCCTGTAGGGCCTTGAAGTCGTTGTAAAGATTCTGGCTTTTGCTCTCATTAAAATGGCAGCTATGGATGGGTTGAGCAGAGGAATGATTTAATTTGACTTATGTCCTAAACGGACGCCTCCAGCTACTGTGTAGAGAACAGTCTATAGGGGAGCAAACAACAATAGTCAAGATGAAACATGATGATAACTTGGATCAAGGTGTGCACAGAAGACGTGTTGAGAAAGGTAACTGAGTCTCAGGATATGTTTTGAAGGTAGAGCCAACAGGATTTGCTGTTGGATTATACTGGGAGTTGAATATGAAATAAAGAGATGAGTCAAGGACTCATCAAGTGTTCTTGGCTTTGACTGGAGCAACTGGAAGGATGTAGTTGACACTGATTGAGATAGAGCAAGTTGGGGGGGGGATCAGGAGTCAGATTTTTGGGAGAGTTACATTTCAGATGTCAATTAGCTATCCACATAGGCAGCTTGACACATGAGTCTGGAGTTCAGGGGGAGAGAGCTAAATCTATATGTCATCAGCTTATAGACGGTATTTACAACTATGAGACTGGATACAAGTACTAAGGAAGTGATGGTAGATAGAGAAGAAAAGAAGTCCAAGTCCAGCACACAGGGTCTCCACTAGTAAAGGGGCAGGAAGACGAGGAGAAACCAGCAAAGGTGACGGGTGAGAAGTGGTGGGTGATCAATGGGGTAGAAGGAAATCTAAGAGCATATGATGTCCTAGAAGCCAGAACTACAAAGTGCCCCCAAGTGTCTATAATTCTAGGATCTAAAATATTCTTAACAGATGAGTAGACGGCCATCACAGGTTCATGCATAGGCAATTAGAATCCATTGTTGCCTGAAGTTTCTGAGAGCTTAAGGTGGGGCTGGCATTAGTCTCAGGTGGGGGGGAAAGATCCGGAGGAGCTGTTTATGGATTCGTCCTTCATCGTTTTGTAAGCAAGTTATACCTGGAACTGACATACTGTGGTACTACAATGAGGTATGAGTCAGAGACCAGAATAGAATTGGATGAAAGAAAGCAGAAATTAACATTCTGGATCAAAATTCATCTCAACTCCAAGCTGTTAATTTTTATTCCTATGCTTCTTTACACACACTGTTAATTATTTCTTGGTCAAAAACTCGCTGCTGGGTAATGCCTAAGAGGCTTAGCTATTCCTCAAATTCTTTTGAAATGCTGAGTTCCACGTTATGAAAGTTTTGTCTCCTAGAAGGGCATCTGAAGATGAAAGTCAGCCTCTCTCCCCTTTGGCAATGAATTATGTTGGCCTCTCTTATTATTCCCTCAATTTTAAGAAATGGAAACTCTTTCACAATGTTTAATGGGCTCTTCACATGTTATTTCACGCACCATTAACATAACTGGATAATAAAATTGATGTTTAAAATACCCTACTTATTCCATGCAAGGTGTGAAGATGCAGTGACCATGATTAGCCTAAGACAAAAGAAGAGGGCAGAAGCAAAGCCATCTAATGTGATTCAAGAACAGTCCTGGAGCACAGGAAGTGGGTGCCCTGCCATTTGTTTGGGAAAAAATACAGTTATAATAATTACCATTTATGTTCTATGTCCAGCCCCTCGTTCATCCTTCACATAAATCATAAGAGACAATATTGCCCCCATTTTCTTGAAGAGGAACTTCAGATTGAGTGGACCACTTACATCCTTTGTCGGAAGTGCTGTGTTACGGACTGAATTGCATCCCCCTCCCCACAAATTCATACTCTGAAGTCCTAACACGCCCCCCCCCCGCCATCGTGTACCTTAGAATGTGACTGCATTGGGAAGTATGGTTTGCAGAGCAACCTGGCCTTCCATCAGGCAGCAGAGAAGATATGCAGGAAGAGAGAGTGACTGCGTGGCTCCCAACCAGAGAGGTGACAGATAAATTGCCTGGTGATGTCTACTCCGCTTCCTGGTCTTGGGTTCTGGGAGGATCTCTGTATTTGTTCGACCGGTCCCCTTTACTTTGCCTGGAGTGAGTGGATTCCCTTCCCTACAACCAAACAACTGCTCACTGAATCTGCCTTTCCTTGAGATCCAGTGTGCCAGAGAGCTTCTGAACAAACCCCGCACAGCCCAGAAGCTTCCTGAACATACAGGATATCACTTGTTCACAACAGCTTTGTTAATCCTGCAGATGTGTATTCAACTCTCTTAGTCCGGGTTCTCCAGAGAAACAGAAAAGCAGGGCATCAGGCCACAGCACCCAGGAAGGACGGGGCTGGGGGGAGTAGGGAGACCTTTAGCAGCCTGTGGCAAGATTTGGGATTAACTATAATGGCATCCTGGACTGTGCTAGCGGTGGGGCCGGAAAGGAGGAGGCGTGGATGAGAAACGTGACTGGGCTAGAATCCACTCCATTGGTTACTAAGGGAGGGGCCAGTGTGACCGTGGGTTCTGAGACCAGACTGAATGAATAATGGTGCCAGTCACAGGCACACACAACCAAGAGGAGGAATGTCTGGTTTTGAAGGGAAGAAGGAGGAACCTGCAGTTTTAGACTTGCGCCTCCCACAGGGCATTGTGCCCCATGTCCATCACGGCACTGAGCTTTGCTCTATGTCCCCTGCCCCTGGTTCCTTCTTCGCCGATACTATCACCATTATCCATCTCACTCGCTCCTCTGATAATATGCCAGAGGCAGATCTAGGCTTTGTGCGGACTGAAGCTTATACAACTTGAGGGGTCCTTTTTGAGGAAAAGCATACAAAATTAGGAGCAGGGTCTTTTAGAAGGGGTCTGTGCAAATGAGTCCCGAAGTTTAAGCTTATGGTTACATTATTCGTATTATGGTGAGTCTGCCTCTAGACATCACATCAGCTATGAAACATGCTCACTCACATAAGCTCTCATTTATTTGGAGAACTCTCTTTGCTTTTCTCTTGTGGAGAAACTCCTAGAAAACAAGACGATGCCTCTTCCATGTGCTATGCGGCAGGCTCATGGCTAATAATAGCCTACAGTCTTAAAGGCAGGCTTTTGGAACCTAAAAGTTCTTGAGCCAGGGTGCCTGGGTGGTTCAATCAGTTAAGCATCCAACTTTGGCTCAGGTCATGATCTCACGGTTTGTGGGTTTGAGCCCCACATCGGGATCTGAGCCTGGAGCCTGCTTAGGATTCTGTGTCTCCTTCTCTGCTCCTTCCCTGATCACTCTCTCTGTCTCTCTCTGTCTCAAAAGTAAATAAACATTAAGAAGAAACTTTTAAAAAGTTCTCGAGGTTACAAGAGGACTAAAGAATGGCTTAAAAAGGACCCCTGGATTTTGGGGGGCCAAGAGGAGGATGCAGTGTGGAACTGAGAGCTAAAGAACAATGGCAGTGGTGACATTGGCAATAAATGCCAACGGGGAAGGTTGACAAAGGAAGGGAGAGTGGGGGGGAATCCTAAAATGGCAGAGAAACCCAGAAGTAATGGGGTTCACCGAAATGTGGTTAAGATCATGTTTTCTGCAATCAGGCAGAAAGTAAAGCTGGAAATGATGATTAAATTTAGTTGCAGGCATGAAAAGCAGGTTCCATTTCTTGCTCGCCCAAATATAAGGCTTATAAATTTGTACCTACTCTGTATACTCTGTCTATATAAATTTGTACCTACTCATTGAAGACAATGACCACTTCCCATAAGTGGTGAGATGGTGAGGATGCCCTGAATTGGCTCCAGTTCTCTTACTGGAAATTTCTTGGACTGTCTCGAATGATGCGTTCACTTATTTTCAGAACAGTCTTGTTGAGCTTGCTTTGCTGAGCATGTGCCACATTGTGTTGCATGTCGAGGTGACAGAGGCGCATCAGAGAAGATTCCTTCCTTTAGGATCTCATAATCTGGGAAGACCACCTTTCCTGCAACAGGAAACAATATGAAACTGAAATGCTGAAGAGAATAGAGTGTAAGTGTCATTAGAATTTGAAGAGAATGGGGCACCTGGGTGGTTCAGTTGGTTAAGCAACCGACTCTTACTTTAGGCTCAGGTCATGATCTCACGGTTCGTGAGATCTCAAAATAAGTAAATAAACATTAAAAAAAAAAGAATTGGGAAGAGGATAATGAATGAGGGCTTGAATAGTCTACATTCTAGGCACTCAAGGTGTGGCCCGTGGGCCAGCAGCAGTAGCACAATGGGGGAATTGTTAGAAATGCTGAATCTTAGGTTTCACTCCAGACCTAATGGATCAGAATCTGCATTTTAACAATATCCTCAGGCTATTATAAACACTTAAAAGTTTGAGAAGCATCGCAGGAGAGTTGGTTCACGAACTGAGTTTTAAAGGATGGGTAAAGTTTATAGAAGCTTAATATCTATTGGCCTTAGACTTCCTTATGCTCACTATTTCTCCTTCGGTAAATGCAATACTCTCTCTAGCCTTGGCATCGAGAGCTCTTTCAATTTGTAAAGGAAGGCTGGATAAAGTTGGGGGGTGTTTCTCATGCAGAAAGAGGATAGGATTCCAAAGAGTAAAGCCATTTGGAGCAACTCGTGAGCTCGATTTGAAGACTGAAAATACAAGAGTAAAACTTAACCTGTTCTTCAGAATGTAGACACTTATGAGAAAATTTATATACATATATAAATTTATATATATACATATTTAAGATGAATTTTTCCATTTTTATTTTATTTATTTATTTTTACATTTATTTATTTATTTTAGAGGGAGAGAGAGTACAAGCATGGGAGAGGGACAGAGGGAGGGAGAGAGAATTCCAAGCAGGCTCCATGCTCAGCATAGAGCCTGATTCAGGCCAGATCCCATGAGCCTGGGATCATGACCTGAGCCAAAATTAGGAGATGAATGTTCAACTGACTGAGTCACCCAGGCACCCCAATTCATTTTCATTTTTAGAAAGAGAGAGAGAGAGAGAGTAAGCACATGAGATCAGGGAAGAGGGGCAGAGGGAGAGAGAGAGAGGATCTTAAGCAGGTTTCACGCTCAGCACAGAGCCTAATGTGAGGCTCAGTCTCAAGACCCTGGGATCATGACTTGAGCTGAAATCAAGAGTCAGACACTTAACCGACTGAGTCACCCAGGCACCCCGGGAAAATTTTTATTTGTAACCATCCTGTCCTGCATCTGGTAACCCCAAAACTATTCCCGCCTGCATAGGTGTGAGACATCCTCTTGGAAACATCCAGACTTGTCAAATTTAATCTTGTTTCTGATAGAATGTAACAGTTCATCTTCAAGGCTTGCATGAGAAGTTTCCTTTCCCGGTTAACTGGCTGGCATCTCTAACCGTTAACGTTTTATAGAGCGTGCATTGTTTTCTTTAAGTTATAGAACTTAAAAATTTTAATCTGTCTTCTCTGCATTTGGCTGAAGGGAAATGAAAATATTAATGACTCCGATAGACACTTGAAGGATTTTTTTTTTTTTCGGATTTCTATCTTGTCGTCTCCCTCCACGGGTGTCTCAGTTTGACCCCAAACTACTCCACCCTCTCCTTCTCCCCATTCGTTACCTCCACCTCCTTCCCTTCTTCTATGCCTCCCTCCTTCTGTCTGATCTCTCTCTGGAGATCTTAAATCATCTCTAGTGCAACCACATTGTTCCACACACCTTAGCTAGGTCCCATGCTGTAGTTGTTTTCCTACGAGATTGCCGTTCCATTCCCTT
This sequence comes from Paguma larvata, assembly GCA_030068075.1. NCBI lineage: Eukaryota > Metazoa > Chordata > Mammalia > Carnivora > Viverridae > Paguma > Paguma larvata. The sequence continues at coordinate 15,644,611 of CM057829.1, forward strand.
CTTCGAAGTTCAGATGACACGTTCCAGCTGTCAGGACTTATCCCAGATCTGGGCCCCCAAAACATTCCTTCTGTGCCTCCCTCATGCCTCGCAGGACTTTCAAACCTGTGACACTGCTGTGTGTGCTTTTGTCTTCAATGTCTTGTAAACTCCTTGCTCACAAGGATTTTTACCTTCTTTAGCTTCGTATCCATACAACGTCTGGCAAGAACAGGTACTTAGCAAAGAGCAGGTGTTTCATCAATAATTGTTGAATAAATTAGTAATGATAGCTCGAAAGATGACCAAAAGAGATTCCTGATAATGTGGATAAAAGACAACACGGACATGAATCCTGAGGGGTAGGAGAGTTGGCTTGAAGTATATTTAGAACAGGGGCCTGCGGGAGTTTTCTGTATATAATTTAGGATCTGCGTGCCATCCTGTCTCTGTTCCAACTATTCAGCTCTGCCATTGTGTTGTGAAAGCAGCCATAGAGTATGTGCGAATGAATGGATGTTGTTGCGTTTTAATAAAACTTTATTTGTGGACACTGAATTTTGAGTTTCATATAACGTTCACGTGTCATGAAATATTCTTCTTAAATTTTTTTTCCAGCCACTTAAAACCTTAAAAACTGTCACCAGTTGGCAGGCAGTAGAAAAATGGGGTGGGTAGATTTGGCTCTCAGGCCATCGTTTGCTGATCCCTGATTTAGAACAAGAATTAAAATGTTGCAAGTAAAGAAGATTCCCATCAAAGTTTTTATGTTGGCCAAAAGGACAACGATCGAGTAAACTGTAGTATAATCACTTACGAAATTCTTTGCAGCCAATTAAAATAAAGACTATGTTGCAACAGGGAAAATACTATGATAAATGGCAAGTTGAATAAAGAAAGCTTGAAAATTATGTCTACTCTGATTACGACTATGTTGAATGAATCTTGAATAAACTATCTGCAAATTATGTATGCACAGAGATTTAAAGGGAAAATGAAGGCTGTTTGATTTGTATGAAGTTGGGATTGCGGGTAATTTGTTTTTGTTTCCGCTTCAATGTGAATATCAAGCTGTCTTCCAATTCTCGGGTTCTATGATGCCATTGAGATTTAGCTCAAATTAGTTCATCAGGAGAATTCCCTGTGCAGACGAAGAAGGAAGAGAAACTAATTTAGGTTTATCGGAGGTCGGAAGAGTTTTCAGTAGTGTTCCAGTTAACTACTGCTGCGTAACAAGCACCCCCACACTTAGTAGCCTTAAACAACAACCATTTTCTTGTACTCACATATTCCGTGGGTCAGAAACTGAAGTAAGACACAGTGACGATGGCATGTCTCTACCCTAGGGTGTATGTGGCCCCAGTTGGGAAGACCAGAATGTCTGCAGGCGACTTCAGTGGCTGGAGGCTTGAGGATCCACATCTGGGTTGACTTCTTCAACTACCCACCTGGAGCCCAGGCAGGAATGGCTCCGAGGATGGTATATTCGTTTGTTAGGGCTTCCATAACAAAGTACCACAAAGTGGGTGGCTTAAACAACAGAAATTTATTGCCTCATGGTCCTGGAGGCTAACAGTCCAAGCTCAAGGAGTAGTCGGGGCTTATTCAAGGAGTAGTGAGGGCTGTGAACAAAAAATCTGTTCCATGCCTTTCTCCCAGCCTCTGGTGGTTCTCTGGTCGTCTTTGGCATTCCTTGGCTTACAGATGCGCCATGCCGATCTCTGCTTTCATAGCCACATGGTGTTCTCCTGTGCACACGCCTGTCTCCAAATTCCCCCCTTTTGTAAGGACACCAGTATTATTGTTTATGGCCAACCTAATGACCTTGTCTTAAATGGATTATCTGCAAAAACTTCATTTTTTCTAATTATTTTTTATGTTTTGAGAGAGAGAGAGAGAGAGTGTGTGTGTGTAAGCAGGGAGGAGCAGAAAGAGAGGGAGACACAAGATCTGAAGCAGGCTCTGGGCTCTGAGCTGTTAGCACGGAGCCCAGTGCGGGACTTGAAGTCATGATCTGTGAGATCATGATCGGAACCAAAGTCAGATGCTTAACCAACTGAGCCACCTAGGTGCCCCAAACTTCATTTTACAACAAGGTCACACTCACCAGTAAAGGGGGTTAGGACTTCAACGACTTTAGGGGACATAATTCAACCCATAACAGAGAGGCTCAGCTAGGATTGTCTGCCACAGTGCCTACACATGGCCCCTCCATGGAGCATGAAGCTGGGTTTTGAGAGGGACCACTCCTGGAGCGAACATTTCAGGTGAACCAGATGGAAGTAAACGGTCTTTTACAAACTAGCTTTGGGAGCGTACTTTATTGGTAAAGTGGTCATAAGCTTGCCCAGATTCAAGAAGAGGGGCATAGATCTCACTCCAGAGAGAAAGAGTAATAAAGAATTTGCAGCCTTTAAAAACATAGTCTAAGGAGGGATTTTTATTTTTTATTTTTTTTTCATTGTTCCATTTTATTTTTTTATTATTTTTTTAATTTATAATAGTTTATTTTCAAATTGGTTTCCATAGAACACCCAGTGTTCATCCCAACATGTGCCCTTTTTAATGCTCATCACCCCCTCTCCCCCCTCCCTCATCCCCCTCACCCTCAGTTTGTTCTTAGTCTTTGAGAGTCTCTTATGTTTTATCTCCCTCCCTCTCTGTGTCTTTTGTTTCCTTCCCCTCTTCCCTTCCCCCTGGTTTCTCCAAGAGACACAGAAATGCTGATGCATAGGAGCACGTGTACCCCAATGTTCATAGCAGCACTTTCGACAATAGCCAAATCATGGAAAGAAACCAAGTGCCCATCAACTGACGAGTGGATAAAGAAGATGTGGCACATATATACAATGGACTACTACGCAGCAATGAGAAAAAATGAAATCTGGCCATGTGTAGCAACATGGATGGAACTGGAGGGTATTATGTTAAGTGAAATAAGTCAGTCAGAAAAAGACAGATACCGTATGTTTCCACGAATAGGTGGACTTGGTGAGACTAAGGAGGGATTTTTAACATAGGGTTTATGGACCCCATGGGACTCCACAGATGGTTTCCAAAGGGCTGAGAAGCCCCGGAAGTTATGCAATGTATGTACCAGCCTGCATTCTTTGTTCTGCGACATGGGTCCACAGTGCTCGTCCTATGTTCAAAAGGGTCCGTGACCTACAAAATGACTAGCAAGTGTTGGAATATTGGATCCATCTGCTGCTTCTATTCAGAAAAGGACACTCTTCTCTTTCTCTAACTCAGAAAATGTTTTCTATCTCCGGCTTGGCATCAGCACCAGCCTTTCTCCTTCCCTGAGGCAGCTTCTGCCATCTGCCAAATGACGTTGCTCTGTGACCCTGGTGTCCTTGACACTGTTCAGAAGCCTTAGAGGGAGATCCTCAGCGGTCCCAGAATGCTCTGGCTCTTCTGTGCCCAGAGATGGATGGAAAAGCAGCCTGTCTCCTAAGTTCCCGGACCTGAGAGGTAGGACCTCACCCACCGGCAGCACTAGAGAGCCGAACAGGAGTGACTGTTTCTGTTCTTCGGACCTCGTTCATGCCTCTGCGTTATTTGTGTACCTGCCTGTCTCCTCCACTAGCTAACAAACACCTTTGAGAGCAAGGAACCATCTTATTTCTCTTTATATTAAAAAATATTTAGTCTCGTGTTTTGCACGTGATAACGCTCAAAATGACTGGTAATTTAAAAACATCAAAACTGAGCGACAGAAAGTAGAACAGGTCCCCAGGGACTCTGATGCCAGCTTTGGGCATAAGGGTGCTGGTTCAATTCATGTTAGGATCCAGGGCATCAAGGGCTCACCATGCTTAGGAAAGGTCTCCTTTAGAGGAAGCTGTTAGCTGTAAACAGTGGATTTGAGAGAGAGTATTTGGGGAGTTGGCTTGGTTCCTAATCCTAGCTTGGTCACCAACAATCTACGGGACACTGGCCAAGGCATTTCTGTATGGCGTAGTGTAACCTGGTGTGAACCTTGGCAGCCTGTGTATCAGGTAAAGGGGTAAATGACTGGCCCCTAAAGCCAGGCTACCTGGGTTTGTGTCCTAGCTCCTCTTCTGAGTGCCTGTGACCTTGGGCATTAAGAAACTTCTCGAAGCCTCAGCTGTCTCAGCTATAAAATGCCAATGTCACGAGCTCACCAGCCTCCACGGAGTGCCCCCCGTGCTGTAGGTACTCTTCCGAATGTTTCACATGGAGTCCCCACTTGGCTCCTCAGAACAGCCCAATAGCTGGGGGGTGTTATTACCCCATTTACCCATGGTGCAACTGAAGCCCAGAGTGGGTAACCAGCCCACAGTCACACCACCGTCAAAGGACACAGCTGGCATTGAACCAGGCAGTCTGGCTTCCCATGTCTCTCCCCTTAACTATGTTACCACATAGCTCCCTTCTCACACGATACACCTAAGTTGCTTCGCACATAGTAACAACTCAACAATTGTTAGCTGTTAGTAATGGTTAGTCCAAGTCCCACAGCCTCATCTGTAAGGCGGGGGTGATCTTATGGAATTCATCAGTAGAGAGGTCGTGGATAAGGCACTAGGTTGTACACATGAGACTGGGGTGACTGTGTTTGCTGTCTCTGGTGCTGGCCACACGGCAAGTGGAGGGGCCACCGTCCCGACAACATAGATGTGGGGACCAGGACCTCACAGTGGTGCTTAGCCTTTTATTGCCTGGTGTTTTCTAGCTTGCATAGTGCTTTGCTCAAAGCAGATGCTCAAAAATATGGTTTAGGGGCACCTGGGTGGCTCAGTCGGTTAAGCATCCGACTCTTGATTTCGGCTCAGGTCATGATCTCACGTTTCATGAAATCGAACCCTGCACCAGGCTCTGCACTGACAGAGCGGAGCCTGTCTGGGATCCTCTCTCTCTCTCTTTCTGCTCCTCCCCTATTGCTATCTTTTTTCTCTCTCTCAAAATAAAGAAAGAAACATTATAATTTTTTTTAAAATTCGATTTATCAATTTCTCCAAGAATTAGAGAATTCCTCCCACTCTTGTATAGGCTACTTTGCAAGGAGGTGTGAGAGAAAACGTAGTGAGGTCCTGGGGCAGAAGTAATATTGATTCCTTTCCTGATTCCAGTCCCTGCTCCAGGGAGAAACTCACTCTTCATGCGATGTAGAAGCCTCCAGACACCCTCTTAATGCCAATTTCTATTTAATCTGTACATGGATGTTGCTGCCCTTATTAATTCACAACAGCTGTTGCCCTGTTCTTATGTTGTCTGTGCAGACCAATGCTGTCTGCCTTACACTTCTGGCTGCGACAGGCTGGGGACCATGTCTATTTAACTACAGTCCGTGGCGCAACGCCAAGTATCAGGCTCAACAACATTTCTTGGCTGATTCAGCAGCTGTTGATCCCGTCGGAGGTAAAGTCAGTCCTGGTTAGTTACGACTTCGATTTCTGACTCGTGGCAAGTTATTCATACACTACGATATTACAGTCTTCTTACAGAATATTTTCTTTTTATTATGTGGTGACCAGGGCCTGTGTACGGAAGACACGATTGTTAATACGGTGGGGCTATGGAATCTGGTTCACAGCGGACGTTGGAGGAGTGGGCTTATCAGGGAGACGAGGGGAGTGCTGCTAACTAAGCACTAGACGAGGTCAAGTGTCAGGCTGAGAGCTTTCCAAACGCAACGTGAATGGCAGGCCAGCTCTGGGAGCACCGGTGGTCTGTGGGAGGCGGGGTGCTGTCTGCTCATGCTTTCAGGGACACCCGCTAGATCGATAAGGAACAGCCCTGGCCTTTTGCCCCCTGGCCTTTTTCACCCTTTCCCCTGGAGGAGAAATGAGGGGTCTGATTGTGGGGGTCAGCCACTGGTTCACGGTTTTTAGGGTAGACTGACAAAGAGCAATCGTAAAATATCGAGTCATAATCCCTCTAACTTGTCAATGTTAACATATTTGGGAAAGGGGGTCTCTGCAGACACGATTAAGTTAAGAATTCTGAAGTGATGGATGGAATTGTTGGGTAGAGATGTTGTAGACCTGAAATGAATATAATATTGTACGTCAAGTATACTTAAATGATAATAATAATGATAAAAGCTAAGGATTCTGAGCTAGAAGGTATTAGTATTAGCTTGGGCTGCCATAACAAAATACCGCCTCTGGGTGGCTTAAACAACAGAAATTTAGTTCTCATGGTTCTGGAGAATACAAGTCCAAAATCAATGTGCTGGAGGGTTTTGTTTCTCCCCAGGTCTTCCTCCTTGGCTTGAGTGTGGCCAACTTCTCCCTGCATCCTCACACAGACTTTCCTCTGTGGGCATGCGTCCCTGGTGGCCCTTCCTCTTCTTGTAAGGACACAAGTCCTATTGCATTAGGGCCCTACCCTTAAGACATTATTTAACCTTAATAACTTATTTTTAAAGGCCTTATCTTCAAATATAGCCATGTTGGGTGCTAGAGGTTCAACAAAATAATTTTATAGGGGACACGATTCAGTCATAACAGGAGATGACCCTGGGTTTTCCAGGTGGGCATGAAATGCCATCTCGAGTCTCCTTGTAAGACCGAGGCAGGGGGATTTGAGGCAAACACAGAGGAGAAGACACAAGAAGAGGAGACAGCAACATGGCCATGGAGGCTGGGATTGGGATGATGAGGCTAAGGAATGCCTGCAGCCACCAGGGGCTGGAAGAGGTGAAGTTGGGGCCTACATACTTATAGGAAGCCTGGACCTACTGGCAGCTTGATTTTGGACTCTGGCATCCAGAACTGTGAGAGAATACATTTCTGTAGTTTTAAACCACTCGGTTTGTGCCAGCAGCCTCAAGAAACGAGTGCCATTGGGTAGTACTGTTCACAGACTGAGCCCTGGAGCCTTGGCCTTTGGTCTTCTCTCTCTGCCCTTGTCCCGAGTGAGGTGGCCGTTCTCGATACCCGTGCCTACTCTGTAGGCCAGAATCTTCTCTCATGTGGGCTGTCCCAAAGTCTAGGCCGGGGAGTGGGAATGGAAGTCACAGGGCTGAGAGCGTCACGGGCCCCTCTGGTCCCTTACTGTGGCCTCATCAGGTGCCTTACCCGGCTTCATCAAGATAAAGCTCCAATTCTGAGCTCTGTCTCTCTGATCCTATGCAAATCTCGATTGGTACCAAGACGAGGGATGTTTTTAATGAATTCCCTTAAAAGTCCTAACAGAATGCATGGGCTATGGGTCTGTGGACTGGCTCTTTTGTAGACAGAAGGTGGCTTCCCAGGCCTCCTGCCTGATGAGAGGTGGGGGTGGAAATTGATAAGGGGCTCTCCGGCACAAGACCGCTTGGGTTCAGATCTGACCTCTGACCTTTACTAGTCATACCACTGTGAGCAGATTCATTTTTCTCCCTCCGCAATTCTCCCATCTGTGAAAAAGGGACAAATAAGAACCCCCTCCCTCATAGGCGTGAGCACTAAACAAAGTAATTCACATAAAGCACTTTGGACAGCTTAGGCAAGAAGATCCGTAGCATGGGAGCTATTACGCTCCCCAGTAGATGGGAGCTATTACGCTCTGGAAAAATAGTCTAGAGAAATGGAAAAAAAGAAGTTGCTTTCAGATGCAGATTTAAATTCTCATTCCCTGGACGTGCTTGGGTAAAACTCGGCGGCATTTAAATGCCTGGCCTGACACGTTGCTGAGGGGACCAGTAATGACTCAAGGCCTCGGGAGGGCGAGGAGAAAGGGCTCCACGGGGATCTGCAGGGGGCAGCCTCACTAATAAGACTCCTGTTTCAGCCATTAGGGGAGACAGTGCGGTCTGGACCTTGGGCGTGAAGCAAAGGGGTCTTTGCCAGCTTCGTATCCCCGTGTTTGAATTAATGTCATGTTAAACTTATCAATGCAGCATCAGACGGGAGTCACATTCCTCTCTTTCCAAGAAAGAGTTATAGGAAAGAGGGGAGGATCATTTAATCATTAACTTAGCACATTTATCAAGTGCCCGCTGTGTGGTTTTTGTCAATGTATTCTTAGAGCAGAGCACATAGTGGTACCCAGTGCGGCGAATAAATGAGTTCTGAGTGAGCGGGTGAATAAACTGCCTCATGAAGTGAATAAGGGTGTCCCAGTTACGCAAAAAATCACAAACCACAGCACATATCATTAAGAAGGAGTAGGGTCTTCTGGGTGGCTCAGTTGGTTAAAAGTCCGACTTTTGGCTTTGGCTCAGGTCATGATCTCATGGCTCATGAGATCAAGCCCCACATCAGGCTCTGTGCTGACGGCCCAGAGCCTGCTTGGAATTCTCTCTCCTTGTCTCTCTGCCCCTCCCCTACTCTCTCCCTCAAAATAAATAAATAAAGATTAAAATAAATAAAGGACATAAAAAAATGGACTCACAGTTCTGCTCACAGCACAAGGGTTCCTGCTACAGGAAGGGAAGGGAGGGAGTAGTAAGGGCCAGGGTGTCCCTTCCTAGCAGCATCCCTCTCAGACATGAGAGCATCCACTTTGCAGAGAGATGTGATGCATGGAAACAGGTTAACAGAAGCGTCAGGGTCATTCAATACCCCTTAAATTTTGTGCTTGCTCTCACCTCCCTCGGAACAGGACCCAACCCAAAGCCCAGGAGATGACATTAGGCAGCAACAGGCAGTGATTCCATCCACGAAACTGATGAACATGACTTCCAGAGTAGAGGGCACCATGAATCCATCTCAGGACCCCTGCCTCGGGCATGCCGTGGTCCATGTGACTGTGTGCTTCCTCTCACGAAGCTGATGTGGCAATGTTTTGATGTAAGTGAAAGTAAGAAGTACCTTGAATAAAATTGCTGTTTTCTTCTGAAGTCTGTTTTCAGCTTGTTTATTCCTCCAGGGACATTCTGAAGTTGGCTCCAAGAATATATTTTGAGGCTATTAAAAGACTTTCTTAAAAACGCTGGCAGAGAGGAACACCACAAAAACACATAAGTACATGGGGCTGGCAGAATCCTGGCTGTCAGCGGAATCTTGAGGTGTGGGGCAACGTTTCCAGAAGGAAAGAGCTCCTGGGAGGGGAGAGCACTTCATAGAAGAAGCACTAAGTAAATCCTCACTCACGCAGTGAGAGTTTGACACAGAAGTACGTGGTTTACAGGAGATCGAGGCCAAGGAAGGCCCTGGAAGTTTCCATTAAGCTCGCAAGGAAGTGGATATTAAATGAGAAGGATGGGGTTGAGTAGAGAAAAGAGGCCAAGTGAAAAAGGAAAAAGAAGGGAGGGTAGAAAGAGAATGAGTAACAGAGTAAGACAAGAGATAGCAGCACAAAGACAAGTTGAATCCTCCACCTCCCTCAAACTTAAAATTTTTTTTAGTTTTTATTTATTTTTGGGAGAGAGAGAGAGAGAGCAAGAGCATGAGTGGGGGAGGGATAGAGAGAGAGGAGACACAGAATCCAAAGCAGGCTCCAGGCTCTGAGACATCAGCACAGAGCCTGATGCAGGGCTCGAACTCACAAACTGTGAGATAACAGGTGAGAAACAATGGCTACATGGGAGAGAGAGTAGTGGATGGAACTAAAAGACATTTGGGATGGAACTGAAATCAATTGGGTATGGACTGGAGGAGAACAGCCCTGGGGCATTACTCCTTATTTCAGACTTGACCAGCTGGGTAGAGGGAGTGCTATCTGCAGAACTACAGGATATTAGGAAAGAAGTAGCCTGCTGGGGAAACAATGAGCCCTTTAGATGTAGTGGAGGACACAGTATATTGGCTCACTTGACCTCTATTCTACACCCCTTCTAGTGGCCCATCCAGTGCTCCAGAGTCTCCACAGCCAAAACCACATTTCCCACACTCCCTTGCAATTCAGGCTTCAAATGTGTTTTAGGTCCATTGATATAGTCATCGATGTAGTATAGGGAAGCTATACTCACTCGAGTCTTGAATTCAAAATGGAGACCACAGCTCCCGAAGCATCCATCCTGCCAATGCAAATCAAGCAGGTATAAAAGCCTTTGGATCAAGTGATTCCAGCCACACCCTCTTGACAGCAGTGTCAGAACTAAGCCCTTTTTTTTTTTTTTTTTTTTTTGGACAACGGATTTCGAATTCCTCAACTTCTTGTTGTGGCAAAGATAGCATTTCTCTTAGAGGGTTAGTTCTACAGTGTTATTCTGGGTGTCATTCTTAGACACCTTGCTCAGAGCCTTTTTCAGTTTTGCCAACAAGTTTTAAGCACGCAATTCCTTATAGAAGTCCCTTTTGTCTCAAAATGTACAGAATGGCTCACACTATCAACAACTGAAACTTAACAGATATAGAAGAAGTAAGGCTGAACCCTGCAAGACAGCCAGATGTAAACACGTGAATGACCACAAATACATGGATGGGTCTATGGTTGAGGAGAAAAAACTGGACTGGCTTTTCTGAGTTGTTAGCATATGGATTGTAGTGGGTGAGATCATTCAGGGAGACATTGCCAAGAAAGAGTTTGAAGGGTGAGAAGAAAGGGGGGTCTAGGACAGGACCTTTGAAAATACCAGTTTTTAACACTATCAGTTAGAAAGTAAGTTTGCCATTGGAAGAAGAGGGTGGGAGGAAAACCAGGAGGTACTGGAGTCAGAAGCCAGAGGTAGAAAGTGGGTCTCCAAGAACAGATCAGCCTGCCAGATGCTTCTGGGAGGTCAAGCAAATGAGGGCTAAATATGTCTCCTGAATCTGGTCTTCAGTGACCTTGGCAAGATCAGTTTCGACAGCAGTGTTGGGAATGGTGTTCAACCTAAAAGCATTCAGGAATGAGGCAGAGAGAAGAAAAGAGACCATGGGGGTAGGCAGTCTTTTAAAAACGGCTGACCATCCTTAGAGGTGACATAAGATCAAAGGAAGGGAGCTATTTCTTAAATCCTTAGTCAAGCTAAGCCACTCCCCACGATGAACCATTAGTGAGACCTTATGTGATCCTGTATTGCATATTTCATCCAAACAACGGATCTCTCGTGTTGGAGAGAGAAGCACATATTTGCTGGTGATGAGGTGCAGTTAGGAGAGAGCTAGAAGAGAGGCAGATGCATATGTACTTTAATAGCAGTGACAATACAGGCGAGGTGAGATCCTGATGGTGCGATGGCTTTACACGGAAGTAGGAGGAGGCTGAGGGGGTAGATACATCAAGAATTAGCTGTCATGGGTGGGAAGTCCAGATCATAGTGATGATATTTACTTTCTGTGCAATAATAGACAAAATTCTCTTCTAGGGTTTGTGGAGGCTGAGGATCGGAAATTTTAAGAGAGTGGAGAGGTCTTTTTTTAAAAAAAGTTTATTTATTTATTTTGAAAGCGATGTGGGGGGAATGAGTGGGGGAGGGGCAGAGAAAGAGGGAGAGAGAGAGAGAATCCCAAGCAAGCCCCGCACTGTCAGCACAGAGCCTGACGTGGGGCTCGAACCCATGAACCACAAGATCATGACCTGAGCTGAAACCAAGAGTCAGACGCTTAACCAACTGAGCTACCCAGGTGCCCCTAGGAGAGTGAAGGAGGTCTTGATGGTCAGCTTGTAGAATGGAAGAGCGAGCTCACTAGCTTGCCGTCAGTGTCAGGAGCCTGTTTGGGTTTAATGATGAGGAACTGACAACAAGGTCGATCCATCCAAGTGTGAGATTGTTCCCAGCAGCACTCGGGCCCCTGCTCATGGCAGAAAGCAGGTGGTCAGCTCTACTCATCCAGGGCTGGCATGTTTTCAGGTAGACATGATGGAGGGACAATGGCAAGGAAACTGATGAGAGGATCAACCAGAGATTCTCAATGGAAGGGAGGAGGTACCTGGTGCCCGAAGCAGGTAGAGATGTTTTTGGTTGTCACAATGATGGAGAACACAATCAGAATTTAGTGGGCAGGAGCCAAGGATGCTGAATGTCCTGCAATGTTCGGGAAGATACCCCATAACAAATAATTGTCCTCCCAAATTACCAATGCTCACGTTGATACACACAGAAACTGAGGGATCATGGACGCTGAAGCAATCCAAACAGATAGGGAGGCAAAGACAAGAGAGAGAAAGAAGGCAGGCCGAAGAACAGGAAGATGTAAGCAGGATTTCAGGCCTAGTGGGGAGAGTCTGAGCATGCAAGTCTGAAGGATTAGAGGATGCAGTCAGACTGTGGGGTGTCTGAACCCCTGATTTCAGCGGTGGGACAGTTCCCAGGGATGCGGCATAAACAGTACATCAGTTTGAGCCCTCTGAGAAGCAAATGCCAAGATGGAGTTTGATGTGCAAGAGATTTATTTGGGTAACACGGCAAAGGACGAAGGGAAGGGGACAGGGGTAAGTGGAGAGAGTCTTCAGGTCACAATGAGGGCTTGACAGCTGAGAAAGGAGACGGGGCAGGAAGGAGGACTGGGGAAGAGGAGCTTTAGAGAGCAGTGGCCCTCTTGAGAAAGTGTCAGCCAGACTGCTGGGGGTACCCCACAGAAAGGGGAGCGCCAGAGAGGGCAGGCACGGCCAGGCTCTGTACCCCCGCAGCGTTGGCCATGACCTTGGCGTGAATGCAGTCTATCTGAAGCTGTAGTGGATAGAGGCTGTCCACCAACCATCCTCCGCCAAGCAGGTTCTCTTCAAGAGATATTTGAGCAGTGTGTCTCTGGGGCTACCACACGGGGTTGGCTGACATCCTGTGGTCATGTAGGCTCCAATGAGACATTCACACTTTCACGCAAAAGTTTGCCGAATGAACTAACGGATGAATGTCAAGAAACCGAGAGAGTAGAGTACAGGGTTTTAAGCCTCATTGTAAAGGTTACTTTCCAGCTCCATCACCTACTAAGTTATCTTAGGACAATGATCCTTAAATGCGGATGATGATAAATACCTCCTATTTTATGGGTCTTTGTGAGGATTAAGAGACATTTCAGGAAGAAGGTCCAGCACGGTGTCTGGCAAACGGTATCCAATAAACGTTCACTATTAAGAGTATGCTGATTTCTTCCCATTGTCCTTTGCAAGAAAGTCTTTCACTGTAGCAACAAATAGAAACATGTTCAGAGAGTTGGACTATAGGGTCTTCTTTTACCTTCCATGTTAGACTCTGCTCCCAGACAGTGATGAATCTATGTTTCTGTTGCTTTGCAAATCTTAGTACTTACAACTAAGTTCTAAATACAGTCATTCTATCTATCCTACAGACAGAATAAAGGCAAAGCAAAGGGATGGTCACTTAGCAGGCATCGTGAGAGACTCAGCTAAGTGGGCTTTGGAATGAGGGGAGTAAGAGCATGCAGGTAGCACGGCTGGAGCAGGGTGGATGTCACCAGTCGGAGATAACTATCACCCTGAAGCCATGTCTTCTCTGCCAGGAGGAGGAAGCAGCTTGCTTTTCCTGGTGAACAAAGGCTGTGCTTGCGTGAATATCTCTACAGGGAAATGTTTGTGCATTAGACTGGTAATTAAAGGCTCCCAATAAACCAAGTCTCATTACTTAGCTTAAGGAGCTGCCTAGATAGCGTCTGGCACAGTGTCAAATGTCTGCTTAGCACAGAGCTGAGATTGAAGTTGTCCCATCTCCGGGGGCAGGACCCTGGCTGGGCATCCACAGAGATCTGTGTGCGGGGTCGCCCCGCACTGGGTGCGACTGAAAACAAGCAGGTCCGTACGTTTCCCAAGCTTCACTGTCCTCTTCTCCAAATATTTAAACAGGCTTAAGAACAGGGCTATGTCAACTGTGTGACTCAGTGAACATTGTAACGGTTAACCGTTGGGATCTCCATGGACGACAGGGACCCCATGCAGGTTAAAACCTCTCAAGCCTGAGGATCTCTGATACCAGTCATCCTTTCACTGAAGGAGACTCTGTTAGAATCAAACTTCATGCAGGGGCGCCTGGGTGGCTCAGTTGGTCAAGCGTCCAACTTCAGGCTCGGGTCGTGATCTCGAGGTTCATGAGTTCGAGCCCCACGTTGGGCTCTATGCTGACAGCCTGGAGCCTGCTTCGGATTCTGTGTCTCCCTCTCTCTCTGCCCCTCCCCCACGCACACTATGTCTCTCTTTCTCTCTCAAAATAAACATTAAAAAAATTTATTAGAAAAAAGGAATCAAAGTTCACATAAAGTAACACCAATCCGTTTCTCCTGCACGAAATAGAGCCTGTGCCTGGTGATTCACAACTTTCTACTCGATCGCGCTCACCGGGGCAGGGGAATAATACTACCTTGGTTTTATAAAATGCCTTCTACTTGGCAAAGTATTTTCACCCACAAAACCTAATTTGCTTTTTACTGTAGGGTGTTGTTTCTTAGGGACACGATTACTATTAAAAGCAACCAGTAGTTGCTGGCTTTTATTGACAGCTTTCTGTGTACCGGGCACTGTGTTAAGCACGTGACAAGCAGGGCGACCAGTGGAAATCGAGAACCCACAAGAATGAAAAGATGCTGGGTTTGCTTTGCACAGACTGCATTTTCTGTGCGAGCCAGGGGGCCCTCAGGGTGGCATTTTTACACATTTTCTCGCTAAGGAAGAAATATCTTGCTTTCTAGAGCTAATTTCAGTATTCTCTATCATACTTCCCATAGTTCAAGACTTTCCATGACCTAGGTCCTTTCCTATGTTATTCTGTATAAGCCAAATCGAGGTTAGTAGGAAGAGCCGTTGACGTTTCCAGGACACGCCCACGTGCCTGGCTTGGCGGGACACCCATTTCTAGACATTCTCTCATTAATCCTCATAACTCCCTACACGAGGTGGGTTGAATTATTGTCTTTGTTTGAGGCATAACGAGGTCAAGTGATGTGCCCAAGGTCACTCGGCTGGCATGTGGCAGGGTGGGTGTCTAATCAAGGTGGTGTGGCTCTCAGTCCCCACCCCGGGCTGTGTGGCTGAAGGACTACAGCGCTTTTTCCTGTCAAACTTGGACCCAACTTGAGAAGCATGTGTTGGCGAACCGAAACAACACCCGTTTGCTCTAGAGAGACGGCAGTGACCTCCCTCGGAAGCCACTCCTCCCCCATCAATGTCCAAGGTCAGTGCTGTTTTCATTACAGCGTTTTGTCATGACAAGGGTGGCCTCCCAAACCAGACTACCAAACCATGTCAGAAGAGGCAGAGGTCAATGCTTTTTTCCTTTTGAAATTAAACTTTTTGGAGAGTTGGCTAGCCACAGAATAAAAGGCATTTTTCACTGTCTTCCATAAAAATGCTTATTCTCTTATCCAGGCGGGAAGAACCACCAGAAGCCATCACGTGGTCGGCCCCCCTGCCTTCCCAGCTGGCCAGCTGTTCTTTGGACACTAGCGTGTTATACACCTGGGGGCAGAGCTCACTTTTCCACAGTCCGGACTCCAGGCTCTGACTGCCTGCCCTCTGGCTGCCCCATATTCCCCCCGGCTTGGCCTTCCTGGGGAGCTGGTTTGGGGACTGGCCAACCTTAGAGCGGGGCCACACACCTGCTCCTGTCCTTCACCCTCACACGCTTGTCCTTCATCAGGAAGCACAGGACCCTTTAATTCTGGACAATGGAAGAAAACGCGCTATCACACGTGTTGGACAACTGGACAAATCTTCTTCTTTTTTCCAGGAGAGGATGAGACACTTCTTACACCAAGGAAAAGCTACTCAGCCTGAGGCCTCCTGATTTCCTCTCGTGGAAATGAAATTATTGGCTTATAAAAGAACATTCCTGAAATTATCCCTGAAAGAGCATCATTCACTCTCTTGTGGGCTACATACTTTGTCCTGCCTGCTTGGTTATCTCTGTAGCTTTCTTTGTTTTAAGGTTTAAAAAATTTTTGAAGGGGGGTGGGCACCTGGGTCATTCAGTCGGTTAAGCATCTGACTTCAGCTCAGGTCATGACCCCTTGGCTTGGGAGTTTGAGCCCCACATTGGGCTCTGTGCTGACAGCTCAGAGCCTGGCGCCTGCTTCAGATTCTGTGTCTCCCTCTCTCTCTGCTCCTCCCCTGCTCTCGCTTTCTCTCTCTCTCTCTCTCAAAAATAAATAAATGTTTTAAAAAATATTTTTAAATTAAGGCTTAACACTAGTTTTAAAAGCTTCATGGAGGTAGGAAGGGGCTTTTCCTTATAAGAGACCGTTGACATTGCCAAGGGTGACCTCCACTGTCGGTGAACAGAACTGAAAGGGCTGGCCATACCTACTGCTGACCACTTTCAAAGTGCTTACTAAGTTAGACTGGAGGAACCCACTCCACAAAGCTAAACATTTCCAGATGATTATGTATGATGTGGTTGCTACAGACACGGCCTCTGTGAGACTTGAAATCCCACAATTGTTTAAAGATCCCTAGAAAATGACCCTTGGGGCACCTGAGTGGCTCAGTCAGTTAAACGCCTGACTCTTGATTTTGGCTCAGGTCATGATCTCATGGTTTGTGAGTCTGAGCCCCACCTCGGGCTCTGCGCTGGCAGAGTGGAGCCTGCTTGGGATTCTCTCTCTCCCAATCTCTCTGCCCCTCCACTCTCTCTCTCTCTCTCTCTCTCAAAATAAAGAAATAAACATTAAAAAAAGGAAAATGGCCCTAAAAACATACGTGTACACACACGCACACACATACACCTAATACACCCCAACCTACTCAGAGCTCCAAAAAGCGCCAAAACCCTACATTGCACACAAATTCATTTAATCTAAAACCCAGCAGCTCTCAACCTTGGCACCCATCACAATTCCCTGGGGGGCTTTTGAAGTACTGATATCTGAGACCCACCCCTAGAGGTTCCAATTTAATAGTTCCAGAGTGGAGCGGGGTGACTAGCTGTCTCTGTTTGCTGGAGACAGAGGGCTCCCGGATTGTGGGAATTTCAGTGCTAAGACGAAGGGCGTCACGGGGATCCCAGACAAACTGGTGACCCTGGGTAGAGATAGGTTCTCTCTGTAAGTGTCCCTTGTGACTGTAATGCACAGTCACTGTTGAAAGTCACTGCTCTAAATCCCGAAACTTCAGTCCATACCCTAGGATAGGTAACTTAAGACTTGAAATTATATTACTCCTTTGTAGAGGATTCTTTTTAAATACTACTACTACTAACAAGACTCTTTGTCAATGAGAAGTCCTCGCCACCTGGCACCTTTCCCTCCCGCTGGAGAGTCCCAAGGGAATCACCATGCCCAGAGAGCAGCTGGCCTATTTTCTCCTCTCACTGGCCTCAAATCCACACGCTGAGCCCTTCTGCCAAAGTGGGGAGGCACTACGGAGTTGTTTATTTTATAATTTAAGGAGACTCTGGGGGAGAAGTTTGCCCACGAGACCAGCATTCCAAAGTGGGTCACCGCAAGCTGGAGCCATCAGTCCCAACCGGCTGGAAATGCCAAGCGGGTCAGATGCTCTTCTTCCTTTACTTTCCAGTTGGCTTACAGATGACTGGTTTCCATCCAACATGGCTTACGATAATGACTTGCTTGTACCATCCCTTCTGAGGAGCTGAGCTGGGAGTGAAAGGAGAGCACGTATATCCAGGAAACTGCTAGAGGCACAGCAGTTCTCCACCCCACTATACTATTCAATCACTTGGGAAGCTTTTAAAATGCGCAAAATGGGCTTAGATGACCAAACCCGGCCCCGGAGCAAATCAGTCAGAAGCTCAGAGGGTTGGGACCCAGACAGTATTTTCTGAAAGCTCCCGCAAAGTGACTGTAATGTGTAGCAGGGGGTAAGAATCATGACGTTGGAGCCTTGGTTCTCAAAGTATGTTCCCTGGCCTGTCGCATCAGCAACCCCAGAAACTCATTAGAAACGTAAACTCTCAGGCCCCACGCTGGACATGCTGACTCAGAAACCCTGGGGATGGGTCCCAGCAGATCGAACGAGACTTCTAGGTGATTCTCACGCATGATAAAGCTTGAGAACCGGTTTAGATGACAAAGTGGTATTTAAAAAAAATTTTTTTTTAAGTTTTTGAATTTATTTGGAGAGAGAGAGAGGGAGAGAGAACATGAGTAGCGAAGGGTCAGAGAGAGAATCCCACGCAGGCTCTGTGCTGTCACTGCAGAGCTCAATGCAGGGCTCACAGTCACGAACTGAGAGATGGTGACCTGAGCTACAATCAAGAGTTAGACGCTTAAATGACGGAGCCATCCAGGGGCCCAACGAAGTGGTATATTAAAAAAATCGGCAGAGGTACTTAAACTATTAACTGTTGTCTATAATTTCCTAGTCTACAGCAAAACCCAACTCCCCTTTTTGATGACTCTCAGTCATAAAGCGAGGAGCCTTGGTTCACTCGGGATGAAAAAAAAAAACACAAATAACACACCTGGGGTCCTACTGTTATTTCTAGACTGGGAGCCAGCAAAGCCAAATAATCTTATGAAGCAATGGGGACAAATGATTTGATCACATATAATTAAATCGCCTGGCTTCACATTGTTTTATATAAGGTGCAGATTTCTAGCCTTTCCTACTGCATCTTCATCTTACAAGCTTGGAGCTGCCAGAAGAAAATTCCGCCACAAACAGGTTTTACTAGAGAGTTACGGGGTTGGAGATCCCAAAGGAAATCTTCGATACTGCAGGATGGGGTGTTTATGATGTAGAATTGAGGGCCGATGACCTAAATCCTCCATAAGCGAGCAAGGTCAAGGGCAACAGTGGAAGGTGGAGACGCAGGAAGGTGAAGACAACAGCACGGTCAGCGGTGATCTGACCCAAAAGGAAAGAAAGCAAAGATGACTTGTTCTCCAATCCGGATAATCACTAAAATTTTAGGGTCTGAGATCTTCTGGCCCAAGAGTGACTGGAAGGCACAAATGAGTATTTTTGAACTGGGGAGGCTTGAAGACCTATCCTCTCCTGTTCTCCGACCCCCTCGAATTTATAGATCCAAATCACAGGAGAAGACAGATGGCTTTGTACATACATTGGTCAGTTTTTACAAATTGGGTATCCGGAATGTCATTTTTTTTTCTAAGTAAAAATCAAAGAATATTAGGTGGTGAATTAACATTTCTTCGGATGCCGATTCACTTATTATGCCTTTTAATTCTTATAACAATACGAAGTACCATTGACCCATATTCCAAATGATAATCCGAGGGTCAGAGACATGAAGCTAACAATTCACTCAGTAATTAAATGACAGAGCTAAGATTCTAACTGAGATCTGTCCAACCCCAAGAACTATGTTTACTTCCTTGGTCCAGAAAGATGTAAACTGGAGCCCGGAGTGGTGCAGCCAGCTGACAGTTCCACATCCAACTACAACACAAAATGGTGAGTTGGAAACTTCGGTCCTATAGGGAGACATTGTTGAGGGACAGTTCTGTACTGTATGGGTATGTCTGCACCCGTGTAATGTCTTCTATCCCAGACTATGTTTTCAAGGATGTTTGTTTAGCAAAGATAGAGGTCTCTTCAGTAAAGAGAGCAAATTTATTTCCTGACTGGGATAAAGAAGAGATAATATCTCCCTCCAGGGCCAAGTTTGGGCAAGTTTGCCTGTGCACCTCTCTGGAAGATTGGGACTTTCAACTTCAACTTCCCTAGCTGTGACACAGCCCACTGAGTGCACGGTGGCCATCCAACCAGGCGCGCCTCCACACTGGGGAGAATTGTTGTGGCCCTGAGTAATGAAGCCTTTTATCTGTAACCCAGGAGTCTCCTGTCTTCTGCAGCATCTGTGAAACCAGGGCAGGCTAACTCTTTAGCGTGCAAGTAGGGTTAACCCGTAGAGTGTTGACAGTTCTTGATGCTGACGCCTACACCTCGGTAGACATACGTAGCAACACACTGTACTCCAGCCCCTCAGTGCGAAGCAAACGCAGCCGGCTGATTAGGGTTTGCCTCTTAGAGCTTCCCACTTATTCTCATGGTCCCCTCACCCGCCTCGCTGTGATTACTGCGTCTGAGCAGTGACTGGAAGTGACAAGTGGGAATTAGGAAGATGGCCGTGCCAGATGTTGACTTCAAAGAGACCCGGGGCTCGCATGTGTACCAAATCGAAGCTCCATCGTCACTGAATCAGAGTGAAAACGACTTCAGTTGTTTAGACCACTTTCCACTCAACTGTTGTAGAACCTCTTGTCATCAACAAGATGGAAGTTCAGACCTAAAAAGAAAGTGAAAAGGACACAATATTCACCTGCTTACCATTTATTTCTTCTCTCTCGTCCCAGTCTTGTCCTCTGAAAACACGTAAACTAAGACACTACCTCGTTCCCACAACCCCATCGCTCCTCATTCTAAGCACGCATTTTCCAATCCATCCACACTCCTTCTTGAACATCGTGATCAGACCCCTTACGATTCTAATCCTTCTCCCCTGAATATGCCCCATTTTGTCCGTCTCTTTGTCTACATCCTTAAAGAAAAATTCTTTGGCTTTTGAGGGAGTAATGCCTGCATACAGTACAAAATTCAAAAGATACAAATATGTTTTCTTTCGACTCAGCCCTCAGCCACCCGCTCCCCTCCTCCAACTACTCTTACTAGTTTCTTGTGCTTTCTTCTAAAGATATTCTGTACAGATTCAATGGTCATTGAATGGGCTGAACACATAGAACACGACCAGAAAACAGCCTTACCTTTATTTCTCCCTTACTATCTTTA
Organism: Paguma larvata; assembly: GCA_030068075.1. Taxonomy (NCBI): domain Eukaryota; kingdom Metazoa; phylum Chordata; class Mammalia; order Carnivora; family Viverridae; genus Paguma; species Paguma larvata. The sequence continues at coordinate 15,665,068 of CM057829.1, forward strand.
AACACATTCAGCGGAAGTTTGTCTTCTTACTTCTTGCTGGCTTATCAGCCCCAATTCTCCAGGCATTGAAAGCCCTATTCAAGTGCAAGGTTGAAGCTTCAGTCTTACATTGAAAGCAAGATTCTCCTTTCCCTCCAGCTCAGGCTGCACCTTCCGAGGAGGGGCCAGAGGCAGGGAGTGGAGAGTAGCTTGTTACCTCTGCTGCTTCTGGTTCCTCTAGGATCAAGGGTAGAGTGGGGGAGGGGGGAGAGTAGAGTCTGCCTCCTGAGTCATTGGTCATTGATATTTTCTGTGCCTGTGGGCTACACATCTATGTAGTCTCAAAGCAGGGCGCATAGTAAGTGTTCTATAAGTATTAAATGAATGAATCCATTTGTAAGTGGTTTAATAAACTCAGCAAATTAATGGATGTGTTGAGATTGACCAAAAATTGTAAAAGGACCCAAAATGTGCATGTGCAGCTCTGGTCACTGCATCAAGTTCCAGGGAGGAAAAAATGATTCATATCATGTTCAGGCCATCACATGAAACCCACAATGACCTTTTAGAAAATGGAACATCCAGACTGTGTTAACGCGACAGTGATGCAGAGGATAGTGGAACTCTGTGTTAATATGCCTTATTTTGAAATATATAGTTCTCAGTCAAGTTCTCTCATCTTGCACATAAATAAATATTTTGTAGCCCCAAGCCAGACTTTAAGTTTATTCTCACTAAATTTATCTTTTTAGTGTTGACCTATTTTTTCTCTCTCTCTTGAGATCTCTTTGATCCTTACCTATATTATGCAATGTATAATCACCCCTCTGAAATTTTTCACCCACAAATATAAGATTTCTAGCCTTTGGATTACCTAATGGTCAAGATAGTCGCTGGAGCTCTAGCCATTACATCCCCAATCCACACACTAAAGACAGAGGCAAAAGGGACCCTTTCTTTTTAGGAAGTCTTGAATACACTGGATTTCTGTTCCTAAGGAAGGAGGCAATAATAGATGTTGAGTTGGGCAGTTTCATCTCATGTCAAGCTTCAAATTTCACTTAGCTGAAATCTTGCCTACATTCTCCTGGAGAACTCAAGACAAATTTTGTTAATTTCCTGGTAGGTACTCAGGTTATCATAGCTACCCAGTTCCTCTGGTGTACTATCCCAGCAATCTTATCCCAAATCAAATGCAATTAGTTAGACAAAATTATTTTTAATAAATCCATGCTTGTGTCTAATGATCATCATGTTGATTTATCCCTTAATTGTTTATAATCCATAAATTAAAAAGAATTCTAGAATTCTGGAGGACTAATATCGAATTAAGCAGTTTTCTAAACTGCTTCCCCATCGGGAAGGGAGTACCCACACCATCCCTTCTATTCTGAGCCGATTCCTTCAATAAAATCAACACAAAGTTCCTAATGACATTTGTAACTCTCCTCAGCTTCTTGGGTAAGAATTAGTTGGGGTTCCATTAGAACAGAACCATTAGACTGGTATAGACTAAGAGGTTCATTGAAGCTTTCGTATACTGTGCATCTGGTACCGGTGTCTGCAGGACAGCAGGCTGCGAGGATAAGGTGGATTCAGAGCAGGAGAGAGGACAACCTGGAACCTGCTTCTGCTTCTCATTGTGTCCGGGTCTGGACCTAAACCTTCTCTGGCTGAGGGCTCAAGAGCTGGAGAAGAGTCCACTACTTCTCCAAGGCCACTGGTGTGAGCCAACAGACTGAGGACAAGTGGGAGCCGCCCTGAGGGCTCTGTGCCCACCTTCAGAGTGAAAAGGACATGCTGCTGCCTCCCCTTTCCTTCTAGATCTGGTACAAAAATGTCTCCTTGGTCCTCCCTTACCTGGGCCCATGTAGGAAAGACCCACGGGGAAGTACGCTTGCTGCTGAGCTAACTGGACACACAAATGTGAAAATCTCAACCGTTTTAAACCAGAAGAGATTCCTGCTATCTTGCCATATATTTTTTTTTCTTAATTCTCATCTTATCTTTTCTACTTTGAGCTTTATTTCCTTTGGTAGAGAAAACAGGAACTGAATAGATGGGGTAGTTCTGCTTCCTGTCTGTTATTTGTTGGCATTGCACTTATGCTCCAAGCAGTGGGCTCCACCCTTCCTTCTCCCTTTTGATCTGATTATGGCCAAAATGTCCTCCTTGTCCTCCTTAGCACGTCCCTGGAATCCCAGCTTTTTGGAACTTCCTCTTCTGAAGCTATGGATCAGACTCATTGTTTCTCTAAACAAAATTCAACATTTCCCTTTTTTTTGGCGTGCCTGGGTGGCTCAGTTGGTTGAGCATCTAACTTTGGCTCAGGTCACTATCTCCTTGTTTTGAGAGTTCAAGCCCGGCCATAAGCACAGAGCCTGCTTTGTATCCTCTGTCCCCGCCCCCCTCTCTCTCTGACCCTCCCCCATTCATGCTCTCTATCTCCCTCTCTCTTTTTCTCTTTCTTTAGTATAAATAAACATTTAAGAATATTCTCTCTCTCTCTTTTTTTTTTTTTTTGGTTTATGATAAAATCCAAGATGGTGGTATTGTCCCAATACTTCTCTTTATCATCCCACACTTCCATTACTTAAGAGACAGAAGTAAGTCTCATATGGGAACTCTTCCTCTTTCTCAACAATGGGGTCACCACACTACCAGGACAGCCCTTTCCACCCCTGAAAACATCCCCTTCTGTTTGCCTACTGCATCTCTGTGGAATTTCTTTTCCTTTGAGGCTACTCTTTATGTAATTTATTATAATGTAGACAAAATCCCATGTGTGTGTGTCTGTAGGTTGTGATTGGCCCTGTTAGGCAGACCCCCTCCACCACCGCTCCCCTCACCCCCAACCATATGACTAATTTGAAGCAGTCTGTGGGTATGGGGAGTGTGGAGTGGGGCACAGAAGGCTCTAAAAAGCCTGGACAGTTTGGAGTAGACCAAGGCTGATATTGCGTCCCCATGAGACACAGGACTCTGGAGAGAGAGAGAGAGGCAGAGTGTCCTTCATTCTCCAGAGCTCTGGGTGGGCGGAGGACTCTGTGAGAAGCCAAGTGCAAACCCCTGGGTCAAATATGCTGCAGGCAAGTTCGCTCCACAGCAGGTGAATCTCCTTGAGGTCTGCATTCCAATTTCTTTCTAGACATCTGAGATGAGGTTTTCTCCCATCGCAGAAGAAACAGCCCAAAATTCTTATTCGCCTAAGGTGTGCATCTTTCTCTGGGCTTTTAAATCTCAAGGGACAAAGAGAAAAGACTCTCTGATGGCCGGATTTCAGGCATCTGTGCCAGATGGGAGCGTTTTGGCATGCGGGTGCGTCTTTCTGGAGGGTCTCCCATGTCACACTAGGGTTCACTGCCCGATCCTTTGTGACTTTCGTTACTGACAAGAAAACTAAATTCCTAAAGAGACAGAATCTGCTTGACACCTTTCCTGGAGCCACGGTTGTTTCAAGACAAATGGAAGGCACTGTAGCCCTGTTCTATTGCTCACATATACCCTGGATTTTTTTTAACGTTTATTTATTTTGAGAGAGCGAGCAAGTGCACACATGTGGGAGAGCAGGGGAAGAGCAGAGAGAAAGGGAGAGAGAGAATCCCAAGCAGGCTCCTTGCTCAGCACAGAGCCTGACTCAGGGCTCAATCCTACGTGCCATGAGATCATGACCTGAGCCAAAATCAAGAGTCCAGCACTTAACCGACTGAGCCACCCAGGCGCCCCCACCCTGATTTTTTTTAAAGCATCAGCCACCCCCAGGAACAGGGCCAGCTGCCCTCACTCACCACAGTTTCGTCACTGTGAAATTGCCAGCCCTACCCTCATCTCAACACTGCCCTTTTCAGGTCCTCTTGGGCCCCGAGGGAAACTCTGAGCACCAGACTCTTGCTCAACCAGTGGGAATGGACTGAAAGGTTAGGCAAGGTTTCTCACGAGTGCTTATTGCTGCTGGCTCAAAAGTGATCTTGACTGTTTTCCTTAGGAAACATCCCTGGTAGCTAAGGGAAAGGAGAGGAGGGTGGGAGAGTGCTAAGGAACAGGAGGATTGAGTTGGTGGGAATATAGTCACTCTGGACTTTTCATCTTGACTCCTCAACTCAACAGCCAGGTGGTCCATTCTTCGTGAACCACAAGGGAAATAAGTTTGACTCTTCCCTGAGATCCAGGAAGCTTGTGTGGGGGAGGTATGACTAGTTATTTTGCATACTAATCTGCTAAAATATCCAAGAATTAGCAAAGTTGCTAGAAGTGAGGAAAGCCCATTACAGAGCACCACGTACACTCATGTACACACCAATCACACGGAGATCTTGCTAAAATGCAGGGTTCAGTAGGCCTGGTTGGATTGAGATCCAATGTTCTGTATTTCCAACTAGCTTCCAGGGGACACTGAAGCTGCTGGTCCATGAACCACACCATGAGTAGCAAGGACATATGACCTCTGAGCAATCTTTTTTTGTTAGAGTCTGTTAGGGCCGTGGTCACTGTTATGGGCTAAATGTATCCAAATACATACGCTGAAGCCTTGACCCCTTAGAGGTGGGGGCTCTAAGGGAGTAATTAAGGGGAAATGAGTCATGTGGATGGGACTCTGATGCAGTAAAATTAGTGTTTTCACAAGAAGAGAAATAGAGAGTTACTCCCCCACCCGCCACGGCCCTTGTCCCCAGCGTGAGCACAGAGGAAAGGTCATTTCAGATGTAAAGGAAAAACTCAATTTTCCACCAGCAAGTCTCCTTTGCTTTTATATAGAACGCTCACACGGTGCTCCAGTCGCCAAATGTGTAGAGATTTTCCCCACACCATGCAATTCTCTGCAATACCAGCTGAGTGTCCTCCAATTTAACTCAACTCTGATACTATCTACCTGGAGGTAGTGTCAGGTCCTACAGCCTATGGGCCCATTCCCGTAAGATCATTCTGTCCTACTTAAGATGCCGATTGCAAGGAGTAGGTCCCCAGGTTACCCACAACTTCTGTTCCATTTGGCTCCCAGTTGGAGTTTCCTAGGACACACCTCCTCAGTTTTAATTAGTTTTCTCAAGAGGCTCACAACTCGGGAAGCACTTACTTATGCTTACCAGTTTATTAAAGGCTATGATAAAGTACACAGGTGAACAGCCAGCTGAAGAGATACAAAGGACAGTCCGGGGAAGGTCCCAAGCTCAGGAGTTTGAAGCCACCATAGAGCTGGGATATGTCACCTCCCAGTGTGGATATGTTCATCCAACTGAAAGCTCCCTAAACCTTGAACTATTGGATTTTTCCCCCCCGAGGCTTCCTCACGTAGGCGTGATCAATTATTAACTCCACTTCCAGCCCCTCTCCCCTCTCTGGAGGATGGGGTGTGGGGTTGAAAATTCCAGGACCCTAATCATGGCTTAGGCTTTCCGGTGACCAGCGCCCAACCAGGAGCCACACAGGAGCCCACCCAAGGCCACCTCGATAGAACAAAACAGGCTTCGAGTGCTCTTATCATTCAGGAGATCCCAAGGGTTTTAGGAGCCCTGGGTCAAAAACTGTGGTCAAAGGCAAATATTAGAACAAGAGACTCTCCTCCTGTCCTCATCACTTAGGCAATTACAAGCGTTTCAGAAGCTCTGTGCCAGGAACTGAGGGCAGAGACCAATTTCTATTTTCTACCCCCTCACATGAAGACGTGGCAAGAAGCTAGCCATCTGTAATCAGGAAGAGAGCTTTTGCCAGAAAGCAGACGTGATGGCGCTTTGATCTTGGACTTCCAGCTTCCCCAACTGTGATGAAATAAACATCCACCATATAACCCACCCAGTGCCTGGTATTTCATTGTAGCAGCCTGAGCAGACTAATAGAGCCACTCTGGTGCCCACCTCGGATGTTCTGGCCTTATAACATTTTAGGAGCTCTGGGGAAGCAGAAAGACTCCTGTGCTCTATGACCTGACAAGTGACAATCTCTAAGCCCAGACAGGCTGGCTGCTCCCTGAAATTTATCACACTGTTATGCACCAATTCATTCTTTCATTAAGTCAGCGGATCTCAACCTTGGCGGCATATTAGAATGAACTGAGCTTTAAAAAAAACACCCATGTCTGAATCCCACCCCCAAAGACTCTGATTTAATTCATCTGGTGTGCAGCCTGGGCATCAGGAGTTTTATTTAAGTTTCCAAAGTGATTCTAAGGTTGAGAGCCACTGCTCCAAGTGAACGAATAGGAGCAACAAAGGGGTTACAGTCAGCTTGTACTCTCTGTGAGGGAAAGAGTACAGCTGTCTGTCTGTAGGTGTGGGTGTAAGAAAGGGTTAGCAGGGCAGGATAGGCTGTGGGGACAAAGACCATCACCCCAGAGTCTCAAAAGGAATAGGAAGCGGTCAGGTTAGTTTCTTGCAGAAGTTCTGACCTGCCACACATGTCCTGACTCCTTTGTGATAAAAGGTTAAAGAACCGTCAGGGGCACGTGAGTGGCTCAGTCAGTTAAGCTTCTGACTCTTGGTTTAGGCTCAGGTCATGATCTCACAGTTCATGGGTTCGAGCCCCCGCGTGGGGCTCTGTGCTGACAGCATGGAGCCTGCCTGGCATTCTCTCTCTCCTCGCTCTCTGCCCCTCTCCCACTCATGCTGTCTCTGTCTCTCTCAAAATAAATAAATAAATTTAAAAAATAAAAAGATTAAAAAATAAAAAGGTCTTCTGACATAAGACCAAATTTCCCCTAAAAACACCAAGTTGCAGTCACTATGTCAGTAGACGGTGCCTCACAGGGGACCAGGCTGTCTGTTCTACAACTTCTTGGAGCTAACTCTCTGAGCTCTTCCCTTACCCCGAGTCACCAGAGTCGGACGGTCCTCAGAGAGAGAGTTTGAATTGGGACACCAAAGGAAAAGCAATAGCAAAAGGAGGGATTATCTCTTCCTTCATTCGTTTGTTTCATTTGTATTTCCATTTACCGATGTTGAGCCATATTGCTCCCACCATGTTACACTTCCGTGAGCTCCAGAATGGGGTTAAGTGTTCTGAAACTGGGCTACATTTTTTTAAAAATCTTTTTTAACGTTTATTTATTTTTGAAAGAGTGAGAGACAGAGCATGAACGGGGAGAGGGGGCAGAGAGAGAAGGAGACACAGAATCCGAAGCCGACTCCAGGCTCAGTTGTCAGCACAGAGCCCAACACGGGGCTCAAACCCACGAACCATGAGATCATAACCTGAGCCGAAGTCGGATGCTCAACCGACTGAGCCACCCAGGCACCCTTACAGTTTTTATCCATAACTAAGGAACAAGGGAATGCCAATACTCAGCCCTTTACTTGTGGAGTCAACGATCCCACTCAGCAATCTTCAATGCACAATGCCCAGGTGCATTGTGGTAGGTGAATCGGCACACCCAGGTAGTAGACGTGTCTATGAGCTGGACTAAAGATCCAACAGGTTCAAACATCTCTAATTCAGAGGCGATTTGTCTTCTGCTTAGCGGGAACAGGAAATTGTATATCCAGCATCTGGTAGATACCAAACATTTAACATACTGTACCCCATTTCACTCCGACCGCAACCTATGAGAATACATATTTTTATGATTTTATTTTGTAGATGAGGGAAGTGAGGTTCTGAGGCATTAAATAATTTCTTCGCCCAAGGTGTTGGCAGTATATGGGTGGTGACCAGTGTTCCTGGTCATCTCCATTTTAGGGGAGAAGGAATCAGGCTCCAAGTCTAACCTGTGGAATGTTTCTGAACAGGAACTATTTCCAGCTTGCCTCGCTGCTGTATGTACCTCCATGATCTTTGTTGTTGAATTCTTTTTTCCAAGACTGCCATGAGCCTCATCATTATTGGGAGTCACCTCACCGTATCCCTGGTGATAATATCCATAATCCATACCCATATGCAAATCCATAATCCACGATGGATTCGGTCTCAGAATTTACAGGCACGGCTGGCCTTTTGGATAGAGCCCTTCTTTTCCTTTATCCTTTCGAAGCCCTTTTTAGGAAGCAGTTAAGCAGACCTAAAATTACAGGTAAAATCCGAGGACTTAAAAAAAAATCGCCTCAATTTTTTTTTCTCTCTGTCTTCTCGCAACAAAATATACACGTGGGTACTTTTTCATTTCCTAAAATGAACAGCCCCCTCTCATGAGCCTCTGGGGCCAGCTTCACGGGGATGTGTGATCGACACCTGGCTGGCTGGAGTTCTATAGTAGCTCATCGTCATTTCTGTTTAAGAACATAATGAAAATACAGCAGTCTTAAAGTCACGCTGTTGGAATAAGATGGGAACCTCGATCGGCCTGGAGGCCTCTGTGACCCGGTGCTTGGCTGGAACGGGTTGTGCACTGGCCCCTCTGACCGTCTTCTCTGGACCACTCTTCTTGGTATCTCTGTGACAAGGTCAGTGAGGGTGAGGCTTGTAGTTTGGAAATAATAGTTCCGGATCCTGATCGAGTCTTTGCTCTGTTCAACCAATGGAGGTAATTAATGGCGTTTGCCTCAATGTAGGTGAAGTTGATACCTTCCATTTGAGAGACCCTATGAAGGCTCCAGAGACCTCAAAACATCTTTCCTGTTGACTTACTTTGGCTCATCTTGCCCCCTCTTACCTGGGCTGCAGTTATTCTGATTACCTGTTTATACAATCCAAGTACCTGTGAATGTGACCTTATTTGGGAATGTGGATGTAATCAAGCTAAGATGAAGTCGTACTGGAGTAGTGTGGGTATGACTAGCGTCCGTACAAGAGGAGAAGAGACACAGAGACACACGGGGAGGATACCAGGTGCTGATAGAAGCAGAGCCTGGAGTGATGTGTGTATAAGCCAAGGTATGTCAAGAATGATCGGCAGTAGCAGAGGCTAAGAGAAAGGCATGGAAAAGATTCTCCCCTAGAGATTTCAGAGAGAGGATGGCCCTGCTGATACTTCGATCTCACACTTCCGGCTTCCTGAACTATGAGGGAACACATTTCTGTTGTGCGGAGCCGTGAGGTTGTGGTCATTTAAGGCAATACTAGGGAACCAATATGGGTGGGCAAGAGAGGCTGGCTTGACGTAGGAGTGGTGAGTTTCCATGGAAATAGGAAGCAGGGTGCTATCTCCTGGGGTTGTAGGGTGGGGGCGGAGCCACCAACAGCTCCATGTGGGTCATTTTCAGGCCCGGGGTTTGTTCCACCTGGGAGAAGCTGCTGTAAGCCAGGCAGAAATCTGACAAGGCTCTGGGGCATTACCTCCCAGAAGAGCCGGAGGTCACTAAGCAGAACTGAACAATTTGCATTGTTCAGGATCATGTGCTTGGGTGGATGCCCCCCAGAAAGAAAGATGGCCTCACGTTGTCTATTGCACAACTGTGCCCAGGGCCATTTGCCTACCAAGAGACAGAACACGTCAACTCTCTCTTCTGTGAAATCTAGGAGTTAACTGACCCAATGCCTATCTCTTGTCTATTTGATCTTGAGTCACTTTCCTTAGGGTTAACCTACATTCTTCGTTCTGGTTTTTCCACCTCCAGCTCTGCCTACCTCTGTGTGCATGGCCCGCTGGGAAGAAAGCTCAGGGAGCTGGTTCAGCTCCATTGTGTCTACTCATTCCATTAGGTGCCCAATAAATGTTGGTTAATAGATCTTTATTTTTCATCCAGAAACAGATGTCCTTTGAAGTGAACGCTGTGGTGGATTATCCAGAATGCCCTTTGGGAGGGAGGCATTTATTCTTCCAGTTGTCCGAGTATGCAGAGCAAGGTGAGTCCTTCCCCGGGATTGCCTTTACCTGAAGCAAGCAAGTTATTTAATGAGTGGTCAGCCTAAGTGTGCGAAGGCCCGCCCCCTTGGCCTCAAATAAAGACAGCTCTGAAGGGCCACCCCAGTTCCCGGGCTCCCCACAGGACTGGCTGAGGCCTTGGCTACAGTCACATCGATGTTTGACTTCTCCGTTGGCCCAGTCCTGCTGTCATGGCTTTTGTACGGGTCTTGTTCCTGAGAACATTCTCCTGAAACACCTCCTGTCTCTGAATCTTCGAGTCTGTTTTCTGGGAAATCTGATCTAACACATCTATCAACTTGATAATACAGGAGGAAGAAATATATTCACCATACTTATACATATAGATAAAAACTCTGAAATGCATAGACCTGTAGGCAGTAAAGTAAAATGGCACTCCGCATTGTCTCCATTCTTGGCCTAATGGCTGGTCTTCAAGGTTCTACTGCTCCTCAGGCGCCCACGACTTCTGAGCCCAACATGGCTGCTCAGTAAACACTCGCTGAGTACTGTAATGGATGAGTGTTTGTGGAATTTGGCTTAGACCTAAGATGGGCGAAAGATATTTGAAAGAGATTTTTTGGTTTTGTTTTAATGGGGAGGAGGGTCTTTGGAGGGTGTATTAATTTCCTAGGGCTGCTGTAATAAAGTATCATAAACGGAGTGGCTTAAACAACAGACACTTTTCGTCTCACAGTTCTGGAGAATAGAGGTCTGAAATCCGGGTGTCCAGTTAGGGAAGGCTCTGTTCTGTGGTTCTCCCCCAGCTTCTGCTGGCTTACTGGCAATCTCTGGTGTTCTTCGGTTAATAGACACATCACCCTGGTTTCCACCTTAAAAGTCACATGACATTCTCTCCACATGTGTTTCTATGTCCAAAGTTCCCATTTTTATACATCAGATGTTGGATTAAGGGCCCATTTTACGTCAGTATGACCCCATCCCAGCGTAACTAATTGTATCTTTAATGACCCTATTTCCAAATAAGTTTGCTTTCGGAGCTACTCATGGTTAGGACTTCACTGAATAAATTTGGGGGGCAGGAAGACACACAGTCTAACCCATGACAAAGCTCCTCTCTATAACCATTTTCTGTGGAGGTTCTAGTTTCTGGTTCTGAAATCCCAGATTTTCTGTCATGCTCTGTGGTAGAAATGTAATAAGTACTATCTTTTGATTACTTTCTTTGGCTCTGATAGTTCAGTTGCTTTCCCTGGGCTTCCTCTGCTTCTTTTGAGCACATCCCTAATCATCTATCAGAATGTAATTGTTAAAAAGGCACCCATATGTTTGTCACCAGCCTTTGTCCTTAAGTTGTTGCTGTCTCCATATTTGAGATTTCTTCTACCAGATGTGTCTTTCTACATCCAAGAAGCCTCAGCCTTCCCTTCTCCCCAAGATCTCTGTAGAGTGGTCCTCAACCTTGACTGCTTATAGAATCACCTACCTGGGAAAGTTTTGCAAATCCCATTGCCCAGGCTCTGCCCAGCACCGCCCCCTCCACCGCCCAGCTCCCCAGGTCATCCAATGTGGAGTCCAGGTTGAGAGCCACCACTGTGTGCCACTCTGCCACGGGCGTTATCTGTGTTATAGGTAGTTCCTACCTGTCCCATGAACTACAATTTTGATTAAATTCCTACTTTAGAAAACTAGGTAATTTCGCATTTCAAAAATTTTAGTAAAGGCTTTCCGTATTTTTTTCTTCGTTCTTCGCGAACAGTTTTATGTCACAGTTACTCAAAACAGAAGGCGGAGGAGAGTGGCCTCTGTAAAAGGTTGTTTGTTCCCAGGAGTGATATTGACAAATATGTAACACGCAGAGGCACTGACCAATCAGATCACTGGCAGAGCTAAACAGTCAGGAGCTTGCTCAACAGATACCAGCCCTGTTTATTCCTCTCCCTCTATTCACCAGAGAACCAAAAAGTAGAGCTATGGAGGGAAAAGGAAGAAAACTCATCATTCTTATTGTTCTTGGCTTGGTTAGAGTAATGGGGGACTGAGGTCCCCAAAAGATGAAACCAGAGGTCCCAAAGCTGCCCCATGAGCAGAGGGGGACTACAGGTATGGCCCCCAGAACTTTGAGAACCAAGTAAGATAGAAAGTTCTCCACCTTGAATTAATTTACTTAAGGTTGTATCCCCTAAAGTTATGATTCATACCCTCTTCGGATGCTTTCGTGGTGTGGTTGCTCTGGAAAACACGTCTCAGGCTGACCTTCACTCTATAACATAACCAAGCCTGGATTCGGAGATTTGCTCTGTTCTCTTCTCCAGCATGACACGTGAATAGAGAGGTTCAGAGTCCAGCTCTTTTATTTTTTTTTAACCTGGACCCTGGGAAGTGAAAGACAGACCTGCCCAAGGTTATCCTCCTTCATTGCTGGTCAATTGCTTTGACCTCCTGACTTTGCATCTAGCCAAGAATTCCTCCATGGCCAGCTGCAGGATTGCCCCATTGAGCAAATGTTGATTTAACCTTTTGGGTCTCTTGACACTATGATGGAATCCATTCCACCGGGGACTAAGTTGTGAAAAGAGGGAGAACCTTGGTTTTTTTTTTTTTTAGCATTTGTTGTTCAAAGAGTATTTAGAGGAAATTGCAGTATGGTTTTTCTATATGAAACGATCGCTACGTTGCCGCTTTCAGGAGCTAGAATTGGAGAAAAGATATTTTTGGTTTTAGAAAGATGGTTCTGATGTCCTATTGCTGTTTTTCAATTTCCTGCTTCATGCTTAAGATTTTTTTACTGTCCGTTAAGTTTGCTACTTATGTTATTAAGAATGTTATTTACTTAAATAACGAAGACCAAAAGTTAATTCAGTCCACATTGTGCCTTTCCTCTCATGACTTCCAATGATTTTTAAAATAAATTACGTATACACAGGGGTTTTTTTTTTGCTCATTTTCTTTTGCTTTCCAGTTAAAAAAAAACTTTTCGATAAAATAAAAACTCACGACAAATGTTAAATATCCTTAAAACCTTAAAAGTCCACAACAGAATGTGATAACACAATAAATAAAAAACATCCAATCCAAAGAAACACATCCTTCTTTTATTAATTTTTTAATTAAATTTTTTTTAACGTTTATTCATTTTTTTTAAATACAATTTATTGTCAAATTGGTTTCCATACAACACCCAGTGCTCATCCCAACAAGTGCCCTCCTCAGTAATCGTCACCCACATTCCTCTTTTAAAAAGTCGAAGTGGTTTCCACTGTGATCCGCACAACTTGTCTGCTCCATTTCTAATATTTCTGGTGCCAGAATGGACCTGCTGACTGAAGTCAATTCTGTTAAATGGCATATTCCAAAAGTTTTCCTTTCGTAGTTTCTGATTTGGTTTAATTTGGAGAAAGAACATTCACTGCAGATAGAACAACAATGAAAGAACATATTTTAGTGAGACTTGTATACATGCCACTCTGTTTTATAAGAAATGCTTCAGCGAGTTTCCAATACTCGTAAGCTTTTTACTATCACTCGTTAATGAGTTTATGCAAAGCAGTAATACTTTGGTAAGTGATTCATTATTCACTTGATTTTTGTGTGTGTCTTCTGCGTGTTTATCATAATGAATCTTTTAAATAATGATTTTATTAAAGGCAACTTCAACCGAAGAATAGTTTTGCTGATTTCACGTTGTGTGTTGCAATAGTGCCATGATACGGACTTGATGAGGTTTTGTGTTTCAGATTCCTTTTAAAATTAGGAAAGTAATATTTGCTCAGTTTTTTCTGGGAGGTTCAAATGGCTACCTAGTTGCTCTCTTTTATTAAATTTTTTTTTAAGTTTCTTTTTAAGTATAATGCATACATGAAAAGGCACAAATCCTAAGTGTCCAACTCCGTGATTTATACCAAAGTGAACACCTCGGTGAATAACCATGTTTTTGGAACTGCTTTTTGACAAACACTGAGGCTTTTGTATTTATGTTCAAATACATATTGACTTAATTTTTCTCTTATATTAGCCAGGCCTTTTTGTTTTCTATCTGGCCTTCTGGGAGGTAGGCTTTGCTTTTATTCACTATGTCCCTAATTTTGTCTTCAACTACTTCCGTTCCATTATTTAACCCCTTTATTGAAATTTTTTAAGTTCGAATAACCATTTGTAGTTTCCAATCATTCTTTCTTGTTGTCTAATTGATCTCCTCTGCCCCTATAGCAGCCAGTGCTTGCTTTAAGGATGCAATAGCCAGTGAAATCGCTCTGAGGATAACTCGCGATTTCTTTTTGTCTGTTTCCTCAGAGGCCACCCTGTGTTCAAAAGGGGTTTTATTTTGCCCCTTGTTTATTTTCTTCAAAGGTCTAGTGGTCCTTTGTGGACTATGTATGTGAGTGAAGAGCTATGTGGATTTAACATAGGTCGACAGAGTGGATTTCACTCATAGCTGTGCTTACTTAGAAGGCAATTTTCTGAATTGGAAAGTGGATGAGAGCTCTGTGGGAGTGGGCAGATTCACCCGGGGAAGCTTCCAGGCAGCAGCACGTCTGCGTATGGAGCGGGAATGAAGGGCCTGAGTGGCCTAGTCGTTCTGTGGTTTGTTGGTGGTACGGCAACCTACCCTATTCACTGCCCTAGATCCGAGTTCATTTTACTCGCTGGCTGCCAACTTGGAGGCTCAGTAGGTGAGGATCATGGTCACATCTTTTTACGTGCATGCTCTGCCTGGTGTATCCCTCTCCTTTGATACACTGCTATGGTCCTGTCTGCTTCCTGACTCCCAGACGTTTCTCCAAATCCCTGAAATTTCTGCTGATGACATCCTATTTGGTCCAGCATTCTAATGGACGTAGCCATCCCTTATATATCTTTGTCGACATCACGATAGGAACTCGGGAGGAGAGGTAGGCAAATACACATGCTCTGTCAGCCATTTTGATCTGGATTGTATGTAGAGGCCTAAAAACATTTTATTCAGTCAATAAGGCATTTCTACAGTTCCCTAAAACAGAAAGAAAAGATAGAGTTATGTTAATTTTTTAGGGGAAAAACTGCCAGTCCAAAATGTCGGAAGAATTATCCATTATCACCTTCCTATCACAATTATCAGATGCTTAGTCTTTGAGTCAGGCGACCTAGGGTAGACTCTTGGTCCACCTCTTACTAAGGAGGTGACACATACTAACTAGGCGACAACGTGCGATTACTTAAACTCTCTGGGCCTCAGTTTTCTTGCCTGTAAAGTGAAGATAATGATACCTTCTTCTCAGGGTGTTGTGAAGATCTGAATACTTAGTGTGGTACCGGGGGGCTGGGGAGGGGAGAGGTACTAATCTACAAATGGTAACCAGTCTACTGTATAATATATATATGTATAATATACATTATAATACATTAATACAGCAGCTATAGTAACATCACGATCATCCCAGTCATGAGACATTCTTCCTGCTCGTCTATCTTTTTTTTAGATGTTATTGTTCTAATTAGTCAGAATTAGTGGACATTTATGGGTTTGAGTCTTGTTTGGATGACCTCCGACCTCTGACTCTGGTTTAATCTCCAGATATCAGGGAGCGTGGTGGAGACAAGAGAGAACAAATTAAACCCAGATGATGGAAGAGCATGAACATAATAATAACGCTCTGTGTTTTGATAGCAAAGGTTTTCTAACACTTACCTCATTCCTTCCTTCAAAACATTATGATGTGTGTAGTTTAGGTATTTATTGGACGTTTATCCGTTACACTTTTTTTTTGTTTTTGAGCAAGTTAACTTGCTGAGCCTCTGTTGTGGAGGAAAGCAGTCATTTCCCCAGCTAACGCGGGATTTTCAAAGGACCCATTGTATTCCAGTGTCTTTCTCCTGACTCCGGGGCCTTTGTTCTGAATGATTGAACACTTCGTTTTCGGAACTAAGAGAGATGTGCTTTGGTAAATATCTAGTGACAAGCACTGTCCTACACCAAGAGTGTACATGGTTTTAAACGCTTAGTTTTTCTTATTGGAGCAATCCTCCATGGAGCTTCACTACAGAAAATAGGCAGAAATGGGGGCTGCCTTGCTTGGGAAGAGTCTGGAGGGCTGAACTCTTCCCCGCAGGTGCTACCTTTGCCTTCAGCCACTGCAGGCATAGTGGCTACAGGGCCACATCTTCATACTCGTAGGGCTCTAGGGAACAGTTTGGAAACCATCGACCTGACTTATCCCAAAGATGAGTTTTCTGGTTAATATGAAAAAGCTACCATTTCTGAGCGCCTTGTGTAAATGCCCAACCGATACGCACAATCGTTTGAACCTTCCCAATAACCACTCCTGGAAGACATTTACTCTCCCATTAGTAGAGTAAGGAAACCACGGTTCAAAGAGATGACTGTGGTACCCCGACATCTCACAGCTAACAAACAGAGGATTTAGCTTTTTATTCAAAACTGGCTCCAAATACTAGGTCTTTCTCCTGCCTCAGAATAAGTGAGGAACTTTCTAAGTCCTCTCTGGCAATGCAATTTTATAATTTCAAGATACTTTTAAAAACAAAAGTATAGGGGCACCTGGGTGGCTCAGTCGGTTAAATGTCTGACTTCGGCTCAGGTCATGATCTCACAGTTCATGGCTTTGAACCCTGTGTTGGGCTCTGTGCTGACGGCTCAGAGCCTAGAGTCTGCTTTGGATCCTGTGTCTCCCTCTCTCTCTGCCCCTCCCCCGCTCATGCTCTGTCTCTCTCCATCTTTCTCAAAAAAATAAGAGTATAAAACATTAATCGAAACAATAAACGCAGAGGTAGAGAAGGCACTAGTAGACAAACAAAAATAAAATCTGAGTGGAGACAGAGAGATCCATCACAACTAGCTAGTCTGATTTCTCTTGTCGGTGGCTCTTTCTAGATTTACTATAGCGAGAAGCACCGTTTTAGAAGTTTCCTTTCCAAGCAGTTTTGCTGGATCTCATCTTTTTCAACATGAACCCTTGTTAACTCACGTTCCTGCTCATGGCCATTGGACCTTATTTCATTTATAATTTATGATCTACTTTCAGACCTGTTATGTCCAGTTCCTTAATTTTCGGGATGCTATGCAAAGCGCTGCTCTAAGTGCCAGTGACATCGTCGATGTCTTTAAGGTACTTCAGGTTAAAATGAGGGAGGGAGGTAAGAAATCACGGGGAACACACACTATGTACGTGAGAAGCACAGAGACAATTCTAGGAATACAGAGGTGGCAGAGGTCGCTTTGCTCTGGCCCAGTCAAGATAGGCTTCATGGAGGAAGAAGAGCTTGAACTGAACCTCCAGGATAAGTGGGGCTTTGGGTACGGAAGAGATGACGGGCGAGGAGAATTCTGGGTGAAAATTAGACAACCAGTAGCACACAGGGCTAGGGAAGAGGCTGTGCTTAGGTGCACCATGACCTCTTGGTAAGAGTGAAGATCCATTCTGCTGACCCGATTTCACTGTAGGAACACACGGCTAGTGACAGCACCTCATTTCATAGGAGCCTCTTGAGTCTTTTTGGAAATAATAAACAGTGCTTCACAAAAAGAGGGGAAAGGCCACTCTACCCACAATGTTTCCCCTTTCGTCTGCACCTTGGACCGGGAGTCGTGTGGATCAAAATGCTCCTGAAACAAAACTCTGGAGCTGTACTGGTTTCCAAAGGCTGCCATGAGGAAGTACTTAAGACAATAGAACTTTATTCCCTCACAGGTCTAGAGTCCGGAAGTCTGAAGTCAAGATGTTGGCAGGGCCAAGCTCCGTCTGAAAGCTGTAGGGGAGAATCCTTCTTCATTTGTCCCAGCTTCTTGTGGTTTATTGGCAATTCTTGGCATTCCTTGTTTTTTTTTAGATATAACACTTCAGTCTCTGCCTCTGTTGTCACGTGGCCACTTCCTTGTGCGTTTCTCTCACTTCTTGTAAGGACACCAGTCATGTTGGACTAAAGGCCCCTTTTACCCCAAAGATGATGTCATCTTAACTAATTGCATCTGCAATGGCCCTATTTCCAAATAAGACCACCTTCTGAAGTACACGAGGCTAGGGCTCCAACGTATCCTTCGGGGGGACAGAGACCAACCCATAACAAGAAGGAACAGGACAATCGTGGAACTCGAGGGGAAGGGTTTTGGTGGAAGAGGATGGTTGAAACGAAAAGAGGAATTTCCTCACAAATCTCTGAAAATTTGGGGTTGTAAGGCAGTCCCCAAACGCTGGGAGAGGAGAGGGAAGAGGGAGAGGCGGATGTTCTAGTGGCTAAGAGAACTTCCTCAGCAGCACTCAAGAGTCTCATTAGCATGACTTTGTGCCCTTAGAACAAGACGGAGACATGATACAGACCTTGGTCCCACGTCGCTTCAATCCCCAAGAAATACGGCCCCGCCAGGTGAGAAGAATATGGAAAAGGGTAGCCAATTCAATTGGTTGGAAAAAGAATATTTGAAAGAAGTTAACTGCCCCTTGGGGTAAGAGTAACCGACTTCTGCTACCATATCTGATGACATCATTGGATATCAGCTCGGTCTGAACCCAGAAGTCAAGTTGCAAAGCCAGCGCATACAAAACGATGCCTTATGGTCAGGGGGTTCATGAAAAGGACTTAGTAGGAAAATTATCCAGGAAAAGCACAGGCTCATGTTTCCTGGTCAAAGATTTCTGTTAGGTGAAGAACTTCAACTCAAGACACAACGTAAGAGCTTTCAGAATAACTAAGGAAGCTTCGGGGGAAAGTTCCATAATACATATACAGAGATGAGCCTAAGAAAGACATGCCGTGTATCTCCCTCCCTTGGACATTGAATGGCTCAAGAAGTCTCTGCTTCCCATCCCCCCATCGGTATTTGAAGTGTGATGGGTCCTCATTACCCGTCAAATACACAAAATCTGACTTTGCTAAAAATAAAGCAAGGTATATATTGAGAGGCATCAGCAAGGAGAGAAAGCAATAAATGGCTGCATTTCACCTACAAACGTAGATACTATTGTCCTTGCATTGAAAATGTAATAAGAATGAACAGAAAGACAAATAGAGCAGAATTAAGAGTCCAGATAGGGACACAGGTACACACTGAAGATATGCTAAAGGTGGCATCTCAAACATATGGGGAAAGTTTGCCTTCTCAATAAAAGTTCTTGGGACAACCCAAGGGTCTCTTGGAAAAACATAGAAATGAATCTACACATCACATAAAATACCAGGGGAAACTCCAAATGAGTCTAGAGGTAGCAGTGTAAAATATAAAGCCATTTACTTTTCTGAGAAAATTTGGGTGAATTTCCAACGTAGCCGTTGGAAAGCCTTTCTGTGAGTCAGTATTCAGAAGAAATAAAGGAAAAGACTGACAAGCCCATCCGAGCATAAATACAATCCTTTGTGTGGCCCAAATCAAGAGACAAATGACAAACTGGGAGAAATATTTGCAATGTAATAATGAACTAAGCTCCTAATAGTTGGAACGCTCTTAAATCATCATCGACAACGAAAGAAAAACTGATAGAAAATGCACAAGCAGACAATTCGTAGGAAAAAATGGAAACAGCATATGAAAAAAATATTCAACCAGACTCTTAATAAAAGAAATTCAGATTAAAATCATGCTGAGATGTTTCTCACCTGTGGGATTGGTAAAAAAAAAAAAAAAAAAGTTGAGTGGTCTTGGAGCATCTGAGACCTCATGAGTGTGAAATGGTACAACCTCTATGGACAGGGCCTTAGCAACATTTAACAAAATTACAAATGCATTTATCCTCTGACCGCCCCCCCTTCTCAGAAGGCTCCCAAAATACACCTCCACCCATGCAAAGCAAGTTTCCACAAAGCCACTAATTGCAGAACTATTTGTAATAGGAAAGAAACAGAAGTACCATTGTCCATTAGTGAGGTTTTGGATAATAAACTAGTCTAAAGGACAAGAACACATTGAGGTACTTGAAAGCCACCTAAAAAGAATGAAATAGAATCCTATAGACACAGAGTGTTCTCCAGGGGGCACTGCTAAGTGAAAAAAGGGGCAGAACAGTGACGTGCTGTGTTGTATTTGTGTATGAAGTCAGAGGAAATCAGAATATAAATATATATTATTTATGCATTCGTGCACGTACGTATGTTTATCTGTTCCGGTTCTTCGGCAGAAAGAAAGCCTAGAAGGATAAACCAGAAACTGTAGTCACCTACAACAGATGTGGGGAGGGGCCTGGGGTAGAGAAGATGGGAATACAAGTGAGACATCGCTGAGAAAGCCCTTTTATATGGTTTTGATCTTGAACCATGAAAATGTGTTATACGGTGAAAAGCGAAATGAAGCAAAAAAAAAAGAAAAAGAAAAGAAACTAGCATGTTAACGAGGCCATTTAAACAATCATCAGAACCAGAGAGATTCTTTTTTATTTTCTGAGCTTTTTTTTTTTTTTTTAATCTTCTTAGAACAGAGAGATTCTTGGGTTGAAATGGACTCCATAAAATGATACGCACCAGATAACGCCTCTGGTGCTCGCTGACCTCTGGAAATATCAGTAAATAACAGAGAAGAAGAGCCCAGTTCAGGTGCCCAATGACGGGCACTCAACAAGCTCTGGAATTGTCTGGAAGGACGGATGATAAAGACTGCCGGCTCTGGAGACGGGATAGACTTGGGCTGAATCTGCTGCTTCCCACTTCCCAGGAGAGGAACTATTTCTTCATCTGTAAAGGAACCGTAGTAACACCTTTCCCCACAGGCACTGTAAGGCTTATGCGAAATAGTGCACAGTGAGGCACCTGGTCCACACAAATTAGCCCATCTTTCGTCTTTGAGGAAGGACAGACAGAGCACAGGAAGAAGAGGTGACCATGAGGTGAGGTGGCCTGTAGCCGAGGGAGGACAGGGTCTCAGGAAGAAAGTGCACTTTTCTTTAAGGCACATCTAGAAAATTTATGCTCCAGTCTCCCAGGCTCTGAGGACACTGCAGACAGAAGGTTCTTAGAGAGGGCAGGCAGAGACATTTCCAGGACAATACACCGTGTAGAGAGGGGAGCCCCAGAGCACCTGCTCAGAATTAAACCCACTCACTCTGGCCTTTGCTGTCTGCTTCCTTCTTCCTCTGAAGTATGGTTTCCCTTCCTCTCTGGAATTCTCCAGAAGTGGCTGGAAAGGAATTTAGATCCCTATGTTTTCTTTTGACCCCCGACTCATGCAAGTGACTCAGTGTCTCATGCAACTGGGGAAGAAATGAGCTTTGAAAAGTGCCTGCAGAGAGATGTTTACATCTTGAGCTCAGTCTGGACACTCCCGGGGACTAGACCTGGGATTATTTTTTCATTGAGAGAATTTGGTCTCAGGAAGAGGTCGAGACCCAGAAATCCCAGTTCCTGGGGCTGTCAAAGGCGTCTGCAACCCAGGGACAAAGTATGGCTGGAGACGCCAGCAGGAGACAGAGGGAGCTCCTGGTCTGGGTTCCAAAGTTGCTACCCAGTAGAAACTGATGGCAGCTGGACAATTACTTTTTGAGTTCGACTGATTAAGGAACAATTTAAAAAATTCTCTAGAACATTTAGGTAGATTAATCTTGAAGCCAAATTCATTCATTCATTCATTCATTCATTCATTCAACAAACCTGTATTGCATTCTAGTTGGGAAGATAGAAACTACGGAACCTACCTGATTAAGGTATTGGTCACGGTGGAGAGGAGGGCGTACTTCAAGGGGAAAGTCAAGTTCTTAGGTTTGGAAGGAATCTTACATGTCATCCCGCCTCGCCCCTCATGCTTCAGATGGAGATGCTGAAACCCAGAGCAATTCTACCCAAAGTCATACAGCTGAGTAAGGGCAGGGCCTAGGATAGTCTTGGGGTCCTCGGCACGATTGCACCACAATGTACTCACTGAGTACGGGAGAAGGAGTTAAAAAAAGGCTAGAAAGTGTGGATTTATTTGGTATGGTGGAGAAGGTAAGTTGATGACTTTTTTTTTCTTCCTGAAAATTCTGGAAGGAGGGAATTCCTTGCGGTCAGGCGTTGGGTGGGTAGGGAAAATGCATTGAGTTCATCGTTTCCTGATTCACTCACAAATATGGGCTCCTTGGGATAACATCCACTAGGACGGGGAAGGAAGGCTGCAGCGCGCTTCGCCGCGCTAATGAAAGATGAGTCACCTTACTATCTCACATACTGGTTTTTGAAAAAAATATGTCTCTCTGAAATAAAAAGGCCTAGCTCTGGCGGCTGAACTTGGATTCACTTGGTCTCTATGGCAACCACAGCGAATTCCCCACCAGTCACAGGAAAAGGGCACTTGACATCCTGAAGCACAATAGACAGACCCTTTATATCATAGCCACCCCTTTCCCCGCGAGGAGGGAACGAGTCACTACCAAATACACATTCCGGTGCTGCAGAATCAAACCCCTCCCGCCCCCGGCCTGACTCCTGAATCCATTGCTACGTCGTCGCTCGGGAAAACCACTCCTTGTGACGGCTTCCCATCGCTCTGCGACACTCCCCGCTGCCACCCTTACCCCCAGCCCAAATGGAATTCGATGCGGTTCCGAGGCAGATGTATCAGAAGCCGGTTTGACGGCGTGAGACAGACCATGCAAATGAGCAGTGGCTCTAACACACGAGGTTTTCTTCTTTCCCGTAGAAAGCCTGCAGGAAGGCAGCCTCGGGCACCTACAGCTACTCAGCAAAGCCTTTGGGGAAACGGAGGCTCCTTCCAGTAAACGCGTCCCTAGGGATGACCTCCCACGGTGCACCAGTTATCACGGCCTCAGCCTGGGTGGATGGTGTGAAGGGTGGGTGCCAACTGTCTCTTAAGGAAGTTTCACTACAACCGCCACCCGACATTTGCACTGACATCTCATTAACCGGCACTTAATTACTTGGTTACACCTGGCTGCGGGGGAGGAAGGGCAATGCGGGTCTCGATTCGGAGAGCCCGGTGCCTATTTCAAAAGCAGGAAGTCTCTTCTGAGGCCAGAGGGGAGCCAGCACGAGCTGCAGCCCCCGGCATCATGTGCGATCTGGGTTCTCGAAGAGCTGCACGGAGGCTTTTTTTTTTTTTTTGCCTCTCCCTCCAAACCGTAGCTCAATTTCAGCTCCTGGCTCGGGTTCACGAGCCCACTGCTTAAAATCGTTTTCGTGGGACGATGGGCTCGGGTTACACTACTGGTGGGGAGATTCCCCCTCGGGTGAAAGCAGCGGTGGAGGCAGCAGAGGAATGCTACCCCTGCCTTGTGGGCCGCTGACCGTCGGAGCCAGAGTCAGAGCTTGGGTGCCAGCCACTTGACGGGGAGGCAGGGAAAACGGAGACTTCAGGACCAGGGGGCTTGGGGACATGGATACGCATCTTCTGCTGAGTTATTTATGGGGTAATCCTGCTTCTCTCTCCTCGGGATTGGAGAGGGTCGTATTTTCAGGCACTCTGAGGTTTACAGCTTCAAGGAAGGAAGACGCTAGCAAAACAACTTAGACTATCACTTTTCAGCTTCGAAGTTTCAAAAGAGAGTTTCGAACTTTTAGCAGAAATATAGGTTGTCACGGGGCCCCTGGGTGGCCCAGTCGTTTAGGCATCTTTCGGCCCAGGTCATGATCTCACAGGACGTGAGATCGAGCCCATGCCGGGCTCTGCCCTGACAGCGCGGAGCTTACTTAGGATTCTCTCTCCCTCTCTCTCTGCCCCTCCCCTGCCTGTGCTCTCTGTCTCTCAAAATAAATAAACTTAAAAAAAGAAAGAAAGAATAGGTTGTCAGAAAGAGTCTTTGGGCCTCTTTGTCTCCTGGGTATTGAAAGCAAATACTTGGGAGCATGGTTGATCCCGAAGACACAAAAGCCAACGGGCTCAGCTCTTCAGTGTCAAGTCCATCTGGGGACAGGAAGGAGGGCCGGGGAGGAGGATAGCAGAGGGGCAGTGATGGAGGGCTGCACCTTGCTGCCCTTGGCCCAGTCTGCAAGGCAGGGTCCCACGGAGCCCCCACATCATGTGGGAATTTGTGTCCTGAATTTCCCCTGGGGCTCCGAGTGGCGGTAGGCACGAGTGATGTCTCCTGCCTCACTGTGACGTAGGAGACATGTGACAGCACGGAACAGCCGGACAGGTGGGCTGGACGCGGCCCGATGGAAGTCCCTGCAGACAGATGGGGCCCAGGGTTTTCTCAAGGGGCTGCGTGACCGGGGACGCATTTTGGGGCACCCGCAAAACGGTATATTCACACACCACTTTTTGTTTTCAAACGATCTGCATACTAGACGTCTCTTTAGGAGGAATCCTGGGGAGCCTTGATTTTTCTCAAAGGGAAGAATGATTTGTCAGTCAGATAAGTGTGTCCAAGCTGATTGCCGTACAAAAGCCCATTGTTTCTATGGTTAAGTATCGAACTATGTGAGACAAAGATCAAAACGCTGCTTCTAACTTCCCAATGGATGCTAAAAATAGCTGGGATATTATGGTTTCATTAACTGGAGCAGGGGTGAGGAGACTTAAAAAAAATCTAGCTGAGGGCTACTCAAAGTCAATCAAGATCTGTTTAAATAAACAGCCACTAAAGGTAGTGGGTTTCTACAAAGAAAGAACAAAAACATAGAAATCATTTCTATACTGGCTATTAAAATAAAGGACCCAGAACCTAAAGCTCGATTCAACAAATCCAGCAAAATATAAAACCATATACTGGAAGATTTTGATGATCCAGAGTCCTTGAGAAAGAAGCCGATGGCAGACTTTTCTAGATAGCTCGGGATTTATATCTTCAAGCAATGATTTTTTAAGACTTTAAATGGAAAGCTCTCGAAAATAGATCACAATCTGGAATACATTCTTTTATTTATTATTTCTTTATTCTTTTATTTTTTTTATTTTGAGAGAGAACACGTATGCGGGGATGGGAGGGGCAGAGAGAGAGGCAGAGAGAGAATCTCAGGCAAGTTCTGGGCTGGCAGTGCAGAGCCTGATCCGGGCTCAACCTTACGAACCAAGAGATCATGACCTGAGCCAAAATCAAGAGTCGATGCATACAAAGTGAGCCACCCGGGGCACCCTTCTTGCCCACATTATTAAACAGAGTGGGGGGGGGCCGCCTGGGTGGCTGAGTCGGTTAAGCAGCTACCTTCGGCTCAGGTCATGATCTCGCAGTCTGTGAGTTCGAGCCCCGAGTCGGGCTCTGTGCTGACGGCTCAGAGCCTGGACCCTGCTTCAGATTCTGTGTCTCCCTCTCTCTCTGCCCTTCCCCTGCTCATACTCTGTCTCTATGTCTCTCAAAAATAAAATAAATGTTAAAAAAAAATTTAAAAAAAAGAGTGGGAAGAATACAACCTCTTCCTGATTTGCCTTGTCAATTCTTATTAGTATCAACTACTGTACAGTCCTGCGTTAATAACAGTGATGCCCTCAAAATCAGTTTGGGTTTTCCATGGGACTGGGTGGCTCCTTATTAGTCTCAGATTCCTGCATGTTTGTTTATATCTTCTCTCGCTAGCCGCTGTCACTCCTCGCTGTTTCATACGCCCTCTCTAATACCCTCTTCTCCCTCCTTACCTCTTTTAGTGATTGGCAAGTCAGATTCGAGTTTGTTGAAGCTATCCGCAAACTAGGAGTAAACTGATTCTGAGTGAACACCTACGGGACATAAGTGGAAGGGACAGGAGCCTTAGCGATTGGACTTTACAAGATAGATTTTACCCAGAGGGGTGCCTGGGTGGCTCAGTTGGTTAGACTCAGGTCATGACCTCACAGTCAACACAGGGGTCAAGCCCTGTGTTGGGCTCTGTGTTGAGCGTGGAACCTGCTTGGGATTCTCTCTCTCCCTCTCTCTCTGCCCCTCCTCTGCTCATTCTCTTTCTCTCTCTGAAAATAAATAAATAAAAATATATATATATATTTCATTCAGAGATTTTTGTTTGTTTCTTTTTGTCAACTCTGCGTTGTTATCAACTGATGTTCAATTCTTTAAAGCTCTCATAGGCTACGAAGTGCTGTACATGTATAAACTAGCGTGTATTTCTTTAGGGATTTTTTTTTGTGCCTAACCTGCATTTAGTTCCCAGCCAGCCGGCCGTGCCCAGCTGGCCCTGAGCTGATCCTACTTGTCCGTGAACTGGTGGACAAGTAATTATTATTACGTGACTGGGCAAATACAGGGAGATGGCACAGATAGGGTAGGAAAAGATGATACCCCGGCCGCGGATTTTATATTTAGGAGTCATGGTTGGATAAAGACTACTTGTTACAATAAACATGGCAGGGCGTCCTGGTATCCAGGCTGTCCCAGGCCCCGGGCTTGCCAGATGGCTGCCTGGCAGAGCTCCGCAGTCTTGCGGAGGCGCCTGGGGCCCTCAGGCCCGTCTCCTTGCCGTGAGCAGCCTTGCTGGTTTGTTCCGTTTGCTGTACAAATATTACCATTTTCTGTGTCCATCCTGGTGTGAAAAAGTACTGAGGAGTACTGGTGTTAGGAGGAGATAGTGGATCACGAGGGGCCATGTTCGGGGTTACGGATGGTTTATGCTTCTCCCCATCCGTGATCTCCTGGCATGCCTTGCTGACAGGGACGACTACGTGATCGGGTGGTCGAAGAGTTCGCTCTCGCCAAGCTACTAACCTAGTCCTCTGTGAGCCAACCCGGCTGGTCCTAATATATGGGAATTAAAAAAGCTAAATTCGTGCATTCAACACGTCATTATTGAGTACACCGTACTACACTCTAGAGACACCAGAGTGAAGTTGACCCCAATGAACTTGACAGGGAGACAATGAACTTAAAGACGATGTGCTGAAGGAAAGCCGCACACAGTCCTGGCCTGCAGAAGGGGACCCCTGTCCAGCCCTTGATGTCCCCGCCCGCACGGGAGATGAACACAGGGGTAGCAGTAAGACCTCCAATCTCGTTTGAGCTCCTGAGCTCACGGGTCTCGCGGTACAACCGCTTCTTATCGAATCACAGGTTCAGGAAATAGCTGATCCTGACATCCTCCCCGCAGGCCTCCAGCCCAAGTCTCCGGAGCCCCCACGGCGTCTGGCACATCTCGCCACAGCAGGAGGGCAAGTTCAATGCTGGTTCCTGTCGCACCACAGTCGTAGGCATGAAATCAGAGAGAAAGCAGGGCGCCACAGAGCCGTTTTCCTCCGAGCCGGACACCGAGGTTGGGCTTGTGATCTCTGTTTTCCAGCTCCTTAAGCCTGAAAACTCTCCACTCTGAATTAGGTTGAGCTTTTTGTTGAGAAAGGTTCAGGATGGGACAGATGAACCCAATCAGGTAAAAAAAAACATCTTAGTCAACTATTGGAATAGTAACTCGTACTCTACAAGAACGGGAGGAAATCATATGGGGGGGAAGAAGCCAAAGGTAGAGGCGGTGACATCCTAAATGCCTTGTTGTTGAAAACTCAGGGACATTTTGGGTTTCAAAAGGAAATGTGTTTATGCACAATCTGAAGGTTGTGGCTTCCTTCTTAAAATGATTGGAGATTTTGTTTGGATAAAACTTAAGAGGGCTTTGTCCCCTGAATACCTAAGCTCTTTAGGTTTAAGCTGGGATGGGGGTATCCTTTCTGTCCTACAATAGTAACAACTAACGTGAGTCGGGCACTTGCCAGGAAGCGTGCCAGCTGTTTACATGACCGAGCTCTTAGTAACGTGACACACAGGGCAGGATGGACGAGTCACGCTTTGGATTGCCTTCGTGTTTCTCACACTTTGTTGCACGGTGAAAGATTCAAGAGAGACAAAATAAGAAAAACAGGCTCTTAATGCAGTGTGTGGCATCGCTGTGGCCCTGGTGGAGGTCTGAAGTCCGAGGGCACTTGCCAACACGAACGTGACTCCTCGAAGTGTGGTTGTCGTCCATTCAGATTCTACCTTGTCCTTTATGGAACCCAATGATTCACAAGCGATGAACTCCGGTCTCTCGTGTTTCGAAAAATTTGCTTTGCCGTCAGGAAGATTTGTGAACAAAGATTTTCTGACACCGTGAGCATAATTTTGTGATTTTTTTTTGCCAGGAAAGGTTGATATTAAAGTCTGGAAAATCTGAAGTGCAGGCACTCTTGGGTTAATAAATATCCCATCCATTCAAGCAACTCAAGAGAATTGTGTCGAAAATAGAAGGGTGTTCAGAGGCCTGGGGGCCAGAAAGAAATTGCAGAGCTCAGCCTTTCCTTCTCCTGGAGCGACCAGCTCGCCTGAACTGCTCTCTGTCCTCCAAATCACACACCAGCCTTCTCTCGCCTCAGGGCCTTTGCACCTGCTTGACCCTCTGCCTGGAAGACTTTGCCACGTCAGCTCTTTTTAAGCCTAGTTATCCTCATTCTCCGTGCCTGGCTCAAAAATCTAGAGGCTTCTCCTGACTACCTGATCTAAAGTAGACCTCCTCTTTAACCTACCGCATTTATTCCAATCTATATTTATCTTGTGTATTTGCTCATTTGTTACCTGAGCCCCTTGACTCCCCCCATGCAAGACTTGTGGCAGCAGGGCCTGGGTCCCCCTTGCTCACCGTGTACCCCCACTTCCCAGCACGGCGCTTGGCACATGGTCATTGTTCAATGCTTATTTACTCAGTGAGTGAATGAATTAGTAAATTCATTCATTTATAAACGGATAATATTGAGTTTAGCTTTACTAGCAAAATGGGATATTAGCAGATAGCCCAGAAGGCTTACTACATTTATATTATTTATCTGCAAAATGTGCCCCCCTGTGAATGCAACACATGAGTGAGTGGGAGACTACATATCAGAGAAAAGATGGGCTTGCCATGAAGAGAGGAAGAGGCAATATGGAGATATTGAATTCGTCTCTGAAGAAGTGTAGGGAAAGTCTGTTTGCCTTGAATAATCTTTAAGCCGGAAAATATTTCATCTATCCAAATTTTGTCACTCATCCCTGTTCTCACTCCCAATATGACTTCTCCAGAGAAAATAGAAGTGTCCACCCACACGCCTCATGCATCCCATAGAAATTGGGGCTGGGCAAGCAGGGGAGAATTGCTTTGCAGGAGGTGTTTAAAAGCCTCCTTTTAGAGACCCTTGATTCCGTGGTCTGTTTTAAGGGGGCTACTCCTGTTGTAAGTCAGGCTTTTGAGCCCGTACAAATCGGCAGCTCACCCTGTAGGCTGTTGGCCTCCCCGGAAATGAAGCAAACAAATATAATGTTAATTTGGTGAGCAAGGGGTAGGAGGATATTTGTTATGAGTGGTCCAGAATTGCCTGCAGGCTGGGAGAGATTGCCAGACTCTGGGCTTCTGGACGAGGGAGAGAAGTTTGGAGCAGTCTGGAAGAAAAAAAACAATGTCCTCTAGTTCTGAGACCCAGGAAGTGAGGTCAAGGTCGGCGGGTGGAGAGAAGGGACGGGGGCTGCCGCTGAGCTGCAGATCCTGAGATCTGTGCTTAAAACCCCCTTTGTAGCAAGTCACTGGAATTCTCCACAGCCTAGGGGCAGGAGATGTGCTATGGCTCAGATTTGAAAGTGGCCTCAACTGTGTAGGGAGAAAGATGCCTGTGATGCTTAAAGTTTTCTTTTTTTTCTTTTTTTAAATGTTTATTTATTTTTGAGAGACAAGAGCACGAGCAGGAGATGGGCAAAGAGAGAGAGGGAGACACAGAATCCGAAGCAGGCTCCAGGCTCTGAGCTGTCAGCACAGAGTCTGACACGGGGCTCGAACCCACAGACTGTGAGATCATGACCTGAACCGAAGTCAGACGCTTAACCGACTGAGCCACCCAGGTGCCCCATGATGCTTAAAGTTTCTTGTGTCAACCTAAGAGTGAGCTGGCAGCTAACTCCTTGCCACTGAACACCCTCTTGGGTCTGGGGGAACACATTCTTGGGTTGTGTTCTTACCAACATAATCTTCAAAGAGTCAGCCATCTCTTCTAATGCATCCTAAGTACCATTTGAGGGGTATCACGTCCTGTAGAGATTCAGAGGAAAAATGCACTTCCGGCTGTGGGTCAAAAAGGCTTCAGGAAAGAGCCGACTCTGAGGTATATGTGGGCCTTTGGCGGAAAGGGAAAGGAAGGCATTGGGATTGGAGTGGGAGCAAAACAGCAAGAGCAGAGATACAGAAGAAGCCATATACGGGCAATTTTTGGAGGCTGGTGTGAAGACCTGTTCTGTTTGGTTGGAAGAAGATGCCACCAGGCCACTGGGGACCATGGAGGGAGGCAGCAATCTCTCCAAGGAGAGGAGGGTGAAAACACAGAAGCTGATGACAAAGGAGACACACTTGAAAAGCACCACATTTCCCAAAGAGTGATTGCCTTACCTTCTTTTGAGTGAGGTATTAATTTACCAACAGATATTTATTGAATTCCCACAATGTTACGAGGTACTGTCCTTGCTTCGGGGGAGAAAGTCAGGCTACTGTGGACAGAAACGTCCCTTCCCTCCTGCAGTTTGCATTCTAGTGGAGAAGATAGAAAGTAAACAAATAACGAAGTAAGTCAGAAGGTTGTGAACATTATAGAGGAGAACAGAGCCTGGCCAAGGAACGAGGTATTGGGTAGAGTCCCTGGCATGGGAGCCATTTTGTCTTGCAAAAGCAGACACTCGCTCATTCATTTATTTATTCCTTCACTCTGCTCCTATTTCTTTTTTGCCAGACACTGTTCTAGGCACTGGAGTAGAGCTATAAACAAGATAAGCAAACTCCATTCCTTAGGGAACTCGTGGTCTAGTAAACAAGCCACAGATAAATAAATAATAGAATTTTAAGTAGAAGGGATCATTGTGACGGATGAGCAGGTAAGGAGTGAGGGAGGTAGTAAGGAGGTGCCTGAATGGAGAAGGAATGAGCCATGTGCTGATGGGTGCCGAATATTCTAGAAAAGAGAAAAGAAGGGCAAATGCCCTGAGAGAGACTGAGGTTCAAGTGTCACAGCACGGTAGATTCACGGCTTATGATGTCTTTCCTCTCCTCTCTACTTTTCTCTCCCATCTTTTCTTCTTTTTTTTACTAAGAATACATTTTTAGTAAAGAATTTTTACTAAGAATACATTCTGCTTCTTAGTAAAAGACCCAAGTAAACCAAGGCACCATCTTGCTACAGGTGGAGAAGCAATGTGACATCAGGGAAAGTGTAACGTCACGTAACTCGACCGGCTAACCATGGCGGGGCATATAGCCTGTACTGATGGAGTACCTGAGGCTCCGGTGGACGGACCGACTGGCCCAGGGTTGCACCGTGGTCGGGCAAGGACTTGAGCCCAGCTTTTCTGACTTACGACGGAATCCTACAGGAAGATGGTTATGCTGAGAGAGGATGTGGACAGATCCTAGACTCCCAAAGATGGCCTTGCTACCCAGCGCCACCCATGGCGGTGACTGTCCTCCTTGACTGTACGTAAAAATCACCTGGGGGGTTTTCAAAACTCCCGATGCCAAGTCTCCACCTGGACGAGTGAGAACAGAACTTCTGGAGGGGAACCCAGACGTCGGTGTTTTGTAGAGCGCCTCGATGGTGCCACCGTGCACCACTGTTTGAGAACCAACGTTTAATGGCCAGCTCAGTTCCAGCTGTTAAAAAAGAAAAATACAATAATTTAGGAATGCTCTCTTCCAAGAAAATACTGGTAAGTTGCTACTTTTTCTCTCTCTGGTCTCTCTGGAGCACTCATTTTTCAAGATAAGGACCTGGGTTAAGTGGGTGCAAATGCATGAATAAAACGTAAAATAAATTACTAAGTGAGAAATAAAAGCCATGAATAATGGAAAAGGGGGAAGAGCTGAAAGAACTAGGGCAGAAAGCAAAGCCAAGAAAATATAAGAAGGGGGTCACTTGGGGAAGGCTCCGTGGATCTGAATACAAATGGAGAAGGAAAGCTAGTGTGGAAATCTGTCTTGTTGAGACTTCAGAGAAAAAAAGCGACTTGGATACCCGAAGGGTATCGGCTCTTAGGAATGATTGACGCGCTCCAGCCATAGGCTATCAGCACCTCCAAGGAAGCGAGGTCACAGCCCGGGTCTGCACAGTGTGTCTAGGACTGAGCAGGGCGCTCCGTTCTGAGGTAGGGTGTGGGGGAAGGGTTGGGGGTGGGAATCAGAATCTATGGAGGATGGAGAAGAGAGAGGGGCCTTGGTCAGTTTAAAGTTCTCTGGTGGTTGGACACACCCCTTCTCACTTCCTTTTCTTGTTCCTGTCCACCCCTCCACCGAGAATCACTGCCCTGACAAAGGCTCACCCATGTAACCAGCTCCCCTCTAAGCCCCAACCATCAGACGCTTTGTAACTAACACACGGCTTGCACTCTCCAGGCAGCAACCTGCATGAACAAACTGGAAAGGTGGCAGGTAATGACTCCAAATCATTGTCGCTCAGTGACTGACTTTATTCTCATAGTTGCTACTAAAACCTCCCAAAGGAAGGAACATCGGTCGATGTCCTTTGATTGACAAACAATAAATTCTCTGAGAAATTTGCTTCTGACCGGTTCCCAGTAAGCTCAGGCTGTGAGTGAAGAAGTTTTGTAAACTTGAGATGTTTTATCAAATGGTGACCAGTTCTTTGCTTTATGGTTTCAGGATAATAGTTATTTGCTTTACGGTTTTGGGATAATACGTTCTCCACTGAGGAGAGGACTTCGCTATGAAAGATTCATGCGTTTGAACTGGCAATTCTTTATCAGAGATTAATTATGGTTGAAAGTCGCATAGGTACATGCGATTTCGAGGTGTTCAGGCAGGTAATTGGAAGGCACTGAGTTTCATAAATGTCCTCTATGAACTTGGAGTTGAACTGGGGGAAGACAGCCGGGTGCATATTTGGATGAATTTTATTCTCAGGTATTGCAAGAGTGATGTGTGTGTGGTTTCCTATTTGAACCTATTTGACCCACGAAAATCTCCTTAAAAAGATAGAAGAGGGACGCCTGGGTGGCTCAGTTGGTTAAGTGGCCGACTTCAACTCAGGTCATGATCTCATAGCTCGAAGGCTTGTGAGTTCGAGCTCTGCGTCAGGCTCTGTGCTGACAGCTCAGGGCCTGGAGCTTGCTTCGGATTCTGTGTCTCCCTCTCTCTTATGCTCTCCCCTCCCCTCCCCTGCTCATTCTCTCTCTCTCTCTCTCAAAAATCAACATTAAAAAAATTTAAAAAAAAGAAGAGTTTTGATTAAGAATTTCTCATGACACTATCTGAAAACCCTGTCTATAAGTCTAGAACATATATATACAGTTACTACACAAACCTGACTGAAAAGAAAAGTGGGCACAAAAGATCCTTCTACTTTCTTGGTATATGTTTGTTCACTCTGCAGTGGCATCTTTCCTGGCTTTATAAAATGATATGGTTATGGACTGAACGTTAATGCCCCCGCAAGTTCGTCTGTTGGAACCCTACCGCCAAATGGGATGGTATTAGGAGATGGGTCTTTTGGGAGGTAATTAGGGCCAGATGAGGTGTGGAGGCTTCATGAATGTGAGTAGCACCCTTACACAGGTCGTGAGAGAGCTTGCTTCCTGTCTCCACTCCCCACCACGTGAGGACACAATGAGAAGTCGACAGGCTGCACTCCAGAGAAGGGCCCTTGCCAGAACCTGACCACGCCGGTACCCCAACCTCAGACCTCCAGGCCCCAGAGCTATGAGAAACAAGTTTCCATCGCTTATAAGCCACCCGGTCCATGTCGTTTTGTTGTAACAGCCTGGACGAAGACAGGTATATTTCACAATCTTCTCAGAGCCTTGACAGGGAAGGCAGCCACTATTACCAAAGTGCGGCTAAACAGATATCAACGCCCTCGATGATTTACAGTGTTCCTGTGGTTTCCTGAAAGAAGAAGGAAAAAAAAAAAAGTTCCAGATTGGCAGATTGGCATAAACGGTGCATAATGAGAGATCCTTTTGATCTCTCAAACGGGTGCCTTTGAGGCGAACGGCTGTCAACGTGCTTTCGACACCTGTGTGTAAATGCGTAAGACACACTTAGTGGTGCCGGGCCCAGCAGCAATTGCCCCAGACACAGAGATTCCCAAACAAACACTTAGCGTGACGACGCGACCGAACTAATCATAATGTTCCCATTGAATCATCTAAAATAAGGTGAGATCTCTCTTGCCTGTGCGGAATTAGTCAAGCTCCTTTTCCGCACGATCACGTCTCCGGCAGAAGCTTCCTTTGGGCTTATAACGCACTGATTTGAGCCTGGCCACTGCTGTGTACTCCTTAATGGGAAAGGAATACCTTGTATCTCTTAAGAACAGGACAAGATTGGGAAAAGGGAAAAGTCACGAGCCATTTGATTACAGTAGGAGGAGAGTAAGTCACAACCTCGGCATTGGAGTACGTGAGCGATCCCCGGATTCATCCAGAAGAGCCTAGCAAGAAGCACACTTACTGATTAAACACTTGGAACCCCAAAGCTACCCAACCCAAAGTCAAGCCGTGCTGGGGGAGGCCCACTGACCACTGCTAAGTAGATTTTAGCTGGGAAAGATCATGCCTTAAGGAGAAATAGTGTGAGTTTGCAACCTTTTTGGTAAAGGGCTAAACGCAGTAAACGTTTTAGACTTTGCAGGCCGTATGCTCTCTGTCAGTTCTAGCTACTCAGTTCCACTGCAGTGCAAAAGCAGCCTGGACTATATGTAAACGGTATATAAAATGGAAGTCGCTGTGTTCCAATAAAACTTTGGGGCGCCTGGGTGGCTAGTTCGGTTAAACATCTGACTTCGGCTCAGGTCATGATCTCACGGGTTGTGGGTTCAAGCCCCATGTCAGGCTCTGTGCTGACGGCTCAGAACCTGGAGCCTGCTTCAGATTCTGTGTCTCCCGCTCTCTGTGCCCCTCCCCAGCTTGCACTCTGTCTCTCTCTCTCAAAAATAAACATTAAAAAGAAATTAAAAACAAAACAAAACAAAACTTTATTTACAATAATAGTCCATGCACCAGGTCTGAAGGCCATACTTTGCCAAACCCCTCTCCTCCACTGATGTCACTGAGAATGATACGGATAAGTGGAAGGTGGGTGTGTTCACCAAATTATAGAGTAAGATTTTTAGAGGCAGCACAGGGTAGTAGTTAAGAACACAGACGACTCTGAAGCCTAAATTCAGACCACTTCCTAGCTGGATGACCTTGAGCAAGTTATTAAACTACTCTATGCCTCACCTCATTCGCTTATAAAATGAAGATAATAATAGAAACTTAATGTCGTAGTTTGGGTACGTGCCGAAGAGATGCTGGGAAAAGGACTCCAGTGCAAGCGATTTATTTGAGAGGTGATCCCAAGAAGAGCAATACAAGAGAGGCCATGGGAGGAGATCATGCTGAGCATCCTTGGAGGTATTGTGTAGGATGGGGAAGCCGGCATGTGGTTCATCGTTCATCAGTAGTCCTTACAGAACTCTCCACTGTGACCACAGGGGCCATCGGGATGGACTGAGGAAGGACACATGAGCCGGGCAGTCGTGTGTGCCACACTGCCTCCTGGAGTTGTTACAAAGATGATGTGAATTGGGGGAACCTGGGTGGCTCAGTCGGTTAAGCATCCGACTTCGGCTTGAGTCACAGACTCATGGTTTGTGAGTTCCAGCCCCGCTTTGGGCTCTGTGCTGATGTCTCAGAGTCTGGAGCCTGCTTTGGATTCTGTGTCTCCCTCTCTCTCTCTGCCCCTCTTCTGCTCACACTCTGTTTTTCTCTCTCTCTCTCAAAAATGAATAAACATTTAACAAATTAAAAAAAAAAACAAAAGTGACGTGACTTAATATTTGCGAAGTACTTCGAAAAACAGGACAGGTATTTGGTTAGTGCCATTTAAGTGACTGCCAGATAAAGAGTGGGCATCCTTTGAAGCTGTAGGAAAGAGTATATGGCACAAGAAAAGTTAAATCGTTGCAATTACATCTCTCTAAAGGCAATACTGGTTGAAAATTTAGCTAAGTTCCACAGTAGATTCTGAAGAAACACTTGAAATTTTAGGACACATGTAGGTAAATTATAGGCAATGGCATCTCCAACTTCGTAAGACTGAGTTAACACCGTATGCTGCAGTAGCTGATGACGGTGAATCAGGGTGACCCTAGGAAGGCTGGAGACACAGGAGATCAAATAAAACTTACACCGTATTTAATGTATGCATAGTTGTTACAGTGGCGTGCTAATTAGGTACAGACGATATGCTGTTTGCATAAATTACTATAATTTGTATTACTTAAAAAAAATTTAATTCCAGTGCAGTTAACATACAGCATTATGTTAGTTTAAAGTGTGCACTATAATGATTCAACATTTCTGTGAATTACTCAGTGGTCATCATGGTCAGATCCCCATCACCTGTTCCACCCATCCCCCCTCCTCCCTCCCCTCTGGTAACCATCTCTTTGTTCTCTGCAGTTACAAGTCTGTTTGGTTTTTTGTTTTGTTTTGTTTTGTTGGTTGGTTGGTCTCTTTCTCCCCTCTCCTTTGTTCATTTTGTCCCTTAAATTGCACATATGAGTGACATCAAATGGAAAATGTCTTTCCCTGACTGACTCATTTCACTTAGCATTGTGCTCTCTAGATCCATCTACGGCATTGCAAATGGCAAGGTTTCATCTAGGATGTAAGTGCCCTTGCATTTATTGCAGCATTATTTACAATAGCCGAATGATGGAAGCAGCCCAAGTGTCCACCAACAGATGAACGGATAAAGAAGATGTGGTACACACACACACACACATATACACATACGCATGCACACACACATGTACATACATATATATATATATACACACACACACAGTGGAATCTTGTATTACTTTTATACAAACAAATAAAAGTTGTTCTTTTCTCACTCCGTTAATCAATCCTCCTGTATCTAAAACTAGGAAACATGTTTTTCACTAATATGGTTTAATCATCATACCCATCTGTGTTCAAGGATAAAGGTTTCAAATTAAATCCCGTGTAGTTCGGGCTTCCCTCGTTTACAACCTTTCTGATCTCAACTCCATTCATTTTTACCTTGTCAGATGTCTCCCACGTGCTGCCATCTCTCCCCCTCACTTCTGCATGGAGATTGAGAGCACGTATACATATCCCCCCCCCACCCCGCCCTTCCCTTTTCCTGAGTGTTCTGGCTCCTCATAGGATCTATCTGGGGAGGAAGCCACGGGCTTGTTACCATGCCGCGGCAGGCTGGAGAGAAGAATTCTTTGCCAAGGGTGCCTGGGAGAGGATAGGGAGCACAGTGGCAATGAACCCTGCATCCTTAGGTTCCGGGGTTGAGGTGGATGAGAGGTGAAAGGTTGGTCTTCACGGGGAAGTAAAGCAGTGAAAAGACAGTGCCTACATAAGTTGGTTCTTGTTTCCAGGATTCATCAGCAAAAGCTTGGGCAACAACCCTTGGCACAGATCAGGAGTCATAAGAATAAGCCTTCAACCATGTCCAGAGGCGAGACGAATAACCTAGAATGGGAAGACGAGGAAACAACCATGCCTCCAACATAACCTCACCAGGCAGCCACATGATCGAAGGAGAATAATCTTTGGAGACATTTCTAGACAAAGGCATGTGTCTTAGTCAAAATGCTTTTGGTTGCAAACCAAGACCAAACCAACTGAAAGTTGGAAATTTTGTATTCTGAAAAAGAAAACATCCAAGATTGCTAAATTCACTGGTTCAAAAAATGGTCATCAAGGATCCAGATCCTAGTCTGCCAACAGGATGTATCATCCCAGCTCTTGGCTTGGCTCTCTCCATGGTTGAAGACGGTGGTGCCTCTTCACACATCATGCATGGTCATAACCATACCCAGAGGAAGGAGACCTTGTCTTCATGGACTTCTCTCTTTTTTTTTTTTAATTTTTTAATGCTTATTTAGTTTTGAGAGAGAGAAACAGAACATGAGTGGGGAAAGGGCAGAGAGAGAAGGAGACACAGAATCTGAAACAGGCTCCAGGCTCTGAGCTGTCAGCACAGAGCCCCACACAGGCCTTGAACCCACAAAGCGTGAGGTCATGATGTGAGGCCAAAGTCAGATGCCCAACTGTCTGAGCCACCCAGGTGCCCCCATGGATCTCTCTTTTAAAGTGAGGAAACCTTTTCCAGAAGTCCCCCAGAAGATTTTCTCTCCCAACCCACCAGTCACAATGGGCCACAGCTCAGTCTTAAACAATCCACAGGCAGAGAAGTAGAACCATCATGGTTGGCTTAGGTGGGTTAGGATTTGCCTTGGGAGCTGGACTGGGGTTGAGATCAGCCTTCCTGATTCATGTGAAAGAAGCGTAGATGCCAAACCAAATTTGGAGCTCTGCCAACAAGGAAGCAGGTGGATTGAATGTTTGTCTGACAACCAATAGCAGGATTTTAGAGATACCATGAAGGCCCACCTCATACTCCCCTACTTCTCCCAACCTTTTCTACCTTTCTACAGGTGGCTAACTCTCCTTTACATGACAAGAGGCATTTTATTCCACAATTTCAAATGCAAAGCACAACAACATAAATATGGCTGGAGCAAGAGCGTGAGTTGGATGATTTTTCCTTAAATTGAGAAAGTCCGATATGCAATCTTTGCTTCTTTGGGAAAAGAGAGGATGTTAGAAACCAGAAGGTTAGTAGATACCTGAAGAGGCTGGCATAACTCTCTGCATGCATATATTTTCAAGTACTTACCTTATATCGTGATTATGTAAGTACTTGTATCTCCCCCATTCCCTGAGCCCATTGCGGGCAGGAGACGACTCATCTTCGTTGTACCCCCAGCGAGCGCCACAGGCTGGCACGTATTTTGTGTCTACTCATGTGTCCATCTTGGTAGGAACTCTGATGAGGAACACTGAGCTCAGTCCTGCATCCTAGACATAATTCTGGCTTGTCCTAGTTTACATGGCTCCTCCTCCAGCTGATTCGGTACCTTTTCTTGGTCCCAGTTCTCAATGACAATTTTCTCAAGAAGATTTATCCAAATTGAGTGACCCTGGCCCACACATACAGCTGCCCCTTAAACTTGAGTTATTGCTTCTCTCCTTCATTTTTTAGTTATAGCCTCTCCATTCTTCTTTCTAAATCCCAACTGCACCAAGTTATTGCTTCTCTCCTTCATTTTTTAGTTATAGCCTCTCCATTCTTCTTTCTAAATCCCAACTTCACCAAGTTCCAGAAGACATCTCTCTGCTTTCTCTTTAACCATCACAAGGTACTGATTAGTTTAGTATCTATTAACTGTTGTTATACTGCTATGGTTTTTACTTTTCTTTGAATTGATCATTTCCTCTTGTATCTTTTTTTTTTTTTTTTTAGGTTCCCATTTCCTGCTTTCTCCATCGATCTTCTCTCCTGAGACTCAAGATCCCCATTGTTCTGTTTTGGTCAATCGCCATTTTATCTATTGTGAAGGAGCCTCCACCCATGGTGCATTTCCATTAACATGTTAGGGAAAACTTGTGTGTGCACAAACACAAAATAGACAATGGTGTACTCACAAAAATCGTATGCACACTCTGTCCCCGGTCTCACCACCCACGTTAGCGCATTACACTAGGAGCTGCAACAAGCGTAAGTTCAGTAAGTTCTACCAGGTAGAACCCTAACGTTCTTTTCCCTTCTCCGGCTGATCCGGTTTTGTTCCCATGCTAATGGGTGCTGATGTTTATATAACTTTAAAGGGCTTATGAAGTCCACAGAGAAATCTAACACCCAAGTTAAAGTTGTATCCTTAACTTACCTCACTGTGCAAAAGCATTGCAAACTACTCAGTGACGTTAATTTCCATCTGGCCACCCCCACGATAGCTAACCGCAGCAGGCGAAATTAGGGAAATGAATTCTAGGCATGCCTTAGGATTTATTTTCTGTGTGAGTTTAAGCTGAAGCTTTCACTTCCAATATATATTTGATTTTCAAAATAGGCTGCAGAAGAACCAAATGAATAGAACTAACTCTTCCTTCATGGTATGATAGACAGTTTCGGGCTTCTTGGAGGCTGCCGTGATTGTTGTTGAGTCATGAGGTTAGGTTATATTTTCCAAATTTTCTTTAATAGCGTGTATGTGTGTTGTGTATATGTTACCGGTTCTTTTTTACTCCACTGTGGAGATCGACGTATTAGCTGTGAATGCATATTCCCAGTGGTGCCCGCTTTCTATTCTGGAACCAAGGAGAGAATGAGGTGATCAGAGATGAGGCGTTCGAGCTTATTTAAGGGTGTGGAAACCAGCGGTAAGAACATGAGTTTATGGGAACACTTAGTGCCAGTCCCTAAGGGAGTAATTACAGATAGGTAGACTTTGAAGTTGCTAAAGAAACAGCCGCATCATAGATTTTTATAATCACCGCAGTGGCTGTGCTTGATCCCCCTAATGTAGTTCTGGGTACAAAAAGATGTACAAACACCCACTTGTTGAATTCAGGAGAAGGAACAAAGCTCTGTGTGTACAGGAGAGGAGGGAGCCTCTGACCCCTTTTCAGAAATGAATTAAATCTCAGTGTTCTGTCTTCCATCCTCTTTAGAGCTGGAAGTCAATTTCCTAAGGTCGGGGCTTAAAGGGGAAGGAGCAAGTTGGGGAAGAAGATTAAGGAAGAGGTTATGAAGATACCGTCTCACATTTACTGAGAACTTACTACAGATGGAATCCTATGACGATGCTTTACAAGAACACCAGGGGAATAAAGTGAAACTCTGGACCCATAAGCTTTTAACTAACCCTGTTCTTTCATTATGAAATTAATTTCTAATGTGTTTTTATTGTGTTCCAATCTACCCCGGAATCTTAATATAAAGTAGAGGCATTTTAGTTGGTTCTTAGACTTAAGAACTCACAGTGAGACAACAGTGAAGAATTTCATCACACCAATGGACTGTGGTTATAGCCAGACGGATGTTGATTTATAAAGCAAAAAAAATCGATGGGCCAAATTTTAGCATGGTCTTGGACATTAATCACAGTTGTCCTGAAAATGACTTATTCCAACTAGCCTGCCTGCCATTCTCCTCTGTGGCAGGAAGAAGTAGTGTGCGTGGGGCTGAGCAGCAGAGCTGAACTTGCTCATTCATTCAGTAAATATTTCCTGGGTCTTTTTAAGCACCAAGCAGTATGCTAAGCACAGAGGATACAACATGAATACAATTAACTCCCTTCTTCTAGGGAGCTTGTGTCTGGACAGAAACACGGATATGTAAACAAGTAACGTCAACACTGGGTGAAACATTTTGAAAGAGAGGAATTATCAAGTGTCAGAAGCATATAAGAGGAGCATTGAATCCAGACTTTGAGAGGAAAGGAAGAGAAGGGGGTGGCCAGCATCCACAGCAAAGAACTGAAGGATGAATTAGCAGGAAGCGAGGAGCAGGAGCACAAGAAGGAACATTCCAAGGCCCCAAGGTCACGGCTGTACACAGGAAGGAACAAAAACAATGGCAGTCACACAGTGAAATGGGATGTTGATGCGGGCATTCAGGCCATGTTCCATTAATCCAGGTGGTAGAAATAATTGAAAAGCTGCCCAATGAAGTAGGGCCTTGGGCCTATGAAATGCGTCTCCCGTGGTCTGCGGCACGAGTCTCACTACCTCAGGCTCACAACATGCACTTGCGCATAGTCGACTCTGTGAATCAAAGAAAATGCACACCCAGCCCTAACATTTAGTGATATGTGCACATGTATATAAGTGTGGGCCTTGTTACCATTGAGCTCTTTGGTAACTGAACATAAACTGTAATCAATAGGACTTTTACGGAATTAAGCCAATTTTCTTTACTCGTCTCAGTCCGTTAACTCCTAAATATCTATAATCAATGAGATGTCATCAGCCGTTCCTCACCTCACGCTCAAGTGATTATACACAGATTAAAACTCAAAACCCTAATATCTTATTTCCTCCCATTACTTCTCATGCTTGTGTTGAACCAACTTACACATGCGTGAATCGCAAAGTGAAGTATTGTATGACCAAATGACAGCCCAATAAGGTGGAAAGTCGACCAATTTTGGAACTATAATTGCTTTGGGACACAGCATTTTTCTGTTGAGGCATGGGAAATAACCACATTGTAAATGGCTTCTCAGGAAAGGCCAGAGACCATCCCGATGCCTGGAAACAGGAAGGCTTGCGTGATCATGAATGACCCGTTTGCGCAGCCATCCACTATTGGGCTTTTCTCTGTTCCTTTACGCTGTAGGAGAGTTGTACCTTCAGGAATGGAATCGATTGGGCAGTTCGTAACAATTATGGGCAAAAACACCAAATCAGTGGCAATGCGGTGCGTGAAGCCTTTATTTCAAAGATCGCAATCTCAACAGTTGCAAACATGGAAAATGAAGTCTTTGGAATTTGCATGTGGACTAATCCAAGCTTGATTAGGCAGAGCTGGGGCAGGACTCATGGAAGGTGGGGCAGAGGAACTAGCCCCAGACAGACTGCAGAAGCACTGGGCCTAGCAGCAAACCAGGGCAGGCTTCCTGCCCCCTCTCCAAGTGATGAGCTTCATGCTTACACGACCAGTCATGGAAGCACCGTGAGCAGTAGAACAACACGGCAGTTGAAGCTGAACATTACTTCACGTCTGCTGTGTATCTCCCGGCCTAGGGCAGGGTGCTGTGCTCAGTCTTCTTCATCCCTTTTGCTTCTTTCGTCCCCTGGCGATCTGAAGTTATGCTACGAATGGCAGTCGATATCACCGAGAAAAACAATTTTGTTGTCTTTTTGATCCTTTTTGCTCAAAGTGCGGACTAGGGATCAGCGTCACTTGAGTGCTTGTCAGAAATGCAGAATCTCAGGCCCCGCCCAGAACTACGGAATCAGAATCTCTATTTTAAGGGCACCTGGGTGGCTCAGTGGGTTGAGCATGGGACTCTTGATTTCAGCTTATGATCCCAGGGTTGTGGGATCAACCTTCACGTTGGGCTCTGCACTGAGTATAGAGCCTGCTTAAGGTTCTCACCCTCTGCCCCTCTGCCCCCTCCCCCACTTGTGCATTCTCTCTCTCTCTCTCTCTCAAAACAAAAATTGTTTTGACAAGAAACCAGGTGGTTCCTATGCTGTGGACGAGCTCCTGGAAAGAAACTGAAGGTCCTCTGGTTCCCCTCCTCATTCCTCCCTTTGGATAATTCCCCACTATCCCTCTGTTACTGTTTAGAAGAGATACCTGAATTCAGGTAGCAGGGAAGCCGGACATTGCCATGGCTGACATTTTCACCGTGGGCCTCAAATGGGCTCCGTGGGTCAGTGGCCTCCTTTATAACTTGGCTTCTGACCAGAACGTAGTCCAGCTTGGATGGGTTGCCCCAGGGCCTTAGCTCTCAGCATATGCAGCCCTGCCTCACCCTCCCGAGGGCAGCCAGAGTCCTCTTGAGAACCAGAAAATGGCTGCTTCCTTTTTGGTCCAATCCCATCTGGTCAGCTGAACTTTGCCAAAGCAGATTTCTCTGCAGAATCAACAGCCAGCACAATATAATTTTAGGGGTAAGGAGAACCCTCACTTGATTCTACTCACCCACCCCCTTCTCCATTCCTTTCCCCTCCTATTTGCTGATTTTTTAAATCCAGGCCACAGAAGAACCAAATGAAGTACTCATCTCTGGTCCAGCAAAATTCCTTTCCGGAAATGGGATATTGATGTCCTTTGTCTGTATCGACATGTGTTTTCACAGACTCTGCTTTTGGGGAGACCCAAACTGGATATGATTTCTCATCTGCAAACCTCTCAGTGAGCTCTGAGTTTGGAGCGAAAGAGAACGAGTTAGCCTGTAGACCTAGTGTCCTCTCTGCTCTTGCTCTAGCCCTAAACTGCTCTGTGGCCAAGACCATGCCCCTTAACTTCCTTGAGACTTACTTTGCCATCCTTCATAAGGAGCAGCGATTCCTACCTTGCAGGGTGGGCACATGGATGACCAGAGGACCTGGCTCAGAAGGGACGTGTTATCCACTCCCATCGGCCATTCTTTGTACTTTGAGTACATTTCAACGGCTTATATTTGACGAGACTCTAGGAAGCTGTCCCAGGGCCCTCTTTACTATCAAGAGAACGTGAATTCCT
Organism: Paguma larvata; assembly: GCA_030068075.1. Lineage (NCBI taxonomy): Eukaryota > Metazoa > Chordata > Mammalia > Carnivora > Viverridae > Paguma > Paguma larvata. Next base: position 15,708,626 of record CM057829.1, read on the forward strand.
GATGGCCTGGCAAACATAGGGTGAGGACAGCTTGAGTTATGACCCTGTCACCCACACTGATCACCAACATCAATGGGGCTCATCCAGTTGACTTCCTTCTCCAGCCTCTGTCTTCCTACCTGTGAAGAGAAGGCAGCAAAGGAAACCAAGGGCCTCACCCCAGCTGTCCCTTACTGACCCTTCTGGATCCCCTTTGCCATGTGCCAACTGTCCTCCCTAATTTGTTGCCTGGCGTTTGAAGGATGGGGTTGCCACTGTCCACCTCCTAAGGCACTGTCTGACCACCTCCTTCCCTGTGGGCCAAGTACCCCCCAACACATCAGACACACGCAGGTACACACACACACACACACACACACACACACACATTCCCACACACCACTCACACATGGACACAGATACACACATGTATATACGGCATGCACTCTCTCACACAACATATACACACACACACCACACTCACACAGACACACACATGTGTGCCACACCACACTACACACACACACACACACACCACGCACACAAATCACACAGACACACACACAGAATTGCCCACCACCGATGTATCCGTCCTCCTTCTATTCTTACCAGTTAACCATAGAAATTTGAATGTAATGTTTCAGAAAGCTCGTAAATAAAAGTAATGTGGTTTTCTCCAAGTTTCAAATCCCAATTTCCAAGTCTCCTATCAGAACTTTAGAGAAAAGCAATCGGTCGCATGATCAAATATAAAACAAACGTGTTTAGTTAAAAAAGCCAGCTCTGAGCTAAAAAGAGATCCAAGTACGAATGTTTTGAGAATAATGTTACCTTATGGAATATTTCCTCCCACGTTCCCAGGGCCGTTCTAGAGACCTCTCCACCTGCTCTCTAACTTCTGTTTAGCTTTGTCGTTGGTCAGAGAAAACACAAGTAGCTGTCTCCACATAATGTGTCTCAAGTTCCTCCACCATATCCGCACAAGAATGGCAGAAGAAAACTCAGAAGAAAATGCAGAGTTTATTCCAAGTAAGGTATGCCACCCAGAATCCGAAGCCTTGGGTTCGACCTCCTGATCTGCTACGTACCAAGTGGAGTTTTGGAAAATCGGCTTAATCTCTCTGAGCCTCAGCAAAGCAGGATGACAACACTTACTTGATAGAGTTTGCGTGAAGAAAAAAGTGAAATAATATTTCTAAAGGTACTTGAGGTACTTGAAGTACTTGAATAAGCACAGTGGTACATTACTTACGAAAGTCCGTCGGCATTTCTAATGCATATATGGACATATTTACTTATAAATAAAAAACTTGTGTATATATATTTTATATAAGTGCTTCACACACTCTGACTTCTCTAACATGCTAAGCTCACGGTCTCATAATTACCCACACTTTGTAAGACATAAAACAAACAACAGCATTTTATTTCTAATACGATTTGGCTTTTTGTCACTGAAAACCGAACAGTGTTGAAATGGGAAATTTGGGATACACTGCTCCATTTGATTCTCAGATATAATAAAACATTTCTTTAAAAAAATACTCTTAATCTAAGGCCACTAGGAAAAAAAAACATTAGCAGCTAAAAATGATTCCTGCTCCTAAACAATCCTTCCAATCAGGTCAACTAACCTATCATCTTCAAATAGATGTCATTTAAATGAATGAGAAATTGTAAAAAGATCAGCTTACCTTTTGTCTTAGTTTTTGTAATCAGAGGATTACTTGAACTTCTTCCAATCTTAAATAATTTTCTTTCCCCAAGTTGGGTGTGTGTAAGCACCACATCTTTTTTCTTCTCTTTTCTTTTTTTCTTTTGTTTTCTTTTGTTTTTGTTTCTTCCTCTTGAGTATCCCATGGAAGTAAAATCAAAGTGATGTAGGGTTTACCCTTTCTGCCACCCTGGTCTTATGTTATAGTCTGATAGACAAGGCATACGTCTCTTTTCTCAGTTCCAACAGTACTGAACCCCCATAGCCAATGGTCAATTATAAATACTAATTAGAGTTCTAGGAGGAAACGTCTCAATGTAGAATCGGTGATCTGGCTTGAAAATGAGTGGAAGGAGAACATGGGCTTGGCTGCTCACTCTTCATGAGCCACCTCCTGTGTAAGGGGTCCTTGTGCTTTCTTGGGAGCAAAACACCCTTAGATCCCTGGCCAGCTAAGAGGCGAGCCTTGTTACTATGATCTTTTTCTAGGACACGTACCTGGAAGGCGGGTGGGGTGGGTTTTTCAATAGTAAACACTCACATGAAGTCAGGTTCCTTGGTTGTGACACAAAGCTGGTCTTTGCTACATTTAAGGACGGCTGGTTGACCTTATTCCATTTTTCTATGGCAAGTGCAGAGCAGTAACTCAATTAACCTTTTCATTTCGATCGAATTAGTGATCTTGCTTCTGACCTTGTACTCAGAGACCTGAATAATGAGGGGTTAATTTAGCTAAGAATTTAGCCTTTTGGCATATTCATAACTAACATATGAGCAGACTTAGGGGGGAAAAATGAAAAACTAAAAGAATATAAGATCGATGTCTGGTCCTAGAGAAAGCTAGAATTAAGAATAATTTAGTGGATGGGCTTGGGTCTTATTAAGTATGCCTGATGTTTCCCAGCTGGAAAAAAAAAAACAGCTGCCCAGGAAAGTGAGCTGGAGGGCAAGGTTTCAGGGATATTTAGTCTCACTGATGGTGAACTTAGGCTTCACTAGAATCTCACCATAAATACCTTTTATTTACGTCAATCTTTATTTATATTCCAGTGAACCCAAACCATATGTCATACTGCCTGAAAGCCACCTGAAACCGAGTAGTTTCAACATTGCGCTACATTCTTTCTTCCTCTCGGTTTGTTGAGACATGATTGACATATGCCATCATGTAAGTTTAAGGTACACAATGTGATGATTTGATATACATACACACTTTGAAAGGATTACCACGATAAGGTTACTTAACATACTCATGACCTCACAAAGTTACCATTTCTTTCTTCCTTCTTCTCCTTCCCCACCCCCTCCCTCCTCCTCCTTTTCCTCCTCCTCCTCCTCCTCCTCCTCCTCTTCCTTCTTCTTTTCCTTCTCCTTCTCCTTCTTCTCCTTCTCCTTCTCCTTCTCCTTCTCCTTCTCCTTCTCCTTCTTCTTCTTCTTCTTCTTTTTCTTCTTCTTCTTCCTCTTCGTCTTCTCCTTCTCCTTCTTCTTCTTCTTCTTCTTCTTCTTCTTCTTCTTCTTCTTCTTCTTCTTCTTTTTCTTCTTCTTCTTCTTCGTCCTCCTGCAAGAACTTTAAAATCTACTCTCTTAGCAAGTTTCAAATATACAATACACTATTGGTAGCTATTGTCGCCATGCAGTATGTTAGATCTCCAAAACTTATTCATCTTGCAGCTGAATGTCTGTATTATATTATACTCTATATGGATTTTCCACTGTTGTGAAAGATCTTTTTGAAGATTCCCTTAAAATTTTTTTTGACATATAAAACATGGAAATTTCCTTTGGAATAATAAAAGGCTAGAGGTGAAATGGTACACTGTATCCATGGTACAACAGCAGTGCTATTGTTGTTTCACCACGAAGGGAGATGTAAGGAGGGTAGAAGAATGGGATGCTGGTTCTAGAAGAGACTTCAGAGGTCCCCTGAATGCTCCATCGTACAGATGAGAAACCGAGGCCTGGAGAGCATTTATAACATGCCAGAATCACATCCAGTTCTCCGATATAATCAAAAATTTTTATGAACCATAGTTATATAATAATTATATGACATTGTTTTTAATACATTTAAACAAACTTACCGTAATCAACACTTATTAAATTACATGATTTGCCTTATATGCTTTGACAAAGATAAAAACTGAAAAGTGGATTATCACACAAAGCCCAGCAGTCCCACTTGGCGCGATGGATCCTGTCTTGTCGGTTTCCCTCCTGTGTTCAAAGCGTTAGGAAATGTCTCACTGCTTACGATAACAAAGCATCTTATTTGTCTTCTGAAGACAATTTACTTAAGAAGCTTACCAGAAACCTTTTCAAAACTGAGATATAAACAATCTTGCTAGATTATAAATAAACGATTTTGCTAGAAAATAAATATTTAAAATGGGAGGTTGTTGGATTTCCATTTATTCCTGCTGTACGGTTCTCAGGATTCTGGAAAAATACAACACGCAACTTTCTTCTCAAATCCGGAGATAAAATTTCACTTGTTCTTTTCACGAAAGAAAACTCATGAAAAGAAAGAAGATTCAAAGCAATCCTAAGCCTAAAAGGGGTGTTTGATTTCTTTTTTTTTTCTTTTAAACACACGCTCATACTAAAATTTATTTGTTCATCTCGAAGGCCACGAGCAGTCAAGAAAAGCCCAGAGAACAAAGCAGGAGGACTCGCACTACCAGACATCAGAACTCAGTAAAAAGTGACAAGAGCAGGTGTGGGATCGTTGCAGTGATAGACAACCCGATGGAACAGAACAGAACCCTAAAACTCTTCACCCGGATACGGACACTGGATTTTGACAAAGCTGACAGGGCAGGATGGAGAAAGGCTGGGCGTTTCAGTTTCTTTCCACTTGGAAAAGAAACTGGGACCCTTCTCTCGTGTCAGAGACAAAACTCCAATCCGGGTAGCTTATTAACTAAAACGAAATATGGTAACAAAGGTTTTAGAAGATGAGGCAGAGATTTCCTAAATGGAATGCAAATAGCCTCTCTGGGAAAAAAGGGAAAAAGATTGAGTTGGATTACAGCAAAAAATAGGCGCGTATGTTCATCAAAAGACACAACCGAGAAAATGAAAGGCAAGCAGAAAAATTGAAGATATGTGCTATATTCAGAATATATCCAGAATTTCTACAACTAAATAAGGCAGAGACTAGGAACTCTGTGTGCGTATTGAGCGAGATGCTTTTCCCGCAGAGGGTAAGTCGGTTCCTGCTTGGAATAGTTGGAGCTACTTTTAGGGGAGGCTTGTGTTTCCCGGCCCTGGGGTCCTGTCTATTTCCGAATGGAAGCTGTAGATTCAAAAGAAGGAATATGATAGCCCCGTGATGGTAAAGACAAAGAAACAGGTCTCAGGTTACTTTAAATCTATTATTCCATGTGATCCGTTGGCGTTTTTATTTGTGTTCAAAACTGAAAACAAGATAATAGCACAAACGGCAAGTTGTGATTTTGTTTGGAGAAGTGCAAATTTTATTTACTTCATAAGTGAACTATTTTATTGAATTTGAAACTATTTTTTTTAACATTCATTTATTTTTGACAGAGAGAGAGAGAGAGAGAGAGAGAGAGAGAGACAGACAGAGTACGAGCAGGGGAGGGGCAGAGAGAGACACAGAATCCGAAGCAGGCTCCAGGCTCTGAGCTGTCAGCACAGAGCCCTACATGGGGCTCGAACCCACAAACCGCAAGATCATGGCCTGAGCCGAAGTCGGACGCTTAACCAACTGAGCCACCTAGGCGCCCCAAATTTGAACACTATTTTGAAAATGCAAGTTTCTTATTTTTAATTGTTCATTTATTTTTAAACTAAAGAACAAATCGGGAAGATTATTATTACCGATGATTTTGTAATTACTTCCGAAATTAATTTTGTCACGTAGATAAAGTGTCAGAGATGTTGTCCAGGTGTCTAATACTCGACGTATTCCACGGCCTTGGACTCATGAGATGTGCAAGTCCTCTACTCAAAAAACTCTACAATGTGTTGGGAGATATTAGAGATGTGGATGGGGAGAGACGTATTCTGGTGAAGGACTGAAGGATAATCACTGTCATATATAAATTCCCCCCAAGTTGTTTCTTATAAAATCAAATCAAATATCCCCCCTCAATTTTTTTTTCAATTCTCAAGTTAATTAACATACGGTGTAGTCTTAGGAGGAGAACCCACTGATTCATCGCTTACCTATGACACCCAGTGCTCATCCCAACCGGTGCCCTCCTCAATGCCCATCCCCCATTTAACCCATCTCACCCCCGCCTCCCCTCCAGCAACCCTCTGCCTGCTCTCTGTATTTAAGAGTCTGTTATGGTTTGCCTCCCTCTCTGTTGCTTTTATCTTATTTTTCCTTCCCTTCCCTTATGTTCATCTGTCAAGTTTCTCAAATTCCACATGAGTGAAATCACACGATATCTGTCTTTCTCTGACTGGCTTCTTTCACTTAGCATAATACCCTCCAGTTCCATCCACGTCGTTGCAAATGGCAAGATTTCATTCTTTTTTCATCACCAGGTAGTATTCCATTGTCTACATATCCCATATATTCTTAATCTATTCATAGGTTGATGGACATTTGGAGTCTTGCCATAACTTGGCTGTTGTTGATAGCACTGCTGTAAACATTGGGCTGCATGTACCCCTTCGAATCAGCATTTTTGTCTCCTTTGGATAAATTCCTACTAATGCGATTGCTAGGTCAATGTTTTATATTATTTTTTCTTTATAGTCTCTGTATTCTTTATAGTCTATATTCTATAAAAGAATATAAATACATTTTAACACTTGAAAATTAAAAATAAGTGCTTACCGAAAGTCACTACTAGCAGGGTAAAAAGATAAGCCAAACAGCAGGAGAGGTATTTGAAATCCATGTGATTGACAACTAACTCGTATCCAGAATACATAAATATGAAACTCTGGACCAATGAATCCCAAAAGCCAGACACAAAATAATTCATCCTGAGGGATTCTTGCTGGAGCATTTGGATCTTGGATCCCATTTCCAGCAGCTGAATATATAACTTAGTGTTCATGAGGTATATGGTCGAATGTTATTATTTATGCTCTGGAAGAGTCCAGAAGAGGTAGCATAAGGCCTAGCTTTACCTACAGCGAGCATGCTATAATAAAAGCCTGTACGAATCATCTTAAATATTACATATTAGGTTTTAGTTCATTTCACTGGGAATCAAATTGCCTTTTCCTGTAAGTACAACAAAGGTATTCTGCTATTTATCCATACCAAAATGCACTTCCTCTGCATGAATAGAATGACTTTTTCCAGAACAGGGACCTTAAGATTCTGAAATCATCGATGCCGATGTTTTCACAAATGACAGATGACCACAGGGTTGTAGGCAGGGATAACTTATCGTTTGATGTTTCGTTTTAATCCAGCTTTCATTGATATGAGTTCTCTTTGATATAAGAGGGGGGAAAAATGAAAGATACTTTCTCCTTGGAAAGCTAAATATTTAGTCAAGTTTAAAAAGTATGCGCACGAGCCCCTAGCAATGGTAATGAATGATAAAAGCCATTCTCCAAGGATTTAGTAGAGCACGGTCATTATTCATCTCGATTATTTTTTGTCATTTCTTTTAAAAATCCAACCCCTTGCCTTTTCATGTTATTATGTATGACTTTTTCCCCTCTCAAGATTTCTGGGCTGTTGCTATGGCAAAAATAATGATGAGATTTGGCCCAATGTTCTTCTGCTCTTGAATTTCAAATGAAGTACCGGGCGGCGCTGCCTGCATTTCTCACACTGACCACGGCAGGTCTTATTTACGGAAGAGAGGAAAGTCTCCCCAATGCTTGGCCAATCCATTTACTTTGAAGAAGAGTAATCGCACCAATGAGCACCCATTTCACCATTTCTACAAGCCATATTCATTGGAAGGAAGAATAAAGTTTTAAGCTGAATTCATGTGAAGCCATTTGCATATGTTTCTCCTAAATTTAGTCAGTGATCCCGACAGTGTGCCGGGGGATGCTTTAACATCACTGGCAAGGGTATATTGCATTCATTTATTCTATAAATATTGATCATCGCCTGCCATTAGCCAGGAGCAGGCTAGGGACCACGGATGCAAGGCGGAAAGGACAGACACGGCCTCTGCCCTCGTAGGAGACACGGGCTCGTATCAGACACAGAAAAGTTCACCGCAGTGACCCAAACGTTACAAAGGCACGGGGCGTTATTGAAACATCAGGAGGGTTATCCGATCTGATTTTAGAGAATCAAGGAAGGCTTCCTGAAAGAAGTGATAGCCAAACACAGACACGACGAGTAGAAATTAGGCAGGCAAGAATGAATGGAAGGGAGAGTGCTAAGGTCTTCAACTGGCGTGTGGATTTCAGAGGAGGTGGGGGTGGGGGCTGCGTGCCAGGAGGGGGCCAGAGAGCATGCGGGAGCCGGAGGGCCAGATTTTGAAGGATCATGAAAGCTGGGACAAAAACTTCGGGGTTGATGACCTGTGTAATAGGAAGCCATTGAATTGTTCGAGCATGTGCGTGTAACCTGTGTCTGGTACCGGAACCGGCTCCAGACGGACAGAATCTTAAGGATGAGTTCTCTGAATTGGTGACTGATCCACTTCAGTCCCACTGGGGATTGACAGGCCCCTCTGGGGCTGTCGTTTGAGAGCCAGTGGATGAACTTGAGTGCTTGGAAGCTTGCGTGGTACTGTCTGAATGGACGAGCAGCACGAAGAGCGAGCAGGGTGGTGGTGGACTCGGCTTTGGAATGAACACTGTTTCACTCGGCTGGGAATTTTTCTCTTGTGCACTCAGCGATAGAGCGAGTTTAGAGGGAGGCAACTAATGAGTAGGCTGGGGCTGCCCTGGAAAAGCTCAGGACATTGGTCACCTTGTTCTTTCTGAAGTAGCTCTGGTAGTTGCTAAAAATAGTATCACCATGACTGTGTCGAGACAGGATCGTTGGTAAGGCTCGTTGCTTCCTGGCCCCCCGGTCTCCTGTGCTGGGGAGGTTGGGAAGGCAGGTCACTCACGGTTCCGGAAGCAGGGTGCAGCACCACTCCGGGGGGACACAGTGGCTACGAACTCGGAGAATTGTGTTCTTCACCACAGCTTAGGCTTAAATTGAATGCAAACTTCAGGGCAGACCCTCCATCACATCCTCGTGCCTGTGCAACGGCGAGAGAGACTCCACCCTGGCATCCGCCCTCTAGGCTGCCCCCACCCCCGGGCACCAGCTCTACTCCCGAAGGGGTTTCTGCACTCCTCAAACACTACTGATGGCTCCTTGGCACCCATGACAGTGCCTCTCAGCTTTAACTGCATGTTACAGTCACCTGGACAGAATTCTAAATCCCAGTGCTCACAACAATTGAGTCCCCAAAAGAATCCGGAATCATGATTGACCCTTGACCGACTTCTGGGAATGTGGCTCTCAGAGTCCCCTTTACGTAATGATTGATGGTTCCGTTACTTATACCTACAGCGATGAGACATGCCACCCTAGCTCGTCAGGTGGCCTTTGGCGAGCATCGGGATTCCTGGGGCACCTGGGTGGCTCAGTCGGTTAAGCGTCCGACTTCGGCTCCGGTCACGATCTCGCGGTTTGTGAGTTAGAGCCCCACATTGGGCTCTGTGCTGACAGCTCGGAGCCTGAAGCCTGCTTCCAATTCTGTGTCTCTCCCTTTCTCTGCCCCTCCCTGACTCTCTCTCTCTCTCTCAAAAATAAATAAATATTAAAAAAAAATTGATGACACATACCTGGTTTTACTTTTAGGGTCCTGAGTTTCTGTTCTCATGGCTGACTGCATAGCAGGAGATGCTATGAGACCAGTTCCCCAGACTCACAGGAGCCTCCCCGGGCAGAGACATATCACACATGTCCCCATATTTCTATGTATACCCATCTAGTTCCAGAAGGGAAATGACACAGAAGCCCATGCCTGAGCTCTCTGGACTCCACCGATGCAAACGTTTTCCCTGCTGCTTTTGCTCTGTCTCATCGCTATCATAAACCTGAGCTGTGAGTATAGAAGGTTTTTCATGAATGAATATATGAATGCAATGAATGACGAAATGAAATGGCCATCAGACCATGTGTGATCTCTTTTCCAGTGACGAAGGAATGGGCCTGTATTGAGATGCATTTACTGTAAACTGCAAAACCCCTCCCACAAAGATGGCCTCTTCTCGGGGAAACATTTAACATATGTGGTTCGAGAGAATTTAATGAATGCCTGAGTGTTCCCCATCTTGGATATCTCTTTTCTTACTGAGCTCCGAAGAAACACTTCTCGGAGACCAATTCAGCTCATCAGATTGCTTGCCAAGCAGCCCTACTCGCCTAGTGGCTGTTCTACCCGCCTGCGGTGGCGGATTCAGAACGCTTCCCTGCCCAGGAAGAAGAGACGCGGCAGTTTCAAGCCACATCCTCCATCAGAGAGCAAGTCAGACTTCGACAAGCGTGTGGGTTACCCGACTGCGTGTGCAGGTGGCGGAGAATGGCTCAGAGTGGATGGAAGCGATTTGGACCGGGTCCGTTGACGGAGGCTCGCGTCACCGGGAACGGGAAAAGACAAGGCAGCCATGCTTCTGAATCTGGGCAACGATGTCCCGGCCCTGTTCACACGTTTCATAGGGAGGATGTAGCAGGAGAGGAAATGGAGTCGGTGAGGTTTTGGTTTGTATGACTTTCAGGAGTAAAGAAGGCGAGAAGGGGGAAGGAGAGCAGATGTTATAAAGCTTATAGCCCTTTGCAAGATCCTTCCTGATGCTCAGAGTCAATGATCTTGATTTGAAGGGTTTAAAGACCTTTCTCCAGATTCCTCTGTCCTCTGTGTCTGTGGCAGACGTTTCTTCCCGTGGTTGACATTTTCATCAGAAGAGAAAGCCTGGGGACTTTGATAATAGCTGATCACATAAACCCTGGATAACCAGCATGGGCTGTCCCCCCTTGGTTCTCCTCTAATTAAGTGATCACAGCCACCGCTCCTGATATGTCTGCACGGGGCCGGAGATACTTGGCAACTACTCTGTCGGTCATGCAGAGAGAACACAAATGGGCTGGGTCAAAGTAGTAGCCAGGGGCCTTCTCTTTCCTTCCCGTTATTCATTCGGGATTTGGTCCAGAGACTGGGAAAGGAGGGTACAAAAGATTGTAAACACATGCTATCTATGAGACCTGCCATGGTTTATTCTAGCAAAAGATCTGAGATTCGAGCTGTTCAGTAGTAATAAAAATGAATTTTTACACAAGCCCAGGAATACGAAGGGAAGCTATGAATAATAAATTTGGGTGAGTCGATATTATTTGGATGCGCTAGAAAAGCTCACTATGTAAAGGAATTCTGTGATGAATATTTCCGCAGGATCAGAAAACATCCTGTGAGTTTCTCTGCATTTTCTATTTTTAAGTTTTTTAAGTTTCTTTATTTATTTTGGGAGACAGAGAGAGAGCAGGGGAGGGGCAGAAAAAGAGGTACAGAGAGAGAGAGAAGGCCAAGAAGGCTCCACGCTGTTAGTGGGAAGCCGAACATGGGGCTCAAACTCATGAACCATGAGATCGTGACCCGAGCCGAAAGCAAGAGCTGGCTCTCTGCATTTTAAATTGTTTCACGATTTTTCAGAAGGTTGTGTGCACTTGTCACACTAGACAAAAGGTGTTGAATTTTTGGTTGGCGTTGTTGTCCCTTTGTCTGTCTCCTCTGGGATACTGAAGCCCTGATGACAGACCCGAGTGGCTGCAAATCACAGGCTTATTCTTTGTACTTAGCTGTAATGGCACGGATCACGGTTAGACCACAGCAGTTCCCTATGCAGGTAACAAACAAATCCATCGAAAAGCGTCCGAACATTCCCATCCAGCGCTGTGAAGTGTAGGAAGCAATTAGGTCCTCTTGCCACGTGGCCAGGCATCAGTGACTCCTCTCTTCTTTCTGTGTCCTGTTCAACCTATGACCTAAGGCGTGTTTATTTCAGACCTCTGGGTCAGGGTACCAAAACAGGATCTTCACTGGACACTGTCCCGGGGAGTATGGATTCCTTGACTGCCAAGACGCCTTTGGCCCTAACGCACACATCCCGCAGTTAGATCAACTCTTCGCAGAAATCCAGGCGGGGGCACACAGATGCAAACCTAAACCTTGCACAGCTTGAACCTTCCAAAGTAAAATAAAAAATAGGGACCAAGCCAGCAGAGTGCTGTGTGTGACCCTCCAGGAGCCCGTGGAGCATCACTACGGCCAGATGTTACTGCTTTGTCCTTGTTATAGACGAGAAAACGGAGGGCGTCCAAGGTTAAACCACTTGTCCGCAGGCGTAACTCGGAAGAGGCAGTGTCGGAATTTTAAGCCAGAGGATCTGGTTCCAGAATCAGTGCTCTATACGGGACAACCTCACGGGAGCGGCCACACTGATTTCAGCTCAGCACTAAGCTCTTACTTCCTTTTATAGCCCCTTGTAGTCATGGATCCTTCTTACGTAAGCCTAGGCCTGCTGATTATATATGCATGTAAAATACATACCATCTCTATATATTTGCTCTTGCGTCCTTCTCGAATGCCTTGCAAAAGAAAGCTGATGGGTACTTCTTGTTTCACTACCTCTGATTGTAGACAATATTTTTTGTCCCGATACAGTCTTCATTTCATCTGTCTCGAGGCAATGAGATGGAGAGAGAAGGAGAGTCCCCGCTGATCCCTGTCATATCTGATAAGTTCCACTGGGACCGCAAGCCCTGGCTGGCTTCTCAAACTTCTAAATTAGGTTTCTAAAAGGGCACCGGGCTTCAACGGCAAACAGCGAATCTTCCTTTTAATTCCATTTTTCGAGCAAACAGTTGTACCGGAGCACCGCAAAGCCCGAACCAAAATTTTATTCTTAATTTTGATCATCTCAGTGAGTATTATTGTTCCAGTGGCAAAGAACCAGGTTTGCCACCGGTGCTGTATGGTAATGCAGAGATAACAAAACTTGTGTGACTATAAACTGGAAATAGTCTCTGGATGCCTGTTAAGTGTCTATGACCAGCGATGGAAACATGGATGGGATATTGACTCTCTCAACGCAGGGGAGAAATCAGATAGTAACTATACAACTCTATGTGTGTGAAAGAAATGCTCAAGGATTTTTCTCAGTCCTTTCTTCCCTGTTTTTTCCCTTTCCCCTGACCGCCTACCATTCATGCCCCCATATCTCCTTATGAACCCTGTACCTTCATACTCATCACTGGCTTTCCTGGGCCACCTGGCATGATTTCCTTTGAAGACCTCGATTTTTCCATAGCCGCCAAGTTCCTGACCTGTCCCAATCCTACTCAACAAAATTCAGTCTTCCTGTATTCTGCTTCCTCACAACAATCAGGAAGCTTGTTCACAGATGTTAATTTCTACTAAAGGTTTAACAGTCGTTTATACATTAACAATCATTTATTAAATCTTGACCCTCGGGAGCCAGATTTTGAGCAATGGCTGGCAAAGACAATCCCCTCTGAAAGACATGAACGTACTGGGAAGAAGCCGGAATTTGAAGTGTCCACTTGGGCTTTTTAACATCAGATTTCCAATCATATCACAATGTCCAATGTGAAATACTCACCTTTTATTCTGGACCTTCCGGACACTTCTCTGATCCGTATGCGCTTTCACTGGAGAATTTTATTTTCCTCTCTAAAGATGGATTTTGTTAGTCAAGGCATCGGCGGCAAGCTTAAATTTGCATTTTAAATTTAGAATGATTTATTTTCAATGAAAGGTGTCTCACTGCTGCAGTTAGTCTAGCGGGGACAACAGGACTAAGGATTTATGAAAGAATATTAGAAATGGGAGCCTCCCAACAAAGGAAGAGATTGGCACATTTGATTCCATCGTATAAAATCTCTGTATGACAAAAGAGTCCATAAAAAAAATTAAGTGACAAACAACAGATCTAGAAAAAGTACTCGAGACATACATAATCAGAGGGTTAGCAGTCAGACTTTATGAGCAGCCCCTAGCATTCAATAAACAAAGAACAAACTACCTAATTTATATGCGGAAAAAAATAAAAAGCACTCAGAGAAAAACACAAATGATTCATAAGCACATGAGAAGAAGCCTGACTCAACTAATCAAAGCTATGCGAGCTTTCTGCGTATCAGATCGGCAAGGTTAATGAGATTAACACTGAGTCTTATCGTTGGCAAACAGCACATCGGTTGTCACTGTGAAGTGAGTGAGTCAACTGGCCCCACTTCTCTGTAGAGCAATTTGGCAACGTTTATAAAAAATGAAGTCTTTTTGACTCAGCAAATCCTCCAAGGATCTATCTGGCATAAATATTTGCCAAAGTGGACTAACGCGTATGTTCAAAAATCTTAACGGTAGCCTCATAATAATGAAGTCATGAGGGGTGCCCGGATGGCTCAGTGGGTTAAGCATCTGACTCTTGATTTCGGCTCAGGTCATGATCTCACAGTTTGTGAGTTCAAGCCCTGCATCAGGCTCTGTGCTGATAGTACGTAACCTGCTTAAGATTCCCTCTCTCCCTCTCTCTCTGCCCTTCCCCCACTACTGCTCATGCTCTCTCTCTCTCTCTCTCAAAATAAATAAATAATCTCTTAAAAGATAAAAATAATGCAGTCTTAAAAACAATCTCAATGTTGGCTACCAGAATTATGGGTAATATCCACGCCATGCATGCCAGGAAGCTGAAAAAATGAGTAAGAGTATACTTACATAGAAGAATGTCCCTTTCTTTATTTCTTAAAGGGCAACATGTCCACGATTTCTATTTTTGTAAATAACAACAAACACTATTATCATATATGTGGATGTAAATGTGGGTGTGTGTCCATAGAAAAAGCGTCTAGATGAGTCAAACTGTTGGCAGCGACGTCCAAGGAGGAACTCGAGATGGGGACAAGGGAGTATTTTCTTCCAAGTTAACCTCCAAGTTGGGTTTTTAAAAATTACTTTCATTATTAACATACTTTAAGAAGACAGAAAAATTCCGGAAGTTTCTTACAAAGTGGTGTACCACAGTACACCGACTCCATTATAGTGTTGTTGTGTTGTAGAAAAGTCATATATTTCTTCAAATACCACCATTGAAAATGCACTTTTACCCACCCTTCTCGCTGATTATTTAAAATCCTGGCAAGCACACTGCACCCCAAGTCAGGATACGAGTTCTAGCTTCTGTTCCGTGGTGACCCAGCTGTCTGTTTGCAGACCAGTCACTCCACCCCCCTGAATCTTGAAAGCTGAAAGTTGGCCAAGATGAGTTGTTTTCTAACTCTTCTCTCCACACCCAGCTATCACCCTGCTTTCCGATTCTATTTCTCTCCCGTAACGTTTTGTCTGATTTCTGAGCAAAAGTAGTTTGAAACATCCAGTAGAAATTACCTTAAGGCTCCTTGCAAGAACAAATACTTCTGGAGTCTATGAAATCCAGGCTCCGTTCAGGGGGTGCGGACTCTTCAGTCAGTCCTTAGATTGCTTCGGCTAAGTTTTCCCCTTACATCAGGCCAGAAGGACAGATCTTCTTTGTTTTCTCCAGACCATAAAGTTGAACTGTTGAGGCTCTAACAGAGATGCAGGAGAAGAAACAAAGCACATGCCTCAGAAAGCAAGGGGCGAAGCGGGCTGCTGGGGAAAAGAGACATTTTTGATCACCCCTTTCTTCCAACAGCCATTGGGCCAGTTGGCGTTACTCCTGGCACGATCATTTTGCTTTGCTCATGACCGTGTTCTGTTCAGAAAGAATAGTGGGTGGCGAGCCCCGAGGACCCATTCATCAGGGAGCTGTATTTCATGCTGTACAGTTAAAGGTCAGACCAGGAAACCAGCACTAGCTCTTAATCAGGAGCTGTGGGAGGAGAGAACCGGGGCCCAATCTTCTGTCTCAACGTCGATGAAATCGTGAAATCAAGAGCTTTCGTTCAGGGTCGGCCCCATTCATCCCGGCAAGCTGGATAAAACTTAACAGCAGGGTGGCCCTTTCTTTGATGTGGTGAAAAAACAAAACTGAGAATTTCTAGGGAGTCGTAAATGGGTGTAGACGTAGCTGACTTAAAGCAGATGTTATTGTACTGTTTCTGCCCATCCCATCCTTTCAATGCACAACGTGATAAACACAACTGACCTCATTGCCGCAGCACCACTGTCTGCACCACGAGGTAAGCACCCACGAAACTGTGTGCTGAGGAGGTGAGGGAGAATGCCAAGATTCAGGGCGCATTTGTCGTATTCCCCTTTCACAACCCAGGCGCAATCTCCGAGGTCACGTCAGAAGTGAAACAGGTAGATTGGTTATTTATTTTGTCATCCTGTTTTTTTCCTGAGGTAAGTCTTCATACCCTGTTTAGAAATCACAGACTAAATCTACTCAGCTTCAACTCACTGAATGTCCCAGT
This sequence comes from Paguma larvata, assembly GCA_030068075.1. Classification (NCBI taxonomy): domain Eukaryota; kingdom Metazoa; phylum Chordata; class Mammalia; order Carnivora; family Viverridae; genus Paguma; species Paguma larvata. The sequence continues at coordinate 15,724,693 of CM057829.1, forward strand.
TCCCTTTCGACACTCCTGCATATACCACCTTTCACCGAAATTAGCTCTTACTCAGTGGCTTTGTGTAATTGAAAGAGGGGTCTGTCTCCTATTTCTCTTGTATCCCTTCAGAGACCCAAATGAAATGCTAATGGCCAATAGATTGAATGAGCCTAAAATGTTTTTTGCCATTAAAAAGACAAGATACAGTTGAGAAGCAATCTAAAATACGTTAAATCACTAAATACGTGTATTAAATACAACAGTGTAGCCAGGTTAGTTACACCTTACCGAGTAATCTACCAAGGAAGCGGAGAGTAGACAGATGGAGAACTACCCCTGTGATTTAAATAAAAAGAAATTTGCATCGTCACATGGCTACTATGTAAAAAATTTAAAAAATTTTTTTAATGTTTATTTATTTTTGAGAGACAGAGAAAGACAGAGCATGAGCAGTGGAAGGGCTGAAAGATAAGGAGACACAGAATCGGAAGCAGGCTCCAGGCTCTGAGCTGTCAGCACAGAGCCCAATGCAGGGCTCAAACCCACAAACCATGAGATCATGACCTGATGCTGAAGTTGGACACTTAACTGACTTGAGCCACGCAGGCGCCTCAACAATTTTTAAGCACCTCCTATGTGTCCAGTTTGGTATAATGTATTTACTGACACAATAATGCTGAGAAACAAACCACTGCAAAGCTCAGTGGCTTAAAATGCTAAATATGTAGCTTAGCAGTCTGTCAATTACTGACTCAGATTGGGCTCAGTTGGGTGGTTCTTCTCATCCAGGCTTGGCTCGCTCACTTGGCTGGGTGTTTATCAGCTGTCAGCCAGGGTAGAGTTAACTTGGTCATGTCTCTCTCATCCTCCAGCAGGCTAGCCTAGATGTGTTTCCGTGGTAGTGCCAGAACACAAGACCCAGAGAGAGTCCTAACATCCAGGTGCTTAATAGGCTTCCACTGGTATCATGTTTGCTAGCATCTTACTGGCCAAAGCACATTGTATGACCGAACCCAGAGGCAGGGTGGGAGGGCACTACAAAGTTACAGGGTAAAGAATTTGAATACTTGAAGAAATAATGAATTGAGGCCATAAATGCCATCTCCCCATAGATTCTGTACTAGTTTAATTGATTCCATCTTATTTGATTTCACAGTAAGTTATTACTACCATCCCCATTTAACAGATTTGAATACTGAGGAGAAGAGAGAAAGGCTAACCTGCTGTGATTGATAGAGGCCCTACTTTTGCTCTAATATATGATCTTCTATCTCCACACATTTTCGTGACTATTTACAAAAAAAATTTGAAAAATTATGGCAAAGAAAAAGAGAGAGAAAGAGAGACAGGGAAGACTTACAAACAGAGAATGGTAAAGTTATGAACAAAGGATTTCGTTTCCTTATCCCACTGGGTAGTGATCCCTTTGCAAAAAGGATGAACCAAGAATATGTAAGTTATGCTCAAAGAAAAGATCAAAGAAAAGAAAGCAAAGTGCTGAGAGTTAGTGGTCCAAGAATTCTGGATAAATAACTTGGCTGAGAAAAGAGAAGAGAAGAGAAGAGAAGAGAAGAGAAGAGAAGAGAAGAGAAGAGAAGAGAAGGGAAGGGAAGGGAAGGGAAGGGAAGGGAAGGGAAGGGAAGGGAAGAGAAGAGAAGAGAAGAGAAGGGAAGGGAAGGGAAGGGAAGGGAAGGGAAGGGAAGGGAAGGGAAGAGGAGAGAAGAGAAGGGAAGAGAAGAGAAGAGAAGGGAAGGGAAGGGAAGGGAAAGGAAGGGAAGGGGAGGGGAGGGGAGGGGAGAGGAGAGGAGAGGAGAGGAGAGGAGAAGGGAAGGGAAGGGAAGGGAAGGGAAGGGAAGGGAAGGGAAGGGAAGGGAAGGGAAGGGGAGGGGAGAGGAGAGGAGAGGAGAGGAGAAGGGAAGGGAAGGGAAGGGAAGGGAAGGGAAGGGAAGGGAAGGGAAGGGAAGGGAAGAGGAGAGGAGAGAAAAGAAAATGAAAAGAAAGAGAAAGATAAAAGAAAAAGAGAAAATGAAAAGAAAAAGAGAAAAAGAATCTTACTGAGTTCATTGACACCCAAAAAGAATACCAATTGGATTTTTTCGAGTAGGAACTAGTCAAAATGACTCTAGAACAACTGTATAAAGCTAAATGAAAATAGCCAAGAACATTCTGAAAAATCAGAGTATTAGAAAGTAATTTGTCTTTCCCTATATTGTGACACATTATAAAGTTACAGGAATTTTTAAAGTGGCACTGCCACTTTGCAAATTGACAGACAGATCAACAGACAGTTGAGAAAGGCTGGAAGTAGACCAGAATCCAATATAGGAATTTAGAATACAATAAAGGTGACAATTCAAATCAGTGAGGAAATGATGGATTACTTAATAAATGATTCTGTGATAACTCAATAGTCGTCTGAAAATTTTATTGTCTTTCTCCGACATCTTAAACTAAAAATTTTTTCACACCTGTCAAAGTGTCAAAAGTGAAATGAAACAGTAATAGTATGAGAATGAAACATGAGTATATTTAAAGATAATTTCAGTGGGGGGGGGCGTCTTTATAGGTTTGACACAAAACTCCAATCCCACTGGACACCAGTTGAGGGACTGCGGAATATACCTCAGAATTATCCCACTGGAGTAATGAGGAAACCAAGTGATTTATCCAGAACTCCCGGGGCGTTAATTGGCAGGACTTCTGGTTACTGCAAGAAACCTTCGCAGGAGGCCAAGGGAGTATGAGAGGACACCGAAGGCATCTGATAAGTATGGGAAACAAAAACTGTGTGAATGTCATTCGTTAGGTGAAACAGCAGTACTTCTACCCCTTGGTTTTGTACTTGTGAAATCTGATTCTGGGAGGGATAGCACCATATGCTCATGGCTTGTTCAAAGCATATGGAACATCTTGTAAGACGGCCCTTCAAATTAAGAAAGCTGCGGTCTACCAGCTTCCCTCATTATTGGATCTTCCAAAGGCTATTCTATCGTTTTTAAGGTCAGCTTCTCCTGGGTGATAGGATTCGTGGTAGGACCAGCAAATCCCGCACATACGAGATCATTGACTCTCTCTTTTTTTGCCGTGAGATGACTTCCTTGTTCAGAAACAGTACTGTGTGGGACACCCTACGTCCTGTAGATCCCTCGAGGTCACGAGGCCGAAGGAGAAGAGCTGCTTGAATTTCAACTTGAACCGGTTACAGAACCTGTCCGGCTTTGGGCCACGCTTAACAACCAGCAGCTTGAAGGGTTACTTGGCACTAGGTTGGAGCATTGTGCCTCTTTCTTAATGTCAGAGCAGGCAAGATGATGCCGACCGTTTCATTTTGGGGAATATCTTGAATGTCTCACGTCACTAAGCCTCGAGACTTTACTGAGACTCAGTTGGCGGTTTCTAAGTGTTCATGAGATTTAGCACCCATCCTTGGGCACATCCATGTTTGAGCAAGATATCCAGGGCACTTGAAGCTTTTTTCTCAATCGGCATGATCTGATCAATAGAGTGGAACCGAGTGACGTCATATGGGACAGTAAAGCGGTCAGGGTCCCTACAAAGCCGATCAAAGCAGCCAGCCAGATGCCAGGGAGGGTGCGTCGCTGTCGGATAAAAGCAAACTATACTGAGTGGTGTCTGTTATTGGTTGGGACGAAAGTGTTTGCCAGATTGACATCTGTATGTCAGACTCCAGAGACCGTGTTGACTTTGCTCCAGAAAAACAGTTCACATCTGTAATAGCTTCTGCAGTGAGACCTGCTCCCCAGCTAAGTTCCCTAAAATCCAGATACTCTCCCAGGTCTCCAGCACTTCTGAGCCAGGGAGATGAGGTCAAATCAATCCCCACACATTCTCCAGGACCTTGGTGTGGGCAGTAATTCTGCAGCTCCTCCTAGAAGGTGGTAGTTCACAACGGGAGGGGGGCTCCCCTGCGGCCCCCCCTTTTCCCTCATTCCCTGAGTCAGAGGATAAATGAGGAATTCCTTTGATCGGCAAATTACGCATTCGCAAACTAGGGAAATAAACACAGGGCGTGTACACAGAACCCGCTGGTACCCACAGAACCCTTCAAGAGGCGACACAAACTCTAATAAAAACTTTTTTCATCATTAAAATCCCATAACCCCCAGTCTGAGCAGTAGACTTGTCCCCAGGGTCTTCGAGAAACTCTGAGATGCTTGTGGCAGCCACAAGACATTGCTTCTGACCAAGGAACTCATTTTACAGTGAAAAAGGAGATGTGCAAGACCGTAATGAAGTTCTCAATTTGTGTGTGCGAGTGCGCGTAAGCACACACATACTGTACACACATGTGGTACACACTCATATACAGGAAGGAAGCTTCTCAAACTGCTAAAAATGGCAGTAGGACTACAAATGATAACATGGCTTCTTTTTCCTTTTTTCAAGAATCTTTGGCAACTCCTTACATCATGTTGAAAGTTAGCATTACTTTACAAAAAATATTATGTAACAAGAGGCGGAATGGCTAACGGATGTGTTCTGGTGAAAGTCCAAAAAGAAGGCTATATGTCATCATCCTTCTAGACCCCTAGGATTTGTTTTCTTGCACAGTGTTTAAAAAAAAATACAAAAGAAACACCGTAAGAACTAGGCTCAGGGTTAGGTGAAAAAATGTGTGCTCCTAAAATCCTCGGTGTGGACTTGATCTCAGAATCCGGGAAGTAACCGCTAAGCTCTGGCCACTTAGTGCGGGTTCACATTGGATCTTAGCAATAGAACCCCCTAGTGCTTATCAGTGAACACCGAGATTAACTCCTAAGGTCCCAAACAAGCAATAGCGAGAAGCTCTTGGGCTTGGATTTGAGACCAAGCCCTCCAGCTGGATGCTTGAACTCTACGGAAATCCATTCGCAATCCACTGACCCAGTCCAGCTCATCATTTTCCAGATGAAGAGATCTCGGGAGGGGGAGGGGCTGATCCTTCTCCTCTGTGACCGAGGGGTCAGGTGAGAGAAGGTCCCCATAAGACCACGCAGCAGTACAGGGCCAGGTGCTTCTGATCACCATTCAAGACCTGAAGTCAAAGGTAGAGGAGGAAACCCCATCCCAAAGGGCTGGGGGAGAGCCGGAGGTGGGCCTCAGGACGCAGCTGCTGGCACTAGACTGCTAAACACCGAGAGTTGATAAACTCTTCGGAACCGTTTCCTTACAGCAAAGGAGGGGAGGGTGACCCTTTTCGGGCTGCGTGCTTGTGATAGGAAAGCTGTAGGCCGGAAGAAGAACCGTAGTAAAGGAAGTCTGGGAACCGGTAGCTGTGCCCTCAGGGGTCACTAACCCAAAGTCTCGTCTGGTCCCAGGCATTCCTCATCCTCCCGGCCCCAAATTTCTGCTGCCTCAGGGACACCTGGATCTGGGGTCAGGGCTTGCAAGGAGCGACTGCTGGACATGCTGCCCATGCATCTCTCAGTTTTCCTTTCCAGGGCAACTTCAAGAAATAATCCATAACACATCCAGCCAAAATGACGAGACGGAAGAATTCTCCTCAAAAGAATCTACAAGAAGCAGTGACAGCTCAAGAATTAATGAAAACAGATATAAGCAACATAACAGAACTTGAATATAGAATGATAATCATAAAACTAATTGCTGGCCTTGAAAAAAGCTTAGATGAATGCAAGGGGTCCCACGTGGCAGAGTCCAAAGGGCTGGGAGAGGACAAAGCCAGGGGTCAACACTGCGTCGTCCCCTTGAAGAGCCAGAAGGCAGAACCAATGTACGAGGGCCAGGTGTGGATTTTCTGAGGCTCCCGCAATAACTCGCAAAAGTTTCACAGGTTAGTTTGAGGAGTCAGAACGGGGCAGACGTGCAATAGCTTGCTGAAGGTCACATGATCCTTAGACCGAGAAGCAGGTGTCTTGACTCAATAGAATGGCCTGGTTAAAACACAACACGAGCTCGCGCACACACACACACACACACACAGGCCTGCCTTCAAGTAAACCACATAAACTTCATGTTCCGTATCCACTTTATTGGAACCGTCCTTACGCGGGTCCTCAGTGACCACGTCGCTGCCTCTCCAGTGGGTAACTACTGCATTCATTTCCCCACTCCATCTTTCCTTCGCCCCCTCCTTCGGTCAATCTCTCTGAACTTGACCGCCCTCTCCCATAGCATCTAGTTGGCATCTCGCTCGGATGATCAAACTCTGGCGTGCCTATCAAATCGTCTGGGGAGCAGGATTGAAATGATGATTTGGGGCCCCCCTCCTGGAGGACTTGGGGGAGGAGAGGGTGGAACTGGACACCGATGGCCCTTAAATTACAGTTTGAGCACCAACGAACAATACAGTAACGCTTCTCCTGGTCTCCAGCTCAGATCTTTCTCCCGAGCTCAAGGCCTAAGCTCTCAGCCACCTGATTAATTCGGACACGTCGGGTCACCTTGAATTCGCACACTCTTACCCCTCGCCCCTCTTAAGCTCCTCTTAAGCTTTCTTTGTCCCCTCCACATTCACCTCGAGACCCCCAGCGTGGTGGCCGCCGCTCCTGCAAAGCAGTTGCTGTATCGCACCCAAGCCCCTTCCAGCCACACCCAAGGGCGACCTCCCCAACTAGAACGGACTGTCACCGGATTTTTAAATACGGGGAGATTTCTTCTTCAAAATATTCTGCGGCCGGCTCTTTCAGCCGACATTTTTCCCCCTGTGCCATATCATTACCTGGCCCTTCTGACATTGTCCTAATATCAGCCACAGCCTGACCACAATACTATTGTTTGATTCCCTTCCTCTTGTGAGGACGGTTGAACACAGCCAGTAACAATCTAGTGCTAATGAGGCCGGCTCGGTTCAATCCCCCTGAGTACTGGGTAGCTTTGTACTGGTCCCAGAAGGCAGCTCTGCCTCCTCCCTCGGGCTAGCTATCTTGCCAGCTGCATGTTGTTTATTAAGAGGGAGGACCAGTGTGTGTGTAGGGGGGAAGAAGACAGAAAGAGAGGGGGTGGAGAGACCTTTTCTCATTAACCCTAACATATCCCCAAACTAGGAACGAGAACCCTTCATTCACTGAGAGTTCTGGTGAGTGGATTTTATGATAATAGTCAGTGGCTCCTGGTGCCCCGGGGGCGGGGTTGAGGGGGTCTTCAGTAAAATTAGGTTGCTTCCTCGTGAAATCTCTTTTTAGACAAGACAGCAGTCTGTGCTTATCCTTGGCTATGGGTGACACTTTCTACTGATGGTAGCCTCGAAGTAATTATGTTTTCCACGTTAAAATTCAGAATCTAAGAGCTTACATGTATCGAAAATGGACAGATCAAAGGCAGGACAGAGTACCTGCTGCACCCAGAAACAGGTTAGATCGGTATCTTGATTTCTAAATAAAAACTTTTATTTCTATTTATTTATTTTAATGTGTATTCATTTATTTTGAAAGAGGGAAAAAGAGAGGGCATGCTGAGCAGGGGAGGGGCAGAGAGAGAGGGAGAGAGAGAATCCCAAGCAGACTCCACACTGTTGGTGCAAAGCCTGTCTTGGGGCTCGAACCCACGAACTGTGAGATCATGACCTGAGCCGAGATCGAGCGTCAGACATGTGACCAACTGAGCCTCCCAGGTGCCCCCTAAATAAAAACTTTTAAAAAGTCATTCAACATTCATCCAGTTATGGGTAGAGATTGCTAAGGCTGATGGTCTAACGGCCATTTTAACAGGGAACGAATTAATTACAGAAAATATTTTATCGATATGATTCGTGGAAATCATTTTTTAATTTGAAAAAAAAATTTTTTTTGTTTATTTTTTGAGAGACAGAGAGAGACAGGGAGCACAAGCCAGAGAGGGGAAGAGAGAGAGGGAGACACAGAATCTGAAGCAGGCTCCAGGCTCTGAACTGTCAGCCCAAAGCCCCATGCAGGGCTCAAACTCACCAACCACAAGATCATGACCTGAGCAGAAGTCAGACACTCGACCGACTGAACTACCCAGGTGCCCTCATTTTAAAGATAATTACAAACTTTAATAATTTATATTTTGATGATCAGATACAGAAACCAACAATCTGATGTTTTTAATATATCCAACAGTACATTTAACAGTAATTAGATCACATTAATTATTAGATATTACTATTATCGTATAGTAATATTAATAGTAAATTCAGTTTTGTTAATGACATGAGTGCAAGAGAAAAGTTCTGTATATTTCTCTAGGGTTTTCCACAGCTCAAGACATATCTGGGTGATTTTGAGGAACAAACTATCCAGTAGGGTCCCTCCTTTCGACTTCCGTTAAATGAAAGAATTGATATTTCTAGATCTCTCCATTGCTAATACTTTATGACCCCTTTGACAAAAAACAATTTTTTTTCAGCAGAACTTACAACCCCACTTGTTCTAGTGAGTATCAGGTATACACTAGAGCCTTCGTGCCTTCCTTATGTTGGGCAAATTCAAAATGGTTCTACGCCCATTATGCATCAAGCAGTGGTCCTCTTTTGGATTCTGGACCCTTCTGAGAAGCTGATAGAAGCTGGAAAACTTCTCCTCAGCTTGGAAAAAAAGAAGAGTACTCTACGCACAAACGGACAACATGGTACATATGATTGTAGAAGATCTACTGACCTCCCGAGGCCTGATGGACTTTGTAAAGGACCACAGACTCCGGTTTTTTAAACTCTGGACTAAATATGAACTTCAGATCCCAACCTTAAGAACTAAAACTTAAGCAAGGTGTCGAAGGATACGAAACACAATCCGATCGTAGAAAAGAATCTTCCCCAACCTGACCCACAATTCGCACTGCCACCAAACAAACCTTAAACATGTGCAACACATGTTTCTCCCTGTTCCAAAGTCTCTGTGGCCCCGCTGGCCCTTGAATGGAGAGCACACTGGTCAGCGTGGCCCGTGAGACGCTGCCTACTCTCTCCTTCCTCATTGCTTAGGACTCCCTAAAGCCCACACCTGTCCTACTGGACACGGGTTATTCCTCTTTGATTCCCACCTCCCCATTGGTTTCCCCATTACCTGGATTTCTGCCTCCCTCCTCAGTCTTCTCTGTTCTCTCCGGACCTAAGATCACATGTCACCTCCTCCACGAAGCCTTCGCTGAGCCTTTTTGCCAGATGCGATCAGGCCTTTCTTATAGCTCCATGGCACCTTCTTATCATATATTCACTTAGTTCTTTAAATTCTATTTGCAATGACGCATTGTATTTGCAATGATGTGTTCGGCAGTGATGCCCTGTACAAGTCACTCATGAAAGATTATCGCGTGAATGAATGAATGAATGAATGAATGAATGATAATAGTGAAAATCTAACTGGATAGGAAGGAATAGACTGAGACACTATGAAGCGATCTGAACAATCAGAAGCAAATGATCAGCACTGGCCCGGGGGCCGGGATTCCAGAATTCCAGCCCCTGCTCAACCTTCCCGTCACTGTGTCACCTCAAGTGGGCCGTTTAATGCTCACTTCAATGCTCACTTTGCATGTGTAAATTAAATGGAATATATATATTGTGTCCCTTTAAACTGTTAAGTAATACTCAATGTCAAATTATATATCACTATCATCATTCTCCACGTGACAATCAAAAAGGGAGTGGAAAAGTCAATCGATCCAAATATAGGTAGCTCAACTATTTTAACTATCATGACTCTTTTCAAGCTTTATAGGCATCTACAAATTTAGACTAATGTCAGGGTTTCACAATGTGACCATCTTTGTTTTTCTGTGAAATTGTTTTTTAAGTTTATATTTATTTAGTTTGAAAAAGATACAGAGAGCAAGCAGGGGAGGGGCAGAGAGAGAAGGACACAGAATCCCAAGCAGGCTCCACGCTGTCAGCTGTCAGCACAGAGCCCGAAGCACGGCTCCAACTCATGAACCATGAGATCATGACCTGAGCCGAGATCAAGAGTCGGACGCTTAACCAACTGAGCCACCCAGGCGCCCCTCTGTGAATACTTTTTTAATCCAAGTATCTGAACGCAGTCAAAGCCTGTTACAAATCAGTTGATCCAATCAGGCTGTGCTGCGGAGATCCTTAACATGGAGTCCTCGCACTGAAGGTCCGCCAATGTGCTACAGAAGGTTCCAAGAAGTCTGTGGAATTCTACGCAAAATTAAATGGATCTGTGTTTCGATGTTCAAGAAAAGAGTCTGTGGCTTTCATCAAACCCTTAAAGGGGTCCATGACCACAAAAAGTTTAAGAATTACTATTCAAGTTTTATCGAAGCTGGAAAACTCATTGGATTCCTACTTGTGTAACATAATGCCAGGAATAGGGCCCAAAGGCGTGAGTGAAGGCACATCTAGCCAGAAGGATGTTAAGAGTTGTCCAGGAAAGCATTAAAAGGGCCTGAGTCGGGGGTGGCAGTGGAAACAGAGAGGAAAGAGTGAATGTAGGAGACATCTTTTAGACATCGAATGCCACCCCCCCTCCCCGTGTGCTCTGTCATGGCTGAAGTGTCACAGATATGGTAGGCTCTTCTGTCACTGGGTATTTTTAGCTCTGTTATGTCTCTCTTAGTGCAGGAGTTCCATTTTCCTTCTGGCCTCATATCTTTCTGAAACTTACTACATAAATAATTTATTCCTAATTTTTGGAAGGAGATCTTGAGGGTTCTGACATACGAGTGAAGAGTAAAGGATGCTCTGCTGAGTCTGATTTGGGAAGATGTTACAGAGAAAAGAAGACCCAGCTATGGGGGAAAGTGGCCTGAGAAGCTCCTGAGGAAAAGATTTCTGGGAGAGAGAGAGAGAGAGAGAGGGAGGGAGGGAGAGAGAGAGATATGAATCTTCAGGAAAAAGAAAACTTTGGAGAAGAACAAAATATTTTGAAAGAAAAGGAGGAAGCATTGCCCGGGGTACGCGAGACAACCCTTTATACGACTTTCTTCCTGATGCGTTAGTAGAACCCACGTCACGCGGATCGGCATAAATCCTTGGCCTAGACTACTGGTTTTTAGTCTTGCCCACACATTGTCACCACTCGAGGAACTTTGAAGAAATACCCAGCGTGTTGGTCCCATCCCGGACACTCCAATATTTGGTCTCAAGTGGGGCCTCAGCATCAATCAGGATTTGGTGAAAGTTCCCCAGGTAATCTAATGGGATTTTATTTTTTATTTATTTTATTTTTTTAAAATAATTTATTGTCAAATTGGTTTCCATATAACACCCAGTGCTCATCCCAACAAGTGCCCTGCTCTGTGCCCATCACCCACTCTCCCCCCTCCCGCACCCCCCTCACCCTTCAGTTTGTTCTTAGTCTTTGAGAATCTCTTACGTTTTGTCTCCCTCCCTCTCTGTGCCTTTTTTCTTTTCCTCTCTTCCCCTCCCCCATGGTTTTCCACTAGGTCTCTCAAAATCCACCTATGTGTGGAAACATATGGTATCTGTCTTTCTCTGCCTGACTTATTTCACTCAGCATAATACCCTCCAGTTCCATCCATGCTGCCACACATGGCCAGATTTCATTCTTCCTCATTGCTGCGTAGTAGTCCATTGTATATATGTACCACAGCTTCTTTATCCACTCGTCAGTTGATGGGCACTTGGTCTCTTTCCATGATTTGGCTATTGTCGAAAGTGCTGCTATGAACATTGGGGTACACGTGCTCCTATGCATCAGCACTCCTGTGTCTCTTGGGTAGATTCATAACAGTGCTATTGCTGGATCATAGGGTAGCTCTATTTGCATTTTTTTTGAGGAACCTCCACACCATTTTCCAGAGTGGCTGCGCCAGTTTGCATTCCCACCAACAGTGTAGGAGGGTGCCTGCTTCTCCACATCCCCGCCAGCATCTATAGTTTCCTGATTTATTCATTTTAGCCACTCTGACCGGTGTGAGGTGGTATCTCAGTGTGGTTTTGATTTGTATTTCTCTAATGGGATTTTAAAACTAATGGATTTAGGGCCCAGGGTCTGGAATAACATTTTTTAGTCCTACTCTGACTGCACTCCTCAGAATCACCTGGGGAGCTTTGAAATAACACAGATGCACGGGCTCCACCTCGGATGGATTAAATCAGCATCCCTGTGCATCAGAGTTTTTTCCAGAATTCCCAGAGAGTCTTGATGCAGCATGAGGTTGAAGAACCACGGGCTCTAGAAGAAAATCATACCAGGGCCTTAAAGGCAGGATGAAGCCATTAAGACGCCATATAACTGGGCGCCTGCGTGGCTCAGTCAGTTAAGCATCCGACTTCGGCTCAGGTCATGATCTTGCGATTTGTGAGTTCAAGCTCCACATTGGGCTCTGTGCTGACAGCTCAGAGCCTGGAGCCTGCTTTGGATTCTGTGTCTCCTTCTCTCTCTGCCCCTCCCCCACTCATGCTCTGTCTCTTGATAATAAATAAAAGTGTGAGAAATTTTTTGAAAGGAAAAAAAAAAGACACCATATAATTCCCGGTCCTTGGTGTCTCACTCTCAAAAGGCATTTGTTGACATTTTACTTCTCTGCCAAGTCAATGAAAAAGACAGCGCCAACCCGACGTTGCCCCTGCCCTCTGGATGAAAAAGAAGCGAAATGTTTGGGATGAGAGAAAATATCCAACAGTCTTTGCTTTGCTTAAAGAATTAGTGCTTTAGGATTGGTTCCCTATTAAAGAGATTTCATGGGTGTCTGGGCGGCTCAGTCAGTTAAGCCTCCGACTGTTGAGTTTTGGCTCAGGTTGTTATCTCTCTGTTGGCGAGTTTGAGCCCCGTATCGGGCTCTGCGCTGACAGCTTGGAGCCTGCTTGGGATCCTCTCTCTCCCTCTCTCTGCCCCTCCCCTGCTCACTCACGCTCTCTCTCTCTCTCAAAATAAATAAATGCACATTAAAAAAAGAAAAAAAAGGATTTCCAAGTGGTCAGTAATAGGAACTCTGGTTTAACAGGGTTAAAGGAAACAAAAGGCCATCTTGGCGCAGCGTGAAGTCACGAAGGCTCTTGCTCCCCAGCAAGAAGGCCTCCCCACAACTCACCACGCCGTAGCAGGGGACACGTTTCTCTCCTTGTGTATTTGGAGTTCCGATTCATACACAAGTATGCACACACACACACACACACGCACATAGGCACACACCCTTTCTTGGATCTGTTCACAAGCATACCATTTACAAACAAGATTTCTTTCAGCGATTCTGTGTATTCTGCTCTTGGACGTAATCTGTGGAAGCAGCCGACCGTTATTTCAGTGACCGTTCCCTTTATCAGGGCAATGAAACGGGTTGCCGGCAAGCCATAAAACGCTCTTTGGTTTAAAGAAAATGCCAGCGTTTTTGGTTTCTGGCAAAATTAGTTCCTTTCTTGAGGAGTGCAGAACTATAATTACATAATAACCCTCCATTTTGCCACTCCAAAAGCTGCTGGCGTACCAGGTGGTTAACACAGCGACACTGTGTTTATCCTCAAAGTACCTGAATTCTGATCATGAATTTCCAGGGCGCAGCTTCGGCAGGAAAAAGAAAACAGGAAGAGGTACGAATCGAAAAGTCAACCCCGAGCCCTGAATAGAGCTAGCGAGAGCCTGTGGGCCATTCTAGAAACAAGAAAGAGGATCTTGATTCTCAAATGGCTCGGACTTAGCCCCAAGCCTAGAGACCGATGCGACCGAGTTAAGATCAAGTTGGTTATCAATATCTCCACGTAGCAGGAAGTATATGGATAGGAAAAATGCCTTTCTCCTGCCACATGGAAGATAATTTGGGCAAGATTTGTTTTGCTTTGTTTTGCCATCATGAAGTAATAAATAAGACGAAAACCTTAATCGCAATGCCAACGGCCGTTAGAGAAGTTTTTTTTTTTAATTGAGTAGGAATACGACGGTGGAGTTTTATGCTGCTTTCTAAAAACATCACCTACTTCGATTCAGTAATGAAAATGAATGTTTCCAGGACTGTGGTTACTTGGCCTTCGCTTCTGGGAGTCAGGACAAGAGGGCAATTCATTCAATCAGCAGGAATGCATTGACGGGGTGGGGGAGAGGGCAGAAACCACATAGCAGGGGACCACGTGGTGAAAAGCACAGGGGTGGGAATGAGCAGAGCAGTAGGGCAGGACTCTAGGGAGACTCCCCCAATGGCCACGCAGCTCTGGAGAAGAGAGTTCGCCTCCGTGCCTCAGTGTGCTCATCTGTGAAACGGGAAATACTGAGTGTATCCACTTCAAAAGCAGTTGTTAGGGTCCCGTGAGTAATAGCACATACGGTGCCCTCGATAAACGTTAGGATCTGGACTCTCCTTCTTCTGTCTCCCGCATCCATCCAGGCTCATCGCCGAGAACGAAGACCAGCTTCCCAACCTCTCTCTCATCCCCTCTACCTTTTCCATTTCCACTGCTGCTCTTCTAGTTCAGCCAGGTCCTCATTACTTCTGATCTGAAACCCTGGAGCACAACCACCACCCTGGCTCCTCACCCTGTGCAACCCACTGTGTACCCCGAGCCCAAACGAAGCTTTAGACTCCCCAATCACAGCCCCCCCGCATGCAAAAAACCTGTGAGCGCCCAGCGCCCATAGAACGATGCTCCCGGCACAATGGCAATCCATCTTTGGGCTCCAACGGGCTTCCCAGCCCTGTCTTCCACTGCACTCCCTTCTGTCCTCTGCACTCCAAGCCTAAGCATGAGGCGGCTATCTGAACAAAGCGCTCGGTGTGTCTCTGCACTATCTCCTGTCCTCCTCATGGGCTCCCTCTTGGCTGCCCGTCCTCCCCTTCTCTCCCCCAACTTCCGCCCTACTACCCCATCAGAATATCTCCACTTGTTAAAATCATACCCATTCTTAAGGTTGGAGCTTAGATGCCACTTACCTATGAATGAGCGTTCCTCCATTTCAGTAAACAGATTCGATGTTTCCTTCTTGAATCCTTGCAGATATTTCTCTAAACTAATTTTCTCCCCGCTGTAGACAGCTGTGTGTATTTACGTAATCCTTCCTTCACTACCGTGAGCTTCCTCGGGGCCTGGCCCTGTGTCTTATTTACCTTCGTCTCCCCTGCAACACCTTACCTCCGCTGGGGCACCCGGCCTATGTCGAGAGCTCAGTGAATAATTATGAAAGATATTCATTGCAACCAGAAGTTACTGATTTTGCGATAACCAAACACACACACACACACACACACACACACACACACACGATTGGAATAACCAACCTCGAGAGGCCAAGACTAAGAATTTGAGACTATGTTTCCAGCACTGAACTGAGGCCCCTTGGCCTGTGGATAATCATTTGGAGGGGGCGGTGGCAGGCAGTGCCAGGTAGCCTCTTGAAGCACGTGGAAGGTATTCCTGAAGGGATTCTTTGCCCTTTGTCCTAATTTCTAATGAGTTTTCCCAGGCTCTGGGTTCCTAGCAGAGAGGAGAATATTCAGTGGTAAACACTGTGGTCTCGATGACATGTATGTTTTTCATAGGAAATTAACAAATTGGTGGTTTGGTTTGCAGGTGAGTCCAGTGTGGAATCTCCACTCGAGAGAAGTCCAGTGTGGAATCTCCATCTCCTAAGGGTTCTAGACATATGGGAAGCTAAGGCTTGGTCCCAAGTAGTAGCAGTAGTAGTAGTAGTCGTAATAGGACTTAGATGTCCTACTCACGTCATAGAAGACCAAAACAAACAACAGATGACAAAAGAACAACTCTTTAAGAGCCTACTTATTTTATTAAGATAAATCTAAATTCCCCTTTGGGCCTCCAACTACTTCTGGATCTTCTGATTCCCCCCCAGGCCCTGTAAGTCATCAACCCTTCTCTTTCCACACTCCACGCAGGGCTGAGTCTAAAGACCGAAGGAGAGCAGGGGACTGGGGCGGGGAGGTTACTTAAAGTGACCTAGCGACCTAGCAAGTGGCTTCTGCTATCGAGGGCGCTCCGTCTTTCCCTTAGAACCCTCTGTGTTCCGCCCAGTCTTCCCAGCTCTCGTTGACCCATTCCCACGCTTGTCGTGGGCTCCGTTTGTCTCTAGTTGGGAGTCTCCGAATGTCAGCCTGTGTGTGTCTGCGTGCATCTGTCTCTGCTGATCTGCGATGCTATTAAAGTCGTTGGGATTGTGTACATCAATATGCAAATTTATGCAACGACTAATGCGCAACTTAGCATTTTACTTTTGAGCCAAAAGATGACACGAGACCACCTACGAGGGTTTTCTTTCCTCCAGAAAACTTTCGGTTATGACAAAAATCATCTCTGCGGCTTCTCTGGTGTAGTCGTTCCTGATGCTGTTTCAGCCACCAGGAAAAGGCGGCCAGAGGGAATGATACGGGCACAACATCTTGGAGTTGCCCCTAAAAATTAAAGCGTCAAAGAAAAGTATACAAACCGCTAGCATATGGAAGCCAGGAAGGGCAAATTTAAACTGAAGACACCGACTGTAATCATTTTTAAACGGCCCTATGTGAGCTGGGAAATGTTTTGCTAACCAGTCCTTAGAGAATTGAGCTCTGTACTAGAGAAGGAGAAATCGATAATCTTAAATGACCTGAAAAGAAAGCAAATATGTGACGACGCTCCTCCACACCACAGAATTAATGAGCAAAGCGGCTGAAGGTTGGTATGCGGGCCCATGTATTTATAAGAATAGATTTTTCGTGAATGTGAGGTCCTTTTATTTCCTCTTTATTTTATTGCACAATAAATCAAGAGATTTAAAAGAGCTGGGTATTTTGTGAACTTCATTGTTTAGACAAGCATCGAAAGAGGATCTTTATTCCCAATTTTCTGCATTTACCCTTTGAGGAGATTCAAGGTCATTTCTCGCTGCTGGGACACCCCTGCTCTGCCTGGACAGACACTTAGGTTCATGGCTCAGAGATTGTGGTTCTTTGTCAACTAGTTTCAGATGCATGACGTGTAAGCTATTCTCCAAGAAAGTCTGACTCATCCAAGCAGGAAGGTCCGAGCTCCTAGGGGAAGTGAGAAGAGGCTTGAGGTGCCTTTGGATGTGGGAGGGACCGATGACCGGGAGCGGAAGGTGAATGGGATGGGAGGTGAGAGATGGCCTCTGTTCTGCGTTTAACCTCCAGAGATTTTTGCCATGGGATTGGC
Organism: Paguma larvata; assembly: GCA_030068075.1. Taxonomy (NCBI): domain Eukaryota; kingdom Metazoa; phylum Chordata; class Mammalia; order Carnivora; family Viverridae; genus Paguma; species Paguma larvata. The sequence goes on from CM057829.1 coordinate 15,741,671, forward strand.
TCCACAACACAGCCATTTTCTTTTCTCTGCTCTTTTTCTCTCCATAGGCTCAGTTGGTTCTAGATTCCCATTAGTCAGTGTTGTTAGGGCTTTCACACGGTGTCAGTTAGATCCCTTTGGGTCCTATGTACCAAGAAGCCAACTCTTATAAGCTACCAGGTCAGGCTTTCTTAGCTGAGTTGAAAGAGCAAACATCAACGGACCTGGGCAGACTTTGAGGAAGACATCAAGGGCCCAGGCTCCTTCTAGTTTCTTGCTCCACTGCCCTTCCCGTGGGCTTTTGTCCCAAGGACTGCAAGGTGTATACTCCACATGCATAATCAGCATCTTCCTCACACGCAGGGGGAAGGGGAACGAGAAGCAGGGAAGGAGCATATGCCTGCTGAGACTATTCCTTTTTACCAGAAAAACAGCAGCTGTCCTAGAGGCCCTGTCCCATAGACTTCTACTGCACCACCAGACCTGGCTCGACATGGCCACTCCTAGCCCAAGGGAGCGAGCATTTTTAACGGGGTGCATCATTAGTCTAAACACATGTGCGTTTCTTCCTGTAACAAGAGAAGAAATGGATTTGAGTAGTGATTAATCAAGAATACTTGGGGTGCACTTATCACATGCAGGTAGTGGGACAGGATGTTATATGAAACGGAGAGGTTTTAAAACCATCACATTACTTACTGCATAAGCCCCGTGGGAATTGGGCAAAGGACAGGAATGCTGTAGACTTGGTACTGTCTGCAGTAGAGACCTACAAGGCCAAATGTATTTCCCGCCCAGAAAGATATCCGACAGCATCGTCTGTAGGTAAATGTAAGTCAAAACCACCATGAGATCCCATTTTGCACCCCTCGGATGGCTGCGATCAGAAAAACTAGAAAATGACCAGTTGTTGGTGAGGATGCGCAGGAACTGGGAGCCTCACGCACCGCTGGTAGGAATGGAAGTGGCGCAGCCACCATGCTAACGGTTTGGTACTTTCTCAAAAGATTAAACACACACACGATCCAGCCAGGTGACCTAGCAATTCCGCTCCTCAGTATAGACCCCAAAGAATTGAAAATGGGAACTCAAACGATACTGTATGCCAATATCCATAGCAGCATTATTTACAGTAGCCAAAACATGGAAATATCCCAGGGTTCACCTATGAATGCATAAACTAAATGTTTCATACGTACAATGGGTATTATTATTACGCCATAAAAAAGAATGAAGCTCTGATATACATGAAACACATTGAAAACATTATGCTAAAGGGAATAAACCTGACACAAAAAGACAAATACTCTATGATATGATTCCACTTGTATGAAATATCAAGCATAGGCAAATTTATAGAGACAGAAAGTAGGTTAGAGGTTACCAGGGGGCTGGGGAGACAGGGAATGGGTGCGTGGTTAGTTACTGCTTGATGATTGCAGTCTCTGTTTCGGGTGATGAAAATGATTTGGAAATAGAGAGTGGTGGCAATTGCACAATATCGTGAGTGTAATTAATGCCACTGCGTTGTGCACTTGAAAGATGATTAAAACAGAAGTCTTTGTTACACGTATTTTATATAATACAGATTTTAAAAAAGATTTTACAACAATTCTAAGATATCGCTTGCCTTTTACTTTCCTCCATGGACGGTGGCATTTCTTACGTGATGGTAGAGGAAAGAAGTGAGTATTTTTAACTGGGTGCATCATCACCCCGAACAAATTTTCACTTCTCTTTAAAAATAAAAAAAAAAGAAATGGATTTGGGGAAGCAATTAATTAAGCTCTCTGATATAGCTCGCTGACAGCTAATGGAATACGTGCTTGTGTAGCGTCATGTTCTATACCGTTTCCCATCTTCTTTCCCAAAATTATACATATTGGTATAACTCACATAAACGAAGAATGTATGTTGACTTAGTTTAAATGGAAATGAAGGCCTAATGGAAGAGGTATCATTCAATTAGACCTTGAAACCTGAGAGGGGCTCGGGCAGGGAGGAGCATAGGGGAGGAGGTTTCAACCCAGAACAATCATCTGAATCTGTAGGCTTAACTTTCTCTCTACTAAGCAGACCAGGCAAGTGGTATTTACAAGCGTGATGCTCTCTATTCTTTTTCTTAGGGAAGAGTATGTGGCCTCATCATGAGAATACCCTTGAATTCTCTTTAGTTTTTTTGATAAGTCCCTGAAAATGATCAGTATTTGAAATATTACCGGTGACTCACTCCGACTTTGTTGAGTATACTAGAAAATGCTCTGTTCTCTTTTGCTACCGAGGGACTGCCTTTGTTTTCCTTCCCAAGGACACCTCTCCGAGACTCCACTTCCTCATCTGCCAAGTGAGGGCAATGAACTCACCTCCGACATTCCTTCCAGCTCTATGTTTAAAACCGGAGTGAAAATCACCCAGCCTGAAATGCGGGCGAAAGGGCAAAAGGACAAAAGTGCCATGCCTGCCCTCAGTCTCCATGGCTGGGGAAGCCCAGGCCGCCTTCATGAGCAGGCACCTGTGCAACCACGCAGAACCCCACACTTGGTTTAACACTCAGCTGCCGCCATCTTGAAATTCCAAGAGTTCTTGACCAGGGAACCCTGAGTTTGCCTTTTGCACCGGGCCCTGCAAATGACCTAGCTGGCCTGTGGTTGGCAATTATAGGCAGTGATTAGGAGCCCAGATGCAGAGTAAGCGTGGCTGGCCCCAACCTCGGGTCAGCTGTTCACTGGCTGACTACTTTTCACTAATAAAGTAACTTCTCCAAACCTCAGTTGAATCGCATGTAAGTCGACCATGATGGTAATAACTGTACCACTAACATGGGGCTGTTGGAAGAATCAAATAAGATAACGTATTAAAAAAATAAACAGGGGCAGCATTTGCAGTACAAGGAAGGGTGCAGTAGACAGCAACAATTATGACAGGCTATGTTGCATTTACTAAGTTCATTCAAGAAAATGTTTATTGAGTACCTATTATGCGGTAGGCATTGCCCTGGACACTTAGATACCGCTGTGAATAGAATAGACAATGATTCTTGCCCTCGCAGAGCTCGTGTTTTTCAGGGGGTAGGAGAGAGGCTGGACAGTGAGAAGAGTGAGTATAAGCGTTATAATCGGTTAGAAGGAGGCAAGGGCTGTGGATGAAAGAAAAATCGAAGCAGGATAAACAATGTAGCGGAAGTAGGGAGGGTGGGTTGCAACATCGAATGGGGAGTTTCAGTGAAAAGACAGATTCAGAGACTGAAAAAGAGGTAAAAGGATGCACTAACTGGATATTACAGGGTTCCGGGCCTGCCACCCCCAAGATACGCCTCGTTGGCATATCGATCATTTTAAATTAAAGTTACTTAAGAAACAGTGTAAGAAGGACTCTCTGACCCTCCTTTGTCTCCTTAAAAGCAGGAAGAAAATCTGCAATGTGAAAGGTTCCTTCCTGTACCGGGGGTCAAGGTACCCTTCTCACCAAAGAGAGAATTCAGGGGCAGGAAGACCGTAAAAACAGACTCATGACCCCAAGCCCAAACTTCTTTTTCTTGTCAATTGCTCACAAACTTACTGTTTCTTTCTCTAAAACGTATAAAAGCTGCCTATTCTAATCATTCCTTTGAATGACATAGTTCTATGAATTCCTGTACCTACGAAATTAAATTTGATTTTCTCCCTGTTAATTCGTCTTACGTCAATTTAATTACTGGACCAGCCAAAGAACTTAGAAGGGGAGAAAACTTTTCCTCCCCTACAGATGACCTGGGGGGTGGGGTGGGGGGACAGTATTCGAGGACAGATATCCTAGTAACAAGGGTGACGCCTAAAGGCAAAGCCTCCAGGAAGTTATGCCCTTCTGAACAAAAGCCAGGGAAGTCGAGAACCATCCACCAACACTCCCTCCCCGCCACACGGAGGGAATATTTTGTAACAGGCAATGGCTGCAAAATTTTCCAAACCTGGAGGTCACAATTCAAACATTTGCGTAAATTTAGGATAACACCCAGTTAGCGAAATCCCTCATTTTCTTTCTTTTTTTTTTAATTTATGTATTTATTTTGAGAGAGAGAGAGAGTGCATGTGAGTAGGGAAGGGCAGAGAGAGAGGGAAAGAGGGAGACCCAAGCAAGCCAGTGCTGAGCACAGGCCTTGATTCCCAGCAAAGAGATCACGCCCGCCCTGAGCCGGTACCGGGGGTCAGACGTTTAGCCTGCTTAACCAACTGAGCCACCCGGGTGCCCTGAAATCTTTCATTTTCTTCAAGTTTAACTTCGAGGAACACAGAGACAGAAATTCATTTTTTTTTAAGTTTATTTATTGAGAGAGAGAGAGAGACAGAGAGAGAAAGCATGAGTGGGGAAGGGACAGGAAGAGAGGGAAAGAGAGAGAGAATCTCAAGCAGACTCCATGCTCAGCTCAGAGCCCAATGTGGGGCTTGAGCTCATGACCGTGAGATCATGACCTGAGCCGAAACCAAGAGTCAGACACTTAACTGACTAAGCCACCCAGGCGCCCTAAGACAGAAATTCTTTTTTTTTTTTTAAACATTTATCTATTTTGAGAGACAGAGACAGAGCATGAGTGGGTGAGGGGAGGGAGAGAGACCCACACAGAATCCGAAGCAGGCTCCAGGCTCTGAGCCATCAGCACGGAGCCCACGCGGGGCTCGAACCCATGAATCATGAGATCATTACCCAAGCCGAAGTCAGATGTTTAACCGACTGAGCCATCCAGGCACCCCCAGAAATTATTATAAATATTATTTCAGATAATAAACATAATGGTTTCTTGGAAACTGACCAGTATGAACTACTGGGCCAGGATGGATCGTGAAAGGGGACCAACGGCCGTGAAGGAGCAGACAGGAAGAAAAGGTCAAGAACAGAAGCTATCGGATAGGGGCGCCTGGGCGGCCCAGTCGGTGAAGTGCCAGACTTCGGCTCCGGTCACGATCTCACAGTTCGAGTCCCGTGAGAAAGAGCCCCATGCAATGTGGAATTACTATTTACGCCATCTGATGTTTTTGTAGGGCCTCAGGGAAACCTCTACCCTCAAGATAAAGGACAAGCCCCATGGGCAAATTGTCGATGTATGGATTGTCTAAAATATAACTTCGAAACCAAAAGATAATAAAGTGGATCTTGAATCTTTTACTGAACAGAAATAAAAGAAACCTTGAAGCGAATATTATTTAACATTATAAAGGCAATATCCTTAAAACAGGGATAATTAGATGTTCACAATAGAAATCTCAACCCAACGTGCTCATTCGGTCTCCACAGTAAAATCTCAATAATTTAAATCCCACTAAAGCACGCAAGAACTGAGCTAAACTTTACCTTTGTGCCATCTACAAAGAAACAGATTGCTTAGCAAATTAAATATGAATAAGGCTTCGGGAGGGTTATTTAACTTATCAGGAAAGCAAAACACCCTTCCCAGCACTATTTGTCTGTAATGTACTAATTACAGTAAAAGTTGAAAACTGTGTTAGTGTATATTACTGGTGTACATTACTGGCTAAAATTTCACTTATTTATAATGCAGTGTTGAGTAAATCAGATCATACTTCTTTATTATTTTTTTTAATGTTTTATATTTAGTTTTGGGAGAGAGAGAGAGAGACAGAGGGTGAAGGGGGGACGGGCAGGGAGAGAGAGGGAGACACAGTCTGAAGCAGGCTCCAGGCTCCGAGCTGTCAGCACAGAGCCCAACATGGGACTCAGACCCACGAGCTGTGAGATCATGACCTGAGCCAAACTCAGAGCCCAACCAACTGAGCCACCCAGGATCCCCTTACTTTTTATTATAAATTAGCGAACTCGATATCGTTCTAGGCAAGTTCTAGTTCCAGCTAAGGTGCATACAACGGAGAACTTAATTCTTTAGTAAAGGTTGTCCCTGGGCAAATACAAGTCGTAGCTGTCCAGTGATTTCTTCTCAAGCTAACTCGCCACAGGAAAGAAGTCTGTTCTCCAACATGTCTTTGAAGACAACTTCTGAAAGGCCGACAAGGGGGCAACTGTCAAGCTCCCACTTGCATTCTTAGGCCTGGACATCTCGAACGATTTTTAACCAGTTTTGCCCACCTATCACGAATAAACGGTGTCTCCAGCCCCCACCGTTGTACTGCACCTCCCCAGTTTTCCGGAGCACAGCCCAAAGGCAGGCATCTGTTCTTGTCCTAAGTCTGCCGGGCAGTTTGGTCTGCTCTGTACGATACGCGTGCGACACAGCGAGCCTTCTTTCCTCTCCAGCGAGGCGTGTGCATGCCACACTCCGCGACGTGGCCACTGGAGCAGAGCTCTGGGGTTACCTAGCTGTCCTCAGAAGTTAGTCGGTCCCTCTCACGATGCTTTTTTGTGTGGGCTGAGCTAGGCAGACGCCCGCCCGAAAAGTAGGGCTTAAAGACAGAGAACAAAGGGAAAGAAATGCCTGGTGATTGTTTTCTTCGAGAAATCGAGATGATGCATCCAGAAGTTTAGTTGTCTTCTCCAATCTAGATAATTGAGCTGCACTGAATCTTCCTGGGGGGATAAGATGGGAAAGCTTGAGCTCTATCTGCCTCCCCAAATATCAAAAGTACTCCCCAGCAGGCGATTCTCTCCTCAAGACAAAAAGACATGGAGAAACACATCAAACACACACACACACACACACACACACACACACACACACACACACACACACACAAACAAAATGGGGCTTCTGAGTGGCTCAGTTGGTTAAGCGTCCAACTCTTGGTTTCAGCCTAGGTCCTGATCTCATGGTTTGTGAGTTCCAGCTCCGCATCAGGCTCTGCACTGTCAGAATGAAGCTTGTTTGAAATTCTCCCTCTCTCCCCCCCCTCTGCCCCTACTCCGCTCTTGCTGTCTCTGTCTTTCTCAAATAAATAAAGAAACTTAAAAAAAAAACATAAAAAAATCCCCACATCGCTAATCATTAGGGAAAGGCAAATCAAAAGCACACTGAGATACCACTCATATCCATTCAAATGGCTATCCCTAAAGAAACACGTAAACACACACACAAACAAAACCCACACAAGCAACAACCCAAGCATTGGTGAGGACGTGGAGAGACTGGGTCCTTGGTGCCAGGTCGGAATGTAAAACAGTTCAGCTGCTGTGGAAAACAGTATGGTGGCTCTTCAAAAAATTAAACCTAGAACTACCATATGATCCAGAAATTCCACTTCTGGGCAAACACCCAAAAGAATTGAAAGCAGGGACTCAACCAGTATTTGTACCCTGTGCTCATAGGAGCACTGTTCGCATTGGCCGAAAGGTAGAAACAACCAAGTGTTGAATGGATACACAAGATGTGATTCAATGGAATAGTATTCTGCCATGAAAAGGAAGGAACTTCGGACACATGCTACGACATGGACGAACTTGGAAGACACTGCGCTAAGGCAAAGAAGACAGACACCAAAGGACAAATATTACATGATTCCATTTCTTTGAGGCACCAAAGCAATCGAATTCATAGAGACGGAAGGTAGAATGAAGGTTGCCAGGGGCCAGGGGGATTGGGGAATGAGAAGGTCTTATTTCACAGATAGAGTTTCAGTTTGGGATGACAGGAGGGTTCTGGAGAGGAATAGGCATGACGATTCCGCAACCATGTTAGCAGACCCAATGCCACTGAATTGTCCACTTCACCGTGGTTAAATGATCAACTTGGCGTTATGTGTATTCGGTCCTTCTGCAAAGGCGGAAACTACACTGAGAATTGTTTCTACTTATTCCTTACAATCAAAAGTTAACTTGTCCTTCTTTTTCGCTGGCTGAAATGTCTTTCAAAGGATGTATTTGTGGTGTCGTATCTTATCGTAAAATCAGATAAGAATGTTTGGGATTTCAGAACATCAAAGGACATTATATAACTTACAGCTAATCTAGATAGATGCTTTTTTTTTTTTTATTGGCGTAGACCATGTCAGCTTTTGCCCCTAGGAGGGTAACACCTGGCGGGGCGGGTAGGGTGGGGTGGGGATTGTTATATGTCAAGGCTATGTGAGGTAAAGGAACCATTCAGGAAGATGAGCCAACACAGAGCCTGCCATCAAAAATGCCAAACGGCAGGTGAGGAGAGCGGAGCCATGTGTGTGGGCCACGGTCCAGCCTCGGATGAACACTCCTGGGACAGGCCGGCCCCTTTCCACCAGTTGAGCCCTGACTTCTTTGTAACTACATTTTGTCAGCTTTAAGGAGGCCAGTCGAGCTGCTGCTTTCAAATCCAGTTCAAAATACATTTATCTCTGGGGCATCTGGGTGGCTAGGTCGGTTAAGCGTCCGACTCTTGGTTTTGACTCAGGTCACGATCTCATGGTTCGTGAGTTCTAGCCCCCACATCGGGCTCCGTGCTGACAGTGCAGAGCCTGCTTGGGATTCTTTCTCTCCTTCTCTCTCTTAAAATAAAAAATAGATTTATCTCTTATTCTTATTATCTAGATATAATCAATAATTTCAAAAACTGGAAAAAAATTAAGCCCGGATGGCAACTCTCATCAAAAGCTTCAGACCCTGAAAAGCTCCATAGTGGAGTTTAAGCAGAAAGGATGATTCATTTAATTTATGCAGACAACCATGCCTGTTACCTAACGTGCTTCTTAGAACGTGTCTGACCTTGTTTGCAGAACCGGTAGTTCTAATCTTCTGTGGCAGACACATGGCCGTTTCTGACACTGCCGTAGACTCTCCGTGGCCGTTTGAGTAACTGGGATGAGAAGTCTTTAAACGGTCATGTGTGGGCCCAAGAAACGAAGGGACTTCGCGAATACATTGGCACAACAGTAACTAACAAGACGATGCTTCTGGGAGCAATGATTTTCGGTGAGTGCTGTTCCTCTCTCCTAGTGAATGGTGTCTCAAGTTTTGGTGAGAAGCCTCAACAAAGGTAAATGATTTTTTATCCCTGGGATGGGCAGCAGGCTTTCCCACTCAGCCTTCTGTCAACATCTACCTCAGCATCGGGAGAGGATTATCGCTTCGGTTTTCATGGTTTTCACGTGGCCCTCTGGCTCAGGCAGATTTTGGCTGTTCTTGTGAAAATTTAAATAACCGACAGTCTTCAAAGAGCAAAGAACTTCACGAAATTTCATTTCGTCTCTTTTATTCCCGCAACACGACACTTTGAAAAATGGCGGTGAGGAGGGTAAGTTTCAATGTCGGTCCTCCGAACCAGCCCTCGTCATTCCGAAAGATGTCTAATTTCTTGCAGCTTCTCTTCCTGAGCCTTGAACGCTGGCCAAAAGAAAAAAAAAAGTGTGTGTGTGTGTGTGTGTGTGTCATGGGTCGGTAATGCCTACCGCAGCCTAGAAGAAGCCAACACAAATACTTGCTGGATAAGCCAAAAGGAATTACCTACCAAAGCTCAAAGAATTTCTACAAATAAAACATGAACGTATGGACACTCGCACGTGCCCAAACACACACACACACACACACACACACACACACACACACACACACTACGAAGATAAGCTGTCACTTGCAACATGCAAGAGCCAGCAGAAACAACCCCACCTCCTCGTTTGGAACAGGCCTACTCTTCACCATCCTTCAGCCAAAGGACTCTGAGACTTCTAGAAGGATCTATAGGGAAGGGGACTTCTGTCCTCCCAGATCCCCAAACTTCACATGGGCACGTCTCTCGGAACCTTTTCCTGCCTTCTCACACTTCCTCCTGGCAAGAGGCAGAGACCTGTTTCTAAGTTTTCTCCCGAATCTTTTCCCCTTGAACTCTTGCCTTCTTCTTCAGACCAGAGAGAGGAGGGCCTTTTCTCCAGCTGAGCGTGGAAAGCAGGGAATATCTTTTCTTCCTGTTGATATCCCCTTTCGGATCTGTTTTCTCTTATTTGGTCAACGTGCCTTTTCAGCATAAAAGCAAAGTTGGGACCAAGACACAGAGAATGTGTGTAACTTAGCCAAGGACACACAGGCCACTCACACTCATGTCTCCACCCTGGGGTTGTCACACCTGCCTTCCTGTCGCTATGCCCTGGGTTTCCTAAGTTGGCAGTAGGTCCCTTTAAACTACAGAGACTTTCCGCACGTAGTCAAAATGTTTCCGGGAGCTGAGGCTGGAGAGGAGAATGGATTCAACAATCAGAGGAAAGAAAATATTCTCTTTCCCTTTGTTTTCAGCCCTTCTTATACAACAGGTACATGCATCAGTGCAAAAGGTATTACTCCCCAGAATCTTCTAGAAGTTTAGTTCTAACTAAAGAAACTGAAGAAAAAAAAAACAATGCAGAACGTATTTTCAGAAGATTAATGAGTTAATTGTAATCTAAAGATAAAACCTCAGTTTGAAGTCTCTCTTCTTTTTTTTTTAAGTTTATTTACTTATTTTGAGAGAGAGCATGAGTGGCGAAGGGGCAGAGAGAGAGAGAGAGAGAGAGAGAGAGAGAAAGAGAGGGAATCCCAAGCAGGCTATGCGCTATCAGCACAGAGCCCGATGTTGGGCTTGAACTCACAAACGGTGAGATCATGACCTGAGCCAAAGTTGGACGCTTAGCCTACTGAGCCCCTCAGGCGCCCCCAAAACGTCTCTTTTGACCCCAAGTATTCCTGGTGCTATATTATATATGAAAAATATGACATTAAAATGTGGATGTACCAACAAAGGTTACGAGGGGAAATAAAGCTTTGTGGTCACATTAAAAGTAACTACTTCTCATTATAAATTCTTATTCCTCTTACGGTCACCTTAGATTGTCAGGCTCTGATCAACAATGCTGTGAACTCAGCGGTGAGTCCAAGATATTTCTACAACTCACATTCTTATAGATATTCTGATGTATTTGAGGCAAAGAATGATGTTGGCGAATCCCAGCTGTGTCTACGCACGGCAGCTGTTTTAGGGTAAACAATACAGGAGAGCTGAAAAAAAAATGTGTTTTTTTTTCTTTTGATGTCCTACAAATCCTGAGTGTAAGGAAAGATACAAGACGAACGTATTTGGAAACAGATAAAATTCACATCTTTATGAAGTCCTTTGGGAGTCAGAACGTGAGTCCTTAAAAGTTCTAGAACAAGTCTTTTCAGAACCAGAGATGTGTTTTGCAGGAAGCTTTGTTATCGTCGCTTCTTGCCCAGAAGCTGGGGGATGTTGTGGGTGGCAGGGCAAGGAGCAAGCCGGTTATGAAGGTTTTGTCGGCTCAGGGGCTCCCGTAGGGACAGCAGCTAACGAAGTTAAGAAAATCCCCGGGTTCGGGAAGGGTTCACCTCATCGTTAGCCAGAGGAAGAGAGACAGATTATTTTCTATACCTTCACGGGGCAGAGAAATAATAGGGTTCTAAGCCTCTCCTTGCTACAACGGATAGCGAGTTTCTTCAGCGTTCCAGGCGAATAGTTAATGTTCTCATTGTAATAACTGTGTAACCACGTGCCTGAGTCTGTATCTTTTCAGGGGCTGACATTTCCAGGACCTTTCTTCCCGTGGCATGATCGAGAAATATTAACACAGTGCTAGTGAAAAACAAATTCTTTATATTTATGATGCTTTTTCCAAGTTCAAAGCGTGGTCCTTGAATCCGCACACGGCTCTTAAACACAGATGCGTACATTTTTCCTGCTTCGGACATTTTCTGACCTGGAATGAAGTAACTTCAAGGCGCCTGGGTGGCTCAGTCTGTTAAACACCTGAGTCTCGAACTCGGCTCAGGTCGCGATCTCGCTGCTCGTGAGATCGAGCCCCGCCCTGGGCTCTGTGCCGAGGACGCAGAGCCTGCTTGGGCTTCCCTCTCTCCTCTCTCTGCCCCTCCCCTGCTCACATTCTCTCTCTCTCTCAAAATAAATAAATAAACTTGAAAGAAAAATTAAAGAGGAATGAAGTAAGGTCGGCGCACAGCGAGAGTCCAGGTGTTAGGGTGCTAACGAGAAGTTATAGGTCCTTGCATTCCCTTGCCAAATTTGGGGGTGAAAACGTCAGGGCACAGCTGGGGCTGAAAACCGCTTGCGTTGAACGGTGTTCTGGTGGGTTTTCTTTTTTCTTTTTATTTTTTTTTAATATTTATTTATTTTTGAGAGAGACAGACAGAGCATGAGTGGGGGAGAGGCACAGACAGAGAGGGAGACCCAGCGTCTGAAACAGGCTCCAGGCTCCGAGCTGTCAGCTCAGATCCCGATGCGGGGCTGGAACTCGGGGAACGGTGAGATCATGACCTGAGCCGAAGTCGGACGCTTAACCGACTGAGCTACCCAGGCGCCCCTCTGGGGGGTTTTCTGCAGGCCCCTGCCTTCTCCTCCGACGGGGACACCTGGAGGGCGATGGAGACGGATTGGTGTCACGGCGGGAGAACCTCCTAGGCCCCACCGTGAGAAGCCATCACTCCTCACCTGACCCTTCCGGAGCCCCGTATTCCCAGCCAACTCAACGCGCGGCCCACCTGCTCAACCACAATGGTTCGGCCTTCGCCGACAGGCTCTTATTGCGGTGGATTATAATCATCTGTTTGCACTTGGCTCTCCTAGAATGTGAGCTCAGGACCTGCGTCTGATTTGGGATTTTACCCTTAATACCGAGAACCAAGCCTGGTGCCCAAGAGCTGCTCTGAAAATGAATCCGTAAATTCATCCGTAAAGGCACGAAGGGGTAGATGGCCGTAATGGGAAGATTTGGGTGCCGGGGATACAGCAGCTCTGTCTCTTAGGATGCTTTCAGCTACGGGTAACGGGAAGCCTGACCGGAGGAGCTTCTGAGTCCCCCGACCCAGCAGTTCGATCCCAGCCCCCAGGCCGCCGGCCCTTCTCGTCTCTTGGTCCGCCCTCCATGGTGCCGTCTTCATCCTGGTTCCTTCATAGGTGCGGGGTGATTTCCTAGAAGAAGCCAGTCTGCAGGATTCTTCTCTGTTCGAGTTTGGAAAAGAAAGAGAGAGAGCCAAGGGTCCTTCCCGGACTCATCTGTCAGCCCTTATCTGATAACTGGGGCCTGGGTTCCTGAGTCAGTAACTAGCCAGAGAGTGGGGTTAGCACGACTGATTGAAACGGATTAGGTAAGTTCTTTATAAATTTTAGATATTAGTCCTTTATCCGATATGTCATTTGCGATGATCTTTTCCCATTCCGTTGGTTGCCTATTCGTTTTGTTGGTTGTTTCTTTTGCCGTGCAGAAGCTTTTTATCTTGATGAGGTCCCAATAGTTCATCTTTGCTTTTAATTCTCTTGCCTTTGGAGACGTGTCGAGTAAGAAATTGGTGCGTCTTAGGTCAAAGAGGCTTTTTCCTGTTTTCTCCTCTAGGATTTTGACGGTTTCCTGCCTCACATTCAGATCTTTTATCCATTTAGAATTTATTTTTGTGAGTGGTGTAAGAAAGTGGTCTAGTTTCATTCTTTTGCATGTTGCTGTCCAATTCTCCCAGCACCATTTGTTAAAAAGGCTGTCTTTTTTCCATTGGATACATTTTCCCGCTTTGTCAAAGATTAGTTGGCCATATACTTGCGGGTCCATTTCTGAGTTTTCTATTCTATTCCATTGGTCTATGCGTCTGTTTTTGTGCCAATACCATACAGTCTTGATGACCACCGCTTTGTAGTAGAGGTTAAAGTCTGGGATTGTGATGCCTCCCGCCTTGGTTTTATTCTTCAGTATTATTTTGGCTATTCGAGGTCTTTTGTGGTTCCATACAAATTTTAGGATTGTTTGCTCTAGCTTTGAGAACTACACTGTTGGTGGGAATGCAAACTGGTGCAGCCACTCTGGAAAACGGTGTGGAGGTTCCTCAAAAAAATGAAAATAGAGCTACCCTATGACCCAGCAATAGCCCTGCTAGGAATCTACCCAAGAGACACAGGAATGCTGATGCATAGGAGCACGTGTACCCCAATGTTCATAGCAGCACTTTCGACAATAGCCAAATCATGGAAAGAGACCAAGTGCCCATCAACTGACGAATGGATAAAGAAGTTATGGTACTTATATACAATGGACTACTACGTGGCAATGAGAAAAAATGAAATCTGGCCATGTGTAGCAAGATGGATGGAACTGGAGGGTATTATGTTAAGTGAAATAAGTCAGTCAGAAAAAGACAGATACCATATGTTTCCACGAATAGGTGGACTTTGTGAAACTAAGCAAAAACCAGGGGGAGGGGAAGAGGGGAAAGAAAAAAAAGACACAGAGAGGGAGGGAGATAAAACATAAGAGACTCTCAAAGACTAAGAAAAAACTGAGGGTAAGGGGGATGAGGGAGGGGGGAGAGGGGGTGATGGGCATTAAAAAGGGCACATGTTGGGATGAACAATGGGTGTTATATGTAAACCAATTTGAAAATAAACTATTATAACAAAAAAAAAAAAAAAAAAAAAAAAAAAAAGAAACGGATTAGGTTCCGGGGATGCCTGGGTGGCTCACTGAGGTGAGCGCCCGACTTTGGCTCAGGTCATGATCTTACAGCTCATGGGTTTGAGCCCCGCATCGGGCTCTGTGCTGATGGCTCAGAGCCTGGAGCCTGCTTCAGGTTCTGTGTCTCCCTCTCTCTTTGCCCACCCCCCTGCCTGTGCTCTGTCCCTCAGAAATGAATAAACGTTAAAAAAATTAAAAAAAAAAAAAGATGAATTTCGCGGGTGCCTGGGTGACTCAGTCGGTTAAGCGTCCGACTTTGGCTCAGGTCATGATTTCGCAGTTCATGGGATCAAGCCCCGCGTCGGGCTCTGTGCTGACAGCGTGGAGCCTGCTCGGGATTCTCTCTCCCCACTCTCTCTCTGCCCCTCCCCCACTCACATGCATGCTCTCTCTCTCTCTCAAAATAAATAAATAAACATAAACAATTTTTAAATAAAAAAAAGAAAGAAATTTCAGACCCTGCTCCAGACCCAGCTGTCCAGAATCTGAATTTTAACGAGGTCCCAGGGGAAGGGAAAGCACACACCAGCGTGGGAGTACTTGCCCTCAGGGGTGCCTAGAAGGCCAGCGATGAGGAGCGGGAGACCAAGCGGCAGGGTGTACCGTGAGGATAACGTGCGGGTGGACCTGGAGGTTAGGGTGTAACAGGATGTGTTCCGGGGGTGGGGGTCAGTGATGAGAACTAGGCAGTCTCAGCCCAGACTGAGGTCTCATATATTAGCATCTGCCTCTGTGTCCAGAAACTTCTATGCTGTCTGGCGAATCAAGCGCTCCCTGAGAGATGGCTCTTGACATATTTCTGTTGGTGCAGGGTGGGCAGGTCAATTTTTCAGGGCGACCCCCGGTCTGTGCTCTGCTCACGCAAAGCCTGTTACCGTGATCGGAAAAACATTTGCACACTGCAGGTTAAACCCCAGGCAACAGCTAAAGAGATTTTTAGATTTTCTTCTTTCATCTCTTACATAAAAGGAGAGGCAGGACTATTTCCTTCTACGGAAATGGTAACAAGTAAGACCCGGCTCCAGCACTCTCCCAAAGCAAGTTGAGCCGGTTACGTCTTTTCAAGAAAACAAAAGTGATCGGATCCCAGAGTGCAAAGTGTGCAACACTCAGTACTAACCGTGGAAATGAAAGCTTCCAAGAAAATTGGATTTTAATCACAGCTCTGTAAAGCCGGCAGAGAAATGCATGGTCAGGGAGGCCCATCATACCCCAGAGAACCCAAAACTCCAGACGGTCGCCATTTTCTGACTTCACACAACGCCTGAGGTTTCTTTTTGGTGCTCCGCAAACACTCTCCAGAAGAGACGCATGCCTAAAAACCAAAATCTCCTCCGTCAAAAGCCCTTTCGCATCAGCAAAACTTTATTTCTGCTTCTGTAACCCTCTTTTGCCCTTCTGTGCTTTGTCCTGAAATCTTATAAAACCAAGATCTGGTTCTTTGGCAATGCATGGCGTGTGATGTTTGGGGCCCTTGAATTTTCTTTAGAAAGAATAAAGTGATTATACTGTTCAGTTCTGCACGGGGCGGAGAGACTCTTTTTCTAGGAAGGCCTAAGATTTAGACTTTTCCCGATAAAGTCAGACACCTATGCACTGAGGTCTCAGCAGAGTCTAACAAAGAAATACAATGGAGAGTCACTTTTTTTTTTTTTTAAATATCTGGTTGAGAGACCAGACTCAATCGATAAAAAGTTTGAGTGTGTAGACTCCCCTTTAAAGAAATACAAATTTTGTTGCCTTCGAGCACATATAAACTCAAGTTAGGCTAATCAAGTGGTGTCTGATAAAGGGTCTTAGGGACTTGTTTTCGGATGAAGTATAATTATCACAGTTCACTAATATTCTGCAGTATGACTGATTGACGATTAGCCCAACGATGCCTCCGGTTTATTTTTCTTTCCTAATAATCCTGCTTCTACAGGAACCCAGTTCTCAAGTTTATTCACCTAAGTAATGGAACAATTCTCCATTTAATTTTTGTGTACTGTTAACTTGCTGACTGAAGCATGCTTTCCACCTCGCCCCTTTATAGTCAAGGTTGAGAGAGAATTTATGTGGAGGTTGGACCTGCCTCTTACTAACTCTGATTTGATGGCAGCCTTTAGTCAAGTGCGCTTTCATGGAGGAAATACTTAAAAGACCCGGGTTGGAGACAAATTATTCACCCTGACCCATTTTATTTCTACCTCGGTTTTGGGTTGGATACATCCCCCCGAAAGACGGTGCTAGGATGAAATAGGCATTAAGTGTGTGAAATCGCTCTTCATAAACAGAGAAGCCCTAGTCAAATGGTGGGTTATTATTGCTATTTCGAAATCCGGATTGCTGAAGCCCAAGTCAATGAGATTTTTTTTTCACTTATGAAAAGAACTTGTTCCGTCAGATTTTTTCCAGGGTGAATCATTCCTTGTGAGTAAGGAAGCCAATTTCGAGTCCTCTACCTTTTTCAGGTCTCAAGAGCAGCACCCTGTTTGTCAAGTGCCACTCAGGGGCTTTGGAAAAACAAACTCGCCTCTCCCGGGAGACCCAACTCACGTCTGGGGTGGATGACTTCATCTCCATTATTTTTCGGCCTCTTCTGATTGACCAGAGCCTGCCGTTAGATTAAATTCAACAATTTACCGAAAGCCCCTGAGAGATAAGACCACTTTTGTGGGCACTGGGAGAAGGAGGGACAAGGCGGTGGGATCCCAGGTGGGGAAAGGGCTGAAGGGCACATCCCACAGCGAACCTACCTACCCAGCGGCTCAGGAATTCACAATCCGGGGAAAGAGACACGCCCTGGATACTCACATCCTAGGAGGCAAGTAATGGTAAGTGCAAAACAGAGATATGGAATGCTCCATGTACAGAACGGAGAGATTAATTCTGACTAGAAGAGTCTAGGAAAGCTTTTTGGAGCAGATGGGAGTCTAGCCGAGTCTTGAAAATGTATGGTATGTGGGGAGGAGATTCGATTTGTAATTAGGTCCAGCCTGGTCAGCTCTGGGGTGGGTTGGGAGGATGCAAGGGCCACCAAGGAAGTTGGGACAGGGGATGTACAGTGGGGTGGACTGTTGAAGCAGTAGAAATATGCGTCCCTAAGCAGAGGTGTGCAAAATACCATACTTCTTTACTCTGTTGAAATCAACTCAACCCGGACTCGGAGCCCCTCTGTCGGTGGGAAACCCGGTGACTAAGTGCCCTCCCGTCTCTCGGGTTACACGCGAGTGTGGGGTGATTGTGGGGTCCACAGATAACAGGGCAGAGACCTGTCTGCTCTACTGGACCAGGTCATCACTGAGGTCTTCATAATCCAAGCCTGAGTGGTCACGTAAATAATTACTACTCTCACTTGGGGAGATCTTGAGATAGAGAGATTGTCCAGGTAGTCCTAAATGCAGTCATATGTATTTTTCTAAGAGAGAGGCAGAAACAGATTTGACACACACGCAAGAGAAAGTGATGCGAAGGCAAAGCAAGGCAAGATTTCTAATCCTTGAGGATTAGAGCGATGAGCTCACACCACGGAATGTCGGAGTGAGCAAAAACACAAAGGGCGAGGGACAGAGCCTCTGCAACGAGTGGGCCCGATGACACTTTGATTTTAGCCCATTTATCTCAGATTTCTGGCCTCCAAAAGCATGAGAGAATACAACTCTGTTGTTTTAATTCACCAAGTTTGTGGCGATTTGTTAGGAGACGCAGACAACCTCTGCCTAGGAGTTTAGTCAGCTGCTGAACCTGGCTATATATCTGAGTGTGCCTATGCGTGAGAGATGGGGGTCTTAGGGCTGTGCTTGGTCATAATGATACGAAAGTCACCCAATTTACTGCTCTTCTAGGCTCCCAATCACAGCCGTCTTTGGAAACATGGCTTCAAGGGAGCATGGTCTTTCTGCGACATCTGAGGACTTCCCCGTGGGGTGGGTTTCCTGTGGGAAGGCCACAGAGCAAATCAGAACCTTTCTGCAGTGATAGTAAGTATGGATTTCAGCAACCTCTGACACTGAAAAGGAAACAGCATACAAAATAAGAAACTCTCTTGTGACTTTGAAATTCTTATTTATTCATGTGTTCTTTGGTGTGTGTGCGTGTGCATGTGTGTGTGTTGGGACCATGGCTGACCATGTTTATACTCATGAGAATCAGACCTCCCCTCCATACTGGTTGGCCATTGGTTACATGCAGGGCAGTCAGGGAGAATATTCATTTCTGGTCATTCGTCAAATATTCATATGCGTTTTCTCGGATCATACAACTTGCCTAAGTCCCACAGAGGATAAAAAGATGCAAAGTCTGTTTATTGGCCTTATGGTACATATCATACAGTTGAGTCGAAACATCGATCCAAATGAAGAATTGAAAACCAATAAAATACAGCCATGCGAGCAAAGCTATAAAATACATGGCTGATTTATTTCCTGAGACATCATTACCTTGAGTTTCGTTCTCTGTATTTCCACCCTTCCACTCCTGTTTCCAACGGGGGAATTACTATTCCTCTCAGGGCAGAGCCAACAGTGCTCCTGCCATTTGCAAAAGGCTGGGTTTATTGAATACATTATTCGTATGGACCAAACTTCTGTATCCCTCCAAAATTCATAAATGGAAGACCCAATCCCCTATATGATCATGTTTGGAGGTAGGGCCTTTGGTAGATGATTGGATTTAGATTTGGTCACAAGGATGGGGCCCTCATGATGGGATTAGTGCCCTTATAAGAAGAGGAAGAGATAAGAGAGTTCTCTCGCTCTCTCTCTCTCTTTCTAAGTGCACACACTGAAGAAAGTCCAGGCGAGGACACGGTGAGAAGGCAGCTGTCCGCAAGCCAGGAGGAGGGCTCCCACAGGAACCAAATTTGCCAGGACCTTGATCTTGGACTCCCTAGCATCCAGAACCACAAGAATATCCATGTCTTAGCTACCTTGTCTATATCAGCCTGAGCTGATGAATATAATTATACGAGGGGTCCCTGAGGCAGGACAAGGATGAAAGTTTTGCCTTCGAAGGTAGCAAGAAGGGAGAAGGAATTATTTCCCCAAAGTGGAGAGGTGACAGAGCCCTGGGAGCGGCTGCTCCTCAGATTTGGTTCCAGGAAGGTGAGGGGCCTCGGGGATACTTGGTGACAGGCACATCCAGAGAGGCTGGCCCATCAGGAGCCCGGATGTTTCTCACCCTTAACTTAATCACACCTGCAAAGCCCCCTTTCATGTCATGTAAGGTAACACTCACAGGTCACACAGACTAGGGTATGGATACCCTGTGGCGGCCACTTTTCAGCCTACCATCAAGCTATTCTCATGACTCCCTCTTATAATTATTAATGGGATGATTATCTAGTGCATAGACTATTTCGGCTATTGCTTTCCTTTCTCCATTTTTCTTTGACTTTTTTTGGCCACGTGATCCTAGGAGTTGGGAGATGAAACCCAAAGAAGTCAATCTAACAATGACCAACTCTGATAAAAGACTTATGAGGAATTTCATCAATGACTGAATGAATGGATTTGTTTGTTCTTTGCCCAACTGAGCTCAGATAATCAAGGATCGATGATACTCACAGAGCAGAGAACCGAGAGGTAGAGCGAATAAACCCTTCATTTCCCTTTTTTGTATTTTCTGTAGGCTTTTATGATGGTAGTTGAGCAAATTGCAAATTAATGATCCATGAAGAAGCAGATTCTGAAACACTGACCTAAGGGGCAGTTTCTGTTTCTGACTGTTTACTCTGGATTTATTTCAACCAGTCACTGAACTCCATGGCGAGAAGTTTGAAAAATGAAAAGAATGATTATGTTTATTTTCTTTTTATTACATCGGGATTCTTTAAAGATAACGGATATACTGATTCACATTCTTTTTGTAGAAGAGCTCCAGGAAATAAAATATGCTAAGTGCTTTTGTGTTTCGAATGAAATGTTTAGTACTGTGGGCTTAAATATTTGTAAATTCGTTCATTCCATTTATCTGTTTATTCAGCAACCATTTACCCAGTGCCAGCCGTGTATCTGCTGCTATTCTGGCTGCTGGATACCTTGAAAGCCTGAGTGTGCCTTGTAGTCCTCTTAAAGCATAGTTAAAATACCGGGAGAATCTAATTTAATTAACGTAAGTTGCTTTGCACTTCTAAGAAAAAGGTGTTAGAGAGATCTGAGTCAATATTGGCTGTCGCTTGCCCCTCTGAATCTCAGGCGGCATTAGCCATGGTGTAGTGAGGATAACAGTGCTTCTTTCCAGTTCCTTCCAGCCTGGCTGCAGCAGAAAACAGCTCTGGAGCTGCCGTGCTCAGTCAACTAGGATGGAGACTGGAAGGCATGCCTCTGGAGGGTTTAAATTCGTGTTTCAACAGCCCATGTGAGATAAAGATCTGGTCATTTAACCAGCTGATTGAGTCAATGAGGATGGCCAATCGAAATTACCCTAATTCTGGAAAAGACCCTTGTGCCTAAATAATCCACCTTAATGGCCTTATACATCACTCAAGTGAATAATGATCATTATCAGGTTATCAGTTTCACTAAGCCACATGATTTAGGGCTATCTGGACACAAACTCAGATTTCGCATAGATGTAGGCTTGCTTTGTTTTGTAACTCCAACATGACTCTACTTTGCGTGCTTAAGATTTTTATTAGAAATACATTTCTATTATGATAATAAGCTTATTTCCTTCTTTTTTAAGGTATTTATTTATTTTGAGAGAGAGAGAGAGAGGGCAAGACTGTGAATGTGCATGAGCTCACCAGTGGGGGAGGGAAAGAGAGTGGGAGAGACAGAATCCCAAGCTGGTTCCTGGCTGTCAGTGCAGAGCCCTACGTGGGACTCCATCTCTCCAACCATGAGATCATGTCCTAGGCCGAAATCAAGAGTCAGACACTTGGGGCGCCTGGGTGGCTCAGTCGGCTGAGCGCCCAACTTCAGCTCAGGTCACGATCTCACAGGTTCGTGGGTTCGAGCCCCTCGAAGGCTCTGCGCTGACAGCTCCGATCCTGGACCCTGCTTCGGATTCTGTGTCTCCCTCTCTCTCTGCCCCTCCCCTGCTCATGCTCTGTCTCTATGTCTCTCAAAAATAAATAAATGTAAAGAAAATAAGAAAGTCAAACACTTAACTGGCCGAGCCACCCAGGCACCTCTGTTTCTTTCTTTATTAAAGATCTTTGTTTACCTTCCAGACGGTATTAGGATGGTTGAGTTTCATAACTGCTTTGGTATGTACTAAGAAGCAAATGAATGTAACCTTCAAAATAAAGATAATAATTCAGAGGAGTGGTTAGGCATGAATTTCACCAGCCTGCCATCGAGAGTGTGTGTGACCAGAAGACAGGAATCCTCTCCTTCTGTTGAGAATGACCGATTATTCTGGGGGAAGCAAAGTTACCTACTAATTCACTCATTTCTTCTCTTTTAAAAAAATTGTTTGAAAGTTTATTTCTTTTGAGAGAGAGATCACGTGGGAGAACACGGGGGGGAGGGGCAGAGCAAGAGGGAGAGAGACAGAATCCCATGCAGGCTCCGTGCTGTCAGCACAAAGCCTGACTCAGGGCTGGAGCTCTCGAACTGTAAGATCGTGACCTGAGCTGAGATCAAGAGTCAGATGCTTAACTGACTGAGCCACCCAGGCATCCCTCTTCTCTTGCTATTAAAAAAAAATGTGGCTCAGTCGGTTGAGTGGCCAACTTCAGCTCAGGTCATGATCTCCCGGTCTGTGAGTTCGAGCCCTGTGTCGGGCTCTGTGCTGATGGCTCAGAGCCTGGAACCTGCTTCAGATTCTGCGTCTGTCTCTCTCTCTCTCTCTCTGCCCTTCCCCTGCTTATGCTCTGTCTCTCAAAAATAAATAAACGTCAAAAAAAATTTTAGGAAATGTGAATATCATGTCTAACTCAAGCATAATTTTTAAATATCAAGACAAAAAACTAAGGCACCACCTTGATTCAAACATCCTCTCTACTTTTTACTAAGAATTTTATATTCTCGAAATTGGGTGATTCGGTTTTACCTGTTTGCTCATGTGTGTTTGAGAAAACTATCGACTACAAATATGTAATCACTGGGACACAGTTGTCAGTTCCCAGTCTTTGATGGTCTTGCTTTCCTTCCTCCCCATATGATAGTTTTATTATTCCGCTCAAATATGTTGAGATGACCTGGCAGGGCTGGGAAGGATTAGGCCCTGCATGGAGGTGACTGTGGGGGCCATGGGGAGGACGGTAAGGACTCTGGGATGGAGCAGAGATGAGCAGAAATGGGTTCTGCCCATTGCTAGCTGCATGGTCAGGACCAACAAATGTTCCCTTTCTGCTTCCGATTCCTCCACCATAAAATGTAGATAGTAGTAATCACAGCGGTCACTGAGTTGGTGCAGTGGGTCAAATAAGGGTACAGTAAAACCGTGGATTGTGAGTAACTTGTTCTGCCAGTGTTCTTTAAGACGATCAAACATTTCCAATAAATGTTAACTTGATAAACGGGCCATGTCTTGCAATACGAGCCGTACGCGATGCTAGATGACACATGATCACAACTGAGCCAATGGTTCTTGAAGTTCACTTTGATATATGAGTGCTTTGAATTGCAAGCATGTTTCTAGAATGAGTTATGTTCACAAACCAAGGTTTTACTGTATTTACCTACCTAAGGTGCACAGTAAGTGCTAACTTTACAGGGCTTGTCTATGTCCTGCGTCTTCAGCCTCAACCAGCTCTCCACACTTTGAGAAGAAGTAAGTAGAAGCAGGCTACCCCATTTGACAGAAACCCTTTCTCTATCGATCCTATACTTTGTCTCTGTAGCTAACGCACGTGGATTAGTGGAGCTCAGGTTTTATCTTTTCCACTTGAGTGCGACTCGCTTAAGGGCAGGGATTTTGTCAAGTGCGGCTTTGTATGGCCGCCATCTTGCAATTGATGCTCGTTCCATAAGTGCGTGTTAATTTTTTTTAACGTTTATTTATTTTTGAGAGACATAGAGACAGAGCGTGAGCAGGGGAAGGGCAGAGAGAGAGGGAGACACAGAATCCGAAGCAGGCTCCAGGCCCTGAGCTGTCAGCACAGAGCCCGACGCGGGTCTTGACTCAGAGACTACAAGATCATGACCTGGGCCGAAGCCAGCTGCTTAACCCACTGAGCCACCCAGGCGCCCCCATAAGTGTGTGTTAAAATGAAATGAAATAAAATGGATGTAGTATCCACCAGAAGGCTGTTTCTTTTTCAGATGTGAGGATAGATGAATTTATGCATTCATGTGCTCGTCGGATTTTATTGAGGACTTTTTATGTGAAAGATCCCAAGCCTCTTTCATGGACAGCAACGCACTTCGAATATATAGAAACTTCCTGTTGAGCCCACAAGGAAAAGAAACAGCATTTTCAGTGACTTGTCTCAGGGAATCCAGCTATTTAAATGCCTTCATCCTGTAAGACACTATCTATATATGTATCTTTTCTCACTAGGACATTCTCTTCTAAGTCATGGGGAAAAGCACCAGTCAGCATCAGGGGAGATTTTCATTGGTTTTAAGAACGCATTCCCAATTTGCACCGCCTTGTGGAACTCGGATAACTTCTCAGTTGTTTTTGTCACTCCATCAGCCACACCCCTTACCCGTCTGCTCTGCTGTCTTGCTTTCTATCTCTTGACAGACCATTTACTCCAAACTGTCTCTGCACTGGGTCCTCTAAGAGAGGAACTCACTCGAGAGTGAGGCTGCCCTTTGTCTCCCATGGTAAGTGGTAATATCACTTTAACAGTAATATGGCTAACACATAGCATGTACTCTGCCCTAGTTGTTATTCTAAGCGCTTTGAACTTAAGAACCCATGTTCACCCTCTGAAGTAGGTATTATTACCCCCATTTTGCAGATGCGATGACTAAGGTTAAGTAACTTGCTCGAAGCCCCATATCTGGTAAGCCGTGGAGCTGGAATCTGAACCTGGGCTCTCTAGTGGAGCCAGTGCCTATATCCCCACCGTGAACTACTGCCACAGTGAACAATAAACAGAGCGGGTCTGCTACCTTTAGAGCATAATCTATAGGCAGACAGGGCCTGCAAATGCCAGGGGGAAAGTTCTTTGAACACCACCAGGACTCCATGAGAACCTTCTAGTTAATCAGTAAACCCAGAAGGAGCCCACGTCTCTGCTGTGCACCATCATGCCTACATCAGGACCGTAGGTCCTTGCAAAATATGGAGCTATGATTCGACTCAAAAGAGAGAGAGAGTAACATCTTCATGGTTGTAACCAGGAGACCCCCCCCCTCTTGTGAGATAAAGAATTCCTTTGTAATGTCAGTGGTGTTTTTCCGTATATCTTCATAGTCAATGTAACAGGGTGCTATTCTCGAACCGAGTACATGTGTTTGCTGCACAAAGCGTATTACTCGTGGCCCCTTTATTGACACCGGATTATTGTAATTTAAGTTGGCTGCTGTTTTAGCTTGGTGTTCAGCTGCTTACAATCCCGGTTCGCCAATATAAACTAAGGAGTTTGAAGACAAAACAGAGATTCTTGTTTGTGATACGTGTGTTGATAGAGTGATTTGGCATGGGGGTGTCGGTTTGCTGACTTCAATATCTGTTACCTAAATATCTCAAGAAGAAATAGAGTCCCTTCAGTCTTATCTTGGAGACTGTTACAAAACCAAATGAGATCATGTCTGTAAACCTCTTTGAGTTCTTTGGTCGCAAATACATTGTAAACAATGTATCTTCATGTTATACATGATAACTCTGGGCTGTAGAGGGCTCAAAAGCACCTTATAAGAAACGGGATTTGGAAATTAATGTCAGGGTAGGGTCCTTGGCACTTATTTCTGAAAATAGCAAATCTTCTAAATCGAGAAATGGAAAATTCCAGGGACAAGTGTAGACTGTTAGAACAATTTTCCTTTATTTGAAGTTCTTGCCGGGACTAAACAAATAAAACCAACTGTGTGTGTGTGTGTGTGTGTGTGTGTGTGTGTGTGTGTGTGTGTGAGATTCCCTCGCGGAACGTAACTGGACCCACTGATTTCAGGAAATGTTCAATTGCTGTATAATCAGGAAAGGGGAAGGTTCCCTCTGTTTCCTTTCTGTGGTTGCCGTGTTTGAACTACATTCTCTATTGCATTCCTATCACGCACATCAGGGTGTGTCCTGAGACTTGTTCCACGTGTGCAGAATGAACTGATGAGCGAGCCAATATTCGAGACGATCTGAATGGCAATAATGTCACAAATACGTGACAACCTTTTAACCGTATTAGATCTTGGCATGGTGGGAATTTGCAGAGGCCTATTCTAGGCCTGTTGGGTCAGTAACTGGGATCCAGCCATTGTCTGCGGCCCTGGGGGCATATTCATGACAGGCAGAGCACTATTGCCACAACCGGGTGGGCAGGGGAGGCTCTGGGAAGCCTCCCAGAGCCTTCTGAGAGGCCAGGGCTCTGGTGCGAAGTGGGGGTGAGAATCAAAAGAACAACCAAGGGTCTGGCACTCAGAACCCTACATGGACTTAAAGGAACAGTCTGTGCCCATTTCAATGGGCCTATTCACCTACCTGCTTGGCCAGACGTTTTCGCTGCTAGGCAACGTACAGGCACCAGACAAACTCTGGCCAAATATTTTGGACAAATAGAACCAACTATACAAATTCATATGGGAACTATTTACTTTATGTGGCAGATTAAAACCTGGGACCAGTACTTTCTTCAGCAGTAATGTTATTCCTTCTAGGACTTTGTAAATTTGTGTCTCAGTAGATTTCGTTAAAACAGGGCAAAGTCACTCAACAAGACACATACAGAGGACGGGTTGATATGAATGGAAAACTACCTGCAGTGCCATCTGGCAAATGTTGATCACACCAACGAGGCAATCCAAGGTAAGCCAAAGGTCTGTGTGTGTAGGGGAGGGCAAGGGAGGGGAGGTGCTCAACACAAGGTCAGAACTGGGGGAGCCCAGCCAGTAGGAAGGATCATCGTTGTCCATTTCACAATTTGACCTTGGGTCCAACGAGTCTGGATGGGGATGGCCCTGAAGACGCTTGTATTTCCTCTACTCTCAGGCAAAGGTGGACTCTCCATTTAAATTCTAAGGCTGAAAACAAAGACCTTAACCATCCCATTCAAAATATGTCACCTTACAAAATAAATGTATTTGATGGAGCCAGGTGAAATTGCCATTGTTTAACTCTCTGTAACCTTTCAAAGTTGGTATTGCTCAAACTAACACTCCTGCTAGCTTTTGTTATTTAATCATATTGGTATTGTTGGTTTATATATGTATCAGTGGAAGAAACAGATACTAGCAAATGCAAACACATCTGTTCAATGATGTTTCTGACTCACGGGAATTATCAGTAGAATGACTCCGTAAGTTGTGACCTCAAGTCAAACAAAGCCATGTAAAGAATCCAACATTCAATTGAATGTAATTTTAACATCTTTAAGTGTTGTGTGTTCCTAAAAATGGGAAATAATGCAAGAGCCCATCGAGTTCCGAGATCTTTCAAAATGGCATCTCTTAGGATCCCATCAAGTCCAAAGGCATAGAGGTAGAAGGAGACTGATGTTTATGTATCTTGGGGACCGCGAACTTGAGTGGGAGCTGCAGGCTCCCGGTGGTAGACAGAACAGGTCCTGTGTTTAATTGGAATCCAGCACAGGAGAAGGTGATCACTCTGCTCTTGAACTTGAAGAATCATAGACAAAGTAACTCTAAATAGGTTAAGCACCCACCGTGGTGTCACAAAGGAGAATTCCAGGAGCTTCCCACCTAAATCTCTACTACTAGAGATCAGTATGGAACAAAATAGGTCGCAGGTGACCTTGAGGCCCTTTAAGGTGTGATAATAATGAGGGCTACATTTCAAAGGGCTCTGGAGGTCAGATCGGGCTTTAGTTCTCTCTCAGCTCTCCTTGTCCAACACCTGGAGGGCCCTTGCTGTCATCATCAATGATCACATCTATTCCAGGTCTTTTCTATGACCAAGTGTGGGCTTCCAGGTCAATGCTGGACTCCCACCAACATAGCCATACTGGCCAGGAAACTGTAGCTACAGAGATTCTGGAAAAAGGCCACCTTAGTCCCAGTGGACTGTGCCCTATGAAATTCTCTTGACCATCCTAAGAAACACATGCATCTTGTTATGAATTAACCCCACACTACTTCCAGAGACACTAGGATAACAAGCCACAACCACAACCAAACTGCTATCGAAACAAGATGAGACTAATATTCCAAAATATTAAAAAAACACACATACAGTCTGGCCCTTGGTATCAATAGACTTATTTATTATCCTCCACTTGGGGAGATAAACTCACACACATGACACTGTTAAGGGGTTGACAGGCTGTACTAAAAATGAAATAATGGACTTAGAATAATTTTTAGTAATCTGTACGGTCAATATCAATTGGTTTATGATGTCTTGAGCTTCAGATATTGACACAAATACATGTAAAATAACTTCATTAAAGTTTTTCTTCATTGATCCTTTAGAAAATAAGTCAAGGCTGACTTGTGCAAATTTGGGGTATCACTTAAGACCTCAGAAAGCCTAGAGGTGCCTGGATGGCTCAGTCGGTTAAGCCTCTGACTCTTGGTTTGTGAGATCAAGCCCTGCGTCTCGGCTCTGTGCTGACAGCACAGAGCCTGCTTAGAATTCTCTCTCTATCTCTCTCTGTTCCTTCCCCACTAGCACACACTCTCTCACTCTAAATAAATAAATAAACATTTAAAAAAGAAGAAGAAAGCCTAGAGCCCCTCCTTACCCCCCCCACAGCCTTGTGACAGCTTCAGACTAAGAGAGAAGGTGGCACGCACCCATGACTGAACCCAGAGCACAACCAAGCAATGAAGAGCTGTGTAGGCAGGAGGGAGGCAGGACACACAACCTCAGGGCTTTCCCCAAGACCCAGGAAATCACCCAGCTGATACTGATTGCAGGGTGCGTAGGTTTTTCCTACAGCTGTTCTTTGCTGCTCCCTTAGTGGAAAGTCCTCCTTCCCTTTTCTGACCTTGACCCAGTTCCTCAAGTGTCTCTTACACTTGATAGTGAATAATTACAATCCTGGAAAGGTATGATCAGAGCTCCATGACTCTACAGACATAAGTGTGTAAATCTGCACACCTAGGGACAGGGTGATGAAGGAAACCAGCCCCTCCACGATCAAAATAACTTGATAATGCCCGTCGTATCGTCTAAAT
The DNA here is from genome assembly GCA_030068075.1 of Paguma larvata. Taxonomy (NCBI): domain Eukaryota; kingdom Metazoa; phylum Chordata; class Mammalia; order Carnivora; family Viverridae; genus Paguma; species Paguma larvata. The sequence goes on from CM057829.1 coordinate 15,770,163, forward strand.
GTTGAAAACACAATTACCAAAAATATTCCTGATATTTTATTTTCTTGAGGTCATAGCCCCTTTCGTTCTTCAACAAATATCATGGCTCCCTTTCTTTTGAAATGTATACTTCGGTCTTTTTACAGATACAGATCTCACCTAGCTTATTACCCTTGACTTCAAAATGTAGGCTCGACTCATTCGAGCAAAATGTGTGCTCGAGTTTATTTTATATGTTCGTTAACCCGTGATTACAAAGACCTAACTAACTCCCCTTGTGAGCTGCAGGACAATTTCCAGAAAGGAGGCGAGGAAAGGGTCTTAGGTGGTACTCGGAACGGTACTCTTGCAAAAACAAGGTGTTAAGAATTGAGTTGGAATTGTGACCTGGCTCCTAACCAGCAGGCAGTCCCTCATTTACTCCTACATTATTTTTTTGTTTTTAGAGAAAGGCAAAAGCCATATATATATTTTTTAATTCACTAGTAGCATGAAAGTTGGCTAGTACAGATCTTTAAAAGGCCTTCAACGCTTACTTGATGTGCTCATACATTCAGAGCATGAAAGCATGAATAAAAGTGGTGGGGAGGGTCATTCTACCTGTGTAGTTACATTCACATTACAAGTTGGATAAAAGTTGATGTCAGAAGACCTGAAAGGGTTTTCCAATAGCAAGAGTGAGGGCAAAGGGCAAAATCACTTAGTGAGTCCAGTTATTTATGACGTCATTCATTCATTCATTCATTCATTGATTCACCATTGACAGATTGCCTTCTGCGGGCCAGACCCCATACCCAGCACCATAGTTGGTACGGTGAAATGCAGAATAATTTTTGAAAATTCTAAATGACAAGTGAAATAATGGAAAGATATATGAAACATAAGCAGCGCCAGGGGACGCCTGGGGGGCTCAGTCAGTTGAATGTCTGACTTGGGCTCAGGCCATGATCTCCCGGTCTTGAGTTTGAGACCCGCATTGGGTTTGCTGCTACTAGCACAGAGCCTGCCTACCTCAGATCCTCTGTACACCCCCCCCCCACCCCTCCCTCACTTGTACGTGCGGGCTCTCTCGCTCTCTCTCAAAAATAAATACACCTTTTTTTTTTTTTTTTTTTTTTGAAGAGTAGCACAGAGAAAAGATTACTTAATTCTACTTGGGAGAAATTACTCAGAGAAGACCTTTGGCTACGCCCCCTGATTTTAACGAACGAGGCATTTTTTTCCACTGGATTTGAGAGGAAGGAAAGAAGAGATTTGGACAGAGACAAGCGCCTGCTCGAGGGCATGGCCACACAATTCGGCCTGGCACATTTATGAAATTTCCACTATCACTGGGACAAAGCGTGCAAAGGAGAGAGTAGCAATAAAAAAGGACTAATGCTCTTTAATATCCAACCTTAAGCCAAAGGTACTTTCGAAGCGATGGAAGCTATGGAAGGTTTTCAAGTAGGCACGGTCTGGTTCGATTTTCATTCAGAAGTGCCAGTCTGGTGACAGTCTGGGGTGCTGGGTTAGAAGGGGAAGAAGCAGAGAGACAGTCAGGAAAAGTCTGTGTCAAAGAGGTTGAGGCCTAAGCGAAGGCTGGGGAAGGGAGAATAGACATTCGGTAAATATTTGGGAGGGAGGACTGGCAGACTTTCCAACAATCGATGGCTAACGCAGTTTGCAAAGCAGAAAGTCAGGGTAAACCTGCCAGCGTTTCAGATAGTGGCTTTCACCGACCGTGATAGGCAAGACTGGTGTTTCTCGCACAGTGGTAGACAAGAACGAGCTTTTCCTTTTTTATTTCCAATGTGTGAAACACAATTTGCGATTCCGCCCACCGCACGTGACAGTATGTTGCTTGTACCATATGCAACTCCCCACATGGTTTCCTATGTACTCAAAGGGGTTTTACTCTGTTCAGTGCAATGAATCCGCTCACCACCCATGTAGATGTAATGGCGTCAAATTCCTATAAAGGCCTGTTAATGTTTACTCGCAAATTTCTAGACTTCTTGTCTTGTTCACAAATAATCAGGGGTTCATCCATCAGCACCAATTTGTGGGCTACACTTGAAGTAGCTACCTAACGATCGAGATAAATTTTAAACAGTCCCCAAACGTCAGTGGCTCAACGCAAGAGAGGTGTGTTCCCCACTCGCTGTCCGCTTAACTGTCTGAGGCGGGTTCTCCTCTTTGGTGCGTGGTTCTCCTCTGCCTGGTGACTCAGGGACCCAGGTTCCTTCCATATTTAGGCTCCACATCCTCTAGGGCATTTCTTGGACTAGATCCATCTGAGAAAAAGGAAAGAGGTTGGAAGGGAAACACCCACTTCCTAAAAACTGTGGCTGGAAAGGCGCCTCTTGCTCCCACCCACACCTCCAAGGAGTTAGAACTCAGTCACACGGCCCCACCTCACTGCAAGGGAGGCTGGGAAATGTAGTCCAGCAGTCACCCAGGAAGAGGAGGAAGACGATTTGGGAGGAACAGCCCAAAGACTCTGCCATGTGACCACTCCAGCCGCTACTCAGATGAATGCTAACAAACCACTCGGTTCTTTCCACAGCACGTGTTCAGTGGGGGATTACAGTGAGGCCGAAGAGATGTAACTCAGAGTAGCTCCCGGTTTCCCCACAGTCCTGAGCTTTAACATAGTTTACGGCTTTGTTCAGATTATGGGCACTTCTAATGTAAGTAAAGGCTCATCTATGACCTGTGCACGAGGCTTAAGTACATGCTTAGTTAAACACACAGGAGGCATCACGTGCATATGGATGGAAACTCAGAGGCGTAATCTCCCGGCTCTCGCTGTGCGTGACTAGATGCTTTTTATACAAGCTCATAGATGCACTACCTTTATACCAATACATATGGCTTTTATTTCACGGCTTTATTCGGTCACCCTACGAATCAAAAGCGTATCTGGAGCATGGATCACGTCGATTGCTCCTTCAGGACCCACCAGGGGCTTCACGAGAGGAGCAAAACCATTTCATTCCAGCAAATCAGAGCCCTCCAGATCGTTCAAGGTGGTTTTAGACTTATTTGTCCGACACGCAGTCAACCGATGACGGAGCCTCCTGGCTCATTGGTTTTATACGTTTTCGTTTTTACGGCTAAATCTTTCATGTTGCACAGCAAATTTAACGTGTCGTTTAAAATGTCACCCGAATAAAGAAATGTAGAAATGTCACCACTGCTGTCTGTCTCCTTACTCCTTTTCTTAACTCCATAACTAGTTTCTTTTATTATCTTTCCGTTGTCTCTGTCGTTCCCTAAAAGCTGGAGTCAAGGCCAATGCTTACTTCTCATGTTATTTAAATCCAAGCTAGTTCACGTAGAGTGTAATAATGGTTTCAGGAGTAGCATTTGGCGATTCGTCACGTACCTACGACACCCCGTGCTCATCCCAACAAATGCCCTCCTTAATGTCCATCACCCATTTAGCCCATCTCCCACCCACCTCTCCTCCAGCAGCCCTCAGTTCGTTCTCTGTATTTAAGAGTCTCTTACGGTTTGCCTCCCTTGTGTCTTTATCTTATTTTTACTTCCTTTCCCTTGTGTTCATCTGTTGTGTTTCTCAAATTCCACCTATGAGTGAAACCCTGTGATATCTGTCTGTCTCTGACTGACTTATTCCGCTTAGCATAATACCCTCCGGTTCCATCCACGTCATTGTAAATGGCAAGATTCCGTTCTTCTTGTTCACAGAGTACTACCCTCAGAAACCACCTCCTTGTGCTTCTCAGTGACAAGCCATCGAATATTCTGGTACGATTGCTCAGAAGAGGGCAGAGTTCTCTGGAGGAACCTGGGCCAGAGTCCCTCTCCCACCTTCCCCGCTTGTGAGCTCTGTGACAGGGGGCAAGTCGCTGAATCTAAGCTCGGATTCCTCTTCCGTGAGATGCAGGCAGCTTCACAGGGCTGTCGACTCACAGAAGAGCCAGGCACGTGGCAAGCATGAAATGGGAGGTGACCCTGCCACTGTGGTGGTGACCCACACCCGCACACTCGAGAGCTCAAGCCCTGCTCTGCTCTCTTTAAGCCACAGGAAGACCCTGCAGCTCCCTTTCCTCCAGCTGCTATTCTGTGGAAGTGACGGGGAAAAGCTGAAGTGGTTACTCCCTCACTGTGTGGTGGGGTGTATCTGTTTCCTGGGGCCCCTGTAACAGAACGACACAAACTCAGTGGCTCAAAATAACAGACCTTCGTTCTCTTGGGGTTTTGGAAGCTAGAAGTCTGAAATCAAGATGTCTGACGGGGTTGGTTTCCACTAAAAGCTCTAGGGAGAATCAGTTTCTTGTTTCTCTCCTACTTTCTGGTGGTTGCTGGCATCGTCCTCTTTCCTCGGTTTGTAGGCACGTCACTCCACTCTCTGTCTCCACCTTCAGAAGGCGTTCTTTTCTGTGTGTGTGTGTTTGTCTGTCTGTCTGTCTATCTGTCTGTTTTCTCTTCTTTTAAAGACACCAGTCATCAGAATAGAACCCTCCCCAGTCTAGGACAACTCGACTCAATTACATCATCAAGAACTCTTTTTCCAAATAAAGCCACATTCACAGGTTCTGGGGATGAGGACTGCAGACGTATCTTCCTGAGGACACCATTCCAACTACAACACAGACTAGCAAAGAAGCAGTTACTGTTTCTGTTCAGTGTTTGATGTCCTTCAGGGGAATGTCCCCCACCTTTTGCCTTGGCAAGGGTGTAGCAGAGAAGCGAGAGCATGTCCCATAGAAAAGTTGAGGTCAGTTAGTCTGTACTAAGCACCACTTAGGCCAGTTCCTCTGAAGTCAGAGCAGTGCTTGGCAGAATCTTGGGTACGAACATATTTCCCTGTTTTTTTCTCAACAGGTTCTGAAGAAGAGAACCAGAGCTGCCCACTGGCCATGTCTTCTGCCCTTGGTTCTCTGTCTTGACTCACAGCGTGAAAACGAAAGAGCATATTGAAGTCCCTGCAGCCAATTCTGAGGGATTGGAAATTGTCCCATGAAAGACACCATCTTCTTCCAGTGCTGCCCCATTCCAGTAGCGAGAAGGTCAAGGGGTTCACCACCTGGTGTCTTTATTAAAACCCACTCAAGCATCTGAGTTAACACTCTAGCTTCAGGTCAGAATGGGTAAGACTTCCTGGTTGTGCTTGTCAACACCCAAAGGTTGATGTCCATTGCCACACCTCAATTCTTTCATTTTCCTCTTCTCTATAAAACTCCTCTATGTCTGGGGCGCCTGGGTGGTTCTGTTGGTTAAGTGTCCAACTTCAGCTCAGGTCATGATCACACAGTCCATGAGTTCGAGCCCCAAGTTGGACTCTGTGCTGACAGCTCAGAGCCTGGAGCCTGCTTGGGCTTGTGTCTCCCTCTCTCTCTGCCCCTCCCCCACTCACGCCCTGTCTCTTTCTCTCTCAAAAAGAAAAACGTTAAAAAAATTTTAAAAAAAAGAACTCTTCTATGTCTGTCATGAGAAATAACATGTGGAAAGAAAGACACCCAGGGCATTAAAAAAACCAAAATACTTGCAAGCATAATTTAAGGTCTTTTTAATTATTTAAAATAACAGAACCACTTTGAGATTCTGAAATCTCAAGTCTGAATTGTGAGCACACATCACGATTTGAGGATAAAGACCAGGTGCCTGCAGCAACTGTATAAATTTTATCCAGATCGGCTACGACCCAGCAGTCTGTCGTAGTAACCCTCACTGACAAGTTGTCTTAAAATATATGAAAAGAAAGGGGCTCACCTCTCCACGTTCACTTTAGGGACTATTACGATGTCGTGAAAATGATTTTATCTTACAGATCATCAAAGGAAAGGAAGCCGCGGTGTCTGTATCACTGGCTCGAATAGAACTGTTCAGGCTTTCTTCGTAGTAGCAGGAGAATAAAAGGCAAATAGCACGGGTTTCTTTGGAAGGAGTAATGCACTCGTGGGTCCCATCAGTGTCTTATTGGGTTCTTCTAAATTGCTTAGGGCCTTTCGGAAGGGCCATGTTCACATCCAAACACTTCAACCAAGGGAAGGTGTCATCAATTCCAACCTTTCAGCCCAGTTGGACAACAATATCTGATCTCAAGTACGAGCGTGAAGTCATCCTGCCAAAGATTAAAGCCGATAGACAGTACAGCTGCAGGTCCATCTCGCTTTGAAGCTGAGACTGAAAGTCCAACAAAAGACCAACAGGCGTGTGAAGTCTAGTAGGTCAAAGGTCTGACCGCCACTGTCGAATGAAAGAAGAAAGTCAGAGCCAAAGCTTTGGCGGAGATATGTTAACCGTGACAGTAAGAGGTATGGGATAAATTTTGTTGATGTTGCTCTACTTAGTCCACTCCAGCGGCTACGAGAGAAATACCATAGATGAAGAGGCTTAGAAAGAACAGACATGTATTTCTCACAATTCTAAAGACTGAGAAGTCCACGGCCAAGGTACCGGCAGATTCAGTGTCTGGCGGGGACTCCCATCCTGGTTCAGATGCCTCTTTTCAAGGCATCGTCACATGGTAGAAGGGACAGAAGTCTCTGGGATCTTTGACAAGTGCCTTAATCCCATTCATGAGGGGTCCACCCTCAAGACCTGAATACCTCGCAAAGGCTCCACCTCCTAATACCCTCTCGTTGGGGTTTAAGATTTTAAAATGGGAATTTTGGAGAAGACGCATTCCGTCTACGACATGTCCCAAATTTATTCCAAGAAATTCTTAACTTAGTTTTCCTAATGCTCAGAGATCTTTCAGCTGGCAGCAGTGTGATCGATGCACGAATGTTAGATCATGCAAGAAAGTGTTACGTCAGCAGAAAATATAACATTTTAGCTCTCCTTAGATCATTCGATAGATCGTTACGTGTTTATGCTGACATGAAATGTCCAAAGGAAGGCTATCAAACCCATGCTCTGTTAGTTACACAGAAGCCAGGCTCTTGTGGGGGCTGTTTTTTTTTTTATGATAAAACTTACAAAAAATAAATAAATAAAACCATGACTCTGATAAGAACAAATAATAAAACATCTGAAAGCACAAAATATCTCCCATTTTAAAAAACATTGTTCTAAATTAGGAGACCAGAATTGGCTTAAAACTGAATTGTTCTCTGTTGAATAACTATATGGTACACCTGAAACTAATACTACACTGTATGTTAACTAACTGGAATTTAAATAAAAATATTCTTAAAAAGAAAAAAACTGCATTGTTTTCTCTTTAAAAATTTTTTTAATGTTTATTTATATTTTAGAGAGAAAGACAGAGTGCGAGCAGGGGAGGGGCAGACAGAGAAGGAGACACAGAATCCACAGCAGGCTCCAGGCTCTGAGCTGTCAGCACAGAGCCCGACGCGGGGTTCAAACTCACGGACCTCGAGATCATGACCAGAGCCGAAGTCGGACACTTAGTCGACTGAGCCACCCAGGTGCCCTGTGTTTTCTCTTTTTTAATCTAACATATTACTGATATTTGAGCACTGACGGAAATTTAGCATGTAGAGAAAGAATAAAGATTTTAAGTAAGCATTTTAAGAAGTATTTAAAATCTCGGCACTGAGAAGCTTTTGAATATATATATATATATATTATAGTTAGGTAGATGGTAGCTAATGAGGGGAACCATTCCAAGGTGAGTTTGAGATGATATCTTAATTCATCATTGCCTTCAGGCTAACCTGTGATACATGGAGACGAATTATTTCCATTTATTCACCCTGAGAATGTTTTCCATTATAGTGTTTTAAAGGCCAAGAGAATATTTGTCTTTGGCAGGCATGAAATGCCAAATATTATCAGTCAAAACTTGTTGTGGTGCAAGCATACGGATCACAGAAACATAGTGTGCGGTCATTTCTATTTTTATTTTCTGTCTAGTAAATGGAAAAGAACAGACTAAACGGCCGTCTCGCGGGCCTCCTCCCCAACAGATGTTCTGGCAGAAGCCAGAGAAAGCGATGGGAGGTTTGTTACCTAGGTCTCTTTCTGATGCTCAGTGTTTGCGACTGGTCCTGGGTCTCTGGAGCACGGGACAAGGGGTCTGATCACATTGCGACCTGATTTCAATCAGTGCATGTTGGAGCGCCCCGGCGAGAGGTTTTGTGAATTGTCCTTCCAGCTGGTACACGACACGGTCTTTCCCAGTGAGGACTGAGTTTCATTGCTGGCAAACTCAAAGCAGCGGTTGATACGATAATAGCTGACCAGACGTTTCTCCTTTATTCCAGCCGCTGTTCATTTCAACATTTGGGAATGTTAATTTCTTAAGTCGTCCGGAGAATCGTTGGTTATGGGTGCGGCCGCCATGTGAGTGAGAATTTTGTTGAATCCTTCGGGTCCTGGTAAGGAAATCCAGTGAAATCTTGTGGCCTGCAGGTGATTCGGTCTCACTCTGCCTAAAGAAGCCAAATTCTTCATGTTAATTTCTGTCTTATTGCTGCCCCCAGATGAACTTCGAGCTAATGAATGAAGTATTGTAGTATGACCGTCATGTGTTGCGAATGCACTAACCTGATTGGATGGGGGAAGGAGGAGGGTAGGCATGATCCTTCCATGAATTCAGGGATTTGTCTATGAGCCATTTAGACATTTGTCTATGTGCCCGGTGCCATTAAGGACTAACGGTCTCATTCCGGAAGTAGAGTTAAGAGTAGGTTTACTGACCACTAAGCTGCTAAGGTTGTACTCAGAGAGTAGGCTTGCTCTAGTAGAGCGACCAGCACGCCGAGGGTGGGAGGGGGGACCGTCCGGAAGGCCCGCAGGCACGTCTCAGCACCCCAGCAACGGGTCTCGGCAGCTGCCTCGCCACAATTCTCCTTATTTATGAAGTCATCTGTCGCTGAGAATCCCCGGGCATAAGCAATCCACCAGTCTTTGAAGAATATATCGCTACACCCTAGAAACACTTCAGCTTTTAGTATAGCATTTGCAACTAAATTTAAACTGTTGCCCTAGATTCAAACTTCCCCGGGCTGGCTGCATACGTTAGGCTTACCAGCTTCAGCTAAATCAGGATGGTCTCGCCACCCAAGGAAAGAAGTCTGTCACAAAGTGGTATTTGAGAAAAATGCAGGGCGACCCCCACCCCCCCTCAAATCTCAGGATTCTTCTGCCAAGACACCCAGTTAATTACCATCAAAGTTTTTAGAGTTGCCACGGACTTTTAGAGAGGACAGGAAAACCTTGGATTGTGAGTACTTCGTTCTGCGAGTGTTCTGCAAGACGAGCAAACACGTCTGATAAATCTTAACTGGATACACGAGCGATGTCCTGAATACGAGTCAGACGTGACGCCGAACGTCACAGGGTCGCAACGGAGCCAATGGTTCTTGAAATCCGCTTTGATATACGAGTGCTTTGGATTACAAGCGTGTTTCCAGAACGAATTATGCTCGCAAAGCAAGGTCTTACTGTACCAGTTTCCATGGCAAGACCAGTGGAGACATGCTCTTCCCAGCTGTTTCCTCTCAAGTACAACCTCATAGCGGCATCGCGTGGCCTGAGCACTCCAGCTGAAGAGGCATTAAGGTCACGCTCTGACGAAAGCTGTGTTAATTCAGAAACTCCTCAGCCATTGCATAGGTGGTCGGTAGTTAAGGCCTGAATTCTTTCGGAGGAGACGGACAGAAAAGTCAGATGTCCTGGAGACAATTCTAGATGTGGGGGTCACGCGTTCTTCCGGCGGCCCCAAACTTGGGCGGAGAGTGCCTTTCCATTCGTAGGCCTGGCTTCCCGGTCTGAACAATGAGAAATTATGTCTGGGCCCCTTAAGAGGAGACTCTGCTCTGAAAGTCTAGCAATACCTAATTATACTGTAGCCTGGAAGAAAAAAGTACGGCATTTCATTTTCAAGTCTTACATCTAGAAATAGACTTTCCAAGTTCCTGTGGCTTGTGGAGTCAATTTTTGCAGAGAGGAACTTCCACAGCCATATTGGAGAGGGACAGTCCCTCGGGGCAGAAATACGGAACTCCACATTTCTAGGTGTTTGCCCTGTATTTTCCGTAAGACTGTTTCTTCTTCCTTTTGCTTTTGAACACTAAAATATTGTTAAGGCACCTGGCTCGGTGACTGCCCAGCTCTTGATTTCAGCTCAGGTCATGATCCCTGGTTCATGGGCTCGAACTCCGTGTCTGAGCATGGAGCCTGCTTAAGATTCTCCCTCTCTCTCTCTCTCTCTCTCAAAAAAAAAATAATAAAAATAATAAATAAAAATAAAATAAAACATTGTTAACAGCTATGTCAGCCAGCAAGCAACCGTGGTGACCCAGGGTTGGGTTTGTCTGCATGAGAAAGAGTTAATGCTTCTGGAATGTTTTCCCGTCTCCTGTCATAAATTTTGGATTTTACAACAAGATAGTAGTAAGTAGACATTTTTAACCAGTCGCAGGAGGTTAATACACACACACACACACACACACACACACACACACACACACACATGTACGTATGCACACGTGTATATGCATGTATAAAAGCTACTCTAATTTTCATCAGAAGTTAGAGCAAATTGGGGGGCCTGGGTGGCTCAGTCGGTTGAGCATCTAACTTTGGCTCAGGTCATGATCTCACAGTTTGTGGATTCAAGCCCCACATCGGGCTCTGTGCGGACAGCTCAGAGCCTGGAGCCTGCTTCAGATTCTGCGTCTCCCTCTCTCTCTGCCCCTCCCCCGCTCGTGCTCTGGCTCTCTCTGGCTCTCGAAAATGAATCAACGTTAAAAAAAAAGAAAGAGCGAATTACCATGCTCTACTTAAATAATGCTCTAAAAAAAGGTCAGGCACAGCATATAATATTTATAGGACAGACGCGGCAACGGGCAAAGGTCTAAAAGCACAAGCTACCCTATTGAAATCAAGACATTAAACCCTCTTCTTAAGTCTCTACTTGGTTCATTTCAGACCCCAGTAAACCAGCCTTGCTTTTACTGGTCTTACAAGCTGTCAAATGATTTGGCCTGAGCTTCCTAGGAGATTTTGTCCTGAGAAGGTTCCCCGCGGTCTCACATTTAAGAAGACTGCCTGTCAAGCAGGTGTAGATTTGGAGAAGTAGGGACTCTCTTCCCCCCACCCTACACAACCCCTGGCAGTTTTCTGTTGGTGGCAGGTGGGGGGGGGGCGGGGCGTGCACGCCCACACGTGTGTGTTCCTCCTCCTCTTTTAGCTTAAGCAAACAAGTACCTGCCAACTTTGTATCTACAATTCCAACATACCCAAATAGGATTCAATAAAAATATTGTAGCCTGTGTTCTCACCGTAGCTGTAAGACCCGCCTTGAAGTTGTAATCCGCGCCTGCCACAAGTCACATTTATTCCTAATGTGAGTGGAATTTTATTCACACACGCCTATAAAATGGAAGCATTTTTAACACTGATGGTGGTATCGTGTGTGCAACAGACAAATATTCATGTCATTCTTTCCCCAGATACTTTGTGGTCGTTCAGGACTGGAGAACCAAACACCAGACTAAATTAATGAATTAATTACAGTAAAGGCTGCCACACACACCCTCTCATACACGCTAGCTCCATCTACATTTTAAGAAGCCAACCCTGCAATGTATAGAATCCAAACAACATGTGAGCCCCTAGCCGTATTTTCTTTCCGTGCCAGGCTACTTGAAACTGTGCAGACTGTGGGGGCGCCTGGGTGGCTCGATCAGTTGAGCGTCCAGCTCTTGACTGCAGCTCAGGTCATGATCCCAGGGTCGCGGGATCGAGCCCCGCGTCGGGCGCCGTGCGGAGCTTGGAGCCTGCTTGAAATTCTCTCTCTTTCCCTTTGTCCCTCTCTCCCACTTACATGCTCTCTCTCTCTCTAAAAAAAATTGTAGACGGTTAATGTGTATAGATAAGGTCAAAATTTATATAGAAGGAATCCAATGTGCAGACAAAGAAACATCATTTTCTTGAATAGATTGAATCTTGCTCTTGAGTTCCAGGGTGCTTCATTTTTGTCAATTAAAAAGTTTTTTTTTTCTTTTAACATACTGTGCAGAAAAGGTTTACTGGGTCAGGCCTGAGGCTGCTATCTTTAGAAAGGTCTGCTTGCGAGGTGGGTCTTTGGCCGACATCTGGGAATTTGGATTCGAGAGGGTCCCCACTTTCCTGGAACTGATGAGAATGACTCTGTGCCCAGATTTCTGACGCAAACAGTACGGTGTATGCTGAACACCTGCCTTCCTTTGGGGAGTCTGAAATTTTGGTGTTTCCTGTTTCATTTGCCAGAATAACATAGGAAAGGTATGGGGGGGGTGTGAGAATAATATAAGGGAAAGCCTTAGAAAGGAAATCACAGAGGAACATACCTACATTTCAAATGAAACGCAAACCACCCTGGTGGGGGAAGCCTGGGAGGGAGGAGAAAGACAGCTCAAGTAACTTTTGAACACAGTGTTTCAATTACGCATTCTCCATCTAAAGACAGAAAGAGCTCTAAACAAATATTGAACTCTAGGGGCGCCTGGGCGGCTCAGTCAGTTAAGCATTGAACTCTTGGTTTTGGCTCAGGTCATGATCTCATGAATTTCAGCCCCACATGGGGCTCCTTGCTGACAGTGCGGAGCCTGCTTGGGAGTCTCTCTCCCTCTCTCTCTGCCCCTCCCCTGCTTGTTCTCTTTCACTCTCTCCCAAAAGAAATAAATAGACTTAAAAAAAATTTTTTTTAAATATCGAACTCTAGTTAGTAGGTTTGCTTTTGCAGTGGAATGATAGATAACTGAGTGGAGGGGGAAAACTAAACATAGTAGCACCTGCCTTATGCAGAGAAAAAGATACATTACAAGGAGCCAAGCGAGGAGAGGAGATACAGTTTCTTAAATCACCTCCCCTAAGGGCGGGGCTGAGTGTATTTAAGGATAAGGGTCATGAGGTCACTGGAATTAGGTAGAATGGAAGAGTCTGATTGGATATAGAGAAGAGGGAGGGTCCCTCCTTTCTGAGCATGTGCACTCAGGAATCATGGCCCCTCATAGGATATAGGTTTGTTAAACGGCAGTGAAAGCGACCAGGGAGTGGATATCAGGGCGTGTTGCCACGGAGGTTACTTTCATTGCTCTTAGTCCTTTCTGCTCAACTGCAAGAATTCTTCCTTGTTTGCTCCGGTCTTACCTAATCTTTTTTTTCAATGCTGATTTATTTTTGAGAGGGAGACAGAATGTGAGCTGGGGAGGGGCAGAGAGAGAGGGAGACACAGAATCCGAAGCAGGCTCCAGGCTCCGAGCTGTCAGCACAGAGCCCGACACGGGGCTCGAACTCACAGACCTCGAGATCATGACCTGAGCGGAAGTAGGACGCTCAACTGACTGAGCCACCCCAGGCGCCCCTAGTCTTAGTTAGTCTTGTTGCTGATGGGTTAACTATGCAAAACAGCCTCATGAATCAATCAGGTTAACCAGAGTTTCTTGAGGTAGAGCAGTCAAGAGTTTGTTAACTTAAGGAGTCAGTTTCACAACGGCTCAGTCATACTTCCAGTGAATCCTAGGATTGAGCCTGGGCTGACAGTGGGTGCTGGGCTTCCCATGTCAGAAATGGGAGTTACAAATAAAGAGGGGGAAATTATAGACTGAAACTTGTGGTGTTGGATTGAAATTGGAAGTATCACTATAAACTTGAAGATAGGTAGGTTAGATACATGGATGGATGGATGGATGGATGGATGGATGACAGATCTATAGACAGAGATAAAGTCGTATGTGGATTTGGCATGGACACTCAATGCTGTCCAGACTCCTTTTAGGACTGTGGGATTTATTGCCAAAAATGCAAGGGAATGTTGTTGACAGCTCTTAGCTGTCAGCCCTCTTCAGAATTGCCTGACTTCATGACCCCTTCTCTTGGCAGCCTCTGTCCAGTGAATGATGGGATGGAAGGTACAAAGGCCTGAACCTCTCACCCCAACCCAGAACAACTCTCAAGGACCATCCAGCATCAGCGCTTCCCTGGGCTCAGCTGAGGCCTTGTGGACCCTACATCAGAGCCCATTTTCGCCTTTTGCACAATCCTGCTCCCCCTGCAATACAGAGGAGTTCCTCCCTAGAGTGCTCCCTGTTAACCTTTCGGCTCACTAGTGTCTGTCTTGGGGTTTGATTCTCAGGGAACTCGACCTGCAACACACACACACACACACGCACACACGCACATCCTAGCTCTGTCTGCTGACATGACCAAGAAGAAAAAACACCCAGGAACACTGAGCATAGCTCGTGCCCAAATATTTTTAGATGTTACTCTCCACTAAAAAGAGCAAGGAATCCTTGAAGAAATGGCCAGTTACCGGGTTGGAAAAGAAAATAAAAGATGAGCTTGAAATATCTTGCATCAGAGTTATGGACAAGGCCATGTCAACAGGACACGCGAAGCAGCTTGAGGGATGGCCGCTGGCCAATTCTGGCAGAATTTTAATGTTGAAATAAATAATACTAGTAACAAACTATGACCTGCCGAATAAAGTAGGAATCTACAAGTCTCCACTGTTACGAGTAAGTAAGTAAATAAATAAATAAGTAAATGACTGAGAAGGAAAATCTCTTCACTGTAGTAGAATACCAACAAATAAATATAGAAGAAAGGATGGAAGTAGTAATTTTTCTACATTTGACAAACAACAAAGCAATGAACGATTAATTCAAGCAAGAATCGTCGATGGAGGCTAAAAATTACCAGGTGAGAGTTTGGCGATGAATAGGTTATCTACAGCACTTTCACGATATCCTTCCACAAGATACTTACTGATTCCGAAGGGGGAAATCGTAGCTTTACAGAGGGGAAGTGGGTAGACGCCACCTTAGCCAAGTGCCGAAGGTGAACATCACCCATAATGAACCCACAGACGCCCTGCCCTCTGATAGAATGAATGCATTGAGAACACAGCATCGCTTGGGTGGGGTTCTAAAAAATGCACAACCCGAGGAATCTAATTGGACGAAACATTAGACATGCCCAACTGAGAGACATTCTGCAAGATAACTGGTCTGTACTTGTCAACAGTATCAAGGTCACGGCACGCACAGAGTGAGGAGCTATTCCAGATTGAAGACGAGCTGAAGCTATTTGCCCATATGGGAGCCCAGATTGCACCCTGGACCAGATTCTTGTCTTCTACTTTATCTTATTTTTGCTATAAAGGACATTTTGGGGATAATTGGTAAAGTTTGAATAGGGTGTGTTGATTGGATCATAATATTTATTAACTTCATTTCCTGATTTTAATGAGTTATACTGTGGTTATTTAAGAGAATGCCCTTGCTCTTAGGAAATAAATACTGAAGTGTTGAAGGATAAGAGGGAGTCATGTCTGCAATCTATTCCCAAAAAGTATAGAAAAATATGACACAGAGAGAGAGAGACTAATGAGGCAAAGAGGTAAAATATTTGGGTAAATTTGGCTGAAGGGCAAACAGAATGGTTTCTGTGTGAGGAGCTCTTTGTACTATTCTTGCAACTTTCTGCATTTCTGAAATTATTTCAAACTAAAAAGATTAAAACTTGGGAGAAATTTTTGAATATCCTACTCGATCGCCTACAAAATCGAGCATATTGGCCATCGGGGAAAATGACGTGCTTGAAACAAAATGTTTAAAAGTTTGAGGACGTGTTAGTCACTAAGATGACAAATCTAAATGAGCTGAATCGGAAAATTTAATGAGTATGTTGGACCGAATTTTCAGTATTTCACTCCATGCAAAGGCACTATTTCAGGGGTGTCTGCGTGGCTCAGTTGGTTAAGCATCTGACTCTGGATTTTGACTCAGGTCATGATCTCATGGTTCATGGGTTCGAGCTCCGTGTCAGGCTCAGAGCCTGCTTGAGATTCTCTCTCTCCCTCTCTCTCTGCTCCTCCCCTGCCCATACTTCCTCTCTTTCTCAAAATAAATAAATAAACATTAAAAAAAAAAAACAACAAAATTGCCATTTCAGATTGCACGCCACATAGGCTATGGTGTGAGGCCAAAAATATTTTAACGTATTGTCCTTGGAAAAGTAGAAGATAACTATACATATCTACAAAATTTTTACAACTGAAGTGACTTGTTGTAGTCTGGGTGTTGTTAATATCTTTCTTCAACATTATTGTGAAGATGATTTGACATTTTTATTTGAAGTTTTCTACTTTAATATCAAAAAGGAAACTCAGAAATAATCTTAATACACATTCTCATGCTGTCTCCGCACAGACATTTTAAGGTAAGTAATACATTTAATAGTTCATTTAAAGAAGAAAATAGCACTGAAACAAGTGCACAGTCATTATCCGAATGTTTTATGCAATTATTGTAGTTAACATTTAATACTGGGTGTGTGTGAAGTTCACGCTTGTAAGTATGTAACTTTGCTATCTCTGGAGTCCGGGTTGATAGTTTTATTTTCTTTCCATCAAAAATAATTACATTAACATGGTATATATTATCATAACCAAGGGATTAAGGTTAGCAGTAAGTCGCATTGATATCTTGTATGTCCTGATATGATACAGCGATACCGGTACTTCACCTCTGCACATCGGACAAACTCCCACTGAGGTGCATTGGACAACTTAAATATCCAACCAGCACCCTTCAAAACCGTCAAGGTCATGAAAAATGAAGAGAGTCAGAAAAAACCGTCACGGATCAGGGGAGACCAAGCATACATGACAACTAAATGTGATGTGGCATTCCGAAGGCGTTCCTGGCAGAGAAAAGGAATGTTAGTGGGAAAACTGGTGAAAAAAAAAATGTCTACAGTTTCATTAATAGAAATGTGCCAATGTCAGTTTCTTCGTTGTGACAAACAGACCATGCTAACGTTAGGGGAATGGGCAAAGGGCGTGTGGAAGCCATACCATCTTTGCGAATTATTCTAAAAACATAAAGTTTATTTTAAAATGATTCCATTAATAGGAATGTATTTATAAGTTTGCAAAAATATAACTTGCGTTGCAAATTGAACATTTAAGAACTCAAAAAGAATTGAAGGTACCCCTACCATTTGTCGAACAGTTCTGAAAGGACTAATTCAGCCTGCTGAACGCATTACAGAACAATGAGAACTCAGACCATATTAGCCCAGGTGACACCCCATTCTCTACATTCTAGACCAGAGGAGAAAATTTTTTGTAAGCTTTGGCTGGAGGTGGAGGAAACCAGATAATGAGACTACAGATGTAAAAGAACAATCAGTAACGATTCTATTCGTTAAGAGTTTTGAAAAATATCAACCATTCAGAGTTGGATTGATGGCACAGAAAGTAACCTCTGATTGAGGAAAAAAGGCCGTGCTATTCAGTTCTTTTTCGCAAAGAGAGGGGAAAACTGTTCTTTTTTTTTAGCCACACAGAAAGATCGCAAAGAGAAGATATTTGCTTCCTCCCATCTGTAGGACTTTGGAACGTGTGGCAGCTCTCCCTTTAGAAAAGCCGTATGATGTACAATTTAAGTCACAATCAGGAAGGCGGGGATGGAAAAAGGAATGACAACCTTTTGCTGCAAGAAAAAGATAAAGTAGGAGGGAGAAATTCTGGGACTGGAATAATTTTAAAGAATTATATAATTATAGAACCTTGTATTTACTCTTAAGGTCTGGAGTGCTAGCTCAAAGAAACCATTTAGCATACGCCTATCTCGCTGTAGGTCCTTTTTTGTTTGTTTTTAAGTTAAAAGTCTAGCTAAGTTCCCAAATAATGAAAGTGTCATCATAACGGTCTAGTGATTTCTTATTAGTGATTATATAGTAAAAACAAAATGCCACCTAGAAACAGCCTTGATATAGAACTACAGTCCACTCTGATCATCTAGATTTCTCTAGATTGAGTTATAGTCTCTACATATGGTCCGAAAGCGCTTTTCTGCTGTTCAGCGAACAGGCCGCCTACTTGAATTACCTTAGTAGCCATGACTTTGCTGAATGAATTGTAGTCCCCATGGGTCTCCTATCCAAGAGCCCAAGGCAGAAGTTCATTTAGGACAGATGCATCACGGTTCAATAATATGATAAACCAAGTCCAATAACAGCAAATATTAGCCCAGGTTAAACGTTTTCGCACATATTAATAAAAAATGAAAGGAAAGTATGATAACACCACAGCCCAAAACCTCTGAGACGCAGCAAAGGCAGTCATAAGAGGGAAGGATATAGCAATCCAGGCCTTCCTAAAGAAGGAGGAAAGGTCTCAGATGAACAACCTAAACTTACACCTTAAAGAGTTGGAAAAAGAATAGCAAATCAAACCCCAAACCAGCAGAAGATGAGAAATAATAAAGATTAGAGCAGAAATCAATGCTACCAAAACAAACAGACAGACGAACAAAACAGCAGAACAGACCAATGAAACCAGGAGCTGGTTCTTTGAAAGAATTAACAAGGTCGATAAACGCCTAGTCAGTTCGATCAAAAAGAAAAGGGAGAGGACTTAAATAAATAGAATCAAGAATGAAAGAGGAGAGATCGCAAGCAACACTGCAGAAATACAAACAATAATAAGAGAATATTATGAGCAATAATATGCCAATAAATTGAGCAATCTGAAAGAAATGGACAAATTCCTAGAAACATAAAAACTACCAAAACTGTAACAGGAAGAAAGCCGATGGCTTTCCAGGGGAATTCTACCGAACATCTAAAGAAGAGTTAACATCCGTTCTTTTGAAGCTGTCCCCAAAAAATAGAAATGGAAGGAAAACTTCCAGACTCATTCTGTGAGGCCAGCATTATGTGATTCCAAAGCCAGACAACCACCCCCCTAAAAAAGAGAAGTATAGACCAGATTCCCTGATGAGCATGGATGCAAAAATTCTCAACCAGATACTAGCCAAGCAGATCCAATAAAACATTAAAAGAATTATTCGGCCTGATCAAGTGGGATTTATACCTGAGACGCAGGGCTGGTTCAATATCTGCAAATCAATCAATGTAATACACATTGATTAATAAAAAAATTAATAAAAGAAAGGACAAGAACCATACGATCCTCTCAATAGATGCAGAGAAAGCATTGGACAAAATACAGCCTCCTTTCTTGATAAAAACCCTCAAGAAAGCAGGGATAGAAGGGGCATACCTCAAGATCATAAAAGCCATATACGAAAGACTCACTGTTAATATCATCCTTAGTGGGGAAAAACTGAGAGCTTTCTCCCTGAGGTCAGGAACACGACAGGGATGTCCACTCTCGCCACTGTTATTCAACGTAGTATAAGAAGTCCTCGCCTCAGCAATCGGACAACACAAAGGAATAAAAGGCATCCGAATTGGCAAGGAGGAAGGCAAACTTTCGCTCTTCGCAGACAACATGATACTTATATGGAAAACCCAAAAGATTCCACCAAAAAACCGTTAGAACTGATTCATGAATACAGCAAAGTCACAGGGTATAAAATCAATGCGCAGAAATTGGCTGCATTTCTATACACCAATAATGAAGCAGCAGAAAGAGAAATCAAGGAATGGATCCCATTTACAATTGCTCCAAAAACTATAAAATACCTACGAATAAACCTAACCAAAGAGTTAAAATAATCAATACACTGAAAACCAGAGAAAGCTTATGAAAGAAATTGAAGATGACAGGGGCGCCTGGGTGGCTCAGTCCGTTGAGTGTCCGACTTCAGCTCAGGTCATGATCTCATGGTTCATGAGTTCAAGCACCGCGTTGAGCCCTTTGCTGACAGTACTGAGCCTTTTTGAGACTCTCTCTCTTCCCTCCCCTGCTCACGCACCTTCTCTCTCAAAATAAATAAATAAACTTAAAAAAAAAAGAGAGAAACTTGGGGTGCCTGGGTGGCTGTCAGTTAAGCGATAAACTCTTGATTTTGGCTCAGGTCATGAACTCATGCTTCCTGAGTTGGGGTCCCATGTCAGACTCTGTGCCGACAGCAAGGAGCCTGCTTTGGATTCTCTCTCTCTCTCTCTCTCTCTCCCCCTGTCTTTCTTCCCCTCCCCTGCTTAAGCTCTCACTCTCACCCTCTCTCTCAAAATAAATAATCTAAAAAAAACAAAGAAACAAACTTAAGTATACCTTCTGCTGTACATTAAGGAAAATATGTCTGCTTTATATTTCCATAGTCCTTTCATGTAACTTATCTCATTTAAATCTTATAGCAACCGAGTCTCAACACAGGAAAGGTATTACTCCATTTTACAGCTCGGCAAACTGAGCCTCAGGTTGTGACATTGGTACGTCTTGCAAGGTCAGCACTAAAATCCACATGAATGCACCTTCCTAGCCCCTCAAGCTGAAAGTTAGCCCTCTACGCCGACCATGTTTCTATCTTACCCGTGCGAGTGTTGCGTAAAAGACTCTAAGTGAGAACTTACAGCAGAGAGATCTTACAGGCAAGGAACAGGAACTACGGCAGGCTAGGTTACAAATGACCTACTGCCGACTTTAGCCCATAAGTCCCTAGAGAAAGCATCATTTTATTTCTCTCCAAAGAAATCTCAGGCATTGTCATGTTAAGATATATCCTTGGTGCATGCGTGTATGTATATAAAACGACACTGCCTTCTGCGTGAAAATCTCTTTGGCCTGATACAGCTTGCTCCTGCCTTTTTATCTGAAACTACATGTCGGCGTTACGGGAATAACCCCAAAAAGGTCCTGTCTTAATATTTGTCCTGGGGCACCTATTATAATTAACAAGGTTCAAAAGGATTTTCTAGTAGTTCGAACGTATGAGATTAAAAAAAATACGAAGCCTGAGTTTAGCAGAGTTTAAAGACTGTAAGGACTCCCTAGTACTTTTTCAGTAACCTACTTGTCCAAGTATAAATACGTGTGAGGCATTATTTGGGGAAAGCACCTGAATACTTAATTAGTACCTTTAATTGACAGATCAGGTAGAATAATATTAATATTTATCCTTTGAAGTATAAGTAATGGAGTTCAAGTCTATTTATAGTGGAGGCCTGTATCAAAGTTTCATTTCTTCGGTTAGTTTAAAATACCTCGTTAAGAGGCAACCGAGTGGCTCAGCCGGTTGGACGTCCAACCTCGGCTGGGGTCATGATCTCGCAGCTCGCGAGTTCGAGTCATGAGTCGGGCTCTGTGCTGTCAGCTCAGAGCCCGGAGCCTGCTTCGGATTCTGTGTCTCCCTCTCTCTCTGCCCCTCCCCCACTCTCACTTGCTCTCTCGCTCTCTCTTTCTGTCTCAAAGAGAAATATACATTAAAAAGAAAAAAAATACCCCATTATTCTTTTAAGTAATGCTACAGAACTACAACACTCCACTATTTTTAAGTATTAGTTTTAGAAAACAAAAGCAATGGCCGCTCGTTTAAATAAAGTTCTAAACGAAAGGAAATTGGTAGCTCTTTTCTATTACAATTTCTCTTATAAATTCCTGCCAATGGAAACAATCACGGCCCACGTTTTGGGCTGTTTCCTTCCAGGTTATGTTCCTGCATGGATTTGGTGTGTGTTTTACATTCTAGTGATATTATTGCCCTGGTTCTTGAACTTGGATGCGCGGTGAAGGAAGGAGGGAGAGAAGGAGCTGCCGGGTCGCCCTAAAGGCTCTGTCGGCCCCACTGGCAACGCGGAGCCGATGCTGTCCACTGTCTGTTGTCTTCGCATGTTCCTCGGGCTGAGCGTGGAGGTTGCTGAGCCCCCACGTACTGCTGGCAGGAGAGTCTTCATCTTTGTGCCACACAGAGGCTGAGAGCACCGGAGAGGCAGCCCCGGCTGAGGTTTTCAAAACCACCTACACAGGACGTGCCTACTCCGGGCAACCGATGCGGGCCGACTTCTCTTGCTTCGTAGGAAGACGTGACCCTTTGTTTTCCATGACCGCAACGAGCCACGAGGGGAAGGAGAGCTGAAAACAGGAACCTAAGCAGATTGCTGAGGGGCAGCAAAGGCCTGCTCTCAGCCGGCCACAGTCTGGTGAGCAGGGAAGGCAGAAAGGTGGCGGAGGCCACAGGATACTGGAATAGTCCAGTGATGAGGGAAGCCACGGTGAGCAGTGGAGTCTTTTCCCAGTTTGATTTCTTTCTTTCTTTCTTTAAAATATTTATTTAGTTTTGAAAGAGAGAGAGAGAGGGAGGGAGAGAGAATGTGAGCAGGGGAGGAACAGAGAGAGAGGGAGACCAGAATCCGAAGCAGGCTCCGGGCTCTGAGCTGTCAGCGCAGAGCCCGACGTGGGGCTTGAACCCACAAATCGTGAGATCTGACTTGAGCCGAAGTTGCACGCTTCACCCACTGAGCCACCCAGGTGCCCCTGGTTTCATTTCTTTTAATCACAGTATCCAATGAGGGCTCATGCAACTCTGAAAACCCTGCACTTTGAAGATGAGGCCAGTGAGGACTAGTTGACCCCTAACAACGTTGACTTTCAACCTGTCTGATAGGAATTTGCTCACAGCAAGATTCCAAGTCTGAAAGCCTCTTATGTGACAAGTGATCTAGAAGACAGCAAAAGCGTGTAAAAGGGACACCATGGGCTTTTATAAAATGTTTACGCTTCTTTCGAATGCATGTTCTATGTGCTACGTGTGTTACGCGGTGTTAGGTGGCTACATGCTGGGGGGTTGTTGCTGTTGCTGTTGTTTGTGTGTTTTTGCTTTTGTTTTGTTTTGTTTGCTTTTACCTAAAAAAATGATCATTCTTTTTTTTTTTAATTTTTATTTATTTATTTATTTTTTGAGAGACAGAGAGAGACAGAGCAAGAGCGGGGTAGGAGCCGAGAGAGGGAGACACAGAATCCGAAGCAGGCTCCAGGCTCGGAGCCGTCAGCACAGAGCCCGACGCGGGGCTCAAACTCAAGAACCGTGAGATCACGACCTGAGCTGAAGTCGGACGCTCAACCAACTGAGCCACCCAGACGCCTCAAAAAATGATCATTCTTAAATCGAGGGAGACTTGACATCTGAACGCAATGCATAATCCAGGTTTTTCTTTTGCCCGAAAAGACAGTAATGGAAGTATTGGCGAAATATGAATACGGTCTGGGTACTAAACAATAAATTTGCACCAAGGTGAACTTCCTGGTTAGGATCATCACATATGATTCTGTAAGACAATATCCGTATTGGGGGGTACGTGGATAATTATTTGGACTAATACTTACCTTGGAAGTATTTAGGGTTCGAGGTGGCATCATGTCTATAATTTACTCTCAAACAATTCAGGAAAAATTTAGATACATAAAAAGAGAGAAGGGTAAACCTAATGCAATCACCTGTTATTTGAGGGTTCCGCTGTGAAATTCTTTCTACTACTCTGTAAGTCTAAAATTATGTCGAATAAAAATTTTTCAGTAATAAAACATAGCTTTTAAAACCTTCAAAAATGTGTTAGAGGGTCTTGTTATCATTACCTACGAAGTGTAAGGGACCACTGTAAATACTTAGGATAGTTTTCATTATTGATAATATATGTTTTGCTTTCCAAAACATACACTAAAATTCTAACGGAAAAACCGAATTTTCCATTTTTAATAAGTGACAGTCTAACTGGTCTTACTCTATGAATATCTCCAATTCACTCAGTGATTCCGGTGGCAGGAGTTAAAACCCCGAGGGAACTGATTTATGCTTCAGGACATCAAATGACGCTAAAGGCACATAACACAGGTGGGAATTTAAAGGAATGTCATTTTACCACTGTACATTGGAATATCACTGTTTCTCTTCTGAGTATTTTTGCCTATATTATTTCATTTTATACCTTGCATTCATGTTCTATCTTAGGCTTGCGGGTTTTCAAGTAAGCATTTCTACAGCTGGATGAGATTTTTTAAATATATATGTATATATATATATTTTTAAACACACGCACATATATATATATATATATATGTATTTGAAGCTGGTTAAAAATACCTACAGATGATAATGCACATACACACGCACACACACACACACACATATATGTATATTTGAAGCTGGTTAAAAATAACTACAATCTGAGAAAGAACTCTTACTGACAGGGTCTGGCAAAGGGAGAAGAGAACGCTATTATTCTCAAAGCACCCAGAAGTGTGCCCGGTTCTTCATCTATCACAATCCTCAGATCTGACACCTGCCTTGGGCAATCTGTCTCTGAGAAATCAAAATATCTTTTAGCCACAAGAAGAACGGTGATATCAACCCACGTGGCATCTTGTTTCCATGAGTCCTATTGGCCCCAATCTAGTACAACGGAGGTAATTAGAGTTTTGTGTTACAAGTCTTTCCATCTCAATTGCACCCCGAGATGAAGAGATTTGGTGTTTAAACATTGTCTTCCTTGTATTTCCCATTGGTGGCCAGATTCTGAGAAAAAGACAGGGAAAAAAAAATTTTTTTTTTAGGTGGATAGAAAAGGAACGAAAGGAGCAATGGGGTTTAATTTTCAGTATCTGGAAGGCAAAGTAGGTTCAGACGGAAGGATCTCGAACTGAGACAATCTGTCAATTGTTTATATATGTAAGTCTCCTGGACTTTATTTTTAAAATCGGAGAGAAAGACATGCAGTGATCTTTAACAATGGATGTAATTCAGATTTCAATGTCACTTGTCTGGTTAACTCCCTCCTTAGGTCAAGTTCATTTCCTCCTCCCCCTGCTGCGACTGCAGCCCCTTCAAAGGCTTTTGTGCTGGCACTTCCTTTTCCAGGAAGGCTCTCCCCACAGATAATTCGTCCACAGGGCTCTATCTGACCATTCTTGGCATTCTTTTTTTTTTTTTTTAAGTAATCTCTACAACCCAATGTGGGGCTCAAACTCACGGCCCCGAGATCAAGAGATGAACCCTCTACTGACTAAGCCAGCCAGGCACCCCTTGCATTCTTTAAGTCTTGCTTCTGTAACTTTCTCCACGCGTCTTCCATGGCCAATCCATCCAAAATTGCAACTCATACCCCAGCCTGAACCTTTCTGCTTCCTGTCCCCCTTCCCCACTTTGCTTTTTTTGTGTAGCATTGATAGTTCACTTGCTTGTCCTGTTTATGGCCTGTTTCCTGGAATGTAAGTTTCATGAGGTAGCTTTGTTCTCTGCTCTGTCACCAATACCCGGCATATCATTCATTTGTTGAATATGGGCGTGAACGCCGAAGACCAAGGGAAGGTTCAGAGCAAGGAGTAATGATAATAATAATAGCCAGGAGCAAGCTTATGAACTGTGCCCTGCCGAAGCTATCAGTTATAAGTATCTTGTTTGCTGCTTTGCTTCTCTTTAACCTTTTACTGCTTTTAGTGTGGACAAATACAATTCGCCGTGGTGAATTCCGTAGCATGCTTGCCCCTCGATCGACACTTGTATATCCTATAAACATGTGCTAGGAAGAATTGTACTTTAGCTAACAAGTTACTATACTGCGCAGTGAAAATACGAACCAAACATCCATGCGTGAGCTATTTATAGCTGGTTCCTCAAGTCAACATTAATAGATATGTATTTGAGTTGACTCACTCTATGCAAACGGATTAAGGTGTGAACTGACTGTGGGGATAGACAGAGTGGCTGTATTTCTGAATGCCGTGGACTAAATAGGGTCCCCCAAATTTCATATGTTGAAGGCCTGCACCTCAATGTGATGGTATTTGGAGGTGGGGCCTTGGGAGGTGATTAGATTTACATGAGGTCAGGAGGTGGGGCTCTCATCACGGGATTAGCGTGATGTGTCTGAGCTTGCTTCTCTCCCTCTCTCTCTCTCTCTCTCTTGCTCTCGCTCTCTCTCTCTCTTCACCCTGTGAGGACACAGGAAGAGAACAAACCAGACACTGGCTGTGCCCACCTTGATCTGAGATTTCCCAGCCTCCAGAACTGTGAGAGAATACATTTCTGTCACTCAACCCACCCAGTGTACGGTGTGTGGTTAGCCTGAGTGGGCTCAGACATTGACCGAAATTACAAACCACACCCTGCGAGATGAGAAGGAAGGAGTAAGCATCCCATGTAGTGAGGGCGGCTGGACTTTTCACCTTTGTCTAGAATTACTCTCGTAATTACTATTATTGCCTCCACACTGGCCCTGCAGGTGTTCTATTTGCTTTAGAACTCAGACCCAAGTGAGGTCCTGAGGCCATTCTCACCGTAATCTATATGAAGCTAACACAGGGCTGGGCTGTTTGGCAAGTTCTACAAACAAGTAAGAGATAACCAAGCATGACTACACAAAAACTAGCTAGGGCAGCTCAAAACCTCGTTTGCTCTCTGGACCTCACGGTACCCATGTAGGCGTAGCTCTTGGTGGACACTAAGCATCGCGCCAACCACCTGAGGAGCGCATGCACGGAGGCCTCTACTCCCAGAAGCCTCTTCTCCCAGAAGCCTCTTCTCCCAGAAGCCTGGACGCAAGGAAGGGCAGGATCTCCTGCTTGCGCCAATGTGGGAAATGCTTACAACCCCCACCGAGTCACTGCTGGGTTTCTGAGCTCCCGCACTGAAATGTCTGTCGTGGAGGGAAATATAGGGCAAGGGACTGAGGTCCAGGTCCCTTGTGGGAGAGACAGGACTTCTTCCCCTCACCCTGGCCTGCCATGGCTTCCTGTTTAGGTCTCCCGGGAATTCGGAACACGAAAGAGAGGAGACAGCGATTGCTGGAGTGTGCTTGTCACTTATAGCCACTGAGGGGCTGGCAGGGCGGAACCAGACCTGTTTTCAAGTCACCTGCAAACAATCGGCATCTCTGAGGACACCTCGAGAATCAAATGTTGAATAACCGAAAGGCGGGGGATTTGCGTATCAAGCCATACAAACCATGCAAATGTCAGCAGTGAAAAATGGGCCGGGAAGAGCTGGCGTCATTGAGGTTTAGTGAGAAGTTACCTCTTTCCCAAGCCCTCATTGTTCTCATTACCGTGTTTTTAATATTGTTGGTTCCTCCAACAGATGTAGCTGATTTTCATGTTCTTCTGGAATTTCTATAGCGTTTCTAACAGTCGTCGCCTTTTCTCTGGAAAGTCGGTGCTCTCCAAATGTACCACTGAATCTTGGGAAGAGTCACCCCCACCAAGTTCTGTGTCGCATCCACGCACACGATAGATCCTGGTGACCCCTCTGTCTTTTACAGCAAGGCATGCCCAGATGGTATGAGGGACAGAGGAGAGGTGTCATTACAGAGCAGCTGGTTAGAACGCCACCAAACCCACAAAGTTAGCTTTGTGAGTTTCCACCTTGGGCCGATTGGGTCTGTTCTGTGTTCCCTGGCTCCCAACGGCATCCCCAGTCTCCACTCAGCCTCATTCAAGGTCAGAACGATGGTGAACCCTGCCATGGGTGGGTCAGCACCTGCATGTCAGCAGGCTTGAGAAGCAACTGTAAAAGCACATGCCTAATGATTAACCATCCCCATAAATAAAAGCTAGGTATCAAAATATTAAACAAAACATTTTTGTGGTTACCCAAAATGTACCAGGTTGGAAATGATTTCCCGGCTCTGTGTTTCTCTCTCAACAAAATGGTCCATGCCAAAGAAATAAGCGTTATCACAAAACGTGACATTTCAGGGCATACCAGCAGTGAGAAGGAAAACAGATAGAGGAAGGAGGAGTATTTCAGGGGGAAAAAAAGGCAGCTGAGACACATTCATAGTTGGAATTTTTTTCACGAAGGTTTTTCTTTCTCTTTATGATTCTCCTAATATTCATAATATTAGCTTTAGATGGGGAACTCACTACCCCATGCGTCTCTTGCTCTCTTGATATACATCCAGAAGTTCATGGGCAGCATTGATGACGTCACAGTCAAGATCTGTAGCCCATTGGGGCACCTGGGTTGCTCAGTTGGTTGAGCGTCCGACTTTGGCTCAGGTCATGATCTCACAGTTTGGTCCATGAGTTCGAGCCCTGCATCAGGCTCTGTGCTGACACGCTCAGAGCCTGGAGCCTGCTTCGGATTCTGTCTCCATCTCTCTCTGCCCATCCCCCACGCATGCTCTGTCTCTCTGTCTCTCAAAAATAAATAAATTTTTTAAAAAAATTTTTTAAGATTTACATTACATTGCGTGCAAAGCACAAAAGTAAAACATTGATACTAACCGGAAATGCCTGATAAAGTTAAAGGCACCTCATTTTGTTTTTTTCTTTCTACTATTCTATCTTTCCTGAGCAGTCTACCATGAACACGAACTACTCTCGCAACTAAAACAAAATCATTTAAACAGCACGGTAGCAAAGACGAAATCATTATACACGCTGCAGATTTTGCAATACAGGGCGTCGCCTCTTCCCTCTCTCCGTCTTTGCCTCTACTCAGATAGGTAGTTTTGGAAATGAGACGTTCCGATGGCAGGCCAGGATCAGATTAAACCACTCCCGATTTCACAAGTCTAATACTTCAAACGAGAGAGACTTCAGCTCACTCAACGCATTCTAACCCACTTGTGCTCCATGAAGCATCGCTGGTGAGAATAATCGGCTTGAATAACATGTGAACGCAGAAAGACGGCTTTTTAGGAAGCCGCTAATTGTCTTCCCTCGATGCACCCGCAGATGAGGGTGGAGACGGAAAGAGAAGGGCCTTCCCTCTGGCCCAGCAGAGGCTATCTGCAGCCACGTGGGCGGTGTGGGGGTGGAAAGAAACAAGGACAGGTACCCCGCTGGCCAGATCAGACCCCGCGGCCAACCAGAAGAACCATCTTGCAGCCGGTCCATCATCACAGCCCATCCCATCCTTCGAACATGATCTAGTGTTTGGGCTTGAGCCCGAGTGTAGGAGACAGAAAAAAACCATAGTGCATGGGTGGGTTTGCATAGCCAGGGCTCCACGGGCCGAGCCAACTCTACCACCCAGTTCCGGCGTCTGTTTTAAAATTCTACCTTCACGCAGATGATCCTTTTCCTTGGCTGGTGGGTTTTAATCCTTTAAAAGGTGATCGATCGCTGATTGTGGGCAAGAGAAAGGCGACGCCGATCAGAGGTAGGGCCTCTCTGGCTGATTCCGAACGGCTTCAGTCACCGCACCACCCAATTCAGCTACCGCCCCCAGGCCGAGGTGTTCAGCGTCTCTTATTTTGCAGTTAGACCCAGCTGGGGCTTGAAACTGGCTCCAGACGTGCAGTTGCATTACCAGATGGCAGGATCCTCTGAGGAAGTAATTCTGTGGGCTTTCTAGTCCCTAAGCAGGTCTTTGAACACGATGTGCTTCCCACCCAGTCACCAGCAAACTCCAGCCTTCTCATTCCGTTACTCACCCGTCTCTCCCCAGCTCTCCTCTAGGAAAAAAGGAGAAAAGAAAGAGAGGGACCAGAGAGAGAGAAAAAAGAGACGGGAGGGAGGGAGACAGAGAGAGAGAGGGCAATTATGGTCTCATATTTTCTGTATAGACTAGTAGAAGACTCTATGATTTGTCTTCTCAGGCATCAGAATTTCTTTCACCTCCTCAAGTGCATTTTCATGTTGTTAGCTCTGTTCTGCTTTAAGAAATCTATCTCCTCTTCAGTCTTACCTGGTGATTCTTTTTTATTATGATGATGGAAGTATAATTAGCACACAGTGTTATATTTGCTTCCAGAGTACAACAAAGTGATTCAACAATTCTACGCGTTCCCCAAAAGTGCTCTTAATCCCTTTGATCTATTTCACCCATGCCCCCACCCACCTTCCTGGTGATTCTTAATTTCAAAAACAGTTGGCATCTTTATCAATCAACCATTGCAGGACATAAGCTGGGTTTGGATTAGACACATCCCTGCCAAAACCAAAAACAAAAGTTATTTTTAAACTGGTTTCTCAACAAAACCAGCATTTGGCCTTGGTTTTTGCGGGCTCGGGTTTCGTTTGTTGTTGTTGCTGCCGTTTCGTTTTTTTTTGTTTTTTTTTTATTTCCGTTTTCGGTCAACCAAGATTTCTCCCTTTCGATTCCTTTCCGCACCTTGCCCCCATTGATTTTGTGAGCTTCCAAAGTGTGTGGACTCGGTTGCCTTTTGCTTACGTTAGCCAGCTTTGGGTTAGCTGGCTTTGGGTTAGCCAGGGTGGTTGCTCATAAACAGAACTGTTAACCAATAGCCCAATCCCACCTTGGCCCTCACTCTTCTTCCTGTCCTAAAGTTGCTAGTGATTAAGCGCAGATTAGATAACAAGGATCCAAATATTCTCTCTCCTACAAATTTCCCAATCAGTAAACCGGAAGTAAGGAAACGAGGAACAGGAGTTGATTGACACAAGAGGAGGACATTTCAACCGCACGGTACAGTGAAGTGTATTCGTAAGACACAAAGGAAGCTGTGTCTGTGCACATGTCTTCCTGCAACACTGGGGGTTCTGGGGGTAACGACTTTGACTCCCTACAGTTTTACCCATAGTTGGCTTTAGTGAAAGCCTGTGATAGGATCCTTCCCTGTCACCTTCTGGTACAATGTCCTTCCTAATTTCTTTACCAGTTAAGGCCCCTGGGACAGAGATCATTGAGACTCAGGAAAAGGGATAAGGACAGAAGCCATTGGCAGGCAACGACAGCTGACATTATGGATCTCCCTTGCAAATACGGGGTCATTCAGATGCTTTCCTGAACATATCTCCGCTGCTCTTCACAGCAATACTGGGCAGGGGAGGGCAGAGCAGATATCGGGGTTTCTATTTTACTGTTGAAAACACTGAACTTCAGAGAGACCAGGTAGGTTTTTCAAGGGTCCAAGGCCGAAAACAAGCCAGTGAAGAAGAGCTGTAGGCCTTTAATTATTAATAGCTACTACTGAGGTTGTACCAACCTGTTCGGTTCTGAGATAAGTCCCTAACCTTCAAGATGGGGATAACATCTGGTTGCCCGAGAAAAGGGACTGGCAGCACAGCAAGTGCTCAATTAACGTTTAATGAATGAATTACACACGAGATAAGATGCTCCCCGAGAGAGAGGGCCTTAGAGCCCTATAAGGTGTTTTGATTGAGCACAACCAGGAAATAGAAGCCTCCCGGCAGGATTGGTACAGAAGCACGAGATCAAGTTCCCCGGCTCACTGGTCAACTGCCAAAACTTTTATACTCAGGTTTTGTTTTTCCACTGACGAGGTCTAACACGAGGAGCAACCCTTCCGCCTTCCAACAACCCACCGTGGCAAGCCCCGGGGGAAGACGGTTTGCTTTTGGCTTCGGGGTTGCTCGCTTTCCTTTTTTACGTTCACCTCCCGAAATGCGTTCCGGGATCGACCCAAGGCTTCGGAAAAACAGCGGCAGCTCGCAGGCGTTGCATCGCCGCCAATTCCAGCCCGAAAGAGAGGCGCCCCCGCCTCAGCGCGCCGGGCGGTCGCCCGCTCCGAGCAGCGTCGCCCAGCGGGCACAGGCGGCGGCGAGTGCGTCCCGGGGCCGGCCCGCCCTCCTCCCGCAAGCCCTCGGCGTCCGCAAGCTGCCACCTCCCCAGGCGGCCCGGGGAAAGTCGGCCGGCGCTGGCAGGTCGGGCCGCGGCCGAGCGGACGCCGCTATTGGCCGGCGGGGCGGCGGAGGAGGGGCGGGGCCGCCGTGATTGGCGGGAGCCCCAGCCGGAGGGGGCGGGGCCACTATATCTGAGGAGTCCCTGTAGCGCCGCAGGCAGTCGGGCTGCTGGAGTGCGGCGCCGCCGCGGAGACCCGGGCAGCCGGCGGGCGGGCGGGCTGGCGAGGGGGTGGCGGGGAGGGCGCGGGGGCGGTGGGGTGCGGAGCACGGGTCTGTGGCGCTGCAGCCTCCCGAGGGCCAGCCTCGCCGAGCCCGGGGCTGGGTCTGAGCCGTGGCGAGGCGGCAGCCCCGCGCGCACCGAAGACGAGGCGGCTGTGGCGGCAGCGGCGGCCCCAGCCATGCTGTGCTATGTGACGAGGCCGGACGCCGTGCTGATGGAGGTGGAGGTGGAGGCGAAAGCCAACGGCGAGGACTGCCTTAACCAGGTGACGACGAGGGGCCAGGCGGGGGCCCCGGCCGTTCCCCCGAGGCGGAGGGGCCTCGAGGCGGCGCCGGACTCCGGGGCGCGCCGCCTTCCAGGGGGCGGGCGGCGCTGCGGCGGCGGCCCGGGGGGGGGGGCAGCGGAAGGGGGAGCGCGCCCCAGGCGCCCAGCCGGCACCCCCTCCTCCCCGCGGCAGTGGGGCACGCGGTCCCCGCAGGCTGGGAGCGCGTGGCGGGGGGAGGGCTTCCATCTGCCCTCCCCCCACCAGCCCCGCACTTTCCCGGAAGAAGGCGGCCCCGCACACCTGCCGCAGGTGTGTGCATGATGCCGCCTTTCGGGTGCCCGCGGGGCCTGGCAGCGCCACCCGAGTCCCGAAGTGAGGTGGCTGCTGGCCGTCGCAGGTCCCTGGGGTTGCGTGGCAGACAAGCCCGGCCCTTGTCTCTTGCTGCTTCTGAAATGGACCATTCACCTGCACCTGCCGGTTTGCGGGGCTCGAGAGGACCATGGGTTTTTGGTCATCCACCCCTCCGTCGTCTTTAAGGCTCGCGTTTCCTAAGGAGTAAAGAAGAATGGTTCCAAACAGTGCATATGGGTATGACAGACAGCAGATTTGATCTTCCGTGGAACGCCATGCCCTCAACTCCCCCCTGCCCCAGATCTGAGATGTTTGGGAAACCTCTTGTAGCCAGCTTCGCTGACACTTGTGGCGTGTTTCCTCCGTGTGTTTGTGGGTTTTTTTTTTTTTTTGGAGTCCAGATGGTTAAAATTGTCCAGATAATCTGCCAAATCAGCTGTGCAGATCGTGCTGGTGGAGGGAATTCCAGTGATTGGAATAAGAGGGAAAATCCCCCGCAGATTCCCTTCCTCAGCCTTTCTGGAAGACTAGCTGGTTTTAAGGACTCCTTTTTCTCTACTGCAATAAACCATGTTCTCCACCTTAAGGGAAGCACCAGCCTCTCTATTGGTGTAGCAACCCTGAAAGCTTAGAACTTTGTGGTTACAGCTTAAGGCGGGAACTGTAACACCTTCACGGAACTTTAAAAAGTAGGCAGGAATCTTCCACCCAGATGGGGTGGGTTTTGCTTTGGCTGCATGGACTGTTTGCTCATCCACACCGCGTTCCTTTTTGTTTTAGGTGTGCAGACGGTTGGGAATTATCGAAGTCGATTATTTTGGGCTGCAGTTTACGGGGAGCAAAGGTGAAAGCTTGTGGCTGAATCTGAGAAATCGGATCTCCCAGCAGATGGACGGGCTAGCCCCTTACCGGCTCAAACTGAGAGTCAAGTTCTTCGTGGAGCCTCACCTCATCTTACAGGAGCAGACTAGGTAAAGTGGGGCTGAACTACGCCAATGTCAAACAGACCTTTGATTCCACGTGGAAAGGGCCGTCGCACCGCCCCAGAGGGGTTCACAGGCTAGCTTTGTTTGCTACGAGTGAGTTGGTTCGTAACTGAGAAACTTTTTCCGCGGCACAGCCCTTCAGTCGAGGTGAACAGGGAGCTGCTGGGTTGGTCTGGGGTCCATTTTCTAGCTCTTCCTGTGGTTTTTCTAGTCTTTATAAACAATGAGGGAGCACGGTTGAATTCCTACTAAGACTCGGGATCCGTGCCACAACACGGGGGGAAAAAAAGATTAGAAACCCAACTGACTTCCTGACAGCAGCATCTAATGCCCGATAGTAACCTCTGTGTCAGCAGTGTTACTATAGGTCATTGTCGACGGTTCTAATAGAAAGCAGGAAACAGTTCCTCTTCAAAACTTCGTCAACTTCAGCCTAGTGTCAGATTACAGCACATAGCCAAGAGCTCTGTCCCGGCTTAAGGCAGAAGTTTTTTTTTAACTTGTTAAGTTCCTGGAAAACTTACTATGAAAACTTTGTAAGGTGTAAGGGATCTCCAACCCACAAACATGTTTACACGTGATTGTGCAGACTGTTAAATTTATCTTGTTACTTCTAGAAAACCGCCAGCAGCGGTAGACAGCTGGGGCACGCGGTTTCCTTTTTCCAGCAGAAAATGTGTTGTCCCCTGGACGGGCTGTCATGCTTTTCCAGGATGGGCGACATTAGAAAACTGGGGTCCAGTATTTCTTGCTGAAAGGCAAGCGACCTACATCTTAGAGTCGCGTGTAAAACACAGACAAACAACAACAGCCAAAAAGGAACAAACAAAAACACTGACTACTTTTCAACACAGTCAGCTCTGGATCTAAGTTCTAGTATTTTTCATGATCCTTTGGTTTGGAGATTTGCCAGGCGCATGAAAAATGTGAGTGTGACAATCTCGAGGAACGATAAGTGAGCAAAACCCTTTAAGAGTTGTTAGCCTGTGACTTTTGTTTGTTTGTTTACCTAGGGACTGACAGAAACAGCTTTCGAAATGCTGTTCATTCGAATTTGCAATCTCTCCTCTATCTCGTTGCCTCACTTTCAAAGCGGAGGGAGATGTTCAATCTTCTTTCCCCGAGGCAAGCTAGGATATTGAATTCCCAGGGCTCCTGAAAATGGCTTGCAAAGGAGTCACGTGATTACACATTTAAGGAGGTGTTAGCTGTCTGTATTAATCAGAATCGGTTGGGTTTTTTTGTGGGGTTCGTTTGTTTGTTTAACTTAAAGCTGATTTGTGAAAAGCTTCCTCTCTGCACTTCCAGCGGGATAGTTTGGAGTCGAGTAAAAAGGAAACACAAACACGGGGCTATATTACAAGGTGTTGGAGTTTTCATTGTGTAGTTCTGTCAGGATTTCGCCATCATTTCTGGGCCTCCAGAGGCAAATCCATTTTGACGCTGCAAATTTATTTTTTAAACGTGCAGAGGCTTAGAGGACCACAGACCTCATTTAAACAACGGCGGCAGTCACAATAGTGTGTTACATTTATATTATGAATGATGACAAACTTTAAAATTTGCTACTAGTTGGTCTTTACCTATGCTTTTTTTTTTTTGCGAGTGAGTTAATACCCATTATCAAGTCCATTTTACTCATGCAAGATACTCCGTGAATTAGAATTGAAATAAAATTTCCTGCTTTATTGACTCAATTGGCTTTAACTCTTGAGATTCATGCCTAATAGCACTCGGAGAATGCATATACCTAGTTAGCCTCAGGAATTTGAATTCCTCTTAGTTCCTTTTGAAATCTTACTGAAAAATTAGTGTGATCTAAGCATTTGACTCGCTTTCAAAATATTGGTGACTCTTACTTGTTTTTCAGGGCGTTTGCCCAAAATACAGAATATGAAGAAAATGCCTCCTCAGGTTTATACAGCATTCTGCTTTTAAGAACGAAAGCGATTTGTAATTAGCATCCGCGCCTTTTCGTCAGGAAGAGACGTCGCACTGGGTCCAATATAGTCACAGTTGGCGTTGTTTTTGTGTACGGGATACGACAGAGCAAAAATACTTATCCTTTCCCTCATGTCGTGTTAGCCAGAGAGAAGCCGGCTGGTCAACTTCTTGGTGTTTAAGAATTCGTTGTAAAAATATTTGTATAAAACGCCATGAAAGTGAAACAGATCTGTGTGTGTCGTCCGTAAGCCCAGCTTCGCCAGTTCACTTACGAGCGGTGATTTTGTACCCTCTCAAAGTCAAGCCATGAGGGTGCGTTTCGTGTACGGAAAAGTGTCTGGGCCGTTCATCAATGGTGCCAAAATATCTGGCCAAATTGGCCTCCGTGAGAATTCAAGGGGTCTCCCCACAGTGGCACCGGTCCAAGTGGGAGCAGTTAATATGTTAGTTTGCATGAGACTAGGGACACTGGGGAATGGCGGGCCGGAGGGCCTGTTCGTAACTGGAGAGTGGGGTTGGGGGGGTGGGGGGGGGAGACGGGGACGGGGAGCCAGAAGTCCTGCTTTCTCAGTACCGCCCAGCCCCCAACCACCAAGGTATACAGACTTCCAAGACTTGAGCCCCTGCGCCTCTCTCTTGAAAGGCCAGGAAGGGCTTGTCTCTAAAATCCCCTCTAGTTGTAAATTTTTTCCCTTGGCTTCTGCTTCCTCTCTATTTTCCGTAATGTTTCCCTACGTATGTTTTTCTGAAGACAAAAAAAAAAAAACAAAAAGCAACCCTATCACATGTCTGCTTAGATTGATATAGTTGATCTGGTCTCTGATTGGGCCTAATTTTAGATTTGATTCTCTACCCAGATTATTATGTTTGCCTTTGAAGGAGGGTCTGGAAAGTAACCAGAGAGTCTTGCTCAGACTCAGCTGGCGCGTTCGAGAGACGGAGACAAGCAGGTATATTCAGCAGCTGTTTGCCAGGCTGGGCGCTGAAACTAAAAGTGAGGGTATTCTGGAAGTAGATCTGAAATGATAAGGATCTTTGAAATTCTTGCCTCTCAAAGGCTCTCGGTGATTCGCAGCCGTTCAGGCCAGATTTTGTCAACGTTTTCACGGCCAGAGAGTAGAGAACTCTCATACTTCATCTTCAGAGATGGCGATCCTACCATCCGCTGCCAATGAAGTCTTTCTGTTTCTCCGGCACGTTGCCACATTTTAGCGGAGTTCGGTGGCCTTCACCGAAGCTCCTGCTTCCTTAAGACTCCCCAACACCTGAATTCTTTCCCAGAACTCAGCCTCGAGACAAGGGTTCTGTGAGTCCTGAACTCACCGTTCAGAGAGATGCCGTGATCCTGAGCGTTGAAGCTCAAGATTGCAGCGATGCGAGCGGGCGGCGTTGGGTTTGACTTGTCTCTTGTCAAAGCCTGCTGTCTTCCAGGCCCCGTTCATCCCTCACTCCTTGGAAAAGCGTCCCCTGGGCCTGCTCAGGAGACTGGACTGTCCCAAGACGTCACCTAGCTTTCCTTTATAGCATTTAATGAGCATATAACACTACCATTTAACTATGCGACAGTTCGTTTCTTGTCAGCGGCTCTAATAATTTAAATTCCACGAAGCAGGGACTGATCAACGTCGTATCTCCAGAGTCTAGCAAGGGCCTGGTGCGTAAACATTTGTCGAAGCGACAAATTAAGAAATTAGAGATAAATACAAATAAAGTTAACCGATATGGATAATATAAATTTTCTTATAGGTAGTTTTGCCCCCTGGCTTCTGTACACTGAAAAGTTTAAGAGTGTCTAGAAGAAATCTGACCATTAAAGAATGTCTCATAGCGATTATTCTGTTAAGGATTTGCTCGGCATCCTTTTGCCTCCTTCCTTCGCCCTCTCCACCTCACCCCAAGACGTTGGCTTATCGTGGCTGTTAGTTCTCCTCTTAGAATGAACTCCCACTTGCCCGGACCTTTTGTGCAGTTCAGATAAGTTTTCAAGCTCCAGGCTCTCTCAAATCTAATTTTTCGACCAATTTGTAGGTTCTCAGTACTTACTAAACCCAATTTTTCCCTTTCTCCCAACAAAAATCACATCGATGTCAAAATCTAGGGAAGACGGCGTCATCGAAATCCACAGAGCAAATGCCACATGCAGCCACGGGCGGGTTTCACGCGGTTATCTTGAATGTGTTCGAACTGATCAAACAGATGTTAGCCAGGGCCCGTATAATGATGGTCAAAATTGTTCAGCACGTCGTCAGTCGTCAGTGTGGGTAAAGATTGCTTAACGGGATTTACCCTTGTAGGAGTCAGCATAGGTACTTTGTGTAGGGTGTCACAGCAATCTTTATCTGCTACTAAGGCGTCACCGTGTTTCACGTATCAACTCTCTGCCTAAGAGCGGAATGACACATTCCCCCTTTCTTTCTTGTGTTTAAATGGCCAAACACAAAGTAGGCCCCAGGAAAGTAAGACAGACTCTTTTCTTGTTTCCAGAAAGTATGAATTAGATTTCTGAATTCTAATCGATCTATTAAGTCTTTCTTTTTGCGCGGAGTGTGGGATATTTGCATCATTGTATGTTTATTTGAGCCACAGATCCTCCAGCTGGGCGTGCTCAGTGTCTTCATGAATGTCTCATACTTATATATTTGTATGAAGGAGCCAAAGAACATTATTGATTTTTCGCGGAACCAAAACGAACGTTTCATTTTAAACCTGTCATTTTAAATAAAACTTGACTCGTTAGAAGGCACAGAGGGTCAGACTCCAGGGGCGCCAGGGGCACGTGTGTCCTCGGAGTCACGCCCCACTGTGTCTTGCTTCCAGACCTCTCCTGGATCGAATGGTGCCTACCACGATCTAGGCCCTTGGGAGAGAGACCGTGGGTAACACTTTAAACCTACAGGGTTGCTGGATTGTTGTCTGCCTAGGTCAGGGACCTGTGGTGAGCGAGTAATCTTGTTTTTCCAAGTGCTTCAGGTGTGGGTTGGCCTCGCTTTTGATGTTGGGGGTTCCCCTTACCCCCCGCTCCCATCTCTTTTAGAAGCTTTGGAATCTGAGGAAGACCAAACTTGTCCGTGGTTCCCATGTTGCATTTGGGGCTTTGAGAAGGATTCCCTTAAGCTGCGTGAAGACCTGACTTGGTCATTACTTGGCCATGACCTTTCTCAGTTACAAGACTTCCATGGAGTGGTGCAGATCTGGTAGTTCATTCTAGGTGTAAGAAGCTATGCACTTGAATTCTGAACCTTGACCCTAAGGATTTTCACTAGTGTCATTTCCTCAACCTCTTATGAGAATTTCCAAACCTGCAGATAAGTTGAAGATTTTTACAGTGAACACCCAATACCCCCATCTAGATTCTCTTAACCACTTAATTAGTTTAATATACTCGCTTTATCACACATTTCTTTTTGATGCTTTTTAAAATAGGTTGTGGATACATCCCCTTCCCCCTAAGTGCTTCAGTATGCGTATTAAGTAGGACTCCATATTTGTCTTCAGTTCTTCTTTTTCTTTTGATGAAATATTTACATATGATGAAATGCATAAATCCTAATTATACCGCTTGATGAGTTTTGACAGACAGATGTGTCTCTTTAAACAAAATCCTTATTAAGATGTAGAATATTACCGGCACTCCAGAAAGTTCCCTCAGGCCCTTCTGCAGTCAGTCCTCGCCCCCTCCCCCACCCTCCCCTCCACAAACACGGTTGTATGTTTCTCCAGCATAGATCCACTTCACACACATGGAATCACGCAGTGTCTGGCTTCTTGTGCTCATTATGTATTTTTTAGAGATTCGCCATACTGATATGTATCAATGGCTTGTTCATTGCTGGAGAGTATTTCACCCTGTGAATATACTACCGTTTCTTCATCATGCATCTGTCGACGAACACCTGTTTTCCACCTATTGTGAGCAAGGCTGCTGTGAACGTTGCACGTACAGTCTTTTTTGTAGACATGTATTTTCCTTTCTCTTGAGTAAATCTAAGAATGGAATAGCTGGGTCACGGAAGGGGTGACTGTTTAGTTTTGTTTTTAATTTTTTTAATGTTTCTTTATTTTCGATAGAGAGAAACAGAGGCAGAGCAGGGGAGGGGCAGAGGGAGAGGGAGACACAGAATCCGAAGCAGGCGCCAGGCTCTGAGCTGTCAGCACAGAGCCCGACGCGGGCCTCAAGCCCAGGAACCGTGAGATCGTGACCTGAGCTGAAGTCGGACGCTCAACCGACTGAGCCCCCCGGGCGCCCGATAGTTTCGTAGGTAACGGCCCAGCCTTTTCCCAAAGCGTTCACACCATTCCGTGCTCCCATGAGGAGTAGCTGAGCCCTCCCCATTTCCTGCCAGCCTGCTGGTGGGTGGGGGGTTTCATGGATTTGTCTCTCTTGATCAATAACGTTACGTACTTTTTACACGTGCTTATCGGCCTTTCCTACGTCTTCTTTTGTGAAGCATCTATTCAGGTCATTTCCCCATTTTTACGGAGTTGTTACCTTTGTTTTTGAGCCATTCAGATTCTTTATATATACCAGCTCTTTGTCAGAGATACGTTTTATAAATGTGTTTTCTCCTGTGGCTTGCCTGTTTTCTTAATACCCTTTGGTGAGTGGAAATTTTTAATGTTGGTCCAGTCTCATGTATCAGTTTTTCTCTTTCCTGATTCTCGCTGTGTCCCGAGAAACCTCTGCCTACCTTCCTGCCGCCCAGTCTGGAGACATTCTCCTGCGTGTCCGTCTAGAAGTGTTCTGGTTTTAGCTTTTACATTTAGGTCTACAGTCCATCACGAACTGCTCTTTGTTTCAGCGGAATGTAAAATACGAAACAAAAACGTGTAGAGTAATTTTTTTATTTGATGTCTTTTTAAGTTTTCGTTTAGTAAGCTCTGCACCCAGTGTAGGGCTTGAATTCATGACCCCAAGATCAAGAGTCGCATGCTCTACCAACGGAGCCAGCCAGGTGCCCCGTTTTTTTATTCGATAGTTTTTAAATGTGACTTGGCAGTGAGAGTTTGGTTTAAAATAAACCGATGTGGTTAAACGGCTCATTGGACTGCGGCAGGCACACAGGCCGTCTCAGAGGGGGTCTAACTGGCTGAGGCACACACCAGCCGTCACCCACGGATGGCCGGTTCGCTCAGGTCTCACGAAGAAATACCGTCGATAGGTTCTTAGCCATTTCAAAGATGTTTTAGGTCAGTTCCTTAAATGCCGAGTCTAATAGCGCGGATATAGTTGGTTCACGTTTGTGTCACAGAAGGCTCTTCAAAATGCTGTTGCTGGGAAGGTAACGGAGGGCAGCGAGAGGGCAGAGCCGCCTGTGCTGGGCAGGCCGGCGACTCCCGTCGGCTTGCAGGGAGTTCCGCTTCGACTATTAGACGATTTCTTCAGTGAGACAAGTCAGTGTTCAGAGGGCGGTTCTCTGCTTACAGTTCTTCAAAGATAAATCGCCTAACTTTATTCCTTAAAGTTATGGGAAGG
The DNA here is from genome assembly GCA_030068075.1 of Paguma larvata. Lineage (NCBI taxonomy): Eukaryota > Metazoa > Chordata > Mammalia > Carnivora > Viverridae > Paguma > Paguma larvata. The sequence continues at coordinate 15,810,591 of CM057829.1, forward strand.
AATTAATTTTTAAAGGAGAGGAAATTCGAGGTACTCGGAAACCGAGGTATTCAGGATATATGACTTTTTTTTAAGGAGTATGCGGCGTATCCGTAATACTTTATTTTTTCAACACTCCCATAAGGCTGCGACAAGTGTGAATTCATTTCTACCCACGATGCAAAGTTAGCCAGAATGTTTCGCTTTGGCCTCCACACCAATCCCCATATAGACAGTATCCACTTTCTTAGTAACCAAGTAAAACTGGAATCAAGCAGCCAGAAGAATAGAAAAGGCAGTTTGAGCTTGTGTCTGCAGGACGGATTCACAGACATTTGCTTAAGACAATGAGGTTAAGTTTTTCCCCAAAGGCTGTCTTTCTGTTCGTGATTCTAGCATGTAGCTTCAAGTGAATTAGATATGTCAACCGCTTTTGATCTTTGGATAAAAAAATTAAAAAAAAAATTCACTGCAGACGCGACCTCTTTGACCACAGCTGCTTGCTCTAATATTCTCAGTAACCTTTCACCCACTTTACAAAAAAAAAAAAGGGATGGGGAAAAATCCATGAGCCAGACAGGTACAGAGCAGAGGGCTGAAGAGAAAATAATAGGGAATTCAGAATCACCGCAAGAGCACCTGGGCGGCTCAGTCGGTTAAGCATCCGACTTCATCCGCTCAGGTCATGATCTTGCTTTTGTGAGTTCGAGCCACGTGTCAGCACAGAGCCTGGAGCCTGCTTCGGATTCTGTGTCTCCCTCTCTCTCTGCCCCTTCCCCGCTCGGCCTCTCTCTCTCAAAACTAAATAAACATTAAAAAAAAAAAAAAACCCACTAACTATTGAGCGGTCCTTGGATTCCTTGTTGGAACGTGTCTCCGATTCCCTGTTAGCAAGAGCGCGTTCGATTGAATCTGCCGATGGCTCGCCACAGCTGGTGACCTTTGCCTTCCTTGCTCCCTCGCGCTGCCCTTCTGGAGAACGTAAACTTGTCACCCAAAAACCGGTTTGCGTCTGGAGTTACTGTGATAGGGATAAAGGCCTTCACACGAAAAAGCTCTAAGTTCCATCTAAGAGAAAGATCTTTCAGAAATCTGTAACCCCAGGGCAGGGTTCGCTCTGACCCCAGGGCAGGGCTTGGCGCAGAGGCACTGAATGCAAGGGTTCGTTGACTCAACATGAAAAGGTGGTTTAACGGCCGGCCGTGAAACCGCAAGGCGCAGGAAGGAGCCTATCGGAGAGTTGATGGAAGCAGTGAAGGGGAGGACTCCCGCACTCACAGGCTGTTGATCGCAGTTGGGCCTAGAATGTGGAGTCCCTACAAAAGGCCAGTGGTCCTCCTTGGCTTAAAAAATTCCCACCCGCAGGCCCGGAAAGGATCGGTGTTAGGTCTCAGGCTGCTGTCCACCTGTTACTGTTCTGTTACAGCTGCTTCGCCTCCGGTGCCGGCAGCTGCCTCTCCAGAAGCGGGCGTGGGTAGTTCAGAAAAAGGAATCGGATCGATTTTGCAGCTCTTCTTTAGCAGGCTGCCCATCACTCTTTGATAAAGCAGAAGACTAGTCTCTCGGTCGGTCGTGGGGACCACGTGAGCAGAGATGAGACCGAGAAGACTTGGTTTGTGGGCATCCCCTTAAAATCTTGCAAAGCGCCGTTTCTTCTCGAAACACGTGTTCAGATTTGCGTCTCCTACTAACACCCCCACCCCCCCAACGAACAGAGACGAGAGAGCCATTCACCAAGAGGAAGTTACCGGAGGGTCATCTCAAAAGCCTTTCGAGGGCCGAGGCAGCGTCGTGACTCCGATATGACGTGGGGAATGCCAGGCCTCCGCTGCTCACGTAGCTATTTTAAAACAAGTTATTTCTGTGGTTATTTCTCTGCCCCAGTAGGGACCCCCTCCTCAGTTTAGCAGTATGTCAGAAATACTTTAAAGACTAGCAGATGTTTGGGTTAATAAAAACCATGCGTTTCTCCCTTCAGTGCTGCTAGGCATTCTTCCTGTGATTTCTTCATCGGGGCTTTCAATAAAGAAAACCCTGCAGTATTTGGCAGAGTGGGATCATTTTAAATATTTCTTTATCATTCTAGAACACACGAAACACTGAATTCAGGCGTCTCTTGAAGGAAGATTAATGGCTCTCGCCTGCCTGACACTGTGAGACCGTCCATCGAGCCCCTCCTCGTATATCCAGCCCCGCGTCCTTTCGCTCTTCTTACGCTGCTCGTGTTATCCCCTCTACCGGGGACGTCAGACGTGAGAGGAGAGGATGAATAAAAGCATAAAAGCAGCGTTCCGGATATCCAGCTCAAGCGGGAAGCGGGGCGCGGGAGCCCTATTCAGAGCCGTGTTAAAAGCTTTACTGCTGGTCGTAATTCAGTTATTAATGGAAGGAATATTGTGGCATTTAAGCACATTGGAGAGGCTATAACAAGTCACCAAGGGAAGGTTATACCTGTGCGTTTGCCAGAGACCAGTTTTGTAACCTCGACTGGTCTGCAGTTTGGACGCTCTGTTGAGAGTCTTGGGTGATCTGCGTGGGCGGGCAAGGCACGTGGAGTTTCCAAGTCTGTCCTACGTTACAGCGAGCAGAGCGGAGTATCGTACGTGATGAAGACAGGCGCAGAGGGAATGCAGCTCGGGTGGGGAAGGGAACTGACCGCGGCCGGTGTGCAGTTTTACACCGTTCACAGAGCTCTGTGCTGCTAGGGACCCTTCACATGTCCGCTTCGGTGCAGCTAACTGTAGCAGAAGTCAGAGTACGTCAGATATGTAAGAGGGGAGTAAACAGTTTGCAGACAATGTGGGCAAAGAGTATCTAAATGAGGGGACAGAAAGAATACCCCTCAGGATACACGGAGCAGCCAGGACCAGAGGCGTGGAGACACGAGCATGCTTGGTCTTCCCCGGAGGGGGAAGTGGCCGGAGGGAATGGTGGGCCCCATGGCTGGCAACTGGGGGCCAGACCCACGGAAGCCTGGGTACACGCCAACGGCATGCTTCCTCGGCAAACGGTCGAGTTCCCTTGAAGGATTTTTTATTTATTTTAATGTTAGTTTTGAGAGAGAGAGCACGAGCAGGAGAGGGTCAGAGAGAGAGGGAGACACAGAATCCGAAGCAGGCTCCGGGCTCTGAGCTGTCAGCACAGAGCCCGACGTGGGGCTCGAACTCACAAACCATTGAGATCATGACCTGAGCTGAAGTCGGACGCTTAGCCCAGGCATCCCTCCCTTGGAGGATTTTGAGCAGAGAAATGGCAGGCTGGTCCCAGAAGCAAGGAGCTTGGAAGGTAGATTGGCAGAGTCGAGAGAATTCGGCTCAGGGGAGATTGTCAATTCTCTGGACCGCCGAGAGCCACAAGTTGGACGTAGGCGATAAAAATGGGAAGAGCGTTACTGGATTTAAGGAGCTCGCAGAGACGGAAAGGAGGTGGGAATGAAATGAAGAATCAAAAGTGGGTCTTGGGGTTAAACACGGAGTCTCTGGTTTTCACTGGGAGAGAAAGCGGGTTTGGGAAGGAAAGTAGCGAGTTTGGTTTTGAACAGTGAAATTAGGATACTGAAAATCCAAGTGGAGACGTCTGTAGGCCTTTGGACATCTGAATACGGTGCTCATAGAGATTGGGGCGAAGCCTAGAGATTTCAGGGTCCCCTAAGATATCAGCTCCGTGTCAAGATCAAGTGTTCCTGAACAGAATTTCTTTTCAAAAATGGAATGCAGAAACCTCCGTGAGATTATTTTCTGTTTGCTAACTTGAATATTTCTGAACTTGTTCAGTGAGATTCGTTCTGTCTGGGTGATACTTTTTCGTCCAGAGAAATTTAAGTCCTTCGACTTCTTTTGCCTTAATACTAAAAAGAAAAAAAAAATGTTCTTTAGCGGTGAGCATTTTCACGGTGGCTTTTCAGATTGCCGTGTGTTCCTTACTTACAAGGGATCGGGACGTGGCTCCGCAGGCTGAGCCTGACAGCGAGCGGGCCCCCCCTCCCCGGATGACCTCGTTCTCCCGTTGCTTCGCAGGCATATCTTTTTCTTGCACATCAAGGAGACCCTCCTGGCGGGCCACCTCCAGTGTTCCCCGGAGCAGGCGGTGGAGCTGAGCGCCCTCCTGGCCCAGACCAAGTTCGGAGACTATAACCAGAACACTGCCAAGTACAGCTACGAGGAGCTGTGCGCCAGGGAGCTCTGCGGCGCCACGTTGAACAGGTGAGGCTGCCGGGGAGGCGGCCGCGTGTTCCTAGAGCCGCTGACCCTGTACCTGCTTCCCAGAGAGTACGGACCTACGGTATGGACACGGATCATTGGGGAGGTTCAGACGAGGCGGTCACCCAGTGTGGCCAAGTCGTTTTCTAAAGATTCTCAGCCTTTCTTCTGAGAGATTTACAGCCACGAAACAATCCTCCTAAATCAATGCCCTTGTGTAAAATGCTATGGAATGGGAATTTTTTCATTAACCTGTGACCTCTTAAGAATGCAGATCTCTTGGGGCGCCTGGGTGGCTCGGTCGGTTGAGTGGCCGACTTAGGCTCAAGTCATGATCTCATGGTTCCTGGGTTCGAGCCCCACGTTGGGCTCTGTGCTGGCGGCTCAGAGTCTGGAGCCTGCTTCAGATTCTGTGTCTCCCTCTCTCTCTCTCTCTCTCTCTGCCCCTCCCCCACTCATGCTCTGTCTCTCTCTCCCTCTCAAAAATAAATAAATATTAAGAAAAAAAAATTAAGAATGCAAATCTCTTTAAAAGTCTATCATGTCTTTTGGTATTTTCTTCATCCCAGCGAGGATTAAACCAACCAAGAAGCCTAACATAGGTGATATCTTTGTTATCTGTTCTTGGGGAACAAGTTACCCTGAAACTCAGTGGCTTACGAACAGTATATCACACGTCGGTGGGTCAGGAATCGGCCAGGGCTGGTCTGGGTTCTCCGGATCAAGACCTTTCCTGAGGCTGCAGGCGGGCTGTTGGTAGAGTTCCGTGTCATCTGAAGGCTCCTCCAAGGGAGGGTCCCCTTCCGGGTTGATTCATGTGGCCGGTTGGCAGGGCCTGTTCTGTCACCGCACGGGCCTCTCAAAAGGGCTGTTTCATAACAGGGTCACTGGCTCCCCCCAGGATCAACGGTCCAAGTCAGAGCAGGAGAGAACTCCCAAGACAGAGGTCAGAGTCTTTTTAGAACTTAATCTCAGGAGTGACGTCCCACCACTTCTGCCGTGTTCTGTTCATTAGAAGCAAGTTGCGAATCCAGCCAGGGATGAACATACCTCAGCGCTCAGCTGAGGGGCTTCGCACAAGAGCGTGAAGACCAGGAAGGGGGGGGGGGTAAGGACTGTGTTAGAGGCTGTCTGCACAGTGGATAAAATAAATCCTGCATCTTGTTTCAGTTGCAGATGATCTAATCAACCCCTTCTAATGCTATATATATTCTTTTAATGTTTATTTAGTTTTGAGAGCGAGAGAGAGACTGAGAATGAGCAGGGGAGGGGCAGACAGAAAGAGGGAGATCCAGAATGGGAAGCAGGCTCCAGGCTCTGAGCTGTCAGCACAGAGGCCGGTGCAGGGCTTGAACTCACAAACTGCAAGATCTTAACCTGAGCCAAAGTCGGACGCTCACCCGACTGAGCCACCCAGGCGCCCCTATAGTGCTGTGTTATAATGAAACTTACGAAGTAGACCCTTGCATGAGAAGTTCCTATGTACAAAATGTCTCCTGTATATTTTTAGAGATTTTCTGTAATTCTTCCAATTCACTCCTATCCGGCATCCCCACCAGCTTTTTCTACTGAATGTCTGATAGTTGAAATGGAGCAGTGTCTTAGAAGTATTTTATAGGAAATTTGCTAAACAAATGAAATATCAGTGCCGTATCACTTTAAGTGCTTGTTACGCATAAATGGCAGTACGTGTGGTTCACGAGGGAAAATGACGCAGACGTTAACCTCTCCATGCCCTCTGCCCTTTTGGCGTCCTGCAGCATTGTGGCAAAGCATAAGGAGCTGGAGGGCACCAGCCAGGCTTCTGCCGAATACCAGGTGTTACAAATCGTGTCCGCGATGGAAAACTATGGCATAGAGTGGCACTCCGTGAGGGACAGCGAAGGGCAGAAACTCCTCATTGGGGTTGGACCTGAAGGAATCTCGATTTGCAAAGACGACTTCTGCCCAATTAATAGGTAACCGGCCTCCGTCTGAATTTTTTTTAAGCCCTGAATGTGTATATATCCCTTTGTAGCTCCGATTATTAAAACAAATAAAACCGGAAAGGGATCTGCTAGACAGTTAGCGTTTGGGGATGAGATGTGTCATTTCGGGTATGTATATTAATTTGGTTCACCATTGAATTATTTTGTAAACGACAAACTCCTGTGTGTTGACGTGGCAGAGTTAATATTTTGTAAGTACGTTCATGCTGTAAAAATATCGTTTTCGCCTACACACACACACGTCACTCCAACACTTCTCCCCACAACTGCTTTTCAGTGCGTCTGTGTGACTAGGGAGGCAAGGGCTTGCTCGTGGTCCTAGACCGAGCGTGATCGTACCGCGCGGACCCCGAGCACAGGGGAATGCCACAGAGGGGCACACGCCACGACCGATCTCTCCTTCCGGGCTCGCTCACTTTCCCTTCCCGTGTTTCAGGATTGCTTACCCGGTGGTCCAGATGGCCACCCAGTCGGGGAAGAACGTGTACTTGACCGTCACCAAGGAGTCTGGGAACAGCGTCGTGCTCTTGTTCAAGATGGTCAGCACCAGGGCAGCCAGCGGGCTCTACCGAGCGATAACGGAGACGCACGCTTTCTACAGGCACGTAGCGCTCTGTACCCCACAACCTTAGCGTCTGCCTGCAGCTCCAAGTCTTCAGGTGACAGCGAGGCCCCTGCAGTTTCCGGTATCGTGGTGTCCACGAATCTTGTACGGAATTTAAGAAATCCAATGTTCTCGAACATTCTGTTTGTTCTGTTCTGCGTAGCAGTGGGGGTCTTCTCCACGCGGTGCTGCTTTTACCCCCGAAGTGTGTGGGAGGGAGCTGCACAGATGCCTTCCCCAGCTTCTCTTACCTTCTTTCCTCACGGCAGCTCCTCTCCCGGGAGCTTTGAAGTAGGTGGGCCTGGCCCACGGCTGCTTTTGCTCATAACCACAGGATGACCTAATTGTCCTTGTGGGGGAGCCGCTATCGCGATACCTCATTCCATAGTACAAGGAGTTTTTTTTTTGATAACGGTAGCGATACCCTCATTTCAGAAGGTGCTTTAAAGTAGACTTGTGATTTGACCCAAATATTTGAGGAATTAAAGCTAAGAAATTTAATTGCGATCTCAACCTTTTTTTATGTGAAGATAGACATACGAATTTTGCAGCAGAATGGAAAATTTGTAGAAATTTTTAACATAAAAGCCAGAGCTTGAAAGAAGAAAATGTCCTTTTTTTTCCCTCACCACAAGCTGTTCTTGACAGTTGCTCGTGTCCCCAGAGCTGGGGTCGCGCACTCACTGTTTCCGCACTTACGGCTACTTCATCAGAGGTCCTCTGGGGACACTGGAGAAACCCAGAGGTAGAATCGTGGAAATGTTCAACACATATAAAACTGGAAGAATTTACTTCCGGGCATACAAACAAGATATAAATGTCTACTGCCACAGAATATTCTTTTTTTTTTTTTTTAATTTTCTTTTTTTTTTTTTAGTATCTGTTTATTTTTGAGAGAGAGAGAGAGAGGAGACACAGAATGTGAAGCAGGCTCCAGGCTCTGAGCTATCAGCACAGAGCCGGATGCAGGGTTCGAACCCACGAACTGTGAGATCATGACCTGAGCCGAAGTCGGATGCTTAACCGACTGAGCCACCCAGGCGCCCCCAGAACATTCTTACTCACGGCAGCATTTGAGGGTCTGAGCCCCGGAAGAGCCCGCCTGGTAGGTACTGAAGCGGACGTTCCGTCTCTCCCCGCAGGTGTGACACGGTGACCAGCGCCGTCATGATGCAGTACAGCCGAGACCTGAAGGGCCACCTGGCGTCCCTGTTTCTGAACGAGAACATTAACCTGGGCAAGAAGTATGTCTTCGATATCAAGAGGACGTCGAAGGAGGTGTACGACCACGCCCGGAGAGCCCTGTACAATGCCGGCGTCCTGGACCTCGTGTCCAGGAGCGACCCCAGCCCTCCCGGCTCCCCGCTCAAGCCCTCGGAGGGCGGCGTGAACTGCAGCGGCTGCGAGGGCCTCCGCTGCCAGCAGAGCAGGGTGCTCCAGGAGAAGCTGCGGAAGCTGAAGGAGGCCATGCTGTGCGTGCTGTGCTGCGAGGGGGAGATCAACTCCGCCTTCTGCCCCTGCGGCCACACAGTGTGCTGCGAGGCCTGCGCCGCCCAGCTGCAGGTGAGGGGTGCTCGGCGGCTCTCCCCGGCGGGCCCCCTCGCCCCTGCGATCGGGGTTCCGAGCGCCTGCCGGGCGCCCGGGCGGGGTCCCCGCGTGTGGGGGCCTCAGAGGTGTTGCTCTGCATGCAGAGTATTCGCCGCAGGGTAATTGCCGTAAACCATAGACTTCTTTCAGGTTCCTGAAACGAGGCTCGGATTCCCAGGATGGCGTGTCTGGGCGGTGGGGTGAGCCGGGGGCTAGAACCCAGGCCTCCTGAGCGCCGGTTTGGGGCTTCCTTCTTTCATTTCCTGTCTCTTCCCGCTTCCCAGCACTTAGGATGGTTTTTGTTTTGTTTTGTTTTGTTTTTTAAGGTTATTTGTTTATCCTTAATTTTTTTAGTTAAAAAAAATTTTTTGAAGTTCACTTACTTATTTCAAGCGAGAGGGAGAGTTGAAGAGGGGCAGAAGGAGGGAGAAAGAGAGAATCCCAAGCAGGCTCTGCGCCGTCAGCACAGAGCCCGACGCAGGGCTCCATCCAGCAAACGGTGAGACCATGACCTGAGCCGAAATCCAGAGTCAGAAGCTGAACCGACTGGGCCGCCCAGGCTCCTCAGGAGGATGGTCTTTGTTATTTACTTAAAATACCTGAAAAAGCATACTAAGAGGTTTTAGTGATAGCGACCTTTCAATTATCCCTGGATGGACTGTTTACTCTGTGATTATTTGTGGTTCATTTTCTTTGTTCACGCCATATGCCTCTAGGGGGCATCTCGGATTGTCTCTTAATCAATAATTTGAAAAACTTTAAAAAAAAAAGGGAAGGGGCGCCTGGGTGGCTCAGTCTGTTAAGCGTCTGACTTCAGCTCAGGTCACGATCTCACAGTTTGCGGGTTCAAGCCCCACATCGGGCTCTGTACTGATAGCTCAGGGCCTGGAGCCTGCTTCGGATTCTGTGTCTCCCTCTCTCTCTTTGCCCCTCCCCCACTCATGCTCTGTCTCTCTCTCTCAAAAATAAATAAAACATTAAAAATAAATAAATAAAGAAGCCCCAAATAATATCCAGTCCTTCAAAAGCTGCTAATTTCGGAACTATTTTTAGGGTCCTGTATGAGCCATCAGGATGCCTTTGTCCTTCCTAAGAGCAGATCATTCCACTACAAGGACTTACTTCTCCAGGAGCGGTCACGGATTTGCCTTTTTCTAGCCACACGGTCTCCTCCCCATGCCTCAGGCTCCCTTGTGGCGGGGTGCGGGGGGCGCGGGGACAGTGCCTGCTGAGAAGCCAGCTGGGGAGTGGCGCCGTGACCTGTGACTTGGAGCAGAGTCACGGGTTCACTGGCCCCATGGCATTAACCCAGTGACGCTGGTCTGAGTCAGCCAGCCTCCCAGGCTCCGGAAGGGTCTCGGGTTTCCTGCCTCGCTGCCGCAGGGGTGATAATCTGCCCACAGCGGGACCACAGCCGCATTGCAAGCATTCTTCACGGCACCCACTCATTGTACCTGGTCTAGCGTGTGACTGCCAACCTAACTAATCGCCTGCAGTTTATACTTTTCCATTAACATTCTGAGTCCCTTGTAAGGTATAGACTTTCAAGCCCGTTAGAAAGCAAAGGTCTCTCCCACTTGAGAGCTAGAAATAATTGTGACCACAACTCGTTTATTAGCCAACGGAATAGAGTGGCCGCCACGCGTGAGCACCGAAGACACATCCTCGAGGTGTCCTAACAGATACTGTTGGCTTCTCTTTTCCAGTCCTGCCCAGTCTGCAGGTCGCGGGTGGAGCACGTGCAACACGTCTACCTGCCGACCCACCCCAGTCTCCTCAACCTGACCGTGATCTGATGTGTCGTGCACCTGACCGGACAGGCCGCCTTTCCGCGAACTGCACTGTTCCTAAACTAAAAAACGATCATGGAGACATAAGTACTCCGACACCCATCTGCCACGCAACGTTTTAAAAAAAAAAAAAAAAGGGAAGGATCAAAAGAATATCCCTCCCCACCAAAACATACCATGCACAGACTCCACACCCGCGGTGGTGGGGACCAGGAAGTGTCACAGACGTGTTCTGTGGACTCGTTCTTCTTATGATCAAGTAAAGGAATAAGTCAAATCTTTGATGTCAGTTAAGTGGCAGCATAGCCAAAAAGTTGGGTACCTTTTAGGAGAGGATATTGTTAAGTCTCTTTAATGTATCCCAAGGTAAGTTTCCTACGTGCAGCAAATTTTGTAAGAATTCGTTTTAAGAATTTACTCGGTTCTTTTTGTACGGTCATGGAGCTCCGAACATTTTAATAGGAAGTTTTTCTTAAAGAAACAGCCATTTTCATGTCATTTCTGTTTTTTATAACGTGGTCAAGAATGATTGGAAGGCAAACAGATGTAAAGATCAATTGTGTGACTTGCAAAAGGTTGACAGCCGAGTCGTCAGCTGGAAACCAGTCTGGCTCGGCGTGCATGGCTTCTCGTCCCTCCCCGTCTCCTCACCCCCGCATCTTTCGATTCATGAAATGCTACCGGTCTGCTGATTAGATTTCTGTGGAGCAGTCCGCACTCCTTGGGCTCTTGAGTTGGTGGAATAGTTTATTGCAGTTGAAGAGGGAACCCACGTTCCTCGGAAAGCAGAGCGTTGCTCGCGGGGATGAAGCTTCATGGTGTACAAACCGGGGGGTTGTCCACTTCTCCCCAAAACCCCAGTTTCATCCGTGGGGTCGCTTTTGCTTGAGCCATCAAGCCTTCACAGCCTTATCATAGGTATCTTAGAGACTGTATGCTTTTGTGTCTGGTTTTTTGTTTTGTTTTGTTTTTTTGTAAATTCTTAAGTGTTAACGTTTCGTTGTCCCCTCCCTACGTCTTGGAGGGGCTTGAAGCTTCTTCGTTTCTAGATTCTTCATCAAGTTCTCCACTCCCACTTGGGCATTTTGGACGCTGGTCAGCTTGTGGGTTTTCTAGGACGTCGGGACACCTAGATGACCTCATTGGGTGCAATACTAGCTGAGTTAAAGCTAGGAACCTACACTGTCACTTTACTGAGATTTCCGAATATACTTTTCATATTGCCTTAATGTAGCAGTAATGTGTTTATGCATTTGTTTCTTTGCACAGACATTTTGTCAAATATTAAAACTCTACTTTTTTATGGCACATATTAGCATATAAGCCTTTATTCCAAGAGGTATTTATTTTTTCACTTGTAAAAAAAAAATAATGTTTCCACATAAAGAATCTGTTATATCCTCAAGGACTTCTGTCTTTTTGTATTCAGGATAATAAAGACTTTAAAGCAAACGTGACCGTTGGTGTCATCGTGGTTTTTGTCATTGAAGCCAGTTGTATTCACTAAAAACAAAGAATCATTGGTAGCATCATGCTTGGCGTCGACTGCGGTCCTATATGGAAAACTTGAAAACGTTGAGGCTATTGGGTGTTCTCATCGAGAACATCCATCCATTTAGTCACTCTGCCTTCTGGTCTAGGATTGAAAATGGAGTAATCCGTATAAGCAGATGAAAAGTAGCACTTGGGAGACGGGATTAGAAGCTGTTGGAGAAGGAGAGGAATGGCAGAAGTGGGAGGTTATGATTAAAATTTATTTTAATGTTTATTTTTGAGAGAGAGCATGAGCGGGGGAGGGGCAGAGAGAGAGAGAGAGAGAGACACAGAATCCAAAGCAGGCTCCAGGCTCTGAGCTCTCTGCACAGAGCCCGATGTGGGGCTCGAACCCACGAACCTCGAGATCACGACCTGAGCCGAAGTTGGACGCCCAACCGGCTGAGCCACGCGGGCATCCCTGGAAGGTGACAGTTTAAACCCAGACAGATACCGCTAGTTAGTCGCCAGGACACGTGAGTACCTGTCTGGGTGTGAGCAGTAACAGGTCTCATGCGACAGACTAGGAAACACACTCCATGGGATGCCTGGCTGCCGCTAGGACCTGCTGGAAGCACGCCTGAATGCTCGTGTGTGCGGCCGGGTGTCTTCTAGAACACTGCACATTACATATGTAACTGCTAATTATCTACGATGGTTGAAGGATGTAATTTCAACCGCTACGGAAGTTCAGTCCAGCACAAGTACGATTATTTCCAGAAAATAATCTTCCAAAAATTGAGAGACGGGCATTTGTTTCCTACGACGCCGGTACCTAATTCAGTCTTCCGTCAATTTCTTGCAATCCTTTGTTCATTCAGTACATCGAGTACCTAAGTTATTTTTGCATGCTGGAAATGTAACAAGGAGCAAGACCCAAGTGATCGGTCACTACATACGGAGAGGTTCAATAATACTCTAAACCATAGAATGTGAGGAGGAGCTGCGGCAGGGTCAGGGAGTAAACCAGGAGGGGGCATAAGACGTGGCAGTAAATAGGAGGTCCAGGGTTCTGGGAAAGAGTGGGTGTATTTTGAGAAGGGAGGGGAGGCTACAAGTTTCCAGGGAGCTGTGGACACGCGTGAGACCAGCATGTGGACACGACAGATGGAAACCATTGCGTGTTGGGTAGTGTGTGCAATAACGGGACGGTGCTTAGGAGGAGGCTGGGTCAGAGAGGCACCGTGGTTTTGTATTTTCAGCGGGAGGGCAGGGGGAGGCATAGAGGAGACAGCCAAGGAGAGAGGGAGTTAGAAGACACAGCAGAAAGGCGCCTCTGTGGCTCAGTCGGTTGAGCGTCCAACTCTTGATTTCGGCTCAGGTCAGGATCCCACAGTCATGGGATCGAGTCCCACGTTGGGCTCTGCCCTGAGTACAGAGCCTGCTTAAGATTCTCTCTTTCTGCCTCTCCCCCTCTGCCCCTCTCCCCAGCTTGCTCTCTCTCTCTTCCTCTCTCTCTCTCTAAAATGACACATCAGAGAGGAATAAATGGAGACTGAAGCCCCAAGAGGCTGTTCTGTCAAAAGACACAAGTTACAAGAGTTACAAAAATTAGCGAAGCTAGAAATAGTTCTCCTCACCCTACCCCATTTCAGTATGTCTCTATCCCATCACAGATGGGGGCTCCCACGCAGTGCTGATAGATTCTGCGGTTGTCTCCTTAACTCTGCCATCGAACGCGGAGGTTCAGAAGACCCCTGAACCGGGTAAAGCATGAGCCCTTCCAGGAAAAGCTTGAGAAAGCAACGCCCTGTAGGACAGAAGTTGGAGCAAATTTCCAAGCGCAAGCTAGGGACAAAAGTGTAAGCACCGATCATGGCAAGTCCGTCTGAAGGAGGAAGGGGATGAGGGATGCCTGGGTGTTGAGAGAGCTCACAGTAAACCAGCAAGGCCAAAGCTTTTTTTTAAAGTGTATTTATTTATTTTTGGTGACAGAGAGCACAAGCAGAGGAGGGGCAGAGAGAGGGGGAGAAGAAGGGAATCCCAAGTCCACACCATGCTGTCAGTGAGGAGCCCAAGGCAGGTCCTGAACCCACGCACCACGAGATCATGACCTGAGCTGAAATCAAGGGTCAGCCACTTAACCGACTGGGCCACACAGGCACCTCAGGTCAAAGCTTTTAATACAGTTCTCTCAAGGAATGGAAAAAAGTCTAGATGGAGTTTGAGCACAAGAACAGTCTAAGACAAAAGGCAGCCATTTTTGTCTTTCTCATGGCTTATCAACGAGTGCCTTCTCACGGAACCCCGAAACCATCACAAGCTCCTCTTACTCACGGTTGCAGAATCTCCTTGAAATGGGTTTGGTTGTTTAAAAACTGCAAGATATGAAAGAGTGAGCCCTATACCTTTTAAAAACAAAACTGCGGGGGCACCTGGGTGGCTCAGTCGGTTGAGCATCCGACTTCGGTTCAGGTCATGAGCTCACAGTTTGTGAGTTCGAGCCCCGCATTGGGCTCTGTGCTGACAGCTCAGAGCCTGGAGCCTGCTTCCGATTCTGCGTCTCCCTCTCTCTCTCTCTGCCCCTCCCCTGCTCATGCTTAGTCTCTCTCTCTCTCAGAATAAATAATAAAACCATTAAAAAAAAAACCTGCGTTAGGAGCCCACAAACTACACACCTTTAACACACCTGCTGGTCGCTTCAAGAAAAAATTCATTCCAAGCAAACGCTAAACAAGCTTTGTTCATAAAACTTGCGCTAACACTAAGGAGAAGAGACACCTTAAAGGCCCGAGTAAGGTCTCTGTGAAGGAGCCATGCGTATGTGTGCAGACACATCTATTACATATACATTCCATATCTACGTATAGTTCTCATTTTCCCTCACCGGCCGTGTTTCTAAATACTTCGATGGTTGTCGGCTGGGTGAAGGCTTTTTGAAGTAGGTAAGTTGTTCTTCGTGTTGCAGTGAGTACCGAATTCAGGTTGGCGGAAAGGAAAATAAAGCTTGAGAATGGGGACGAGCCCGCGGGGGGAGAAGCCAAGGGCACAGGAGAACAGAGAGGAAAGAAGGAGCCAGTTCAGGAAGAGCCTTGACTTGCCTGAATAAAGGTTTTAAGTTCGAGGTGGCACGTGTGTGAAAGCCGTAGTCAGGTCTTTCTTCATCTGTTGATTCGCCCAGCTTTTTATTCATTAACTCGGACATTGATGTTTCAACTCAGCAAATATTTTTTAAGCACTCAGTATAGCTCAAGCTCTCTCTTATAGGCTTGGAGCAGTGGTTCTCGACCAGGGGCCCCTTCCCCCCCCATCCAGGAGGCAACGGGCAGTGTCCGGAGGTGGTTTTCATTGTCACGCTGGGGCTGCGGTGCTACTGGCATTTAGTGAGTGGGGGCCAGGGGTGATTCCCACGACAAGGCATTTTCCAGCCCCCAGTGTCAATATTGCTGCTGTTGAGAAACCCTGGGCTAGAAGGTACAAATATCTAAGATAAAGTCTTTGCCCTCTAAGATTACCAGGGGGAGGGGACACCGTACACTAATAATTCCAGCACACGAAGGTCCACAGTGAAAAGGGTACTGGGCTATTTTGGAAGAGCAGAAAACGATGCTGTTAATTCTGTTTGGGGTTGGAAAGCTTTCTGGAAGAAAGTCACGTTGGACATGAACCTTCAAAGAGGAGTAGAAGGTCGGTTTCCCAGATGGGAAAAGTGGGTGGGAGGAAGTTGTGCAAAAAGTGGCCTGTTTGGGATCCAGCGGCTGGTTCGGCGTAATTGGAATTCAGGGTCTCTGGTGGGATGGTGAGCGATGACATTAGGTTGGGGCATGACATGTCCAGGAGGGTGCTGCGGGCCCTGCCCATCCCTACCCCAGCCCTACATGATGAGACAAAGGTCACAAAAACGAATCTAGGAGTCGCCGCGTTCTGGGATTCTGCTCACACCCCTCTTGTCTGTAGATTTTCCTTCCGCATCTGGGCTCTGGTAAGTGCGCGTCCTCTGAGCTTTGCGTAAAGGTAATAGCAAAATAGAACTCGCGCGCATAATTTGCCCTAGAGATGGAAGCTGCCAGATAATCATTCAGAATTTAAAACCTCATTTCAATATTCCTTCAGATGAAGAAAATGGTAAGATAAAAATATAGCCGGGCTTATTAGCGACATCTTACCCATTTTCCCCCTAAATGGTTAGAACGCACTGCCTTCCTCTGCTCTTTACAGCAGCGTTTCCGTTATTAAAGCTGTCTGTTTCTCAGTTCTAAATCCTAGGAGGATTTTCCCCCATGAATTTAACATGACTGACGAAACCCGCTCCAGGGTAAGACTTTGCCGCAAATTATCTAACTCAGACGAGGCCTCGTAATAAAAGAGACCCAAAAGGAATCGCAGCCCTTTCGCGGCTTCAGAGGTGGAGTTACCTTTCTCCTTCACCCCCAGTTTCACGATCATTCATAATGGAAGTAGGCCGGCTTTGTGAAACGGTTACATTCGACAAATGTCCTTTGCGTTCAAAACCGGGGCTCTGCTGCTTACACGTGGCCGGGAGAGCGTAGGAGCAAGTGTTAGAGGGTAGAGCGACAAGCCTGCCATTTGTAAGCTTCTCCAAGGGCCGTTCCTACACGTGCAGAGCGATGCTCATGGGTGCGGGGCGGGTACGGCCCTTAAAGTCAGGCAGCACCTTCCGGAATGGTGCTCGGGTTATCCCTGCAAGCCCAACTCCCTACAGTGTTTGACCGTGGCTGGGGTTAGGTATCCCATAAGCTCTACCCAAGCAGTGTAACTCCACAAACGAACTCGTTACCCTGGAAAAGGAAACTGGAAGCAGAATTATAAATCTTTCTCTGTGCCTCCTCTTCTGTCCCCCTTTTGTGGGAGAGTGTGTAAGGTATACCTGGAGTGGCTGGTCTGGGGGAGCCATGACCGCCCCTCCCCCAGGTTTGATTCCGGACCACCACACCGTAAAGGGAATATCGCAATCAAGGGAGTCAGATGAATGTTTTGGTTTCCCATATAAAAGTCATATCGACACTACTGTGGTCTATTGTGTATAATAGCACATGTCTTAAAAAAACAATGTACACGCCTTCATTTTAAAACACCACTAGGAGCACGTGGGGGGCTCAATAGGTTGAGGTTCCAACTCTCCATCTCATGGCTCATGAGTTCGAGCCCCGAGTTGGGCAGCACGGAGCCTGCTTGGAATTCTCTCTCCTTCTCTCTCTGCCCCTCCCCCACTTGCTCTCTCTCCTGCTCTTTCTCAAAATAAATAAACAAACATTAAAACAATTACCACTAAAAATTTCTAACCATCATCTGGGCTTTTAGGGAGATGCGATCTTTTTCCTGGCGGTGGGTCTTGACTTCATCTCGAAGGCTGCTGACAGATGGGGTGGCCGTGGCCATTTCATAAAATAACATAGCCGTGCGGTTTGCCACATCGATTCTTTATTTCACTAGCGATGTCTCTGTAGCACACAATGCTATTTGATAGCGTGGGGCCCGCAGTAGAACTTCGTTCGGAATTGGACTCCTTCCCCGTTTTCAAACCCGGCCGCCGCTCTCTCAACTACGTTTATATATTCTACCTCTTTTGTCGCCACTTCAACCGTCTTCACGGCATCGGCCCCGGGAGTAGGCTCCATCTCCAGAAACCGCGTTCTTTGCGCCTCCCGAAGACGCACTTCCTCATCTGTTCAACTTTGATCATGAGATCGCAGCCATTCGAACGTAAGAATGGTGAAAAGGTTGGAAATATCGTGAGACTTGCCAGAATGTGATAGAGACATGAACTGAGCAGCTGCCATGCGCCAGTGTTGCTGATGGACTGGTTGCCATAAACGTTCTATTTGTAAAAACCACAATGCCCACGAAGCCTGATAAAGCAAAGCACCAAATAAACACAGGTGTGCATGGACTTGACTCTAGAAAGCCTTTCCTCTCTCCATATCACCCCGATGTTTGAAAGCTCTCTTTCCTTTGGAGAAGAAGTCATGCCTCCCCACTGCTTTCTAATATTTACAGACGGAACTTGAGAATCTTTGGTAGAGTCCCACTCAGCACGCGTGAGGGGAAGAAAGGCCCAACACTAGATGCGAGGCAGTTCTTACCCTTCCAGGAATCGGCCCCTTGCCTCCTCACCACGCGCCTGTGACGCAGGTGCTCTTTGGTGGGACTTTCTTTATACATGAGGACCACAAAGATGAAGTGACTTCTCCAGGTCCCAGAGCTAGGGAAAGGGCGAGCCAGGAGTCTAACTGTGATGCTGTGATTTATCGTAAGAAATACATCGTCTTGTTTCCAGGCTCCTAAAACCCTTGGAATTTCCTAAGAGAGGAGACTGGCCAAGGTGTCTTTTGTTGTGTGAATGAGGTGGCCTTTGGAAAGCACCTGGAATGGGGGGCTGGTTGCCGGGGGGCCCAAGCTTGTGATGTCCTACACTCTGGACTCCGGGGGGAGGGGCCGAAAAAGAGAAGGACTGGAGGGTGAATCAACCACCAGCAGCCAATGAGTTAATCAATGATGCCTGTATAACGAAGTCTCCATAGAATCCCAGAAGGACAGGGTTCCCAGAGCGGCTGGGCTGGTGAAAACAGGCAGATGTGGGGAGCGCGGTGTGCGTGGGGGTCTGGGGGCCCCGCGCCCTTTCCCCACACCTTGCCCTAAGCATCCGAGTTCTATCCTTTTATACCCAACCACTGATCTAGTAAGTAAAAGGCTTCCCTGAGTTCTGGGCGGTGCTGTAGCACATTGATCAAGCCTGAAGAGGAAGTTTCAGGAATCACTGGTTTGCGGCCAGTCATCCAGAAGCCCGGGTCACAACCTGGACTTGCAATTGGCACCCCTGTAAGTGGAGGAGGTCGTTGGAACCTCCAGTTTGTAGCCGGCCATCAGGACACGGGGAACAGCCTGGGCTTATGACTGGCATCTGAAGTGGGGGCGGGGTGGGGTTGTCTTATAGGACCCTACCCATCACCTGTGGGATCCGACGCTCTCCCCAGGGGGAGAAGTGTCAGCATTGACTTGAATTCTTTGTGTCGCGTGGGAAGCACCCTCCCGCTCAACACCCACATCGGAATTGGCGCCAGAACCAGGTAGCCCCTCCCGACGCTGTTTCAAAATGACACCTGGCCTCAGATGGTTTCCCACGGAAAACCACAGAAGGCAATAAACTGTTTGCTCCTCGTTTCTGTCTGGTTCTCCCGCTTTCCCTTTGAAGCAGCCCAGTGCTGCCCCAGGAAGCAATTTCACAATGACATTTTTTGGTAACTCCCATGTTCTTTTTAGGGGGAAGAAAAGCCTTCGAGAGCGAGAAGGCGTCCAGGTAGAGCCAAATGAGATTAGGATTCCGGGGTTTCCAGCCCTGTGTTTCTGAAAGGATCGTCAAAACAACTGAAGGATTTAAGCCTTGGCAAGCCTTTGCACTTTCAAAGTATCAGTGCTAATACCCATTTCTCCATCAGCCCTCCTCAACTGGCTTCAAATTTCCACCAGTAATCCCTGGGGAGAGAGCCGGAGCGTGGGCTGCGAAGGCCTTCGAGTCGGAGGGAAGACCGCCCGTGCGGCACAACCTCTTTCTGTAACGAGCACAGTGAACCGCCCCCCCCCCCACAAGGGCATTTCCCGTTCCAGGCCCACGCCCCCCCGGGGAAAAAGGCCAAACTGCTAGAGCCAACTCCACAACACAGTCCTGAGAAATGGCTACTTCACTCGAGATTTGCAGGAAAGATGGGGAAAGTGTCGCGTCATACTTACAGCGTGGCGAAAATCGCCCATGAAGGCACCTCTGTTCTTCCTTTCCAGACATTATAAACACCAACGCAGAGAGGAGAAAAGACAATAAGCCTAAATAAATAGAAGGAAGGAAAGGGGAGCCTGGGCGACTCAGTCGGTTAAGCATCTGGCTCTTGGCTTCAGCTCAGGTCACGATCTCAGGGTTCGTGAGTTCGAGCCCCATGTCGGGCTTTGCGCTGGCAGTGCTGGGCCTACTTGGGGTTCTCTCTCCCTCTCTCTCTTCTCTGCCCCTCCCCGGCTGGCTTTCTCTCTCAAGAAATAAATAAACATAAAATGTTTTGTTTTTTTTTTAAAACCAGGGAAGGAAATTGGGGAAGAAGAGAAAGAATAAGAGAATAGAAGACATATCTCTCTAAATTCAGGTAAACCAAATATCTTTGTTGGCCGAGTTAGCGGACGGGGCAGGAACTGGGGGATCCTAATGAAATGATTTTGATTTGGGGAAATGGAAGCATTTGCCGCTTCTCTTCTCCGTGGAGCTCTCTGTTACTTGTAAGCCGTGATGGTGAATTGCAGTGTCAAGGGCGTGGAGACGGCAGGATGCATTCCTTTCCGCAGTTCTCTGACCGTCTGTAGGCGACTTGTCCGGAGAAGACACAAGCCACAACTCTTCACGCGCGCGTCCCCTGAGGCTTGGTGCGAGAAATCACTACGAGTCACCAGTTAGAGCCCAGGCTTTTCAGCACCCAGGTTGCTCACCCGCAGTGTAAAAGGAGGAGCTGTGAATCCGGCTGTCCCGGCCCCAGCTCACTGCCCTTGAACTTGAATCTCAGTGGCTTGGGAATGAAAGATCACGTCTGCGTATCAATGTCCAGCTTTTATCCAGAATCCCCTGAGTGATAAGACCATGCCTCCTGTTCTTTAAGAGAAACCAACGACTTTTTGACTTTTTTCTGTCTCGACGCCACTAGGGGTCAGGCCCCAGGGCCAGCGCCCCCCAGGTGAGTTCCCGTACCCTGAGGAGGCATCCAGCTGACACACCGTCATCTGTAAACACATGTGCTCGGGGCGCTCCCCACATAAAACACGCAGTGCAACCCTCCCTCCCCCACTGCCCGCAGAGCTCAGCCCATAGTCCTTTGCTGTCCAAACCGTCATGACTTGGCCTCTCTATGCCTTTCCCGACTGTTCCTGTTCTACCTGTTATCCCAGCCCACTGTTGAGACCGGAGTAAGCGTTCAGCGCTTCTGAATCTACTTTACGCCCCCTCTTTCCTCACTTCTGGACCTCTAATGTCTCCTAATGCCCGAGGAACTCCTTCCCCTCGCGTCCCTGCAGTGTAGACAGATCTATTCCCCGGCCTCAGCTCTCTCCAGGGCCAGCTTAACTAAGCGCACCACTTGCTTTCCACGAGACTCTCCTCCTCTGTTAAAAAGAATTTCTTCCTGGCGCGCCTGGGTGGCTCAATCCGTGGAGTGTCCGACTCTTGGTGTCAGCTCAGGTCATGGTCCCGGGGTCATGAGATCCAGCCCTGCGTCGGGCTCTGCGCCGGGCACGGAGCCTGCTTAAGATTCTCTCCGCCTCCCGGGGTGGCTCAGTTGGTTGAGGGGCCAACTCAGTTTCGGCTCTCATGATCTCGCGGTTTGTGAGTTGGAGCCCCGCGTCCAGCTCTGGGCTGACAGCATAGAGCCTGCTTGGGATTCTCTTTCCCTCTCTCTCTGTCCCTCTCCCATTCACGCTCTCTCTCTCTCAAAATAAATAAACTTAAAAAAAAATCCTCTGTCCCTCTCTCTCCGCCCCTCCCCTGCACTTTGGACCAACACACAGCACCAGACAGATTTCGTTCTTTAATACGCATGCCTGGATCACAAGAGCCGCTCTGTTGCACTTACGGAGCACACCGTACATTTGCTTACTTCCTTCTTATCATCTCTCTCCCCCACCAGAAAGTCCAGACACTTTGTCTCATCTGTTTACTGCTGTAGCCCCGATGCCTAGAACAGTGCCTAGCAGAGAGTAGGTGCTCAATCAACATTTGGTAACTGAATGCATGAATGACCCATGAGAGCCTAGGGGACCCAGGCTGTCCTGCTCACCTCTCCACTGCCCCGGAGTGGCCGCTTTGCATATGCCTCTTGGATCTGACCGGACCGAAGAGGCAGCCGCCTGCACCTGGCCGTGAGCATCGCCTCCGCTTGGGGGACATGGGTTGAACCGCAGGTACGCAGCCGGGGGGCAGTGAGGCAGGCAGGTGCGACAGAGGGGGAGGCTTCCATTGGAAAACCTGAGGTTAATGGGGAGCCCTACCTGCTAAATCTATCGGGCAGAGGAAGCCAGGCACGTTACGAATCCCTCAGGTAGGAGAACCGAGGAAGAACTTGCTGGAAAGTATTTCCATTCCTCGTTCACGTCGATCAGCTTCTCAGAGACGGTGGCAATGTAGCCAGACATAGCGACCGTGGGCTGTCGGGCCAGGGGCTGTGCTCCCATGCCTACAGAAACCAGCAGGAAAGAAAACCCTGGTCTCCGGCCACGAGGCTCCCCCGTGGCCCGTGCGTGGCAGGAAGCCACCTCGCCTCCTCTCCAAAGAGCATCAGGATTATTGCCGGGAATGCTCAGCTTCTCAGGCCTGACTCCTGGCCGACAGGTTCCCAATTTGGAAGGCTGACCCTCCTAATGGAGCAAAAGGACAGCCGTCGCCCGCCAGAGCCAGGGTCTCGGAAGCGCCACACAATCTACCCCTACCGCTGCCTGGCCGCGTGTATCGACTTGGGCCCCTCGATCTGGAAAAGGCAGAGATTGCCCTGTAATATTTGCAGTTTTCAGTGCGTCTACATCATCATCTCCCGCAACGCCTCAGGGGTCACGGGGGCCCCCTCTTCTCTTTCTGAGGAATCCAACAAAAATGTATTCAGATAGAGAGAATGTTTGGAGGACTCATCACCATCAATCCCAACAGAATTGTTGTATTTAAAGATATGTGTTTAATATATAGTATATATGTCTGCATATATACACACAGACACATATATGTGGTCAGAGCTTATGTTCGGAAGCAGAGTGGCAACCTTGGTATCAGTTCCGTCAAGATTCTAGCTCCGCTCTGTCAGCTACTAACCCTGTGAATGAGGCCGAGCAATGAGGCCAAGGAAACCTCGATTTCCTTGTCCGTAAAATGCAGATCAAATTAATACTTGTTCCCCTCCGCCTCCTCCTTCTTCTCCTCTTCCCCCTCCTCCTCCTCCTCCCCCTCTCCCTCCTCCTCCTCCTTCTCCCCTTCTTCCTCCTCTTCCTCCTCTCCCTCCTCTCCCTCCCCCTCCTCCTCTTCGTCCTCCTCCTCCCCCCTCTTCCTCTTCCTTCTCCTTTAACGAGTGTTAAACACTCGTTATAACACTCGTATAGCACTTAGCACAGCACCTAAATATAATAATCACTCTGTCAATGCCCAGTGAATAAATTAATAATCTGTCAGGTATCCTCCAAACCACTGGGCCAGATCTGCTACATTTCTGAGGCAGTGGGTCTTCTTCTTCTTCTTTTTTTTTTTTTTTTGATGTTTATTTATGTATTTTGAGAGACAGAGGGAGGGGCAGAGAGAGAGGGGAAGAGAGAACCCCAAGCAGGCTCCGCGCTGTCAGCACAGAGCCTGACACGGGGCTCGAACTCAGGAACCGTGAGATCGTGACCTGAGCCGAAATCAAGAGTCAGACGCTTCACCGACCGAGTCCCCCAGGCGCCCCGTGCGGTGGGTCCCGTTCTTATCCTCCGAACGACTGGGTCCCGAGCTACTGCACACCTCTCTGCTGGCCGCCCCGTTCAGGGTTCGTGCCCCAAGGGCTCTTGCAGTGATTGTTATGATTTCCATATTCCTGTGATCGTCTAATCGGCGTAGATGCCGCGTCACGAGCAGGGCAGATGTTGGCGACTTCTCACTAAGGCGCGCTCTGGGCGAGCGCTGCTCCTCGGCACCAAAGACACACGCTTGGAGCCCGGCTCCCCGGGAGAAAGCAAGCCGGGACAGACGACGGCGGCTGTCGCCGGAGCCGGGCTCGCCCCTGGGACTCCGCACACTGTAAGTATTGTTGAGCGAGCCTGAAAAGCTGCCCTCGCCAGATGGTCTTTCGGTTTGTCCATGTCGGCTACTGTGTTTGCGGTCTGTCCTGCAATCGCCTGATTTTACGGTTGTGTTTCCTGTGTTCGAACTCAGCACAGGGGCCACGTCTGTCTCCTGAAACTGTCAGCATCGTCTCCCTGCGTGGTAAAGACCAGAAGGCAAGCCATCCTCAGGCCAGCACGTCCTCTCTGGAACAACGTCCCCTACAGACTCTGCTTTCCTCCTCGGGCTGGGAACGGGGCCTGAATCGGCAGAGCTGACTCGATCAGCCCCGGCTGGCCGGCTGAGGGGTGACAGGAAGGATGGATAAAATAAAGCAATGGGGAGCGAAGTGAGCCACCAGCCAACCCCAGGGCAGCAATCCGAAATGGCTTTTTGGGTGGCCTGTGCAGTCACACGGACGAAATCAGCTATAGCTCCAGGGTGGGGGTCCCTCCCTTGCCCAAGCGCCTCAAAACCATCTGCAGGGGCGCCTGGATGGCTCAGTTGGTTGAGCGGCCGACTTCAGCTCAGGTCATGATCTCATGGTCTGTGAGTTCGAGCCCCGCGTCGGGCTCTGTGCTGACAGCTCAGAGCCTGGAGCCTGCTTCAGATTCTGTGTCTCCCTCTCTCTCTCTGCCCTTCTCCTGCTCACGCTCTGTCTCCATGTCTCTCAAAAATAAATAAACATTAAAAAAAAAAAAACCAGCTGCAAACCTCCCTCTGCCCATTGCCGGGGTGCCCTCCTGGAAGGATCTTCCGACAGGGGGAAGGCTGTGAGGACCGTGAGTCTCTCTGGCTTGTTCATACCCCAAGTGTAAGTCCATGCTGGTTAATCATGAACCTCCCGCCTGCCTTCACAATATCCCTTTCTAGGTCTTGATGCTACTGGTGGTGATTATACGCCTCGATACACTCGCCACAACCGGTAGAACCGTAAGCCCCAGAGAGTGACGGCTATCGTGTGAAAAATAAGACAGAGAGGGCATGGCACACACCAGTGTTGCCTAGACAACGGCCTCGCTCCCACACCACTCACCCACCCACTAACAAAATCCTGATTTTATTTGGGCATCTATTTGGCTTATGGGAGGCTGGACCCTCCCTGCCTCTTAAAGATACATCTTGGTTAATCTAAACCAATTGGTAATCCAATTCCTCTTGTCACGGATTGGCTAAGAAAGGCAATAAATTTTTTTTTTCAATGTCTATTTGCTTTTGAGATAGAGAGAGAGACAGAGTGCAAGTGGTGGAAGGAGAGAGAGAGAGGGAGACACAGAATCCGAAGCAGGCTCCAGGCTCTGAGCCATCAGCACAGAGCCCGATGCGGGGCTCGAACTCAAGGACCATGAGATCGTGACCTGAGCCAAACTTGGACGCTTAACTGACTAAGCCGCCCGGGTGCCCCGGTGAAGAATGGCATTTGATAGAATTCTTGGTAATCCAAAATGGGAAGGTCTGGAAACTTCTGCCCAGATTCTGTCTCCTCTTTAAATAGGGGCTTCAGGACAGCCATGCGCCTTTTGGTACCTATGGTTCTTGTCTGGCTTTTGACCTGGTGTGAAGCCGTGGTGCTCCAAGCAGCTACGGCAGTTTTGTGAAAATCGAGGGAGCAGGACGTGCAGAGGGATTGGCAGATCGCATAGGCGGGAAGAATCTAGGTCAGCCTGACAACACTGGGCAGCCCAGCTCCCTGATCCCGGGACCCAGCCTCACCTACCACCTCCGGACTTGGACTTGCTGTCACAGGTGGTGATGCACTTTTTTCTCATTGTCGAAGCTGCTTTATTTGGTTCTCCCATTCCTACAGCCCAACGCATCGTGATTAACACGTTGGTCCCATGCTGTTAAAAATGCCTCAGGCGTCCTCCTGTAAGCTTGCATCCAACAACCAACACTTGGAGCACAGGGTGGGAATCCGTTACACCACAGCCAAGATACACCGTGTTTGTTTTGTTATAGAAATTGTCTCTCGCTTACGAGTTGGCTTGTGCTACCTGCGGAGCCACTGGTACCGCATTCAGCCAATAATAAATGCTAGAAACTTAAGTCAACAATACCTTTAAAGCTGAAAAATTTATCTTGGTTTCTATTTAGACAATTCGTTGTGATTCTCTGACAAATTTCCTTTTTTCTCCTCTTTTTTTGGGTTCTTTCCTATCGGATGTGGAACACCCTATTTCATTTTATTTTTTTTTTAATGTTTCTTTATTTTTGAGAGAAAGAAAGAGAGAGACCATGAGCAGGGAGGGGGCAGAGCAAGAGCAAGACACAGAATCGGAAGCAGGCTCCAGGCTCCAAGCTATCAGCACACAGCCCGACGCAGGGCTCAGACCCACAAGCAATGAGATCATGACCTGAGCCGAAGTCGGACGCTCAACCGATGGAGCCCCCCAGGCGCCCCTGAAATACCTTATTTTAGTTCCTCAGATGATCAGCCTCTTGCGAGTCTGCTCTCAGTGGGCCCTTCGGATTCCTTTTTGTTGTGCGGACCTGTCTGGAGTTTCATCTTTCTTTGGTATTTATTTTCCCCTGAAAACTCTGTTCTTCCTTTCCTTCTTTGCTTGACGTTACATGAAACCAAGGTCGTTCGCCGAAAGCTGTGTTTAAGAATAAATGTTAAGAAGGGGCGCCTGGGTGGCTCAATCGGTTAAGCGTCTGTTGGGGGCTCGGGTCATGATCCCGAAGTTCATGAGTTCGAGCCCCGCGTTGGGATCTCTGCTGTCAGCAGAGCCTGCTTCGGATCCTCTGTCCCCCTCCGTCTCTGCACCTCCTCCGCTCTCGTGTGTACACTCTCTCTCTCGAACATACACATTTTTTAAAAAAAGAATAAATGTGTTAAAAAAAAATCTTTAAATCTTTCGTACCTTTGAAAAAGCCATTTCCTTCATTGCCTGATTGTTTCGTCTTTATTTTTGATGTTTTTCTCTTGATCGAAAACACTTCTTATCTAGGTCACTGGAAGTTTCTTTATTGCCATTGAAGTGATTTCAGATTCGACATCTTTGTCCTCCGATTTGATTATCTCCTTATTAATCCGACAGAAAGGGCTCCTCCCCTATCCTCCCCACCTCCTAACTGGAAGATAAAGAATTACCCGCCCCCGGCGTCCCGCAGGCAACGTGCCAAGCCGAGGATACATCCTGCAGCCACCGTTTAGCAGAACTCGACCCTTTCCTTACCTCTGTCCCCTAAATGCCTCCTGTAATAATTCACCGAGTCCATGCTCAATAACTACAATTGTTTTGAATTCAGTCAAATTGGACTTTTACAGTCACTCCGAGAGGACAGGCGGCGTGGGGCTGTTTTGGAACCCACGGATAAAGGGCATCAACACCGATAGCATCTCGAGACCCCAAGAACTGTACTCGAGCAACTCAGGACGGTCAAGGGCTGAACGTGTATTATGTGGGTCACCTCGTTCTAGTTCACTGCCTCACCCTCGTCCTGCTGACACCGCTGGTGCTTTTTTTCACTCTAATATCTGAAATGTCATTATAAAATATCTAGCCAGCATAAATTAATTAGTGAAACGCTAGGCGTTTGAGCCTAATGAGTAAAGGTTTGGGGATGTTGAGAAGATTTGCGATACCCCGTGTCTTCCAAGCCTTCCTGGGGCAGGAGGGAGGATGAGATTTGTAGGAAATGTCTCAAAACGTCCACTCAGTTTATTGTTTTAAAATTTTTTTTAATGTTTATTTATTTTTGAGAGAAAGACAGACAGAGCAGGAGAGGGAGAGGAGCAGAGAGAGAGAGGGAGACACAGAATCCGAAGCAGGCTCCAGGCTCTGAGCCGTCAGCACAGAGCCTGACACGGGGCTCGAACCCATGAACCATGAGATCATGACCTGAGCCGAAGTCAGATGCTCAGTTGACTGAGCCACCCAGGTGCCCATATTATTATTATTTTTTGATTGCAGTATGAGAACATTCTAACACTTTGTGAAAGTTATTAGTACTTTATAATATTAATACATTATAATTAATTATATTGTAATAATGTTATTAGAACTTTGTAATGTTTAATAACATTAAAAATGTTATTATGAGAATATATGTCATACAAAATGCACATCAGAAATCCCTCTAGCTTTGATCTGACTTTTCCAACAGTTCTTTTTTTTTTTTTTTTTTTTTTACTATCAGAAATCCAAGCGGTCAATACTCCTTTGTAATGAATTTGTCACTTGGATCGCCTTGTTTTGTAAATTCTTTTTTTTTTTTTAACGTTTATTTATTTTTGAGAGACATAGAGACAGAGCGTGAGCAGGGGAAGGACAGAGAGAGAGAGGAAGTCACAGAATCGGAAGCAGGCTCCAGGCTCTGAGCCATCAGCACAGAGCCCAACGCGGGGCTGGAACTCACAGATCACGAGATCATGACCTGAGCCGAAGTCGGCCGCTTAACCGACTAAGCCACCCAGGCGCCCCTGTAAATTCTTTAAAGAGGAATCGGTACAAGCCTAGTGTTTCTATGAATTAGGGAACACGATTCTGGCAAGTCGACAAGGTATAAAATAACCGAAGCTGTATCTTGCATCGGTTTCCAGATCGTCAACAGTTTAAACCAGAGAGGCGTCTAACGGGATGCTGATCTAGTCGATTTCTCCTCTTTGGTTTTGAGGAATGAACCGTTCAGGGTGCTCAGGAGAGAAATACATAAGGAAATAAATATCCTCTCAAGGCAGCTGGATCTGAAAATGCTCCGTCAGTGCAAAGAGGACAGAGAGAACAGTCTCTATGGTTCCTGACCTTTGGTGCTCGTTTTCACCTCGGGGAACTTCCTGGACAGGAGATGCGATGCTCACAACGGTTAACAATGTTAACAATTCCTGTTTTAAAACAGAAGACCCGGACTCCAATGTAATCCTGTCTCTGGGCTTGAAGAGAAGTAAAATGCTGGCTTAAGAGTTAATACATCAGTTAAAGGAAGAAAATCCTCTCCAGAGAGGAGATGTGCATGGCTCTTATTGTACTTCCCGACTGTAACCATGTGAAAGAAACTTCCAGGGGAAAAACCTGCTCCGAAGTAGCCTTTTAAAATGCTAAACCGCTGCACTTTGGAAACCCAGATAAAAAGCTTTGTACCCCAAGCTATTTCTCTGTTCCTTTTTTCTGAGCGAAACCTCCTGGGTAATGGTTTCTTCCATGTGCTTTGTACTGTAGAAATGCTTCATGTGGCTTTGGCCCCGTCACAGTAATCAGAGGCGCAGAGAGTCAAATTTGGCCTTTGGAAAACAACCCGGATAATGAGCGCCGTAATCGTATAAATGTTTAAGTAACAACTGGGTTTTAATTTAATCAAAGGGAAGAAAAACTTAGCACAGCGTTCACCCAATGCCTCTCCTCGGAAGTGGCCACCCTGTCCCCAGACAGCCTGGGAACCTGCAAGCACAATCCGGAACGTGGCAGGTGCTTTAAAAATATTTAATAGATGAATGAAGCAAGGAGTGAGTGAATGAACGAATCAATGTTTAATAATGTGCTTGGTCGGATCCTAAAACGACTTTTTTTTTTTTTCCTATTTAGAAAGTCACCCTTTTAGGGACCCCGGGGGGCTCAGTCCATTAAGCAGCCGACTTCAGTTCAGGTCATGATCTCACGGTTCATGGGTTCGAGCCCCGCGTCGGGCTCTGTGCTGAAAGCTCAGAGCCTGGAGCCTGCTTCGGATTCTGGGTCTCCCTCTCTCTCTGCCCCCTCCCCTGCTCACGCTCTCTGTGTCTCAAAAATAAATAAACGTTAAAAAAGAAAGTCACCCTTTTAGTTGCCTTCTTTTTGAAGTGTTTATTTGAAAAGCATATTAATACGGAAGAATAATTAATAACAGAAAATAATTAGTGATGTTCCTTCTTTAACACTGCCCTCCTTTCTCCGATAAATTCGGGGTATACGGCTCTCCAGAGATGTATGGAACAAAGCCAGCTGAGAGGAAAGTATCTGATGACTTTTTTTCCGCCTTCAACTGCCTTGGATTCAGAGCGAGGCTATGGTTTCGGTGGCCTCTGTGTCCGCATGCCGGTGTCCACGCAGAATCTTTCCCCCTGAGTCTAGATTCCCTGGACAAAGCCCGAAGTCTCGGCTCACCTTTCTAACCTTCGTGATAAATCCCTTCCTCCCCCCCCACCCCTCCACAGCCCCCAGGTTTGTCTCCAATTCTGTTTATCAAAATAACAAGTGCACTTGGTCCTACCGTTTGACATAAAATGTTTTAACTATACGCTCAGCATTTCCTCCAGGAACACAGCCTTCCGAAAGCTCTACCGGCTCTCACTTTGAAGTGCTCTCTGGAGTCGGCCAGACCAATGGGAAAAGTCTGAGCAAACTGAGATGCAAGAACTTGAATCTCGGGTGAGTGACCGGGTGGGCCTCGGGACTGGAATTTGCCAGCCCCAGGGGAGAAGGCAGCTCCGAGGGACCGGCTTCCAGGTCAAGGCAGGGGAAGTTTGCTGACCCCCATTGTGGGGGGGCGGGGGCTGGAGACAAGGGTCTTAGGCACCCACGGAGGGAGAGGAGGAAACGCTTAATCCCCGAGGTAGCCCTTTCTCGTGTTTATTTGTTTATCGACCACGTGGAGGGCTTCTGAATGTTCTGGGGAAGCTCAGAGTTTGGGGAGGGGTGCAGTGGGGGGTGCAGGTGCGGGAAGACCCCCTTCCCCACTCACCACCGCCCCCGTTCTTTCCGGTCACTTCTCACTGATACAAAAATCACACTCTCCTCCATCTGGGCTTCCCCTGGACCACCTTCTCCCCGCATGGAGAGTCTGCAATTCCCAATTGGCAAGGATGCTAGAATTCAAATATAACATAATGACTCATTTGCTTTATCCCAGAAGTCACACACAACCAGTGAAGAACGATCATACCAACACCGTTGCCAACAACATGGCTCTTGCAAACAGTTTAAGGTGATTTCGCTTGTTTGTTTGTGGGCTTTGGAAGATGTTATTTTTCTTAGAGCGTATTTCATTCGGGACGTCCTATCACACTCTCGTGTGTAAAATCACTGAGAATAATTTCCACTGTAATTTCACCACCACGTGAATGGTATACATCCTTGTGTGTGTTTTTTTATTTTAATTTCGATTCTTAGGGATCGTTACTTTCAACGTAAAAGCTTTCCATTACTTTCAGATTTTGCAATTACGTCAGATACTTACAGGGTTCCAAAGCCAAATAAACGAGACGACGACGTTGTTTCAGAGAAATCGAGCTTCTATCCTTCTACCCTTCCCTAGTAAAATTGCCATAGTTTTCATGTTTCACCCTCCATTCTTGTTTGTTTGAATGTCAACAGATCACATGTACATGCACCCGTGTGCGGACGTGTGTCCCATTTCTTAGCTAAACAATACCCTACCTTACATAATTTGTCCACCTGGATTTTCTCACCTAAAAGTATCCCCTGGAGATCGCTCCCTCCGGGCACAGAGAGGTACGCCTCCGCCTCCGTACTTTGTACAACTGCACAGTCCTCTGTTATGGGGGCACGCCCTGGCTTATTCGAGCACTTTCCTAATGATCCACCTTTGGTTTCTTTCCAGCCTTAAGCTATTGAAAGTAGTCCAGCAATGATAATCCTGTCCATACGTCTTTTGATGTTTTCCCGGGAATCTTTGGCAGGGGCGGGGAAAGAGGGGGTGGAGGTGGGGGGGGTGGGACTCTGTGCGATTGTTGGGTCCAAGAGTGACTGTGCCTGTCATTTTGCCAGACATTACCCGTTTCCCCTCTATATGGGTTCTATATGTTTTTGTTTTTATTTACATCTGCACTGCGAGCCTCTCACGCCTTCCGACAGCATTACCAATATAGTATATTGTCAAGCTTTTCGCTCTTTGCTAATCTTTTAGGGAAAAATGGATCCCAGTTTACCTCTGATGCGCATTTCTCTTGCGGGGAAGTTCGAGCAGCATCTCAGTCATTAAAGGCCATTTTCACTTCTTCTTCGGTGAACTTTGTTTCTCTGGTACTTTCAAACCCTAGCAGATTTCTCCAGGACCACGATGACAGTGGAAACGTTCTCTATCCGTGTTATCTAATTCGGTAGCCATGAATCTCAAGTGCTGTCGAATATTTGCCACGCGGCCGGCCCGGCTGAGGAACTGAATTTTTTTTATTTCCCTTTAGTGAATTTTAATCCAAATAACCACACGTGACTACTGGCAGCTGTGGTAGGTAACACGGGGCTTTGATCTAGTGTGTCTTCTTAAAAGCTTTTGGTATAGGAGCACCTGGGTGGCTCAGTCCGATAAGCATTCAACTTCAGCTCAGGTCAAATCTCATAGTTTGTGGGTTCGAGCCCCGCGGTCGGGCTCTGTGCTGACGGCTCAGAGCCTGGAGCCTGCTTTGGATTCTGGGTCTCCCTCTCTCTCCCTCTGCCCCTCTCCTGCTCTCGCTCTCTCTCGAAAATAAATAAGCGTTAAAAAAAATCCAAGCTTTCCTCTCTGATTTGAGACTCCCCTTTCATTGTGTCCTTCCTTTGTGTATTAATTACATCTATTTCTGTATTTTCTCTTCTCTTCCATTAGTCTGTCTGTTTGTTCATGGGCAGTAGCACACTGTTTCAATATAGAAGCTTCATGATCTGTAACTTCTGGAAGGGCTAAGCCCCCATCCGCTTTTTTGTTGGGTTGGGGGAGGGGCATCTTGACTATTCTTTTTTTTTTTTTCTGCATTTCTAGATGAATTAATAATCAGATTGTCTTGCTCTAGTGCAACCTCCAATATTAATTTTATTGGAGTTGCATTGAATTTATAAGTTAACTTAGTGACAGTGACATATTTCTGATGTTGAGTCCTTTCACCTAAGAACACGGTGTGCCTTGACACTTACTTACTTTGTATAGTTAACAATATTTTATAGTTGACCTCATATAAAGTCTAAGTATTTAGGCTCACGCCCGGGTTTTCATTTTTGTTTTTGCTCTCTTACTATCAAAAACAGTGTCTTCTCTTTCATTACATCTCCTATCTGATTTTAGTTAATGTATAAGAGGGTTATTGGTTTTCATATGTTAATTTTATAATCTGAAACTCTATTAAATTTTTATTATTTACAGGAGTTTTTCATTAGTTCTTTGGATGCATATGTGCAAAATCATGTTGCCTGCAAAGTTTCGCCTCTTCCCTTCCAATTTTTATCCTTCTAATCACTTTTTCTTGCCTAAGTGCATTGGCCAGTACCTCCAGCTCAGTGTTAAATAGTAGCGAGGATAATGGGTATCCTAGTCTTGTTCCTTACTATACTGGAAAATTCTTGGGGTTCCTACGTTAATTAAGATGCTGGTTTTTGAGCTAAAGCACGCACACACACACAGACATACACACACGAACACACACAGACACACACACCCAAAATCATATGAAGGAAGTGGTCATCAATTTCTGTTTTATTGACTATTTTTAACCTGAATAAAAGTTAACTTTATTAAGTGCCATCTTTGGAGAGGGTACAGAAAGATATGATCTCTCTCTTTAGTTCTCTCTCTCTCTCTTTTTAATGTTTATTCATTTATTTTGAGGGAGAGAAAGGGTGAGAGAGGAGCAGAAAGAGAGAGAGAGAGAATCTCAAGCAGGGCTCTGTGCTGTTGGTACAGAGCCTGATGCGGGGGGCTCCATCCCACAAACAGTGAGAGCGAGATCATGACCTGAACCAAAATCAACAATGATGCTTAACTGACTGAGCCACCCAGGCGCCCCTCTTTAGTTCTCTTAATATGAAGAATTATATTATTGAATTTTCCAATGATGACTCACCCTGGCTTTCTTAGAAAAAATCCCCCTGGTTTATGATATTATTTTTCACGAGCTGCTGTATTATGTGTTTTAATATTTTCTCTAAGATTTCTCTACGATATTCACAAGTGATATTGCATCGAGAGTTCCCTCTCTGATGCAATCTGGTGTACTTGTTAGCACGGTTTTCCAAATTTCAGTTCTGCTTGGAAGGTATGAAAACAGCACCATATTAAAGATAATCCTGATTCCTGTAGCAACTACAATTAAAAATAGAAAGGGCACAGATTATTTCAGGAAAAAAAAAACAAAAAAAACCAACAGATCCCCTGCTTCCCGGGAAAGAGAATTTACATGCCATTCATGTTTGTGACTAAAATAATCCATCGCTACTGTTTAATGTCTTAACTCTGCACAGCAACTATAATTAGAAGTGAGCTCTATACACACCTTTCCTTTTAGCAGATAGTGCCAAGTACATCCACAACATCTGAAAACGCTTTTATGCTTTTCCAGAATAAACAGCAAAAGGTGCTTGAGGGCAGATAATAATCACCGTGCGTGGTGCGGGAGCGACACGTGCCCAGAGTGAGTTTCTTGCTGCCGAAAGCCACACACGTGGCTTTGAAGAGAGCTGAAGAAATGACCACCTGATGTTCAGAACTCAAGATGAAACAGCTCCGGAGCCTCCTCCTCAAAACCCATGTCTAATCTTGAGGAAAACGTCAGTCGAATCCTACCTGAAGAAGGTTCTGCGAGATTCCGGACCAGTCCCCCTCAGAACTGTCAAAGTCCTCGAAAATGAAAAGTCTGAGAAACTCTCGCAGCCATGACAGATAAAGACTAAATGTAACCTGGTTTCCTGGACGAGTGACTGGAACAGAAAAAGGACTTTTGACAAAAACTGAGAAAATATCAATAAATGATGGGCTCTCGTTCATACGAATAACACTGGTTCGCTGATTGGGACAAACGTGCTAGACATTTGCCACTGGAGGAAAAATGGGTGTGGGCCACACGGCAACTCTCCGTTCTACCTTCACAATTTTTCTCTAAATTTAAAACTGTTCTAAAATTAAGAGTAGATTTTTAAAATTAAGGAAGCATAAGATACAAGACGGGCACACTTTTTCTCTAGAGGCCAGAGAACGGAGAACAGGGCCGAGACACATGCAAAGGTGCCCAGCGTCACTCGGCATCCCCGAATGCAGATCAGAACCACACCGGGGATATCACTGCACACCCGTCAGGACACTGCTATCGAAAACACAAGGGACACCAGTGTTGAGGAGGACGTGGTGGGAAAAGAACCCCCGTGCCCTGTCGGTGGGGACGTAAGTGGGAGCCACCGCTGTGGAAACCAGTATGGAGGTGCCTCAAAAAACTAAAAACAGAGCTAAGCATGAGCCAGCAATTCTATTTCTGGGCCACACGGTCAAAGGAAATCAAAGCAGGATTTCAAATTAATATCGGAACCCCCCTCTTCACTGCAGCATCGTTCGCAAAAGCCGAGACATCGAAACGACCTCAGTGGCTGTCAGTGGATGAACGGATGAAGAGATGTGGCATGTGTGTGTGTGTGTGTGTGTGTGTGTGTGTACGCATGAGGCAATATTACCTGACCTTGAGAAAGAAGGAAGTTCTGCCATTTTCCAAAACGCAGGTGGACCTTCGGGGCAGTATGCTGACAGAGAAAGACAAAAGGCTGTGTGGTATCACTTATATGTGGGATCTTAGAAAACCAAACTCAGGGAAACAGAGAACAACGGATCTGCGGTTGCCAGAAGCGGGAGACGGGCAGCGGGAGACATAGGAGAAGGTGGCCAAAAGGTACAAACTTCCGGTTGTAAGAGAAATAAATCCTGAGGATATAATGGCCAGCACGGTGACCGCGGGGAACAGTACTGTGTTGTGCTTGGAAAGTTACCAAGAGAGTAGATCTGAAAAGTTCTCACCCCATGAACAATTGGCAAGCATGTGGGGGGATGGGTGTTCGCTAAATTTAAGACAGTCATCATTTCGCAACATACGCCTGTATCGAATCCTTGTGTTGCGTGACTTAAACTAACGCAACGTTACAGGTCCCTTATATCTCAATAAAACTGGATAGGTGTAAAATTATATTCTCGAATTCTCCATCAGCATTTTCAAACCACCCACTAGCGTCAGCTCCAGGAGCAGGCTGGTTTGCCCTTACAAGTTTGTTTAGGCTTCTTTTGGAGAAGCAGAGTCATAGGGGGAGTGGAATGGGGAACTCGTTTGGAAGAAAACCAGGAGGCAGAATCAGAGTCCCAGGAGGGACAGACACGCTACTGTCCTTTCATGAGCACGCGCTGGTCAACAGACCTCTGGCGTTTCTGTTCCTTTGCTGTCTCTCCTTCTCTTCTTTATTGTCTTGGGGACTCGCTGGATCAAGCCTACTGGCTGGAAGTCTTCGGGAGGCTGCCTTCTGGTCGGTCTGTCGTGGCCCCAGGTCATGACCACTCCTCAGATTCCTGTTTATCGTTGGCCCCTGTTTTCCAGTCTGTCCCAGAAAACATCTCGGTTCAAACCTCCACCCACTGGTTTCTGAGCCGGTATTTTCCAAGAGCCTCAGCTTTTAAGGCCCTGTTTTGCTGCTTGCCCCACACCGAGATAAAGCCCTCTTGTTCTTTCCTGAGCAGCCTGGAGTCACCACCCAGGAGATGTCACCGGCACGTCCCCAAGATGCCTTTAAAGAGAAAGCAGGCCCAAATCCTCACATGTCTCAAAGCATGCTTGCCCTTTTCTAGGGGGCCTTTTCGGGATGTGGCGTTGGTTCTGAAAACCCGCAACAAAATCCGTTGCAAAAGGAATCATCGTTTCACCTAGGAAGCAAAACCGGTCCTGAGCTTTGTGACATGTCATGGCACACGAGGCAGAAGACCCGAATGTCACCAGGGCCTAGACGTCACGAACAGCAGGAATGGTCACGATGGCGGCGGGGCCTGGGGCGGAGCGGAGGCTGGTGCCGGCTGTGGGTTTCAGTTCACGGGGCAACTTAACCTTGGCTGTGCCATGTCCTCGTGACGGTCGAGTGCCCTTGCACGTGCATTCTGCTTCCATTCGGGGCTTTTCTGTCACATTTTCTGCGAGGCGAACGCAAAAAGGACTGTTTATGGTTTGAGGCAGTGCGAGACAGTGAATCTGTTTGAATAACACAAAAAGATTTAAAAAATTTTTAAGTGTATTTATTTTTGAGAGAGAAAGAGAGACAGAGCACGAAAGAGGGGAGGGGCAGAGAGAGAGGGAGACACAGAATCCGAAGCAGGCTCCAGGCTCTGAGCTGTCAGCACAGAGCCCGACGCGGGGATTGAATTCTCGAACTGTGAGATCACCACCTGAGCTGAAGTCGGACATTTAACCGACTGAGCCACGCAGGCGTCCCAAGAATGATTTTAAAATGAGGAAATTCTCTCAGTCTTTCGGGGACACTGACCCAGGGCTGCCAGGCTTCCACCCAGGGCAGCTCTGGTGTTCAAAAGGTCACACATGACCTAATGAGCTTTTCCTTTTGACATTTTATTATGGAATATTTCCGATTCGTCTATACAAAAGTAGGAAGAATAGTCTAGTGGACCTCTGGCCACAACGACTGTCCCCTTAAGGCCAGTGTCATTGGACATGTACTTCCGACCCCTCCCTGCACACTCTCGCCCCCTTATGCTGAGCAAACTCGAGACTCTAACTTCATCTAGAAATATTTCATATGCATCTCTAAAATATTAGGATTCTTTAAAAAAAATAAGGTAAAAACAGCGAGGGAAGCAAACCATAAGAAACCCTTAAATACAGGGAACAAACTGAGGGTTGGTGGGGGGAGGGAGTGGGGGGAGGGCTAGATGGGTGATGGGCATTGAGGAGGGCACTCGTTGGGATGAGTGCTGGGTGTTGTAGGTAAGAGATGAATCGCTGGGGTCTACTCTTGAAGGCAAGACTACACCGTATGGTAATTAACTTGAATTTAAATAATTAAAACCCTAATAGTACAACCACTATTCTGTTATCACATCTAACCGGTAGACAGGAAATCCTTAATAAGTTCAAACAGCCCGTCAGCGTGCAAATTTACTCCCTTATCTCTACATTTGGTTTTAATCTGGATCAAAATAAGATCCATTCATTATAACTGGTGGTCGTGTCTCTTAAGTCTCTTTATAAAGTTCTCTCTAGCTCTCTGGCATCTGTGCGAGTTGCTTTTTTGAGGGAAACTGGTTTCTCCGCTGTCTGGAAAGACTGGCATTTTCCCACAGTCTAGATTTTGCTGCCTACATCCGTTTGACATGGTTCAACATTTAATTCCTTCGCCCTGACAGGCAGCCATATTTTTTTCCCCTCCTTTTTTAATGTGGATGAGGTGAAGGAAAAATCTAGAACTGGCCCTCGAGGACGGCAGATTATATCGAATATGTTCTCCCTTGAAAGGGCAACTATCCCTGGTGTTGGGAGGTGTTTCGCTTCCCCCCTCCCCCCCACAGACTCTGGCAGCCTGGTGAGTCACTCCCTAATTTGTCTGGATGGTTGAAAGGATGGCAGTAAGTTCCAGAACACAAGCAAACCTGCCTATTTATTTTCCAGCGTGTTAAATATAAACATCCGGACCCTGAGTTTCCAGCAACCAACATTTGCCCATACAAAGTGTACTTTTCTTTGCAATACCATTTTTTTATTTTAAATCACCTATTCGGACTCACTCACCCAACCCCCACCCCTGCTGGCCATCGATCCAGTCACAGTAAAAAAAAAAAAAAAAAAAAAAGAGGAGAAGAAAAGTTGACACACTTAGTCCATTGCCCCATGAATCCATTTAGGCTACTTTGCCGAATCTCAACGCAAACCCGCAATGCTGACCCTGAACCGACACAACACAGGAGGCACACGCCCTCCTGTCCCACGCGTCCCCTCAATTCCCCTCAATTTCCAAATGGTTTCATTAAAAAGCCACGGACCGGCATTGTTGAGAAGGAGACGCCGGGCCATTTCCCTGTTTGGGATTCGGTTCAGACCCGTGGTCCACACCCTTCAGCAATGAGCTGATAGAACACCGACCTCAGAAAATTAGGACTGTTGTCCAAACACCCCAGATTTCCTCTCCTATTGTGGACCTATTATCAGTTCAGTTCTATAAAATTCTAGGGAGTTATTTTTTCCTCTCTCCTTGAGCAAGGTCTGGCCATTGAGAGCCTGGAGTTGCATCTGGAAAAGGAGCTTCTCAGAGAACTCTGTAGAAGCTTTTGTTCCACCCACATCGTGCAGGCTTAACTAAGTTCTCTCCAAGGAGCCCAGCCTAGGGGCTTCTGTGCTGTCCCACAGGGCACTGCTCTTTACAGGGTCTCTGTTCTCTCCTCGCTGGGTTGCACTTGGCAATAGAGTCTTGGTTAGTCTCTTTTCTTTGACTAACCAATAGAGTCTTGGTTAGTCAAAGAAAAACAATAGCAGGTCGAGGAACCTGCCCCCATTGTGTTACTTCTGAAACAAAGGGCATCTCTTGAATTAGAATGCAAGAGAAATGAAAAGAAATGGATTGGTACTAGGATCTGGCTAGCTCAGGGGAAGCTGGCTCTGTGAGGAGCGTGATCCCTGCCCCAGCCTGCCATTGTGCTCGGGACTCATGACCGAGGGTTCGAGGCCTTCACTCTAAGCAAAATGTACTAACTCAGTACGGTGGTGAACAGTATTCATGTCCTGAGATTTTAAAAACCCGGAATAAAATTCTACCTCTGCCATCTATGATCTTTCCTACTTGGGGCAATGATGCCTCTCAAAGTCCCCATGTTCTCAGCTGCAAATAAGGAAATCGAGATCTATACTTCATATGGTTGTTTGGGGGATGAAAACGAAATAGCAAATCCAGCCTACATCAATAGTATTGGATCTGAAATTCCTCCCTTCTCCCCAC
Organism: Paguma larvata; assembly: GCA_030068075.1. NCBI lineage: Eukaryota > Metazoa > Chordata > Mammalia > Carnivora > Viverridae > Paguma > Paguma larvata. The sequence goes on from CM057829.1 coordinate 15,849,679, forward strand.
TCCCAAGGGATAATAAAGAAAACTATTGATGAGTCAGTAAGATGCATTAGTCCGAGATAGCCTTTTCAAGGGTAGCAAACAAGAAATAGGTTTGTTGAGCGGGGAGAGGCTGGAGCACAGAACTGTAGGATCGACCCTCCCTGAGTCTATAGGGATTTTTGAATTGGAGGATGACCAGAAGGGACTAGAAGTATAGAAACAGAGAGAAAGGCATAGAAAGTGAGACAAGTAAACCTCAAAGGTAAATGTCCCCCGTGTTTGCCAGGCTACTCGCCCATGCTGGTCCTGATTTCGTCCCTCATGTCTACCCTTTTGGAGATGTTCAAAACTACACGCGTGAGAAAGAAAAAACTATACTGGTTGATGTATTATTGCCATTTTCAAGACAATTTAAGATAGAGGTTTAAAAGCTTTCAGCTAGTTTTCCTAGGCCAATGAATCTTTTATACCTAACAAGGAAGAACATCAAAATCTTATAGGTTGAATTGTAGTATCTATACCTGGTTTTCTCTGGGGAAAACAAGCTAGCTCTTCCAAATGTTCCAGTCAAACATCTTGGAGAATGAGTCATTCTACCCTGAGAATACGGAAAGTTGCACCCCTCAGGCAAGTACTGGAGAAGGGAGTTAACCTAAATTTATTTCCATGGAAGTAGAAATATGTTGGAATCCTGTTTTACTGAAATGATTGGAAATATGTCATGTAGTGTGCGTAGTCTCATTAGAACTGGAGATTGACTTTATAAAACATATCTTGTGAGTCCAGGACATTCTCTCTACTTTTCCTCATCAGCAAAAGAAGTAAGAACAAAACTGAGGGTCCAAAGCACTCCATTCTTCATACACCAATATGAAGTTGGAATGCCGTAAGGATCCCACTTTTTTTTTATTTTTTTAAGTTTTTTATTTAGACTCAGTTAGTTAAAAGACTGCATAATATTAGTTTCAGGCATACAAGATAGTGATTCAACACTTCCCTACAGCACCCTGTGCTCATCACAACAAATACCCTCCTAATCCCCATCACTTGTTTAAACCATGTCCCTACCCTCCTCCCCTGAGGTAACCATCAGTTTGTTCTCTATAGTTATGAGTCTGTTTCTTGGCTTGCCTCTCTCTCTCTCTCATTTTTCCCCATGTTGGTTTTGTTTTTTAAATTCCACATGTGAGTGAAATCACACGATATTTGTCTTTCTCTAACTTATTTCACTTAGCATAATACTCTCTAGTTCCAACCATGTTGTTGCACATGGCAAGATTTTGTTCTTTTTTACAGCTGAGTAACAGTCCATTATATGTATACAATGGAATATATATATATATTGTTTATATATATCTTTTTCCATTCATCACTTTTTCCATTCATCTTCTTTTTCCATTCATCACTCAATGGACACTTAGGCTGTTTCCATAATTGGTTATTATAAATAATGCTACTCTAAACATCAGGGTGGATGTATCCCTTTGAATTAGTATTTGTGTATTCTTTGAGTAAATATCTAATAGGGTGATTGCTGGGTCATAAAGTAGTTTTATTTTTAACTTTTCAAAAAACCTCCATACTGTTTTCCACAGTGGCTGTGCCAGTTTGCATTCCCGTCAACTACACATGAAGGTTCCTTTTTCTCCATATCCTCACCAACGCCTGTTGTTTCTTGTGTTGTTGCTTTTAGCCATTCTGACGGGGTGTGAGATGACACCTCATTTTAGTTTTGATTTGCATTTCCGTGACGATGAGTGATGTTGAGCATCTTCTCATGTGTCTGTTGGCCATCTGGATGTCCTCTTTGGAGAAATGTCTGTTCAAGTCTTCTGCCCATTTGTTAATTGGATTATTCATCTTTGAGTGATGAGTCGTACCGGCTCTTTATATACTTTGGATACTAACCTTTTATCAGATATGCCATTTGCACTTTTTCGGTGAGGACTTTTATGTCCATAAATAACTTGTTCAAGGTCAACAGGTCATCAGGTCGCTTAACCATGACTCCACCTGGAGCCTGCCAGTTCCAAAGTCCGTGTTCCTTTATTGCGATGCTCTGCCCGGCTGTGACAACTAAAGAACAGCATGTAAAGAGTGCTCAGTAGGCCCTCCCGTTCTTTCTTCACAACTTGTAATGCAGCTTGTCATTTTAGTGACTCGTCCCAGCATAATTTAAGGGTCAGGGGCTCTAAGAGCACCCCCCGCAAGGGCACAGAGTTGGAGAGGGGCACAGCAGTTTCCAAAAGTAACACACACACTCACACTCTCACGCATAAACGCACAAGAAACAGAACACACATAGGATTCAGGACTAAAGCCTATATGGGAAAGTAAACTATATCTAACAGTTCTATATTAAATGGGAAGATAAGTATTACAGGAGTAAACTCCATCTAATAGGCCTATGCTAAAGAGGGGATGGGGGCGCCCGGGTGGCTCAGCCAGTTGAGCATCCAACTTCGGCTCAGATCGTGATCTCACGGTTCGTGAGTTCGAGTCCCAGATCGGGTTCTCTGCTGTCAGTACAGAGCCTGCTTTGGATCCTCTGACCCCCTTTCTCTCTGCCCCTCCCCCACTTGCACTTCTCTTTATCTCTCTCTCTCTCTCTCTCTCTCTCTCTCAAAAATAAAACATTTAAAAAATAAAGCGGGGACAGGTACTAGAGGTCCTCCCTCCCCAAATAGTAAGTAGATGTAGTTAGAGAACTGAAATTACAGAGACAGGAGATTTTGGGGGAGAAAGAAGTAAAATCTGGCAGAGTTATTCAATCTACAAGCAGAAAATAGGAGCCTGGCTAGCAAATTCCAGCAGAGGGTTTTGCACACGGTAGGTACTCCACAAATCTCTGTAGAATGAGGTATTCAACTTGGCCATCCATCCGCAGTCTTAGTTTACTATGTACACAATTGATTTGGCTACAGTTGTTGTTTTTTTAGAATAAAGTTGGCCGACATGAAAGTACATTGCCTGTGGTCTCGTTAAGGCAACAGATAAGAACAGTAAGTGAAACCTGCCTGTCAGTGTAGGGTGTTCCGTGTCCTAATTCCTGAGGCCAACTGGAGTCTTGTTGGAGCCCGAGCCAGGTCCATCCCAACAGATAGCTCAGGACACATCGGGAAGTGTTTTTCAGAGCCTGGCTACTCACAGCACCAAAGAGATAAAAGTGAAAAATAATCTGGAGCTCTTCAAAATCTGTCTAGGGTTTGTGCCTGGGAATCGGTGTTCTAGGATGGGCTGACCTCCGGAAAGACAAGATCTAGTATGTCTACTCCTTGGGACACCAGTGTTTGTAAATTACAATTATCCCCCTATATATGTGTGTGTGTGTGTGTGTGTGTGTATATATATATATTTAGTACATATAATATATATATAATACAAATACATATATATTTTTAAATTTATTTTGCAAAACTTATTTTTTAAGGCCAAGAGATGCTTTCTGAACATGTTTTTCTCTTAAATTAAAACAAAAAGTCTATATTATAAGAAATCTAATCTGTGTGTTTGTTTCCTTTACTCATCAAACTGACGCCTGGTTAATGGCAGCTGACAATCCACTATCTTCCCATTAAAAACAGGAAATTACATTGTTCTCACTGTAAACAAATTAAAACTTGAAGACATTTGAATTTGGTTTGAAATGTGTTTAGCTTAAGTTTCAAGGTAGGTCTAAACTAAAATAAGCATTCTCTAAATCTTACTTTCAATTTTTTTATGTTTATTTTATTTTTGAGACAGAGCATGAGCAGGGGAGGGGCAGAGAGAGAGGCAGACACAGAATCAAAAGCAGGCGCCAGGCTCTGAGCTGTCAGCACAGAGCCCGACGCGGGACTCAAACATGCCAACCACAAGATCATGACCTAAGCCAAAGCCAGGTGCTCAACTGACTGAGCCACCCACGCGCCCCCTCTAAGCCTTGCTTTCACTATCTTGCTTGGTTTTCAGAGCTCCTTGACATAGACAATACACCTTTTACTGAAAATCAGGAAAAAGGTGCTACTGAAACCACAAAGAAACAGTCAACTTCCTTTGAGTTCTGTCAATTAACTCTTTAAGACCTTACAGGGTAATTTGAGGACTAGTTGCCATTTCAGTGGTAAAAACTGATCGGAACTTCTACCACCACCTAGAGGTCATTGACCTGAACTGCAAAAACAAGGGAAAAAATGTTAATTACAGTGGCTGGGAACCCCTAGCCCTATCATTCGTTTTCCATTATTGAATCTTATTGACATAGTATTAGATTCTTGGAAGAAACAAATGATTCACAGAAAGTAGGGAGTTTCCAACCTCCCAAAGAATGGAGAAGACCACCTGGAAAAAGAGGTTGTTCTGAGCACATTCGTGACTTGAATTAAAGTTGTCACTTCCTGTATGTTTTGAAGATGTATGTTCAACCTCTGCTCCAAAGGGGCAGTCCTCAATTCTGTCGTCTCACTTCCTGGTGAAGGATCGCTTAGGAGACAAACAAAAACGAGTCTGTTGGGATTCAATCTTTTTGCGGCTGTAGACGCCTCCCACATCATCCCGATGTGAACATACATCAGGTCCATTCTTGATGTAGTTAGGCAAGACCAGAGGCTGAGGCACAAGATACAAACTTAACATGTTTCCCATGATTTTATTTCCTTGAAAAAATAACCATTTTTAAGTGTTTAGGAAACAGATAAAAAAAAAAAAACCTCCCATCTGAGACCTTCTCTCCCATCTGAGACATTTGAGAGAAGGAAAAGAAAAAAAAAAAAAGAGTAAGTTTCTTCTGGGAGCCATTTTAAAAGAATTATGTCCTGTATGATTTATTCTTTGCTTCTGACTCAGGGTTTCAGTTCATGTTGCACCTGCACGGGCATTAGTCTTAACGAAGCTTGTTGGTGACTCTGAAGCCACTTCAGGTTTATTCTGGATTTCAGTGACCTTCTTCTCTGTGGAACACTGGCAAAAAATTGGTTCTGAGCCGTTGGATACTAAGATTCTTCCTACAATCGGATAGGCCTTCTTTTTCTAAGTGTATTTATTATTTTTAGTAATCTTTACACCCAACATGGGACTCGAACTCATGATCCCAAGATCAAGAGTTGCACCCTCTTCAAACTGAGCCAGCCGGGTATCCCTCAGCTAAAGCTTCTTTCTGCATTTGAGTTTTAGAACCTGTGGCTTATGGAGAAGACTGTGTTTTAAGCTGTAGGAAATGTCACCAGTCCAGAAATACTAATAAATAACCATTAGGATCCTCTCTGGAGAGCAGGGAAGCTTGTGGACACCCATCCTCTCTCTAGCCTTCTCTTATTCGTCTGTATCTCCACGGAAGGAGTTTGTACACATGTCTAGTCCTCCAGGTTTTGCACCTGCTGCCCAAGAGATGGGCCCTTGGATCACCTAGCTCTGATAGCCAATGGGGCTTGCATTCATAAGTCCCTCAGAACTGTAGGAAAGAAGCAAGCAGTTATCAATGGGCATGGGAACAATTCCCCGCCCCCATGGCTATACACTTGGGCCAAGTGGAAATAGAATAAACAAAAATATCCATCTCCCAACTTCTCCTTGGAAGGGGCCTGACTACATACTTTCCTAGCTGTTGTCTATGGGCCTGAGTTCCATTAATTCTGCACATAGATGCTGACTATGATGCTGTCCGTTTGGGACACTGATGGGTCTTGGTATTCCCTCACGTACCGGGAAGTACCAAGAACAAAGAAGGCAGTTTGCACCATCACAATCACGAAAGTGAGACAACCGAGAGCTCAGACGGGGCTGATTGCCAGGGTTCATTTCCTACGCAAGACCAAACCGTCAGGACCAGAAGAGATAAATGTTTTATCTAATGCACAAAAACCAATGGAGAGTTAAAGAAAATGAAGAAACAGAGGACTATGTTCTAAACAAAAGAACATGACCAAACTCCAGAACAGACCTTAATGAAACAGAGATGAGTGATAGACAATTCGAAATAATAATCACAAGGTGCTCGCTAAGCTCCAGAGTCGACAAAGCATGGACACTAAGCATGGACAAAGTGAGATTACAACCAAGAGATAGAAAGTATAAAAACGTACCAAACACTAAACAAAATAAGTTGATCAGAGAAAGACAAATACCATATGATCTCACTCACATGTGGAATTTAAGAAGCAAAACAAACGAGTGAAGGAAAAAAAGGTGGGGAGAGACAAACCAAGAAATAGATTCTTAACAATAGAGAACAAACTGATGGTTATCAGAGGGGAGGTGGATGGAGGAGTGAGTGAAATAGGGGTTGGAGATTAAAGGGTACACTTACCATGATGAAAAACAAATTAAAATAAAATTGATTTTAAAATGTGCCAAATGGAAATCACAGAGCTGATGTGTGGAAAAATTCAATAGAGGGGCACCTGGGTGGCTCAGTCAGTTAAGCACCTGACTTTGGCTCAGGTCATCATCTCACAGTTTATGGGGTTGAGCCCCACATTGGGCTCTGTGTTGACAGCTCAGGGCCCGGAGCCTGCTTCAGATTCTCTGTGTGTGTGTCTCTCTCTGCCCCTTCCCCACTCATGCTCTGCCTCTCTCTGTCTCTCGAAAATAAAAATAACGTTAAAAAATTAAAAAAAAGTTTTTTTAAAAAAAATTTTTAAAAATTTTAAAAAAAGTGTTGAGAGTTTCAACAGCAGACTAGATCAAGCAAAGAAAAGATCATTGAACTTGAATCCAGGGGAGTGGGATTCATCTACTCAAAGGAGGGGGGGAAAGAGTGAAAACAGCTTACGGGGCATATGAGATATCCAGCCAGATGAATACATATATTATAGGGGTCCCAAAGAAGAAGAGAGAAAGAGGTAGAAAGTTTATTCCAAGATATAATAGTTAAAAACCTCCTTAGCCTGGGGAAAGACACAAAGGAAGACCAGAGGGTTCCAAGTAAAATGAATCCTAAGAGACCCATACTAAGACACGTTAAGATTAAATTTGTGGGGTGCCTGGGTGGCTCAGTCAGTTAAGCGGCCGACTTCGGCTCAGGTCATGATCTCTCAATCTGTGAGTTCGAGCCCCGCATCGGGCTTTGTGCTAATGGCTCAGAGCCTGGAGCCTGCTTCAGATTCTGTGTTTGCCTCTCTCTCTGCCCTTCCTCTGCTCATGCTCTGTCTCTCTGTCTCTCAAAAATAAATAAACGTTAAAAATTTTTTTAAAAAAACTTAAATTTGCAAAAATTTGTTCCATATCTGGGAACCCCCATAAAAATATCAGGAGAGTTTTCGACAGACACTTTGCAGAACAGAAGGGAGTGGCATGATATATTCAAAGTCCTAAAAGAAAAAAGTTGCCACTCAAGAGTATTCTAAGCAGTAAAGTTGTCCCTGAAAATTGAAGGCGAGATAGTTTTTCAGAGAAGCAAAATCTGAAGTTTGTCACCCCTAGAGCAGCCTGGCAAGGAATGTTACAGGGAGTTCTTCAAGCTGAAACCAAAAGATACTAATTTTAACAAGAAAATACATAAAAGTATACATCTCACTGGTAAAAGCAAATGTATACTGTGCGTCAATTACATCTCAATAGAACGAGGGGAAAAGGAAATGCATGATTAAATTCAGAATATTCTAATGTTGTAATGGTGGTGGGTAAATCACTTATCCGCCCAATATGAAAGTTAAAAGGTTAAAAGACAAAAGTATTAAAAAATAACTCTAGCGGCAATAATTTAATGGATACACCATGTAAAAAGGTGGACATTGTGACATGAAAGTCACAAAATGGGGGTGGGAGTGTATTCATGTAGAGCTTTTGTATACATTCGAAGTCAATTTATCAGCTTAAAATAGACTGTTATGAATATAAAATGTTTTATAAAATAAAATAAATGGCCAGCAGAGGACCGTTACAGGGCCAGCTAGTGGTCCAGCCTCTTGCCCACTCAGCAGCCTATTCCGAGTGTTGTTGAGTGTAGCTATGCTCACAGGCTATGTAGAGAGTGAGAAAGGAGAGGGCACCCATAACTTTTTGTGTCTTAAGGTGCTATGTGTGGCATAATGAAATGACTGTTCCACATCCCATGTGATTTGAGGTTAGTGAGCAAAACTGACCAGTAGACTTGGCAGGAAGCAGTTTCCTCCCCGACTGGATGATTTCAAAATCAACTGCTTCCAGCTGGTTTTCCTTGCATGTACCCGGAAAGTGTAGACTTTTGCCAGATTTGCCCACTTGTGGGTCGGGGACTGTAGTGGGTGATTGAATGGTCTTCTGTGGTTAGAAGCTCTCTCCTTTTATAGCCATGCCGGGGGCAGAGTTGGCTCTAGGCTTGAGAGACCCCGTTCTTCTTTCTACTCAAGAAAAATGTCTTCTACCCAAGGCACTTCTTTGAAACACGAGGACGAACAATTCACCAAGACATTCTGCTAGTAATTAACTGCCTGGGGGGCCTGGGGTGCTCAGATGGGATCTTGGCATCCTTCTTTCATTTACAGGGAAACCGTGCAGACCTCCTTCGATAAAAGCAACAAGAGTGGCCCATGGAAAGAATTAGTATTCTTTAGAAACTAGAGCTGAAAGAAACAGTCAGGAGGTTTGCGGCATCGCTTTCAAATTAATCAAAATGGGAACAGCGAGGAAAGGGCAGTGGGAGAGATTTGGACATGTTCTATGATCACAACGAACTCTCTGTAAGTTATATCTAGATAACAGGAGAGAGAGAGAGAAAAAAAAAGAGAGAGAGAGAGAGTATCACATGGATGTCAAGTGAATCTCAATTGGATAAGAATTACATTGATTGAGTTGGATGAGGTAGAAGGCGTCTTGAGTCACCCATAGTGATTCTAAGCCTAGACTAGGACAAAACAGAAATACCAGTGTTATTATGGAAAGAGAGATGCTCAGAGATGTTTCCTCAACCATGGAAAAACTGGAACAAGCCCTGGTGAGCTGGACTAAGGGCAGGTTGTTTGACTCAAAGGAAACTTTGCAATCCATGAGGGAAGCCAGAAAGGACAAGGCAGGAGACAGGAAGTCCCCCAAAGAATCCAATGCCTTGACGCCCATCTCAAGATACACAGCTTAACCTAGAAATGCCCTTCCATTTCTTTAAAGAGCTGGACTAAAATCCACGGGGGCTTTAGGTCTAGTGAAGTGGTTCTGAACACAAATGTTTGAGAAACTTGATTTTTGGTTTTTTTGTAGATCTGAGGATAGGAAGAAGAAGAAATAAAAGTATAAAAGTACTTTGGACTTTATTATGTGAGGAGTTAGTATTTCTCTAGGGTTTCAAATGGAGTGTCTGGTCCTCTGTGATGATGGCGATTGGTGGTCAGGATTATTGCAACTGATCGTAACCACGGTAAACACGAAGGATCAGACCCAAGGGCTCTGAGGAATTTTGTTTTTCATCTTAAAGTGTTATCGTGCTTCAAATGGCACCAGTCCCCAGACACCTCCTTAAAACATACAGTCAGAAATGCTGTTTACGTATGCAGAAACAAAGACATGGATTGTTAAGTGAGAGGTACAGGGACATCCAGAGTGTCATTTGACTGGGGACATTGTCTCATGACTTGTCCTGTTACGATTACCACCTAGCATCGCTCTCCCAACCCTCCTCCTTCCGGTAGTTATATGTTGACGAGATGTAGCGTTCCTATGTACTTTTAACGATGTTTGTTTGGGCTTATGTTAACCTCGCATTAATGAAATGGCCTGGTCTTAAATTTATAGAGGACAGGAATGTCACTGGGCAGCGGGGACATGCCCAGATAGACTGCCATCTATATCCACATGTTTCTGTATCACTGAGAAGACCAGATTCCCTGCCTGGTTTTCCATCTTTAGTGTTTAACTGTCCTTTCTGAAAGATCAGCCTTCCTTTACACGGCCCACCACAGAAACCATGATGAGTTATAAATTCTTGACGTTGAAAAAATGATTTAGAATTAAGTGTTCTCAGCTCAAAGGCTGTCCTATCTTCCCTGTAGCCCATAGTCTAGATGCTTGGCCAGGAATAGTGACCCAAAGCTGCTCCTCTGTCAGAACTTTCCAACAGGTCCCGACCCCTGGAGAGTCCAAGAAAAACGTGGTCATTCTGTCCAGCTTCCCATTCTTTTCCTGATTTATAAAAATTAAAATTTAAAACTTTTTAATGTTTAGTTTTGAGAGAGAGGGAGAGGAGACGGCGTGTGAGTGGGGGAAGGCAGAGAGAGAGGGAGACACAGAATCTGAAGCAGGCTCCAGGCTCTGAGCTGTCAGCACAGAGCCCGATGCAGGGCTCGAACTCACACTGTGAGATCATGACGTGAGCTGAAGCCGGATGCTTGACCGATTGAGCCACCCAGGCGCCCCTATAAAAATTAAAATTGAGTTGAATTGAGGTGAAATGAATTCAACTGAGATATTTAAAATGATGGCTGATTCATGCTTGGGTAACATTCATTCATGCAGCAAGATCCTGCCATCACAAAGCTCATGGTCAAATAAAGGTCTTTCAAAAAAGATTCTCAAGGGGTGTAGAAAGCATTTGGAAACCCAACCCAAGGACTCTAATGCCCAAATGTGCCAAATAAGAATGAAGAGCTCAACCTTATCAGAGCAATAGAGAGGGAACCATATTGGAACTAACAAAAAAAAAAATTCAGCAACTTGAAATTTTTTTAATTTTATTTACTGAGGCTCATGTGTCTGCATGACTAATGGCTTTCCAAAAACAGCTACATCAAAGAGATCTTGGGCAAATGCTTGAAAATAATGAGGCTTTGAAAGCAAAGCATGTATTACAGGGTAGGCTGTTCATTTCAGTTTTGGGTGGAATCATTTCCAGACACACAGACCATCTGAGTTCATAAAACAAAAGCTTGAGTTCCAGCGGGATGGCCTTTGAGCAGATGTCACTAGTTTACTCGGTCCGGGACATCAACTCACGAGGACACAAACAAGGCTGGAGGCCCAACTTCCGGCTTTCCGAGGACAGACCTCTGGTACTCGGAGGTCCGGGGTAGGAAACTGGGCACTCTCGCCGAAAGTATGAAGTTTGCTTTGACATCTCCCCGTGGAGGAAGAAGCTCTCCCTCTGGCCTCAACCTGCCAGCTTGATCCGGGCCCTTTGGCAGCGTTCACTGAATCCTGGCACCATCACAAAGCCCAAAGGAACAACAGCTCATTTGGTGCAGATGGCGGAAAGATCAAATGGGAGACCTGACTTTCCCCAGCCGGATTTCTGCCGCAGTTAAAACAAAAATGCTTTCCTTTTGCTCGGCGGAAGCCATGTCAGTTTCTGGGAGTCTGACATATTTGTATATTTTGGAGACAGGGGAGAGCGACCCTGCACTAATCATCTCGGAAATTTTGGAAACTCAAGGATACAGACACATTAAGTCTGAAAGGTCTAGGGATTTGGTTGGGTATGGTCATCACTTTGGTTCTCTATGTCAGCTCTGACTCCAGTTCACACACTGTCCTCTACCTAATCTAAGAACATTCAGACCCAATGAAGGAACTCAATAAATGTTTGATGAAGGAATGAATGAACAAACAGTGTTGGCCTTTATTTGGTAGAAACCAGGCAATATTTAAAAAAGAAATTTAATATTTATTTTATTTCTGAAGGAGAGAGAGAGAGAGAGAGAGAGAGAGAGAGAGAGAGCATGAGTGGGGGAGAGGCAGAGAGAGAGGAAGACACAGAATCCAAAGCAGATTCCAAACTCTGAGCTGTCAGCACAGAGCCCAATGTGGGCTCCAACTCATGGACTGTGAGCTCATGACCTGAGCTGAAGTCTGATGCTTAACCAACTGAGCCACTCAGGCACTCTGAAACCAGCCAATATCATATGTGTTCAGTGAGTGTTTCAGGGAGTGTTTTGAGCCATTCTCCTTTTTAAGCTCTATAGTTAATAATCCTAAAACCAACTTATCTTCAAGCTTAGCTTGAAGGACTAATGAAATGAGCCCAAGATAAAAGCGCAAGATCTAGATTAAGTCACAAACTGAATCATAAGCTCAGCCACTATGACTTGTTGGCCATAGTTTGGCATTAAATAGGTTGGGCTCTTCTGAGAAACAGAGGTAGTTTCATGACCAGAAGCCTGGGGTCAAGAGCCAGAAAGAGGTTGTATTCCTTCTGCTCAGCCAAAAAGATCTTCCCTGCTTTCACCATAACTCCTGTGCCTTTTCTCATCTCCATTGCCTTACTCTTGCTATCCCCAACCCTTGGAATGCTCTCACCTAAAGTCTCTGTCCGCTGAAACCCAACTCATGCTTCACTGTCCGACTTACTCAGAAGCTGCTTCCTTCTTGGGTCCTTTCCAGCCTGAAGCGATTTTCGTCTTTTGAGGCGTCATGGTGCCTTAGTATCTTAGGATACTTAGATATTTCTTTGCCCTGATGTTAGAAAACTTACATTATCCATCCATCTAGATTATAAACTAGAGAAAATAAATACACATGTACATATGTGTGTGCGCATTCCTTATTAATATGCATTAATAAGAGTGTATACCATTATTATAATGATTCGAATCTCCCTTGCCTGCTATAGTCTCAGGGACACAATGGCTGTCAAGTCGTCAACGGATAGGAATTTGCTAAATGAAGCACCCATGGCTGGCGCTGGAAAAGAGCCAGCCATAGAAGGGCCAGTCAACTTTCCTCTAAGGATGTCGTTTCTTAGAGCCCACTCACGTAACAAGATGCGAGCAGCCTCCCTGCCCGCTGCCGTCCAGAGATCCGATAACTTGTCTAAACCTTAATGCTATGGCCTGAGAGAATCCAAAGCTCTCCTCATAATTTCTGCAAATCCTTTTTTTCCTCAAGTTCATTTATTTATTTTGAGAGAGAGAGAGAGAGAAAGGTGGGTGGGAGGGGCACAGAGAGAGGGAGAGAGAATCCCAAGGAGGCTCCGTGCTGTCAGCCCAGAGCTCAATGCGGGACTTGAACCCACGAACGGCGAGATCATGACCTGGGCTGAAACCAAGAGCCGGAAGCTTAACCGACTGAGCCTCCCAGGCGCCCCGATTTCTGCGAATTCCTGCAGCTCATTTCCTCCTGCGTTTCTCTCGCTCCAGGACTGCTGCCTCTGTGTGCAACAGTTTGTCAAGCTGCCTCTTCTCTCGTTTCGGCACGAAGTTTAACCCAGCAAGTACCTCCGATTCTTCTGATTCACATTGCAGTACCGGGGCATTCTGGCAAATTCCGACTCCTCTACCACCCCGTCTGCCCCCAGTCATCATCCCAGAATCCTAAGTCCCTCCCTTTTCCCTTGACTTATCCAGGCAACTGCCCGTGCCAGGTCCTGTGGGGGTCTCACCTCCTACCTCAAAGGGCTTATGAAAGTATTTCTTCTAGACCTATACAATGCTCTTGCAAAAAGAATTCCAGGGCTGTCTTCTCCACTCATTACCCGACAAAACGCCAATACGGTATTGGACTATGATACAAGGAACCTTCTGGTCTTCTGGTTTTCCGTATGCCTAGAAGCAGATCAGTCTGCATTGCTTTCTTAGCTTTTTCGCTTTGCCTTTGTTGTTTCCAGTTCTTAGCTCCTAGTTTTTATTTCACTCACTCACTTATCGGAGATACATTTATTGGCAGGCTATGATGTGCCAAGCGTTTATTTCACAAAAACAAATAACGCAGATTCCCTGTCTCTGGGAACCCGATTAAAACTGAGCCCGACTCACCTATAGGCTCATCTGGTCCGAGAGAAAGAGTTCTAAGTGTTTCCTCTTACACGAAGAGATAATTGTCCCTTACTCCCACCTGAGACTCCGGGCCCACCTTCCAAATTCCTATGCTTTCAGTAGACACTGGGGCAAGTTGGGGCTTCAGCGTCTCAGTTCATAGAAGAAATCAACCTTAACACCGACTGAATATTAGCCCCGAGGAAAGAGCCGAAACCCCACATAACTAGCTGAAAGGGAAAGAAAAGGCTAATTAATTCAATCTTTTTGGAACATATGAAAATACTCTGAAAATAGCCTTCCTTTCGTGACCTTTGAAGTGTTCCTATCGAGATCAAATATTTCTCTTCCTGGAATATAAATACTTTCCTTCAAATATCCTTGAAATGTTTGGTCAACATCTAGACCTAAAACACTGTGTACCTTCCACAGTAATCAAAGAAGGAGCCAAATCTTTTGAAATGCTTGTAATATTTTTTATTGAAGCACAGTTGACATACAATATTATATTAGTTCCGGGTACACGACATCATGATCGGACACTTGTAGGCATTACAAAATGATCACCGGTGACCGTCTGTTACTCTATGAAATTATTACAGTATTATCGACTGTATTCCCTATGCTGCACTGATTGATTTTAGAGGTGGAAGTTTCTGGCTCCTAATCCCCGTCACAGCTTTTGCCCCTCCCCCCACCCTTCCCCTCTGGCCATGACCTGTAATATTTTTAAACCGCCGGATCAAGATCAAACTTTCTTCCTGACTTCCTGCATTATAGAAAGAATTAAACAGGCTTATGATTAAAAAAAAAAAAAATAGAGGCCTGGCGCTATGGAAGAAAGAACGCTCGGGAATTAATAGGTAAATATTTCCTTTGAACCAAGTGCCCTGGTAGGCAGTGCATGGGCTATTTCATTTAAGCCTGAGGGAAAGTCCCTTCCAAGTAGGTTGCGTTGTTTTGCTGTCCCCGCTTCAGAGAGAAGAAGACTGAGGGGGAGAGTGAGTCAGACCCAAAGTTCATTCTCTTTACTGACAGTTCATTTTATTTATTTGTTTATTTATTTGTATTTTTTATTTATTTTTTTACTGTTTATTTTTGAGAGAGAGAGAGACAGACAGACAGACAGAGCATGAGCAGGGGAGGGGCACAGACAGAGAGGGAGACACAGAATCTGAAACAGGCTCCAGGCTCTGAGCTGTCAGCACAGAGCTCGCCGCGGGGCTCAAACTCGGGAACAGTGAGATCATGACCTGAGCCGAAGTTGGACGCTTAACCGACTGAGCCACCCAGGGGCCCCTGTTTATTTATTTTGAAAGTTTATTTATTTATTTTGAGAGAGAGAAAGTGAAGGTGAGTGGGGGAGGGGCGGGGGCAAAGAGAGAGAGAGAGAGAGAGAGAGAGAGAGAGAGAGAATCCCAAGCAGGCTCTGTGCTGTCAGCGAAGAGCCCTATGCAGGGCTCAAACTCACAAACCCTGAGATCATGACCTGAGCCAAAATCCAGAATCAGACCCCTATCCGAGGAGCCACCCAGGTGCCCCATACTGATGGCTCATTTTAAACAGGGAATTCAGGGCGCCTGGGTGGCTCAGTCGGTTGGGCGGCTGACTTCGGCTCAGGTCATGATCTCACGGTCTGTGAGTTCGAGCCCCGCATCGGGCTCTGTGCTGACAGCTTGGAGCCTGGAGCCTGCTTCATATTCTGTGTCTCCCTCTCTCTCTGCCTTTCCCCTGCTCACGCTCTGTCTCTATGTCTCTCAAAAATAAATTAAACAGGGAATTCATTTCTCTCCTTACAGAACTAACCTCTGAGATCGTGAGCCTCCAACCCGCACACGCAAATGCACAATTCCAAAGATGCTTTGTCTGCACATTTTTAACCGTAACTCCTAATTTTACAAGTCGTTTCGTTTGCCTGAGGATTATAGTTAAGACGCAGTCAGTTGTAGGAAGAAAACATGGTTCTCACATTTCCGTAAGTAGGGTCGAAGAACTGGGGATGGGGTTGTTGCCAATCTTTTCTTATCCGACTCTTACTACATTGTGTGTTACATCACGTCGCTAACCTACAGCTGAAAAAAATGTATCATTTCAAAATTTGAAGGGATTCTAGGGGTTGTCCACTTCAGGGTTTCTCAAATGTTTAGTTTGTACACAGGCTACATCAGAATCACTCGGCGAGTGTTTTGAAAATACAGATTCCTGGGGGCACCCGGGTAGTGCAGTCGGTTAAGCGTCTGACTTCGGCTCAGGTCGTGATCTCGTGGTTTGTGAGTTGGAGCCGCGCATCGGGCTCTGTGCTGACAGCTCAGAGCCTGGAGCCTGCTTTGAATTCTGTCTCTGTCTCTCTCTCTCTGTCCCTCTTCTGCTCATGCATGGTCTCTCTCTCTCTCTCAAATATAAGTAAACATTGGAAAAAAAATTTAATATAGATTCCTGGGCCTTGGCCTTAGGCCTTCTTTTAAAAACGTCAAGGCAGGATGCTGGGAATCGGAATTTAAAATTTTTAAAATCGATGCTCAGACAGGTCTAAACCTGAAGACTCCCTTCCAGCACATTCCCCCCAACACATCAGCAGGCAGCCTCATGGCCGACACATGCAGGACAGAATTTACAGCCTCAGAGAAAACTTGCTGTTTTTTAATGAGATAACACTATTGGTTTCTTAACTTAAAATATGACATCGTAGGACTTCCATTCATTAGTTCCCATTCCTCCCCTCTAAAGATCCACAGGGTACATGAGATCCCTTAGACTGTGAGCATTCGAATATTCCAAGACAGATGATACCGTTCATCTTAGGCTTTTTCTTCTCTGGGCAAACGTCATTCTTTTAAATCTTTTCTTTCCTTTTTTTTTTAAGTTTATTTATTTATTTTGAGAGGGGGGAAGGGCCCAGGAAGAGGGAGAGAGAGAGAATCCCAAGCAGGCTCCGCACTGTCTGTGCAGAACCCAACACGGGGCTCTATCCCAGAACTATGAGACCGTGACCTGAGCCGAAACCAAGAGTCGAACGCTTAACCAACCGAGCCACCCATAGATCCTGTCTGCTCATTCATTCCTTCATTCATTCATTCAGTGAGTATTGAAAGCCTACAACAGAGCCACAGCCGTTGGGGTAATAAAAAGATGAGTAAGCCATGTTACCTACGCTCTAGGAACTCAGCCTTCGGAGAGATAGCCATATAAACAAATATACAAAATGAAGTGTGCTATAAGGTGGTTACTTCCTAAGTTAGAGGAAGAGACAACAGTCTGGAGGAATTCTCCCTAGAGGAATCAGGCACAACCTTCCACCCTTAACAGGAGTTAAATAAAAAAATACAGGGGCGCCTGGGTGGCTCAGTAGGTTGAGCCTCCGACTTCGGCTCAGGTCATGATCTCACAGCTAGTGAGTTCGAGCCCCACGTCGAGCTCTGTGCTTACAGCTCAGAGCCTGGAGCTTCAGATTCTGTATCTCCCTTCCTCTCTGCCCTTCCCCTGCTCATGCTCTGTCTCTATGTCTCTCAAAAATAAATAAACATTAAAAAAAAATACAGGAACCATTAAAGAGACTGGTGCTTTCTGCTGCATTAGTTAGAGAAGGCAGCATCTGAGGCAAGGCTTGGTTGGTATCGTGTTGGTTTTCTTTTTTAATACAAAGCAGATTTATTTGCATGTCTAGCAAGGAGGATTAGAATACTAGGTAAAAAAGAAAGCAGTCTTCTGACAAATGGAGAAGATCAAGACTCTTAAGGAGCCGACTTTGGGACCCGCTGTCATGAGAATGACTTGCTACGTAGGCTTCAGAAGTTAGGTCTCTTCTCCAACATTTCGGCAGACTTTTCAAACAGGGCCTCCCACTGGGTCAGCTCTTCTAATTCCTTCTAATAGCCAAGATGGCGTTAGTATTAGTATTTGTATTCGTATCCGTATTAGTACTAGTATTAGCATTAGTATTCTAGACAATCTGTGTTCTTCGTCTGTTATCCCAGGTATGGTGAGAATCAAGCTTGCATGGTTGGTTTTTATTCATGCTTAGCTCAAATAATTACCTACAAATGTTCATGCTTAAGGAATCCACTTCTCTATAGGCTGATCATTCACCCGACTTTTGAGTAGCCTCTAATGCACTTATCCTTTTGGTCTGGGCTTTCGAAGTCACCTACGAATTTCTTAAATTATTTTTTAAAACCATTTTATTTTGAAAACTGTTAAACTTGCAGAAAAATTTCCAGAATAATGTCAAGGACTCCCCTGTCCCTTTTGTCCAGATTCACCTGTTGTCACCAATTTTTAATTCGAAAAATTAATTCTTTAATCTGAAAAACGTTACACTTAGAGAAGAATTTCCAGAATAATGTCAAGAACTCCCCTGTCCCTTTTACCCAAATTCACCTGTTGTCACCGACTTTTAATTTTCGCCACCTATGAGCACTCGTGCGTCCAGGTACTCTTGCTCTCCGTCTCTGCGTGCACACGCGCACACACATTAATTTTTTCTGACTCATTTGAGAGCACTTTGAAGACATCATGTCCTTTTGCTATTTTTACTGAATGTGTCTTTCCTAAGAGCAAAGCAGTTATCAAATTCAGGAAAGTGAATATTGACGTAATGCTTTAATCTATAATCTTATGGCAATTTCATCAATTGTAATAATAATGTCTTGCAAATATATTTGGTGCATTATCCTGTCCAACAACACACCAATATCCTTTGGAGGCTCTAGGAAACCAATACGTTATTGTGAAAACATATAGCTATCACGAATTAATTTATTTTTAATGTGGGGTTTACAGAAAGTTTATTGAAGGATAGACTTTTTTTTTTTTAATAGTGATCAGTCCAGTCCTGAAAGGACCAGGTCTGTGAAGGTGACGTCCCTTATCCATTCACTGCAATGTCATGTTGTTCTTTCTGACAGAAAAAAAGGGAAAGATCTGGAAATATTTCTGTTTGTTGTGTGCTGGTGGCTGTTTAATAGGTGAAGGAAAACAAACTTGCTTCCCCTTGTCTGTCAAATTCTTGGTAGGTGGGCCCTCTGTTTTCTCAATTAGTGACAGAATCTTGACTGCTGAATGGTCATTCTTTACCCTGAGCTGACCACTCGAAATTTAAAATTAGCGATGTAATTATATTTACTGGGCCACGGATGGAAGAGAAATTGCACTCAGCTGACGAATTCGCATGTTGTAAAATGGGTCATGGCACCAGATGGCCTTTCAAGAAGCAAAAAATAACTTTGGAGTCGGTTGCTCTTTCTCCTGGCTTCCTTAATTGAACCCTGCTGCAGGGGAGGGTGAGTGCTCAAATCAGGCCGGGGAAATTCGGGGTGTCAGGATAGGTAAGCAAGAGGCGCTATTTATGAGTTGTAAAAGCATCCTGTTTTGATCTTAAAATAATTCTCCGTGTTTTGAAATCTGAATATTAAATTGATGCTAGATGCAAAACCATAATCACCTTTTATTTGCTAGGTACTCACTCTCCCGGAGGCTCTTCTAGATTGTTTACGTGTATTGCTTTGGTTACTCGGTACCATAAACCTGTGAGTAATGATT
This sequence comes from Paguma larvata, assembly GCA_030068075.1. NCBI lineage: Eukaryota > Metazoa > Chordata > Mammalia > Carnivora > Viverridae > Paguma > Paguma larvata. Next base: position 15,868,827 of record CM057829.1, read on the forward strand.
AGCAAAGCCTGCATTTTACAAACGAGAAAACAGAATCCCAGAGTCAGCTGGCCAAGTTCGAAATAAATGCTTTTCTCTTCTGTCAAATGAAATATTTCCATTAAAACCGTAGGAGATGGTGTCTATACTACGCTCGAAAAGACCAGATTTAGATCAAGTTTTCTAAATTCCATTTCCTACTTTAAAAAAAAGACACCTTAAAGAAATGCCCCATCCCAGGTCTGCTACTGGAAATATACAAGATGAGCCTAGAACATCTTGTCATACCAAATACCAAGAAATATATCCCAAACCATTGAGATTGTGTCAAATGGAACCGGAAGTTCTTACTGGCCAAAGAGGGATACATTTGAGCAACATAAGAATGATAATGAAAATAGACTTAAACACATAGAGTATGTTTATTGAAACACACCTATGTCTAAACCCATTGGTTCATAATAATACCAAAACAGCAATACACTGATACTCTTTGTTTTTAAGTTTATTTATTTATTTTGAGAGACAAAGTGCAAGTGGGGGAAGGCCAGAGGCAGAGGGAGAGAGAAGGAATCCCAAGCAGCTTCCGCAATGTCAGTGTAGCGTCCAACTCAGAGCTCGAACTCAGGAATCATGAGATCATGACCTGAGTCGAAGTCAGCCGCTTAATCACCTGAGCTACTCAGGCAGCCCGATACGCTGATAATTCCTTGAAGGCAATAGGGAGCCAATGCACTATTTTGAAAACTGATCGGTAGAGAGGAAAAACCTTTCTTCTCGCCTTTTTCCATAGGAACTATAACTTAGTATAACTAGGTATTTAACAAGAGGACGTTTCTTTTTACAGAAGTCATCTAGCTGATAAATGAAGAAGAAAAACTACAAATATATCACAATTTGAAACTTCTAATGAATTAGCATCTTTAGGCAATGATCGACAGTGGCCAATAGCATCAATCAAAGGACGTTATCTGGCTCTCAGCAGCAGTATCCACACTACCTATATAATAGTCCTGCCAGAAAAACCAAACCAGAATCTGTTCAAGCTCCTGTATTTTATAGGAACTACAAACGGCAGAGGAACATGCTAAGTGACACCATGAGGGTGCAATCCAAACTAGAGGAAATTCAGGACCAAAGAGCCCTGTTGTTGTTGTTGTTTTACACAACATTAAGCATTAAAAGGGATCCTTTATATTTAAAAACTTGAGAAATGATTAATCAATGAGGGGCGCCTAGCTGGCTCAGTCTGTGGAGCACGTGACTCTTGATCTTGGGGTTGTGGGTTTGAGACCCGTGTTGGGGGTAGAGGTTGCTTAAAAAGAAGATCTTAAAAAAAAGAAATGATTCACCAATGATAGTATATAGACTTTTTGGGATCCTTTTTTAAACAAACTATTAAAAAAAAACAAAAATCATAACATTTATAGGCAATCAGTAAAATAGAACTATATCATGGTTTTATAGTTGGAGTTTTCAGGATATGATGATGATATTGTAATTTTGTTTAAAAAGGAGAGTCCTGATCTTTAGAGGTACATATTGAAATGCAAATTACAGCAAATCCAGACAAAACTTAAAGCAATCTGACTGTCTAATATTAATAAAATGGTTTAAATTATTGTTATCAAAATGATAAAATAGCATGCAACCATTTAAAAATAACTGTAAAGTAATCGTATTATTTATAAAATATTAAGTAGGCCTTTACATGAAAATAATTCACATTAGAAATATAATTTCTTGGGGTGCCTGGGTTGCTCAGTCGATTAAACATCTGACTTTGGCTCAGGTCATGATCTTGCGGTCTGTGAGTTCAAGCCCCACGTCGGGCTCTGTGCTGACAGCTCGGGTCCTGGAGCCTGCTTCGGATTCTGTGTCTCCCTCCCTGTCTCTGCCCCTCCTCCGCTAACACCCTGTCTCTCTCTCTCAAAAATAAATAACCGTTAAAAAAAAAAAGAAATATAATTTCTTATTCTACTTTGTGGATAAAGTTTCTTTATCTCTCTGGCATTCTAAGCATATCCACTGTAAGGTCTTCTTTAGAATATTCATTACAAATTTATCCAGGATTAACTTACTTTCTGATTGTTAATGTTGGAAGTTATTTTTGTGGTTGTTGCGTTTTCATTTGTTCAGTTCAATATGTTTTGGAATTTTGATTTGCAAGCTAATCTTGTCTTGGACTTTTTTCTCACGTTGTTCTTTGTATACCGACCCCTCTGTGTCTGAGGGGTTTGCATTGCCTTCCTTCTCCTTCATCATAGTCTGAATATAATGAAGACAGTCTGAATGGGCCTGTCTTGCCTTTTGATGATATTGTTGAAATAACAAACACACACGGAAGCTCTCCTTAGCTTCTAATTAAGAGGTTGTGTCTGTGTCCATCCACCTCCCAGACATACGATATTTTATCCATCATTCCCCTGGGCAGCATTTTTCAATACAATGACCCCCCTCCCATTAACATAGGGCTTAGACGCACCAACTGCCATCCCCACCCCCCAGCACAGTAGAAGATCTGCATATAGCTTTTGACTGCCCCCAAACTTAACTGTGAATAGCCTACTGTTGACAGGAACCTTACATAAACAGTCTGTTAGCTAATATTTTATAATCTATATGTATTATATACTGTATTCTTACAATAAAGTGAGCGAGAGAAAATAAAAGCTGAAGACAATCACAGGGAAAATTTACATTTACAGTACCATACTGTATTTATAAAAAAAAAAATCCATGTATAATTGGACCTGCGAAGTTCAAACCATGTCATTCAAGAGTCAATTGTAGATTTTTTTCTTGAGTCAGACCCCTAGCCTGACTTCAAGCAATGAGTCTATCTCCAGCCTCCCAACCTGGTAGAACCGTTTACCTTTCAGGAGCTGAACCTTCTTGCCACCCTTTAGGCTTGCATTCCTGCAGAGCAGTGGCCAGTGACTCCATTCCTGTTTATTGTTTTGTGTTTTTGTTCTGCCATTGGTCCACGAAGAGATGTATCCCCATGGAGACGTCTGGACCATAAAGATGGCTGACTAAGTAGGTAGATATGTTGTGTCTGCCAAAATCTGCTTTCTCAGTTTTCAAGGCACAAAACTAGACTACATTTTTAACGTCCTTTGCAATGAGGTATGGCCATTTGACTGAGTTATGGCGAAGGAATGTGGGCAGAAGTGATATGTGACGTTTTTAGGCCTGTCTCAAAAGCTCCCACGTCATGTTCTACGCTCCCCTTTTCTCCTGGTCATTGGCTGGAAGTGAAAGACTCGAAAGAGATGGAGGAGTCACAAAACAGAAGGAGCATGGGTCCCCGAATCATCACTCCCCGGTCATCTGGTTGAAATTTACACGCATGAGAGAGAAACTCTTACTGTATTACACCATCGAGATCTCAAAGTTTCTCAGGTCCAGCGGCCAACGTCACCGCTAACCACGCACAATGTCTTTCTAATTTTGTTTTTATATTTACATATTTTTACTTTTCTATTTTCTGCAGCATTGTTATGTTTGGAAAAGAAAAGAGACCTCACAGAGTAAATTTATAATGCCATGTTGGCCGGATTTCCAATCACTCACTTTGAATAAAGTCCACATATAGTTTTCTATTTCAGATCAAGACAAGGATCGGTCATGTGGAAACGTGAAACGGTACTGCCTTTGAAAACTTGTCGCAATGTTTCTGTGAATTTCATCTTCACTGCTGTAGCAACAACACTGTACTTGGACAAGGCATGGTTGTTAGCAGCTTTTGATTCCTGTACCGTTATTTTAGGAAGTATCAAGTCACAGACTCTTCCACACAAATCTTTCCAGTTTCAAACGAAATCGACCAGTTGCATGACTAAAGACGTGTTTTTGCCAGGCTTCTTTAAATATATGCCGTCGCTAGGCCAGTGGCTAGTGCTGTGGCAGGTCCCCAAGGTACAGTTTGTCGGAATACAGTGGACACTCCCAATGCGTACTTAGGAGAATTGTGCCGATCTGCGGCGGAGGGGAGCTGTACTATTTTATTAGGCGTAAAAAGGAAGTCTTGAGGGGCGCCTCGATGGCTCAGTCGGTTAGGTGTCCAACTTCAGCTCAGGTCATGATCTCACCGTCCCTGAGTTCGAGCCCCGCATCTCCAGCTCTGTGCTGACAGCTCAGAGCCTGGAGCCTGCTTCAGATTCTGTGTCTCCCTCTCTCTCTGCCCCTCCCCTGATCACGCTGTCTCTCTGTCAACAATAAAATAAAAACATTAAAAAAAAGAAAAAGAAAAGGAGTCTTGAGTCATCTCGGCCAGTCTTACCGTAGGTTCTTCTCCGTGGCTTGAACACATGCCCGCCCTTCCTTTGACGCACTGTGGCATTTCAAAAGCATACGAAATATGTCCTCTGCAGATCTCTGTGTCGGGATGACAGCAGAAGCCAGCGCCTCTGCCCGTCAAGTCTGATTCTGTCACGGGGCATCTCCCGCTGGGGTCTTTGGAATTCAGACTCTCTCCTCCCAGCCGTGCTCTCATGTGTTTGCTCCAAATCGTTTTTGGCTTCGCTGCACGGTTTCCTAAGAGCGATTCTGCGGACCATTGTACTCCAGGGCGCGACTCATTCCGTGGGTGGGGCCGCAGTTAAAAGAGAAGCTACTCCCACCCGGTGTTACTGTAAGGAGTTTCCGCGGTCGTCTCTTTGCATTTTTTTCAATAAATTTTGTGTTTACTTGTTGCACTCCTGTGTCTGTAGAGCTCCCCATGGCCTTCCTGTCCTAATTTTTTGGGCGATTCTTGATTTCTTTATGTCAATTACACAGAAAGGGATTTTGCAAAATCCTCCTTGAAGCTCATTTCCCAAGAAGCTGTAGAGCATAGAGTTTTGTTTCTTTTCTTTTCTTTTCTTTTTTTCTGCAGGAGACTCTAACCAGGGCGGGATAGGTTTAGGGAATCTGTGCTTTCGTGTTCATGTGGACTTTTCTGGGAAAGAGGCCTATAATTTTTATTTGAATTTCAAAGTCAACTGGGACCAAAGAGGTTTAGAGACTATTGTGAAACGTTTTTTTCCCCTTTTTCCTGTAATGTCCTAGGGGTGTGGAGTGGAGGAGGCTCTTAGGGTCAGTTATGCTGGTTTATGACAAACCTTGTGTTCGGTGGGCGTTTCTGTCAACCTCGACAGTAAAAATTTAGCTAGCTCTTGGAACCTCGAGTTGTCTTAAATTTGATAACAATGAGAAAACACGAGAGCAAGGTTAAAGACTTAAGACTGAAATATAATTCCTGTTCTGTTTCCGTTGCAATAAAGCTCTTTAATGTTGAATTAAGCAGGGGTATTAGAGGACTAGACCAGTGCCTTGGCATGGGGAAGAGCCATCTGTGAAGGGCACAGATGAAACTATTTAAGAATCCTAATTACAAGTTTAAAGTATAATTGCCATCATTTTATTACATGCATTGTATAAACTTGAAAAGGTATAAGCGGTCACTAATACAGAAAGTGAGAGAAGTTAATGAAGAGATTACAATTCACAGGTAATGATATTAATCAGCCCTAAGCCTAAGTGTATTCATAGAAAAGAGTTGGTTCCTTTCAAGGAACATTAACTCGAGATTTTTTTTTTTTAACTCATAGCCCTCTTCTGCCACTAACTTTATGAGAGGTCATCCCCCACTTTCCTCTCCATGTTCTCTTGCCATCTCCGTGACTGACTGAGGGTTCGGCCTCACCAAGCGTCCTGACGCCTCCATAGTTTTACTCCTTCCCTCTGGGCGTGTGTAATTGACTCCCTCTAGTCATCATTACAAAGTGTTTGATCATCGTTGGTGGTCCAGGAGCGGGGTGGGGCTTTCGTCCCACTGCCCACACACCCGTGGCTGTAGGCCAAGCCTCGCAGAGCCCAGATGTTTCTTCAGGGTCCGCTTCCTCGCCGGCCTCTCCCTGCAGTCAACGCCCCTGCGGCTGGAGGCTGGCTGCTCTCGCTCCCCGTCTCCTCCTCCTGAGCGCAGCTGTCTGGAGGTTTCTTCAGTAAATCTGCCCAGGGGCCCCGAGCTAGCTGCCCAAGAGATTGCGTACAGAGAACAGAGAAGGAAATCCCTCTCCACCAGCCCCAGATTCTATTTTAACCACGCGGTTTGCTCCCTTTCCCTAATCAGATAGTTTACGGGAATTGTTAACCCGAAGAAAGATTTTCTTTTTTCTCTCCTTCCATTCTTTCCACTGTTTGGGATCAGCGGAGCAGCGGCATCGCCACAAGTCAGGCCACTTTGAAAAAGGAGAGGACGCGCGAGCCCGGGGAGCCTATTAGGCGGCTAATCAGCCCCTGAGCAATCAGGGTCACGCTGTACGGTAAACAGCCCCCCACTTCCCCGGGAGCCAAGGGCAAGGCCGCGCCCCAAACTCTCCCTGCTGCTGGAGATCTGGGCGATTTCCTTCTGCGCTCATCCCGCCCCTCCCCCCCAGAGCCTTCGGGGCTCCAGACAATTCTCCTTGGGCTCGGACCCCCCTCTCCTCACAGGCAGTGGATTTTCTGGGCTGGACTGTGAATGCAGCTCCCTGGCTTAGACTTCGCAGAAGCACCGCCCCCTTGTCCCTCTTGTCGCTGTGAGTTTGCTCCAGCGAGCAGGCTTGACGTGCGCTGGCAAAGCCGGGCAGCGGCACCCAGAGACAGGGGCCTCCGAAACCACATTTTTTGGCTCATTAGAGCCGTCTGCCGATGTTGCTCCCCATGCCATTCAACCTATTTTCAAGCCATTTTCTCAATGGTGCACTTCAGCGAGGCTGGGGCTGGAGTTTGCTAAGAACTGGATGGCTTCCAGAAGCTTCATCAAAGCCAGTTTATTCTCAGGCTCTGGCAGGCCTCTGAATGGCCCCTTGCACCTTCGCGGACTCTCACACAAAGCCTGCCCCGCTCGGTTTGCCCACGGACCAAGCTGTTTATTTCATCTTGTTTCTGAAGTCGAGGGTGCCGCCGCGTTGGCCCCAGTGAGGGAGAAGGCTCTGTTTCCCCCTCGCAGCAAAGGGCCACCACAAATATGTACACACGCAGAGATCTCTTTCGATGTCTTTCCCAGGCCAGCCGCTCAGGGAGTGCTGAAGGCACCGAGTGTCTGAAGGGCCCGGCGGAACATGCCTGGCTTGGAGCTTTCCTCATTAATTAGGTTGGCCTCAGAATTTGCCGACTCCAAGTCTGGAAAGAGAATAGCTTAGTGGGTTGCTAAACTGAAAAGGCAGTGCTATCTTCTTCCCGGTTTCAGCCCACAAAAGCGGGTGGTGTGGGTGGTGGCAGGGAGCCCGGAGGCTCGTCCAGGCCATGACTGCAGTGTGTGAGTCCCCGTCTGTCCCTCTTGGAGCTCATTCGTCTTTCGCTGTGGCTGGCCTCGCCCCGGCGAGGCACTGGCCCTGGCAGAAAGGGTTCCATGTTGAAAGTTTTCCGCTTCTCTTTCTGTCCTGGTGTCCCAACACCCTATCTGGGAGCAAGGTCGTGACCTGGCCTAGCGCATGCCCTGATGAGTGCTTGATTCTGTAGGTTCCTCTGCTGAAATTCTGGGAGGTGCGTATCTCTCGCTTTGGGTGGTGGGCTGAATAATTAAGCATTAACCGCCTCGTTAAAGGAGCCGAGCACCTAATCAGCCTTCTGTGGTGGCCGATAACAGAAATCCAGCTCCTTAGACCGCTGAGATACAAAGCTAAGGCCTTAGCCAGGGCAGTTCGGCAAAAATGAAATAAAGGAATGCAGATTAGAAAGGAAGAAGATAAACTATACTTTCGGATGATACAATCTTGAATGGAAAGAGAATATCCCAAGGAATCCACTAAAAAGCTGTTAAAATTAATAAATGAATTCAACAGATCCACAGAATAAAAGGTCAATATAAAAATCTATTGTATTTCTATGCTGTGTCAATAAACAAACCAAAAATGAAATTAAGAAAAGAATTTTCATTTATAATAGCATTAAAAAGGATAAAACACTTGGGAAGAAATTTAATAACGACAACAGAAGGATAAAACCTGTACTCTGAAGACTAAAAAATGTTGCTAAAAGAAATGAAGAAAGACCTACAAACGTGGAGAGACCCTTCATGTTCACGGGTCAAAAGACAACATTGTGAAGATGGCTATACTTCCCAAATTGATGTATAGATTCATTGTGATTGCCATCATATTCCAGCTGACTTCTTTGTAGAAACTGGCAAGCTGGTTCTAAAATTCATATTGAAATCCAAGGACCCAGAAGAGCCAAAGTAAGCTTGAACAAAAGGACAAAGTTGGAGGAGACACGGACTTCAACATTTATTACAAAGCTACAGTAACCAAGTCAGTGTGGTACTGGCATAAGGACAGATGTATAGATCAATAGAACTGAAAGTCCAGAAATAACCCCTCATATTTATAGTCGAATGACTTTCACCAAGGATGCCAAGACCATCCAAGACCATTCATTGGGGGGGGGAAGGGATCTCTTCAACATACGAGGCTGGAACAATGGATATACATGTGCAAAATTTTTAAAACTAATTTGGACCCTGACCTCACACCATATATAAATCAGACCACATCAAAAACCTTCCTGTAATCACTAAAACCATAAAACCCTTAGAAGAAAACATCCGTGTAAATTTTTGTGACCTTGGGTTAGACAATGGTTTCTTCGCTATGACACCAAAAGCATACGCAATTAAAGAAAAAATAGATAAGCTGGGCATAATTAAATTTTAAAAGTTTTGCATTCCAAAATATATTATCAAGAAAGTAAAGAGATAAACCCAGAGAATGAAAGAAAATTTTTGTAAATCTTATATCTGGTAAAGGACCTATATATCTAGTAACATATAAAGAATGAATACAACTCAGCAACAAAAAGACAAATAACCCAATTTAAAAACAGACAAAGAATATGAAGAGAGATTTCTTCAAAGAAGATATACGAATGGCCAATACGTACATGAAAATATGCTTAACACAATGAGCCATCAGGAAATACAGATCAAAACCAAAACCACATTTACATAGCCCTTAACACCTACCAAGATAGCTACAATAAGTGAGAAAGAAAGAAAACAAAGTAGGATAGAGAGAAGGAAAGAAAGAAAGAAAGAAAGACAGAAAGGAAGGAAGGAAGAAAGAAAGGAAAGAACGGAGGAAGGAAAGTAGGAAGAGAAAGAAAGAAGGAAAGAAAGAAGGAAGGAAAGAAAGAAAAAGAAAGAAATCGAAAGAAAAAAGAAAAGAAAGAAGGGAGGAAGGAAAGAAGGAAGGAAGAGAAAGAAAGAAGGAAGAGAAAGAAAGAAGGAAGAGAAAGAAAGAAGAGAAAGGAAAGAAGGGAGGAAGAAAGAAGGAAGAGAAAGAAAGAAGGAATAAAAAGAAAGAAGGAAAGAAAGAAAGGAAGGAAGGAAGAAAGGAAAGAACGGAGGAAGGAAAGAAGGAAGGAAAGTAGGAAGAGAAAGAAAGAAGGAAAGAAGGAAGGAAAGAAAGAAAAAGAAAGGAGAAAGGAAAGAAGGGAGGAAGGAAAGAAGGAAGAAAAGAAAGAAGGAAGGAAAGGAAGAAAAGAAAGAAAGAAAGGAAGAAAGGAAGAAAGAAAAGAAAGAAAGAAAGAAAGAAAGAAAGAAAGGAAGAAAGAAGAAGAAAGAAAGAAAATCCTCAACGAAGTGGAAAAAATTGGATCCCTCATACACTGCTGGCTGGAATATGAAATAGTACAACTGCTTTGGAAACAGCCTGGAGGTTGCTCAAACGTAGAGTTACCATATGATCCAGCAAGTCCACTCTCAGGGATATACTCAAGAGAAGTGAAAACACATGTGCACATAAAAATTTATACACCAATATTCACAGCAACATTGTTCAGAATAGCAAAAAGGTAGAAACAACCCGAATGTTCATCAACAAATGTATTAGTCACGGTTCTCCAGAGAACAGAACCAAAAGGATGGATGGATGGATAGATAGATGAATAGATAGATGGATGCATGGATGGATGGATGGATGGATGGATGGATGGATGGATAGATAGATAGATAGATAGATAGATAGATAGATAGATAGATAGACAGATAGATAGATGGATGGATGGATGGATGGATGGATGGATGGATGGGTAGATAGATAGATAGATAGACAGATAGATAGATGGATGGATGGATGAAGCGGAGATGTACTGTAGGAATTGGCTTAGATGGTTACAGAGCTGGAAAAGTCCCATTATCTGCTGCTTGCAGAGGCTGGAGAACCAGGAGAGCCCGTGGTATCATTCAGTCCAAGGCCAAAGGCTGGAGATCCATGAGGTCTCTGGTCTAAGTCCCAGGGTTTGAAGGCCCACGAACCAGGCACTCTAATGTCCTAGAGAAGGAGAAGATGGGGATCTCAGCTCAGGGAAAATGAGGAAATTCACTTTCCTCTGCTTTTCATTCCATTCAGATTCTCAGCGACGGGTGCCCACATTGGCAAGGGCAGCTCTTCTTGACCCAGTGGACTGATTTCAAATGCTAACCTCTTCTGGAAACACGTTCCCTGATGCACCAGAAACAACGCTTCACCCGGCCATTTGGCCATCCCTTAGTCCCGTCATGTTGGCACATAAAATTAAGCATCATATGGATAAATATAAGATAGTATTTCTATATAAGAGAATAGTTTTCAGCCGCAAAAAGTCAGAAAAAGAAAGAAAAGTACTGACACATGCTATGACATTATTGATGTTTCTTGCAAACAACATGCACAGTGAGAGAAGTCGCTAGGAAAGGACCATGTATTGTATGATTCCGTTTATGTGAAATGTATAGAAGAGGCAAATCAATAGAGACAGAAGGTCCAAATTATTGGTTGCTTAGGGCTGGAAGGGATGGGGGGTGGGGTGGAGGGTGGTGGCTAAGGAGTGAGGGATTTCTTTTTTGAGTAATGAAAATGGCTTAAAATCGATCGTGATGATGGATGCATAACTCTGTGAATATACCAAAAGCCACTAAATTATATACGTTGAGTGGGTGAATTGTAGGGTATATCCCAATAAAGCTATTAAAAAAAAAGAAAAGAATCAACGTATGTGGTACACCTGAAACTAATTTAATATTGTATGTCAACGGCACTTCAATAAAAAATAAAACGGAGGAAAAAAAACCGCAACAAAAAATAGCCAGAGTCTCTGCCCTATGATTTTTTTTAAGCTTACTTATTTATTTTGAGAGAGAGAGAGGAGAGGGGCCGAGAGAAAGGAGATCAAGAATCCCAGTCAGGTTCCGCGCAGTTAGCACAGAGTCCCACGCAGGGCTTGAACCCACAAATCGTGAGATCATAACCTGAGCTGAAGTCAAGAGTCTGATACTTAACCGACTGAGCCACCCAGGTGCCCTTCTGCTTTGATTAATACTAGAGAGGTAGAGTCCGTAGACCATCCCTTTAGGCTTGCATATTCAGTGCTTTCATAGGGCTCTCTCTTCTTTCCAGAAAGCTCTAGAAAGGGCATAGAGAAACCAACGGACTAAGCAGAGTGGCGGCAAAGGAACTGCAATCAGCTCAGAAATCCAAAGGCCTCGGACTCGCTGGAGCCCAGGGGTGAAGAACAGGGACCCCAATGTAGGGCAGTCATTTTAAAGTCCAGGCCCTCACAGTGGAACTGGGGAAATGAATGAGCTGATGTTTTATTTGTTTGTTTTAATTTTTTTTAAACATTTATTTACTTTCGAGAGACAGAGCGTGAGCAGGGGAAGGGCAGAGAGAGAGAGGTAGATGCAGAATCTGAAGCAGGCTCCAGGCTCTGAGCCATCAGCACAGAGCCCCATGCGGGGCTCGAACTCACAGACCATGAGATCATGACCTGAGCTGAAGTTGGCTGCTCAACCAAATGAGCCACCCAGGTGCCCCAAGTGATGTTTTAAAATGGAATTGAAGTTTCCAGCAGAAAAACACCCCATCACCTATATCAGCTCAAATCAGCCTGTCCTTGCAAGGGCTGTGAAGGATGGGGCCACAGGCTGACGCTTGACCTGCAAATATTAGGGTGAACCACATGAAGTTGTCATTTGGGGCGGTCAACAACGGTGGCACCCCAGCAACGTCATGGTTCAACCTAATACATGTGCTGTCGATGAGAACAGAGGTGTTAACGCGTCGCCCTCGCACCTGAGCCTCCCTGTGCAATGTTTGATATTTCTAGCTCACACTTTTGGGTTTGTACAAGATTCCCGAAGCTCTGGCATGGCAGCAAGCTGGCCACAGGTAAACGCACCTGCGTGCTTACCCCTGTTCCCAGCCAGAATGTCTGCATCATTTACAACACTGATAGCACATTCTGGCATAGCCCGACTTCAAAGGATTAGCTCGATCTTGTCGAGAATGTATCCCATAGCGGTCACTCTGCCAAGGCTCCACGTGGGGCGATGGCGTTTCTAAAGTTGAAAGAAACCTCAGGATTATCCACCCGATGGCCTCATGTTGTTGAAAAGGCAACTAGACGGGTGAGAAGGGCTACACAGGTGAAGGTCAAGGGTATCGTAAGACCCGTGTACGCTCCCTCCCACATCACGTATCAAACCTATTACAGTGTGCTTTCTTCAGATTTAATTCTTGCTCTAAAAAGTGACAGGATTTTCATCATTTTGCTTTAAAAATCATTTGGCTGTTGGGGCCCCTGGGTGGCTCGGTCAGTTGAGTGCGTGACTCTTGATTTCAGCTCAGGTCGTGATCTCATGATTTTGTGAGTTCAAGCCCCGAATTGTGCTCTGTGCACTGACCGTGTGGAGTCTGCTTGGGACTCCCCCCTCTCTCTCTCTCTATCTGCCCCTCTCCAGCTTGTGCTCTCTCTGTCCCTCTCAAAATAGACAAACTTAAAAAAAAAAAAAGCTACTTTGTTATAACACATCATGTATAATTAACAGTGATTTCTCAGCAATTATTAGGCCTACTTGGGAATTCTTATAAAGTGAGAAACTCTAACCCAAGAAACTCCTTTCAAATTATGGATTTAAAGGGGCACCTGGGTGGCTCAGTTGGTTAAGCAACCAACTTCAGGTCACGATCTCACGGTTCATGGATTCGAGCCCCCGTCGGGCTCTGAGCTGACAGCTGAGCCCGGAACCTGCTTCGGGTTCTGTGTCTCCCTCTCTGTCTGCTCCTCCCCCACGCACACTGTCTCTCTCTCTCATAAATAAAATGAACATTTAATTTTTTTTAATTATGGATTTAAAAAATATATCATCTAGGGTGGCTCCGACTGTTAAGCATCTGACTTCCTCTGACTTAGGCTCGGGTCACCATCTCATGCTCATGAGTTCGAGTCCTGCATTGGGTGAACTTGTGCCCCACTTCGGGTGAGCCCTGTTTCCCTCTCTTTCTCTCTCTGCCCCTCGCTCACTTGCACCCTCTTTCCCTCTCAAAATAAAAATACAGACCTAAAAATTAATGAATCAGACACAACAATGTATTTTTTATAGACGAACATTTTTCTGTCTGGTAATGTTTTCTTTTGAATTGGGGGGTGGTATTTTTTTCCAGTTCCAATTTTTTAGATTTTTAAAAAAGTTCATGGGCTCCCAAACTGCCCATCTCTTGGATAAAAGAGAACGAGCCTGAGTGAGCTGACTTGCCCAGGACGCCGCAGGTAGGAGGGGTAGAGGCACAACTGGAACTCAGCCCTTGACGTCCAAGAAGCTTCCTTTCCACCGCTTTGGTGTGCACTGTGTGGGCTCTGTTTGTAGAAGGTCAAGGGCAACCGTGTCCTACTGGAATATTCTTATTCGCCTTTGAAAACTCGAAAACTCCCTCGGTTTGTAGAGAGAGTGGAGCCGATGAAACCCAAAGTTGATTTCGTGTTGTTGTTGTCTTTTGTTCTCGAGGCTCAGGCCAGCAGGCGTGGACAACATGCTCGCTGGACCTTACTTCCTGTATGGTTCCCCGGTTCCCAGGAGACTTGAATCTCAAATAATGTTTCTGTCAGGAGGCTGAGCTCCCAGCTGTGCGAATTGGTCACAGATGTAATTGCATTTGCCCTCTGCCCTGGAGGAAAACATGCCTGTGGTTGGGGGTGTAGATGTCTCAGAATGAAAGACATTACTCCTGACTCTGGTTAAGAGCCATGAAGCCCAAAATAAGCTGCCATAGAGACAAGGCCACAGTGGTGCCAGAAGCACAGCGCCGTTGCTAGCCGGACTCCTGGCCCGGACAGCCAGTTACCGAACTGGGGCTGGCGCACTGGCCAGCTGGTCATAATTAAGAACCAAGCTTTTCCGTTGGCAACTTGGACTTCCAAGCGTGACTCCAACGTCCCTTGTCCCCCTCCCTGAGGCCCACAGGACCTCTGCGACCAGCTCCAATTCCAAATTTCTCGAATGGCGGGCCACGACAGCCCAGGACACCAACACGGCCGCTTTGCAACTGCCACAATCTAATGGGAATGAACGGCAACAGGTGCTGAGCCCCACCCCGGACCTGAAGATCTTAACACAGAGTTGATTTAACCAGATATCATTTCAGGGGTGTCTGGCCCAGAACTTGGACCAGGGAGACCACAGCAGGAGGCAAGACGACTGAGTTAAAGCACCTTTTTGGAAATTCGAAGCCCTGGACTTAGAAGGCTGTCAGGACGGGGCCACCTGGGTAATTTAGTCAAGCATCTGACTCTTGATTTCGGCTCAGGGCGTGATCTCACGGTTCGTGTGTTCGAGAGCCCCCATATCGGGCTCTGCGCTGATAGTGCGGAACCTGCTCGGGACTCTCTCTCTCAAAATAAATAAATATTAAAAAGGAAAGAAAGGAAACGAAGGCTGTCCAGGATGGAGACTCAGGGCCAGTCCGTACTGGACGGAAAGCATGGGAAACAGTGCCTGACAACCCCTGGCAATACCGCAAGAGGGTCTTACATCACGCCGACGACCCCCGCTAGTTTTCGAGGGATCACGGACCAGACAACTGAGCCTTTTGTTCCGGAGCTGCTGGGCAGAAAACCTCCAGGAGACCAAAGATTGGTTTGAATGAACTTTTGAACAAAGTTCAAGGAAACTTCCTATTTCTGGAGTTTTCACTCATTGGGGAACTGGCCAGCAGATGTGCACGCCAAGCACTGGAACAGAATGGGGTGCCGCACGCCACCTACTGTGAGGGGTCGTGGCCAAGAGCTCGGGACCTGGGGTCGGCCTGCCTGGTTTGCATTCATTCTCTACGTCTATTAAGCTTGTGACTTTGAAGTTTTAATCTCCTTGGCGCCTCCATTTCTTCGTTTGGAAACCGGGAATAACAGAAGTCCGTACTTCCTAGAGATGTTAGGAGCCAACATAGAATAATCTACGAAAAGTGCTTTGAGGAGAACGGTGCATAGAAGGGAGGGGCAGGAAGAGGGGGTCAGGGAAGGATGGGAGGGGAGAGAACAAGACATTTTTTTTAAGTTTTATTTATTGATTTAGGTGTTGAGAGAGAGCACACACAAGCGAGGAAGGGGTAGAGAGAGAGGCAGAGAGAAGATTCCAAGCAGGCTGTGCACCGTCAGTGCAGAACCCAATGCGGGGCTCAAACCGACAACGGTGCGATCATAGCCTGAGCTAAAATCAAGAGTCGACGCTTAGCCAACTGAGCCACCCAGGCGCCCCAAGGGACTATTTGAATAATTGAATCACTGAGTAATAAATGTTTTGCAACTCCATTTGCAATTTGTTTGCAGCAAAAGTGAAAGGGTACCTCCTCGACTTGTTAGCTGAGAAATAGATCACTAAAAGAAATTTCTGGCAAGAGTTCACCATGTGATTCTTAGCCTATAATTCAGAGTTCAAGGAAGTAGGTAATTTGTGATAACAAAATATATATCGGTTCTCATCCAATTACGTCTATGAATTAGTTTTTTCCAGTGTTTACACTTACTTATAAAAGTAGGAATAGGAGGGGCTCCTGGGTGGCTCAGTCGGTTAAGCGGCCGACTTCGGCTCAGGTCATGATCTCACAGTCTGTGAGTTTGAGCCCCGCGTCGGGCTCTGTGCTGATGGCTCAGAGGCTGGAACCTTCTTCTGATTCTGTGTCTCCCTCTCTCTCTGCCCTTCCCCTGCTCACACGCTGTCTCTATGTCTCTCAAAAATAAATTTTAAAACACGTTAAAAAAAATAGGAATAGGAATAGAATTAATGTTTAACCATGTCTCAGAGTTCAAAAATAGGTAATATTCATTTAGAGATCTATGAGCTAATTGGGGGGAAACACCCATGCATAGATGAACTTCCAATGAAATTTTACTTTTTCTGTACAGTTATCACTTTCCAAGTACACAAAACGTATAGGTTAATCAATAATGTAATAGTAAGTTATTAATATCCAATCCAGATTCGTTTTTAACATCTTAACCTTTAGTTACAGAAACTTAAAAAAATTAATTTTATTTTTTTGTGGAAAACAAAGTAAGAGTAAAAATAGTATAAATGTGATTAGCAAAGTACCCTGAAGTATAAATGTATGATTACAAGAGGATAGAATTCTATGAGGAAGTGAACTTGAAGAACAATTTTCAGGAGAAGAAGCAGTGATTTAAAATTTGTGGTCATGGGGGCACCTGGGTGGCTCAGTCGGGTAAGCGTCCGACTTCGGCTCAGGTCATGATCTCACGGTTCGTGGTTCAAGCCCCGCATCAGGCTCTGTGCTGAATGCTTGCTCGGCCCCCGGAGCCTGCTTTGGATTCTGTGTCTCCTTCTCTCTCTGCCCCTCCCCCGCTTGTGCTCCATCTCGCTCTGTCTCTCAAAAACAAATAAAGGTAAAAAAAATTTTAAAAAAATAATAATAAAATAAAATTTATGGTCATGACAAAACAGAACTTGTACTTTCAAAATGGTGGTTATCAAGTGTGTGATGTTAGTCTTATTTTAAAATTTTAATAGTCTGAATACAGTAGACCAGATGTTTCCTTTCTTTTGCCACAATTTAAAATGTATGATGAAAATCTTTAGATGTCAGCCTAATGCAAGGAATAGGATAGTATGTCAAAATTATATGCCAGCAGAAATGTTTGCAAATGACGGATCTATTTTCTCTCTGTGTGTGCGTGTGTGTGTGTGATTATTCCATTGAGCCAAATATAGAGGAATCCAAGTCTTGTTTCCTAGATTTTGTTCTCTATGGCAGGAATCCCCAGTCTTTTCTTAGTGCTATGGTCTGATTTTGTCCCCCTGAAATGCATCCACTGAAACCCTAAACGCCTATGTGATGATATTTTTGAGATAGGGTCTCCAGGAAGGTAATTAAGGTTAAAGAAGGTCCCACGGTTGGGATCTTAACCCGATGGGACCTATGTCCTTATGAGAAGAGGAAGAGATGCAAAAAGGTCTCTCTCTCCACGTGCACACAGAGGAAAGGCCAGGGGAGGACACAGCGGGACGGTGGCCAAGAGCACGCCAGGAAGTGGGACCTCACTAGAAACCTAGCCTGTCAGCACCTTGATCTGAGGTGTCCAGCCTCCCAACTTGAGAAGACAAATGTCTGTCATTTAAGGCATTCCGTCTGGGGTGTTTCGTACGGTAGCCCTGGCAGACAGGCCACCCAAAGGGTCACTTGGAAGGAAGTACTGATGACGTGAGCTGCTGACAGCTACGGGTGAGGCAGGGTTATTAATTAGGCTTCAAGATCAAGAATCCCCAGCGGCTGGTGATGAGACCACTAGCAAACACCGGATTCCTGCATTGGAAGGTTCCTGTGAAGCCCCAAGGGCACCTAGTGGGCAGGGTCGCTGGGGAACATTTCCCAGAGGACGCGGGCAGGAAATGAATGACAGGAGAGGTCTAGGGATGGATTGAGGTTGGAAAGACAGTATGAGCCACAGCTCAGAAGCCGGGAGGCCGGGGCTGTGCAGACAACAGGAAGCAGGCCTGCCGGTCTGGGGCAAGCTTTGCCAGCTGAGCAGTGACAGCCTCTGTCCCGAACTCCCTAGTTCTGAGTTTCACCAATGCAGCTACACTGAAGGGGTCCCCAGTCGCTTTGTGCACGATGACACTTTGCCCTCCTATGGGATTTAGACTCTATCAGGACTAGGACCTGTCTAACTGACCCTCTCTCCTTTCACCTGCTGCATTTCTGTCTGGTGCGGAGGTGACCCCTCCCCCCCACGGCTTTACGCATCAGCTTCGCACAGTCTCCTTTATTTCTGTACCCTTTACGACAGCGTAAATGTCTGTCCGGTACCTCGCATTCCATCCTGCAAGTCCCTCGCTCGCCAACTCCCCCAGTCGCTCTGTGGGCGTCCCAGAATATTCTAGAAGCTATCCAACTGTACACTTTCAGAGGGTAGATTTGATGGCATATGAATTATATCTCAATAAAAAAGTTAGATTATATTGAAACAAAATCATCCTCATGAAAAAGACAGCTCAGAAATGGATTGAAGTACAGAATAATTATTGTTCTGTCTGGATTATATTTTAACGTTTAGATAACCAGTGTAAAGGAGTTTTATTATATTCGTTGTAATGTAAAAGGAAAATCCATTAGTAAATAATTAAACGAAGATCGCAGGAACATGGAGGAGGTGAAAGGAACAAAGAGCAGGGTGGCTGGCTGGCTCAGTCAGTGGAGCACGTGATTCTTGATCTTGGAGCCCTAAGGTCGAGTCCCATGTTGAGCACAGAGATTACTTAAAAAAATAAAAAAATAAAAAGAAAGGAATGAAGGGCATTTCCGTAGGGACATGTCTGGGCAAAGAGAAAAGGGCTAGAAGGGTGGAGGGAGGTTGAGAGGGAGCCAGGAGGGAGCTCTATCTGGGAAGAAAATAAATGCTGGCCAGATGAATAAAGTTTCCCATTTTTGTATCACAGTAACTGGGAAGTTAACCGCAATTGCTTGCATTAACATTTGAACAAATTTCCACACTGCTGTTCCTGCCAGTGTAGCCAATTTTAAAGACGAAACCATCTTGTTTAGGATACGAGCTTGAAAATGGAAGGAAGAATTCTCAAAACACATGCGGAAAGCATGTGAGGATGAGTGGGCACGTTACAAAGTTGGAACCAGAAAACACATTTACAGTCCCCTCGTAAACCCAAAAGAGGGAAACACGGATTTAATACCTCATGGATTAGCAGAATTTTTTGAGCCGAAAAGATCTTGAGAGAACATGATTGACTAACTTCCTCACTTAAGAGATGGCAAAAGCAAACTCCTCCGCTGGGAAGAGGAAGTATATGTGCTTTCCCCCATTCCTTCTGCTAAGTACAATGGAAGCCTCTGGATATTATATATGAGGCAGACATAAGAAAACTCTGAAAGGTGGGGAGAGGAAAGCCGACTCTGAGAACCTCGGGACCAAAGGAGGGGACGTGGTGGTGACTTCCCTGGGGTTTCTTTCTTCCTCATGTATCCCCGCCTCAGAGCTGAAGAAGTCAGCCGCTCTGAGACTTCACCTGGCCAAGAGAAGGGAAGCCAGAACAAAAGCCTGTTCTCCCTAGCAAGAGGACCAACGAGGTGGTCTAGCAAGTCAGAAAACATGTAGATAATAATATTCTTGTCCAGCCAAACACCACAGAAAACTCTGTGACCACACCCCCACCCATGCCAACAAAGGCCAAGAGGAGACCCTAGACTTCCATTTCCCTCAGGCTGTCATGAGGCGCCCCATTAACCCCCCTCAACCCTTAGGGGTGGTGTTAGTAAAGGGCAAGTATGAAGCCAGGCCTTATGACCCCACCAGGTAAGAACGAGTCCTGCTCCTTCCCCCAAAATGGTGTCCGTGGACATACAGAGAGCATTCTAGCCCAGCCAGCACTAACGAAGCGCCCCTCTCCTCCCCGCTGGGATGGTGTCAGAGGAGACTCGGTGGACAGTCAGGACTTTCACCACCGCCCAGAGGTAACCAGGCCACCACACCCTCACCCCACCTCCACTCTTTGCTACTTATGGTGACAGACGTTATCTAGACTTATTGTGGTGATCATTTCACAAAGTACACAAATATCGAGTCATTATGTTGTGTACCCGAAACGAATATACCATTATAGATCAGCTATACAGTAATAAAAGGAATTAAAGAAAAGAAATTACCCAACCTGAACAATAGAGAGGAAATAGACTAAATGAGAAGGAGGAGGAAGAGAAAAAAAAGGAGGGGAGGAGGGGGAGGGGAGAGGGAGAGAGAGGGGGTGGGGAGGGGGAAGAGGAAGAAGAAAAAAAAGAGAAAAAGGAAAAGGAGGAGAAGAAGAGCACCTCAGGGATCATTTAAATAGCCCTGTAACTATAAGAAAGTTGAATTTGTAATTTCAAAACTCTAAAAAAAAAAACCAATCTCCAGGCCCAGAGAGCTTCACTGGAGAATTCTACCAAGCATGTAACCAAGAGCCAACGCTAATTCTACACAATCTCTTCCAGAAAACAGAAGAGGAGGGGTCGCTTCCCAATTCATTTTATAAAACAAGTATTACCCTGTCAACGAAAGCAAAGACAGTGCAAAAAGAAACTACAGATAAATATCCCTCGTGAGTAGAGACGCAAAAAATCCTACCAAAACGCAGTATTCGCACATGGAATTTAGCAATACATCAACAGAGCTATAGAACAAGCAGGGCTGAGTCCAAGGATGGAAGGCTTGATTCGATATTCAAGAATTAACCAGTGTCCACCATATTAGCAGGCTAACAAATAAGAACCAGATGATTTTGTCAATCTATGTAGGGAAAAAAAAAGTTTAACAAGAGTCAACACACTCATGATAAAAGTACTTTGAAAAATAGGAATGCGGAGGAACTTCCTCAACTTAACTTTAAATCCACCCAAAGCTACAGCAACCATTATACCTAATGATGAAAGACTGTCTTCCCCTTAGGATTTGGAACAAGGGAAGGATGTCTGTTCTCTCACTCTTATTCAACATAGTGCTGCAAGTTGTAGCCAGTATAATAAAGTAAGAAAAGAAAGGGAATACAGTTTGGAAAGGAAGTAATAAAACTAGCCCTAATTGCAGATGACATAATTACCTGTGTAGAAAATTCCAAGGAATCCACAAAACATTCCTGGAAGTAACAAGTGAGTGCAGCAAGATTCCAGAATGACGATAAACATGCAAAAAATCATTATATTTCCATATACGAGCAATGAACACAAGGACATCAAAAATAAAATACAGTACTGTTTCTAATCACTCAAAGAACCAAAATACTTCGGTATAAATCTAACAAACTATGTATAGGATTTATATGCTGAAAACTACAAAATGCTGATTAAAAAAATAAAGATCTAACTCGATTGAGAGACATACCAGGCTCATGGATTGGCAGCCTCAATATCGTAGCAAAGTCAATCCTCCCAAGTTCATATGTAGATTTAACACACTTCCAATCAAAATGCAAGCAAGAATCTTTATAGCTATAGACAAGATTATTCTAAAATTTATATGAAAAGGCAAATAAATTAAAATGGCTAAAACTATTTTGAAAAAGAAGAAAGTGAGAGGAACGAGTAACTGATTTCATGACATTACATAGCGACGTAATCAAGACCGTTGGGTTTTGGGGTGACTACAGTTAACAATACTGTGTCGTATACTTAAAAGTTGCTAAGTGAGTAAATCTTAAAAGTTCTCGTCACCCACACACACACAAAAGTAACTAGGTGAGGTGACGGGTGTGTTACCCAAACTTAACACAGTAATCATTTCATAATATATACTTCTATCAAATCACCGCGGCGTACGCTTTAAACTTACACGGTGTTGTATGTCAATATCTCAATAAAGCTAGAGGAAAAAAAAGAAAACAATATGAAAAAAGTTAAATTACGGTTTATTAAAAAAAAGACTATATGGTATTGGTGAAATACAGACACATAGATCAATGACACAGAAATAGACTCACACGAATATGTCCAAGTGATTTTTGACAAAGGGGCAAGGGCAATTCAATGTAGAAAAAGTGTTTTCAACACATGGTGTTGGGAAGTTGGAGATCCACGGGCAAACCAACTGACCTTCCCCCCAAGTCTCCACACCTTGGACACAAATTAGCTCAAAATGGATCTTTGATTTAAATGCGAACATACCTACAAATGTTTTTCGTAGTTTTATTTTAAACATCTCACACGCAAAGGAAATTTTAAAGGCTGATAGGATCTCAATAGCCGTAGAGCATTCAACATTCACTCTCTACACGAAGGGTTGACTAGTTGACCGGTAGGTAGGACTTCCAATCTAAAATATGACTTTGTGCCAAGAGCTCTCTTCCAGTCGGAGCAAGTGGCCCCGACTTCCAAAAGTCTCACTTGAAAGGCCGGAGCAGACGAGGCTGGAGTTGGGCAGACCGCTGCAACTGAAGCCTTCCGTGGGAAGGGCGCCCTAAGTCAGAATGAACCGAGAGGAGGTCGCCTGAAAGTGAGCCACGTGTCACAGACGACAAGCAGAGTTTCCGTCAAGGAGACTGGAAGTCGAGACTCTAAGTGAAGAGATCATTTCTGGAACCGTAGGGATCAAGGTGAGGCTTGCATTCATGCGTGAGAATGGATGGACAGGTGGGATTGAGACAGGCAGAGAGGAGAGGCTGGCTCCCTCAAAGTCACTGGGCCTCCCCAGGAGGGGATTCTCTTTTTTGCAGAACTCAATGGTGCTTTGTGGTCATTCTCCAAAATTTCCAACTCGGTTCTTTTTTTTTTTTTTGCTTGTGTTGGGAGTTTGTTTGTTCAAGTTCCTCAGGAAGTATGTACATAGAGACAATTCCCCACCCACTGTCCTTCAAATATTCCTGCCTGAAGGAAGCATCATAACCCACCTCTACTTCTGACCCTCATCTGCTCCTTGTTTCAGATGTTTTCAATGCAATGATCTCTCTAGAATACTGGGACCTGGGGACGGGGTAGCAGAGTGTCCGTGACCTTCAACTCTTTAAAACATATTTCCCTTCTTTTTCTTTCCGACGGTATTCAGTAGATCTGTTTCCCAGAGTTCTTTGGCTCTTTTTACCCCTAGAGAGTTTATTCATTTTGTTTCTTTTTCTTTTTCTTTTTTTCGATCAGTGTTTGCTTTTCCTCCTCAGTAGAATCTGAATTTACTTGATGACTGCCAGCCTCCCGCACAGGGTGGGGCTCACCCTACCTGTGTGCCCTATTTGTCTAATAAATCATATTAGGATTCTGGGTGCTTTCCGACTAAGGCAGTTCATCAAAGCATAGGGCCTTGGCTCTACTGAGTCCTTTTCTGATCCTTGCTTGCCTTCAGACTTCTGCCCACTGCCGGGCCGTAACCACCGTTGTCAATTTCCTATTAATTTACTAGAATGAACCCCGTCCTCAGTATCTGTTGAGGATCACGCAGTGCCACCGTTGTACAGGGAGAGCGCTTCATTAAAGCTACCACAAAATATTACTAACGTGTGGACACAACAGCAGATGCAAACGATTGCAACTTGGAGTAGCTAAAATACCGTAGTTTTTTAAAAAGTGTCCAAGTGCCCTCTAGTGGCGGACGCAGGGCCGCCGTGTCCGTTCTCCAGAGCAAAGGGACCGCAAGTTGCAAAGCTACCATTTTGGAAGATACCTGTTGGAAGCCTGGCTATCTGAATCCTGTTTTCCATTTCTTCCAGAAACCCTCAGGTTCAGACAGAACGTGACATAGAAAGATTTCAGGTAATTAAAAGAAGCCTCTGGCATCCAAGACCAGGAAGAAATCATGAATACCGAGAGGCTAGGTAAAATGAAATCGCTTCCATCGTAGGCTAAGGATAAGCATCCGTAGCAGTTCTGGCCAGCCTGCTGAGAAAAATTGAGCTCTGGTAACAGTTTTTCAGCCGGGAGTGACACAGCTTGATTGGTTAATGATTTATTGCTTTATTACCCACCGACCTAGAGGGAGCATCTTCACCAAGCCACTTCTTCAATTTGGTGGCAGATAACCAACCGCAAAGAATAGTCTTTTCTGAATTCTTGGACAAACATGGGTATTCAAGTTCTTCTTGTACAGGCAACAAGAGTGGACCGTTTTCATTAGTACCCTAAAAGCCAGTATAAATTCTCTACGGTTGGTTAGGAACTTTTCATACGGTAACTGAGTTCTTACAAAGGGGCTGCACGGTCTTCTGGAAATAATACTGGCCCACGAGCCCAGAGGTATGGACCGTGGAATTACCTCTGCCACTAACCAGGCGACTTAAGTCCCATAACGTGTCTGGGCCTCAGTTTCTCCTCAATAAATGAAAGGGCTAGATGAAATTGTTTGCCTTTTCCAGGTATAAAACGATCTAATTCACAAAAATCATTTGACAGAGTTTTGAAGTAATACGTTTGTTTTTTGTGTGTATTTCCCTGGCCCATTCCTGAGCGGAAACCAAGATTCCAAGAACCAGCTAAACTAAGGAGGAGACAAAGATTAGGATGCTAACCCTGGGAGGCTGCTTTCCTCTCGCTGAATCAAGAATATACAGGGGCTGGGGAAAGCGGAGATCAAGGGGTGAGTTACCCTAACGAGAAAGAAACAGCCAGGACGGGTGGAGCTAGGAGATACCAAAGGGGGGACGAAAGAGTTCTCCGGCTTTCATGTATTAGGACCCAAAGAGGAAGGGACTCAAAAAGACGAGTCTCCTTGCCCATGAACCCGTGCTGACTCACAGCCCACGAACAGCCCAGTCCTGGGCACAGTACTCTGTCCTGAATAGAGGTGAGGCATGAGGGGAGGAATTTTTTCACCTCTCTCCCTGACCACAGAAGCGCTAAAGGGAATGAGCTGAGCATGTTCCAAGAAGAGGGGTAGCAGGTCATGTCATGGGCTTGGGTGCCTCAAACTTCTGTGTGCAGGTATACTCAGCGATACTAATAATGGAGTTAGAGATCCCAATTTGTGTCAAGCAATCATGTTTCCTTCTCAAGTGGGAAGTAGCCTTGGTTATGGAATGAATTTCTGCTCCTGATTAAATTAATCATCGCCTAAGAATCTAAGGCTTCATTCATCTCTGAGAACTCTTCCGGATGGGAAATCTAATTATTCTAAGACTTTTTAAAGCCCAGGTTGTTATACGTCAGGCCTTAAATCAAGCTTAAATGTACCACAATTTTTACTATACGAACTATTACGTGAGATGGATAGCCGGCCGCCTGAAACGTGGAACTCATTCTTCTCTCTGACAGGGCTGTCTGTAGTGAGTGTTTATGGTTTAAGTTGCTGTATGAAGCTGTTAGTCAGAGACAGAGCAGGTGCCACAAATTAATTTTAACATTCGTATAAATATACTGAAAGACTGTATTCAATCAAATAGACCAGACACGACAAAAAATGTTAGAGATAGTCTTGAATTTGATTAGAGATAGAAGAAATAATTCATCAACAACCCCCCTCGCCAAAGGAGGTTGACTCAACACCAGAGAGGAAGTGAGTAAACACACATATTTGTAAACATTCAAGGTTTTCAAGGAAGACGTCCTAGAAGGCAGACTTTTCATTTGATGATGTTGTTTTTATGTTTAAAGAGAGGTTGAAAGATGGCAGAGGAATCAATAGAAGCCCCCTGGCTGGGGAAGAGGAGCCGTTTCCAGGGCAACAGGGGAGCAGAAATGCTACGACGTGAGGGAGGCAGCGTTTGGCTGATGCAGTGATGGAGGGAAGAGAAAACAGACGGGGGCCAGAGCCTCCGCCCTGCTGAGACACCGGAAACACGTGACTCGGGTCTCCGCAGCTTCTCTGCTCCAGGCTCCAAACTCCCCTCCTGTTGGAGGCAGGAGACTGAGACTGGGGAGGAGTAGAATGTATATGAAAGTCTATATCTAATCTTTAACACGTGGGTCCATTTTCACACTGCTCATTAATTCACCTGAGGTCATTTTCATAGAAAATATTAACGATAATGTATTATGGCAGCCACCATTTTCTACATGCTGTGTTCTGGGCACAATGATAAAGACTTTATATATAGATATATATAACTTTATTTAATAACTTTATTATATATAACTTTAATAACTTTAAAGATATATATATATATAACTTTATTTAATAACTTTAAAGATATATATAACTTTATTTAATCTTCCCAATAAACCCCTTGCTAGAGGTGTTAGTATTATCTACATTTCCTATGAGCAAAGAGAGGCTCAGAGTGGACACAGAACTTGCCTAGCATCCCACAACTAACAAGTGCCAAAGCTGGGTTTCAGAACCAGGTGTGTCCTGCCAGCACAATGGCCTTGAAAATTGGGACTCTCAGTCAGATAAAGCCACGGGAGCCATCCTAAATTCAATTAGCTGCTATTTTGGTGTCTGTAAGAGCAGCATGGCCTTAAGAGGCAGGGAGTTTGTGAGAACATTTCAGGACTCTGTCAAGTTCAGAGGTCTCTAAAGTTGGCCAGAAAAGATATTGAAAGGTCTTAAGAGAAAAATAGTCAGACCAAGGAATTAGTCTGGATGGAGACGGCAGGCTTCCGTGGGTCCACCAGAGATCCCCGGCCATGGGAGCGTTTGAACGAACATTTGACATGACTAGTTCTCGTGTCCCTCTTACAGACTGTGATCAGAGGTCAGTACGCTCCGTCACGGTCACCTACAGAAATGCAAACAATCGCTGGCTGTTTTACAACCTCGGGCAAGCTGAGGCGCCATCCAAAAAGTTACATGGGACGTTAACCCTTGACATCGTGTAGGATCATGAAGTTCTCACAGCAAATAAACATATTTAGAAATAATGATTATGGAAGCAATTGCTATGCGTAAGGGCACTAAAATGTGTTAAGTGGCAATATTTAAAATGATTAAGAGAGTCAAAACCATAGTATTCATGTTCGGAGCTAAGTCAAACTGTGGATATTTGGTGTTTAGGTGTTTTTAATTCCTAAGAAAATGTAGCCCTGTAATTCCAACTTGAAATAGTTGCTGGAGTATATTTGTTGAGGTGAAGTTGATGAAAAACAGAAACATCGAAAACAGCACTAACTTCCACAAGAGACAAGTTTATTTCTCTCTTATAATCAGGAAGTCCAGAAACCACGCTCCCAGGGCTGGGCCGGGCTCCACAGTGGATGACAGAAACACTGCTCGTTCTGTCTTGTTGCTCCTCTGGAGTCACACGGGGAGCGAGACAAACACCCTTGCCTTCTAACTGGAGCCAGCAGGAACCAGGAAGGAAGGCGCAGGACACGTGTCTTACCTTTTGGGAAGCTTCCTGGACTTTCAAAAACAACTCCCTTTTCACATTTTGTAGAAGTCAGCAGGACTGCCATAACGAAGGGGTAGCCTCAAGAGTTCTGGGGGCTGGAATTCCAAGACCGCAGTGTCGGCGGGATTGTTTCTCCTGAGGCTTCTGCCCTTGACCCACAGGGGGTCCTCTCTTCCCTGCGCCTCCAAGTCAACCCACCTTCTCATTAGGACACCAGCGCATTGGATCCGAACCCACGCTGATGACGTCATTGAACCCTAGTTACCTCCTTAACATCCTGCCTCCGAATAGTCACTTTCTAAGGTGCTGGGGGCTGGGATTTCTCCATATGAACCAGTGGGGCAGGGACACCAGTTAGCCCCAAACGGCATTTCTAGAAAGGACTCGGTCACATGGCCGCATCTCTGTACAAGAGAGGCTGGACAAGGCAGTCTATTTTGTAGCCCATGACACGTGGTCAGATAGAAGTCAAGGACTCTCGTAGTGTGGGGAAAAAAAGGGAAAATAAATGTTGGGGAACAAGAGTCTTCATCATACTTGGGTTTGTAACTTTCAGTTGAACCCTTAACTACGTTTACAGATGATGGTGGAATGTTTACGAAAACTTCAGATTCACTATGTTTATAGGGTTTGTTGTACTTATATTAGCTCTACTGGAGTAATTTAAGTACTCAGGAAGATTGTATTTGCTACGATCGAAAACTAGAATACTTAAAAAGGAAATCACATAGATTTAATAGATCAAAGATTAAACTGCTTCTAGGTGTTGAAATTTGCAAACGAGACCAAGTCTAAGTCAAAGATCTCATGGGGGAAACCGGGCTTCCACAACTAACAAAACTTCTTGTCACAAAGTCTAAAAGTTAAAAGTCTCAGTCAAAAAAAAAAATCAAATAAAAAGAAAAGTCTTGGCCAATTAGGAAATTAGTACGGTTTTCCTCCCCGGGATAAAACCATATCCCCTGTATCAAAACTCAGTAATCCTCTCCCAAGCAATGTTAAAATCTCATATAGGCCCTAGATACTTTGCTGATGAATACCCTATTCAAATGGAGGTTGAAAATACCCTTTTCGATAGCCTTTCCGAAGCTTGCTAACTTCTGTCTGAAAAATCACCCACTGGGCATCAGTACCTCATTTTCGTTATCCAAACCTCACAAGGCCCTTCCACCTCTGCTCATCAAAAAGAGGACCTAAGTAAGGGGTGTTTGGGTGACTCACCCAGTTGAGCACCCACTTCGGCTCAGGTCATGATCTCTCTGTCTGTGCATTTGAGCCTCGCATTGGGCTCTGTGCTGACCGCTCAGAGCCTGGAACCTGCTTCGGACTCTGTGTCTCCCTCTCTCTCTGCCCACCCCCCAGCTCATGCTCTGTCTCTCTCTCTCTCTCAATAAATAAATAAACATTAAAAAAATTTTTAAAGAGGACCTAAGAAGGATAAAGAATGCTTACTTGTTTAAGAAAGACAGTTATGCTACCAGTTAATTGACGTTCTCTACTGAAGAAGATTTAGGTCTAAACAGATTCTGGCACAACTCAGATAATCTAGAAATTAATCTATATAAAAGGTTTCACATGAAATTTCTGGGTCTGGTTTAGCAGTGTGACACCTGACATTGTCTAATTATCATTTTCACTTCTGCATTTTCTGTGTATATTCTCTGATTATATTTTATCGCATTCTTAACTGGCTGTGGGAATTTTCTATTTGTATACCCCTAAGTCAGCAGATATTTATCTTAATCCAAATGCCTCCGGAGAGATTGGAGTTCTGCACACTAGGTTTGTGTAATTAAAATAAGGGCACAGATCCAGTGCCTGGGTGGCTCAGTTGCCTGGGTGTCTGACTCTAGATTTTGGGTCAGGTCATGATCTCATGGTCATGGGATGAAGCCCCACATTAGACTCTGAGCTGAGCATGGAGTCTGCTTAAGATTCTCTCTGCCCCTTTTCCCTGCTCACACACTCTCTTTCTCTCTAAAATTAAAAAAAAATGTAATAATAAGGGCACAGATAAATCTGGGCACAGGTAGAATCTGACCTATGAGTCAAAGGAAGATTTCAGTCCAAACTTCAAGAACTGATTTTTTATATATTGTTCTTTGCTAATTATGTGCAGTTTACTACTCCTAGGTATGTCCTTCATAGCCCTGCAGGAAAATTTAAAACTTGATTAGGACTGGATAACACTAATTGGGAGAATCGTTTAGGTATATCCATTGTAAACCTGGGCAGAACACGATGTCTTAACTTAGTAGGGCGATGTTGTATCTTACAAAATGAAGAAAGCCCGGTAGCTCAGAAGAGAGAGTGGGGTGAATTTTAAATATTTATGAATGGGACTGGCTTTAGTAGAATTTACAAAATAATATTAAATAGGTAGAAATACTGGGTCCTAAAATTACTAGAAAAGTTTTTTTTAATTTATTTTAAACATTTACTTATTTTCGAGAGGGAGAGAGACACAGAGTGTGAGCAGGGGAGGGGCAGGGAGAGAGAGAGAGCAACAGAGTCTGAAGCAGGCTCCAGGCTCCGAGCTGTCAGCACAGAGCCCGGCACGGGGCTCAGACTCACAAACCTTGAGATCATCACCTGAGCTGAAGTCGGACGCTTAACAGACTGAGCCACCCAGGCGCCCTGATAGAAATGTTTTAAATACTTGCCAGATTTGGTTTGTTGAAACAGAAATCATGCATATATAAATCAAGTCTTGTATTTATAATTACATATTCGATCATTGTATCACAAACAAATGATAGTGAGCCGTAACCCCTTCCGCCTATCTCCAGGTGGCCTCGTGGAGTGGACTCTTCTCTGGAATCTGGTAGCTGCTTCTCTCCAGCAAGAAAAGAGCTGTGAGTGTAGGAGCCAAATCGCTCCACCTCCTAAGAAATAGAAAGAACTGTCTCTTGTTAGGATATCCTCACATCCCAAGGGAACTGAAGTAACTGGACTAAACTGTCTACCAGATAAGTAATTACAAAGCCTTCTAAAGTGAATGATTATCTGTGACTCTAGAATGAAATAATTTGCTGGAAGGTCTTGTGTAGGATATGCTCTAAAGACAAAAGAATGGTGTAAAAATTCTTGAATGTCAACCAGTAATTATATTCTCTGTGTTGTGCTGTTATCTGACACTATCGTTTGTATTTTTTCAAAACAAATAAGAAATTGTCTTTATTTTTTTAGGAATAAACATTTTTCTATCCAAGAGAAAAGGGCGAATAATTCTAAAAGCAAGAATCTAAGTAGAATCGATATGAAAATGTATATACAGTATATACACACACATATAATTGTGTTACGAATAATATATGTAACTTTTATATAATATATAATATCAATATGAGATATAATGTCGTATTCACATGTAGTTTTTTAAAATTTTTTAATTTTTGAGAGAGAGAGAGACAGAGCATGAGTGGAGGAGGGGCAGAGAGAGAGGGAGACACAGAATGTGAAGCAGGCTCCAGGCTCTGAGCCGTCAGCCCAGAGCCCGATGCGGGGCTCGAACTCACGAGCCATGAGATCACGACCTGAGTCGAAGCTGGACGCTTAACTGACTGAGCCATCCACACGCTCCAAAAGAATTTTTTTTTTCTTAATTTGTGAAAGCAAATGAATAAAATAGAGCACACTTTTATTGAGACTGGTCATTAACTCATTTATCATACCAATGAAGAATACAGGAAGTAGAAAATATAAATACTTCGATTAGAAAGCTTTTGTTTGACTGAAAGAGAATATCATTTGACCCGTTTCTTAGTTATAACCTCGAGTCAGTGAAAATCACCTAAAAATACAAAATTGAATTGTATATAATGTTCAATGTCTGAAAGGGCTATGTCTTTTCTTTTCTTAAATAAGTCAGAATGGGAGGTCGCAGGAGGTCTGGAGGTCTTGAAGCTTGGTAGGAACCCATCGAGTTCAAAAGTCTTCAGGTTTACAGGAAAATACATTCACATGCCTTAAATGTATCACGAGGGTGGGGGCTGCAGCCTCCTTCCTCTGCCTCCCGAAGGAGACAGAAGAATCAGGTCACGTGTGTAACTAAAATCCAGAGACGGGGAGTAAGCGACCACTACCCTCTTTGTACAGTAACAACCAGAATCAGCACGTTCCATCGGGGCCATCAGTGAAAATCTAGGCAGCCTTCAGACTTAAATCCCTCTCAGTAGAGAATGTTGGTCAACCGATAGAGTCATCATCTTCCTTATATAAGTTTTTTTTCCCTCCTGCCCCGAGGATATTTAGAGTTAAGTATAGTAATGCCTAAGAGAAGCAGAACGCCGGTCTCAATATATTTGTGTTGAGAAAGTATCTGCATATTCGGTATTTTACGTGCGTGTAGTGTGAGAGGATTTTTGCCTAGACGGTAGCCTTTTCACTACAATTTAAAGCCTGTGTTTGTGCAATTGACTTCGCCATATTTTTTTTTTTTTAGTTTATTTATTTTGAGAGAGAGAGTGAGTGTGTGAGCAAGGGAGGGGCAGAGAGAGAGAGAGGGAGAGAGAGAATCCCAAGTAGGTTCAGCACAGAGCCTGATACGGGACTCAGTTTCACGAACCGGGGGATCATGACCTGAGCCAAAACCGAGAGCCAGGTGCTTAACCAACTGAGCCAGCCAGGCGCCCCCCAAGCCATATGGTTTTAAGGTGAAATTGTCCCCAGTCATTCTCAGTATTAAAACATCTCAAAGAACTTCAGGTTTACTTTAGCGTATTGGATTTCTAACAGTTACTGGGTACTTGGGAAGTCTTTGGTAAGATGTGTCAATGATGGCTCAAAAGGAAAATGCTTCGGGCGATACAGCTACTAAAGACATTCTTCCCACCCAATGTCAGCCCTCAACCTCGGGACCTTGAGATATCCTCACCCAGCCCCTACCTCCAATCCACGAGACAGGGCCTGTTTCTAGAAAACGCTGTTTGAGCTCCAGCAGGCTGCTTCCTACATCTGTTCACAAATTCTAGGAATAGCCAGAAAGTTTTTTCATGTTATGAGTTGTCTAGAAAACATTTGCAGTGACCCCAGAATCTCCTCAGTCCTAGTTCCAAGCAGAAGGGAAGCAGCCAAACAATGACAACTTATACTGGAACCGTGTCCTCCTCCCTGTCCAAGACAACAAAAAGCACTCGGTGGCATGCTCGAGCAAGAAGGTGACAAGGGAACAGATCGAAACTGCTTGCTCGTGTGTGGCTTTTCCAATCTAGCAACTTCTCATTATGTGCTTGGCCCTCTTTATGTCCCATTCAATTCAAGGCAGCCCGGGCAATCACTACACAGCTCTCAACTGTGAGTACCATACCTGCCCCCTCCTCACCTTGCAAACTGACTCTCTTAACCTTCCTTCGTCAATAAGATAGTCCCCTGTCTCAGGTGTAATGCTTCTAGTCTCTGGATAGCCTGCGGTTTTCCCCTGCAGGAAGGCAACACTATTTATTATTACAGCAAAAATAGCTCTGGGAATAGCCTCACCTGGGAATTTCCTTGCTAGGAAATCTCTATTAACATGGACTCGGCCCAGAACTCTCATTCTAAAAGACATATTTTCCAACATGTATGCGATATCAACCATGTAACTCCTACGACCCTCAGCATTCTGGGTGGGCAGAAAGGAAAAACGATGAAGACCTCAATGCAAAGATTAAGTGAATTTGCTTTAAGTGACCTGAGTCCCTTCTGGTGAGCATGAGGACAGGGAACCACAATTCCAAAACCAGTTGTCATGGATGAGTCATAGCGACTTTGTGCTGAGTCCAGCTCTTTATTTCTCTAGCACCCAGAGGGACACACTGATTTCAGGACCAAAAGTTCACTTCTTGGGGCACCTGGGTGGCTCAGCTGGTTAGGTATCCGACTCTTGATTTGCGCTCCGGTCACGATCTCACAGTTTCTGAGCTCGAACCCCATACTGGGCTCCTCGCTGACAACGCGGAATCTGCTTGGGATTCTGTCTCCCTCTCTCTGTCCCTCTCTCCCAATCAAAAAAAAAAAAAAATCACTTCTCTCTAAGTTCCTTTGAAGTATGGGTGTGGGTGCCCAAACATGTTTGTTCCTGCCGGGATGCTGATTCTACGTAAAGGAATTTTTTTGGAGAGTAGGGACTAGTGGCGATGTGGATAACTGTCTCTCTCCCAGAGAAGCTGAGGCCTATAATTTTTTCTTAGTTACCCCGCAGGGCTGTGTAGTCACCTCACCACCCCTGGGGGTAGAGGTATCTCATTGTAAGTGTGCTCCATGATGGAGAACAGAGATGCAGAGACGATAAACCCCAACCATGTCATAACCAACGCTAAAAAAGGTGGCCCTAACCGCTCTGCAAGTCATGTAGGGGAGGTGGGTTTCAACACCTTGAGACACCTTTAGCCTAGAAGGTAAAGAGAGTGACTCTGTTCCCTCCTGGACTGAGGGAAGTCCACAGTGAACATTGAAAGCCTTTCATGGAGATGCAGATAAAATAACTTCAGGGCAATTGGCATAAACGAGAAAAGCACTGGGCAAATACTGGTTAGGATTTGTACCATCTTCACCTCGTAATTTGCTGCTGGGGACGAGGGTGAGATGCAAAATTAAAGAGGCACTCTCTCTCGGGGGCCTGGGTGCTGACCACACAGATCCCCTCCTTCCCCACCCCTCTCCATGTCTACTGCCTCCAAGGATCCCTGCATTCGGTCCCCAGTGCTGCCGTAGCAGGTGCCACAAACTGGGTGGCTTCCGACAAGAGACATTTATTCTCTCATAGCTCTGGAGGCCGAAAGTCTAAGAGCCAGGTGCCGGTAAGGTTGGTTCCTTCTTTAGCCTCTGAGGGAGAATCTGGGCTGTGCTCCTCCATAGCTTCTGGGGACAGCTGCCAATGTGTTGTATTCTTTGGCCGTCGATGTGTCTCTCCAATCTCTGCCTCCATCCTCACCTGGCGCTCTCCTTCTGTCTCTGTCTCTTCTTATAAGTTCGCCAGCCATATTGGATGAAGCCCACCTTAATGATCTTGTCTCAACCTGATCACATCTGCAAAGACCCTAAAAAAGGTCACGTTCCTCACAGGTCCTGGGGGTTGGGACTTCAACATATCTCATTAGGGAGGCACAACTCAGCCCCTAACAATCTCTTACAGGTGAACAAGTCTAATCCTTGGGAAGGCACCTCAGCGGCCAACTTAGTTACCCATCAGTGAGCAACAAATCATCCCCACAACTTATTGGCCTAAAACCTTTTTCTTGCTCACAGTTCCACTGTCTGGGCTGGGTTCCGCTGGGAAGTCCTTCTTCTGTCTTGCCAGTGGTCACTCACATGGCTGCATTCAGCTGGTAGGTTAGGTGGGAGGTAGACTCGGCTGGGAAGGCTGGGCTTCTGTCTCTCTATTTCATCTCAGGGCCTTTGTCTCTTCAGGTGACCTGCATGTGGTCTCTCCAGCAGGGTAGCTGGATTTTTTAACAGCGGCACACGGAGCCCAAGAGGACTAAAAAGAAGTTGCCACACCTCCACGAGGCTTAGATCTGAAGGTGGGCAGAGCATCATTTCTGTAGCATTCTATGGATTAAAGCAATTTCCCGGGCCAGCCCAGTTTCAAGGAGAAAGGGAAATTCGAGGGCGAGAAACCAAGGGAGTGAGTTATTTGAGGCCACCAGTATACGCGCTCATCATAGCCTGACAAAATGTAGGTATCAATGCTTGTACTTGTACGTTCACAAAAGAGGGAAACGCCATAAGGAGATTAATCCCTTTTGATCAGTGACCTCCACATTAAATAGTCTAAAAATCAAAAAGTCAGCTAACAGAGAGACATCCTTAATGTTTTCTTCCTCTAGGAAAATATTAGAACTAAAGGTACTGGATCCGATTCCAATGGCTACGGGGTGAGGTGGAGAGGGAGGCGGGAGGGGGGGCGTGGTTTGCACCCCATCAGGCAATTCTCCTCCACCAGCAGGGTGTCCTATAATTCGACTAATTCTGACACTGTCTACGTGGAGAGAGCATCAGATCCATAGGTTAAGGGCATCATCCCACAAGGCTGCCCACCCCCAGTGACTTCAGACACCTGTCACAAGACCACGTTAACACCTGTGCTGCTGACTGACAAGCTATAGAGGTTCCAACAAAAACCCTCTTCGGATTGGAACAGTATTCTAGAGTGACTCACAGAACTCTGAGAAACATTTCACTTACTAGGTTAGCAGTTATTACCAAAGTTATTAGAAAAGGATATTACTCTACAAGTAGAGGTTTTTTTCCATATATTTTTCAAGCAAACGATGGTGGGCCAGGCAGTCGTGGTGTTAGTTTTCATTTGATATATATATTTTTTTTCAACGATATAACAGTTTTGCTTGAAATAAGCCAGGACTTACATCTTTGGCAACTAAACTAATGATTAAAAATTTTAGATATCAGTTAAAAATATGCAGAAGGAGGGGTGCCTGGCTGACTCAGTCAACAGAGCATTTGACTCTTGATCTTGAGGTCGTGAGTTCGAGCCCCCACATTGGGTGCGGAGACTACTCAAAAAAATATGCAGGCGAATATAAAGTTTTAGAAAATTTTGGAGGCATGCGTGAAACAAAATGTGCAGGTGACAATTTGTATCTAGCTAGGGCATGGTTTCTACACCTGACACTATTGAAATTTGGGATCAGATAATTCTTTGTGGTGAAGAGTGTCCTTCACATTCCAAGATATTGAGCAGCAGCCCTGGCCTCTACCTTCTAAACAGAACTAGCATCCCACTTGCCCAGTTGGGACAACCGCAGACGTCTCTAGACCTTGTCCAATATCCCAGAGGAAGCAAAATTGTTCCCAGTAGAGAACCCTGATCTGTGGGTAAATCTACCCCCGAAATGCTTTTCTCATCTTCCCTTTTCCACTCTCTTCAAAGTTATGAGTGGTCCAGAAAACATTTGCAGGGACCCTAGAATCCCCTCAATCCTATTTCCAAGCAAAAGGGAAGTGGTCCCCAGAAATGACAACTTATACCAGAACCAGTTAACTAATTTATTTGTTATGCCTGCCCCTGATAGAAATTGAATTCCATTCTAATAAAGAATGAGAAACTTGAGTTGGCACCACACAGGGCTCTTCCCTGCTTAACCACTTTATTCCAGATATTATATCAACTACACAGACACACGCATACACAACAATCCAACATGTCCAGAAGAACAGAGATGTAGATTTCTTGGAGATCAAATCTTACTGATTCTTAACAAATGGGATACTTTGAGTTCTTGAGAAGTGATAGGTCAAGGGGGAAAGATTTCATGACACAACAGAAGCAAAGATAAAGGCTACTTATTAAGGAAATGGCCCATAAGTCAGTAAGCCGGGCAGGAAAAAAAAAAAAAGGCGGCCATCTTGTTTTACATACTCTGCGCCTGAACCAGCTTGAGCTGAGTGGCAGGGTCTTCATTCATTAACACCAGAGAGGGGACACCATAGTCTCATTAAATGTCTGCAGAAACCAGATGCTACGTGGCTAGTTAGCTGCTGTCGGTCTGACTTTGGGGCCGTTTTTCTTGCTGGCTGCTTAACAATCCAGCCCTGTAGAGACAAGAAGAACACAGGGCAGGAAGTACGCTCTTGAATTGGAAAATCTAGAGAAGCTAATTATTTAGATACCCATAGGATTCTGTGAGGACTCGGGAGACCAGATGTGATTTGAGTTTGTCCCCTCTGGTCCTGGAAGGAAAAAAAAGAAAAAAAAACTCTGTTGCTTGGGGAACCCGGAACAGTTCACTGCTTGGTTTCTTACTGTGTTCTGCTTTCAGAAAAGGACCCCTTTCCTCTTAAAATTATAATAAATCGAAAGCAGGATGGGAAAAGATGACAACAGGGTTGAAATCCTCCCTCCTGCTTGCGTACTCTCTCCTTTTCGTCCTCCAAATGTTCGTAACCTCAAAGGAAGAAAAAGCAAATTAGTTGTTGAGCTGCACAAGAGCCGTAAGAAAAGCTTAACTCTCCCTCTCGGAGACCCAGACCACCTCGTCGGTGAAGGGCAAGAATTCAGCAGTCCCAGTATCCAGCCGATAGCCGACTTTGAAACTAGAGCAGGGGCTATCCTTTCGTCAAAGCTACCAAGAACACTAGACAACGCTGAGAATGGGGAGAGACCAGGTAAACCATGAGACACGGCACAGAAGAAGACCGAGCTAATGGAATAAACCAGTCTCCCTGCAATTCAGGTGAGATTTATCACCAAGAGACGAGACAGCAACCAACTTTTATTTGAAAAGATTCTAATATTTTACATAGTTCACCAAACATACCCCACATACTCAAAAACCTTTGTCATCTGGTTGCTCCCTCTCCAAGACACGCTTCTGTCTAAAATCAGTCTCTGGTACTCCTGGCTTCTGTTATAAATCCCAGAGACTCATTCTAGAAGGAGGAATTCGATTGGGTTGCTTTTTATTTCAAGTTTCTCCGTGGCCTTGGAGAGTGTTGCTAGGTGAACCAATGAATCCATAAATGCAGAATGGGATCGTCATCATCAAAAACGCACACTTAACGGGGACCGAGGCCTAGAGGGAAAATGGAAGGGGACAATGATTCATGCCCAACCTCGAATAGTCAAGGCCGGTGAGGTCCGGAGCAAAAGAAAAGCATTTCTCCTATGAAAAGATCTTAGGTTCTGTAACACTTCAATGAAACCTCAAGTCAATTTGTCACATAAATGGCCACTTGATTCATCAATTGGCTTTTGTATCCTAACGCCAATAAACCCACAAAAAACCCTCAGTGTAACGCTAAAGGTGCTGATGGTACAGACTAACTTTAACCAGCCGAGTAGTATCAAACGTCAGGGTGTAAGTTGATTATACAGCCCTAATTAAGAGCTAAGGAATCCTTCAGAAGTTGCAAATAGTGCTTGCAGAGATTAAATGTGTCAGTCAGGCTGGGGGTAAGACACAGGGAACTTGGGGAGCCTACTCTGAACTGGAAAACATATGATCTGCCCCCTCATAGGCGTTTTCAATTACAGAAAGAAAGAAAGGGGGGAAGTGGGGAAAACAGAAAACAAACAAACAAACAAACGCTGCGTGGATACACAAGATAGGTCTGGTTTAGGTGAAGAAAGCGAGTTCGTAACACTGGCTCTTTCTTGGTCACTGGAGGCTGCCACCCTAAAATTAGTACCTGAATGAAATCTTTGAGGACAGGTTAAGCATTTGTCCAGTTTATGGAAACGGCTTGGTGACTCAATGAAGAACTATTTGCTGAGTTATGTTCCTGGGGCTCTTACCCTCCTGAATTGCTCTCCTGGCTGCGGGTTAGCTTCCTGCTGAATGTTGCAAGAAAGAGTCATGCAAAATTCCTCACGTTTCCGTCTCCGGAATGGTGACCATTCATTCCATCCCGCGGTGCCTTTTATGCGTGGACACCGGATCCTGGGACTGCTGATTCTTCTCCCACTGTTTTGGTCCCTCGAAATCTGAGTGCCAAACCCATAGGACTTTTTCAGCTTCTTGCAAGGAGCAGGTGATGAATTTCTTTGTGAAAACGTAGCTCCTGGCTTTTACTTATTCTTCTAATGTGATTTTCCTTTCTCCTTAGTTCCCTAATCAATTTATCCTTTAGAGAAGATTTTTTTTTTAATTTGGTGCGCCATTTCAAATCTATCGGGAGTTAAGCATTGATTAACTGCATTGGATGGAAACTTCTAAAACCTACCTAGACTATTCCCCAGGAAATGGCCATGGCATTGTGACTGTGTTCTTCCACTTCCCAAACTGCTGCTTTAGAAGACTGGGGCAAGGGCACCTGGGTGGCTCAGTCGGTTAAGTGTCTAAGTCTTGGTTTTGGCTCCGGTCATGATCTCACGGTTCATGAGTTCAAGCCCTTACATTGGGCTCTGTGCTGACAGCGCGAAACTTGTTTGGGATTCTCCCTCTCCCTCTTTCTCTGCCCCTCCCCTGCTCTCTCAAAATATATAAACTTTTTAAAAAATTTGTTTTTAAAAGAGGAGACAGTCAATGTGGAATGTGGGGAATGAAACGTTTTATATCAACGAGACACGTTTTTTAAAACAAGTTATTTACTGCATTTATTCTGCTTTGGTGGTAATTTTTGTTGTAGTCGAATACACATAACAATTTTTAAATATCAATTCACGACATTATGAACATTTACAATGTCATGCAACTGTCACTATTTTCTCCAGAAAATTTTCCTCACCCCCAGCAGAAGCTCAGTACCCTTCAAACAATGACTGCCCATTCCTCTCTCGTCCTAGCCCCTACCAACCCCTATTCTCCTTTCTGATTCTATGATTTTGCCTATTCTAGGCTCTTTGTGTAAGTGGAATCACACATTGGTCCTTTTGAGACAGGCTGATTTATCTTAGCACAATGATCTTAAGGTTCATCATATTATAGCATTTCCTTCTTTCGTTCCTTTCCTTATTTTTAAAGGCTGAATGATATTCCATTGTACATATATACCACTTGGTGCTTATCCATTTGTTCTTCGTTGGGGGACTTTGGGGACGTTTCCAGCTTTTGCCAGTTGTCGATAACGCCATTAGGAACATTCCCAGTGTGTCTGTTGGAGTGTCTACTCTTGGTTCTTTGGGGTTGTCGCAGAAGATTCAAAATGAAGAAAGCATGGCTCAATGTGTCATTTAAAAAAATTTTTTTTTAATTTTTTTTTAATGTTTTTATTTATTTTTGAGACAGAGAGAGACAGAGCACAAGTGGGGGAGGGGCAGAGAGAGAGGGAGACACAGAATCCAAAGAAGGCTCCAGGCTCTGAGCTGTCAGCACAGAGCCGGACGCGGGGCTCGAACTCACAGACCGCGAGATCATGACCTGAGCCAAAGTCGGACGCTCAACCGACTGAGCCACCCAGGCACCCCCAAAAAATTTTTTTAATGTTTCTTTATTTTTTGAATGGGAGACAGAGTGTGAGCAGGGGAGGGGCAGAGAGAGAGGGAGACACAGAATCCAAGCAGGCTCCAGGCTCTGAGCTGACAGCACAGCGCCCCGGGCGCAGCTTGAACCCACGAACCTTGAGATCGATCATGACTTGAGTCCAAGTCGGACGCTTAACCGACTGAGCCACCAAGGCGCCCCTAAAAGTGTCACTTTTAAACGGAGTCGGGAGTCATAAGGGAAGTGGGACTTGGGCGTACCTTCTATCTCAAATCCCGGAAGTTGTTGCTGACCTCAGCGAAGAGCCAAGGCGTCCACTACATGTTAGAATCACAGAAACGGACTTTCTGCCTAACACCAGCCCTAGCAACCAATCATGTAGGGAGTAGTGAGACCGTAGCTCAGCCAGCACCAATCACATTTCATTCAAAACAATTTATGCAAATTCCCTCGGTCCTCTTGAAAAACTTAATGCCCTTTCTCTGGAGCTTGCTTTTGGTTTCAGTCGACTCTGCGTCTTCCAGATTACAATCCCTAAACCCCCCAAAAACAGGCACCCATTTTATATGGCAGCTTCCAGTTTTGCCTTTTGGTGAACAGAGTGTATACCTGGAAGTGCTGGATCGCCTGGTTATTCTACGTTTAGCTTTTGAGGAAGTACCAAATATTTTCCAAGGCAACTGATCGAGGTTAAGTTCCCTCCCACAAGCAACACGGCGTTCCGATTTTTTTGACATCTCGCCATCCTTTTCCATTCTTCAAATAACAGGCATCCTGATAGGTGTGACATGCTGTGTCCAAGATAATTAATTAAAGGGGTCTCTCTACCCAATTCAACATAAGCTTTCGGCTTAATTTGGGAGGCACTACAGGTAAGAGTATTTGCCTGGAGGAAGTCTGAAATGAGGCAGACCTGGTTTGAGTAACTTTTCCCCCCGGTTTTGTTTCTCTGTCTGTTGAATGGGAATAAAAATAGGCTGTAGCTCATAGATAGGTTTTTATAATCAAAGAAGACAATGCACCTCCAGGGTTTAGCACAGGGGCGGATAGAGATAATCACTCAGGAGAGAGAAAGAGCTAGTAACCATACTTACTCAAATGTGACTTTCCTTCACACGTGTATCTGACAAATGACCCAGGTGGCCCAGTCACTGTTCATCTGTAAATTTTAGGGATTCAGTGGTCGTTGTCAGGTGCTAGCCCCCACTTAATGATGGACCAAGTCATATGGATAGATCAATCCTTCCTCTAAAAATCATGAAAAACACGAAATTAAACTAACAAGAACCTCAAGTTTATTTGGCATGGGTAGAGCCCAAAAGACTGTGGGAAGCTCGTGAGCCAATTTTTGGCTCTACCTGGAGGAGGAGACTCATTATTGGAGCATCCGCCCTCTCAGGTACCCTGAGAGCATCTACTGACACCCTTCACCTTGGCTTCGGCTGGGCAGCTATAGGTGAAAGAATGTAGTCAAGTTCAGATCCCACATGAGGAAGACGCCCCTGCCCATGCTAAATTGGGACCCCAAAGGACCACACCCTCAGGATTAGGATGAAAGGGGTCAACACCAAGTCTCAAACTCCCCCCACTTCTCCGATGAGGGCCAAGATGGCCATTTGACCACTGAGCAGAGTAAGGGGGCAGGACAGGAAAGAGGGGGCACATCCCGGAGACCTCCCTTAACGCGAGAACAGTGAGGTGTGCACGTGACTCCTCTGCACCCACAGCGGAGACCAGAAGGCAGTGAAGAAAGGTGTCCAATACGCTGAGGAAAATTACTACCGAGCCAGAATTCTACACCTGGTAAAAATGTCTCCCGAACGATGGGGACAAAATAAAGACATGTTCAGATAAACAAAAACTGAGAGTTCGTGCCTAGTAAATGCTCACTCAGGGAAATTCTGAAGAATATTCTTCAGAATAAGAGAGGTGAGAAGGAATAACGTGGTAAATATGTGAGCAAAGGTAACCAGAGGGTAACTTCAAACACACACACACACACACACACACACACACACACACACACACAATGATATTACCTACTGAGCTGTTGGGGTAAAACTAAATAAATGAAAAAGACCCAAAATAGCACACAAAAGCAGCAGGCAAGTCAGGAATGGGATAAATGGCCTTCGGAGGTTCTGAGCTCCTTGTATTATTTGGAGATGGGGTATAAAGGCTTTAATAAAACATGGATGTCAATGAGTTCATCACACATGTTACAATTTCTAGGAACTGAGTTACAGAAGCACTATGTGACAGCCAGATCCATACAGGGGGGAATAAACAAATGGCTACAGTTTCTCAGTTGCGAATGCTAAAATTAGTAGAAGAGGGGCACCTGGTTGGCTCTGTCCCTAGAGCCGGCGACTCCTGATCTTGGGGTCATGAGTTCCAGCCCCACGTTGAGTGTAGAGATTCTAAAAATAACAAATACACCTTTAAAAAATTAGTAGAAGAAACGTTAATGAGTAGAATGGATAGTTGCGTAGCTTCCAAATGTCTCCCCCAAATTATTTACTGATTACTGTGGCAATTTTCACACATATCCACAAATTCTTTGGCACTCTTCCCTCCAAGAGATGGAGCCAAATCTCCTTGAGTACGGGCTGGACTCAGAGACTCGCTTCTAGTAGATACGGTGTGGAGAAGAGAAAACGATCACTTCCCAGCGGGGCAACCTGGAGGACACCACCTGAACCACGTGTACAAAGTTCACATGGCCAGTAGCAAGTTACGTTGATGTTATGAGCTCCCGGGTAGGGCGCCGTGACCACAGCACTGTGCCTCTGTGGTATGCCTCACAAAAAACCCATAACCCAAGTCTAATATTAAAAAAATATTGGGGCACCTGGATGGCTCAGTCAGTTGAGTGTCCATCTTTGGCTCAGGTCATGATCTCACAGCTCGTGAGTTCGAGCCCTTTGTCAGGCTCTGTGCTGACAGCTCAGAGTCTGGAGCCTGCTTCAGATCCTGTGTCTACCCCCTCTTTCTGCCCCTCTCCCACTCACTCTGTCTCTCTCCCAAAAATAAATAAAAACATTAAAAAATATTAAAATGTTATTTTCATTGAGCGCCTGGGTGACTCAATGGGTTAAGCATCTGACTCAATTTCGGCTTAGATCGTGATCTCACTGATTGAGCCCCTATGGGGCTCTGTGCTGACAGCACGAGTCTGCTTGGGATTCTCTCTCTCTCCCCCTCCCTCTCTCCCCCTCTGCCCCTCCTCTGCTCACTCACTCACACACGCTCTTGCTCGCTCTCAAAATAAATAAACATTAAAAACAGAAATATGCTGATTAGATGAAGAATATATTTTATTCAGGGGCGCCTGGGTGGCTCAGTCGGGTTAAGCATCCAACTTCAGCTCAGGTCATGATCTCACGGTTTGTGAGTTTGAGCCCCGCGTCAGGCTCTGTGCTGACAGCTCGGAGCCTACAGCCTGCTTCAGATTCTGTGTTTCTCTCTCTCTCTCTGTCCCTCCCATGCTTGCATTCTGTCTGTCTCTCTCTCAAAAATAAATAAACATTAAAAAAATGGTTTTAAGCATAATTTTGAAAGAGAGAGAGGGCACCCATGCTTGCACAAGTGGCAAGAAGGGCAGATAGAGAGGGAAGGAGAGGACCCCAAGGAGGCTCTGCACTGTCGGCGCAAAGCAT
Source organism: Paguma larvata (assembly GCA_030068075.1). Lineage (NCBI taxonomy): Eukaryota > Metazoa > Chordata > Mammalia > Carnivora > Viverridae > Paguma > Paguma larvata. The sequence goes on from CM057829.1 coordinate 15,912,356, forward strand.
GATGGGGGCTGAAACTTATATACTTGAGATCTTGACCTGAGCCAAGTCGAGAGTCAGACGCTTGACCAACTGAGGCACCCAGACGCCACACGGATCATGTGAGGTTAAACTGAAGAGTGTAGCAGAAGGAGCATCTAACCGTTAGTGCCAGAAACCTGAGTTCAAATCCTGATAGAATGTTCATTCTTCACCTTAACGAGCCTCAATCTCCTCATCTATAAAATGGGTACGATTTTATCTTTATCAAAAGATAATTGACATTAAATAAGTTAAATCTGAGGGCTCTTTTTTCTTCCAGTGCCCCTGCGTGTAGTTTTTGGGTGCAAGAAAAAAAAAACCTTCAAATGACTGTATTGGTTTTACAATTAATACACAATTTGTTAAAGGTAACAAAAGTTTTTTATATCTAAAATTCTTCAGGCTTTCAAATTCCAGATCCTAATCACATTATTCTATTTATAAGTTTAGCAACTTTGACCAGGAAGACGCTTTTGAAAATGTTTTGTCCTATTTATAAATTTAATTAAATTTCTTTAAACCTGTTATGCCGCATATTTAAATTTAATATATTCAATTTAATATATTCGATTTCCTTTTAGTACTTCAATTGTTGGACTTAACAAATAAAAACTTCCCATGTGCTTAAATAACTTAGAAATCTAATAAATTAAAATTGTAAATAGGTCGAACCTCATGTTCTTGTGAATATTCCCGCTCTGCATGCGAACTGGGTAAGATTAGAACTTAAAATAACAAATTTTATGGGAGGATATACAATTCTCTGAGTTCTGAGCTGAGCCCTTGTAATAAAAGTCAGATTAACGAGAGAAAAACAAACAGAAGTTGATTAACGTTTATACCTCGTGTATACGCGGGAGGTCCCAGGGCAGAATGAGTGACTCTCCTGAGGGGGCTTTAGAATTCAGGCTTGAGTACTATCTGATTAGGGCCAGGGGAGGGGAGGTGTAGGTGTCTTAGTCAATGATTTTTAGGAAAGACAAATGGGTCGGTAGCAGAATGGGTAGGAATTTTGTGACGTTGTCTGTCTGGGGTGGTATGGACTTCTAGGCTCCGTCTCTGGTAAGACACAATCTTCACTAGTGAGTTAAACTTCAGGGGAAGGAGGGTTAGGGACTTAGGATGGTTGAATTCCTTTTGGAGGGTCTTTAGAGAAAAGACCTCTCCCTGCGTTTGCTGTTTCAGGTGCTTAGACCTCAAAAAAGCATCAGGATGCCTAGCTGATGCATCCAGGATGGAAACGTTCTAAGCTCTATGGCCACATTTTGGGGCGGCATCTTCTGTTACCCCTCAAAATCCAATGCATTTACTCAATTTCATGTTTTTTATTTTTTATTTCTTAATGTATATTTATTTTTGAAAGAGAGAGACTGAGTGAGGGCAGGGGAGGGGCAGAAAGAGAGAGGGAGACACAGAATCCGAAGCAGGTTCTAGGCTCTGAGCTGTCAGCACAGAGCCTGACACAGGGCTCGAACTCATGAACCTGTGAGATCATGATCTGAGCCCAGGTCAGAGGCTTAATCGACAGAGCCGCCCAGGGGCCCCAATTTCACATATTAAATGCGAGTCACCAAGTTGACCCATTGCTCTACAAGGTCAAATTCTCTTAAATGTAAATACTTAAACCACGATATGTACAAATGCTCAAAATTAAAATACTAGTATGGGTTTGATACTCTTAAATATTTGTGTTGAATTCTAAATCCTCCTGGGGTGGAATGGTGCATGCCTAATAAGAAAACTATAATCTCGTACAATTACTTGGACTACATTCCCACAGGGTAGCACTTCCCTTCTCGGCTTGCTAAAATCGCTAAGAACCAGAGGTCACAGCCAGGGCATGCGCGGAATCTTGTTTGTAACCCGGAGAGAACATTCTCGATCCTCTATCTAGTTGTGGGGCAGGGCCTGTAACTCCAAGGGAAGCTTAAACGCCCAGGTTTCTGAACGTTTCATGCACATGGCTAATAGAATACAGTGTTTCTAGGGGCAAAAGAGAGGGCAGGCATAAAGAGAATTAGTTACTATCAGAAGACATTAAGAGAGGGGGCAGGAGAGACAGGCACAGAGACAGATATCAAGAAGGAAGGGGTGCCCAGTGGAAAGTCACAACCGCCTGCCTAGTTCCTAGAGCGGGGCCAGTTTTCACATCCAGAATCCCCCAAGCGGGGCTATGTCCCAGTGAGGGAGGACCTCGCAACACCAAAGCTAGCGGATACGGTAGTGATGTCCCAGGCTTCGTCCGAAGGGATCTACGGTCATTTACTTAAGTAGCAATACCCTGGGAAAAGTGGAAAACTCGGAGCTTTCAGGGCACCGAGGTGGTTCAGTCAGTGAATTGGACTCCTGATTTTGGCTCAGGTCTCGGTCTTATGGTGTGTGAGATCAAGTCCGGAGACAGGCTCTGTGCTGACAGCATGGAGGCTGCTTGGGATTCTCTCTCTCTCTCTCTCTCTCTCTCTCTCTCTCTCTCTCTCTCTCGCTCTCGCTCTTGCTCTCACTCTCAAAATAAATAAATAAACTTGAAGAAAGAAAGAAAGAAAGAAAGAAAGAAAGAAAGAAGAAAGAAAGGAGGAAAGAAAAGAGGAAAGAAAGGAGGAAAGAAAAGAGGAAAGAAAGAAAGAAAGAAGAAGAAGAAAGAAAAGAGGAAAGAAAAGAAAAGAAGAGAAAACCCAGATCTTTCGAGGTCAGCTGGACGCAGGGTTTGAGCTAACACTGACATGAGCCCCATCACAGTGTCGCGGTTGGAGTGGGCGGGGCGGGGGCGTGGTTAGGAATCAGCGACATCACGCATCGGGTCCACCCAGAGGCACTTAGCTCAAAGAACACATAGTCCAAACGGTGCGAACATTAGGGAATGGAGTATGAGAATAAAATAAGATGCAAAGACAAAATAAGAATCTCGTATTTTAAAAAAATGTACTCAAAGTGTAAAACACTAAAAGTCTATATAATAGTGATGAGGTGTGGTTGTTTCATGGATAAAGTTTGATACGGACGCATTGTCTTTGGGAGAAAGATAAAGATAGGCCAGGGGAGGGGAGGTGTAGGTGTCAGACGGTCACAAACAATTATAATTATGTATGCATGTCGAAATTTTTACACGATAAAAATACCTTGATTTTAAGTTAATGATAAAGGTTTAACAAGCAATGTTTTTATATAGCCCCAAACTCAAAATGACATTAAAAAACCCACTCTCTCCTTTTCTCTGCTCTCTCTCAATCCCCAGTCTGTCTTTTAGGGGGGCATTTTTATTAATTTCTGGCTTCGTTAATTTTGTTTTAATGTAGCCTGGTCTTCATTGCATTTTGGTAAGATTGTGAATCTAGTTAGATTCGTTGCCATTACTGGTCTATACTGGGTTTTTAAATACTGTCATATTTTTTTAACTTCTATTCTTTTCCTTTTTGTAAATACATCAAAATGTGAATACGTACTCTCACTTTTGCCTCTTTATTTCTCAAAGACAGCACACTACACAGATTGCTTTGCATTTGACATTTTTTCACTTTATGCGTTAAAAATTTCACGAACAATCACCAAAGATGAGAGTTACAATCTGTAGCTTCCACACAAACGGCAAAAAAGCGGGAAGGGGTTGAGTGTAGGAAAATTTTCAAAACAAACATGAAAAACAGTGGGGAAGACAGGGGGGCGGTGAGATGAAAGGAAAAAAAAAAGGACTATAAACAAAACTCATAAAATAAGACAGTTAAAAAACCAAATCTAACAGAGGAGTAATTCTAACCTAAGTTGTTTTCCTGACAGCACATGTGTGGAAGTTTCTGCTTTAGACCCTCCGACTCCATTGCAGATTGAAATTCGTTTGCAACTAAAAAGAGCTTAAAAACAACGAAAGGTGGGGGCACCTGGGTGGCTCAGTTGGCTACGCATCTGACTTGGGCTCAGGTCATGATCTTGCAGTTTACGAGTTTGAGCCCCGCATCGGGCTCTGTGCTGACGGCTCAGAGCCTGGAGCCTGCTTTGGATTCTGTATCTCCCCCTCTCTCTGCTCATTCCCTGCTCACGCTCTATCTCTCAAAATGAGTAAATCTAAAAAAAAAAAAAAAAAGAAAGAAAATTCCTTGGACAGACAAAACCAGTCGAGTCATGCACACAAAGCTCAATTCGGCTTATTTTGTGAGATTGACCTGACCTAAGTCGTTTCTCGTCCATGCCGCTGGAAACCATCTCCCGACCATCTCCCGAAATTTTCAACACCGTCGGTTTTCTGTAAACCGGGCGTGTATGGAAAATCAGTCTCCCAACTCTTAAGTCTTGTTTTCCTGACAGTACATGTGTGAGAATTTCCGCTTTATATCCCCCAACTCCATTGCAGGTTGAAGTTCTTTCACGGTACTGTAAATACTGTAAATTCAAACACTTGAAGCTACTGTCCGCGGGTACGTACGTCGTACGAATACCAGCTCATGAACTTGGGAACAGTGACTGCTTTGGAGAAAGAGGAAAAGGAAGGGCCAGTGGGCTGCACGGTGGAGTTTTCTTTTCACTTCTTTTAGAAAATAACTTGCCAACGCAGAGATGGCAAAACGCTAGGATTTGCTGAAGTAAAATAAATAAGAACAGATTCCCTCACAGGCCGGGTGAAATCACCACTTGCGTGTGCCGGTAACAGCTGAATAGCAACAATTTCATTTTGCTGCTTCTTTTTTTTTTTTCTTTAATTTTTTAATGTTTATTTATTTTCGAGAGAGAGACAGAGACAGAGCACACGCAGGGCAGAGGCAGAGAGAGAGGGAGACACAGAGTCCGAAGCAGGCTCCAGGCTCTGAGCCATCAGCACAGAGCCCGATGCGGGGCCTGAACCCACGAACCGTGAGATCATGACCTGAGCCGAAGTCAGACACTCGACCGACGGGGCCACCCAGGCGCCCCTTTCATTTCGCTTCTTAATATTCCAGATGTTTTTCTGCAATGCCTAAATAGTCATCATGAAAAAGAAAACCAACGGTAAGGTAGCCAATGAATTTAAGCAAACAAATAAATACAACTGCCATGCAACGATAGGGTTCCTGCCCTTTCTGAAAGAAGGCATTTTATCTCCAAAAAGCGCTGGGCACCGTGGAGGGTGGGAAGTTTGGGGTGACGCTTGCTCTCAACCCCTCTGAGTCGCAGGGTGAAGAGAGTCCAAATCCCTCAGCGAAACAGAGTAGACGGTTTCTGACTGTCTTCTGCATCTGGGCAGCTTAGCTGGCCAGGGAACGGTGAGTCAGGGAGATAGAAACGTCAAGTAATCAGAAGAACACCTGCTGGGTTTCTGGCTCCGAGAGCTGGGGGTTAGAGACGCCCGGTGGGTTCCGAGCGAACAGATGGTGCCGATAAATGTAATAAGGTGATACTCACGGTGCCGTCCCGCAGAGAAACACAGTCGATCCTCGGTGTTCGCAGATTCTGTATCTGTGAATCCAAACTTTACAACGTTTATTTGTAACCGCCCGATCGGGACCCGCCGCACGCCTTGGTCGTCTGGGGACGTGCAGAGAGGCAAAAATTTTGCCTGGCCCGACTCACAGGTTCCCAGCTGAGGCCCAGCCAGGTGATGCTTTGCCGTCTTCTTTCAGCTCTCAAACTAGGAACGAGTGTCTTTTTTGGCGGTCTATTTAATGCCACATTTGTGACATTTTTTCTGCTTTTTCTTGGTAATGTAGTTGTGTACCATGGCCTCAAGCCTAATGCTGAGTGCGCTCTAGAGTCTATAAGCACCACGGGGCTGAGATATGTCTTATGGAGCAAATACATGTGTTCTGTAAGCTTCTTTCAGGCATGAGATACGGTGCTGTTGGTCGTGAGTTCAGTGTTAATGAAGCAACACTAGGTAGCAAATGAGGCACTTTTAAACAGAAACACAAAGAAAGCAGGGTTATGTATTGACTTGTTCATGAAAATGTGGTGGCCAGAGGTTTTCGAGAAGCTAACCCGGTGTTTCCTCTGGGGATAGTAGCTCAGGGCTCGGAAATCCAGGGTCTGAAGTGACCTTATAGAATAGAACGACCATGAATAATGAGAAGCAACAACCAAGGAGTCCTAATTTGGAAGCGATGGTGGCCGGCGCCCAGAGAGTTCTTGTGCAGGACTTGTAGTAGATAGGACACGATTAGGGTGGTACTTGGTTTCCTCACACACAGGATCTAAATTTGGCATAGCAGGAAAGGAGGAGGACGTGCAGAGATGGGGCTCTTCCGGGCCATCGTTATTCTTAAAGTATTGGCTCGTAACGATGGCCCCAGAATAAACCTGGTTGTATGTAGTCAACCCCGTTTGACTTAAAAAAAAAATCTATAGTTTACAGAGGAAAGAAAAAGAAACAGTGGGCTAGCCTTTTAAAGAAACATTCAGGGGCGCCTGGATGGCTCAGTCGGTTGAGCGGCCGACTTCGGCTCAGGTCATGATCTCGCGGTCCGTGAGTTCGAGCCCCGCGTCAGGCTCTGTGCAGAGAGCGCAGAGCCTGGAGCCTGCTTCAGATTCTGTGTCTCCCTCTCTCTCTGTCTCTCCCCCACTCATGCTGTCTCTCTCTGTCTCAAAAATAAATAAACATTAAAAAAAAAAAAAAAGAAACATTCAGATACACAATAGCGTGTCCGTGTCCGTATAAAGGAACCATCTGTCATGCACGGGGACTGGAGATCAGCGATGAGCCAAACCGGAAAGCAGGGAAAGGTTTCTGCCCTCTGTTTCTTCAAACTGTCTAGTTCAGCCATTCTGAGTAAGAACAGGGGTGCTGGTCCATAGTGGGGGTTCAGTAAATACCAGTAACATGAAAATGCTGCTGTCTATCCCTTCTTTCCTTTTGCTCCTTTGATCTCATTTTAAGAAGACATTTCTGGGGGCACCTGGGTGACTCAGTCGGTTAAGCGTCCAACTTGAGCTCAGGTCATGATCTCACTGCTCGCGAATTGGATCGTCACATTGGGCTCTGTGCTGACGGCTCGGAGCCTGGCGCCTGCTTCAGATTCTGTGTCTCCCTCTGTCTCTCTGCCCGTCCCCTGCTCACGCTCCGTCTCTTTCTCTCAAAAAGAAATAAACATTAAGAGATTAAAAGTAAATAAATAAAGCATTTCCGCACCCGGGCAGCAGTAGGGATACTGTAGCATTTGGGTCTCTGGGAGCAGACATTTCCTTTGCCTTCACCTTGAGGCCAATTCCATAATTGATTAACTGGCCTCAGTTTCCACACTTGTAAATTTAATGCATAAGATTGTTTGCAGACTAAATGACGTAAAATACTGCCAACACTTAACAGGAAGCCTAGAGCATGGTATTTGTTCAACAAAAGCTAGCTACTATTATCGTAAGGTTTTACAACTGTCATTGGCTTTCTCATTCAAGAATATGACATCTGGGGGCACCCGGGTGGCTCGGTCGGTTAAGTGGCCGACTCCAGCTCAGGGTCATGATCTCAGGTTCGTGGGTTCAAGCTCCGTGTCAGGCTCTTGGGTGCTAGCCTGGAGCCTGCTTTAGATTCTGCGTCTCCTTCTCTTTCTCTGTCCCTCCCCCGCTCACACTCTGTCTCTCTCAAAAATAAACACTAAACAAAGGAATATGGCATTTGGCTTGTGTACAGCAACTGTTTACATTTAAAGAACCTTATAGACAATAGCTCTGCTTTAAAAAACAACTGTGTGCTCATTTGCTTTGGTGTGTTCAAACAGTTGGCAGGTTCAAGGTCGGTCAAAGAGCTTCCTGAAGGAATAGAAGAAATTACTTCCTTTTTTGGTTCTTTCCTTAGTTCCTCTTTTCTTTCAAGGAAAATGCACTTAATCACATTTATTAGCTGTAAACAATACCAATTAGCCGCAAATAATTACCAATAAGGTACTGGTAACCCAATGCCTTGCAGGTAGGTCTCTTTCCTGAACTACTAATTTTTTTTTGTTCTCTGTGTATTGGTGATTCTCTCCTTTCAAGCACACATTAAAGCTCTTCATATTTTCTTTCTTTCTTTTTTTTAAAGTTTATTTATTTATTTTCAGAGAGAGAGAGTGAGAGACAGAATGCCAAGCAGGCTCTGCACTGACAGCATAGAGCCCGACGTGGGGCTCGATCTCACAAACCAGGAGATCATGACCTGAGCTGAAATCAAGGCTTGGACGCTTCACCGATGGAGTCACCCAGGCGCCCCTATATTTTCTTACCTAGAGAATTTCGGCAGAGCTGAAAGCAGAAAAGCACAACTCTTCCTGCCTTTTGTGAAAGCCTGAACACAGGGAGGAGATTGTGGGGGGGTGTCCCTGGGGGGGAGGCGGGAGATGGGAGAGAAGGGCGGCACGTCAGGGGGAACATGGGTGAGGCGGAGAAGGGGGCCTATGCTTCTGGACTCGGGAAAGAAGTGCGTGTTTTCTGTGCACCTGCCCCTTCCCGAATCAGTGCCCGGGAGATGCGATGCAGAGACCGCGGAGGGAGCCCCAGGCAGAGGGCTCCCGGTCTCCGCAAAACGCCTTTGCCCGCAAGGAGCCAACAAGCATCAGAGCGCAGGACCATAAGGGACCTTGGGAACGGAGACAGGGGGACCACGAGTGTGGCCAGTGATGGAGACAGAGCCAGCTTCCATTCTTTGTCGCTGCAAGCCGCACACACCTGGTATAGGGGAGGCCCCGGGGACAGCTGGAAATGAGACCCCGCCTTCATCTCTGCAATTCAGGATGCTAGAAACCAAGTCCAGGTTATCTGCACCAAAGTCAAGAGGAACAGATTTCTGGCACACGGAGTCTGCGGCCTGAGATTTACAAGGACCGCATACCCAAAGGAGGGACGGGGCGGCCTCCTACGTGGCGCTGGAAGGAGAGAGAAACTATCAGCCGTGGCCATGCGGCCATATTTATCTGAAAATATCATTATTTTGGCCCACGTGTTACGCAACGTTTCAAGATATTTGACTTTGTTAAAAAAGGCGTCTTCAGAGGGCAGAAATTAAGGCAATCTCGAGAGAAGAGCAAGGTCAAAGTCATCTGTCAGATAACATTGCCTGGGCTGGGAACAAAACTGAGTTAAGAAATGGAGGCCCTACCTCAGGGAAAACCGTGCAAGAACACATTTCCGATAAACGGGCCCGATGCCAGGTTAACACGTAAAGGAAGATTCTGCGGGGAATTTTAATTTGCAGGTTGTTTTCTTCTCTTTTACGTGACGTTTGACACTAAAGATTTTAATAAAAAGAAATGAGCTCAATGGGGCGCCCGAGTGGCTCGGTCGGTGACGCGTCCATCTCTCGATTTGGGCTCAGGTCGTGGTCTCACGGTTTGTGAGACTGAGCCCCATGTTGGGCTCTGCGCTGACGGCACAGAGCCTGCTTGGGAACCTCTCTCTCCCTCTCTCTCTGCCCCTCCCTCATTCATGTGCACACCCTCTTTCTCTCTCTCTCAAAATCAATAAACTTAAAAAAAAAGAAAAGAAACGAGGTCATCAGGATGCCGATTATACCAGACTCATTGGGACTCATTATAATAATAACAACCTTTAGAATAATACAAGTAGGTTTTCACCTCTAGTGTTGTCTTAAAGGTAGAATCCTATCCTGCCGTGTTGTATCTCGGAGCCTGAATTCCGTCATGATGCCATTGGCTTGTCGAATGAAATAAGTTAAATAGGCATGCACACACATGTACGTGCAAATTTCTTTGTCCCCAAAAGACAAGCAAATTAAGCTTATGTTTGCTTTCTCTGTACAGAGGCAGGCATTGTTCTCAGCATATACTATCCATCAGGGGCCGAGAACTTCCATGACGATGAACGTGCCAGAAGGCTGAGTCCATTGTTTGTGCATCAGCAACCCTCTGCCCCGTCTGAGGAGACAACACGGATGACCTCTAGCAGACGGTGTTTTCCTGAGGGGATGACCCAAGTAGGCCGGGCCTCCCAATTTCTAAAAGTGAGCTAGTCATTCAGATTTTCGATGTAAAAATTCCCAGTTTTTAGCCGGTGGCAGCTAGTTCGAAAATGTTGGGGTGCCTGGGTGGCTCAGTCCGTTAGGGGTCCGACTCTCAGTTTTGGTGCAGGTCCCGATCTCACAGTTGGTGAGTCTGAGCCCCGCGTCAGGCTTGGCGCTGATGGCTGCAGAGCCTGTTTGGGATTCTCTCTCTCTCTCTCTCTGTCTCTGCCCCTCCCATGTTCGTGCTCTCTCTCAAAATAAACAAAAGAACATTTTTTTAGAAACGTTAAAAAGTTCTCCGTGGGTTGGCCAAACCAAGCACACCTTCCAGGGGCTGTCAGCTGTGGGCTCTGCTATAAATTACATGAGATTAATGTTATTGACAATTCGAAAGGTTTAGATAGCCATGTGCTTCGAGTGTGTGTGTGTGTGTGCGTGTGTGTGTGTGTATAGAGAAGTTTGTCATGTGCTGAAGTGTCAAGAGATAGAGGGAAGAAGACAGAAGCAGTGGTTTTGCTTATCTACACTAAGATCTTCAGAACTTTTTTTTAATATTTATCTATGAGAGAGAGAGATAGAGACAGAGCACGAGCAGAGGAGGGGCAGAGAGAGAGGGAGACACCGAATCGGAAGCAGGCTCCAGGCTCTGAGCCATCAGCACAGAGCCCAATGCAGGGCTCGAACTCACAGACCGTAAGATCATGACCTGAGCCGAAGTAGGCCGCTTAACGGACTGAGCCCCCAGGCGCCCCAAGATCTTCAGAACTTATATTCACCCCTGCTCTATTTGTGCTTAGCCCTTAATCGAAGCCCCCCTGAGAAGCCCAGCACACAGATGTTATCTGGAATGCAAGGTTGGATGTGACCCCGTGTCTGGCCCCTGTGGGACGCGGCATCGTAACTGTCAGGTAGGAAACCAATCTCCGAAGCTCTTCGTCATGAGCACAGTCTCCCAGAATCTCAGCTCCAGAAACTTCCAGTACCATCACAGAGGTACGTCATCCTCCTCCAGAATGTTCTTTCCTGGGAAATCAGAAGAGCTTTCTATCAGTACTTGGTGACTCGCGTTCCAGATCTGGGACTACGGTCAAGCAAGCGAGGATCCAGGGTACAGAATGTAAGAGGACTAGTAGAACACTATTTGGTCACAGAAAGGGGTGGGGTGGTGGTGCGTGCTACCACGTAGATGACCCTGAAAACATGCTAAGTGAAAGAAGTCAGTAACAAAAGGTCGTATACTATATATTCCATCTATCTGAAATGTTCAGAATGGGAAAAGCCAGAGAGACAGAAAGTTAACTGATGATTGGCTGAAATTATGGGGGGTGGGGGCCAAGTGCGTAACGGGGGGTGGCTGTGAGCGGGTGCTGCGTTTCTCTCTGGGGTGAGGCCAAGTGTTCTAAAATGTATTGTGGCATTCGTGGCACAACTCCAAACAGACTAAAAATCACTGACGTGTGCACTTTACAAACGTGACTTGTATGGTGTGCGAACTCTATCTCAATAAAACCTTTACACAAATAATAAACCAGCGTCAGAGACACAGATCCCACTCTCGGGAAGAAGCCGTTTTGGGACCCAACAAGGGAGATTTAAGGATGCATCTCTCCTTGCGTGACCCTAAGAGAGACGCCCCCCTCAGCGCCTGGCTTCTCTGGACCGCCTCTGGCCCTGAGCAATGATCTTAACTCTGAGTTCAGATTCGAATTGAACGAGCGTTTATCCAAGCAGCTACCATTTCTCCACCTTTGGGTCCTACTTCATTTTTCTTTTTCCTACAAACCTACATTCACTGATTCGCTCTACAGAGGCCCACACACTTGATGCCAGAGCTCGGCTATGCAATACAAATAAGGTGTCTGACCTTGGGAAACTCAGAGTCTGGGCGAGGGGTGAGGAGGTGGTCTGAGCCTTTTTTTTGTGACCTTGGGAGGACTTCTCAGATTCTTTTTCTAATCATGCAAAAATAATCGAATGCAGTCTTTCGGTATAAAATTTTTCAAAAAAAAAGAAACAGAAAATTTCTTAAAAAGTTGACTGAGGGGCGCCTAGGTGGCTCAGTCGGTTAAGCGTCGAGTTCGGCTCAGGTCATGATCTCAAGGTCCGTGAGTTTGAGCCCTGCGTCGGGCTCTGTGCTGACAGCTCAGAGCCTGGAGCCTGCTTCGGATTCTGTGTCTCCCTCTCACTCCCTGCCCCTCCCTCACTCACAGTCTGTCTGTCTCTCTCGAAAATAAACATTAAAAAAAATTTTTAAAAAGTCGACCGAAACTGGAACCTGAGAGTAACATATGTATTTTTTTATTGTGAGAGAGAGAGAAAGCGAGCATGTGGGCAGGGCAGAGAGAAAGGGAGAGAGAGAACCCCACGCAGACTCCTCGCTGTCACCATGTAGCCCGACTTGGGACTTGGATCCATGAACTGGGGGATCATGAACTGGACTGAAATCCAGAGTAGGACGCTTAACCAACTGAGCCACCCAGGTGCCCCCTGAGAATAACATTTTTAAATGCATCACATAAAACACACAAGATTGCCAAGGAAACTAATTACGTTGAAATGCAGGAATTAAATATCAACAAATTGCACTGTAATACTTGTGAGAAGTAAGGGAGATAGATGACTTATTTTCAGAGATATCACATAAATGCTCTGCTGTCTAGTTAATAATAGGGTTACAACCTACTAGAAATATGTACAACACCCACCTCACCCCCCCCAACACACACGCAATGGAGTCCCAAACCCTTAGACATTTCACTTCCTGGTTGTTCTTACCCTCTCCATTCACAGGCTTATTTTCAGGGAGTTTGCAATCAGCATGCACCAGAAGAACAAAGGGAGGAGAGACTGAAAGTCTCTGCGTCACCTCAGGGAATGTACATTGTTCCAATCAGACCGCTCTTTGCCTTACACGGGCTTAAGTGACATCCGGGTAAGGCTGGAACCTCTGGAGCACTCAGCCAATGAGGAACCAGGGGAGGGACCTGCACGCTAGGAGATACATTATCTGCTGTAACTGCCCCGAGTGTGCTTGGCCATTAGACACCCGCTCTTGCAAGAACGTTGATTAGAAGCCTCGCTTCGCTGTGCTCCGAGTCTCCACATCCTTCCTCTGATTGGGTCGATGGCCTTCTTTCTAACAGTATTTTACATGCTTCTTGAATAATGCATTAAGTGACAAGACCTGACAGCGTGTTTAATAACGACCATCCTTTCGAAGTCGAGATGAGGGGTCTCCGTGATTATGCGGAGGGATGAAAATATCTGTGACACGATGAGAAAGTCGTGGGTGGTGTAAGCCACACTCGCAATTGTAGGCAACGCTAAATTTCAACGAGAAGTTCGTGACAATAAAGACGTAACTTTTTTCCCACTCAAGTTCTCAGACCCCTTGAACTGAGGGACCTCTTGGGGTTTCGGACCCAAGGTGAAGAATCTCTGGCAGTGGGGACACTCTGTGACAGGTTGTGACAAGATAGCCCAGGGGAAGCGTGGCAGTGATTAGTCAGCTTTGGGTTCCCGCGCCGATTTGCCCCAGCTAACTTTACAATCTGGGCAAGCTTCGGTAGCCTCAGTATCCTCACCTGTAAAGAGGAGACAGTGAGAGCGACAGTGAGAGCGACCGTCTCATAGTGTCATCAAGAGGAAGAGCTAAAAAATAACACACACAGAACACTTAGTACAATGTCCGGCCTGTGCAACAACCGGTGTTATATAGGAGTTACTCGCGTCCCTGTGGGCAGATCGCAGAAATAGCCATTCAGGTATTTTGACTTTAAAAAAAAATTGCTATTGAATTTAGCCAAAGTGCAAATTTAAAAACTTGTTCTTTGTTAAGGTGATACAGTCAACTTAAAACTCTTATTCTACATCTACCAAATGGTAACAATCACCTTTAAAAGGCTTCGAATATCTATTACTCGGTCCTTTCAGGAACTTAAGCACTTTCAACTCTTTTAAACTGCGCTTTATAAATACAATCAATCAGACTTCCTTTTCAAACGCTGGATTGTCCGCTTTGCTACTCCAGAGTGCCATCCCTGGAACTTTGGCTTTAAGGAGGCATTTGTTAGGAATAGAAAATCTTTAGCCCCACCCGAGACCTCCTGCAGTGAAATCTGCCTATCCACAAGGGGCTGGGTGATTTTTACGCTTGTTAAAGACAAGCTAAACCCCAAGCCGACCTCCTGAGACATAATGTGCGTTCCAAAAGGCGTCCATCAATTACTGTGCGTGGTACAGCAGGAAACCCTCTGACTAGCGGAGCTTGCCAAAGAAATTTATCAAGTTCTATAAATACGGTATCTATAAATACGGTATGTGAAACTTACCTTCTTTTAAACACATTTCGCTTTCTATTCACGTGCAAATCAATTACTCAACTATTTGGATTGGCTGTTCTGTGAATCCAATGGTACGGATTTTCTCAGATACACAAAATACCAGTTATGCCCCAATTCCTTCTTATCCCGATAATATTAAGTGCTATAATTTTGAATTATCTCCAACTTTTTCATACTTAATTTTTTTAACCTTTATTTATTTTTGAGAGACAAAGAGACAGAGTATGAGCAGGGGAAGGGCAGAGAGGGAGACACAGAATCCGAAGCAGGCTCCAGGCTCCGAGCTGTCAGCACAGAGCCCGATGTAGGACTTGAACTCACAGACCGTGAGATCATGACCTGAGCCGAAGTGGGCCACTCAACCAACTGAGCCCCCCAGGCGCCCCTTCATATTTAATTTTAATAATTTCTGGAGTTTGAGAAATGCTTAGTAAACCTAGTCTAAAAGTTCGCTTACTTAGTGAACTAATTCATCTCACATAATTTTAGTTCACTGGTTAATTCCGTTAAATAGTTAAAGACCTAATCCCAATCAGAAAATACGGCCAGGAACAAATGCCAGCGCATTGTATGAGGCCACTGATAAAGACATCGAAAGACAGGAAAACTACAGGCTCAGGTCCCTCATGAATGTATATGCAAAAGTCCTTAACAAAACCTTAGCAAACTAAATTAGTCAATCTAGAAGTATTGTAGGCGGTGAACAAGTGGATTTATTTTACATAATTTTGGAGGCCATCTTCCGTGTCATTTTTTGGTACCACCCTACCCTTAGAGGATACAACGTGAGATTGGATTCTGGATATTTCTTATGAATTTTTCTGTCTAGTGAGTTAGAATCTGTACTTGAAGTCTTTGCACTGACAGAGGACTTTTGTTATCATTAGTAAGATGGATTAGTCCAGCAGGGTTGTGTAGAAGGTGCCACGGACCTTTCAAGGAGTCTAGGTTGGTGGAGAAGATTCAAGGAGTCACACTGACTCTACGGGAATATGATTCTGTGCCCGAGAAGAGAGCAGGCATGCTGGAACATTCCAGAAGGAGAGGGTATGGCCTGTGTAATGCGAGCTTCCACCCCTGTTCTACGAGAAAGAGAGTGGGCAAGAAGCCAAGAGGAGAGGTACTGCTCCCAGGGGAAAAGGAACAAGCACAAAGATGCTTTTCCCTGAAGACAGCGTAGGTAACAATAAATATAACCCCCCCACATACCTCTCTATACTGTGCGCTGGGAACAGATGTGTAATAAAGTTAGGGTTTTTGTGGGTTTTGTTTGCTTGTTTATTTGCTCTCGGGAGAATAATTTTACTTTTTACTTTTTAAAGTTTTAATTTTTTTAATGTTTATTTATTGTTCGGAAATAGAGAAAGACAGAACATGAGCAGGGGAGGGGCAGAGAGAGAGGGAGACACAGAATCTGAAGCAGGTTCCAGGCTCTGAGCTGTCAGCACAGAACCTGATGTGGGGCTCGAACCCGCGAATGGAGAGATCACCACCTGAGCCAAAGACGACACTTAACCGACTGAGCCGCCCAGGCACCCAAGGAGAATAATTTTAAATAAGCATGCTATATGGTAATTATACTTTACTTTGGCACTGATTGATTGGTTGATTTTTTTACTTTTCTTTTTAAGATTTTATTTTTAAGTAATCTCTACACCAACATGGGGCTTGAACTCACAATCCCAAGATTAAGAGTCACGTGCTCCTTCGACTGAGCCAGCCAGGCGCCCCTTACTTTGGTTTTTACCTAGAAACTCACAGTCAGATTAGGCTCTTTTTATTATTTTATTATTTTTTAAGTTTATTTATTTTGAGAGACAGAGACTGAGTGGGGGAGGGGCAGAAAGAAAGGGAGAGAATTCCAAGCAGCTTCCATGCCGACACAGTCCAGAGCCTGACCTCAGGGCTTGAGCTCAGATACAGTGAGATCATGGCCTGAGCTGAGCTCGTCTGACACTTCACTGACTGACTCACCAGGCACCCCAGATTAGGTCCTTAGATTAGGTTCCTTTTTACCATTTTGGAATAAGCAGCACATCTGGCTGGCTCCTAGCGGTTTGACAAGGGCCATAAAAATTTCGTTGGCCCCACTAGTTACGGTTACTTTCATTCTCTCATTGATAACTTTCATTTCCTTCCCCGAAACTTCAAATACTTCCCGTGAGGCAAAGAGAGTCAGACCAAGGCAGGTGGGGTGAAGGCCTTTGTAATCTGTTGTGATGTATCTTTCCTGTCGGCCACACCAAACACGAGTTCGCTGAGAACAGACGGAGGCTGCAGACAACTGCGAGAAAGTGAAAGATGCTTCCTGCCTTTGTGCAGTTAGCAATCTACCTTCAGGCTAGAAAGCAGAAGGTTCATAACTTAACACAGGACCTTAAATAGCTCCTGTTTACTGAGCAACTAAGAGATATAAATTTCTTTTTGCCTGTGTAAGTACACTTTTTCTACTTTTTAAAAGTTTTTATTTTGATTCCAGTTAGTTAACAGTGTTATATGAGCGTCAGGTGTACAATAGAGGGATTCAATAATTCAGGGTACATAAATTGTGTGTGTGTGTGTGTGTGTGTCCTGTGCATGCAAATACACACACACACACACACACACACACACACACACACCTTTATTCTCGCAAAAGCCTGGGAGATGCCAACATTAAATCTTTTTCTTTTTTCTAATTTAACCTATTAAAAAACTGAGGTTTAAAGAAATAAAGCGACTCCCCGGGTTCACCCAGCTAGCAAGCAGTGGGAGTCAGGTTTTGAACCTGCAGAGCGAGGGCTCAAGGCAAAAGCAGCCTTAGTTAAGATTGCAGTAGGTTATCATGACTGAGCAGGTTATATTTAACTTTAAGGCAACCACGGGCAAGTCAGTGTGATCCTCTGTCTTCAGTGGGTTGTTCCGAGTGACTCAGAAGGTGCAGGCCTAGCAGTTAAGTACATCCGTAATGTATAATAAAGGCTCCCCACAGTCAAGTCAACAAGTGAATTAAAAATAAACTGACACGAGAGGCAACCCTCAGCGGGGAGTCAGGTCCCTCAAAGTCCAGGATCTGCGCTGACTATACACTTCACCGCTTTTATGCTAACATACCCCTGACATCCAAAGCGGATACAAAAATGGCCTCATTCCAGGTGTTGCCAGATAGATTTACCTGCCCACAATCTTCTCCTTAATTCTATCCAACTTCCCCAGGATATACTCTTTGGCATGCCAGAGGTCTGACTCAGCACTTGAACCGGACACAGGGCTTGAAATTAGAGATAGAAGCAAAACCTCCCAAGGAGTGGCGTTTTGCCTCAAGTGAAGAGGTCACAGGCCAAGTCTCCTCCCTATGGGGGGGCGGGGAACCTCGGGGAACCTCGGTGACCCACGTGACGAAGCGCATTCCCCTCTCCTCCCCGACCGATCCCCGCCAATTCGATCACCGCAATGAACAGATCTGTAAGTCTGTAAGCGGGAGCGAGGAAGATTTGTTAAAAATGTCACGCTGGCCAACTTGTGAGCCACTGGTCCGTCCCTACCCCGCCATTCCCCTCCCCCGTCTCCCGTCTCCACCACTGCCCAGGGCCTGGGCTGGGCGGGCCCAGGGAGCGCGAGGGCGGATCGAGCGCAACTGCCACTTCCCCGGGCCGTCAGGGTGCAAGGTGCGCGCCCCACTGCCTGCCGGCAGCCACTTGAGGACAGCCCCGCCCCCGCAGCCCCGCCCCCGCTTCTCGCTACGCCTCTAGCCACGCCCCTCACGCAACACCACGCCCACACCCGCCCCGCCTCTCACCGGCCCCGCCCCCGCCTCTCACCCCGCCCCCTGCACGCCCCGCCCCTCCTCTCGCCCCGCCCCCCCGCCGGGGCCGCCCTCCCGCCCCACTGCCCGGCGCCCGAGCTGCAGGGAGGAGCTGCCAGCTCTAGCCCGGCTTGCCTCAGCGCGCGGATCCGCACCATGCCCCGCATAGATGCAGACCTCAAGCTGGACTTTAAGGATGTCCTGCTCCGACCCAAGCGGAGCAGCCTCAGGAGCCGAGCCGAGGTGAGCCCCTTCGAAAGCCGCAGTGAGGGTGGGATTTGTTTTCCGAGTAGCCGGGGTGAGGGAGGACGGTGGGAGGAGGAGGGGTGCGCTAGCCCGGCCGGCTTCTCCGTGTGTCTGTTGATGGATGGGATGCTGACCCCTTGACCCTCCCCATCTGCCGAGAGAGGGAAAAGCCAGCTGGGTCCCTGCCAGGACTTGAGGTGTCTTTAAGGGACCCCGCTCCGGCGTAAAATTCTAAATACGTCCGGTCGAGTGGGCTGGGGGAAGTACACCGGACTCCAGACCACAGAGGAGCAAAGATCAAGTGGCCAACTGATTTAGAAAGAACGGGAGGGTGGTTGAAGGGGTTCGTATAGGGCAGAAATGACAGAGCGGAGCCCAAGTGTAAAGGGGACGATGACAGAGACGAGCTTTGTGATTTTGGCACTGTCTCTTAGTGCGGAGAACCGACCGGAGAACGGACCGCTGGGTAGTATCAGCTCCAGCTCTGGAATTCTTAAAAAAAACAAAAATGTCCGAAAACCCGGCAGATTCCAGGGCGGCAAAAGTTCAGGGTTTACTTTCCACGTTTCAGTGACCTTGCTGGGAGTGAGGCAGGGGACTCGTGCCTGGTGGCACTCTACTTACCGGACAGCTGCAGTCCAGCCCAGTTCTAGGGAACCGGACAACACCCGGGCGCAGGCCTGGGGGCAGAGGCGGTTTGGACCCCCTGGGCAGTTTTGCTGGTTCCCTGCGGATGAGATCAAAGACTGGATATGGCCCCAAGTGAGGGTGCCTGGCTGGGGCCCAGGAAGGTCACAGCCTGAAGGATAAACTAGTTGCACAGAAAGAGTCCCCTGGAGGAGGGTGTGCTGGTGACCGCGGCTTTGCCTGGTCTTCTGAGAGCTGGAGAAGGAGGTGAGGAAATGACTCCCACCTGGAGGTGGGGTCCACGGGTGTAAACAGGAGGAGGCCAAACCAGCACGCTCTTCCAAACGCCCCACTCCACAGGACCAGAAATAAATCCTCTTGCAAAGAACTCAGCTGCCTGCCTGTGCCCGTGCCCAGGCCTGACCGCGGCGCCTGGTGTTGCCAGCCGAGGGCTTGTTTGGATTAAGGAAGTGTCCTGTTTTAGCCACTGACCAGAACAAGTCACCTTTTCAAGCAGGAGGGTTGGCGGCTGGCCCCAGAGAGGACGGGACAGGACAGGACCGCAGGAGGCCGGGACTGGTTCAAGCCCTTATCACCCTAGATGGGACCACCCTCTTCCTGTCCTCCATCATGTCCTTCAAGGTGCCGAAAGAGCGGGTCCGACTTTTGAAAGAAACCCAAATAGTTCGGGTGACGGGTGGCCAGGATCTAAGGCCAGGACAAGACAGGAGGTGGGGATTCTGGGCAGACAGAGGAAGTGGTAGCCTCAACATTCTTTCAATATTTGTTCAAAATTCACTCAGGAGGAAGACACTTATTATTGGGCAAAGTGCGTGTTTACAACGAGGTTATAGTATGTGTATTTCCTGAGCCAGGAAACATCTCGAGAAGGGAGAACAGTTAGCATTTATGGAATAGAGAGAATTACTCTTTTCCAGAGAATGGTGTGATGGCATGCATCAGTTGGTTTCATTCTCTGAGCTGATCGAAACTCTTAATGTCCCAGTTTCCAGGGGCACCTTGCAATCTCCGTGTCCACATTGCAGGGAGAACTTGGCGCCTTCGGCAGAGGTTTTCACAGTTCCGTTTCTGTGGGAGTTTGCCAGCTCTGGGCCTGGCAGCCTGAGTTTAACTGGACTTGCCTTTCCATTGGTGCCGCTAATGGTGTCGGTGCCTGGCTGGTTGCGTCCCTTATTTAGGTGACGTTGAGGGATCTAGTTAGCCCTAGATCTAAGCAGGCTTCTAATTCCCTCTCAATGTTTTCTCAGTTCGCTTGTGGCTGCCTGAAATTTCTTACGGGGAGTTAAAAACCTTCCATCGGGCCATCAGACGGAAGCCTAAAACGAGGGTCCCCCTGCGTGCAGACTTGAAACAAATTTGAACGTGGTAAATGACAGCCCGCGAGCCTAACCAGAGAGCAGAGCTGAGGCTGGGAAGGGAGCGTTGGCTCTCGGCGAGATTTCTCACGGCGGCAGTGTTTTTGCTGAGAGCCAGGCCTGGTGATGGGTATCAGGCAGTGAGCCGAAAACGGAGAGAAAGGCAGAGCGATCGCCCGCTTAGACGTTCTAGTATTCCTGTCAGGCCATGTCCGCAGATGTAACATAAAATGAATTTGAGGTCGGGTCCCAGAGGCAGAGGGCGCAGGTGGAGGTGGCCTTCCTGGGACTGTGCCAGACGGGCGGTCATCTCTCAACTGTCCACTCTTTGCATTTACTCACGTTTTCACAAGCCCCTGGCACGCAAGAATAAAGTCCCACAGGGCTATTTGGGGGCGTGCAGGTAATCCGTTCAAAGGAAGTCACTCGTAAGCAGGAACTCTGCCTTTATCCGATGCGCTGGGGACGTCCCGGCATTCCTTGACCCCCTGAGCAAGAACCCGGGAACCCATTCCTGGCTCTGATGTCCCACCCGAGCCCTTCAGCTAGCATGAGATTTAAAAACAAAAACAAAACCAAAAAAGCTAACTGACGAATGCAGCCATAACTTTGGAAGTCAGGCTGCGAAGAAATTTGCAGTCGGGAAATGACCACTTGCCCCGGGACGGAGAAGACTCTCGACGCAATGAGAATTTGGTCTTGTTTTAAAACTCACTCATGATTTTTTTCACCAGGGGTCCAGGCAGAGGCGGGCCAGATCCAGAAAGGTCTGGTCAAGCCTCGGGGTGGGGGGGGGGTGTCCTGCAGCACGTGGGCCCACAGGGATCAGAACATGGCAGTGGAGAGAGTATCTGGCTGGGAGCGAGCTGACCTGAATTTCAGTTCCGGCTGGGCCGTTACTTTATACTTTAGTAACTTGGCTCTATGTTAGTTTCGCAGGGCAGCTGTAACAAAGTACCGCAAAACCATGCGGCTTACATAGTAGAAATTTATTGTCTCACAGTCCCGGAGGCTAGGAGCCCAGATCAAAGTGTCCGTAGGCTGGATCCTTCTGAGTGCTGAGAAGGAGAATCTGTTACATTTCTCTCTCCTGCTTTCTGGTTGGTTACACACAATCTCGGGTGTTCTTGGCTTACAGATGCATCCTTCCAATCTCCGCCTTCATGTCTACATGAAGTTCTCCCTTTCTGTCTGTGTCCACATTTTCCCATGTTGAGAACAGCAGCCTCGTTGGGATGGGGCCCTGCCCTGCTAACCTCATCCTACCTTGATCGTCGGCAAAGACCTGATTACAGATTAATCTTTTATCTTTTCGGGAGACACAGTTCGAACCACAGCAGCCTCTATAAAATTTTGCTCTGTAAAATTAGAGGGCGTGAGTAGAATTGTTCTTTTTTTAAAGTTTTTTTTTAATGTTTATTTATTTTTGAGAGAAGAGAGACAGAACCTGAGCAGGGGAGGGGTAGAGAGAGAGACACACACAGAATCCGAAGCAGGCTCTGGGCTCTGAGCTGTCAGCACAGAGCCCAACGCGGGGCTTGAACTCACAAACATGAGATCATGACCTGAGCTGAAGTCAGACGCTTAACCGACTGAGCCACCCAGGTGCCCCATGAGTAGGATTGTTCTTAACGAATGGTTCAGAACCACCTGGGGAGACACTCCAGAATACACATACCGTCTCCAGCACAAAGGTTCTCACTGAGTGTGGAGCAGCTCGAGCGGACGTATTTTGGTAAGCCTGTGCTGATTCTCGTGTGTGCACAGATGCTGGGCTGGCCGCTGGGGTCTTTTCCGCTTGGAGAGCCCCGTGGCTCTCTGGTGTTGTACAGCTGCACAGGCTTCTCGAAATCCCGGCAGCTGGTGGCGAAGCTTGCAGGGGACGGAACACATCCACAGAGCTGAGCTGGGGCCCGCCAAGCAGCGCCCTGAGAAAGGCTGGGGGCCAAGATGCCATATCATTCTTACCTCGTAGACACGTAATTATTCCACACTTTTGAGCCACTCGCTAGAACGATAAAGGTAAGACGGATTGTCTCCGTAGACTTACCATTTCTAGGTGAGACAGGTAATGGATCATTTATTTAATAAGAGAGTTGCTTTAATGCGTAGCACCTGTAGATGTGGGCGAAAGGGGCCCTGCCCCACACCCCACCTCTGCCACCCTGTGCCCTCCTCACTGGACAAGGCCAGAGGGCCACGCCTTTTCATGTAGGCTGTGTTCCAGAGACTCGGAATCCTGGAAACTCCTTGCCCAAATGACTGCAGGCTAATTCCAAGGCTTGCCACGAAGGGCCCCTTCCCAGGGCGTGTTGTCCCCAGGACCTGTCGTGAGGCAGGTGTGCTCACCTCCAAGCTCAGAGGGTGGCCCAGTGGCTGGGCAGACTGGGGTGTCTGTGTGTGCCCACCAAGGTTTGGGCGGGACCAGAAGAGGGTGCGGAATGGAAGCCAGGGGCTGGCTCCCCCTGACGCTGTGTTCTGGTACTTTCCATGTCACTGATGTTTGTCCAGGTGGGAAGATAGGACCCAGTGTAGAAGGTGTATTCTTAGGTAGAAGCCCGTGAACTTGATCGTAGCGTTGAGATACTTAGAAATGTGTTAGGTGGGTCTCCACTTGTGCCTTCGGCCCCCGAATGTCGGGCTGTAGGACCGATTTTAATGAACTTGTGTTTCAAGGACAGGAGAAACATGTATTTTTGAGGTTTGGGAGGGATAGTTCATTCCTTTACGTTCCCTTACAAATCAGGCAAATCGGAGTGGGAATTCGGAGGGGTTCTAGGTGGGGCATTGACCGGCTGTGGCAGAGTAAATACCGAGTTTTGTTCCCAGGAGGCTAGAGTATTTCAAATATCTATTTCTCTTAGTGAACAACGGGTGTATTTTGGGTGTGTGTGTGTGTGTGTGTGTGTGTGTGTGTGTCTTTTCGTTCATGTGGGTAAGATCAGGGAAGATCATTAAAAACATTTTTTTTAATTTTTTTTTTTAATTTTAATTCCAGTGTAGTTAACACACAGTGTAATGGTATGAGTTTCAAGTGTTCCACACGGTAATTCAGCAGTTCCAGACATCACCTGGTGCTCATCGAAGCCAGTTCTCTCCTTAATCCCCGTCACCTGTCTCACCCATCCGCCTGCCCGTCGCCCCTCTGGTAACCATCAGTTTGTTCTCTAGAGTTCAGAGGCTGTTCCTCGATTCGTCACTCTCTCTCTCTCTCTCTCCCATTTTCCTTTGTTCATTTGTTTCTTAAATTCCACATATGAGTGAAATCATACGGGATTTGTTTTTCTCTGACTGTCTTGTTTCCCTCAGCCTGCGACTCTCTAGCTCCGTCCGTGTTGTGGCAAACGGCAAGATGTCCTTCTTTTCTTGGGCTGAATAATATTCCATTGTATGTATACACCGCATCTTCTTTATCCATTCGTCAGTTGAGGGACAGTTGGGCGGTTTCCATAGCTTGGCTCTTGTCAATACCGCTGTTATAAACTTTGGAGTGCATGTATCCCTTTGAACGAGTGTTTTTGTAGTTTTTGGGGAAGTACCCAGTAGTGCAGTTGCTGGAGCTTAGGGTAGTTCTAGTTTTAATTTTCTGAGGACCCTCCTCCCTGGTTTGCAGAGTGGTTACAGGAGTTTGCATTCCCACCAACAGCGCGGGAGGCTTCCTTTTCCTCCACATCCTCGCCAACACCTGTCGTTTCCTGTCTTTTTAATGTCAGCTGTTGCGACAGGTGTGAGGCGATTGTAGTTTTGATCTGTGTTCCCCTGTAACGAGTGGTGACGAGCATCTTTTCACGTGTCTCTCGGCCTCCCGTAGGTCTTCTTTAGGAAAATGTGTATTCAGGTGCTCTGCCCATTTTGAATTGGATTGTTTGATTTATCGGTATTGGGTTGTATAAGTTCTTTATATATTTTGGATACGAACCCTTTATCGAATATGTCAGGTGTAAGTATCTTCTTCCATTCCCTAGGTTGCCTTCTAGTTTTGTTTATTGTGTCCTTCGCTGTGCAGGAGCATTTTATTTTCACGTACTCCCAACAGTTTATGTTTACTCGGGGAAGGTAATCTATTTCTCATGCTTAGAATTAAGGATTGCGTGGAATCTACCAGAGGAAGACGCGAAATAAGGGCAGGAGTTCGCTGTCAGGGCTGACCTGTTTCCAGGGAGAGCTCTGGTTTTTCCATCCCGCTGTTAGGTTTTGGGGTGCCGAGAAAAACCCGTCGCGAGCTCAGCTGGGTGCAGAGCGGAGCTGCCCGGCCCATGCGTCGTGGGAGGGCCAGGAGTAATTTGAGACCAAGGAATTCTGATTATTTGAAGCCTGCCAAGCCAGAATGGTAGAGTGCCGTTCGCAACACAGCACAGAGGGTTGCAATTAACAGACCCCTTCAGTTATCTCTCAGGATGTAGATCTAACTCGCTCCACCGAAGCCGAGCCAAGGATCCTAAGGAAGAAGGAGAGAAAGCGACGAGGCTATCCCACCTGCTCGTGCCGTTCCTGCGTCTCCTGTCCCCTCAGCATCACTGTTTAAGGCTGGCGCAGACGTACTTAGGACACTATTCACCCGGGAAGCCTTCTGGGAGCCTTGTCGAGAGCAAGCAAGAAAGGCTAAGGCAAGGTGTCCAGGGTGTTTCGTGACATGTGGCTTGCAAAGTGAACGTTGCCTTGGGGCACCCCGGGGGGCTCGGTGGGTTAAGCGTCCGACTCCTGGTTTCGGCTCAGGTCACGATCGCGTGGTTTGTGAGTTCGAGCCCCATGTCGGGCTCTGTGCTGACAGCGCGGTGTCTGCTTGGGATTCTCTCTCTCCCTTTCTCTCTGCCCCTCCTCCTCTTGCTCCACCCCCCCTCCCCACTCAATAAATGAATAAACTTAAAAAAAAGTCTCAAATGAAAAGGGGTAAGAGAAGGAACTAGATAAACAGTGATAGAGAATGATCATTGCTGAGCTAGGCTGATATATTCACGTATGTACATTGTTGCTGATCTATCCAGGGTTGATGGAGCTCGAAATTATTTCAGAGACCAAAGATCCGCACCTGTGTGTCTCCTGCCAGTTCTCCTGGGGGAGGCGCCCGCGTTCAAGATGATCTCGGGTCCCTCGCGGTCCAGCCCGGGAAACAAACCGCGCTGAATGTGTGAAACAGGAAGTGTCATGCCAGATACCCGAACGCAGCCGAGATGCCGAGGCACCCTAGAGATTGGCGACTGCTAATGGCAACAGTGAAAATCGGCTTCCAAAGGGGAGGGGGTGGTGTTCCTGAGATCACTCCCCGAAAGCCAGAACCAAGGCTGTGCGGGCCGAGGCCTTCTGGAATCAGGCCCTCCTCCCTCGCGCGGCCCTCCACTTGCCCACTCAGTTTCTCCCTTGGCTGGAGCCAGCCAGAAACTGGCCTGGGCATGGGAGCCTGCAGGGGGGTGGCCTTCCTGGGGTCAGAAGGGGGCAGGCAAAGCCTGAAGAATGGACCCGAGAGCAGGCAGGCCTGGGATCTGCCTGGGTCAGAGAAGTAGCTCTGAGCCCACTAGCTCTTGGTGCCTGCCTGGCCCTAGCACGCGACTTTTGCTCCTGGCTCAGCGCTTGGATTCTGGGTGAGTCACAATGGCCCTGAAGTTGGAGTGACAGGAGAATTGGAGGGCCCTGCCTCCATCCATTTCCATGTCAAAGGAACAAGTGTTTGTTTGCGGAGACACCTGCTTCCCTGTCCTTCCTCTCGGCTCTGCGAAGGCTGCGCGGAATCCCAGAGCAGCTGAGAGGGTTGACAGGTTAAGAGATTAATGGTGTGTAGCTCGCTGCGGGGTGAATTTGGAGTGTCTGCTTCTCTCCATGGGTAAAGAATTAAAGGGAAAGTCACGCCTGGCGCGGAACGGTGGAGCGGAATTTCCCAGAAGGGGAATGGTCCCTCCGGGGCCTGCAGGTGGGGACAGATAGCATGCACGCGGGCGTCGAGGGCCGGGATGGATCGGGCTGGGGACAGAAGGCGGCAGGCAGCGGGTTGGGAGCAGAGCTTCGATTCCGAGGGTTGGTTTGACAGAAGACCACCGGTGCCTGGGGCTGCATCGGCTTTGTCCCCGGGTGACGCCTGCTCCTCTGACACCTCGGGAACCCTCCTGTTTTTGGAACACGTGGCTCAGCCCCTAAGAGACCAAGGGAGCGAGGGACACGCACTTGCTTTCTGTTCTCCGCCCTGGCTCCAAACTCTAGAAATTCTTCACAGAACACTTAAAGAGCAAATCGCTCCCTTTCCCTCTCTGGCCGTCAGGTGGACCTGGAACGCACCTTCACGTTTCGGAACTCGAAGCAGACCTACTCAGGGGTCCCCATCATCGTGGCCAACATGGACACCGTGGGGACGTTCGAGATGGCAGCGGTGATGTCACAGGTAGGATGGCGGGCCTCGCTCCCTCTGCCGTTCAGCCTCGGACGCGCGGTCGGGAGCCCATCCTGGACTCGCTCGGGCACAAAGGAGAGGAGAAAACGGAGCCATTTCGGGTCATTCACGGTGGCCGAACTATTCGGGTCTGAGTCCGGCGGCTGCTGGGAGGTACCCCTTTTCCTTTCCTTTCAGTCAGAAGATGGATGGGGTCTGAACTTGGCATTCAGGAAGACCGTCTAGGTCTGTACCCATTGCTTCCTTGAAAATGCTCACGGTCGTTTTAGAAACTGGAGATATTATCAAGTTGGACCGGTGTCATATTATAGAAGAGTGACCTTGCCTTTAAAATTAAGTCCGATGTGCCCAGAGCGTGTGGGTCTTTCCCCAATGAAAAGGCACGAGGCATCTGGGCGGCTCAGCTGGCGGAGCGTCTGACTTCGGCTCAGGTCGCGATCTCACGGATCCTGAGTTCGAGCCCCACGTCGGGCTTGCTGCTGTGGTCAGCCTGTCCACGCAGAGCCTGCTTCAGATCCTCTGTCTCCTCCCCAGTTGGGGCTCTTCCCCAAATAAATAAAGATTTAAAAAAATAAAATAAATCAAGGCAGACCTGCCTTTGTACGCAGTCTGTGCGATAGCATTTATTACATAATTATGTACGAAACGCCTCTGGAGCCCTTATGTACCAGCCAGTGGATACAGCGTGTGTGCGGTTGTTACGGCTCCTCTGGGTGGGTTCCTTTTTGCTGACGGGGAAACGGAGGCAGAGAGGAAGAGGAGAGGTCACTTGGCTCCGGGCATTCAGTTGGGTAGAGACAGACAGAGCCAAGATTCCAACCCAGACTGACTCCGGAATAAGGGACTTGCCTCCCAACTCGCACGGGCAGATAACGACAGAAGCTCAGGATCTCTTTGAGCCAGTTAACCAGTCCCATTTCCTATAAAGGGAGAGCTCGTCCCCTGGCCTTGGGAGAAATAAAGGAAAAGCCATTTGTGGGCAGGACCTTTGTCCCACGTGGCTGTGTCCAAGACGCGACCCACCCGATTCACCCGAGACGCGAAATGTTTGCTTCTGACGTGCACAGCGTGTGTGGGTCTATTCCCGTGGATAAAGCCCGCCAAGGGAGAAAGATAAATCCAATTAGTTGAAAGAGCTTCTCGCTGTGGGCAGCCAGTCAGACCTCAGGAGGTGTTAGGATTCATTCTTAGCCAGTGATTAGAAGGAAGATTTTCAAACAAATTATGACTTCAGAAAGTGGAGTAGGGGGTGGCCTGTCCAACCCCATGATCGGTTGTATTCAGCCCCCACCGAGCTTCAACCCGGAGGCTAGTGAATTCATTGCTAAAGGACTTTGCATTTTCCCCTCCTTGTCTGTTCCTCGCTCTGCTCTGTGATCAGCCTTTGCTACTAATGAATCGGGTATTAGCATAGAAGCGGGTGGGCTCGGGGAGCAAGGAGTAACCGTGATTAATTCACGTATCAGACTATTCGTCCATGACCAACATAGAGCCTGCTGTGCCTGCCCGTTTTGACAGGCAGGACTCACCATTACTGAGACAGTGTACCCTGGGAAGACAGTGACACCGCGTGCATCGAACCCACGTGCGGGTACCGGGAACGTGCTGTTTCTAGGGTCCACGGAGGTAGCGTGAGTTCCTAAAGTGGGGGGATTTTAGAACGGGAAATCGCCGATGGGGAGATTCACCCAGGCAAGTCAGGAGAGGGTCCTGGGAGAGGAGAAGGAACCTGAGTTCTGCAGATGGAGAGGAGTTCGATTCTGGCCTTTGCCCGGCTTCAGCCAAGCAGCCCTCAAATTCGTAAGCTCCGTTTCTGTCCGCCAAGCCAGTACTACTGTAAAGGACATGAAATGGCATGCAGAGTGCTCGTGTGCCGCGTGTCGCTGTTGGGCCGGGTCGCTAGTCCCAGGCGTGGGATTATAAGTTATAGGAATTTCCTCCCTCCTGCCCTCGCTCAAAAACGCCAGCTGCCTGTCGGGGTTAGCTCTTTTAGCAAGACGTGTTTGGATCGTGAACGCAAAGAGAAGCTTTCCGGTTAAGTGGAGGTTCTTTTGGGTTAGCTGAGCCGCAGGTGGCCCTCCGGAAGCCCTTAGGGACAGGCGGGACACCTGCCATCCCCTGCTCTGTGCCTGACTCGGGCGGTGCGCCTGGACAGGGCTCTGAGAACGCTTCCTTTTCCCTCCCTCCCCCGGCCTCCGGGCAGGGCCTTCTGAGTCCAGAAGGCGGTGTCGTCGGATCGGATTAGAATGGGAAACGCACACGGTCTTGTGATTTCCCCGGCTACACCTTGTCCGTTTGCCGCTCTTCGCGTACTTAGAGCAAATGAAGCGTGGCCCTCAGGAACACGCCTACTGCTTGGGTGTCGTGGGGTCGCCCCTGCCGTACGGAGGAGAGGGGGCCTGGCTTGCGTGACTTCGTGCGCTGACGGTGCCGTTTTGTCCCCTAGCACTCCATGTTTACGGCGATTCATAAGCACTACGCGCTGGATGAATGGAAGCTGTTTGCTGCTAACCACCCGGAGTGTCTGCCGGTAAGACTGCAGCCCGGTTATAAATTACGTGGCTCGCGGGGGGGAGGGGAGGGAGATAGACTTCAGAGTAGTCAGAAGGATTTGGATCGGCAGCAGACAGCCACGCGGAGTCCTGAGAGAGGTCTGGGGAAAAGGCGATCATGGGCTCACGTAGTCAGGGGAGGGGGCTGGTCCCCAGTCTGTGGGGGGGGTTGTTGGGGTAGAGGGCCGTGGGGAGCAGGGACGAGTAGGGGAAGGGCACGAGGACCATTGGCCAGAATCCACAGCTTTCTGATTCCAGGTTGAATTAAAAAAAAATAATAATAATAATAAAAAAAAACCAAACCCCTCAACCACAAGCAGCACCCACCGCCTCCCCGACCAGGGCCGTAGTGCAAGGGGAGAAGAGACAGACAGCTTCGCCAAGGCCACGGCTCGCCTACTCCTGGCCAAGGGAGCAGGACGAAGGGCAGGGGCTCCCCGACGGATTGGGGGCGTGTGGGGAAAACCAAAATACCCTTCACCCTCGCCAGGCACTCGCCAAGAAAACCTGTCCGGCAGCCCGTTTTGAAAGCATCAGGATTTCCTCAACAGGAGTGTCTGTTCGTTTGTTTGTTTGTTTGTTTCTCCCCCTTGAAAAATGATGCGTTCTGTCCTGAGAGCCGGTGGCAGGGGCACGTCCAGTCTGAACAGCCCTTTCGGCTGGAGGAACAACATCTAATTATAGCAAGTGGTTTTGGAGGGGGATAAACAATATGACCATGAGGACGGCTTGTAATCCAAAAGACAGATACTCATGAGAGCTGGCGTGGATATGGACAAAGTGGAACCCTCCCGCATTGCCGACGGGAATGCAAATTGGGGCAGTTGCTTTGGAAATGGTCTCACTCAGAAGGTGAGACGTCCAAGTTCCCGGGTGACCCAGCAATTCCGTTCCTAGGTAGGGACCTCACAGCTAGAAAATGGTGCGACCACACAGAATCCTGTACCCAGGTGTCTGTAGCGGCGCCAAAAGGTAGAAATCGCCCAAGTGTCCATGAGCTGGCGAATGCATACACGAAATCCGGCATGTCCATACCCTGGGCTGTTACTCATCTGTCGGAAGAATGGAGTCCTCATTCATGCCACAGCACAGACAAACCTTGAGAACGTTCTACTGAGTGAAAAAGCCAGACACGAAAATCGATGTCTGTTGACATGAAATGGCAAACCTGGCCACCTTACGGAGACGGAGTGGATTTCCTTGGTTGCCTGAGGCTGGCCGTCAGGGGGGGCAGGGGGCGGGAATTTGAGGGGGAGGGCTAAAGCGGGTGGGAGTGACCGATGTTTTGGGGGTGACACACGTTTTAAAATTGCGAGGGCGGCTACACGACTCCGAATCAACCAAAAACTATCGGACTGTGCTCTCTGGGTGAGCCGCGAGGTATGTAATTATATCTCAGGAAAGCTGTTATTAAAAAAAAAAAAAAAAGGCAGTCTGAAAATAAGAAAAATCCCTCTTATTATGTAACGCACCTGACTTGCCACCTGGCGCCTTCGGAGCCGAGAAGTTTCTTTGTGCTGCAGCCGCTCTGCTCTGTGATCAGATCATTCGCGACTGGAAAATGACTTCATATGGTAGTGCTTTTGAGCTTATGCTGGTCTCTCTCTCTCTCTCTCTCTCTCTTTCTCTGTGTCTTTTTTTTTCCCCCTGGCTGTACCGTATGTGGGTTTTGATTAGCGAGAAGGTGGCTTTGGAGATACAGTAATTCTGGCCTTCTGCCAGGTCTTTCGTTTTCCCCACCCTGTGTTTGGATGAATTATAATCGTACCACCTTCTTCCTTTCTCTGTAAGGAGTTCGGAGAGCAATGATTCTTTTTTTTTTTTTTTTTTTTTTTTGGTCCTACCTCTGATTCCTGTATGGGAGTTTTTTTTCCCCAAAGAGCAGCTTTTCACAGGAGCAGGGGGGTGGGTTGGAGAGCGTCGGTGGTGTGGAAATTGGGAAAGAGGGTCCCCGAGGAGGGCGCGGTGGTTCCGGATGTGAGCAGGTACAGCTGGGAAAGATCCTTTGAGGCTCACGGGTTCTTGCACCATTTGGACGTTTTTCCCCTTTTAATAGGGACCCTGAGCCTTGCAGCTCTTTGCGTACGTTACAATTTGCATGTTGTGATATTATCGTGTGGGGAGTAAAAATGAAAGTGAGAAGGATGGGGCGCCTGGGCGGCTCGGTCGGTTAAGGGTCCAACTTTGGCTCAGGTCACGCTGTCACGGTTGGTGAGTCTGAGCCCCACTTTGGGCTCTGGGCTGGCCGCTCAGAGCCTGCTTGGGATCCGCTCTCTCCCTCTCTCTGCCCCTCCCTTTCTCTCTCTCTAAAAATAAATAAACTTTAAAAAAGAAAAAGGAAGGAGTTTTAGACATCTTTCCCTCCCCCCATTCCCCCCCCCCCCCCCCCCCGGCTTCCTATGCAAGATGCTCCGTGACGGCCGCAGCTTTGGCCGGAGGAAGCCTGTGTTGACTGGCTGTGTCTCACTCTTCCTGCCTCTTCTCGTCTCCAAGAAGAGGAGAATTCGCACCAGCAGCTCCACAGTTCAGACTTCCACACAGCTTGAAGAAATCAAGGAAAAGCCAAGGACTAGGTTCCCCGAATAACTAAGAATGTATTCACTGGAGGGGTGCCAGGGTGGCTGAGTCCGGTGGGCCACCGACTCTCGATCTCAGCTCAGCTCGTGATCTTGCGGTTTGTGAGTTTGAGCCCCGCATCGGGCACTCTGCTGTCAGCGTGGCGCCCTCTTTGGATCCTCTGCCCCTTCTCTCTGTGCCTCTCCCCCACTCGCGCTCTCCCTCTCTCTCAAAAATAAACATTAAAAAAATGTATTTACTGGAAAGGTTCTGTGGCCGAGGTTCAGGGTTAAGGACACAGGCAATTTAATGGGGGGAAAGGTAACTGGAGCAAAGTGTAGTTAGCCTCATGAATGGATCACGAATCTCCCTTACGTCTGCTGTTGTGTGTTTCTTGAGCAGATCTACTGTGCGTGTATTTGACCTGGGTACACCTCCAAGGGTCGCTGCACCGCCCTCAGCCTAGGCGAGTGGGTGGGGCCAGGGTCTGACTTTTGAACGCTACTGACTCCTCAGGTGCCTCTCCGTTTATTCGGTACAGCACGTCGCCGTGAGCTCGGGCAGTGGGAAGAGCGATCTGGAAAAGATGAGCAGCATCTTGGAAGCCGTGCCGCAGGTTAAGTTTATTTGCCTGGACGTGGCCAATGGGTACTCGGAACATTTTGTGGAATTCGTGAAGCTGGTGCGTGCCAGATTTCCAGAACACACCATTATGGTAGGTATGGTGGAGCACTCTCCGGGTGGGGGAGCAGAGAGACACTTATTGCGTGTGCGGAGGGAGGGCTGTGTTGGTGCTTTCTTGCTGAGATGGGTGGAGAATCATCATGAAGAGGCGGCGGCGAGGAAAGGTCTGCAGACGGACTCTCCATAAAAAATAAAATCCAGATCAAAGGCACAGAGGGTTGGTTTTTTAATCTCTGCTAAAGGTTATCAAATGTGTCTTACCAGGCGCTCCCCTTGGACTAAAGTCTGTGTCCCTCTTTAACTAAGGAGTTTATTTTTAAAAAATGAAAACTCAGTTGGTTAAGTGTCTGACTCTTGATTTTGGCTCAGGCCATGATCTCTTGGCTTGTGAGCTCGAGCCCTGCATCAGGCTCCACGCTTAACAGTACAGAGCCTGCTTAGGATTCTCTCTTTCTCCCCCTCTCTTTCTGCCCTTCCCTTGCTTGCACGTGTGCGTGCTCTTGTGTACGCTCTCTCTCTCTCTCTCTCTAAATAAATGTTTTAAAAAACTGAAAACAATGAAACTGGGTTTGGGTTGAAACCTGGTTAGGTCATCTGCACCCCTATCCTAATTTCCCAGTGGAAAACTCGACCAGAACAATCGACATCCATCCGCCATGGGAACAAGACCTGCACAGTCCAGTTACTCACCACCCAGTTGAGGTGTTGCTTTGTCTACGACCCCTATTCTTGCCTTCGCCTGTCTTTTGCGTCCTTTCCTAATTACGAACATCTTCCCTGGTCAGAAAGCGTGTTTGTGGTTGCCAGGGAAGGTGGATTTACCGACAAAGGGACCAGAGGCCCTCGGTGAAATCCGGGCTTTTGGAAGATCTACGTCGCAATCAGGGGTGCCTTTCCTGTCTTGGTTAACGTGACAGCTCTGGAGTGGCCACTAGATAATTTACCTGTGTCTCTGTTTGTTTTTTTTTTTTTTTTTTTTAATTTCGAATTTTATTTCTCCTTGTAACTCATCATCGTAAGGAAGTTGGAACCCAGGAGTTATTTCTATTAGTGGAGTTAAATCTTCTGTCAAGGATTCACGAGGATTTTTAAGTGTGTATTTTTATGCTTTCCAATTGCAGGAGAAGAAAGAATCAAGAGTGCTCCCAAGGTTAGTCAGCCGTACGGTAGGAGAAGTTGGGTGGGAGATTACCCTCCCTCATAGTGCTGCAGGGTCATTGGCTTTTTGTGACGGTAATACCGCTTATCGAATATCTACCAGGTTTTGGGAGGTTCACATCTGTTCTTTCTCTTCTGTACAGCATCTCTGTGAAAAATGGGAATTGTTGTCCTAGAGGTATCACAGATGAGGAATCTTAGGCTCTGATCTGCGGTAGCTTTGGAGTTTTCACAAGGTCGTACCAACGTGGAACGGCTAAGCTGGGGTTTGAAGCCAGGTCTGTCTCCCTGTGTCTCCTATCTGGTGTCCTGAGGCTCTTCTGCCTCCAGCCATCCGTGGTAACTTTTACTCACGCAAGAGAAAGTAGAAAGCTGGGCTCCCGGGAGAGCGGAAGCCCCAGCCCTTCAGCCGAGACCTGGTGGCCCTAAACGGTATGGGGTGTTAAATTCAGATCCTGCGCAACCCTGCCTGGGTGGCAGTAGCAAGAGCGTGACAGATACGTGTTGAGGAGACCTTTGTTTATTCCTTGCGGAGAGAAGAAGAGGAGATAAGGCATTCTCTGGGTTGCCGCTGCCAGTCCTTCTTTGAGGTGGCATGGTCGAGATCTTTCCAGATCCTTCCAGATCACCTCTCGTGTGTCAATTGCTCTGGGGATATAAGTGACTGATAAACTTGGGACGTTGTCCTTTACCTCCACTGGCGTTTTAGGGGTTAAGGGGGAGTTCCGAAGGGTCAGGCGTGAGAAATGACACAGCTTTAGTGAGGTGACTCAGTGGCTCGACTTTCTTTCTCTTTAGTAATCCTTGCCTTAAATTGTGAAATATGACGTACCTACAGAAAAGTGCTTAGGACCTGGATGCTTGATAAATAGTCCAAGCATAAGCAAGCCTTCCAGCGTACCTACGCTCAGAAGCCTCTACTCCCACCAAAGATGGTTGTTTCTTTCTTGTTTTTATTTAATTTTCTTTAACATTGATTTATTTTGAACAACAGATAGAGCATGAGCAGGAGAGGGTCGGAGAGAGAGGGAGACACAGAATCAGAAGCAGGCTCCAGGCTCTGAGCTATCAGCACAGAGCCCGATATGGGGCTTGAACCCACGAACTGTGAGATCATGACCTGAGCCGAAGTCGGACGCTTACCCGACTGAGCCACGCAGGCGCCCCTGGAGCCCCAGAACTTTCTATCCCGTGCTCCCGACAGTGGGCTGTGAGTTTAGCTCACAGCTGGCCCTGCCGAGAGCTGAGGCAAGCTGCC
Source organism: Paguma larvata (assembly GCA_030068075.1). Taxonomy (NCBI): domain Eukaryota; kingdom Metazoa; phylum Chordata; class Mammalia; order Carnivora; family Viverridae; genus Paguma; species Paguma larvata. The sequence continues at coordinate 15,947,226 of CM057829.1, forward strand.
CCCGTGGAGCCCAGAGAGCCCATGTTCCAACCCTCGGGGACGCAGAGGGCAGGAGGGAGGGAGGCCACTAATGCAAGGGGAAGGGCATTGTCGCTAGTGCGGAGCCCCAGGGTTGCTATGGGGATGAGGTCTGGAGGGGGAGATTGGCGCGGAGTTCCCACGGCCCCGTGGGCACCCACCGCCGGCAAGTGCCCCTTTAGCTGGTTGGCTCTGGGCTGTGTTTTCCTTGTTCTTGTCGGTTTCCCCAGCAATGAAGGGGGGACATTGGCAAGGTAGACGGTTATTTCCAAGGCATTCTTTGCTTGCACTGACCCTTGAAATCTGCCATTCGTTTGGCAACCTCCAGTGCTCTTAACACCCTTGGTTTGGGGAAGTGTAATTTCTCTTAAGGCTTTTGGAGGCATTACCATTTGTCCAACGTTTTGCAGCTGAAAGGTGTTTAATATGGATGCTGAGTGTCCTGACCCTTCCAATGCAGGGAACAGAAGCGGTGCTTGGAAATGGTCACCAGGCGGGGGGGGGGGGGGGGGGGGCGCCCTGGGGGCTCAGTCGGTTAAGGGTCCGACTCTCGATTTCAGCTCAGGTCGTGATCTCACACTTCGTGAGATTGAGCCCCGTGTCAGGCTTCTCGCTCACAGCACGGAGCCTGCTGGGGATTCTCTCTCCCTCACTCTCTCTCTGCCCCTCCCCTGCTTGCACTCTCCCTCTCTCAAGATAAACAAATAAAAATTAAAAAAAGAAACAAAGAAAAGAGAAGAAACGGTCCTGGTAGCAGCTGGCAGTTCCCGGTCTCCGCAGTAGGAGCGAGGGTTTCCTGTGCATTCCTGTGCACGCCCCTTTTCCTTGCCCTTGACCTGAGGCATACCTTGCCACCTGTAAGGAGGGAAAACGCAGGGATTTTTAGAACACTTTCGCAGAGAAGGGTCCCGTAGAAGTACTGGCTGCGAGAGCAGCGTGCTAAGTCCCGGCAGCCGTTTGTCTGCCTGGCGGCTTTCCGAGAGGAAGGGGAACTGTGTGCTCTCGGGACCGACGACACAGGCCCGAGCGTGGAGGAGACCCTTCTCTTGGAATGGTGTCAGGTCTGTGAGCACGGCTACCCGCACCTCCTCTCACTGACGTGGAACTCCATCTCAGAGAGCGCAGGGAATGTCCTGAGGACCGCACCCCCAGTTCGAGGTGGGCCTGGGGTCCAGAGCCAGGTGGCCTGCCTCGGGGGGCCTGCCGTTTTCTGGTCCTGCCGCACGGCAGCCAGAAACCAAGCCCGCCGGAAAATGCTTTCGTGCCGGTGGCTCTCTCTGACTTGGTCCTGAGGAGGTAGGTCCGTGACCCCGGATCCGTTCCGAGCTGACTAGAGGCCCGGCTCCATGTCCCGAGGGGGACGCCGCGTTGGCCACCGTTGACCGATCCCCGGGTGGCCACGGGCACGGCCTCCTCGTTTCTGCGCGTGGCCGGCGGCTCAGTTGCCTGTCTGCATTCTCGCGGCAGGACCGTGGTCGCCTCCTGCTTGTCCCTCTTCCCGAAGAGGTGGACGCTCTTCAGAATTCCCTGCGGGTTGCTGGCCGAGGGCAGCCTTGCTCGCTGAAGGACAAGGGGCGGTCATGGCCGACAGACCGGAACCTCTCAGGCCGAGTTGCCTGGATTTCCCGTCTTCGCCATCTTTCCAGAACAGTGGCAGAAGTCCATGAAGGGCCTCGGGGCCAGGTGACATTTGTCTGAGATCCCCAGAGCAAACTCGGTTTAATGTGCCATGAAAGATGGTTCTGGCCTCGAGAGCGTCTCCCGCTTCCTGCTTCCGTGGGTAGGTGTAGGGACGCTTGTGTGCATTTGCCAGAAGGTACTGGCATTAACTTTCCATCACCTTCTATGGGAAGTTGGCAGGCCGTGGCCCCGCTGGCCAAACCTGGCCTGCGGCTCTTTGCGGGGCCCTGCCTCAGATCCTGCCAGAGAAAGGACTTTTTTTGGCAGAGGGCCTCAGAAGAGCCAGTAAAAGCTGGATAGAGAAGTTATTGTTTATTTATTAAAAACAATATTTTTAATGTTTATTTTTGAGAGAGAGAGACAGAGCGTGAGCAGGGGAGGGGCAGAGAGAGAGGGAGACACAGAATCCGAAGCAGGCTCCAGGCTCTGAGCTGTCTGCGCAGAGCCCGACGTGGGGCTCGAACTCACTAACTGCAAGATCGTGACCTGAGCCGAAGTCAGATGCTTAACCGACTGAGCCACCCAGGCGCCCCGAGAAGTTTAATAGGTACAGACCTTCGGTTTGGGGTGACGAAAAGTTGTAGGAACAGACGGTGGTGACGTCTGCACAACAGCGTGAATGTATTCGGTGCCACTGAACTGTCTACTTAAAAATAGCCAAAACCAGTAAATTTTATGTTACGTATATTTGACCACAATGAAGTCTTAAAAAGTAGCAATATACAGAAACCTTTTTTAATTTTTTAATTTTTTTAAAATGTTATTTATTTTTGAGAGAGAGAGCAGGGGAGGGGCAGAGAGAGGGAGAGGGTCCCAAGCCGGCTTCGAGCTGTCAGCGCAGAGCCCGGCACGGGGGTCTGTCTCATGACTGTCGAGATCGTGACCTGAGCTAAAGTCAAGAGTCAGACGCTCAACTGACTGAGCCACCCAGGGGCCCCAGTACAGAAACCGTTCTTAAGTGGAGGGACTGACATTTTACTGAGCACCACCCGAGAGCTGGGCTCTGTCTAGAAATTGAATAGAACTTTCTTTGTAAACCTTATCGTGACCGCACCAGGTGGGCGTGGTTAGTCCCACTCCGTAGCGGCCTAAGTGGAGACTCGGAGTTATTTGTTAGTTACACGGCTAGTGTGGGGCTGCCGGTCCACTCCACGTCTCTCTGAACGCGCGCTGCCTTAGATCTCTGGGTCTAAAGGAAAGCTGGACAAATTGGGGCAAAACAGTCTCGGTTTGGGTTTTTGCCTGAGGACCTCTTTAATCTTGTTGCTTTTCATAAGTCGTTTCTCCGGGGGGCCCCCATGCCTCTCCTTGGCCTGCAGGGGCGATGGTTGCTGCCGCAGTGCGGGTGCGGGCCTGGATGTGCTCAGCTCCCCGAGAGAGAGGCGCCTGGCGGAAACGGCCTGCCTGGTTCGGTGTCCCCCCACTCCGGGAGGGTCTGGAGCTTGCCCTTTGTCATGAGTGCCAGGAAGCGAGCGCGTGCCACGGGTGCAGCCTGCGTTCCGGTCATGCTATCTGTGCCGCGGGCGCGGTGCTGCGACCCAGATGGGCTCGATCCTTGCTAATCACCCTGCCGGCCCCACAGCCCTGCGGTATCCCCGCATCGCCCCCGAGCCACCCCATGCACAGCTTCCTGGGCGGGGACTGGGGCCATTCCCGGGCCAGAGCGTGTCCTGTCGTCACTTTCATTTCTGATTTTGCCTTTCTCCTCTTTCCCTTGGTTTTGCTTTTCTTGGTTTCCAATTTGATGGGCCAGCTTTCTGCTCCTTCAAGTGAAAACTCACCTGTCCTCTTTCTTCAATAATTTTTTTTAAGTTTATCTATTTATTTTGAGAGAGTGAGAGTGAGCGGAGGAGGTGCAGAGAGAGCGGGAGAGAGGGAAGCCCAAGCAGGCTCCATGCTGTTTGCACAGTGCCCCATGCGGGGCTCGAACTCACAAACCATGAGATCATGACCTGAGTTGAAACCAAGAGAGTTGGACACTCAACCGACTGAGCCACCCAGGGGCCCCTTGTCGATTTTGCTTTTAACCAAATTGAGATCTTAGTATTTCCTTCTCTTCCCCCTAACATATACTGAAATGGCTTAAGCATTTTCCGGTGCCATCTAACCAAACTTCAAAGCATCACGTAGGTGGAAAACTGTTCCCCTTTTGGTTAATAGATTTGCAGTTTAGCACTGTTACAAATAAATAATATACTGTAAGGTTACGAGTTGCTGATGGATAAAAGTAAGACCGCCAAGGCAAAGTGAGGTCTGAGAGTACACTTTATTGCAAGCACCCTCGGGCGAGGTTCCGCGACTCACAAGAGAGGAGTCGGGGAAGTCGCCCCCGAGATTGGGGTTAGGGGTTTTTAGGGGTTTGGGGGTGACGCTGAAGTTCGCTACATAATTTTTCCTTTTTTGGAGATTCTGTCTGCTTGCCGAGGTCCTATTGGTCTGTCGGAGTTTGGGGTGGAGGTTTAGGTCCCTGTTAGGTATTGGATTTCTGAGAGTGACGTGTCCCTCCTTTGTGGTTGTGGCGGGAATGTCGGCCATCTTGGGTCCCTTCTTCAGGGTTTTGGCGGGAATGTCGGCCATCTTAGGTCGGTTTCCATTGTGTGGAGCCTTCCCTCTGCCCTAGCCCAACATACAACCGTGTAGTTAAATCTTTGACCTCAGCTAGGAGTATTCCCTTGGGAGAAGCTCTCGGAGGTACACTTACTAGATCAAAGGATGTATACAGTTTTGCATTAGTTCTATATGGACAATTGCTTTCCAGGAAGACTTGTAGGCACTGAACCAGCAGAGAGAGAGTCTGTTTCCTCCTTAGTATTGAACGTTTATGGTCGTTGATAATTTAAGTGAAAGGTAGTACCTTACTGGCATCTGGATTTAAACTCGGTTCTTAGTGAGGGGGAGCCCTTTCCCTGTGTTTTTTGGCCACTTTAATTTATTTTTTTAGTTCGTTCATGTCCTTTGGAAGTTCTGTGAGGTGTTAGCATTTTTCTTTTTTTTTTTTTTTTTGCAGATTTGGGAGAGCTTTTATAGTGTTTGTTAACCCTTTGTTACGCATACGGGTATATTTCTCTGCCACGTTGTTTGCCTCTTAGTTTTGTTGATTATATGAAATGTGTGTGTTCGTATGTACACGTGTAGCTTTCACTTTTATGCTTATTATAGGTATTCGAGGCCTTCTAAATCTGGGAGGACACACCTTTTCATTTAACTCTTGAATCCATTCCGAAGCTAGTTTTGGGGACAAGTGCGAACATCAATCTATATCTTGTTTCCAGAAGCTCCCTTTGCCCAGCCGTCTGTAGAAACCGTGTTTTGTTCCTCAGAGACATGTAATGCCCCGCCCCCCCTCGTCGTGTATGGTATTCTCACTGTTCGGGTCCGGTTTCTGGAGCATCTAGCATTTTCCATGGTCAGATGTTGTTGGATTAAAGCAGCTTTGAGCCTTCCTCATTAACCTTTCCAAGATATTTTATAGAGAGGTAAAAGTCACTTTAGGTTAAAAAAAGAATCCCTCCCCTCCACTCCCCCGCCTCCAGGAATGAATTCACTGAAAAGACACTGGGGCTTCAAAGCAAAAAAAAAAAAAAAAAGTAACAGGAGTAGGGGATCCATTTCCCAGAATAAGACTTTGTACAGTTGTGCAAGTTCAAGTCAGGCCTCTTGCCAAGTATCCTATGTGCCAGCTGAAGAATCCACGGGGCGGTGAGTCGTAATGAAAGGGCTGTTTCCGTGCTCCCGGGCTCCTGCAGCGAAAGCCCCTGTGCCGTGGCCAAAGCTGCGGCTTCTTTCTGGTTCTCAGCTTCCGCCACCTCCTGGTTTCCATGTTTATTCTTGGGGCCACGGCCTCGTGGTCTGACATCAGAGCGCGCTCCGGGGCTGTCGGTCAGTAACGGCTCCTCCGCCCTTTCATATCCAAGCGGACCGACCGACAGACACCCCGGGGGCAGACACCAGGCATTTTCCCGTCGGTGAGACAATCGCCGGGTTTCCTAATCCTGAGCCCCCAGAGTTCCGTAAAGGTTCTTCAGGAGTTTTATAGTCTCCGAACCGTATTATTCCCAACAGTAAATACTATGCTCATCTGAAAGAGCCTCGCGTTGCTTATTTTACGCTTTTGGGTTCTCCGTAAGATTTCGTGTTGTCCGCCGGGGGCACGCTCAAAAGCTCTGACCTAGATCATCTTGGGTCTCTTGTGGTTCTAAAATTAAACGCTCGCATACCTTCTCCCGCTCCCGGCTCACCCGAATGCGGTATCAGGTGTCACAGTCTGCGTCCCTAGTCCGCAGAGAAGGAAGCCGGGGGAACATCCTGACCCACCGACTTGGGATTTCATCTAGAAGCAGGAATTTGGTCCGTTGTTTTCTCCTCCCTTCCCCCGCACCCCTTTTTGGGCCCCGGGGCTGCGTTGTGGCGTCAGGACAGGCTCAGCGGTATGTACAGGTGTGGGGTTCTTCATTCACTCGTCTTTGTATCACCGGGAGTAGTTCGTGACCGCAGGCTGTGTTCTTTCCGTCCCAGGCCGGGAACGTGGTAACAGGGGAGATGGTGGAAGAACTGATTCTTTCTGGAGCAGACATCATCAAAGTGGGCGTTGGGCCAGGTAAGGCTTGCCGGGAAGGCCAGCAGAGGCTGCGCGGAGGGCCCTGGGGATGCGGGGCTGGGGGAGACCGGAGACGGCCAGAAGGGAGCCCGTGGGTGACCACGCCCCAAGGGTAGAGCGCGTTTCTTCTGGAAGTATCACACCCCTTTTGGAAGTCGAGCTTCCAGAAGAGGGTCTTTTGGGAAATGTCATGGGGTTGCCACCGGGGAACATCATAAAGGAGCCGGGATGTGGGTGGAACGTGAGGTCCTGGGTTCAGAGCATTAACGTGGAAGAAGAGAATGCAGATTTTATTATTGACCTTATATACCTTGAAGAGGAAGCCGAGGGGGTGAAGAATCGCGGGGACAGCTAATGGACACGAGTGACTCAAGTTTAGACAAAGGTCTGAGGGACCCCGAACATTGCACATAGGCGTGCAGCTATGAGGCCCCATTTGAACTTGACCCATGGCCCAGTCAGTTACTACCGCTGGCTCCTCGCCGGATACATATGCATCTTGGATTTTGCCCATATTCCCTTAATCATTCTCTCCGGGGACCGCCCACTGGCATCTGGAGCGGAAGAACAAGGCAGAGCCCTTCTGTCCTTATACTGGGGGCGCCATTTTCTCTTGGGGCCAGTCGGTGTTTGTCTTCCCCTCTGGCTGTGCGTGAACCTGAACTTTCATGTTTTCGTATTCTTCCTTGCACATCCGTGACTAAACAAACACCAAAATTGGAAGAGGAGGAAAGGAGATATACGTTTTCAGCTGGGAATAAAAAATAGCAACGATTTTTTTTTTTTAAGTATCGCCCATTCAAAAAAAAAAAACAAAACCCTACCAAAAAAGGAAGCGAACCATAAAGCAATGTGGGAAGGGTGTGGGAACTCAGTGCTGGAGGCAGAAGACCTCGCTGGGCTGTGACTTGGCGCCGTTAGCAGCCTTGAGGGAACAGGGTGTGTTATGGAGAGTCTTGCGGGCTCCTCAGAGTACTCGAGTGTTTAGCACACAGGGAAATTGTCAAGACTGGGCTGTTGCTAGTGCCACACGAGCCAATTAATAACATCTTCTGGGCAAGAGGGGAGGCAGGTCTGGTCTTTCCTGAGTGTTGGGCATCTTTGAAAAGCCCAGGAGAGGATAAGACCCAGTTCTTCCTTCCAAGGAGCTCCCACTTAGGAGGTCGTAGATTGGGCTAATAGTAGAAGAGGCTCCCAGTAGACCAGGACACTCGCCACTCACCTGTTGAATCGGGAATACGGGTTGAGTGTGTACCAGCCGCCATTGTGCTGGGCGGGTGCCGTGCAGGGTACGAAGGTGTGTGAGCAGTCCACTTGGCTCTCCAAGAGCCGCTCTTGATGTAATCTTGAGCATTCGGCTGCACAGCCTCTGCGTATACACGATGTTTCCCCGGAAGATTTATTGTCTTCCCATTATCCCTGTGTGTGCCGCCGCCCCCCCCCCCGCTCCCAGCCCCGGCAGGGCTGTCTATAAGAACAGAACGGACTAAGCAGAGTAGGGAGCTTTTCTAGAGCGGCTTCTTTACATGGATTTCAGATGATCGTTCAATTTCCTGAATCCTTGAGCCTAAAAACGCCGAGTATTCTCCACGGGAATGACAGCGTTAAAAAAGAGCGCCGTGCCCCTGTAGCTGGGAGGAAAAACATGTACCCAACTTGTCCTTTTGACCCGAGCATTCATCAAGACCGTTCCCGTGCCTCGTTTGATGGCCTTTTCCAAGGAAGGCGGTCGGCCTCACCTCCGTGGGTCTCTCGCACGGGCAGGGCTCTGGGCCCCTGCCGCGGATCCCTGCCTTCCTGCAAGGATCTAGCCCCGCGAGGGAGAGAAGGCGAAAAGCCAGTTACGAAGTAGAAATTATGAATGAATTCCGCCTTGCACAGTGCAGGGCTGATGGCTGGGGCAGAGGCGGGGAGGGGTGGGGAGACGAGCCCGCTGGCTCCAGGATTGTGAGCAACACCTGTTGTGAGGCTGGACCGCCAGAGGTGTGTGTTCTGCTCTGCGGCTGGATGGCTGCGGGAGGAAAAGGGGATCCCCCGCCTCTCTGGTTTTCTTGCTGAGTCCAGTCCTGGAAGTGTAGACACAGTTCTCTGTCTGCTTCCGTCCTGGAGGATGCCGGGAGAGAGATGGGGTGGGGGTGGGGGCGCGTGAGGCCTTGGTGGTGGGGGGAGCCAGGACAGGAGGAAGGGGTTCCAGGCACCTTGTCACCAAGCGTGATGGCAGTGGAGTTCATACCCCATCGACTGAGCCTGAAGCATGGGGATGACTCATCTATGTTAAGTTCGCGCATTCTTTCAGAGACTATTTATAGCCCCCATGCTGTGCCCAAGGCTCTGTTCTCATCGCTGGATTTTCAGCCGTGAATATCCATGGAGCCTACCAGCCGGCAGAGGAAACAGATCCCCTGCATTCTTACACAAACAAGTATTTAAATGCTTTTTTTGAAGCGAGCCCTGTGTCAGAACAACAACTACTCCCCCCCCCCCCCCCCCCCCCCCCCCCCCCCCCGAGGTGGTGACATTTAGGACAAAGGCCGAAAGCTGAGAAGGGCTGGCAGGGCCGGGGGCTTCGTTCCCAGGGAGAGCCGGACTGAGAGAACACCGTGTACAGAGATGCCCGGAGTGTGGCCGCCGTGTGGGGGGCGGGGGAGGGAGACAGAGGGGCGGGGGAGGGCGACAGGTGGACATCCGGGAGTTCAGTCCGGGTGATCTCGGGGTACAGGGGGTGCTAGCTTGCCGGGAGGGAGGGATGGGACCTGAGCAGGGGGGTACGCGTGCTGGAGGTGGTGGTGGTCTCGGCATGACTCGGCCTGGACGTAGCGGGATAACACTGCCGACGGGTCAGCCAGGACCGGGGTTGGCCGTGGGAAAGGCAGAGGGCAGAGGTCGAGGGGGCGAAGGCGTCAGGAGGCTGGTCCGTGTCCTGAAATGGAAGCCGACCCCACAGCCCCGGCTGGACGGGGGCTCTGGATGGGGTGGGGGGTCGTGAAGCCGGGACCCGTCGACAGACCTGGGTGGGGGAGGGTGCAGGAAGGGGGTTAGTGCCGCTCCCTTCGCTCCGGGGCTTCCTGCTAGCCCCGAGGGCCCTGTGGCATCCCCATGGCGACCGACCCCAGGCTGGCAGTTTCACAGGCGAGGCTGTGAGGCCCAGAGAAGTTAGAAGTCGACCAAAATTGAAGGTCAGAAGGCCGTAGGAGGAGGCTGAGGGGTCCCTTGAAGTATACTGTGGCCGTGAGGAAAAGCGAGGGACCTGGAAAGGCACGGAGCGTACGCCAGGACAGTCAGTGTGGCCATGAGGTGGGGGCTGATGGCACAGGCGAGTGACAGTGACAGGGTCTGTGGGGGAGGGCGTCCCAGGCAGCAGCAGTTGACGGCGGTGAGGACTGGAAGGGACGAGGCCAGATGGTGTGGTTTTAACCACCTGCCCCTCCTCCACGGAAAGAAAGTTCACCCCCCGCTTCCCCCCTCCCGCACGTCGGGGCAGGGCTGTGTGCCGGTGACGGTGGCTCCTTCTTAACCGGCTCTCTGGGCTTCTCCCACCATCCAGGTTCCGTGTGTACCACCCGCACCAAGACGGGGGTGGGCTACCCCCAACTGAGCGCCGTGATCGAGTGCGCCGACTCCGCCCACGGCCTGAAGGGGCACATCATCTCGGTAAGTGTCCCGCGGGGCAGGGGACGGACGCGGGGACATCTCGGGACTTCGGGGAGGCCCTTCATCCACTTGACATCTGTGGGCTTGGCGGCGAGCCGGGCACCGTGGTCCCAGCGTTGACATCCGGCAGAGACCCAGGTCCCGCTCCTGCTTCTTCTGCCCCGAGGGAAGCAGGCACTTTAGTCAGTAACGAGCCGCGGGGGTAGGTGGCATGATGGGGGTTGCGCGGGAGGCTTCGAGAGAACGAGAGGGCCGCAGATCGGTTTGCTACAAAGCACCCCACCCCGGGCGGATCGAACAAGAGAAAAAGTCCCTGTCTCCCAGTGATCGAGGTATCCGCAGGGTCCCTAGGGCTGTGGGGAAGCCTCTGTCCCCAGCCTCGGAAGCTTCTGGTGGTTTCTCGGCTGGTGGTACCATAGCCTTGTGTTCGTGTGGCGTCGGCCCCGTGCGCACGCGTGTGGCCACGTTTCTCCTTTGCGCAAGGACTTAGGGGCCACCCTCCTCCCCCGACGGCCTCATCTTAGCTGATCGCCCGTGCAGTGCTGTCAGACGCTGCCAGCGACCGGTCACTGATGACCGGACCGGAGCGAGAGCAGACGCGGCGGCTTGTCGGGGGCGGAAGGTATGTTTCCATGGGCTGAGAAAAGATGGGAAGGGGTGAGGAGAGGCAGGGACCGTGATCGAGCAGCGCTTCCAGGAAGCTTCTGGAAGGACAGCGGTGTGGTGCCCAGCCACCGAACGTTAGGGATGGAGTAAGTGAATGAATGCCGAGTTAAAATCTGCTCTCCACTTAGCCGCGCTTCTACTCCACCTTCTGTGAGGTGACCACCATTCAGAAACCCGAAGAGACATATCCTTGCTCCTCCCTTCCAGATGAGATGCTCAGAACAGGACAGAACATGTGGATGTTAGTAGTCTGACAAACTCACGACTATGGCTTCCACTTATGTGGGTGTTTTTATAAATACGTTGACACGCACACATATAAATTTATACATATACAAAATAAATATAGACATATAAAATATATTAGTGTTTATATAAAAATATAATATATAATATGTAATTATGTATTTATATAAAATATAAAATATAATATATATTATAGTTAAATACATAATTAAGAATATATAATGTGAATATAAAATAAATATACACTTGCATATTCATTACATTATACATACTTACGTATATATTCCACTTATGTGGATTTTTTTTTAATGTTTACTTATTTTTGAGAGAGACAGAGGGTGAGCAGGTGAAGGGCAGAGAGAGGGAGACACAGAATCCGAAACAGGCTCCAGGCTCTGAGCCATCAGCACAGAGCCCGACGCGGGGCTCGAACTCACACACCGTGAGATCATGACCTGAGTCGAAGTCAGATGCTCAACCGACTGAGCCACCCAGGCGCCCCTATGTGGATATTTTATATATATAACATGTTTATTTCGTATTTATATTTATAAAAATCATATATTTACAATTTCCTTTACAAATTCTGAAATCGACGGCATAATTTTAGCGGTCCTGTAACAGTGCTGACTCGTTGAATATATTAACCGAAACCCTCAGACATTTTCCGTGTTCAGTTGCTAAGCCGGGATCCCGCATTAAATAAGAGATCGGTGATTTAAAAACTGAACATACAGATGCCTCCAGCAAATCAGAGATCCCTGCAGAATGAGGTGTTGATGTTTGGATTCTGGACTTGCTTTGGGGATATAATAATACTCGTTATGACCCCCTCCGTGCACGCTGCGTCGTGGCGAGCCTCACCACAGCGATTGATAGTGACAGCCGTTGCTTCCCGGGAGCTGAGGTCCCGTCCTCACCTCGCGGTCCAGTGCGGACCTCCTGTGCCCCTTCTAATTCTTCTTGCCAGTTTTCCATCCATCCGTCCATTCAGTCAGCAAGTCTTTAGGGAACATCTCCTATGTGCTCGAAGCTGGAGTAGGTGACGGAAGGTTCCTAGGCTGCTGACCGTTGTAAGGTCCTCCCCTCGTTCCCCTTCACTGAGCTCTTGTCCAGGGCGAGCTCCGGTCCCTGCCGCATGCAGCCCTTTGCTGCGTGCGGCGATGCAGCCGAAACCCTCAAGCCGCATCAGTGTGACCTAGGACAGTGGTTCTTGCGTCTTCCCTCTGGCCTCGTTTTGGGCTGGCCACGTGGGAGTCACCCCAGAAGCTTTCTCAAAAAGACATCCCTGGACCCCATCTTAGCAAATTCGACTCCTCAGAGGTTGGCCACAAAACGCGCCGTGTGTAGTTTAGTCAGAAATCTCTATTACGCGATCATTTTCACCATTCAGGGTCTTCATCAAAATACGGACCCTGGGGGGCGCCTGGGGGGCTCAGTCGGTTAAGCGGCCCACTTCAGCTCAGGTCACGATCTCACGGTTCGTGGGTGCCCCGCGTTGGACTCTGTGCTGACAGCTCAGAGCCTGGAGCCTGCTTCCGATCTGTGTCTCCCTCTCTCTCTGCCCCTCCCCCGCTTGCACTCTGTCTCTTTCTCTCTCTCTCTCAAAACTAAACATTAAAAAAATTAAAAAAAATATGGACCCCGTTATCATATATGTTCCTTGAAAGGCCACCGTTTCCAAATCAGTGAATGTCCAGTGAATGGTTCTACTGTGAACGTGTTCCGAGTCCCCACACTCGTGTCCTTCTAGAAACTTCACCCCTGCTTCGTCGGTGACCTTTTTGCTCTGCTTGCACCACCAGCCTCTGAAAATCAACTTGGGGTCTTTTTATACAGCACCGCCTCCTCGATGCTTTATTTTAGCTTCACTCAGTGTGGCACCCAGACCGGCCGCGTCCGTATCTACTGAGAACTTGGCAGAAATTCTCGGACCTGGCTCAGACCTACCGAGTCGATCGGTAGCTCTGAAGGCGAGGCCCACAGGGTCTGTCGTGACAAGCCCTCCAGGTAACCGTGATGTGCTTCTCAACTTTGAGAACTGCCGCTTTCTGTCGTGGAGGCTCGGCGGCCCTGGTCGGGGCCGGGTTCAGAGCCAGGTCTTATCGGCTGGTCCCCGGGGAACGGCTTCTCTGAATTTGTCAGCTGGCGACCGTGACAGCCCAGGCTCGTGGTCCTGGCGCTCCGAGGCGCTCGGTAACGGTGGGAGACCGCCCAGATGGGGTCAGAAGTTCCCTCTGTGGCTGGGAGAGCAGGTGAAGTTCCCAGACTCACGTGGGACGTGTACCCTTGGCCCCGCGCTCGTTCCTCCTGGCTGGCCGAGTGTCTTGGGATTCAGCAGCCATTTCTTCCACTGTCCCTTCGATAGGATTTCACGAGTAGGTCTCTGTCGCTTGCTGGTCGTCCCCAAACCCCCTGGAAACCCGTGAGAGAGTTTGGATCCTGCTACTCCGTCCGGGTTCCTTCCAGCTGTCTCATTTTATGCTTTAGTTGCTGAATTAGCACACCCATGCTGTCGAAATTCAGAAAAGGAAAGAGGCTGGACTGGAATCAGGTTTCTATTTATTATGGCCCACATGGGGTGCTGAGAGGCAGAGCTGTGAATTCAGGACACCCCCTGCATAGGTGAAGAGTGACGTGTGACTCCCGAGTTTTGTCTTGGCCTCCTCGGCCAGGGACAGCGCACAAAAGGAGGGAATTTTAAAGGTGGAAACAGACTCAGAAGAAGGAATGGCTATTATTTATTGAGCATCTATTACCTTCCGGGCACAAATCACTTATAATCCCTAATCCTTGGAACAACTGACAAACTAGCTGTTGTCTTCGCTTGACAGGTGTATTAGAGTTCTCTAGAGAACCAGAACCGGTAGGGTGTGTGCCTGTGTCTGCGTGTGTGGCAAGAGAGGAGGGGGAGGGACTATTCATTATAAGGAATCGGTTCGTGTGATTGTGGGGGAGTGAGAAGTCCCAAGACCTGCAGGGGGAGTCGCGAAGCCAGGTATCTCGGAGAGCTGACGGTCTAGTTGAGTCGGAGTTTGAAGGCCTGAGAACCAGGAAGAGCTGATGTTTCAGTTGGCGTTAAAAGGTGGGAAAAAGCCCCCATCCCAGTTCAGAGGCCGTCATTCAGGAAAAATTCACTTAAGGAGGTTCGGCCCCTTTGTTCCATTCAGACCTTCAACTGACCAGATGGAGCCCACCCACGCTGGGGAGGATGGTTTCGTTTTTCTTTTTTTTTTTTTTTTTAATTTTTTTTTAATGTTTATTTAGTTTTGAGACAGAGAGACACAGAGCATGAGTGGGGGAGGGGCAGAGAGAGAGGGAGACACAGAATCTGAAACAGGCTCCAGGCTCTGAGCTGTCAGCACAGAGCCCGACGCAGGGCTCGAACTCACAGACCGCGAGATCATGACCTGAGCCTAAGTCGGACGCTCAACCGACTGAGCCGCCCAGGCGCCCCTGATTTCTTTACTCAAACGACCAATTCAAATATTAATCTCATTTTAAAAAAAGTTAAAAACAACGACAAAAAAAACCTCCCAGGGGGCCCCGGGTGTTTCAGTCAGTTAGGTGGCTGACTTTGGCTCAGGTCATGGTTTCACGGTTCATGAGTTCGAGCCCCACATTGGGTTCTCTGCTTCGGATCCTCTGTCACCGTGTCTACCCCTCCTCCCACACACACTCTTGCCTGCCGGCTCTATCTCTATCTTAAAAATAAGCATTAAAAAAAAAAAAAAACCAGCCCTCGTGTTGGACGCCATGCGTAGGCGCTCTGCGGCCCGGTCCGGCTGATACAGAAAGTTAGTCATCACAGCCAGGGCAGGAACTAAAGCTCCGGGATCTTAAGGGACTCGTTCTGCATCACTGCCGGCAGCGGCAGAGGTGTGTTCATCTCCGGCGGCCCCCTCTGCCCTTGACTGCCCCCCACCCCCCAATCACTCCGCGCAGGAAATAAGGAGGCTCAAAGAGAGTGAAAAAGAAAGGCTTGGTGAAGTCGCAGGGGATGCGGGGTGGGGGTGGGGCCCCGTCTGCTCCTTTTCCATCCCAGGGCTCTCGGAGGCATCCCCTTCCTCTGTTCTTCCAGCTGGTCCTCCCTCCACCGCCCCCCCCCCGTGCCCCCCGCGCGTGTCTTCCAGCGGGGAGAGGACAGTCGGTGCCCGGTGCACCAAGGTGGGAAGGGAGCTTCGGACGCCCGGTGAGTTCGCTGTCGCCTGGTACCAAGCACGCCTGGGCTTCGCGGTGCCGCACGGGACCTAGAAAGAAGTCCCGGGGTTAAGTTGGCTGGGTTCCCTGTTGTTTCTCCTGAACTCAAGCTCCAGCATATTCTTTCTTTCTTTCTTTTTTTAATGTTTATTTTTGAGAGAGAATGAACGTGAGTGCGGTGGCGAAGCCGAGAGAGGGAGGCAGAGGATCCAAAGCAGGCTGTGCGTGGAGCCCGACGTGGGGCTCGGACTCACGAACCCCGAGATCATTCCCTGAGTCCGAGTTGGTGCTTCACTGCTGGAGCCGCCCTGGCGCCCCAAGCTCCAGCATTTTTTTTTTGAAGTTTCTTTTTATTGATTTTGAGAGTAAGAGGGACGGAACCCCAAGCCGACTCAGCACTGTCAGCACAGAGCCCAGTATGGGGCTCGAACCCATGAACCTCGAGACCATGACCTGAGCCGAAATCACGAGTTGGACACTTAACCAACCGAGCCACCCAGGCGCCCCTCGCCCCCCGAGCGCCAGCGTTGTAAGGAGCGCATTTTATGAAGGCCGAGAGAGCACGCTTATCAAGGCTCGGGAGGCCCTGCACACGAAGGGCCGGTGACTGTCAGGGTCCAGGTGATTCAGAGTAATCCCCAACCCTCTCCTTCTCGATACTCGGTCACTAGTGCTCACACTGGCCCACTGACCCTCTGCAGAGAGGTGAAGTTGGATTAGCAAGTCTCCAATAATTTTAATGATTTAATAGAGCACTTCAGAAACACCATTCTTGGGGCGCCTGGGGGGCTCAGTCGGTTGAGCGTCCGACTTCGGCTCAGGTCATGATCTCGAGGTCTGTGAGTTCGAGCCCTGTGCAGGCAGCTCAGAGCCTGGAGCCTGCTTCGGATTCTGTGTCTCCCTCTCTCTCTGCCCCTCCCCCACTCATGCTCTCTCTGTCTCAAAAATAAATAAACATTAATAATAATAATAATAAAAAAAGAAACAGACCATTCTTTAGAAAGACCTAAACAAAGTGGGGGCGCCTGGGTGGCTCAGGCTGCAAAGCGTCCGACTCTTGATTTTGGCTCAGGGCGTGATCTCTCGGTTGGTGAGTGTGAGCCCCGCATCGGGCTCTGCGCTGATGGAGCAGAGCCTGATTGAGATTTTGTCTCCCTCCCTCTCTGTCTCTCTCTGCCCCTCTCTCTGCTCACTCACTATCTTCCTCTTTCAAAATAAATAAACAAACATTTAAAAATTAAAAAAAAACAACAACAACAAAAAAAAAACCGACCGAAACAAAGTAATTCAGGTAACTGAATTCTTTTGGGGCCTGAAAAATTCCCCCTCCCCCCCCCAAAAGAGGTGGAACCTAGACAAAGTGAGAAAATACAGATAAACATGCAGATAACCGGAACTGCTGTCCTCTTCAGATAACAACCACCGCTCGTGTTCTGATAAGTGTGCTTCTAGACGTGTTTAGAGCGCACTCGTAACCAGGGTCTTATCTCGTGCTGCCGGTATTGTAGCTGGACGACCTTGGGCAAGTCACTCAACCTCCTTGAGCTCCCTCATTTTCCCCTCCACCTGCAAATACCAACTTTGGGTTCTAGTGGTGTTGGAATAGAAAAACGAAGTTTGTAACACCCCCCCCCCCCCCCCCCCCCCCACAGTAGGTGCTTAATTTGCATTCCCTCCGCCTCTTCCTTACTTTTTCACCAGCCTCCATTTGAAAGAAGAGCAGGGTTTTTTGTTTTGTTTTTAATGTTTGTTTCTGAGAGAGTGCAAGGGAGGGAGGGGCAGAGAGAGAGGGAGACACAGAATCCGCAGCAGGCTCTAGGCTCCGAGCTGTCAGCACAGAGGCCGACGCGGGGCTCGAACCCACGGACCACGAGATCATGATCAGAGCCGAAGTCCGAAGCTTCGCTGGCTGAGCCCCCCAGGGGCCCCGGGGGGAAGAGCAGGTATTTTTAAGAGGGAAAGAGAGGCTGACACTTCACAGATCAGGTTCTACCACCCATGTCACGGGCTGCTTTTTCTACTAAAATATCACGTTAACACTCTCGAGCAACAAAAGCAGGAAGCTCTTGGAACGTTTGCACAGTGTGCCTTCCAGCAGCCGTGAACGTTGATGAGCGGAAGCGAATGCGGGTCTCAGATGGCAGAGATGTGCCCCTGCTGCCTGCCCCCTGGGCACGCGAGGGGGTGCTTTGAACAACGTTTGCAAGTTACCCGTACGTGGTAGTAGGGAGCCGCCTCCTTTGCCCCGAAGCATTATGGGACGCCGGATCACGCGGGGTTGAATGCACAGGTCTGGCTTGTTTGGGCCGCATTGTCCGTTTAGAAACGCGGCCCGGAGCAAAGTGAACAGACGGCGCCGTGAGCGTGATCTCCTGTCTGTGGCACATTGTGGAGTCCTCTTTTGCATAAAGAATTTTTTTTAATGTTTATTTATTTGAGAGAAAGAGAGAGAGCGCAAACGCACAAGTGGGGGAGGGGCAGGGGGAGACGGAGACACAGAATCCCCAGCAGGCTCCAGGCTCTGAGCCGTCAGCACAGACGGGGCTCGAACTCACAGACGGCGAGATCGTAACCTGAACCGGAGTCGGACACTCAACCGACTGAGCCACCCAGGCGCCCTTAGCAATAAGGTACTTTTTAATTAGCTCGTGCACCTTTTTTGAGACAATAATGCCGTCACACAGTCAGCAGACTACAGAATAGCGTCTGCGTAACCTTTCTCTGCACGGAGAAACCAGAAGATTCATCGGACTTGCTTTCTTGGGATATTCGCTTCACTGCGGTGGTCTGGAGCCAAAGCAGCAATCTTTCCGAGGCGCGCCTGCAACGGACTTTGACCTCGGAAGCAGCTGCAGTCAGTAACTGTTCATAAGAAAACAGGAGTTTGAGCTTTCATGCCTGCCTTTTGATCCGAGCTGCAAACAAGTAACGAAGCAGAAACTGAGGTCTAGTTCCTGGAGTGACAGGCCTAAAAAAGCAGATTTAAAAAAAGGGAGGAATTCAGGGGGCCCTTGGGGGGGCTCAGCCCGGTGAGGCGTCCGACTTCGGCTCAGGTCGTGATCTCCTGGTTCCCAAGTTCGAGCCCCGCGTCGGGCTCTGTGCGGCCAGCTCGGAGCCTGGAGCCTGCTTCGGATTCTGTATCACCCTCGCTCTCTGCCCCTCCTCTGCACACACTGCGTGTGTGTGTCTCTCTCTCAAAAAATAAAATAAATAAAATAAAAAAATAAAAAAGTGGGGGAGGAATCGAGTCCCAGAGACCCCTCGCCTCCGTCGGAGGCACCTGTTCACGAAGTGGTTCGTCTCAGTTCACTAGACGCCCCCCGGCTCAGGGGCGCACACGCCTTCCTGCCGGTTGTGACCGAAGGTAGCCCGGGCAGCCTGTGTTTTCTGTGTCCTTCCCAAGGCCAGGTGTGACGCCTTTACGGGCAGGTCCCACCTCCCGGGTATAGACCTTCGTGTTCCTCCCGGACCCGCTCTGAGCTCAAGGCTCTGTCGTCACGCCAGCCCTCGGCGCGGACCTGACCCTGCCGCCCTGGGCCTTTGCTTCTTTGCCTCTCTCTCTGTGGGGTCTGGCTGCCAAGTCCTGGCCACCCTCGCTGTCCTTCTGCTTGGACGTGACACAGGCCGCGCCGACCAGCAGGCAGGCAGCCCGTGTCTGTAAGGACGCGCGGGGGGCTCCGAGTCCGGGGAGCCGTGCGCCGCGTCGCTGATGTTTAAACATAACCCCCCGAGGCTGAACCTGCTGGGCGGCCCAAGGTGACCGTCCTGCTAGGCAGTCACCCAGCCCCAGGCGTGGGCTCTCCGTGGATCGCGCGGGGATCCGGGATGCAGGTTTGATTTTAAGCTAACTGGGCACATCGCGTGGCGATGAATCGGAGACGCAGGGAGCGGCTGGAATTATAAAGAACCAACTCAGTGTCCTTTCCCCGGCTCTGAAAATAATTCCGCTCTTGTACTAAATAAACCTCACCTCACGCCAGGCAGGGACGGAGAGGTGACTACTTGAATGAGAAATGAATTCGGAAGGCCCAAGCCGGGCATGTTGTGTAAGGGGCTGGCGGGGGGGGGGGGTGGCTCGTCCCTCTGCCGTGGGCTCCCAGGGCGGGACAGACCCCAAGAGGAAACACAGCAGGTGTAACACTGAGGGGAGCAGACTGAGTCAGAACACGGTAGCCGGGGAGCGCTGGGCTTCGGCTCTGAGGGTCACTGTTTTTGGCTGGGGGCTTGCCCTTGGCTGGGGGTGTGTCCGGATGTCACCTCTGACCGAGTCACCCCAGGGGAGGGGACATCCTGGCCGAGCTCCGACCTCCCCGCTGACACCCTCTCCTTGCTGTTTCCTCTTCTAAGGACGGAGGCTGCACTTGTCCAGGAGATGTCGCCAAAGCCTTTGGTAAGGGGACAGGGAGGGAGGGCAGGGAACCTGAATGAAGGGGCGGGGCCTGTTGGGGAAATTCTGAGCCTGTTTTGAGTTTCCCCGTCCCTGGATTTCCGCCCTGCTTGGCCAGAACCCTGCTTGGTTCTGGTTGGTGGCTGAGCAGACCCAGCAGGCATCCTGGGGTATAGACGCGGGTGACAGCCTCCAAGCCAGGCTTAGAAGACTCAGGGGGCCTATAGAAGTGGCCAGTGACAGGGCCACAGTGGCCTCAGGGAGGGTCTCTGGGACAGAAGTAGGGGGAATCTTTGGGGAGGGACCAGAGCCCCCCAGCACTTTCTCACCTCAGGCCGAGGCACCTGTTTCCCCGCAGGGGGCAGCCGCGCGCAGCCGTGATCCAGCGGGGCTTTGGGGCCACCTGGCTTTTCCTTGGGGAAGCTTTGGTCGGCGGCGTCTCCACGCGCTGCGCCCACCGCTCGCCACTTACCCTTGGCAGACTGCGCCCGTCAGTCAGAGCCCGTCGATCCGGCGTCTTGGTTATGGAAGGGAACATAGGGTCGTCTGGGTGTCACCCAGGGTGCCTCCTTAATAGTTGAGGAGGCCGAGGGCCTGAGGGGTGAGTGGCCAGGTTGGGGTCCCACCTGCCGCTGCAGGAGCCGGGAGAATCGGGAGTCCCCCCTACGCTACCGGGCTCACTCACCCGCTAGCCGAGGACGTTTTTGTTACTGATTTTTGCACTGAATCTACTTCCTGCCCGTGGGTGCTCCGGCATGGGCTCCCCGCGCAGAATAGGAGCTGGCACTCTTTAGAGTGACTGGTCGTTAGGAAGACGCCTCGTAGATGACAGTTCCTGGTCTCCGGGGTCCCCTCTGGTGGTCATTGGGAGGCCTGGCCGGACGCCAGTTTTCCTCTGCCCCCTCAAAGTCATGGCGGGGGAGGGAGGCAAGGATCCAACATGGAGGTTAAAGACCCTGAAATGAAGGCCTAGAAGGCTTGCTGCCAAGTAGAAGGGCCCCACTGGGTGTGTCCTGTCCGATGCCAGGCCAGGGGTCCAGCCCCGCAGGGCCCGCGTCTCCGAAATGCGGGACGGAACGCCAATCCCAGAGCCCCCCTGTAAGTATGTCTGTGACCCGATGGAAGAGGTCAGGGCCCCCTCGACCTGTATCCTAAAGACCGAATCCTCTGTACCCTGGTGTCCTCGTGTTCCCAGCGTAAACCCTCCAGAGACCTCAGGAGAAGTTCACGGTCCGTGGAGAGAGCGCACGAGCATCCAGGAGATGGGGAGATGTCTAATCCTTCCACACACTCCTTTTCCTTTCCTGACCGCTAGTCACTCTACATCGACCGTGTGCTGCTGGAGAGGCCGCCTCGGCACCCTGTGTATCTAGCGTTTAGCTTTCTCTTCCTCACACCCGGTCTCCAGTGTAGGAGTTTCGGTCCGTTCGGAGGGCTTTCGTGATCTGCACGGACACAGTGTGAAGTGGCTGAAAGCCTAAGGTAGACCAGATGTCTGTTGGGAACCCCAGAGGAGGGGCCGTGGCGGAGGAGATTAGGCCACAACGCTGCCCAGTTCTTGAGGCTGCTCGATGACGAGACTTAGACCTCTGTCTGGAAGGCAGTCATAGTTGGCCATCAGTTACCATTAAGGATTGTTGAGGGCGTTAGCCACCAACCGTCAGAAGGAGGCTGCATTTTTCTCTCTCTGGGCGCACAGCGCCCATCTCCCTCCTGGCGAGCCTTCTTAACTTTTTCCAAAAAGGGAGAGGTTGAACTCCCCGCTCGATTGTGGCCAGGAGCAAGGAGGGGTGAGTCGGAGCGGCACGTAGATCCTTCGAGAGCTGGTTTTCTCTGAGCCCTTCTCCCTTCTCCTTGTCCCCACCGTCGGGAGTTTAGGAGCCGGAGCCGATTTCGTCATGCTGGGAGGGATGTTTTCGGGGCACACGGAGTGTGCCGGAGAGGTGATTGAGAAGAACGGGCAGAAACTCAAGCTCTTCTACGGGATGAGCTCCGAAACGGCGATGAAGAAGCACGCAGGAGGGGTGGCCGAATACAGGTGAGGGGAGGCGCCGGCGCCCTTCCTCGGGGACGCCGCACACTTAGGAAACGGGATCGGAGCAGGTGTCGCGTGTCTGCTCTGCTGATACTAACGGACCATGGGGGGGGGGCTGGAGAACCCATCCTGCTCCTTTTGAAGTAGTCCCAGTGTTTCCCAGCAGCATTTGCTGGGGCAGGGGGGGCCCCCCGAGGACGGGCAGAGCAGAAGTGTCTTGGCACAGAGATGGAAGCGAGACAGGGGGCCGCCAGTCCGGGAGGGGACACTCCCGACTTCCAGGGGGCGCGCAGGAATATTCTAGAGCCTTCGCTCAGCCAGCCCCGTAACTGCCCGTCTCTGGCCTGGAACGAGTTCGGGCTGCAAAGCGTTGGGCGGGAGAATGGGTTTCCCATGGCGGATGAAACGGGTGTTCCCGCACCAGTGCCCGGAAGGCAGACCCTTCTGGAAGGATGCCGCGTTTGCGTTTCCCCTCCAGCAGGACTCTCAGCCGCCTGCATGCTCTGACGGTTGACACAGGCAGCATTTTTCGCCACTTAACTGTGTCACTCACTGCAGAAGGGGTGCTCACTTCTGCCTCTCTTTTTTCTCTTTTTTAACAAATCCATGATCTCCGAAGATAACCTTGGCCATTCCCTGTGTCGCTTCCATTTTAATTGTCCGCCTGTGCGTTTTAAGAACCTTCGGACAGCATGTATCCATTGCCTGGCCCTGGTCCCCCAGGAGCGGCTGTTGCTTCCCGTCAGCGTTAGCCGGATGACAAGTCTCACTAAGTGGACGGGGCGGAAGACCCGTCCTCCGAAGGAAGTCCGCGTTCTCCAGGAACGCTCAGGCCCTGGGACGGAGCCTCAAGCCCTCCCTTCAGGCCACCCTCCAGTTCTTACCACTCATCCCATACTTGAGAGCTTATCTCGAGGGCACGGGATGCAGAGGCGTCGTGGGAGATTCAGACGGAGCTGGAGGGGAAGCTCTCAGGACCCCGCCGAGAGTCGCGGGCGGGCAGGCGGGAGGGGCGGGGGCCTCGGCCAGAGTTCCGCGCCTCCGTGGGATCCCGGGGGACTGCTGTCCATCCCCGTTGTCTCTACTCTCTTGCTCCTTTTGAAGAGGCCAACACTCTGTCTCCCATGGGGTACCCCGTGGAGGAGGGTGCCTGGTTCACGTAGGCGGGCAGAGTGAGGATTCCCTGCCTCGGTGGCACCCGGGACCTCTGGCCCAGAAGCATGACACTTCTCCCCTCCCCAAGGGCCCGTGCAGTGTCTGCCGCGTGCTGGCGGGTTAAGCGGAGCCGCTGTGGTTCGGCGACAGCTAGACGCCTTGCCTGGAGTACATTCTTTTGCCCTCTAGCTGTCGCGTCTGCTTTGGGTTCCAAGGAGAGTAGACAGGGAAGGGCAGACCAGGTTCTAGCACACGCGGGAGCCCAGGAGCCGCAAGAAAAGCCCATCTGTCGTTTCAGCGGGGTTTAGACAAAAAACGAAAAGTAGAAGACTTGAACTTCGGCAATAAATGGCTGGCCATCACCAGGTAGCCGAGAAGCGACGAGGAGAGTCTGGATGACTTCCAGCAAGCCCCAGGCAGGCCATGGGAATCTCTTTTAAAAAGCAAAATGGCAGCCACTTGGGGCACGTGTGCAGAGATGTCGGTCCCTGGTCACAGAGTGTGGGGATGTGAGCCCTGTTGGGTGTGGCCAGTGCCGGGCTCTGTGAGCTTCGTGCTCCGAACCGGCCGCGCGGCCAGCCCAGTCTAGTCACTGGTTTCAGTGGGTAGATTTCATTGCACTTAAGGGTAGCCTTGGACGTGTGGATTTCAGTGCAACCAGGTTCATACTATCTTGAAATTCTAGGTAATGAGTTTCCGGTTGAGAGGTGCTGTTTTTTCTAGTCGAAGAGACCAGGGAAGAAAGGGTCCAGAATTTGGTTAATTTGTGAGAATTTCCTGATTGCCCGAGCCTGAGATGAAGGCTAGAGTTGTGCGTAGGTCGGAGATTCCCATCTCGTGATGCCCCTCCCAAAACAAGTCTGGACCGTATGTCCATGCAACCCAAGCGGGCTTGAGTTGTCCATTTCACAGATCTTCCTTGACTTACGGGGGGCTAGGTCCTGATAAACTCATCTTAAGGTGAAAATATCGTTAATTTGAAATGCATTTAACACACCTAACCCATTGAGTGTCATCGCTCAGCCTAGCCCGCCTTAAATGCGCTCAGAACACTTCCATTAGCCGACAGGTGGGCAGACTCCTCTAATGCGAGGCCTTTTTTGATAACAAAGTGTTGAACATCTCATATGATTTACGGAATATCGGAAAACAGTATATACAGGTTGTATGGGTGCAGAGTGGTCGGTCCGTGTGTTGGGCGCGATCCCGGGGCTGACGTAGCTGCGGCCATCGGTGGCCTGCCTCCCAGGCGAGGATCGTATGCACGCCGCTAGCTCCGGAAAGGATCCAAATGCAAAATTTGGTCTGGTTTCTACAGAACGCGTGTTGCTTTTGCAACATGGTGAAGTCAAACCATTGTACGTGGGGGGTTGTATGGGTATCGTCTTCACCTCTTAATTGGAGGCAGTTGTGGGGGGGTGTTCAGTAGGTAATCCACCAGGTCATGCTGTTGGGCATGCTGGGCTGTGGGTCAACGGGACACCGGTGTAGGGATTCAGGTAGAGTCACAAGGGGCGGAGTGGAGGGTACTGCTGAGAAGGTCACCAAGCGGGGCAGGAGGGATCTACTTCTTCCAGGGCTGCTGACAAGGACTTTCCTTTTCCAGGCGCTCCCGGGGGCCCGCAGTGAGGCTGTGCTTTTTTTGGATGGGAGGAATGCATTCACCGAGATGCCGGTGGTGTGACCGGCTTGGCATTTGTAGCGATGCGGGCCCGGGGTCAGAGGGTGGCATGGAGCAACCTGAGTGCCTTGGGGCCGTATCAGGTGCTAAAGCTGGGAATGATTCCAGCTGGGTTCTTAAGAGGGGGAAACAAAAAACAAAACAAAACAAACAGATTGAAAGAAAAGCTTCCTTTTTCTTCCAGAGCTTCTGAGGGCAAGACGGTGGAAGTGCCTTACAAAGGGGACGTAGAAAACACTATTCTGGATATTCTTGGGGGACTGAGGTCTACGTGCACTTATGTGGGGGCCGCCAAACTCAAAGAGCTCAGCAGGAGGGCGACGTTCATCCGGGTGACTCAGCAGCACAACACCGTGTTCAGCTAACCTTGAGGCTGAGGTGACTTCCGGCTCATGGAAGCTTCCACGCACACCTGCTTTCCCACCGCCCTCGTTCTGTTACATCGGAGATTCTGGCTGCTCCTGAATGGTGGACTGCTGCCTCCTGCTCCCCCACCTGCCGCCCGGAGGCTTTGGGGCTCCCCTAGTGCCTTCTGGGGGCCCCGGAAGCGGGGCGCTGACCGGGTCTGTGGTCAGAGCCCAGCTGCCTGGAACTCATAACCTTATTGTTCAGATCAACTCCTCTTTTTCTTTCTTTCTTTCTTTCCTTCTTACCTTCCTCCCTTCCTTCCTCCCTTCCTCCCTTTCTTTTCTTTCTTTCTTTCTTTCTAAAAGAACAATGGTTTCACTTTAATATAATGCAATTATCTTAAGACTTGGTGGAGTGCTGGAATTTGCCTTTGCAGGAACCAGGTTGTCAAGGGAGCTGGGGGTTTTCTCCCCACTTCCCGAGCTTGGCTCTCAGCAGTCACAGAGGGGAGGGGAGGGGAGGCGGGGATCGGGCCGCCAGGCCCCGGCACAGTAACCCGCCTCCCCTCCTCTGCTTTTGGGTGCTGGAAAAGAACCAAAAGCACCTGACGAGATACATGAACTTAGAGAATTAGTTTCCTGCAGATCCGCACGGGGCATGGCGACATGTTTTTACCCCCTGCGTGACACGTGCTTTCTGGGAACAGGGATCTGTCACCACACGGTTGATGCTGCTTGGAGGATGAGGTCCCTGTCCGGGGTTTTCATTGAGTTTTGTTTCCCTTCATCTCTTCCCTCCTCCGCCCCCACCTGCCAGGCTGGCCTCTCTCTTAAAGAGATACGTTATCCGCAGGACGTTTGATTGAAAGGGTATCCACCCAAAACCGGGCAAGTGGAATCCCGCTGAAAGACACCAAACACCTTGACCTGTTTAGAAATGGCTTTCTCAAAGTCACTGGTTTAAAACAGGAGTGAGAATTCTCCCCTCGTCGAGGCCACTAATGTTTTCAAGGAAGGGCCACCTGGTATTATTATCAAGCGGTCAGTTCACGGACTGGTAACAATGGGATCTCCTTGGAGAAAGGACCCGGGGCCGTGGAGGAATGTCCACTACGGTACTTGGTGAAACAGCGAGGGAGGATTTCTTAATGACTGGCCACTTCTTTGGAAGCGTTGCTTGAGTATTAGGTCTGGAAAGTCTATGCCGAGCAGGATGCTTTATTTTCTTCTAAACAAGGTTTAAAGAAGCAGACAAGAGAGTAAATTTTCCTTTAAAAAGTCAGGGACTCTCCTGGAATAGAGAAGGACCACATGGCGCTACGTCCAAGGTGACGACGGACACCATACGTCCAAGGTGACGGACACCATACAAAGAATCCATTCCAACCAGAATATTCTAGGAAACTATCCAGTTTTAGTTTCTCTGAGAACACTTTAAGCGTTCAGCAACTTTGAATCTGTTGTAAAACTTCTCTCCCCTGAACCCGTTAGGAATAGTTTCTGTTATCCATGGAAACACGAATTGGCTACGCGTTGGGAGAGGAGGGCGTAGACGCTGTTTTAACCTAGAGCAAGATGTGGGGTTTGGCTGGAGGCGCCCCTTTTCGGTTTGCTTGTCCGACATCGGGAGTCCCACCCTGTTCCCGAGCTTTCTGCTCAAGCTCCTAAGTTGAAGGGATTCTTTGTTGCAGAGTAAGGGAGAGAAGTTAAAGAAGGGCGATCTTAAAGAAATCCGTTCAAAAGGTACCAGCAGAAGTTAGGGAACTTTCTGGGCACCCCCTGCTTAGTCCAGGCTCACCGCTGTCCTGCTCAGTGGTCCACACAGAGTGGTCTGGGACGGGGACACCGTCAGCGCAGTACGGGCTGTGCCCTTTGCAGAGACCTGTGCCTGCTTCTCCATCTTGCGTACAGGTCTTGCACACTCTCTGCTCTCGGTTTCCACCCGCCGGAGGCTAGTGTTGAGGGAAGTGAATCACTCGGAAGCAGAGATTCTGCTTCCTCGAAGGCCCCATCATGCTTTGCCTTCGTCCTTTCCTCTCCGCCTCCAATAGCGCCGGGCCCCAGGGAGCGTCGGACCCGGTATCGGGTGTCGGGCGGGATGCACCTGCGGGGAGGGGTCCGAGAATGAGACGCCATTCCCCAAGGGCTTTTGATGGTTTCGAGGCCTGCCCCGTCACTGCACGCGGAACGGAGCTTTTCCCCCTCATTTGAACACTCGAGCTAAGTCTGCAGCCCCCGGGCCCCAGCGTCTCAGAACTGTTCGCATCTGATGCCGCACGCGGCTTGTCTGTCCAGACTGCCCTGGACGGGGACCCCCTCGAGGGCTGCGAGGTTCCCCGGATCCCCGATGGTGCTGGCGCTGTGCACACACTGATGTTCACAGCGCGTCAGGGCCTCAGTGCCAAGTCCCCAGAGGAGAGTCTTGGTGAGCTCCAACCCCCCCCCCCCACCAAAACTAACCAGGAAGACAGCCAAAGGAAAGGGGATGCCCACTCCTCCCTGGGCTCAGTCGAATACCCTGAATTTAGCACTGAGAATTCCGTCTCTGCAGAAGGATTTTATAGCCACATGTGCAGATGGGGGGGTGTTGAAGGGGGGGGGTCCTGCATGGATCCCTGGGGAATTACTTTCTGGGGTAACTGTTAAGTCCAGGGCGACCCGACGGGGCAGCGCTCTTGAGACAAGCGGGGGCTCCTTTTCCACTCGCCGAGAGGCCCTCCCGGCTGGCTGAGGTGTTTTGTTTTTTTTAATGTTTTATTTATTTTTGAGAGACATAGAGGCACAGCGTGAATAGGGGAAGGGCAGAGAGAGAGGGAGACACAGCATCGGAAGCAGGCTCCAGGCTCTGAGCCGTCAGCACTGAGCCCGACTCGGGGCTCGAACCCACAGACCGTGAGATTGTGACCTGAGCCGAAGTCGGACGCCCAACTGACTGAGCCACCCAGGCGCCCCTGGCTGAGTTTTCTATCAGGCACGAAGTGAAGGAAATCCGAAAGAACCTTCCACCTTCAGACCACTCACCGGTGTACAGGTGCACGGTTCCAGAATGGACCGATAATGCTAGTCGAGTCCCATGAAGCTGCCAAATGCTGTTTAGAAACAAAGGTGTCTTGTAAACGGCATTGTTCAGCTAGGAGGAAATAAACATGAACTGAAGAAGCCAAAAGCGGGCTGTTGAAACGTGCCTTTTATCTCAGACTCTCCTCTCCGGCGTGACCGAGCCCCCCTCCCACCTCCCCGAAAAGCGCTGCATTCACAGGAAAGACCATGCCTCACGTCCACTCCCCGGTACAACCCCACCCAGCGATGGCAGCAGGGCTAAGTGGGGGGGGGGGTGGGGGGAAGGGGGGGAACCATTCTTTTCTCAACTTCGTCTCTCTTCAAGGACCCGAAAGAGGCAAGGACACACATTTGCAATTGGCACTGTTATTTTATTAGTACGAGTATACTGAAACAATAAACTTGTACTGGTATACAGACAATTTATTTAAAACAATTTTGTTCAAATTTTGAATCAAACATTGTTTTATTATAATAATGAAATAATTTCTACCTAGAAAACCTGCAAGCACCATCAAAGAAAGGGACCATAAAATTCAATAAACAGACTTCAGTGTATCCTACAAATAGACACACCACGATTAGAAAATAGAATATGAATTCTTCCATTTTTTTTTAATATTTGTTTTAAAAAAGCTAGTGCAAGTACAATATTTTACACTGGAATTACAGAGAGTATGCACGCATATGGAAAAAAGTTCTGTCACAATAAAAGCTCTTAACTATGTATGCACTTAAAATTTTTCTTTTCAATAAGGTGCAAAACATTCCTTCCCTAGTTCTCTGTACTGGCCACGTCAGTCGGATAGTGTCCCAAAGTTCTGGTGTCTCTTTTCCCTTGGCCGGGGGGAGGCATACGATTGGAAGTTTGGTGGGTAATGACCTGCTAGGAAAGCAGTGGTACGAATCTCAGAGATGGCCGGAAGTGAGGACTGTCTTAAGCCGAGGCCACCGTGAATACGGCAGGGCTCTACCGAGACCTCCATTCACTCGACCCTAAATGGGTTTTTTACTGGTGAAGACTGAGGAGGAAGAAACCACCCCAAAAGGCCAAAAGGGGCGCATTCGCGGCACCGAACGTACAGGTGTCAAGTTAAATGTTCACCGATGAAACCATTTACCCCGTGCCTGGGCCAGATTAGAAGGGCCAGAGGAAACCTCCACGCCCAGCTTCTTGGTCACTGCTCTGTAAAGACCTAGCTCTAAGCCAGTGACAGTCACGTCAGACTCGCTGTTCCCGGAGGACAGTGTGTCATCCTGGGGCCAGGATCACTGTCAACAGCGCTTCCAACGCAAGCCTTCAGCCTGGCCATGGAAAAGGAGACCGGCTCGTTGGCCATCCAGACGGCAAACAAACGAACAAAACTAAAGGGGAAGAAAACTTGGGTGAAGTCTCCAATTATCTGCAGTGGAAGACTTGAGTCCTTTCGGGTAAGAAAAGTGACGGAAATTCTTAGAGACTGTTACTGTATAGATACTACCGATTGGCCAAATGCACTTAATTTTAATACAGCTGAGCCATTTGTATGCGAGTCATGAAGGACATGAAAAACCGAAGCCGCCCTTCCCTCCCGCCATCGCACACGTGCGTGTCAGCTACCGGAAGCCTTGCACTGAATGGTAAGGGAGGGGCTGAGATTCTGAATTTAAGAACTGTAGGTGGGTTTGTTCAAGATCCCCACGACTGTCCAGTTTCTGCTGGCTGCTTTGTATCTGGGACAGAATAGGACTCTTCTGAGACGTTGCTCTGTCTTTTACTGGGTATTTTGGCCTCAAGATTAAAGAGAAAAAAACAAACCCAAAACTAAAGTAAAATGAAGCATTGCAATTGAAATTCTGGTTTATACCCCCCATTTAAATGAGGTGCGGGGGGGGGGGAAGAAGGCTGAACTTTTTTTTTTTTTTTTTTGTCCTCATAATGAGTTCTGTTTTACTAGGATCCCTTGTTACAAACACTTCTTGTTCAGGATTATATTCTTTGGGTTTATTGAAACAGGAAGTGCTGACGACGTGAAACACGATCTCTGAAGGAAAAGGAGTTGCGATGGCTTGAGAGCTTAAACCAAGAAAGGAGCTCAGAGAAGTACTTTCAGCACAGGAATGAACAGTATTCTCAAATTTCAGAATACAGAGTTGCCCTCCCTCCGAAGAGGGCTGTATGTAACAAAAACATAAAGGAAGCATAGGTATATAGTTTAAGAGCCTTTTACGTAGTAATTCTTCCAGGCCATAACCACACAAGTCTGATTATTTTAGACATGACAAATTTCTATATACAAAAAAAAAAACCAAAAAAAAAAAAACTCAAAAAAAAAACATGTAACTTTCAACCTTTATGTTTTTTTTTCTGCTTTTACAAACAAGGTATGAAACTCGTTTCAACAGATCCATGTCTTTCGAACACTGAATGAACCATTTCGACATTCATTTTTCTTTTGTGCAATTTTTGAAAACATTACCTGTACCCCTCAAAGTGAGTGCTTCAAAATTTTTTCTTCTTCAGCTTCTCAAATTAGGTGTACATTTAAAAACAAAAGAGAGCGCGAGAGAGAGAAAGAAAAAATTCCCACAAGGTATAGTGCTACAAGAAAAGATCCTATCCATAAGGTAACATATTTGAAGCGAGGTCATCTATGTAAAAGAAATCTCAGCTCCGGAGTGGAGGTGTGCAAATTCTTTGGAGTTTCCCTATCAACAGAAACACAACACTGTCCGTGGAAAAGAGAGGAAACCAACCCAACACGATAGCATATGCATGTGCTTTATAAAAAAGTATATTTTCTGTATAGTTATTACTTGATGTGTTCCTAAAATCTCTATTTCAGAAATTCTGGGTTAAAAACACAAAGGTGGAAGTAAAGGCCTCCACTCCACTTTAAAAAATAAAAAGCAAAATTTCCTTTCCTTTTGTATCACCACTGAAGGCGCTGGATTGGGCCAGGAGGCTGCCGGCCCCTCTTCCACCTGGAATCGTCATGGGTGACGAGGAAACAGAAGTGCAAAGGGTTCTGGGAGAGAACAGACCAGTTTGTTGAGCTGCGTGCGGTTCACGAAACAGTAGCCATGACAACCAACACAGCTCACAAAGCCTGGCCTCCTGTCCAAGAACTCTGCTGCTTCTCCCACATCTGAAATAGCATGGCATTAGTGTCTTCAAAAGCATTTTGAGATTTTTTTTTCTCTATGAAAGAAAAAGGTTTCCTTAGTAGTCACAGATGTTAAAGGGTATTGTCAATTGTTTCCTTAAAAAACAGACAAAAAAATTCCAAAGCTACAACAACAAAAATAAATTTTGGCAACACATTTCAGTAAAGATGAAACTATGTGCAAAGAGTAAATTGTATGATTACTAGGAGCTACTGTTCATCTTGAACATGCAGCATTATATTGCAATCTATGCAGTATCTAAGGAGTAATCCACAAGATGCAGGAAATCCAAACATTCCTTGAAATTGTACAAGCCTCCACAGCAGTCAAAGTGCTGCTTCTGGACACATCAGTGTACCACACACACGCCAGCCCCGTCCCTGAGTAAGAGGTGAGAAAGGTTCCGCAGAGTTCTTTGTAGGGGAAAAGGGGGTGCTGCCACTTTCTGGTGGGGGGGAAAACCCAATACACTCGCCTAACAGAAAACATAGCGGGTCACAATTCAGACTTAGAAATGGGATCCACAGCAACGAAAAAAAAAAGAAATCAAATCCTCCCATACCAAACTGGGTGAGTTGGGGAAAACAAAACAAAAAAAATTGACCGACATAGAAAATGATCTGAAAGTCCAAACAAAAATGCAATTTGGATTTCCACTTTCTAAGGTTTGAGGTAAGTGGCATCCATCTTTGTATCTCCCCCCGCCCCCGCAATGTGGCCCAAACAAACTGAAATAATTCTTACGTTAAACATTCTAAGGAACAGTCCTTTAATGTATTTAGAAATCCCTATAAAGAGAGGTTCTTGATTGTTGGTTTCTTTTTTTTTTGTTTGTTTCTTTCGCCCTGACTGATTTCTTGGTGATTGTGTTCCACTGTAAACGCAAAAGGCCTGCTGTTATTAGTTTAGAAATGGAAAACAGGAAAGAAAGAAGAACTAAAGATGGTTATCAGTAGATATTGCAAAGTGGACATAGTACAGAGGCACATGGCTGATCCTTGTGAGCTGCACGGCACCGAAGAATTTCTATGCTTCTCGTTGTCATGTTTGCTACAGGGGAGCTTGCCAATGTCTGCCAACACGAGGAGGTTCCCTGTCCTTTGGATGTTTTTCCTATTTGAAGGGAAAGCTGCCACTAAGGAGTGGTGACCATCATTCGAAGGGGCCCCTCCTCGGCCAGCGAGCGCATGCTCAGAGCATGTACACACACATCAGGTGACACTTCCCGCCCGTGCTCTGAGACACAGCTCAAAGTCTCCCGGACCCAGACCCGAGGAGGGGCCTGCCTGCTCTGGAAAACACCTTGGAGAATGGGTGGATCTTGGTTCTCTTTGCTCTCGAGGTGTGCCTTAGCACTGGATCTGCCTGCTCCCTCCCCACACCAGACATTCACTATTCCTCATGGTGACAGAGGGACTCGGCTGGTCCCCCAGCTTTCCTTCATTGGCTCTTTCTGCAACGCGGTGACAGACATAGGGGCTCCTGCAAGTTCCCCGCCCCAGCACTCAGCATCCATGGTGGGGAGCTCACAGCAGGAGGCGCTCCCCTTCCTGGTTCCTTCCCTCCAGCCCTTCTCTGGCCGGAAGGGGGAAGAGGGGGCGGATGGGGAATGAGCTTTAACTAGAGCACACTGGTCGGACCTATTGGCACGGGAAGTATTGCACACGCTAAAAAAGCAAGAGAATGAAATGGGACGATGTTTAGAAAGAACCGATTATGTAGGAATTCCTATACCTGAAACAGAAGCACGAAAACTGTGATGGTGTTCCTATGGCTCCGAACCGTGTATGTTTTCCCATCTTTAGTGTTGGTGTTGAGGCTCAAGTTAGCACAACACCGGAAGTTCAGCCGAAAGGCGGTGCGTGTGTTTCTGTGTCCGCATGAGTTTCTGTGAACAGTGGTATCGAGGAGGACAAGGTGACAAGGTGTATATGGCAGTCCCATATTCCTCTTACTATTCAAGGTTACAAAACAAAAACAAAACCTAATAATTGCGAGTGCCCTGAGCAGAATATATGGAAGATTAAGCAAGTTCTCTGAGCAGAAACGTTTCAAAACAAAACACCCAAAACCCCAGCTCTAGATAAGCAGTATGACCACGAGAATGGGCTCACCCAGCTCTCTGCCAGCATGCTGAGAGGGTAATGAAATCCAGAGAAAGTTCTAGCTCTTCTAAACCTATGCAAGTGTTTTTGGTACACCCCAGAAAATGGTTTCTAAATATTCAGTTCTGATGGGAGCTAAATGCAATGAGATACTAGGCGGCCAAAATGTGGGTTGACAGTAGAAAAATTTTTTTTTGAATTTGTGAAATGGAAGAAGTACCACTTTCAGTGGTAAAAGAAAAATCAGATTAAATATTTGTTGACATAAGTTGCAGCCATTCCAAGTAAGAATATTTAAAAATGTCTCCCTACTTATAAAACTTTATTATTAGGTTTTTTAAAAGCACTTTAAGATACACACCCCAAACCCACAAACAATATTTCAGGTCTCTGGGGATGAAAGGTTTAAACTGTGAAATACCCTTTCTGGGTTTGTACCAAACATTATATCTCTGTTTGATTTCAGATGAGAAAAAAAAAAAAAAAGAAGTCATTCTGAAAATAACATTAATCACAACAATAATAGAGTAATTAAAAAAAACTTGCTCACATAGATAAATGTCTTTATGGAAAACTCTCTCAATGAGTCTGAAGAAAATTCTCAGAGTTGTCCTGCTAAGACCTGTTTTTTTTTTCTTTTTTTTTTTTTTTTGTGTGTGTGTGACAGATGTGGTAGAAAGACCAAAATGAATTCTGAAAGGAACATAACCTTATAAAATGGCCTAGAGTTTAGGCAGGTTAGAAGGTAATTTTGCTACATTTATTTATGCTCGTTCAGTCCCCCAAACCTTTCCCACAATGTTATTGGATAAAAACCGCAGGAATATCACACAAATTATAAACTCAAGATGTGCAAATCGCAAGGTTCTTTAAAAGTTCATCTTACAAAGAAAAACACTGGACAAAGAGGAGTATTCTTTTTTCCATCCCTTTTCTCTCAGTTTCTCTGTCAGCTCTGCATATATGCCTTTACTTCTTTCTCAAACATCAAAGTGAAAAGTATCTCCTGTCAGGCTGTACTCGGTGGTCATTCATCATCACATACTAGTTCATAATTCACATTCATCCCTTTAAACCACATTGAAACTTCCAATATCTTGCTCGCGAGAAACTCTGCAGACCTGAAATGTAGTTACAGTGTTGGAAAAAAAAAAAAAAAAGCAACTTATTTTTTTTTTGTTTTCTTTTGTTTTTCTTCCCAAAGAGTTTAAAGGGAGATACAGTACTTGTTGAATGATAGACCAAGATGCTTGGTAATAAAGTGTGAACAGCATTTTAAGTGCTTAGAGATAGTCATATGTAAGCTCATCTTCAAAATCTAATTCCTCACGTCACACTGGAATCTGAAAAAAGTGGCACCCGTGGCACCCGAGTTGTCCATAGTCATGAACTATATAAACAGTACTAGAGTTGAAAGACCAGATTTTGCAAACCCGAGGCGGAGCGCTTCCGCGGCTCTCGGCCGGGCCGTTTGAGCGAAGTCAATGCGATCACCTGATTGGTTTCCTAACACTGCACAGAATCCAGAGTGGGCGGTCCGCTCCCCGGCAGCGCCCCCTGCCCCCGCCCCCCGCCCCCCTCCACCGCGCGGCGCGCCAGGCTGCCCTGCCCACCGTGACACCCGGGCGACAACGCTGCACTCAGGAAAGCAGAAACGAAATCCCACGTGTGGCAGTTGCTCTAAAAATATATCAGTGCAGTCAGGCCCCATAGGGGGAAATATATCTCTATAGGATTAAAAGTTGCTTTTATTGTAAAATATGTTGGAGGAGGGGGAAAAAAAAACAAAACCAGAGGGTCGTTTACACGGTTGGCTTTCCGTCTGCTGTCGGATGCCTCTCGAAGCAGGCCCTGCCCCTGGGTTCCTGATGTTTGCTTTGCACGTGAGAACCTCACCAGGCCCGTTGCGGAGGGCGAGAGAGAGAGAGAGAGAGAGAGAGAGAGAGAGAGAGAGAGAGAGAGAGAGAGAGGGAGACAGAGGGAGGCAGACGGCAGGAGACACGCCCCAGCCCCGCCTCGCGCCCGCGCCCCCCCCAAGTGCACGCCCACCCGCCCCCCACCGGCAGCTCCCTGCTCGCCGAACCTGCTCGGACGCTGGCGGAAGTCAGCGCCCGGCCGAGGCTTCCTCGCAGCTGGAAAAGGCGGCGGCTCCGAAGCCACATTCCTGTCTCCCAGGCCGCCCCCCGGAGCCTGCGCGGGCCCCACCCCTTCCCCCCCCCCTCCCCGCCGCCACCCGGAGCCTGCGCCGGGCCCCGCCCCTCCCCCCACCTGCCGCCGTCACTCCTGGAAAAGCACGTGCCCCGGTCTCCTGCTGCAACACCAGCTGTAACTCTAATGACAAGGTTATAACAGAAACCTAAAGAGGGTAACATGTAAATACTGTGTTATTTAGCCTACAGTACAGTAATGTGGATACAAACGAGAAGGGAGAGCCGACTTTCCTTCCCCCGCGCTGCCTCTACTTGCCTACGTTAGACCGGCCTTCGATGCAAATCTTAACCTCCTGAGGGATTAGAGAAGGTTTAGGAAGAGTCAAAGGTGGCTCGTCTTCCGACTTCTCCAGTTTGCGGGTCTCGGGCGCCGACCACCTCCTCTTCCGGGTGGCCGCGGGCTTGCTGGGTTCCGTTTTGGTGAGCAACGCGGCCGCGGGCAAGGCTGATTTCTCCGGGAACTTGAGTTCGCCGTTCTCGGACAGCAGCGGGGCGCTTCCCTGGTTGATGCCGTTCTCCTGCTCGGCGTACCTGTGTCTGCTGCCCGCCAGGCTGTCGGTCTTTGAATGCTTCAGCAGGACGCTGGCCGGATCCACGGGCGGGCCCTTTTTAACAGAGCCGTTCTTCAGGTTCTTGAGGGTCAGCGAGATGCAGACGTCGCCGACAGAGAGTTTGGAACACGGCAGATCAAAGAGCTGGCTGGTTCTCTCTGGACAGCACGCTGACCATCCCTGTCCAAACACAAAAAAAGGGTACTCTACCAAAACCTCCACGCTGACCTGCGGAGACAGTGGGAGACAGAGAGAGCAAAGAGGAAGGAAACAAATGAAGACATTTTAGTCTTTAGTGCCTGCCCGCCCACGCGTACATAAGCCAAAGGGGGGGGAGGGGCTAGGACCAGTCCACAAACCTCATCCGCCAACACACACAAATGAGGCTCTTAATTTTTTTGCTGTACCCGTACTGACCATAGACAGGTGCTGGGTAGACGCCAGTTAAAAAAAAAAAAAAGTACATTTAGCGTTAGCAATATCATTTTACGGAGTATCAGCTCTATAGCTGGCCTCCTTGAAAACAATGGATGGGCGCTCTGAAGGAGCAGGTGCTCAGAGTTCAGCACTGAGCAAGGCTCTGCAGGGAGCTGGAGCACAGGATACAGTCTCTCGCTTCATCGGCTCCCTGGACGAATGCTGTTCTCTCCTCGCACAGAGGTAATTAGGACTCAGAATGAGACTGGATGTAAGCTCCACCAGGCAGCACTTACCTGTTAATATCATGGTATCCCCCTAAACGGGACCGGTATATGGCTGAAGCTTAATAATTATTTAGCGGATAAATGAGCGGGTACTCAAGAACCCAGGGGAGCAGAGCCGGTGAAGGCTGGAGAAAATGGGGGACGGCTTCCCTGTTTTCCTGGGACCTTGAAGGCTGGGCAGCATTTGGAGAGGGCTGAGGGGTGGGCAGTGTTGGGGAGAGGGTCAGCTGGACACATGACAGCTCAGGTACTTGGCCCGTCCAAGGTCAAGCTCCAGGTGCTCAAATCAGTCTGTGCACTGGTTGGAAAACCAGTATCTAAAGCGGGGGGGGGACCTCACTAGCCTCTCAATAACTGCTTGTTTTCTCCGCCACCATGTGCGGTGCATTCACTACCCTAAGGAAATAAGCTGAAAAAGTCTGGGTCCCAGAGTAGTGCACACTCAAGCAGCCAGAAGAGGTACAGGAACATAACTGCCCATCCATGTGGCAAATGGGGCTCTGATACTTTACTAGAGTATTAAGTTGTTGGAAGGCAGAGGAAAGGCATAGACCGGGTTGAAGAAGAGATGATTCAGGAAGTCTTCTGGGATAAGGATAGGCTGTACTGAGTTTAAAAAAAAATCCGGGAGGAGTCCAGGTGTGGCTTCAAGGAGGCGGCATTCCCGGAAGTGGAGACACATGTACAAAGGCAAGGAAATAGCGGGTGTAGGGAGTTGCCAACTGTCCAGCGAAACGTCTTACTGTTGCCATTAAATTAGGCTGAAATGCACTGGAGCTTCTAAAAGTTTAATTCTCCTAGAAATGTATTTTCTTCAACTTTATGCTACGTAAAAAAGCAAAAATAAAACAAGGAAGTCTTTTTAAAGAGGCAATTTCCAGTGGCTTTTCTAGAAGTAGTAGAATAGGTTATTTGGACCACTCTTCTTGCTGAGGACAACAAAATATGAACGAACGAAACCAAATAAGCAGAAACTAAGGGCGAAATGTAAAAAATTATTTCTTAGGGCACTAGACAGAAAATAAGGTAGTGAAAAAATCACCGGGGAAGATTCAGGAAAAGGGTGATGGTCTAGAGACTTAAACCTGGTGTTCAGGGCTATTTTCCTGAGGGCATTTGCACATTCCAAACCGGGACAGTTTCAAAACCAAGTGGACTTTGGGTAGTGTCAAGAGCACGGTGGGGGTGGGGTGGGGGGCTAAGGGAAAGAAATTCAGAGTACCCGTCAGGTATATCAGGGGAGAATGCTCTCTGGTGAGCTTCACTCTTTTGGGCTGTGACCCCAAAGTGTTCTCCTCTAGAAATAAGGTGAGCCAGGAGCAGACGGGCCTTCTCAAGGTCTGAAGCTCAGATTTTAATCATTGTAGCCTCTAAAATCGGGGTAAAGTCGTGAATTATTTCCAAATAAAATAATTATTTGAAGTTCTCTTCAAATAAAAGACATTCAATTAAAAAAGAGGGATGAGGTCCACGAATAGACCAGAGGACATGAATAAAAAACCAGTAGAAACAACAGATAATAGAAACAGACCCTTGGGGGGTTCTGAGGTAGAGTCGTCAGATACACACACATTGAAATGACCTAGACTCCGGTCATGATCTCACCGTTTGTGAGTTCGAGCCCTGCATCAGGCTCTGTGTTGACAGTCCAGGGCCTGCTTAGGATTCTGTTTTCTTGTCTCTGCCCCTCCCTCCTCAAAAATAATTAAATAAACATTTTTAAAAAAGACTTAAAAAGGGGGGGGTGCTGGGTGGCTCCGTTGGTTAAGTGTCGTTATCTCCTGGGTTTGTGAGACTGAGCCCTACATTGGGCTCTGCGCTGATGGCGTGAAGCCTGCTTGGGATTCTCTCCCCCCACCCTTCTCTCTCTGCTCCTCCCCTGCTCATGGGCACTTTCTCTCTCTCAAAAAATAAACTTCAGGGGCACCTGGGTGGCTCAGTCGGTTAAGCGTCTGACTTCGGCTCAGGTCATGATCTCGCGGTTTCTGAGTTCGAGCCCCGTGTTGGGCTCTGTGCTGACGGCTCAGAGCCTGGAGCCTCCTTCGGATTCTGTCTCCCCATCTCTCTGCCCTTCCCATGCTCTGTATCTCTCTACCTCTCAATAATAAATAAAATCATTAAAAAATAAAATAAAATAAACTTTAAAAAATTTGTAAAAAAATAAAATGACCTACATTTACAATGTTTAAGGAGATTAAAGACAAGCTTGAGGAGTTTGGTAGAGAACTAGAATCTATGTTCAAAAGATCCATGGAAATTCTAGAATGAAGAAACATACATTCACTGAAATCAAAAATGCAGTGAATTTTCCAACAGAATAAATGTGGTTGATGACAGAACTAAGGAATTGGATTTCTTAATTCGAGCTTCGGAAGGAACCACGCAGGATGAGACACAGAGACAAAAGGATTGTTAACGCAGAGGACATACGAGAGACATAGAAGACACGCTGTGAAGACCTAACGGACATATAAATTGAATCCTACTAGGAGGAGAGGGAGACCACAGAGCAGAAGTGACATTTTTGAGGAGATAATAGCTAAAATTTTTCCAAAACTGATACGAGACAATAATCCACAGATTCAAGATTTTCACTGAGGGCATAATTTAACTGCTGTAAACCAAAGATAGGGGGAAAAATCCTAAAAGCCTCCAGAACAAAATATACATTATCTCCAACTGGGCGACAATTAAATTCACATTTGACTTCTCAATAAAAACAATGGGACTATTTTATTTTGTTTTTTTTTTAAAAGTTATTTTAATGTTTATTTTTGAGCGCTAGAGAGATTGCTAATGGGGAAGGGGCAGAGAGAGAGGGAGACACAGAATCTGAAGCAGGCTCCAGGCTCTGAGCTGTCAGCACAGAGCCCGATGCCGGGCTCGAACTCACAAACTGCGAGATCATGACCTGAGCCGAAGTGGGACAGTTAACTGATTGAGCCACCCAGGCATCCCAAGGGACTATTTTAGGCATCATGTTCCATTCAACAATGATTCTGGGTTGCAAAAGAGGATTTGTTTTTTCCACTTGTCTAAGTCTTTGTCTATGAGCTAAGCAAGCCCAACAACAAGGCAAAGATTATAGGTGGGGACTTTCCGATGTGTGTCCATATTCAGGTGGAGATCAGAGAAGCCAACCGAAAGAACTCGGCAGGGACCGTGACAACTGTGGATTGAACAGAAGTGCTTTTCGAAATGGCTATTCTGAAGACTGTGATTCTGACTTTGGAAGAACTACGATGATTGGCAGTGGGAGGAATCACATGTGAAATTCCTTAAATGAAAAGTTACTGACTTAAAAAAAAAATGGAACTATGTTGTTCAGAAGACAATGGAATATCCTTTGAGCACTGAAGAGAAAATACTTGCCAACCAAGTGTTCTATATTGAGCCAAAGGATCCCTCAGGAATGAAAGCAAAATAAAGACATTTTTCAGATGAATGGGAATTAAGTGAACTCACCACCAGAGATCTGCACTAAAGACAATACGACAGAGTATTCTTTAGGTAGAGGAAAAAACCCGATCTAGGTGGAAGTTTGCAGATGCAGGGAGGAGTGAAGAACAATGAAAATGAGAGCTGGGGGTAAATCAAAATAATATTGACTATATATAATAATATTAAAGACATTCTGTTCAATTTTATACACAGTACACATACACAAACACCTAAGTTATTAAAATACCCCCCCAAGCCTAGGGGCGCCTGGGTGGCTCAGTTGGTTAAGCATCTGACTCTTGATTTTGGCTCAGGTCATGAGCTCATGGTTTGTGAGTTTGAGCCCCGCATCAGGCTCTACGCTGACAGCACAGATGCTGCTGGGGATTCTTTCTCTCTCTCTCTCTCTGCCCCTCCCCTGCTCCGGCTCACTCTCTCTTACTCTCTCAAAATAAAGAAATAAACTTAAAAAAAAATTCAAACATACCCCCAAACTCAAAAAGGAGCAAATTTCCATGTCATTTATATGGATGTGGCCTTTTATTGTATCTGCTTTATCTTTTTTTGATAACTATGATTGATCTAGTTCTACACACACTTCTAAAATGATATACTTTATTTGCTCCATAAAAGACATAGTATTTATAGAGGGAACAATAGAAGTGAATGTATATGCAAGTGTGTGTGAGCAGGAGCCCATACAAATATGCCTATTATCTTGGGGGGGGGTGGGAAACTTCACTGTTCTGGGCTGTTTTAATAACGTAAAGAGAGCTAAAAAATTTTGAATGTCTACTACCTGTCAAACATTTAGGTACGAACTTCACAAAAAACTGCTTTGTTTATGTTCCCAACAGGCTAGTGAAAAAGGTACTATTGTTCCAATTTGACAAACAAGGAACTATTGTCTCCGACGGATTAGATCGCTTGCCTAACATCCTAGCTAGAAGATCATGGAATCGTGATTTAATCCCAGTCTTTGGCCCTGCAAACCCATGTTCCTTTCCTATGCTCCTGATCTCTGCCCCGTGAACAAAGATATTATAATACCACTGAAAGAGAGGAACGTAACATTCCCACGACCCCCAACAGTGGCAAATGTTACTTGAAATACATAAGATCCAATGGCGAGAGCTCATGGATTTCTTTCATGGTTCAGAAAATTGTGAAGTAGTGTTTGCCTTGTATCCACTCATACGATTCTAGTCTCCCTGCATAAGTGGGTGATGAGGCTGATATTCAACTACAGAACTGCATTAATACCACGCACACATGTAGATTTGCATATATGCATGTACAAATATACCCATGAGTTACAATATCAGATCAGGACGCCCGCTGGGTTCCAAGTGGGAGGGACCAACTTGGAGCTGGCTCCATAAATCCCATCCTAAACCTCTCAGGGCGTTAACATCATAGGCTGAGCAGAAGCAACAAATCCTGCTCCAAGTGGGGATTCTTTAAAAGATTATTTTAATGTTTATTTATTTTTGAGGGTGCTAGCAGGGGAGGGGCAGAGAGAGAGGGAGACATGGAATCCGAAGCAGGCTCCAGTCTCTGAGCTGTCAGCACAGACCCTGACGCAGGGCTGGAACCCACAAACCGTGAGACCATGACCTAAGCTGAAGTCAGACGCTTAACTGACTGAGCCAGCCAGACGCCCCTCAAGTGAGGATTCTTTAGCTGCAACTGAAAGTCACAGAAACAAAGTTCTCAAGCGTAAATACCTCATAAGAATCTATTCTCTTATCTCTGCTTAACACCTCTCGGAGGTAACGTGATGTCCCCAATGCCATAAACCTTATTTCTAAACACACTGGCCTCTGTTTTGGCATTGCCTTTCCCTAGATGATCCCTTCTGCTGGGTAAGGTCTGTCTCCTTGCAGATAGACAGCCCCACACCTATTAATGGACGGGTTCCTGGTGTGGGAACCACATTCTAGAAACTCCTCAGAGCAGCCCATAGTTCATATTCTGAATATAATAACATTCACTGTCCACTCGTAAACAAATCTCACTGCAAACATCCACGTGCTACCAAGTATCTGTCGACTACTTTTTAAGAAGAACTGGTCTTCGAGGCCTTTATAAGAGGTTCCATTACTGATGATTCCAACCGCTAGGCTGCAGGCCCGTCTCTGGTTCCCATTGGACACACCATCGTGTTTTGGGGCATTTTGAAAGCCCTTCCTTACTCTTTCATCTCAAATCTCCAAAGACAAGTCTCAGAATTACATGTTGCGACATGGCCGATAACCTGAACAGCCTACCTAAAAACTCATGTTAAGAGAAGTGACGGGCAGAGAGGAGAATATTTAAGATGTGGACCAAGAAGAGCTGATGATAATAGAATTTGTTTCTAACTGGGAAGGTTCGGGAAAATCTTGTCTACCACTTCAGAGACTTGCTCTCGGTCGGTTCCTCCTAAATTATGCTTTCGGCTCCTCCCAGAGAAGCTCTGCCATCCCTGGGAAAAGATGCCACGTTGCCCATCCTCGGCTGGGTCTACGCAAATGAGGAGCGAAACACTATTTGCTAATCTGATCGTTGGCAGCAGTGGCCTGGATAGCTTCGGCCAAGGACTGTTTTTGTCCTCACTCTCGCTAATCTTTATCTTCACTAATATTGTTCTCCTCCCTAGTTATGTAGGCTGAATTATCGAGATAATGCATTTTTTGGGGGTCTGCACATATGTGACCTAAAATAAGTTGGCGAAAGTCAAAACCTTGTTGCACACATCTCAAATAAGCACACTGAAGTATTCGTAACACGTCTATTTCATGATTAGGTTTGTCAGAAGGACGTAAACATTCTTTAAGGTTAACTGATCTTTAGCAGTTACTGAAGAAATCACACCAAGGGATTTTTCTATGAGAATATACACATGGGAAGGCCCATCCGCTTGAAATTCCCTTGATCCAGAGCGTTCTCTACCTCAAAACATGCCGCCACTGCCGACGGGTACTGTGTTTGACATGAACAAAGATGGTGGGATTCCGTGATATGATTACTTTAAACCGGAAGGATGAATCTGTGAGCTGCCTGAATGGGAGACCCATGCGCGCCTTCTCCACGGTAATGGGAGCTTCCAGAGATTACCGATCACGTGTTCGCGCTCCAGAGTCTGCAGTCACGCTCGACACGTAACCCAGAGCACCTACTGAGTGTTAGGGACTGGAGGAGAGGACCTACGGTTGAAGATTCGGT
The DNA here is from genome assembly GCA_030068075.1 of Paguma larvata. Lineage (NCBI taxonomy): Eukaryota > Metazoa > Chordata > Mammalia > Carnivora > Viverridae > Paguma > Paguma larvata. The sequence goes on from CM057829.1 coordinate 15,990,314, forward strand.
TCTTGGCCTCAGTGGGGAGGCAGGACGTGCAAATAAAATGAGTAACTCCACAAGAGCAGAGCTGGGTAATGGCCACCGTGTTAGCTGACGGCGTCCACTTGGGTGTCGACTGGCAACGCAAGCTTTACGTGTCCAAGATAGACCTCCCGATTGGCCCCTGCCCACTGGCGCCTGCTCTGTTCTTCCCCGTCTCCATGAATGGCATCCCCATTCTTCCAGGGGTTCAAGTCAAGGGCCTGGGAGTCACAAGTTACTGGGCTCGTCCGCACATGCACACCGCCAAATTACAAGCAAATCCTGTTGGTTCCCTCTTCCAAACATATGCAGAAGGAGACCAGGTCTTACTGCCCCCACCACCACTGTCTTGGCCAAGCCAGCTTCTCGGTGGAAGCGAAAGCTGCATGATGAGCCCACTGTGGCCTGCATGTCCCCCTGCCCCCACTCACTGCACCGTAGTGACACTTATCTCTGTGTGGATCCTTTAATTCCAAAAGACACTTGAGCCTCTGGGTCTGGACATCTGTTGTTCCCTCCATACGGAGTCCTTTCTGCCCTGTGTACCGTTGTCTTCCATTCCCCTTTTCAGAGACAGCTTCGCTGTCCAGTTAAAGGAATGACCCTCCATCCCTAGTGTCCGTACCCACTCTGGGCAGCTTTATTTCCCCCCCTATGACTTCTTATCTTTTGGTGCATTATCTTAAAAATTTGCTTCTGGGGTGCCTGGGTGGCTCAGTCCGTTGAGCGTCTGACTTGGGCTCAGGTCATGATTGCTTGGTTTGTGGGTTCAAGCCCCGTGTTGGGCTCTGTGCTGACAGCTCAGAGCCTGGAGCCTGCTTCCGATTCTGTGTCTCCTCCCCCCTGCTTCTTCCCCACTAATGCTCTGTCTCTCTCTCTCTCAAAAATAAACATGAAAAAATTCTTTAAAAATACAATAAAAATTTGCTTATATATTTGTTTGCCTGTTTTACCGATTCCCCCAGGCTCCCTCAAGACCATATGCTCCGGGAGGGCTGAGATGTTGCCTGTTTTGCTCAGCTGTCCTATCACCAGAGTGTAGGATGCTTCCGGGCGTGCTCAGCCCGGTGTTGGCTTCCTGTATGTAAAAACGCTGCAATGCCACCGCTGACCAACAGAGGTCAGTGTTCAGACACCGGAAGGCTCTATCTGACCTTGTTTGCTTTCACGGCTGGGACTGAACTGGACTCCTGTCCTCCCCAGGGAGGGGAGCAGAGCCTTCCCTGGGTCTGGCTCACCCCTGAACAGGCAGCTTTCTGGGCTGAGCGAGAGCTGCCTTAACTCCTCGCTCCCCTGCCAGCCTGGTCATGGCTTTGCTGAATCATACTTCAGTTACCTTCTCTCCACTCTTGAGTTCTCTTCTGCTCTTTCAGAGGTGCTAACGAGCATTAATTCATTTTATGATCGCGTCAGGGTTCAAACGGTCTCTGCTTAAACCCCACTGAAACCTGATTCAGGAGGGCAGTGCCATATAAAACCAAAGCCTGTTACATAACTCCTGGCAGCTTGACACGGCCCGTTTTTTTTCAACCCATAAATACATTCTTTTCCCAAACACTCTGAGCAGTCTGCAGGATGAAAGGTGAGCATGAATAGCTTTTGTCCTATGTCAGCTTGAGGCCCCTCTGCCTTTCATCTCTGGCTGCCTTGTAGCCAGCACCCTCCTTTTTAGGGGCGAGGTACCCTCCCATCCTCTCCCACCCTTTCCTGCCCCCCTCCTGCGGCGGCAGGCACACCCGTTTGCTCGCCGCTGCTTCGAGGAGAAATCCGCCCCCCCTTCAGCCCCCTTCAACCAACCTCTCAAACAATCACCTCCAATTTCTATTCAGGATGGGGAGAATCAAGACAGAGAGGCAACGCAGCCTCACTTCTGGGCTGATGCTTATTTATTGGATGTCACCTTCCCGGTCTGGCTAATGACGGACTCTTTAAGCTCATTTTTAGCTCCTCTGTGTGTAAGTTTAATAAAATTCCTTTAACTACCCAGTCAACTCGTAGTGCATCTAAATGTTGTATGCATACACCCATATTTATGCCGTTTGGTTGTCGATTTCAATCTGAGATTGATGCTATGTCTATACACACACATATGCACATATCACCAAAAACAAGACATAAAGACAACAAAACGTCTGTTGTTTAAATATGTCTCCCCTTTCTTCCACAAGAGTTCCCTGTTTTCACAAATGTGAGGGGCATCTGTTTTACAAGACATTTTGGCTTGGCACTACCCCAAACCCCAGCGACGCCCGGGATCAGTGCGATCTCTCAGAAGCCGGGCTTCAGCGAACAGGTCTTACTTCGGGTGGAAATTATTAAGCTGGGAACTGCCACCTTCGTCTGCTAGTGAAATTCTTGATCCTGTTTTACCGGCAGGAAAAAAAAAATAAAGAAGCCAATCTGCTTTCCTTGAAGGCCAGTGTGCATGAGTACGTACGTTCTCAAGACCCAGAAAAATCAGAAAACCCTGCAGCAACGATCACGGGGCTCCGTGAGAGACCCACTTACTTCGGTGTTTAAAAATCACTAAGAAAAGCAGTCACAACTCTTCAGTCGAGTGGAAGAATATCGGTGAGTGTTCTATTTAAACATTTACTCACGTTAGACACTAAACCTGACTCAGTGTTTGGTAGAAGCGTTTCAGGGCTGCTCAGTAAACCACACCCTGACGCGGAGACGCCCCCAAACACCCAATGATAGTTGGGTGCTGCAGCCTGACTCCCAGAGCCCCCACTGCGGGGGGAGAGGGGTTTTAGGATCGGACTCAACAGGTGACTGGAGTGACAGATTCTATCCCACTTGCCCCCGTCCCCTGGGGTCTTAAAAGGTGTGCCTCAGGAAAGCAACATAGTATTCAGTGCTAAAAAGAAACGCCCTCTCAAAGCCACTAACGGACACGGAGGAACCTTGAATGCATCTGGCCCAGGGAAAGGGGCCAGTCTGCAAAGGCTACATCCCGTGTGATGCCAACTACGTGACATCCTGGAAAAGGCAGCGCGACAGAGAAGGGACAAGATCAGTAGCTGTCAGTGCCCCAGGAGGGGGGTGGGGGTGGGGCTGGGGAGGACGCAGAGGTGAAAACATAGATTTTTAGGGCAGCGCAACTACTCTGAATGATACGGCAATGCCAAATACGTGATGTTAGGTGTTTGCCGAGACCCCAGAAAGCGGAGCCCGAAGAGTGAGCCTTCACGTAAGCTACCGGCTTAGGTTAATAGTCCTGTATCAGTCCTGGCTCATCTACTGTAACAAACGTGCTTCGCAGAAGCAAGATTTTAATAACGGGGAAACTATGCGTCAGGGAATCCCTGTACTTTCTCCTCCACTTTTTTTTTTTTCCCCTGGGGAAACTTAAAACTACTTTAAAGAATACAGTCTGATTAATTACAATGTGGCTGTAAGCGACCACGAGAGTCGCTTCAATCATGCACGTAAGACCACCGGGTTGGGGGCACTGGTAACGCATTGGCTAAAGGGGAGCATTTTTCTTTTCTTTTCTTTTCTTTTCTTTTCTTTTCTTTTCTTTTCTTTTCTTTTCTTTTCTTTTCCTTTCCTTTCCTTCCCTTCCCCTTCTCTCTCTCTCTCTCTCTCTTTCTTTCTTTCTTTCGTGAATGGGACACAGACACATAAACAAAATGTGGATCCTTGCTATTTCTCTGTTGGAGGCTTTCTGGCACTCGCGCTGGGAGAAGGATTATCACCAACGACTGGCCCCCGGGGTCCAGCTCCAGGCTTTGGCACCCAGGGCGGTCACTGGATATTTTTTGATATATTAGGGTTCTTTCCCACCGAGCCCCGCGTGTGAAATGCTGGCGAGTCGGTCTGCCTTGGCTGCTAAGCGACTTTACGGACTTCTGGGCTGCCAGCGTGTGGGCTTTGGCGATTTTTAGGCACCAGCTAATCCATCAAAGCACGATACAGCCACTGATGAGTCGCACGACACAGCCGTCAAGTTGGAAACGATGGGATGAAAGAAAAGCCTTTGGGACATGCAGTAAGCATATCATTAAAATGCTGTGTGAGTGTGTATGAGCGTGCACACACACACACACGTGTGTGTGCACAGGCACCCCAGGACAGCTGCGAGAGGAAAATGGCGCTGAATATTAAGCAACCACCAAGGAGGTAAAGGGACACAGTCACCTTGGGAGGATCTGGGAAGCGAGACAGCCTGAATAACGTAGGGAGCTTGCCAGTTAGGAAAGACGCAGTCCAAGGAAAGTGTCATCCCTGAGCACTTTACACATAAAATTTACTACAGGGGCGCCTGGGCGGCTCAGTCGGTTGAGCATCCGACTTCAGCTCAGGTCAGGATCTCACAGTTCGTGGGTTCGAGCCTTGCGTCGGGCTCTGTGCTGACGGCTCAGAGCCTGGAGCCTGCTTCAGATTCTGTGTCTCCTCTCTCCGCCCCCTCCCCACTCATGCTCTCTCTGTCTCTCGAAAATAAATAAACGTTAAAAAAAATTTAAAACAATATTTACTACAATTCCATTGAGCCAGTTTTGTGTTACTCTCTAGCAGAGTTGAACCTGGGCAGCACGAGACAGGGGCGTGGGGAGGCTGCTCACAGACGGAACACTTTTGCCAGACGGAAGCCAAAGTCTCCCCAGGTGGGGCCGTCCTGGGCAGGGGCTCCCCCAGTGGGCACCTGGCAGAAGAGAGGTGCCCAGAAGCTTTGTTTCTGGGTCTCTTACCGCCATGGATGGCGGGGACACTGATGCACCCCTCCAGTCTGGCTCACGCTCAGAAAAATACAGTTCATCTCTATGCACACGGCTAGCAGGTCAGTTAGGCTTCCGTGGAGGAACAAGGGTAGGGTGCTCAAGGGGGCCGCTCGCGGGAATACGCCCCAGGAACACAGGCAGGGTGAAAACGGCCTATGGCACCTGTTAGAGAACTTCTTCCTTCTTTCTGGACTTTTTCTAGACTGCCTCACCTTCCATAAATTCTTTTAATTTTTTTTATTAAAATTTTTTTTAACATTTATTTATTTTTGAGAGACAGAGACAGGGCATGAGCCAAAGAGGGGCAGAGAGACAGAGGGAGACACAGAATCCGAAGCAGGCTCCAGGCTCCGAGCCATCAGCACAGAACCCGACACGGGGCTTGAACTCACAGACCGTGAGATCGTGACCTGAGCCGAAGTTGGACGCTTAACCGACCGAGCCACCCAGGCTGCCCCATAAATTCTTTTTAGAGTGTGAAGTCTTTTATTTATTTTTTCCGAAGCTAACTTTTCTCTTCTCAAGGCCAGAGCTGCATAAGTTGACGAAGGGAGGGACGCGAACACTCTCGAGGGCCCGCTGGGTGTTACCCTGCTTCCTTTGAACACATTTTCTTTAATCCTTACCAGCACCCTAATTCTTCCCACCGTGAAAGCCGGCTGGAAGGCGGAGACAGCACGCAGGAGGCGGTCTCTGTGCTTGAGGTCCCCGCGCTATGGAGGAGGGAAGGCCCTTTCTGACTCAGGGACTTGTGTCTGCAGGTCCTGCATCTTCCTCCCGGCTAACTTGCTTCCCACTCAGAGGGTCCCCCGCCCCCCATCCTCTTAGTGAATCACACTGGCTCACGCTGGCGCAGGGGGTCCTCTCTGGGACTCGCCACAGACTTGTGGACTCCATCCTGAAAGAGATTTTCAAGCGGATTGTTGTATTTGGGAGCGAGGCCCAAGGGAAGCGATTCTGTCGTTCCCTGGGGCCTTCGTGCAGAGTCACCAAGCCCGAGGGCAGCGGGGAGGCTCTCCTCTCTGGGGTGCAAGGTACCACCTGTCCTTCGGCCCCAGAGGGAGGAGACGCAGAGTGGCCGCCGAGAGACCAGATCACACCCGGAGTTCCCCCTGGCTTCTCCCCCGGCAGCGGGGCGGCCACGGGGTGCAAAAATGCTGTTTGGCCAGAGAGACTCAGTACACTGGGTACGGCAACGCCACGGGGACAGGGACAAACAGGCGGCCGTGTTTTTCTCCCACGCTGCCTTGTCTGCAGCTTCCCCTGGAGACAACACTGGGGGCGTCTTTCTACAATAATACTTAATTCCGCTCCTTCCAATAGTCACCCAGACGAGAAAGCGCCCGATTTCACACGGGCTCGTTTGGTTCGCGTCAGGTCTGGGTGCTGACTAGGAGCGTGAGGCCAGCGAAGATTCCCTCGATTTCCCCGTTGGGTGTCTGGCTCGCCGAGCCGAGGCGGGTAGTTTCTAGAAGCTCTGGGCTGCGAGGCAGAGGAGCCCAGGATTGCGGACACGGAGCGGGACCCTTGTGCGAGGGATTGCCTGCCTGGGTGAGGGATGAGAAACACCGCAGCTCTGGGGAAAAGCCGTGTGACTCGGAGGCCACCAGGCCCGGGCCGTCCCCGCCGTGGCCCGCTGCGTCGGAAGGGGAGGCTCACGGTAGGTTTTCTGAGGGCAAGCATCCCTTCCACGCAGGATGTACGCCTGGAGTCGCAAAGCCATAAAGCCACCCAAACGCGGTGTAGAAACCCATGCCTCCTCCCACGACTTCCCCAATCGGATTTGTGATTTTTGCTAATTAAGCTAAACAATTTGCATATTCCTGCATCTCCCCGTGGGTGCAAGCCTTAGTGATTTCTAAGCAGTCAAGAAGACACGGCCGATTCTCCAGGCCTGGGGGGGTGGGGGGTGGGGGGGTGCAGAACACTCCTCAGCGCCACACGGATGAGGGAGGAAAGTTCTCGGCCCTCAGAATGTAAATGAAATCCAGATATCGGTTTCCCCGCTCCCTTCTTCCTGCCCCCCCCCCCTCGCTTTCTCTCTGATTCTCTCCTGTTTCCCATCCTGTCACTAGTGGCAAACACAGCTGGCGGAGTATTTTAGCACTGATGATGTCAGCGTGTTTCTGATAGGCTTCTGGGGAAAGCGACAATCATTGGCTGTGTCGGGGGCGGGGGGCGCCTTGCACTTTGGTTTTTCTGGCTCGAAAAGCAAGCCGCCTTTCTAGCAGGCAACAGCCCTCCCCGGCAGGGACGGACCTGCCACCTCCTGGTTTGCACCTTGGTTGCGTGCAGGCAAAGAGACCAGGGGGCTAGCTGCCGGGAGGAAGGGAGACTCAAGGGGGAGCCGATTACTCTATCCTGCAAGCGTCCATTGTGCAAAGTGTCGGGCAGGGAAAACACACAGGGATGCTTCCTCTCCCGAGCTGCCGGGTCGGTTTGAAAGCTAAAGAGGCCTAGGAAACCCTCGGCCATGAGGCCGCCAGGGCCCTGTAGGTGTAGCCGGGGCCCTTCTGTATTCTCAGGGTGAACGGGGGGCGGGTAAGGAACCAGAAGTTATTTCCAAGTAACACCACTTCCCGTGCCTTCCCGCATTCACAGGAACGCTTTAAGGATGAAAGGTGCCACGAAAAAAACACATTTTGGGGCGCCTGGGGGGCTCAGTCAGTTAAGCGTCCGACTGCAGCTCAGGTCATGATCTCGCAGTTCGTGGGTTCGAGCCCCGAGGCGCCTGCTTCGGATCCTGCATCTCCCTCTCTCTCTGCCCCTCCCCTGCTCACACTCTGTTTCTCTCTCTCTCAGAAATAAATAGAACATAAAAAAATTTTTTAAAACCACATTCACTTGCATTCCTGTTCATTTCCATGCTTCACCTGGAGTCTGCTACAAGACAACTCAGCCGAAGACAACTCGTTGTTTCTTTCCAGTGCCCGCCTCTGACACGACACAGGCGGGCGGGAGTGAGCGGCACCCACAGACGCGCAGGGAGTTCGAAATAATGATGCCACTTAAAAAAAAATCCTGCTTTTTGCTTTTTTTTTTTTAATCTGAACTTTGAGCCATCTTTCTTGGACCTGAACCAAAGACAGTAAGCCTATAGTGACGCTGTACCATAGAAAAGAACTCTTTGGAGGCTAAAACCTCTTGGCAATGCAGGCCCCCTGCCATTGTGCAAGCCCTGACATCTGGTCACTCACAAGCACTTCTGGAAAACACTGGAAAATTCCCCCTCCCCTAAAACTGGATCTCTTAAAAGTTGCTCAAAACAATTGAAATCACTAACTAGTTTGTCTTTTTTTTTTTTTCCAGCTGTCCCAAATATCAGCTATGCCGTGACCACTTTCACCTCAGACTTGAAGGAGGCGCCTTCGCTTTTGGGGTTTTTCAAAGCCCTCAAAGGAAACATTCCCAGGAGATCTGGGCTCACCAGCCGAGAAAGCTGCTCGGCCTGGGGCGCCCGGCCGGGGAGAGTGCTGCTTTCTACCAAAGGGCCACGGAATGAAGGTGTTCAAGAGATTTAAGAGGCTGTAAAAGAGTGCGCGGAAGGAGCCACGGAGTCCCTAACGGTCCCAGGCTGCAACACCGATCACCTTCACTTTATCTTGCCGCTGAGCGTTCCTGTTTCGCACGAGCCCAGGGGATCACCCCGGATCCTGGGACTACGCCCACCAGGCCTTTTATTTTCTACCTTCTGACGCTTTGACATCTGGGAGCCTTATTGCCTCCAGAGGGGTTGCCCCGCTAAGGTTAGCTAATTCCTTTGGGAGGGAGGTCTTCACATGCAAACCAGCGCCCACACCCCGACCACCCCCTTTGCCGGGCTCTCGCCTCTGGGCCCCCGTCCACCTGCCCTCATCACCCTAGGCCCAGGTAGCAGACACCCGGGGGCAGCTCGGCCCCAGAGCCCCCTGAAACGATCCACACCGGCCAATCCGAAGCCTCCTCGCCCCGCATCGCTCATTCCTTCCCACGGTAAAGGCTCTCGCCCACGCCCCTCCCTGTCCCTCTGCCTCCCAACAGACCCCGGTGCTTCCCCGTGCGGCCCTGCCTGGCGTGCCCCGTCTTCTTGGGAGGCGAGTACAACAAGCTACCTTTCCAACGGCAGTGGCAGCGGCCTCCCCACACCTAAGTAATGAGAGCAACACCTACGTTTTAAAACGCGAATTTCAGAATGGGACGTGATGACTCTGACCACCTAACGTCCCCGCCCCCGACCTGCCCTGCTTTTCCCAGGCAGATAAGAAGGGCGTGGTGACCCCCAGAAGGGCCTTGAGCAGTGTTTCTCATCTAATCTACAGAATAATAATAATAATAATAATAATAAAACATGTCCAGTGGTGATTTGTTTAATCTTCCGGAGGATGGCACCTTTACTAAGCCCCCCTCTGCGCTCACAGCAGTGAAATTCATTACAAACAAGGCCGTGGGGCGTTAGGGCTCAACCTTCTCACAGACCCCGGCTGGGAAGGCTGAGGATTCTGCAGCGCCTAGGTGTCGGCGAAAACCCTCCATTCTCCCCGCAGCGCGTCGGGGGGGTCCGCCTCTTGGAAGAGGCTCATCTCGCCAGGGAAACCACCAGGACGCGGACGCGGGACGGGCGCCCCTACCCGGGTGACCGCGAGGGGGCGCGCGTTACCTGAGCTCGGTGCTCCCCGACGGCAAACTGTACCACGGCCACGCCGGGGTGGTGGCTGTCCTCGATCCTCTCCACCGTGCTGGAGTCGATCTTCAGGTCGCTGCTGATCTCGGCGCTCTGGATGAAGTCTTCCGTCTTCAGGTCCTCCACCTTCTTCAGCTCGCCGTTGGCCAGCTGGATGATGGAGCCCTTCATGAAGTAGGGGGGCAGCGTGGGGGGCGCCGCGGCGGGGGACGCCACGGACTGCACCACGGGCAGGTGGATCTGGGCCTGCACCATGGCGGGGTAGGCGGCCTGCGTGGCCAGGGCCTCCGGGCTGAAGGTCTCGTTCTTGGGGAGGGCGGTGGTGACGAACGTGTGGGGCACGGCAGCAAACTGGGGCGACGACGTGGCTATCGCGGGGGCCGCGCCCGAGCCCTCCACGTCGGCGCTGCCGACCGGGATGAGCAGGGGCTGCGTGCCCGGGATCACCAGGTGCTGGGGCAGGCTGCCGGCGTAGGTGATCGCTTGCTGCTGGCTGCTCAGGTAGCCGATGACCGGCGCCTGGGTCCCCGCGTAGAAGGCGGTGGCTGGCAGTCCGACCGGGAGTGGCTCCGAAGCGCTGTGCGTGGTCTGAATGACCGTGTGGGGGGACAGCGTGGCGACGGCGGCAGCGGCGGCGGCGGCCTTGACGCCTTCGGGGCCCAGGGCCTGTGGGGGCGACAGCGCGTAGGACCGGTGCCCGGGCTTCCCGAGATGCAGGCCGCTCTTGTCGTTGAGGGTGGAGGGCGAGGCCTCCCGGTGCGTGACCTGCTGCACCTCCAGGTCGGCGGCGGGCGTGTTGCTGGTGGGCAGGACCATCACAGAGGCCCGGACCCCCGCGGAGTCCCGCCCGCCGTAGTCGGCGGCGCCCGGGTGCACCACCACGTGCCGGGACTCGTACGGGTGAGGGAGCGGCTTGCCGGCCTTCACCAGGCCCAGGTCGGCGGAGCTGGGGGCCCCGAACCTGCGGCCCTTCTCCATCTCGCCGTTGAGGAGCTCCTTGGCCTGCAGGGCCTGCTGCAGCCGGCCGCTCTCGGCTTTCTTGGCGGCCTCCCGCGGGACGAAGTGGCCGCCGGCGTCGGTGTATTGCACTACGACCTGGGGCGAGGGCCCCAGGGTGAGCGTGTGTGGGATCATCGCCTGGTGCGGGTGCAGGTGGACGGGGATGGCCGGAGGGGACGCCGCGCGCCCGGCGCTCTGCGGAGAGCTGGAGATGTGGACGTACTGGTTTTGCTGGCTGGGCGGGGGGGACCCGGGGGTGACGAGCCCCGGCGTCCGGCCCAGGTGCTGCTGCTGCTGCTGCTGCTGCTGCTGCTCAGCCTTGTGTCCCGAGGCTTGGCTCAGACTGCCCATGTTGGCCAGCAGGGTGGAATAGGCCTCCAGCTGGGAGCGCTGCGATGGAGTGGTGGCCCCCGCGGCCGAGGCCACCGCGCTGGTGACGGGGCTGGCCGTCGGGGAGATCAGCTGCGAAGGGATGAAACCGGCGTAGGGCCCGCTGTACTGCGAGGACCCGATGAACTGGAAAGTGTGCGGCAGGTGCGCGTACTGCACGGGGGACACGGGAGTCCCCGACTGCGGGGGCGGGTACGCGGCGGGCAGCGTGGTGGTGGCCGGCACGGACCTGGGCGCGCTGGGCGGGGAGTAGTCCAGCCCCGCGGACAGCGCTTTGTGTAAACCTATTCCCTGCTGTAAACCCAGCTCCACCGGGGCCCCCGCCGGGCCGTGCCTGCCGCCCGCGTGGCCGCGGCCCCCGGGGTTGCCGGGGAGCCATGCCACGGCCTCCGCCCGGTGGTTGTCGCTGGGCGCGGCGGCCGCCGCCTTCTCCTCCGAAGGCCGGCTGGTGGCGGGGATCTCGCGCTTCTTGGGAGGCAGGCATTCGTTGCTCCGCTCTTGGTTGGATTTCATTTTTCGCCGTCCCCCCTCCACGGTGACTGTTTCACTGGCTGGCTGGCTCGGGTTTTAGTCTGATACATAGAAAGTCACATTTGCTTCCTGTAGGGGATCCAGGCTCTTCATGAGGAATCATGTCCCCGTGGGCGCGACCGGCCGGCGGCAGCTCTGGAATCTGGGAAGAGGTGGGGGGGTGGGGGGACAGGGGGAAGAGGAAAGGAAATCAAAATATCAGACTGAGACCAGGCCTCTGGCTTCCCCGTGAATTCCCCAAAACCTGATCACAGCCCCGGCCTTAAAGCGCACGGAAAACACTGGCCACCGTGGAGGCCGCGGTCAGGACGACAATGACGATGTCCGGGCAGGTCAGAACCTTAAGGCAGGGGCCTTTTGATGGCATCAACGTCTCCCCTAAGACCGACTCTATCTCCTAAGCCCGCCTTCTCCATACCCTCTCTCCCTTTTTTTTTTTTCCTTTTCTTCGTAGAGGGGAGAGGACTTAGTTCTTAAATTTCCTTGGCAGAAACGCTGGTCCCTTCTTTAGCTCTTCTTTCCCTTGCTGGGGAGTCAAAAGAAGCCTACAGGGAGGGTGACACGCGGGGAAGTCAGCCTGGGGCGCAGGCGCTGGGAAGGGGCGGGTGAGGAGTGGGGGAGGGGTCCCGGGCCATCGGCAGGTGTAAGGTCGGAAGCCTCACCGGAGGGAGCTACCACTCCAAGGATCTGCCTGACTCAGGGGCCATCCTCGGAGCCAAAGCCGGTCCGTCTTCCCTCTCTCTCACACACGCACAGTCCCACATGCCAGCTCAGCAGAGACGGCCAAAAATAATCTTGTTCTCTACAAGTTTCCAAAGAATTCCCAGTACAGCTACTCATAGGGTAACAGAAAGCCAACAGAAATCTGTGAGACAGTTAAAAAATGAATATGGTTATGGTTACAAAAAAAAAGAAAAAAGAAAAAAGGGCGCTAATAGGGGCAGATACATTGAAGGTTTCTCCTTCATGACAGTTACACGCTTGCTTCCTTCCCGTTTCTTTCCTTCTTCCCAGGCAGTCTCTGCATTTTCTCTTCGCACCCCCCCTCCCCGCCTTTCTCCTTGGAAAGGGCCCACCCACTATTAACCCTAGAGATGAAACCTCTTTTCAGGTCAATCAGCCCCAGGTGCTTCAGCATCGATCTATAAATAGTGGGCTGGGAGACAGTTGTTATGGACATAGGTCTCCGTCCCTCGGTGGCTGGTGGACTGAGTCACTGTGATTGTGTGGGCGAATGGACGCCCACTGGCAACAGGCTGGACATCAATGACACCCACAGGAACCGGGCTAGCAAGCTGATGCGGGCGCCCCCTACAGGCGGCGGCTGCGGACACGAGCACTGCTGTGTGCTGGCATCCTGGGAAACTGAGGCACTGGGCTTTGGGTTTTAGCATTTCTCCTATCCAGACCCTCTTTTCTCCAATCTGATTTTATAAAAATTTTTTAATGTTTATTTTTGAGAGAGAGAGAGAGAGAGAGAGAGAGACGAGCGGGGGAGGAGCAGAGAGAGAGAGGGAGGGAGACACAGAATCCAAATCAGGCTTCAGGCTCTGAGCTGTCGGCACAGAGCCGGATGCGGGGCTCAAACCCATGAACCGTGAGATCATGACCTGAACTGAAGTCAGACACTTAACCGGCTGAGCCACCCAGGCGCCCCAACATTTATTTATTTAATTTATTTATTTTTGAGAAAGAGCACAAATGGGGGAGAGGCAGACAGACGGGAACGCAGAGTATCCAAAGCAGGCTCAGTGCCGACAGCGGAGGGCCTGATGAGGGGCTCAAACCCACAAACCTCGAGACAATGGCCGGAGCAGAAGTCAGACACCTAACTGACTAAGCCTCCCAGGTGCCCCTTCTACGATTTGATTTTACATTTTTTAATTTTTTTTAAAAATGTTTATTCATTTTTGAGACGGAGAGAGACAGAGCATGAGTGGGCAGAGAGAGAGAGAGACACAGAATCCGAAGCAGGCTGTCAGCACAGAGCCTGCAAGATCATGACCTGAGCCGAAGTCGGACGCTTAGCCGACTGAGCCACCCAGGTGCCTCTTCTACGATCTCATTTTAAAACAAACACAAGAAGGGGCGCCTGGGTGGCTCAGTCAGTTGGGCGGCCAACTTCGACTCAGGTCATGATCTCACGGTCTGTGGGTTTGAGCCCCGAGTCCGGCTCTGTGCTAATGGTTCAGAGCCTGGAGCCTGCTTCGGATTCTGCGTCTGCCTCTCTCTCTCTCTCTGCCCTTCCTCTGCTCATGCTCTGTCTCTCAAAAATAAATAAACGTTAAAAGAATCCTTTAAAACAAACACAAGGAGGCAGCAAGCAGCCTTCGGCATCCGATCCCTGCTGACGCTGAAGCATTGGGGACTGTCACTAACACAGCCTCATTGGGGACTGTCACTAACACAGCCTCTTTTCTCCCCTCTGCCCGCCCCAGTTTATCCGCCATGTCTCCTGTGTAGCGACACTACCCCAGCCTAACTTTCTTTTTGGCCAATGGTTTTCGTGGCCATCGTTACTCTTGCTTCGACATCATTACCGAACATCACAAGAAACAGATTATACAAGAGACCGTCCCTATCCTTAATGGTTGTGGTCGGGGGCATACGGGGTAGAAGTTTATAAATTTGGGGTCTCAACATCCTAGGTCATTTCAATAATAACAGAATTTCTCAACTGATAAGAGAGGCACTTGAAACACCTGGGATGGAAATAAAAAATAAAGTGAAAAGATCCAGTACGTTAATGCTGGAGAAATATCTGTGTTGAAGAACTAATGTCCTCTCTTTACCCTTGCAACCTAGGGCTTTTATACCTTCCAAATACCTGTGCTCTCTGTAGCTTTCTTTTATAAAGCTTTTCTTTTCTTTGCAAATCAATTAGGAGGCCAGTGCTAGGTTTGAGACACTTAATGTAAATTAAGTTACAAAATTATAAGAAATCAGTTGCCCCTTCTGGCTGCTTAGAAAGTGCTGACAATGATCTTTTAGGTTTGGATTTCGAGAGTCACTTAAAGGATTGTGTAAGCTCTCACGTTCCCATATCAACCAGCAAAGTCATTTCCGTGTACTCAAAGCGAAACTGTTCCGGGCGCCCCCTGCTGGTCGCACAGTAGCACTGCTCCACAAAAACCTCACAGGATTTCATTAGGGATATTCATGCAAGAGTGATATGTCAGAATCCAAAATGAGAACATTTGCATATAGTAGGCCCAGCCAGTAAGGGAATAGGTTAATTAGCCCAAGGCAGCTCCAGGGAAGAAAAAGCAGCAGCATAAAAGTCCTTTCAAAGCCAAGCAAAATGTCAAACACATTCAGAAGAGGTCTATTAGCAATGCAAATGTAAATTGCCTTTACCACCAAACGCGCAATATACAACACCAGAAAACCCCTCTGAAGGTACTTCTTAAAGAACCGGGCTTCAGTGAATCTGAGAGGAATGCTGACTTGGTTCTCAGTCGTGCCTTAGCTTATTGATGGTGTTTATTTGAGAGACACCGGCTCAGCTGGCCCTGAAGACCTTGTACAGACTCGGCTAACGGACCACTAAGACCTATTGACCTTAATGCACAGATTCCAATTTATTCTTCTGAAAAGCGATCCACTGAAGTGTCTTTTGCAGATAATACTAATGACAAAGCAAGGATCCGGAGATTACCACGAGGAGCTGGGGCAAGCTGGCGCCAGGCTGATCCAAATTTCAACCCATCCTCCTCCTCCGTTTAGAATTTAGAATGTCTCCTGTGTACCACTGCAGCTTGGAGGAGATGGGGCTCTCTCGTTCTGGGGCACGTGTCCCTTCTCCCCGTTCACTAGCTCTGTACTACCCGAATCTCCCATCAGGGAGAAGCACTGCGAGGGTAGGGAGTGAGTCTTGCCGTATTTTCAGAGAACCACCAGAGGGCGCCACAGTTTGCCACCAGGTGCCCGGTACGCGGTTTGATTATTCAGGGCATTGAAAGAACGGAGACGTATGCATCATGAAGGTGGAAAAGCAGAGAAGGGAAAAGGAAGAGAGAGAGAAAGAGATATAAAAAAAAATTGAATAGAAAAAAGGAGCCTGGGATTTTTTGCTTTTTACGGTCTCTTTCTAGCTGCAGACAAATGGCCTCTGTATCCCTAACCTTCTTGGGGCTGAAACACACCAATGGTTGGGTGGGCCCCTGGGGGGCTCACTTTCGGATGTACAACAGAAAGATTTCTTCACCACAGGAGGCCACACGCTATTTTATAAATGCTAAGTTCCCAAAGAACCACATACACCGATCCCACTGCTCAAACCTTATTATTAAGGAAGTTACTGGAGGAACCAAGACTAACTTAATGAGGGTTTAACTACATACAGTTTGCCCGAGAATCTCCGTTCTGCATGCATTCATCTTAAGCATCTTTAGATCTACATCTCAATCTTTCGCTCTATTAGTACCTTATAGTTTAACTCAGTTCAATAAGGCTGTGCCCTCCAGAGTGTGGGCCTCAAACCAGCCACACCAGTATCCAGGGGCAGCTTTAGAAATATAGGCTCTCAGGCGCCACCCAGCCCTCCTGGTGCAGAATCTGCCTTTTAACAAGGTCTCCGGATGATTCATAGGCACAGAACTTTCCAGAAAATCAGGTATGAGATTAAATTTTCTAATCATAAGCTCCTAAGCAAATTAAACATTTCGGCCTCCCGTTCTGCTGGAGGAGGTGCTGAGAAGTCAAACGCAGAGTGGATGCAGCCTCGGAGATAAGCGGCTAATATTTAGGAATATTCAGGTGTTTATTTGGGGGTCACTGAGACGCAGTAGAGTTCTAAGTGACAAATGCTCTTTTTCTTCCTGTTCTTTGTGCTTTGCAACGTATAAGGAAACGCACTTTAAAAAAGCTGTTATCATCAGTTTTATAGGAGGCTCCATCATCTCCGGGAAGAAAAACAAAATTTAACAAAAGAAGCCCCGCACTTACATCTTTGCTATAATTCAGAAAAATTTCCCCATGACCATGGGTTACACTCTTTCAGAAATGATAGGAAAATGACATGCTTCTGAGCCGGGAAGAGGTGGGGCAGTGTCCCCACGGAGTCCAAGTCCTGTCAATAACAACTGCCACTCCTAGAATTTGGATACAGACAGTCCTGAAAATGCACTCTGAGGTCATGGCCGTCAGCGGAACTGCTCTGCCCGGCACCCCCGACTGTGGGAGCTTCTCGGCTGGAGCGGGACATGCACGTCCGTGCCCAAGAGAGGCAGGACCCGATGGGTCTGGGTCAGTTCTGGAAAAGCCGCAGGACCGTTTAGGAGATAGGACACCTGGCTGTGACAGGAGAGGTCACCGGGGCTCGGCAAGGGTTCTCGAAGTCCTGCCTTGCCAGTGTCCTTTCTGTTTGTTCTACTGCCAAACCTAAGAACGCACTGTGTAGTGCGTTCCAGACAGTTCTTCGTTTAGGTTAACTATGAAAAGTAGGCTTAACTCTGTCATCCGAGGATGGAGAGAGGGGGGTGGGATGACAGCACAATTAGATACCTTCCCAGTGGGTTGGACACGCGTGCCCCAAGGGACGTGGGTCACAGATTCACTCATTAGATACTACCTTAGTTCTAATATGAACAGTGGGCTCTAACTGTTCAGCGTCGGTGTGGAGCAAACGGTACGCCAGAACTCTGTCTTCAGTTCTATTCTGTTCAACATTTTGTTAGTGGATTTTTTTGTTATCATACTTAGAGGTAAAAGAAAGCTAGAAGAGATGTTTTATATGTTATTGCAATTAATATTTAAATACAGGTATCCCCCGCTTTTTGCAAGTTTGCGTTACACTTGGCTTTTACTAAAGACCTACGTTAGTACCTGCTTTTGCAAGCCAAAAGGATTCCCGAGAGGATTTTGCTTTCACAAAAAAGGCTAACAGCAAAAAAACAAAACAAACAAAAAAAAAAAAAAAACAGCATTCAGCCCCTGTTTGGCGGTGAGCTCTTGGGGACGCAGCGCGCGCGCAATGAACGGCGAGGGTAGCGCCACCAAGCGCCTTTCCGGGGAACTACACCCAGCCTCAGCATCCAGCTGCCACAGTTTGACCTGTGTTCTTTGAGCATCTGGACTTTATCGGGATTTACTTGGTGCGTCTGTCAGCAAGACATGTCCTCAGGTATCGGAAAAACCTAAGAGAGGTTATTTTGGGGGTCTGGGAACACTACGATTTTCTCCATGTAAACTAACAGTGATTGCTTCTTCACTTAATGGCATTTGGGCTTACGAGAGTTTTCATGGGAACACTCTACTTTCAGATGGGGGGGCGGGGAACCTGTATATCCTCAGAAGCTAGAAGTGATGGCACAAAACCAAGAAAATGAAGATTCCCGAGAATAAATATAAATGCCTGCCCTCGATTTCAACAGCTCAATGCATCTGGTAGCCGGGGCTGGTGAGATCTGGCTTAAGATTGGTTCAAAGGAAGGAGTCTAGAAGTTTTTGGTTTTTTTTTGGTCATTCATTTCACATGAACCAGCCGTTTGGTCTGGTGCCCGAAAGGCGGCAGTAATTATAAGCTTCATTGATGAGAACGCAACGTTCAGAATAAAAGGGGTAAATCTGGCAACACCGTATGTTGGTAGCCAGAGTCCAAGTACTGAGGCAGGGGGTCAGGGCACGAGGGGGCGGCTCCAGGTCAGTGAGAGGTCTGGACACAAGGCAGGCAAGCAACGGCAGAGGCAGCCGAGGATATATGGCCTGGGGAAGAACGGGAGAAACCGGAACATAAGAGCAATGCCCAGTCTCTACGGGGCTGTCCCTGGAAGGCGGAGCGCGGGACCGGGCCCCAGATTACGTGAGGAGGTACAGCGGAAATCAGAAAGTAATTAGAACCTGTTAAGAATAGGTTGGGCTGCCTAATGAGGCAGGGACCCCTGGGTCACCCCAAGAGTCGAGACTGAGTTTGGAGACTCTAGTTGATGGCCCCAGATAAGTGACAGAGAGCCCTGTCCTGCCCAGGTGCTCACGCTTCCTACTTTTATATTTTTTTCATTACGAAGATTTTGAGACTATGATTTCACCCGTGTCAAGGTGGCTCGCTCATAAGCCTAGCCTACTGTCCAATTTTCTCTTTGCTGCATCCTCAGTGCAAGGTGATTATTTGCTCTCTCTGCTCTGTCTCGCACAGAGCTTCACGGGGCAGGCCTCCTGGTCCAAAACGCGGGGGCTTCTAAAGAGGATGAAGGGTCTCCTCCAGGTCCCTTTTGGCCAGAGGCCACTGGAGAGGTGAGCACTACTCTGCAGAAGAGAGTGATAGCTGTACCCCAACACACGCGGGGCCCCCCTTCTCTCCTCTACATCCCGTGACATGGATCTTGGTCTTCAGAGAAGCACAGCGAGAAACATCAAAGAATGACCACTTACCGCCCACGATCTACACAAGCGCTTAAGGACATAAAGAAAAGACACATGTATACCTTAATTTGTACCACTAACAAGACAGCGGACTGAACAGTGGACCCCCAAAAGGTACGGCCATCTGGAACTGACGAGTGTGACTTTATTTGGAAAGAAAGGGAATGTAATTCAGGCGCTTGGGATAAGAGGATGAGACATTATCCAGGTGAGCCCTAAATCCAACGACCAGTCTCCTTGTGAGAGAAAGGCAGAGAAAGATTTGAGACACACAGACACACAGATGCCAGGTGAAGACGGAGGCCGAGACGATGCGGTTTTATGGCCCCAAGCCACGGAACACCTGAAGCCCCCTGAAGCTGGAGAGGTCAAGGACAGATCCTCCCTGGGAGCCTCTGGCGGGAGCACTGTCCTGTCGACACCTTGATTTCAGACATCTGGTCGCCCACGCGGTGAGATGAATTTCTTCTGTTTTATAAGCCCCTCCCCCTTATGGTAATTTGTTAGGCAGCCCTAGGACGTTAATACGAATGGGTTCCATTTATCCATCATCTAACATATGCCAGTAACTCAACTCAAGCCTCTTATTTACCCCTCAAGACAAACTCTTGAGGTTTGTATTTTTATCTCCATGTTTTCAGCTGGGGACACAGGCTTGGTTAGGGTCTCACAGTTAGACGGGAAGCCACGTTCTTATTCTTCCAACCATGATACTCGGCAGACGGATGTCTGGAGATGCACCAAAGTGATGGGAACCCGTTGGAAAAGTTTCCATGCGGGAAAGACGAGGGACACAGTGGTTTAGCTACTTGCCAGGCAGAGGACTTGAGAGGGGGAAAGACGCCCACAGAGCCTGGGCACGAAAGCCAGACTGTGGCTGACGTGGTACTCAGTGCCACGGGCTGGAGTGACAAAGGAGGAGACAGCTGGATCTTGTCATTGTCACCTTACAGGCAAGCGAGCCGAGGACCCCCAGCACCACCCAGC
Source organism: Paguma larvata (assembly GCA_030068075.1). Taxonomy (NCBI): domain Eukaryota; kingdom Metazoa; phylum Chordata; class Mammalia; order Carnivora; family Viverridae; genus Paguma; species Paguma larvata. The sequence continues at coordinate 16,009,982 of CM057829.1, forward strand.
CCCCAGCTCAGTGCCCACCCACCCAGTTCCGATCCGGATCATAGTGGAGCCGAGACCCCTCCCGAGACGACACCCTCGCTCCCCGTCTAGCGCCACAGAAAGCAAGGTCAAGTCCGCACTCTAGGTGCAGGTGCCCTCCCGTCAGTGGCCACAACGCACAGGACACGGCGGTTCCCTCTGAGGCAGAGCCTGGCTGCGGAGACTGGGATCTGCTCCACGGGATAGGATTTTAGTCGAAAGAGGAAAGGCAGAGAAAACGGTCGGCTCGTCCTATGAATAGCGCCGTGAATGATAGTCCGGGGGACCTTGTTCGTGTATAGATTTTTTTTGGCAACGGTACAGTCCCATCTGGGTGCTCCCTGGCTGGGGGCGCATCTGAAGACTTGGCATCATTCCTCCGATTGAATGCCTGGACGGAGATGTGGGAGGGGAATCCTCAAGATGCGGGCGCTCTGGCTGTTCTCCTCCTTCTCAAGTCCTCTGCCTGGCAAGTAGCTAAACCACCGTGTCCCTCGTCCCTAAGTGGGGCTCCGCTATCTGCTACTGCTGTCGGCAATGCGGAGGGGCGGGCTTCACCAAGCTTGGGCGAACACTGTTCTCAGATTCCTGGCTTCTACCATCACGGTTCCCGGCCAACGAGGACGAGTGAGAGCGGGCGGTATTTTTAGTGGGGTTCGCCGCCCCCCTCCCCCCGCCGTGGGGTCCACCGCGTGGGGACACGGCACGTGCGCGTGTGAGCTGGAGGACAGGATGCAGGGCAAGAGGAGGGGAGAGGGGCGAGGCCGGCAGCTGGGCCGTGCTGTCCCTGGAAGGCGGCTCACGTGCGGTGTCACTGCGGCTTCTGGGTAGCCAGTGTCCTCTGGCAGCCTGCCCGTGCTGGAATTCCTGGAAAGGCTCAAGACGGAAAAATAATCACTTAGAGGGATAACCATCTGGGCTGAATCTGGTCCCAAATGAATTGTCCAACAGAGGCTGAGTTTTGAAGAAAAGCTGGAAATGCCTTTCTGTCACGACCTTCCCCCGGCTCAATACATAAGCAAATACCTTTCGGCTTTAAAGTGTCCCGTGTGCCAGACTAGCCACCCCGGGACCCCCGAATCTCTGTGTATTCGCCACTCTGGCTGAAGGCTGGGCACCGGCACCCTGCGCCTGGCAGTTTACACCTTGCCCTAGAGCGAACTGTTCGGAGGGCGGCGGGGGTTGCTGGCCCCCTCCATGGTCTCGGGCAAGTGCAGAGTAACATAGAGTCGGGGCTGGAAGGATGAGAATCTTTTTTTTTTTTTTAAAGAAAAAGAAAAAGGAGGGAAATCGTGAATTTGGAGAGAATGTGAAATTGACAAATATTATATTTTCTGCCATCACCCTGACTAGGCATTTAGTTTTGAGAGAGCACAAGCGGGGGACAGGCAGAGAGAGGGGGGACAGAGAATCCAAAGAGGGCTCTGTGCTGACAGCAGCAAGCCCGACGCGGGGCTCGAACTCGCAAACCTCGAGATCATGACTTGAGGCGAAGTCGGACGCTCAACCGACTGAGCCACCCAGGCACCCCTCATTTTTTGACTCTCAATTTAATGTTCTTAGCCCTACAGGGCTAGAGCTCACTACAGAATTCATGCGGTGCTCATATCTGGAGAATCAGGATAAATATTAATATTATTACAGAAATATTGATAGGAAGGTAACACATCAATATTATTATTACTACTACTAAGGAGGAGGGCAGAGAGAGTAAGAAAAATAAGCTATGGGTGGGAAGAGTTGTAGGTTCTAAACCTGGCTTCACCCTTACCTGCCTATGTAGTATGTTTTCTCTTTTAATGTAATTTTTATCTTACTCAAATTATACACGTTCCCGGTTTAGGGAGGCGCGTGTTTGAACAACGAGTAATGCTGTAATTAATATCTCTGCCAATTAAATGGGCGCATGCCCAGTGTTTGGCATCACATGCACACTCAGTAAGTGGTAGCCGTCGTAATTCTAACTCAGCGAAGCCGTCTCGTCGGTTCCCAGTTCTTTCCCACACTTGTCTGCTGCTAATCGCTCCTGGTTCCGCCCGCTAAAATCCAACTGAGAACCTGCCAACTATCACTCCCTTCAAACATCTGGGAGTTTCCAGATTTCCTCCCTCACACTGTGATTTCTACAAAAGAGAAAGTCACGGATAACTGACGATTTGTTTTCTTTTTTCGGTTGATCGGCGGCATGAAAATCGTCCGCAAAGCACTGGCTCTCCTTCACGCCAAAGAGCGTGCAAACAACTCGACATACATGAGTAGAATGAACAGAAAGGGGATTTGCTAAACTCAAGCTGTAGGCATTTCCTGGTACAGGGTAAGGGTCTGGGTTCCTCTTTCCACCCCGCCTGCTTTTCCACAATACTTCTTGGATGAGTAATTCCCAAAAGGCATGGCGGGGAAGTGCAGAATCTTTTTCCACATCCCACAGGAAGGCTGCCAGCTGTCTCCTTGCACACGCTCTTCTAAGATTCGCTACACGGCAGAGAGGAAAGCCCTGGCAGATGCTGGAGGAGGCTTCGGTTCTACCAGCCGCCAGGGGCTGGGTCTCTGGGCGACCGGATGGTCCAAGCGTACGAACAGAGAATGTGAAAATCCCCATCGAGTCGGAACTAAGGCACTCTAAGAGGGTCTCAAAGCATTCATGGCCCTTGATGTGGCTGGATGAAAGCAAAGGAGAATTCTCTGGATAATCCATAAACTAACAAAGCATTCCTCCAGGGCAGTAAATGTTGGTTTCCCAGTCTTTGGGATACTGTACAATTTTTCCATCCTCTCAACTACAAAGGCCCTGAGACGATCTGGGACCCAGCCTCCCCAAGGCAAGGCAAGTCCGACATAGGTCCCGGAGGCACTCTTCGTATAAGGAATGCCTTACACACAAGTAACCACCAGTGTCTGACCATCCTGTTGTAAAGACAAGGGCGCCGATACGCAGGGTGTAAGCGATTTGCCTAAGGCCACAGGGCAGAAATAAGATGAACATCTTGGTTTTTCTGAGACACAAACCTGGGTTCCCACTCTTGGATTGTGAGCGGATCTGCTGGAACGTAGGGTAGGGTCAACCTTAGCCAAAGACGGTCTGGCCTCAGCGAACAGGCTTCTGGGGTGTCCTGCCCGAGAGGACTATGTCTGTTTGCCGGGGGCGGGGGGAGGGTTGGCCACCGGACAGTCTAACCTTGTGATTTAGGATGGGCGCTTTGGGCCACGCGGTATCATTCCAACATCTGGAGGTACGTGCCATTAAAGGTATTCATCCGACCTCCAGGAGGGGCTGGGGACAAAGAGCAGCCGTGTGGGCGGCATGTGATCGAACTCCAATAAAAACTCTAGACACCAAGGCTTGAGTGAATTTCCCCGGGGGGGGGGTGGGGGACGATACTCCATGCGTATACACTGTGACCAGAGGAGGTTAGCACCCTCCAGCTCCACGGGGAAAAGTTCAGCATCTTTGGACCCGTCCGGAGTCTGTCCTACAATGCCTCCCCCCTCGGCTGAATTTAGTCTGTATCCTTTCTCTGTCGTAATCTACAGCTGTGCGTATAACAGCCCCCTGTGAGTTCTGTGAGTCCTTCTAGCAAATTCTCGAACCTGAGGGTGGTTTGGGGAACCACCCCCACCCCCAAAGTTGCAACTGGGGTCAGAATCGGGGGAAGTCTTAGGGGAACTGTTCTAACTTCGTATTTGGCCCATAAACTCCTTCTTATCCTTCGTGATGATTATACACTTAAGAGAAATGGATCAGGTAATAAACGTAATAAGTGAAGTCCACCAGGGTTCACGGGTGAGAACAAACCATTAACCAAGGACTAGATCCGTCCAAATCTGCGTACCTCCAGACAGAGGCCAGGCAGAGGAGCGGAACAGAAAGGGGGGAGCAGTACCTGCTAACCGGCGTCACCGGTCTGGGCCAGGGCCCAGCCGAGAAAGCCTCCCCATGGCAGTCACCCAATGGCCCACGCCAAGTAAGAGCGTTGAGTGGTTCAAGGTTTTTAGGTCCAGAGGGGGAAGTATTAGAGCAGTGGGGGAACCCCATCAGCTACCTCGCTGGCGTCTCCATCTTCCCAGTCTGCTGAATGAACTGACTTGCTGGAAATCTCCCGTGGCCACTGGCCATGGACCATCCCACCAGACCAAGTGGAGGGCGGGGCCCCATCACCTGGCTCTCCAGAGTTTTGAGGAAGTACTTCCTGTAGAACACAGAGGAAGTCGCACAGGCGCCTGGGACAGTACTGGGCTCACTGTGTTCTTGGTTCTGCACAGCAACACGTAGCCCAGAGTGAGACAAGACACCCGGTAGCCTTGGCCTCGGCGCCTTACTCTGTGCCCCTGCAGACCAAGAAGGCAACCCTCGCTGCATGTTAGACTCACCCCGGGGGCTTTTAAAAACAAGACCAATGTCCAGACTCACTGTGGACGGCTAAATCAGAACCCCGCTGGATGGCAGGGCCCAGCACTGGCGTTTTAAAAGACCTACCGGGCGATTCTAACATGCAGGTAGAGAGGAGTTCAGACATACGCTCTTCGTTCCATTCTAGCCCCACCGCTCCTTGGCAGAACGTCTCGATGATGCTTAAACACACCCTCCAACCCTCTACCCCACTCCGCCAACGTCAAAACGACGCTCTCACCTCCGTTCACTGCATTTTGAAAAGAAATCTACATGTCCACCACGAGATACCACTACACACCCGTTAGAATAGCCATTACTTAAAAAAAAAATGACAAAAAAACACGCAAAAACCAAAACCAAAACCAAAACCAAGACCGGAAAACAGCAAGCTTTGAAGAAGCTATGGAGAAACTTGGACCCTTTGTGCCTTGCTGGCGGGAACGTTAACACGGCGCCGTGGCTGTGGGAAACAGTTTCATGGTTCCTCACAAGGTTAAGTGTAGAGTCCTCATGTGATCCAGAAATTCTGCTTCAAGGCGTACACCCAAAGGAACTGAGAGCAGAGACTCAAACGCCACTGTATATCAACGCTCATGGTAGCATTACTTACTCCCAGTAGGCAAGAGGTAGAAATGACCAGAAAGTTTCATCAACAGATACATGGATACACAAAATGCGGTACAGCCATACAATGGACTATTTCTTATTCAGCCTTAAAAAGGAAGGGGGTTCCGAGACGGGCTACAAGATGGGTGAATCTGGAACCGCTGTGCTCTGTGAAAGAAGCCCGATGCGGAAGGATGGATATGGTATGATTCTCCTTATAGGAGGTACTTAGAATAGGCAAATTCACCAAGTAGAACTGAGGTTACCGGGGTGGGGACAGGGAGGGGACCTGCCGTTCCGCACGCATACAGAGTGAGTGTGGGGTGATGACAGAGTTCTGGAGATGGATGGTGGGGACCGTCACGCGGAAATGTGACTGTGCCCGAGGTCGCTCCAGTGTCCGCTTAAAAGCGGTTAAAATGGGGAATTTGACGTCGCGTATGTTTTATCACAATAAAAAAGAATCTCTCAAAGATGCAAGTCATGGTTTTAAAAAGTCTGCAGCTTGGACCCCGATTTCGTTTGTAAACTTGGCCCCCCGCCCCCTAGCGCTGCCTGGAGTCGCCTGGCTTGCAAAGTACCCGGTAGAGACCGTCCGCTCTCCCTGGCTGGCCTTCAGGGCCTCTTCAAAAGCCTTCCACACGACATGCACGTTTTCACACCCCAACAGGAAGTATGAGGGGTCAAAAGTTATGGGGCATCAATTTCGGGTGGCTTTCTCCCCCAAATTCCCTATCCTGTCATTGCTGGCTCAGGACGGCGGGCCGGCTGGCCTCCTCCCCTCCCCTCTCCCCTGTCCTTCATCACCAGGGTATGTGAGCTTTGCTGAGCTTTGGTGAAGGGCCCCTCAGTAAATATTTTCAGCTCTGCGAGCCCTGCAGGCTCCGTCACAACTCGACTCTGGCGCTGTAGCGCGAAAGCGCCGTAGATAACACGTAAGTGGGCGGGCGCAGCCGTGTCCCGTCCCGACCCTCAAACATGCTTGGCTCCGGGCCTTTGGGGATGCGTCCTCCGTCTGCTCTGAGCACTTTCCGCGCACAGTAGACCCTGCGGCCGGTCTTCTCATCCAGGGGTTCCCACATTCCGAGTCCCCAGACGGTGCAGGTGCTGGTGGCCTGGGGACCCGACTTTGAGAACTGCTGTTCTAAGTCATCTTCCACGTGTCTCTTTACACGTCACTTACTTTAGGTCCTTCCCCCCACCAGCCCCGTGTCCTGTGTCCTTTTACGTCCTGCTCTATTTTACCACAAACACACGGTCCTACGGCTGTCTGCTTGGCTGCCCCCCAGCCTGGCCCCTCGGCTGACACTGGCGCCCTCTCCGTGCCTTTGCCCGCAGAAGGCACCCTGTTCCTTTCTTCTGTAAACGTTCCTAGAATCTCAGCCAAGCCACGTAAGACTTCTGCAGGCTCGCTCATCCCCTTCTTCTCTAAGGCTTAAGTTTATTTATTTATTTTGAGAGAGAGGGAGAGGGAGAATCCTAAGCAGGCTCCGTACCGTCAGTGCGGAGCCCAACTCAAGGGCTCAGTCCCACGAACTGTAAAATCATGACCCGAGCCGCAATCGGGAGTTGGGGGCTTAATTGATGGAGCCACCCAGGTGCCCCATAACTACCACAGTCTTTATTTTTTAAGTTTGTTTATTTATTTTGAGAGAGAGAGAGAATGTGTGAGCAAGAGAAGGGCAGAGAGAGAGGGAGAGAGAGACGATCCCAAGCAGGCTCTGCACTATCAGCACAGAGCCCAGCGAGGTGCTTGATTCCATGAACCATGAACCATGAGATCAAGACCTGAGCCGAAATCGGGTGTCAGAGGCTTAACCGACTGAGCCCCCAGATGCCCCGAAACTACCATAGTCTCACTCGGTGGCCCTTTCTGCACTTTCCAACTTGTTTCCTGGGTCCTCCTCATTAGACTGCAGACCTCCCCCCTGCCCGCCCGGGCTGGGTACAGACTGGCATCTCACAACCCTGGACATGCTACGGTTGCCGCCCTGTCTTTGTGGGTTCATTGTTCCCATCCTGCGTCTGTCCATGGCAGTCTGGTCTTCCTGAGAGGTTGGCTACTAAGAGGTAAAGCATCTCTAGATCTGTCCTCTAGGTTTTTGGACGTACTGACACAGTGTTGGATCGAAAACTGAACTCATGACAAGAGACCGTAAAATACTGTGCATTTGAAAAAGCATCTGCACTTGGAGATTCCATTTCAAACACGAATCCTCATGTGAGATGATTAACCTCCGATCCTTCCTGCGGCAGGAAGTACAAGGACACCATGTGAGAGGCTGTAAAAGATGTGTGCTAGATGAGAAGCCTCTAAAAATCTACATCCAATTACCCAAAACTATGTCCAGATTGTCCTGCCATCAGTCCCAAGGAAATGCTTCTGGTCGTCTTTGGATTTACTGGAAGAAATAAGTATTTACAAAGACAACAATTTTATTGAAACCAGCCTGAATCCGGCATAGAAAGGACGGGGACACAAGCTGTAAATCAGCCAAGATAAGAATTTTCTCCGAAACGAAATGTTTGTTTTAAAATTAGGGGCATGACTCACCCTCCGTGAGCGGGTGGCTGGGTTCTGACCCTCAAAAGAGGAATTGTTCGCTTTGAAAACAGCAGAGCGACTTGGGAAACCTGCTTTCTACCTTCGTTTCTTTCAGAGCGAGGCCTGTGATGTCCAGGTGGTTTCCAGTCACCAGCAGAATGGACAACCGGACGGCTCGCTACCTGCAGCTGTTTTCAATCGAAAAACTGAATAATTACTGCAGCCTCTCCTGGGGCTCCCACGCGGCCGGCATGAAGCCGGGGGAGCACGGAGGATGCTGAATGACCTGCCAGAAACCCTACCGCATTCGGCTGCCAAACCGCTCCTCCTCCCCTTGGCTCAGCGTCATGAACCTAATCAGGTATTCATTCAATAACAATTTTTTACGCTTTCCCTGGAAGAACGCCAGTGCCCCCTAAGCGAGGCGCACCGTCGACTCGACAGCATTTGGCAGGAGATGTCGGGGGTGGTCTTACGTTCTCGTATTTAACTTCGGGTCTGGGAAGAAGGGAACCACCCCTCTCCGCAGTACGGCTTGGACATGCACTGAAAGAGACGTTATGCTGAAAAGCCGGTCAAAGCGGAGAAATGCTTTGCCTGCTCTTTGCATTTAGAGACGCTACGATGCCTCCCACCACAGTTGTCCTTGCTGGGCCATCAGCACATGGGTGGACCCTGGCGTCACACGGATCGAGGCTCGATTTCTGGCTTTTGAAATTTGGTCACTGGTGACTTTAGGGAAGCTATTCAACTTTCTAAGCTTTGATTTCCTCTTTAAGGAGATGGAGATAATAATACACCCTCTCACGGAGTTGTTCGGGAAGTGCGTGGGGCAATGTGGTTATTTCCTAGCCTGCGGGCTGGAGTATCTCTAAATGTTACCTCTAGCAAGGACCAGCTTTCAAGCATCAAATGACCTCCGTCTGGGGGCACAGGCGTGGGATCCTAACGCCAGACTTATTAATTCTGACTCTGTTACCCACCAGCTGTGTTTCTGCCCCTTTACCTCGAAGGTGGGAATGACACCAACATTCACTTCCTAGCCTCGCTGTGGGTTCACACGTTGCAAGAACTTAAATCAGGGTCCTGTCTACCGCAAGAACTATACATCTTGGCTGCTGATGTTACGATTATCTCTTGAGAGAGGCCTCCATCCTACACATTCATCCGTATTACAAAAAACATTTTCCTCTCTTGAGTTCTTTGCCCCGTTACTTTGTGAATCGCACGCACCAGCCGATCCCAGCAAAGGCGTTAGGTGAAACAGTCTCTAATTAAAAGGGGCCTTGCCTCACCTCTGTTAATGAGGGATTTTGAATCTTAGTGGTTCGGAAAGTTTACTAAGTCTCTAAAACTGTCTTTGAGGAAATGAACCACGCTGGTGCCCTGGTTAGGTTTTTCTCCTTAACTGGACCAAAGCCTTGTCTGCAAAACAAATGGTCAATTACATCGACATTCAAAAATAAAATCCAAATGCCCTCATGTTTTAAATTTGGGTTGGTTTGTATTATTTGCCTTTTATTCCTGAGGTATAAATAGAAGCTTTGGGGCTTCTTTGAACACAGAGCACAGTACCTCTCTTTAGGCACGATGACTCATTAACAAATGAAATCAATCTCTTTCCTATTTAACCTCTTTAGAATACCCATCGCCTCACGAGAATCTCTAGCACATTATAAATGCTCACATAAAAAAATGGCTGGCTATTTTAGTTAAGGCCCTAATAGCAGATGAAAGACGACAAATAATCTTGCCGTTGGCTGGCAGCAGGGAGGGACTGTAATCCAAACAGGCAATAAAATGTTTAATGACCAAATGAAACGCAACAAAGTCCGTCCGTGGCCTGTTGACCACAAAGTTTATTTTCCTTATGAACACTGTGGCCTCGGAAGATAGCTAACCTCTCGGAGCCTCCGTTTCCTCCTCTGTAACACGAAAACAATAACGATTTCAAAAGATCGCTGTGAGATGAAACAGGACAATGCACAGGAGAACGTATAAGGTCTATCCCCAAAACCTCTGAATATGTTTTCTTACCTGAATTTCAGTCGCAAACCTTTGACTGACTGTCGGGGATTTCCCCGTGGATGCTCTAACCTTCCCTATCACGCCTCTCAAACTGGTGTCCGTTCTGGCTCCATATTGGTCCAGTCGTTCTGAGCCATTTCCCAGGCGTAAGAACAGATCTTCACTCTTGGTGCCTCCCTACCACTTAACTCCTATGTCCACTGACTCCTCCAAGTTGGCCAATCTTTCTTCGAAATATCTCAACCACTGGGGATAAAAGCCTCACGTCTCCCACCTCTTTCCGTATCCATCCTGGAGTAAGGAACCTATAGCCTTGCCCAGAGAAAGAGCTAGGCTTTGCTCGTGGCCTCGGGAGGTCATCTATGTTATACTTGATAGGAGTGCCTCAGCCTAGGGTGAGGGGTTTGAGTCACGGCAAGTTACATAAGCCAAGCCTCTACTTCCTCATCTTAAAATGGGGATGAATGGGACACCCGGGTGGCTCAGTTGGCTAAGCGCCCTACTCTTGATGATTTCAGCTCAGGTCATGATCTCCTGGTTCGTGGCACGAAGCCGCACGTCAGGCTCTGTGCTGACAGTGTGGAGCCTGCTTGGGATTCTCTCTTTCTTTCCCTCTCTCTACCCCTCCCCCCTTAAAATAAATAAATAAACTTTAAAAATGGGGATAAACAGACATATCCTGCAGGATGAGGGTGAGCATTAAGTGAGGTACCAAGAATTAAGCACTTAACACAGTGCCTAAGCACAGGGTATGCGTGAAATACATAGTAGCTAACAAATACTTCCTGTATTCAGTAGGAAGTACATCGAGGTCCATTCTTTTTTCCTTTATGATTACAGGTGAAGGAAACGGTCTCAGTGCGCTGATAATTCTGCCCCCGAGTATTTTCATTTTGACTGTTGCCATTGTTCTTCTTCTAATAAATCTACCATTTTTCCTGATTGGTATTTTAAAAGTTCTGCTTCACTCTTTACTATGTGGGATCGATAAATTTCCCTGATGATGTAATTCCAACAGAGTGAAGGGAACCTGGGCCTCCCTTCGGTGTTTCGGCATGGATCGTCGGCGTCCCCAGATTTCACAATGTAGACTATGCAGAGAGTTCCAGGTGTGTGCCGAGGCCACCACATTCCTGCTCTTTTACAGACTATACTTTCGATTGGGAAATGCAAGGAAAAGCCTTTAGTTTAGTGTAGGATAATTTATTAAAACAGGTTAGGTTTTTCCTATAAAAATATATAACTATGTATATAAAATACATATATATGTATTATATGTGAATATAGTATATATTATATAATATAAAATAGACATATTTTATATGTAACATATAACATGTACTATAAAAATGCGTCGTGACAAAAATATATATTCATATATGATATAAAAATATATATTACATCATATATAACATATACTATAAAACATATCTATTTTCTATGGTACAAACTGTTTTCATAAGCACATGTCTCAAAAATTGGGATCTTGGGGCACCTGGGTGGCTCAGTCAGTTAAGTATCCAACTTTGGCTCAGGTCATGATCTCGTGGTTTGTGAGTTCGAGCCCTGCGTCGAGCTCTCTGCTGTTAGCACAGAGCCCACTTCCTCGGTCCCATTCTCTCTGCTTCTTCCCCACTTGCGCACACGTGCACTCTCTCTCTCTCTCAAACGTAAATAAACATTAACAAAATTGAGATCTTTCTCCTTTCTATAGTTTCAAAAAATTCTCTAGTTGGCTTCCACTGTGCCCTGGTTCACTCACGGGGTGGTGGCGGGGGCAGCAGACAGCAGCAGGCCGTGGCCGAATCGGCCGACGACATTTCCGAGGCAAATGATTAAATGGACCCAGCAGGAACGGATCGTAAAACAGACACACGGTCCGCCTCTGAGGACTTCCCACGAGGCTCCCCACTCGGGATCAGAAGGCACCAACCGAGGAGGCGTGCGCAAACCCCGAACAGCTGAGCGTGAGTAATGTGTTAGACGGGTGGGCTTTGCTTCCTGTTTCCCAGCTGACTGGAAACTTCCCTCAAGGACAGTGTGTAAGACCAGGTTTCCATTAAAGGCATGGATTTATACGCTCCCTCGCAAAGCCATTACGTTTCTAGATCACCGCTGTGCGCGAGGACACGGCGGCGGCCAAGTTTCTCTGAGCCGATTATCGGAAACTCTTGCGACCTTGTACACATGCCATTCTGATTAGCAGCTCCGTGTGGGTACCTCCTCCACTAAACCCACGGTTCTTCACCTCGGCAGCATGTCAGAATCACCTGGGGATATTTTCAGAAGCCCTGCTGGTCAGGCTGTACCCCGAACCAACGTGTCCCAAGGTCTGGGGGTGGGGGTGGGGACCAGACACACGGAGTCTCAGCTAAGACTGAGAATCGCTGCATTAGACTCAAAGATCCCTGAGGGACGCACACGGTCATGGACACAGCCCCCCTTCCCTAGTATCCAGGACGGTCCCTGACGTGTGGCAGGCCCCCCACAATACAGCCAGGGGCACTCTGGTTTTAAAGCACGGAAGAAACAGCGAGTTCCAGGCCAAACCTATAAACGTACTGAGCTCCAACCCTATTCGTGGACCTGCACGGACTTTGCTTTTATTGAACTTGGCTTTCCTTAGAAAGCAAAAGCTAATCTGTGTGTGTGTGTGTGTGTGTGTGTGTGTGTGTGTGTGTGTGTGTGTGTGTGTGTGTGTTGAGAGAGAGAGAGATGTTTAGAGGATAATTTAATTTCCTATGATTGGGGGGCAGCAGGGGGCAGAGTTCAGAAAAGAGCCCCGAGTTCTCAGAAGCCAGCATCTAGATCAGGTGCCCGACGCCATGCAGGCTGTGCCCCCAATTTGTGACAGGAGCAAGGAATACTCCACGTAAGAGCCGGAGCCCTGGCTTCTCCGATAGGCAAGAAGACTTGGGGCGCAGGCATCACGTCCCGGCTTCTGGTCAGAAGCACAGACCAAAATGTAACCGGAGGCCCTGTCCCCGGCCGCTGCCGGCCCCACGCTCCTGTGTCCGGTGACGCGCCTGACTCGCACACGACCCGAGCCTCTACACCCTGCCTCTTTCCCGCTTCCTCCCTCCCTGGATGAGAACAGGTTATTTATTTTGACGACGAAGACTTGTGTTACATACAGTGTTTCACTGCCTTTAAACGCGCTGCAAACAAAAGGGAAAATAAAAATAAAAACAAAAGGAACATCCAGGTCCTTTTCCCGTGGACGGATCGGGTTTGCCGAGAGCGGGATGCAGCCAACTCTGTCGCCCACGGACGCCACTGTACTTGTCCACGACCTCGTGCGCCGAGCGCCTCCATCGGGGGCGCTAAGGAAGGGTCATTCGATCTCATGGAAAACGGCGGCGGTGTTTCGCTGCCATCTTCCATTTTCCTCCGTGCTAAGAACACCTACTCTCGGTGACAGGTGACTCATCTGCCGCCTTCCTAGCAGGCTCTTCTAAGTTAGGAAACAAAAAAGAGCAGCTTCGACCCTGGTGGATGAGCTCGGCGGGGAAGAGGAAGCCTCATGCGCGCGCAAGGCATGACTCTTCCCTTTCTGCTCCGCGAAGCCTCCCCATCCTTCAGACTGGCAACTCGGGCTGCCCCCTGCCTTGTGTTCTCCTGTCACCACAAACACCCCCAGCTCCAAACGCCGCTTCTTAAAAAATAGCAGATCAAGGGCTTACTCTGGGTGTGCGGGTGATGGAGCTCACGCCTTCCCCGGAATCACTCTCCATTTCTCCTTCTGAGAGCTCGAACTCATGCCACACGCAGAGAAGTCATTTAGGCGTGTCGCCTCGAATGTGCCTCTTGCTTACCGCATCATGCGACTTGGATGCAAATAAGCAAATACCTGGATTTATTGTTTTATTAAAAAAAATTTTTAGTGACAGAGAGAGACGGAGAGAAAGAGACAGAGCACGGGTAGGGGAGGGGTAGAGAGAGAGGGAGACACAGAATCGGAAGCAGGCTTCAGGCTCCGAGCTGTCAGCACAGAGCCCGACGCGGGGCTCAAACCCTCAAACCGTGAGCCAAAGCCGGACACTCAACTGACTGAGCCTCCCTTCTTCTTCTTTTTTTTTTTTTTAAGTTTTACTTATTGATTTTTGAGAGAGAGAGAGAGAAAGAGTGGGGAAGGGGCAGAGAGAGGGGGAGAGAATCTCAGGCAGGCTCCACGCTCAGCATGGAGCCCAACGCAGGGCTTGATGTCACGAATCGCAAGATCATGACCTGAGCCGAAATCAAGTCAGACACATAACGGACTAAGCCGCCCAGGCGCCCCGCCCCTACTTGGATTTCCTCTCTGGACACATGGGAAACATCGAGGGAGCGATTCCCTCCCCCCTCCTACGCTTCCTGCCCACAGTGTGCAAAATACACCGAGCTCTCTCTGGACAGAAGAACCGGGGACTAAGGACTCACCCAAGTCAAGAATTTTCCAGCCTTCTCTGCTCATCCTAGGACTTGGAAGGCTCCACACACAAAGTTTTCCTGACCTAATTTGACCTTCGCTGGAAAATGGCTCCCCTGTTCTCTCTCACCGAGTTTCAAAGCAGAGGTGAAATGAAACAGGGCTGTATTTGATTCCGAGCATAATCTCTTTGCTGTCGGCGATGTTCTGGGAATAGTGACGCACTCTGCCGTTCGGTGAATAAATTTTTCAGGCCCTACAGTCGGGGCCCGAATCATTGTGAGTATTTTTCTCCATAGTGTTTCTCAGTGTTTCTTGGCAGAAAACTGGCAGAGAGGTGAATTAAATTACCATACCTCAGTTTCTCGTCTTGTAAAGTGCCAGGAACAGTGTGACCTGTCCTGAAACTTAAAAAAAAAATCATAACGACGAAAGAGAGGATACCAGAAAAGCTGCTAGAACTTCCTTGCAGGAAAGCATGGAATATATGCAGACAACCCTAGGTTATCTGATTTTTTTTTTTTTTTATTAAATCCCAGAAGGAGCCTCTGCCTCTAGGGAGGGGCCTGGGAGGCTCAGTCAGTTGAGCGTCCAACTCTTAATTTCAGCTCAGGTCATTATCTCATGGTTCGTGGGTTCGAGCCCCCCATCGGGCTCTGCTCTGATAGCGCAGAGCCTGCTTAGGAGTCTCTCGCTCTCTATCCCTCCCCCACTTGCGTGTGTGTGTGTGTGCGCGCGCTCTCTCTCTCTCTATCAAATAAATAAATAAACATGAAAAAAATTTTCAAATAAAATACAAACCCCAGCATAATAACAGGGTAAAACTTCTTTAGGACCGGATTTCTCTTTGCAACGGCAGCTCAAAGACAATAAGCTAATTTTCAAATTAGGCACTTGCCAAACATTTGTAGGAAGATAAATCTTGAGCAAACAAAATTTGGATTGTCTTCAGGAAAAACAGAAAAACCCCAAGCCCCTCCTGCACTCAGGGGTTGCCGTCCAGAGGTCCAGACTGCAGGAGCAGGAAGCACGGAGTAAGCCAATATGGGAGGTTCCGTGCGACAATAAAACGGGACGTATGACCATCCCCTTTGATCTTTTTCGTCAGCGTTTCCAATGCTGGTCTCGGCATACAGCCAAGAAACCCGGATCTCTAAGGAATTCATACAAATTCCACACAGATTTTTATGTGGTTAGTCACTCCATTTATAAAATAGAACCTCTTCTTTTATAGGTGGCGAAACCGAGGCCCAGAGAGATGGTGCATATTATTAAGGTGAAATAGCTTTAGACTGCGTTTAAACGATTTTTTTTAATGTTCACTTATTTTGAGAGAGAGAGAGCTTGAGTGGAGGCGGGGCGGAGAGAGGGAGCCACAGAATCCGAAGCAGGCTCCAGGCTCCGAGCTGTCAGCACTGAGCCTGACGCGGGGCTCGAACCCACGAACCATGAGATCACGACTTGAGCTGAAGTTGGACGCTCAACGAACTGAGCCACCCAGGTGCCCTTAGAGTGTATTTTAATTAAAGGCAGAATCAAGACTAGAGTTCCGTGTCGACAACCCCTACTTTCTTGCACCTTGCGCTCTACACAGAAGGTACTCTGTGCCTGTCTCGTTACGCTGAAGGCTACGGCCACAGCAGTGCAGGCTCGTAGGGTCTTGACTCACGTAGCTGCGGCAAGTACAGAAAAGAGGTTAAAGATTGGCAAGGCTCAGTGAACTACTCCTGGAAGAAGCTGAATTTAAGCTACAGGAAGAGAGTGCTCAAAAGGGAAAAAGAAGGGCACACGCATTATTGGATGAATAAAATGAAAAGGATATTATTCTGGAGGAGAGGAGGGTAACCAATTTAAGACTCATTCCGATTTACATGGCTTTAAAACAAACAGACGGCGCTCAGCTGGGGGGATGGGGAGCAGGTAAGGACACCGACACTTCAGACGCAGTACCAGTGTCCCAGGAGGGAAGCTGAGGCTGGGAGAGATGCCCAAGAGGGGCAGAGAAAAGGAAGAAGGGCAAACTCCTAACTTTGGTTAAAGAGAGGAAAAACAGTCAAGACGGTGGAAGAAAACTAAGGCCATCAACTCCCTACCTACCTACCTACCTACCTATCTATCTATCTATCCATCTACATATATACATAGTTTTTTGAAAAAGTGCAAGCAGGGAAAGGGCAGAGAGAGAAGATCCAAAGCAGGCTCTATGCTGACAGCAGCTAACCCTGACTCAAAGTCACCCACCGTGAGATCGGAACCTGAGCTGAAGTTGGACGCTCAACCGACTGAGCCACCTAGGTGCCCCAAGGCCATCGACTACATTAAAGGTAGCAGAGAAACCAGAAAGACATGGCCTAAGAAAGGCCACTGGAGGAGACAAGTGGTTCTCAACCGATGCTGAACATCACAAGCACTGGTGAGCTTCTAAACGATGCCAGCCCAGAATGTGGGTTAATGATTAAGCTGTGGGGACACAGGTGACTTCAACGAGAACAGTTTATAACCTTCCTTTAAAGTAGGAGAATGGGTCCACCAAGTGACATCTTAAGTGTGTTTCCCAGACCCTAGATTCACTGGAGAAATTGGCATGATTGATTATCTTATTTTGAAGTGACATATGTCAATGGAAAATTATGTGCTTGAATGACATTCGGCATCTGAAAAATCTCACGCTTGGGACTCCACTGGCCGGAACCTCCCACGTCGTCAAGCAAATGCTTGAATGAAAAGATGGGCTTTGTACAAGCGCCCTGAAAGCCAGGAAACATGATTATGTTTCAACTAATTGGAGGTAAACCTCTTGGAAAACATGGTGCCTGTGGTTTGCTCTCTCTTCAGCTGGTGTTAAGCCTAGGGCTCGTTCCTGGGAACACCTGACCCAATCTCAACTCTGCTGACGGTAACATACTTGGTGAGAGCTAATGCAGCCTCTCTAGAGAGCTTATATCTGAAAAGATAAGTGGAGGCCACACACACACACACACACACACACACACACACTTAGACGTCTGTCTCCACCATCCCAACACATCCTTACCTATATTCTGGATTCTAGAATAGCCCTGTCCATCCGTTATGGAATGACACAATAAGACATGACGTTTGAGTCCAGCAAGTGAGAACACCTTTACCGATTCCAGGTACATGACTCCCAGGAACAAGGTTGCATGTAGCTAATGGCTTCTTTGATGCACAACGTCCATTTAACTTACTGTACACAACGAAAAGGCTCAATAGCTAATATTTCTGGGCCCCCGTGGAAAGCAAGGAAAGTCATACCCAAAGACATGAAGCTTCTAAACGGCAAGACGAAGAGTTAGGAGGATGGCTTTATATAGGGACATTAAATTCATAGCCAAGAAGTTAATACGGATTATAATAAGATCTGGAGTATAAGGCGGGGGGGAGGGGCGCGGGGGAAGACAAAGAAAGAAGACAGAACTCAGTGTTTCATTCGGTTCTGTTTTGAAACAGGATTCAGAAAGGATATTGTACCATTTGGTATTAATTATTTTGGTTCGTGCACATGGCTAGTTATTTCTACAGCATTGAAGATCTCCGTAAAACAAACATATTTTGCACAAACACACCCACCTTCTAAAATATGCCTTTGATCCCCTCTTCCAGAGCTTTGAGGAGCTATCTGATGGACTGTCTCAGGGGTAGCCCTTGGGAATAAAAGTAGATTGTATGCTAAAAATGTAACTGGCCCCTACAACTTGTATAAACAAATTAAGGGAAAAGACACTGCAGCATTTAGGGTATAAAAAAAATGACTCTCAACTTGAACCTGCAGATTAAAAAAAAAATGTTCCGTAATCAATTTACTCCCAGAAGATGCCACAGTCCTCTCTCTTTCCAAACTTCTCCTCCTCCCACGTTCCTCCAGTGGTCTTCATGTCAGACCCGTAATTCGGTTGCCTGGTTTGAGCTCATTACGCAAATCATGGTATTTGATTTTTTTCTGTGAGGCCAACCTCGGACTTAGGATCTTCTCATCCTAGATGGTCAGTGTTTCTGGGCTCTCCAGAGTCATGGGCGTGAGTGTTTCACCGTGTGCACCCAACCTCAAGGGAACAGTGCCACACACGGCATCACTGCCCGCCGAATGGGAGTGACTCCAGAGGATTCCATAGATTCCTTTACTCGAATCAGCCCTGCTGTGTCCCGTGAGTGACCATCCGTAGCATCTCGAACTCTGAGGAACCAGTGCAGACACTTAAGACGACAACAGAGGTCGTTCATGCCCAACTCCCATAGGAATCACCCGTGGTTTTGGAGAAACAAGGGTAGCGAGCTCTCCTCCCGCATGGATGCCATTGGAGGCCGGGCTCTGACGAGCCATTTGTAAGTAACCATCTGGAGCTTCGGGCCGCCAGAATGAGAAGCTGGTTTTCATCTTGGTCCCTCAAAAAAGGACAGGGCTGGCGTCAGAGAACATTCCAGGGAAGCCACCTGGGTGTCCGCTTGTTAGCGGTGTTTTCAAACACTCACACTCTCCTGCTGGTCCTGGCCCTCACCTGCCTCTCACCACCTTGGCCTCTGTTACTGCCATCATCACTTCATTCCTGTCTGGCCCCTCCCCTGTCACCACCTCCCCCCTCCAGAGAGACATGAGAGCCCCCCCCCCACCCAGGGCTCATCCCGCCAGCAGCACCACACAAATGTTGCTGTCGTTTCTTTCTTTCTTTTCTTTTTTTTAATGTTTATTTTTGAGAGACTGCACGTGGGGGAGTGGCAGAGAGAGGGGGACAAAAGCCGGCACCGTGCTCACAGCACAGGGCCCGATGTGGGGCTTGAACTCACTAAATGCGAGATCGTGACCTGAGCCGAAGTTGGACGCCCAACCGACTGAGTCACCCAGGTGCTGCTCTGTCATTTCTTTTTAATTTTTTTCTTTTAATGTTTATTTTTGGAGAGAGACAGAGCAAGAGAAGGAGACACAGAATCCAAAGCAGGCTCCAGACTCCGAGCTGTCGGCACAGAACCCGACGTGGAGCTCAAACCCATGAACGAAGGGATCATGACCTGAGCCGAAGTCAGAGGCTTAACCAACTGAGCCCCGCAGGCTCCCTGGAACCTCTCTTTGAAGTCGGCAGTCTCCCAGTTGCCATTATAATATCCGATACATTATAGCCACTTTGTGACAGTATCTTCCTCCGTTTCTATCTCTGCCTGCTTTTCTCACCTCCCTTACCATGTTATTTCACCTCTAAGAGAGTTAGTTTTTCTGGGGAAATGAATGCTGGCTACATGCCTAGCTCGCAGGGTTAGAGGCACAAAGGGAGGGACACGGAAAACAGAATCTATCAAACTCTAGACTCTCAGCTCCCCGAGGGCAGGCGTATGCCTTTGATTCTTCCCAATCCTGACGCCGTCTACACAGCCCCCGATACGTGCTGGACGGACCACACTAAATATCGGTCACGCCCGTGAATTCCATAATGTGCTTGTACCGTGACTTGGAATAATCCTAAACGCTTACGGATGTTTTCGGACTGGGCTTTTCTGGTGCCTCCGCTGAAGGACACAAACCAAATTGAGAGGTTGAGTCAAGGTTCTAAGTGCAAAGCGTGGTATAAAGGAGCCAAAGCCGGCGCTCTCTGACAGGAGTCGATCTGTTCAGAATGGCCGGTTAGCCACAGGAGGAGGCAAAGCATTCCTCCCCACGCTCCTGCACGGATGACTGAGGCGGGACACACTGAAGCCCTGTTTCTATTCCCGCCCTACCAAACCAGCTGATCTGCGCTGTATTCTCAAATAGTACCCACAGGTGCCTTCTCTCAACCAGCCTTCTCTCCATTCTGGTTTGCTTCTTGGGTTGGCCTGGGGTGGGGAGTGGAGTTAGGAGTCTGTAAGCATTTTTTTAATGTTTATTTCTTTTTTGAGAGAGAGAGAGTGCAAGCGGGGGAGGTTCAGAGAGAGAGGGAGACACAGAATCCGAAGCAGGCTCCAGGCTCTGAGCCATCAGCACAGAGCCCGACCCGGGGCTCGAATCCATGAGGCGTGAGATCATGACCTGAGCTGAACCCACTGAGCTACCCAGGCACCCCGAGTTGGTGAGCATTTCATGTTACCCACGTAAAGGGTGACATGATTCAGATGAGGGGTTTGCTGAGACAACTCCCAACACCACAGGTCACTGATACGTGTTGGGGCCATGACATCTGGGGAGATCATTTTGTGGCGTGACTTTGAAATACAGCCCCCACCTAACATGACCAAGTTGAGGGGAATTTCTCAGGGCATCCACGTGAGGCAGGCCCTAGAAATCATTCTTGTCTCATAGACAAGCCATTCCAGCAGCAGGAGTTAGCTTTAATTTCCCAGCTCAGAACGTGACAGTGTCTGGTTCAGTAAGCTGGATAGCAAGAGTCTATGAAACGAGGGCCCTGCACGATGACTGAAGACCTCTTGGTATTTTAATTACACGAAACACTGGCACTTGAGCAGCTGACACAACACGGGTCTGACTATCCAGTTTACAAAAAACTCCCCAAGTTGAACAGCCTATAGTTGACTAAGTGGGGGGGGGGCGCCATTTTTGAAATGATTTTATGCCCAAGTTCTAGATATTTTTTTAGGCTATAAGAATAAAGATGATGTGCCTCTACTTCTCAAAGGTTCCTGTACCTTTGATGTTGCTGGGACCCAAGGTTTGAGCCTGGTAGAAAGTTACGGAAGAAGATGAACACCACACCGTTCACTGATGTAACCTTCTACTTCTATCCCAAATGTTGTACGAACGAGGGGGCCATTACAATTGTGAGGGAGGACACAGAACCTGATCTGGTGCCCTGTCTCCTTCAGGGAGCTTCCAGTCAGGAGGGGGGACAGAGGAAAAGCCTAGTGACTGCAGTCTGAGTGTGGCACGGTAGGTGCTAAGCTGGAAGTGTGCACGGGTGTGTAGAAAGCACAGGTATGTGTTGTCTCAATCGGTACTGACTTGTGTATTTTTTTAATAGTAGAGCAAGGAGGACTCAAATGCAGACTGGTTTTCTTTTTTTTTTCTTTTTATATATTCTTTTAAAGTTTATTTAACTTTAAAAGTTAAAGGAGCAGAGAGAGAGAGAGGGAGAGAGAGAATCCCAAGCAAGTTCCACGTTGTCAGCACAGAGCCCGACGTGGGGCTCCAACCCACGAACCGTGAGATCGTGACCTGAGCCGAAATCAAGAGTCGGGTGCTTAACCCGCTCAGCCACCCAGGCGCCCCTGGTTTGCAAAGTGTTTCTACTCCCTTCTGCCTTGTACTCCAGGAACATCTAAATGACATTTGGGGGTTTAACCTACCTAGGCCTTTGCCCGATCGGAGAGTGGAAGAGAATTATGACAAAACCAAATAAGAAAATTTCTTGAAAAATTATTTCACTTTTCATCTCTTTGTCGATTCTAGTCAATTCATAGCACAGACTATAGTCCAAAGAGTGGAGTCAGTGGTGCCAACGATTCGGAGCTGTGTTTAGGTAAGACCGTGGGAATCTTGTTGGCCCCAAACAAACTGGAAGGGCCTCATATTTAACAGCTACCTTCTCCTTCCCTTTCTCCTGCTCTAGGAACCTTCTGGGGCTTCTCTGCACTTACACAGAATTACTTCCGTCTGTGTGTGAGATATCCGTCCCATCCACTCACACAGCTGCCTGTGCTGAGCCCCCCGAGAGTCCTAACCTATGTCCCCTCTCCGTCTCCACCAACGTGAAAACGAAAATTATTTTCTGCTTCCTCATTTGTTCCTCTGAGCGTCAACTCATTCTGACCTTTTCTCGGCATCAGGGATTCTGTTTATTTTTGTGGCTATATCTTGATCTGAACAAGAATACCATTTAAGGAAACCCTCTCCGATATCCACCTCTTACTCCCGAAGCGGCTTTGCCGAGGTACGGAAAAGGGGACCCGAGCGACGACTCTTCATGACACGTCTGCCTGGTGGAAACAACAGAATGACGGTTCCAACGCCACCTCCACCTTCCTGACCACTTGCCCTCCTGGAGGTGAGCCGGATGCTGGCGGTTTCCTAGGAAACGACATTATATCACACGGCGGTCCTCATGCGTTCAGGGCCCGTCCCCTGGCTGAGTCCTGGCCCTCTCCCCCTACCAGCCCATCTCTTTGTTACCACCCGGTGCAGAAATGGACTTAGAATATAACAAAAGGACGTCTGGATTTTGTCGGCGGATCAAGAAATCTCTCACCCTTGAACATATGTACGCAGAAAATAAAACAGACCCAAACTTTCAAGCAACCCACGTGTCACAGTCACAAACCTCCAGTGGAGATTCTGGCCCAGCATAGGACTCCGCGTTTCCATTAGCTACTGAAATGGGGGACTTAAACAAAAATAGGAAATGTGTGATTTTTTTCCCCCCTCTTTTACTTTCTAGAAGGATCTTATGCATAGATCCCAAACCAGAGAGCTGTAACTTGTAGTGGTCTCCTCCCTCAGTTAGGCAGGGGGAGCCTCCCCTTCCTCCTCGGCCTCACACCTGTCTTAACAGGCAAGCCATGCAGCATAACACAACAGTGGGGCAGTTATTGGTAGCCTCTGTGACCCCGAGCAACCTTCGCAGTAACAACTCTTCCGGAGTCACTGTCAACCACAGGGAGTGTTGAAGGTGCGGGCAACACTGTGTATGCTGACAGCGGGTTGGGGGGAGGGAGGAAGAGGGAGAAACGCAGCTATAAATTGCTGAGTGACTGTGTTTATATTCATCACACCTTGCAGAAGAGATTATCTCTCTCTCTCTCCCTCTTTCTCTCTCTCTCTTTCTCTCTCACACACACACGTACACAATCAACCAAAGGATTCTGATTCCAAGACTGAAAACACAATCGCAGGTCTCAATAAGAGGTGTGGCCAACGGGGCTGGAGCTGTCTGATTTGTCCACAGCATACATTCAGACGTGGCTACACAGGTCACAGCCACCAGGAATATGGGATTATGGCTTTTTGAGCTGGAAACCTGTGGCTCATCATTGTGGGCCCCAAATCCATTCTCCCCCTTCTCCTTGGGAGTAGAAACCTTGATTTTGCACTGGACACAAGGCTGTGCTGCCAGAAATTTGGATCTTCAGCCTCCTTTGCTGCCAGGCATGCTGAGACTACAACCCGGTTGACACGAAGTAAACAAAAGTGTTCTATGGTACCCTGGGCAAGCATCCTTGAAAACGGGTCTAGGCCCTTCTTCGCCCTTCCTTCTTCCTGCTTGCTGGAATGCTGACATGAAGGCTGGAGCTTAGGCAGCCATTTTGTGCACGAGAAATATACTAAAGATGGCAGAACAGAACGACAGAATTGAGCCCGTGTAGCTGCCCTGTGTGTCCTGGAACCCTACCTCCCAACCTCTTTTACACGAGGGAGAAATAAGTGTCTATGTTTTTTATCCTTTACGTGTGTGTGTGTGTATGACATGAAGGTGTGCCTAATTCTATAACAAATAGACCTTAGAGGTCATAATAGACTTCATTTCACAGATAAGGAGCCTAATGATTAAAGATCGACTGTGATAAATGTCTCAATCAGGGAAGCAGAGCTGGAAAATTAATTACGCTTCTGTTGAATCTCCTTCTAAAGATAGATGATGGAGGTTCTATTTTACATGCCCATCAGGATTTGTTAAACGAATATGGTTTTCTATTTCACATGCCTGTGCATTTCGGAACCTCTGCGCTTCCAATTGGTTAAATCACGTTTCAAGGAGTAAGATATTACACAATAAAAAAAACTAAGAAGGCGTCGTACTGAACTGAGGTGTGAAACACCTTCTTTCCCGCTATGTTTGCTCGCTGGCGCCCGTCTGAATCTGTATCCTAGTGTTTAAATGTATAAAACTATGCTAATTTGCACTGATGTTTCGGGAAGCACTGAATTTTCAAGGTGGGGGGGGTGAGTCAGGATCTGAAATGTTAAAAGGTATCTTTACTTCAATACGTATGTGAGACACCTGATACACCGTAGCCATGAAACACGCCCCTACGTGCTTTTGCAGAATAACCCTCTGAAACTAATGGGTGTCACAAAACCAACAGAACTCACTGACTGAATTCAATTAACGGGGGGAAACTCCATCAGCTGTCTCGTCCTGCTGCACCTCCATTCACGCACCCTACACAGTCTTGGCTCTCGCAAATCCCTCTGTGGCTTTTAAGAGTAGAAGGGAGTTTAATTCCTCTGTGTTAACTACCTTCGGATCACCTGCCCGCCCTGAAACGCCAATGTTGTTGCGTTTTCGTATTCTAAATGAAAAGAGTAAGGGAGGGATGGGAAAATGGGCAAAGCCGCTCCCTCGTTCTGCTTCCTTTCTAGCGATATCTCCACCCATCCATGTGGACAAGAAACCCAGTCTCCAACACAGGTTCTTCTGCCCCCTCGTTGTGGCCCCCAGATGGGGAAGGACCTCGCGCCGTGTGGTCCATTTCACTTGTTTGGTGCACGCCCGCGGATGGGGTTAACCTCGATCCTTTGCACGCATCTATGGTTTCCCTTTTGGGTTCTGAGCGATGACAGGCATTAAAGTGGTGCAGAAGGGCACCGCGTCTTCGAGCCTTCCCGCCCCCACGCCACCTCTGAGAAATCTCCAGCATCTGCTTAAATGCCAGCTCCCCTGAGCGACAAACTGCCCGTCTTTACTTCATCCCACCAGGACCGAAGCCCTGACTTGAGACTATTTGCCTTAGAAAATGAGTTTTCTCTGCCTCTGCGAGGGACGGCCGCTGTGGGTCACGGGCTCTGAAACGCTCACAGAAACCAAGAAAATCGCCTGTCACCAACTCGGAGGCTATTAGTTGTGAAGAGCGATATTGAGATTTACCTGCTGACTCTCCGCGCAGGAGGGCAGAGCCGAGAGCACCCTGGTTCTCTCCCGGCTCCTGCGCCAGATAAAGGGCCCGTCTGCGTTTGCCCTCTTCTGCCTTCTCGGGCGGGGAAACAACGCTGGTGGTGATCGTGACATCGCGATTGTCACTCACGGCACTTCCACACGCGTTATTATCGGAGGCGCTCCTCCCAGGAATCCCGCACGAGGTGGGTGTGCTGAATATCACAGTGTCCAGAAGAGGGAATTAATTGATTGCTGCAGGGGTTTGAGTACTAGGCTCCAGGCAACCGGACAGAGAGCGGCGGGGCCGACGCGTCAGCGGTCAAGTTCACGAGGAGCCTTTCTCTCCACACTAGCCCCCTGGATGGATTTTAAGAATGTAACCGTTTGCCATTTGGGTCCACTCTCTTCTTTGCTAAGAAACAGCCAACGATCTGAAAGGTATACATCTGTTAAGGACCAGAAGCTACCGTAACTGTTCTCTTGTTGGTTTCACAAAGTCTCCAGAGCAAACATTAAAAACTGAGTACCGTTGGGGCGCCTGGGGGGCTCCGTTGGCCGAGCATCTGGCTTCGGCTCAGGACATGATCTCGCGGTTTGAGAGTTCGAGCCCCGCATTGGGCTCTGTGCTGACAACGCAAAGCCCACTCACCATCCCTGTCCTCCTCTCCCTCTCTCTCAAAAATAAGCAAACATTAAAACAAACAAACAAACAAACAAAAACCTAAGTCATGTCACGAAAGCCCCTGGGAGACAAACAGCGTCTTTACAAACGTTGAGACCCCCTGTGAGAGAAGAAATGGCAACTTCTTTTCTCAGCTGTCTAGGTGGGAGTGGGCAAAACAGGTGCTGGGGATTAAAAAGCACACGTGTTGATTTGAGCACAGAGCAAGGCACAGAAGTGCTGAATCACTGTATTGTACACCTGAAACCAATATAACGTTGTATGTTAACTAAGCTGGGATTAAAATAAAAAACGTAATATAAACCCCAAACATCTCTACTATACAACTTAAACATTTTTTAAGTTTATTTACTTATTTCAAGAGACACAAAGAGTGTGAGCAGGGGAGGGGGCAGAGAGAGGGAGAGAGAGAATCCCAAGCAGGCTCTGTGCTGTCAGCTCACAGGGCTGGAACTCACGAACTGTAAGATCATGGCCGTAGCCTAAACCAAGAGTTGGTGGCTTCACCAAGTGAGCCACCCAGGCGCCCCCAACTTACACACTTTTGCTTTTTCTGATATGGAAACAAAATGTGCTCATATTTGGAAATACGAGAAACTTAAAAAATAAAGTGCTCATGATCCCATCAACCTGAAATAGCCACTGTTTACGTTTTGATTATTTTCGGCACGTATGTAATCTGTAATGTGTAATCTATATTTAAAGCTCATGCATATCTATATCTATATCTATATCTATATATCTATATATATATATATTTGCAAAACTGGAATAATTCTGAATACATTTTAAACTCTACTTTCCTCCCTTAACATTGTATTGCTAGAATTACAGGATGTAATCAACTATTTGTTTAGATTCATTAAAGGAGGGGTAAAATAAAACTGGAAAAAACTTTCAGACCAGTTTATAACTATCATCAAATTCAAAAGCACTTGGCAGGGGCGCCCGGGGGGCTCAGTCGGTTAAGTGTCTGACTTCGGCTCAGGTCATGATCTCACAGTCTGTGAGTTTGAGCCCCACTCGAGCCCGGAGCCTGCTTTGGATTCTGTGTCTCCCTCTCTCTCTCTCTGCCTTTCCCCTGCTCATGCTGTCTCTCTGTCTCTCAAAAATAAATAAAACATTAAAAAAAAAGAAAACCAAAAGCACTTGGAAAATGGTAAGTAATTTAGGCATATAAATTAATGGAGTCAAATCTTAATTAATCAGCAAATATTGACTGAGTCCCAAGCAGCTAGAGGCTGTTTCCCAAGAGGCAGGCTTGGGAGGGAGGGTAGCGGGTAAGACAGTGTCCCTGAGGTGCGCAGCTTATATTCTGGAGTCTCCGAAATCAGGGAACTGCAAAATATTTGAGTAGAGCTGGGCTAGTTTGCTTTTGCACTAACCAGGAAGACTGGTTTTACATAGCAAATGAATGGTATAAACCATACTCTAAGAATAGCATTTAATTTACTTACGAGAAGGAACCATTAAAAAAATACCCAACGGCACACAAATATTTTGTTCACGAAAAATAAGTATCTTTTCAAACGCCTCTAGGAGCTAAATATGAGCGAATACAGGAACTAAAAATGATGTAGTTTCATTCCGTTGAAGCTTTTGACTTTCTCTAAGCATGTGAATGAGGGAGGGTTTGTTGTACCAAATAAACACTGATCATTAGCTCTGCAGACGCTAATGGTTCTCATGAACACTAGCTGCACTTCGGCTGCTCAGGTGAGAAGAAACAGGAGAGCAGACGATGTGCGATATGCTAATTGGCCTTTTTAAGCCAATATTTATTTATTTTTAAAAAGTTTTTAATGTGTCTTTTTGAGACAGAGAAATGCAGAGCCTGAGTGCGGGAGAGGCAGAGAGAGAGGGAGACACAGAGTCAGAAGCAGGCTCCGGGCTCTGAGCTGTCAGCACAGAGCCCAACACGGGGCTCGAACTCACAGACTTCGAGATCATGACCTGAGCCGAAGTCAGAGATGCTTAACCCACTGAGCCACCCAGGTGCCCCTTTAAGCCAATATTTAAACTGAATCGACAGACATGTTTTAATTTGTTTTAATCTCAAGTATCCCAAATTTACACATTTCTCTGACTTCTTTCCTTACTGGACCGTATGATACTGAAAATTTCTGTACTATAATGACTGATTAAATCCAGAGCAGCGAATGCCCATTGACGGATGAATGGATAAAGAAGATGTGGTGTATATATACAATGGAGTATTACTCGACAATCGAAAAGGATGAAATCTTGCGGTTTGCAACTACGTGGATGGAGCTAGAGGGTATTATGCTAAGTGAAATTAGTCAGAGAAAGACTTCAATCATATGCGGAATTCAGGATACAAAACAGATGAACATAAGGGAAGGGAAGCAAAAATAATATAAAAACAGGGAGGGGGACAAAACATAAGAGACCCTTAAATCTGGAGAACAGACAGAGGGTTGCTGGAGGGGCTGCGGGAGGGGGGATGGGCTAAATGCGGAAGGGGCATTAAGGAATCTACTCCTGAAATCATTGCTGCACTGTATGCTAACTAATTTGGATGTAAATTAAACAACAAATAAATTAAAAAAATAAATAAATCCAGGCCAGGCCAGAGTCCCTAAGCTTCCATGTAATGTTGTTGAGAGACATTAAAAAAAAAAATCAACCTGTCAAAGCATTTTCTAAACCCACCCGCTTCTCTTCTGTAAAACTGGAAAGAATATTAGAAAAACGGAAAGGTGCTCACCAAGTGAATGCCAAGAAGGAGACCATGCTTTGGAGGAAAACTTCGCACGGAGCCTGTACCCTCTCAAGTCCCTTCCCTCGGCCGACCCGAGGCCAGACCAGTGAGAAAGGAGGGTAAGATACAGAGAGAAACGAGAGGGAAAGAAGAGGGTGAAAAACAGGTTGAGAGTGACCAGGAGAGGAGCTCACAGGTGGCACGGGTGGGTGAGCGCCAGTTCAGAGCCCTGCAGCACAGAAGTGCAATATGACTCCATTCGGTCCATCCCACGTCTAGCCCTCAAACTACCCATCTGGAAAAAGCAGACTCCATTTGGTCATGGCGGCAAGTAGCTGTCACTTCTTGAATGGCAAGGGCCCACGTGCACAATCAATGGGCTCCTTTAGGACACTGGAGAATATGGCTGTGGAAGGTTGGAGAATTAGGGATAGGAAGGAGACTTGTGGGGCAGGAAGGGGGCATGGGATACGAGGCAGAACAAGAGGCCCCCGTGGAGACGGGCGCACGGCTCTGCGGGTGCTCTGGCAACTCCTCCTTCAAGGCGGCTCGGGGGATGTCCTGGGCACGGCACCCGGGGCCATCTGTTTCAGGCACATTCGATTCCTAGAGCTCGGTACCCACCACCTGCGTTCTTCTATCTCTAATGGCTGGTAGTACGGTTTCTACTTATAAATGGTCCAGACACCCCTCGCAAATGAGCTAACCGTTCTTATTTGTGCCTTGGTGTTCTCAATGATACGGGTTTTACTTGCTTCGTCTTCACGGACATGTGACGGTGCTCGGGCAAAAGGCAATCCGTAGCAACCGCCGAGGGAAGGGTAAAAGGCAAACGAACCTTTTGATCTGCTCCGCCCACGTTTCTCGGTAAAGCAACCAGGCCATTCCGGGTCTGGAAGTCATGTCTTTACCAGGCCAAGAGCATTCCATCCACACTGGGCCTGTTTCTCCATTCTAATTCCGTACGAACTTTGCAGGGCTTGTCCTATCGCTGAGAACCACCTGGTTACGGGTCAACGTGTAATATCAGTGTTTTTTTGTAAAGAGAGACAACCTTTTACATGCGTCACCATGACACGACCATACGATCACACGCTGTGATGACATTCTAAAGATGCAACAATCGCTCGTCAACAAATTCTTCAGCAGCTGTTACACACCTAGAATTGTGCCCGAGGCTTTCAAGGTGGGGGCACACCCAGAGAGCCACACAGATGCGCAAAGACACTGACCCTGTTAAAAAGGGACTTAACAGTTCAGATGAAAACAGGCTCGCACGTGACAAAATTGGAGCACAAAACTGAACAGTACGGTCAATTAGCACGCTAGAGGGTTTATGAGAAGTTACAGTGTCTTAATAACTTTTCTTACTACGAAACCATAGTTCAAGCCTGCTTAAGCATCAGATCTGGTTTCCCACAACTGATTAACCTGAAAATGGTTTAGCACAACACTAATCCTTTAATTGAACGATCTATAAATGCCCTCTCTAACGAGTTCCACAGAGCCCTCTCTCGGACTCCCAGAGATGAGGCCCAGCCAGGAGGCCCTCTGACTCTCGTTTTAATGAGCACCTCTGGACCCTAATGAAATATCACAGGTCCGAGTGAGCATCAATTAAAGAGAACATGTCTCCGAGGGTATGGATGCTGATGCGTTGTCATCAACGGTGCCGTGGTCCGGGCTGGCAGCGCTCAGTGGACACCCGCGTGGTTTGCGGGGTACGGTGCCCCGCAGACCAGCAGGCCCGCACCCCTGTCGGACGCGGAGAGAAGCGGGGGCCTGGATGAAAGGCGTGAAGCCCAGCGCACATGTATTATTATGGGAATATTGTTGAAGGAGAAACGTTGAGAGATGAGCGAAAGCCGTCTGAACGACATATGATAACACCTTCGGGGAGATCTGCCCATTTTCTTCTATTTTCCCGAGAAGAGAGGAGAGCGGGACGGGAGCCCGAGCCCCTCAAGCCATCTACTTTCGCAGAGATGCAAAAAGCCTGCCCCACTTCATGGCAGCAGTGAGCCCTGCTAACTCAGGCTTCAGAAGAACACATCTTTGGGGGCCTGCTCCCCACCCCATACCCGGGGACCCCGGGGTGGGGGAACGCAGCCGCTGGGCAAGCCCAGACATTCCTGCTTCCCCATCCCCAGTAGGCAGAGCACGGAGCTGCTCAGGCCCCACGACCACATCAAAGGGAAAACAAAGACTCTGGGATTGTCAGGGAGGTACCAAGATTTGGGGGGGGGGTAATGTTACTGCCCAGGCTGGACCGCACTGACTCCCATGACTAAGCCGCCTTAACAGATAACTGTTTTTTTTGTGTTTTTTTTTTCCCCCTAGCACAAATAGTTAAACGTGAAGAAGGGACGCCCCCGTCACCTAGGGTCCAAAGCAAACATGTGCAGATGTTTTCTCCGAGGAAACAGCTGTCCACAACTGTGCCCAGCCCCAGCCCGCCCATGTCCCTCCAAGCCTGGTCACAAAAGCGGGAGCATTAGAAAAATTCTTTATCCTTCCTTCTCTCCCACTGCTGATCACGGAGTTTTGGGGGATCTGGATAGGACGTTCTATTCAGTCTTGGAAGGTGTGAAAGGCTGGGTGGCATCCATTTCTTATGATTTATGAATGGATGCTGGGTAAATTTCCATGGGATAATAGGTGTCTTTTTTTTTTCACTTATTACCATCCTATGACGACTAATTCAAGGGTTCTCTCACAGATTTTAGCTTCCCTTGCTCTATTATTTTTTCTTTAAAATTTTTTTTAATGTTTACTTTTTAGTTTTGAGAGAGAGAGAGAGAGAGAGAGAGAGAGAGAGAGAGAGAGAGACAGAATGCAAGCAGGGAAGGGGCAGAAAGAGAGGGAGACACAGAATCTGAAGCAGGCTCCAGGCTCTGAGCCGTCAGCACAGAGCCTGACGCGGGCCTCGAACTCACAGACCGTGAGATCATGACCTGAGCTGAAGTTGGACACCTAACTGACTGAGCCCCCCAGGCGCCCCTCCCTTGCTCTGTTCTTCAGTTGGCTTCACCTGCGTTAGACCCGCATTGCTCTGAGATTCAAAATAGTCCAAGCAACTTACGCTGGCAAATACCCTCCAAGAAAGAACCATGGCCACCGTGTCGTCTTCCCGCATGACAATAAAGACTGAGCAGGGCGAGAAAAAGAGCCCGATAAAAATGGATTCTCTGTCCAATTAGCTATAGATTTTTCCAGTAGGGCTTTCTTCAGACACTTGTACACTTTGGTGCTCTCCGCAAACCCCGGGCACTGGTTTCTTGCCCCCACAGCACCGCCGTCTGCAAAATGGCACATGGCGGACTAATGGCACACTTATTATTAAATTTTCTGCATGGTTACATAAGCCTACGAAAGGGGAACACGTAAATGATTCAGGAAGATATTCTTCATGTGGTTCTCATGAAATCTTTAATATCTTAAGACTTAGGAAGAACCCTCCTGGCAAGATACAATCAATTTTCACGCTTCATTAAGAGAAAAATCCTTTCGGCAATGTTAAGAAAATGGCTATAGGCAAAAGAGGAAAAAATTAGTCTTCGGACTGAACAAAACCCTGAGGCACTTTGGACTAAATCCTTCCTTCGCGCCCACAGCCTATCTGAAATGCAATGTTCGTGTAGGGTCGGTGGGGATTATATTTTGACCAGTCTGTCTACCCGCGGAGTTGCACTAAAACCAGCCCAACTCCTCACCAGTGGCCATTATGAATCTGAACAGACCGTGGGCTACACCGACCACAGTGCCCACCCGCCCGAGAATGCAGCAATGACAGGACAGGCACGGCAGACCGGGAAGCTTGCGTGCTGGCAGGGGCGAGGACAGCACCGGGGAGATGTCACCCACACACCGAGCTTCTTCAAAGGCAAAAGGCGATCGCACCAGCTTACTCCTTTCCTTTTGATTCGAAAACTATAGGTTTTCAAGACCCAGTTTCCCTTCATTTCGTACAAACCAAGAAGACAAAACTAAATTTCCTAAGAACGCCATTGACATTGGAATAATTCGTTGGCCAACTCTGAATTCACTTTTTCTTCTCAGCCAAATGTTGACGCCAAAGTCTACTTTTTGGTCTCGAAATAACCTGTCTTTAGTACTGTCCAGTTTCAAAGCTCTGTCGTACTGTGGTTACGTTCCCTCAAGGAAGTTACTTTTCGGGGAGTCTTGTAGATGTTGCTGAAGGTGAGGAACACACATGGAAATATAGGCAGGCGCCCAGCAATCTACTTTCCAAGTTGTTTAAGTCATTACTTCATTCATTCATTCACATGAATAAACCCATCAGTTTATATCCAGTGTCCTCAAGAATTATATCACACAGGGGCGCCTGGGGGCTTAGTCGTTTAAGCGTCCAACTTCGGCTCAGGTCATGACCTCACAGTTCCAGGGTTCGAGCCCCACGTCGGCTCTGTGCTGACAGCTCAGAGCCCGGAACCTGATTCAGATTCTGTGTGTCTCTCGCTCTCTGCCCTCTCGCCTGCTCATGCTCTGTCTCTGTCTCTCTCAAAAATAAATAAATGTTAAAAAAAATTAAAAAAAGAGAATTATACCACATAAATGCCCTGAATATTTAAATAAAATCAAAACGAACTCCAAGTTTAATTACCAATAACGAGCAACATACCCTTGTTTCTGCCAAATGCTGAAAACGAGGCCGACCTCAAAGGAAGGCAGTTTGAAACCATTCCACGGGACAAGTCACACGCTCAGAGAGCAAGCGGGCGAGTCCGCCGATTGGTCACGTGATCACGTTCCATGTTCATCATTCTCAACTCCCTTTCCCGATGGAGATTCAGGAGCAAAGATCGAAAGGCAGAGGCCCTGCCTTTCTGGGTAAATTACGTGCCGGATTTGCAAAGAGCTTCCTCCTCCCCTGTGTCCTTCCACTCACTGTTGGCTTACACGGGCTGGGAGGCGCGCTGGAGGGTGACACACGGGCAGGTGACATTCCCTGTTCTCCAGGGGCCTATCGTCGTGGGGGGCGGGGACGGGGAGGGGGGACAGACGCCAAACAAACCATCACGGCTCTCTGCGTCCAGGCTGCTCCTGTGGACGTAGGAGACCGTGCTCTTGTCTGAGAGCTGGAGGAAACAGAGCGTCCGGCAGGGGAAGCGGCGGGATGGGGCTGTTGTCCGGGATGCGGCAAAGACAAGACAAGGTCTAGCCAGATCTTGAAAGGTTAGCAGGCACCCAAGAGAGGACAGCAGTTTGATGACGGGTGCGTGTGTGTGTGTGTGTGTGTGTGTGTGTGTGTGTGTGAAACAATGAGCACAAAAGGGCACAGCGTACTTGGGGGAGTGGCAAGTGGTTTCCTACCTCTCCATCCGAGTCGCAGCGTGGGGCTAAGGAAGCGTCATCACAACTCGCCCGTGCGTATGTTTGAAAGGATGAGCAATTTAGCTCAGCCGGAGAACCCGAAGCTCTGAGCGCCTTCTGCCCGCTCCAGGAGGGGTGAAGCGATCTTGGACACGGGGGCTGCCCACTGTCCGCCTCCTGCCCCCACACCTCGCCCCTTGCAAATGGTGTACGGTTACCAGGCTAAGCTCCTTCCCGCTGCCTCTCCAAGACGGCCTCTGCCTTCGAGGCTCAGACCATATCTACTCCTGGAGATGCACTGCTCATCCACTTCTGCCTAGAAACCCCAGAACGCCTCCCACCCCCAGCTCTCTGCTGCTCCGTCCTAACTCAGACGCTGCCTTGTGTCGTAACATACCTCGCGTTTACGTATCACGTTACCCCTTACGAAGCTCACAGACATCATCTCCTTTAATAGCCATACTAATTTTTAAAGATTGGCATTAGACCCATTTTTCAGATCAGTAAACTGAGGCTTGGATAGATTCAGGGAACTTCCCAAGGTCACGGAATATGTAACTTGTGGAGCCAAGTCTTCAGAGTCTATGGGCACCCCTCTTTCGAAAGCTTGTGCCACCAGGCCCTCTCATTGGCCTGTTCCTTTAGTAGGATGACATTTATTTTGACTTTTATAATGTGAGCTATGTGGAAGAATGCCCTAGCATCAATTATATTACTTAGTGTCCCCTGCGACCCTTCAGAACAGCGCGACGCAGGCACAGGGCAGGGAATCATTCATTCGTTGGGTTGGTTTATCAGCGATCACCTACTAACCATCTAGTATGTGCAAGCTAGGCATCGTGCTAGGTACCAGGGCAACAGAAACGAATAAATTCGTGACTCGACGTCTAGTTGGGAGACAGGCGTGGGCAGGGGTCCCTAAGAGGCAGGGTAGTAAAATGGCTCCCGGGGTATCAATGAAAGGCTGGTAGGAAAGCCACGGCACTGGCAACTCGCTCGGTCTACAAATGTGCAAGACGCCCCCAGATGGGTCATTTTGGGAGAACTCCTCCGGCTGGGTCCAGAAGGCATAGACTTACTAGGTGGCTTAGGAGGTAAGGAGAGAGGCAGCAAGGCAAAGGACCGGGAGGGCCAGCCGGGACTGTGCACGTCCCGGGGGACGGAGGGGGGGGCAGCGCAACGTTTCTGCATCCCAAGGGCGTGCGGTGGTCGGGCTGAAGGATTTTGCGCCAGCCTGGACAGGTCCTCCTCTGACTTCACTCGGGATGTGATCCAGGCGTAATCGCGGACTCGTGAGCTCCCTTGCTGGGTAAGCACGGCAACCCCACCCCCCTTCTTAGAACAGAGAAAGGCACAGATGTGGGGTCCGTGCCGCTCGTACCCAGGGAGTGGAGCCTCCATTTCTCATCTGTGCACCAATTTCAGTGAGTGTCTACTACGTACCGAGTGGACTAAGCGTACGAAAACTTAAGCTTCATAATCCTTTAATACTCTGAGGCTGCGGACACGGTGCCCTCACTCCGGACTCATTCGGAGGTTTGGTCGTTCATGGTCTGATACCCCTGCCGGTCCCCGCGTCTAGATCTCCGAGTTCGGGCTCTTCCAGGGAGAGAGTAAGGAATGAGCATCCGTGTGAAGCCTTCTATAAAGGCTTCTCTACCTGAAAATGCCAGACACATGTCAGATGTCAGATCTAATGTGGTGTTGAGGGCGGGTGACTGAGCCATGTGAAAGCTCTCGAGTGGGAGTAGAAACCCGTCTGGCTGGCTGTCTTTCCTGCACACGCGCATTCGAGTGTTGACAGGCTGTGCGCCATAGATAGCTCTTGGGGGAGGGTGACATGACATCACAGACTCGGGAAGGCCCTGTTACCTGAAATCAGTGAACGCCTGTCATGCCCCTCCCCACGAGGGGACTCTGCTGAATGCAGGGCTGCAAGAGTCAGTCTGCACCCCAAAACCATCACTTGTGGGGCACTCTTATGGGTTGAATTGTGCCCCCCCACTGCCCCTATTCAGAGGGAAGTCCTTCCCCTTAGTACCTCAGAACGGGGCTGTATTTGGAGGCAGGGTCATTGTAGAAGTCATTAGTTACGACGAGGTCATCTCAGAGTGGACTGACTCCCTCTGCATACAGCCTGTGCCCTTATAAATTGGGACAATCTAGACGGACACACACGGGGAGGATTCGAGTCAGACTGCCCACAAGCCAAAGAGCTGCCTACCAGAAGCCAGGAGGGAGACCTGCCCCAGCACCTTCAGCGTGGCCCTGCTCGCACCCCGATTTATACTCCCAGCCTCCAGAAATGGGCAAGAAGAGATTCCTGCTCTTTAAGCCACTGTCCGTGGTGCTTTGTTACAGCCTCCCTGCAAAACGAATACAGGCATAGGATGCGGTGTGTGGGGGAAGGCATGGCTTCATCGTCTAGTGACATGGGCAGCTACACAGGACTTCCTAAAAAGCCTTTTTATGCCGCTCTTTCCAAACTCCATTTCACACGGTAATCACTCTTCAGCCTGCCCCCCACCTCCCCCTACTCTCTCTCAGGGGCCCCACACTCTGGCTGTCATGGCCCCCTCACCCCCATTCACCACCTTTTTTTCTCTCGGGGGCAACTTGGCCTAACCTCAGCTTAATCACTCACCTTTCTGACCTCACAACAAATAGCAGCCCAAATAAGCCCAGAACTAGTCCTCCCAAGATGGCGAGGAAGCGAGAGGACTGCAGATAGTTACAATTAGTAATTTTCTCTCTTATCCACAGCACATTCTATATTCACGCCGACAGGGCTGGAGGACTTCTCCTTGGGAACACTCCATCTCACCAAACTTGTTCCAACTGAGCTCTCCATGCTACTAAATGCACTCTTAATTATATTTCCTTTTTTCCCCCCAAACTATAAAATTTAGTCTTTCACTTAATGGAAGAGGCAAAAGAGCTTACAGTGCTTCTAGTAAAGGCTCAATATATTTCATCCTTTATTGATGATAATGAATATTGGATTTATAGTCAAATAATTCACCGCTTATTAAAGCATATTTCTTAAAGTATAAGTTTCCCCCCACACACTTTCCTGTTTATGGTCATTAGATCATTCCGCTAACAGCTTTGCCTAAACAATTTATTCATTTAACATTTAAATGCCAAACATTTAGCTAGTAACCTGGAGACAGCGATGAGTAAGATACTATCGTTTCTGCCCTAAATGGAAGAAGGGAGGAAACCCGTCGGACTTGGGGCACTCTTTCGGTCCAATAAAGGCCGATGCACCTGCATACCGAGAAAAGATTAACTCGTCACGGAAAGGTTATGGATGCGATGCCAGGCATAGGATATTTCACTTCACTTTCATGAAATTGGGCCAAGCAAGGAATTATCCACATAAAGAGAAACCCAGGGGCTACCATGCTCATCTGTGATTGGAAGGCTAGCAAACGCCAGTTCGTGCCAGCAATCTTCAAACGGTCGTGGTTATTCCTATAATGTAGTGATTACTACATAAGGTATATGGGCTTTATTCTCTCTCTACTCCGTCTTAACTTGTCCTTTGTACACCCAGGTAATTCAAGAGACTCGTGTACCTGATTGCCATTTATATAATGATATTTTGACACCCCAACTTGAATGTCAAAGATTATTCAATCTCTTTCACTACTAGAAAGAGACTGTGCTTTTTGTCTAATACATCTGCCTCTCCTGACTTTCTCAATATATTTACAACAAAGATTTCCGAAATACTCTTCCACTGACTCTTTGGGACCTGGACGCTAATCATGATAGAAGAATTGAACACAGGCTGACTCCCCAGAAGGTTCTCTAAAAATAGTGGGTGAACCTCCTTCGAATGGATGGCCATGAGACAGAAACAAAAATGAAAGACGCAGACGGCAAGGAGTGGAAGAGGGTGATATCACTTCACAGCGATTCCTACTTAGCTCATGCGCTGAATAAGTGCTCACTGACTGCCTGCTCCATACCAGACGCAAGAAACAGAAGATCTAAAGGACACCGTCCTTGTTAGCAAGGAGCTAAGTACCTAGTGTGCCCACACGGTCAGGAGAACAGACAGTAGAAATCTTACATGATGAGTTTCAGGGGTGGGAAGCACAGCACAGCACGGCTCAGTGAGATCACGAAGGAGAAGTCAGGGTGGATTCCTTGGAGGTGACAGCAACGTGGAGTTCTGAAGAATACAAATAAACCAAGGAGAAAAATAGCTCTAGACAGAGGAAGGAGCGTGTGCAAAGGCGGGCGAGGGAGCATGTCATGTTTGGGGGAAATACATGCGTGAAGAGTCCAGGAGGGGAGAGAGAAACAGAGCAGTGCCCTTCCCCGCCCCTTCTGAAAGTCACGGACGATCTCTGAAGGGTTCAGTCGGGACATTTCAATAGTAAAAAGGTCACTGTGCGCACAGGGTGGAGGATGGGCAGGAAGGGACCAAGTTCTACAGGCAGGGAGAATGGTGAGGAGGATCTTGCTGAATGCCATCGGGATGTCACGAGCTCCAGCCTGGGGCGGAGGGGAGGAGCCACGGAGGAGAGAGACTACACAGGCGGAAACCACGCCATGGTTAGCGGATGGTTGCACGTGGACGCACAAAAAAGCAAGATGGGTTTTCTGGTTGGCTAGTGCCATTCACACAGGGATACGGGAAAGATAACGCAATCACTGCTTTCTAACCCGATGACTTCCTTTCCCGTTTTACCTTTAGGATAAAAAGTTTAAGATTTTTAACTTGATATGGAAGCTGTCAACAAGCCGTTACACACAGCACTCAATACGCATCAGCTGACTTGGCGAGCTGAACAGACACACGAAAACGACTTTCTCCATCTGACAACACATCAGCGTTTTCTGAATTACTGGCTTGTCTTCGCGAAAGAAGAGAACTATCTTGTAACTTATTCAAAGAAGAAGATAAGTGCAAACATTTCCCTGATAACGTGCTAATCTCAAATGCACTCTCTCTCCTGACACAGGGCTGGACGAATCAGTCCATTCGTCTGGTTATTGCCTGTTCCTATCTTGGTTAGGGTCTCTGTCCTCTCCTTCACCCTGAAGGCTATTAATCTTCCCCCAAGATAAAGAATTTCTAGGTAGAGAGAGATCCGTGGGGTTCGAAGAGAAGAAAGCCGTAATCCTCAGACACGAGGCCGCATTCCAGGCTCTATGACAGTCTGCGTTATTAGATTTTTTTTTTTTTTCCAGCAACGAAGCCGCGGTTCAGGAATCTATGCAAACCTAATGAAGTGAACTCCACCAACTTCCCATCAATCACTCCTTCTTGCCATCCTGCCCTTCCCCAGATGACAACGTGTCGGCTGCTTGTAAGGGCTATCGACACCGAGTTCTCTGCCTTACTTCCCTGGTGCTTTGGAGACTGCCGGGGAGCCGCTGACAGCCCGTGAACTGTGAAAAATGGGAGTTCAGGGCTGGAGGTGGCTGAGAACATTTTAACATATTGGCAAAGGCACAAGATAGTGAGAACAGCTATGCTGAGATCTTCAACATTCCCTTTCAGATCTGACGGAGCCCTTAACGAAACTTCTGCATAAAAGAAATAAGGAGAAGTCTCTGATCAAACGACACGTGTGCGGGGATGTGGTGTTCCTTCAGAAAGTCAAGGGAGCAAATGTGAGCACTCCCTGACCCATCCTGACCTGCTGCCCTGGCCCACCTGGGCTGAGGCTCTCACACTGATAAGTCCCCGGCGAAGGAGAAATACCCTTTGTAAGACGATGGAGGCCAAAAATAAAAGAAATAAAGACATGCACTTCGAGAATGCGGTATGTACGTGTAAAGCGATGAGCGTAGCTCCTGAGGCTAAGAGACCGAACGCCTCTAAGTAGGAACAGACTCCCACTCCTGTATATTACTTTTCCATAGATCTGTTTCCCACCCGGGACTATGCAATTTCTTTGAGGGCAAAGGCCACATCTTAATCATTACAGTATGATGCGTCTAACAGCACCTGACACAGAATAAATGTTTAATAAACGTTAGTTTGTTAAATAACTGCAGCAGGAACAAGGGCTTGAGCAAGCCTCTGAGTTACAGGTTGATGAGGAAGATGAACGGCCCAATGGTGGTCGTGACCAGCACTTAAACTAACCAAGAGTCCCATGTGAAGATGTGCCTATGGATGAAGCAGAATCAAGGCCCTCCCTCCCTCAGTAAACTGCTGTCGCTCTCTGTAGGGTCATCGGAAAGCTTGGGGACAGCCCCTCCGGAGACACACACAAAAGAGACAAGTCAGAGAGATCAGAACTTCCTCCCTCCTACACTCGGGGTCAGACCTCTCCATTGGCTGCTGGGCAGAGGTAGTGCCAAGTTACTCCAGTTGAGAGTCAAACTCAGATGATGCCAGCCAGCGATTCTCAACCAAGGAGGGTGTTACCTTCCCAGCGACATCTGAAGGGGAATAAGGGCATTCTGCATTCTCACAATAACTTGGGGGATGTGACTAGGGTGTAGTGGGCAGGGACAAACCAGGGTACTATTTGTACTGTGATGAACGAGACAGCGTGCATAGTTCAGGACTGTCCTCCCCACTTCGTTACGAAACACCGGCAATTTAAATACCCTCTAGAACAGACAGTACTGTCCTAGGGTCCTCCCGTGTTTCATTCTTCTCTCTTCATAAAATATTTAGGTTATCAGACATCCCCTGTCAAGCTCTTATGCCTGAGGACTATCTACAATAGTAATACTGATAGTCAACATTTATCAAGCACTGAGTACATACCGGATGGCATATTATCTAATACATAACTGAATCTTTGCAACAAGAAATTTGGTAGGTATTCTTTTTTAATTGTCATGAGTAAACTCATTCAGAGAGAAAAAACCTCCAATAAGTGCAGGAGCCAAGATGGGAACCCAGGTCCCTAAACTTGACCATTAGACAACGATCAACGATGTTTTCATATTGGGCAAGAACTCCAAGCTTGGTAGGCATGGGGAGGGGCCGTGAAGAAGCTGAGGAGCTGGGGCAGAGACTTGGCCATGGATGGAGGCCCCTAACCAAAGAACCTGCAGCCAAGGTGAAAGGGACTGTAGGTCCCCCTGCAGAGCTGTCAACCGCCATCATGGGAAGAACTCTACCAGCAGTAATGGCGCACAACTCAATAGGTGTATTTCACTGACTTTGTGCCAAAGTCCCTGCTACCCAAGTACAGAACTTCCCTGAGAGCAATTCTTCACCTAAAAACACATGAAAGTCCTGGAAACGACAGAGGATCCAACAGTTTTTCCCTTGAACAGCACCAGATCCTGTCTATTTCGATGAGATGTATGGACTCTCTCAAGACCTAAAGGCACAAGGAGGTAGAGTTCTGAATTCGGGTGCAGGAAAATGCTGCTACTGCAAATTAAATATATGAGATCAGGTCTGGAGTATACGTTTCAGGGGAAGTCTGCTGTCGTTACCACTGGGAATTTCGCAAGTGGCTTTTTACTGCCATTTTATGGACTGTACCAGAAAGCTGGCATGATTCAGTGGGACTGGGAAAAAAATGAGACACCAGGTGGCCGAGTTCTTACCAAAGCTCGGCTAGTGGAATGTTGCATGACCTCAAGTAATTTGGTGTCCAATTCTCATGCCTCTGCCCCCGGGTTACTAGACTAATCTAAGATTATTTGTATTCTGCAGCATCTGTGGCTACTTCACAGGCCTGTGGTGAGGGTCAAATGAAATAACAGTGTGCAGGCAAGTAAGCTGGAAATACGACTGTAAGAAATACAGTGTCGTCAGCGCTGTTTTTTAAAAACCAGAGACTTTTTTAAAGTTTCCACTTGACTTGGCTTATGATGTCCACCTGACCAATGCACTTTCACTAGCTGGACTACTACCATTCATCGTCCTTCTCCTTTCCTGAGCCCCAGTGTGCCTAGATTAAAAAGGCATCAGAGCGGCGCCTGGGTGGCTCAGTCGGTTGAGCGTCCGAGTCTTGATTTTGGCTTAGGTTATGATCCCAGGCTTGTGGAACCGAGCCCTGTGTCAGGCTCCATGCTCAGAGCGTGGAATCCTGCTTAGGATTCTCTCTCTTTCTTTCTCTGCTCCTGTCCCAACTCACACACTCTCTCTTTCTCTCTCTAAAAAAAAAAAAAAGGCACTAGAATCTCTTGGCAGAACTACATAGAACGTTCCGACGTCGACATACATTCCTAGGAGCAATCATAGGAGGAGCTCTACACGCGAGCCACGGCATTTACGGCAGACCCGTTTCCTGATTTCATTCGAGTTCCTTCTGTCTTGAGAGCCCTTAATTTTCTTGTCCTCCCCAAGGGTGTAAAACCCCTGAATGAATGAAGAGGAGGCAGCAGTCTTTGATTTCTGAGCTTATTGGTCATCCTTTCACTACAAGAACTATCCAGCAGGTAATAAGCTAGTGGGCGACGCACCTTCTGTTCATTTTCCTTCTGGAGAAAAAAGAAACAGCAGCCAAGCGGGGAGGGTGGATGGGATGCACTCACCGAACACGCCGGAGTCCCATGACTCACACGGGCATTGCATTTGCTCTAGTCCAAACGAGTGGGACCAGCCCACGGGTTTCTTGCTGCCAGAAGTGTGTAGCCTATTAGTTCGCCAACTCCTTATTCCACCGAGGAGGCAGGTGAGGCTCGCTCGAGGGGACGTAACGAAGTATGGGTGCCATGTTTGGCAAACCGGAACTTTCCAGACTTTAAACTAGCAGCTGGTCCTAACCTGTAGACTCGGCTGTGCACTCATGCTAGTCCTTTAAGTAGGAGATTCTTGAGGCCTCATTCCAAAGTTGGTTCACTTCCCAAGCACTTCTGGCAACGGAAGTCTTTATTTCTGAACTCTGGTGTTCTCATTACCATGTCTTCAGGGTCTGTTGCCCCATCGCCTTCCTGACTAATCTCTATTACCCTCCATCGCCTGGACCTTGGAGCCCACGGGGACCTTTGTACGCATGCGCACATACGTGTCGGGGGGGGGGGACGTCTCTTTGTATGGTATGCAGGCAAATAACTTCCTCTCGTGGACGAATCTGGTTTTTAGACGCCTGACTTTATGCTGTATCCCTAGCTACTCAGCGCTGCAATGAAAGAACTCTGGCCTTGATCCCTAGTTCAGACCTAGGCTGTTAGATCCTTTGGGTGTGCCTTAACTCCTGCCTCTGTTTTCAGTTTTGGCTTCTCACCTCCACTTACACCTTCATTATCTGTGGTAGTGGCAGTAAGCCGTTCCTTTCTTAAATTTTAATTCCAGTGTAATGAACAAACAGTGTTATATTAGTTTTAGGCATAGAATATGGTGATTGAACAATCTATACATCACCCAGTGCTCATCATGACAGGTGCACTCCTTCATCCCCATCCCCTATTTCACCCATCTGCCCACCCAGCTTCCCTCTGGCAACCATCAGTTCGTTCTCTATAGTTAGGAGTCTGTTTTTTGGTTTGTCTCTTTTCTTCTTGTTCATTTGTTCTGTTTCTTAAATTCCACATATGAGCGAAATTGTATAGTATTGGTCTTTTTCTCAGTGACTTATTTTTGCTCAGCGTAATAGCCTCTAGTTCCATTCCTGTTGTTGCAAATGGCGGCAGTAGTCCATTGTTAAAAAGCAAGGTGACAGACTCAAGGTATCAAACACACACACACACACACACGCACACACAAGCAAGTACAATAGACAGGAGAACAGAAGGGTGCGTTCTCACTCTGGTTCCACACCATAGCAGCACCCAGATGTTAGATGGTGCCAATAATACCTGTCGCCTTCCTGACTAATCTCTATTACCCTCCATCGCCTGGACCTTGGAGCCCACTGGGACCTCTATAGTTAGGAGTCTGTTTTTTGGTTTGTCTCTTTTATTCTTGTTCATTTGTCTTCTCCTTCCCAGGAACGTTGTGAAGAACATAAAATGATGGTTATGAAGGTCTTTTGAAAATAGCAAATGCTGTTGAGATTAAAACTATTACAGTTATGAATTACTATTACAGTTTTTTGTTTTTAAAGCAACTCTTCTTTGAATTACTCATAGCACAGCAGCCCCATAGTCCTCCCCATCAAGACCAGGCTGTGTTCAGTGAGACCCGTGTAGGCATGACCGCCCGTCAGAATCACCACCATGTAGTAAACACAGATTCTCAGACATCTTCAATCATCTGTGAAGCCTGAATTCTCTACGTTGATGCAAAGGAAATGGTATTAAAAAGGAGTTCCCCAAAGGACACTGGTCACTTAGGCTTACGATCCACTT
Organism: Paguma larvata; assembly: GCA_030068075.1. Taxonomy (NCBI): domain Eukaryota; kingdom Metazoa; phylum Chordata; class Mammalia; order Carnivora; family Viverridae; genus Paguma; species Paguma larvata. Next base: position 16,053,756 of record CM057829.1, read on the forward strand.
TTTAAAAATGACATGTTTCCCTGTGACGGAAAAAACTTGAGTATGATTCACAAATTTGTTATCTGTTCCTTCTTGTGGAGGTATCAGTTTAAGTGTAGGGTTTCTAAATGGTACTTTGAAGTCTAAAGGAGTCTTACACCACTCACAAAAATAAATTCTAAATGGATAAAAGATCTGAATGTGAGACAGGAAACCGTCAAAATCCTAGAGGAGAAAACAGGAAAAAGCCTCTTTGACCTAAGATGCACAAATTTCTTACTCGACACGTCTCCAAAGGCAAGAGAATTAAAAGCAAAGATGAACTATTGGGACCTCATCAAGATAAAAAGCTTCTGCACGGCAAAAGAAACAACCAACAAAACGAATAGGCAACCAACGGAATGGGAAAAGATCATCGCAAATGACATATCGGATAAAGGACTAATATCTAAAATTTATAAAGAACTTACCAAACTCCAAACCCGAAAAACAAACAACCCAGTGAAGAAATGGGCGGAAGATATGAATAGACACTTCTCCAAAGGGGACATTCAGATGGCCAACAGACACATGAAACGATGCTCAATGTCACTCATCATCAGGGAAATACAAATCAAAACTACACTGAGATACCACCTCACACCAGTCAGAGTGGCTAAAATGAACAAATCAGGAAACTATAGATGCTGGCGAGGATGTGGAGAAGTAGGCACCCTCCTACACTGTTGGTGGGAATGCAAACTGGTGCAGCCACTCTGGAAAACGGTGTGGAGGTTCCTCAAAAAAATGAAAATAGAGCTACCCTATGACCCAGCAATAGCCCTGCTAGGAATCTACCCAAGAGACACAGGAATGCTGATGCATAGGAGCACGTGTACCCCAATGTTCATAGCAGCACTTTCGACAATAGCCAAATCATGGAAAGAGACCAAGTGCCCATCAACTGACGAATGGATAAAGAAGTTATGGTACTTATATACAATGGACTACTACGTGGCAATGAGAAAAAATGAAATCTGGCCATGTGTAGCAACATGGATGGAACTGGAGGGTATTATGTTAAGTGAAATAAGTCAGTCAGAAAAAGACAGATACCATATGTTTCCACGAATAGGTGGACTTTGTGAAACTAAGCAAAAACCAGGGGGAGGGGAAGAGGGGAAAGAAAAAAAAGACACAGAGAGGGAGGGAGATAAAACATAAGAGACTCTCAAAGACTAAGAAAAAACTGAGGGTGAGGGGGATGAGGGAGGGGGAGAGGGGGTGATGGGCATTAAAAAGGGCACATGTTGGGATGAACACTGGGTGTTATATGTAAACCAATTTGAAAATAAACTATTATAATAAAAAAAAAAATAAAGGAGTCTAACTCTGGAGAGAGTTTCTGGAAGGCACTAGAAGGTTCTGGAAAAGCAGGGTGTCCCCTGAAGCTGTATGCATGAAGCGTGTGCATGGTAGTGGCCAACCACTGGGCTTTACCACAGCCTTCATGCCTCTCGCCCCTGTGGACTCTTCTCTGCCCTCCAGGCCCAGCAGCCCAGAGAGGAGACATCAGCACCCTTCGCTTGCACCTGGTGTTTCCACCTGGCCTCTGGTGGCCCAGCCTCTCCGCCACCCAGCAGTCTCGGGATTGATTCCTCCAGTGGAAACCCTGTAGCTACATCACCAGATTCAGTGACCCCTGTACAATGACTCTAGTGAGAGAGTCTGGGGGGGGAGAAAAGCAGGGATCAGTAGCAGAAAACTGATCCCTCAAAGGAAACATGGAATGATGATGATAAGAACATGCCAGAAAGTTCTACTTGCGTGGTTGGCAGTAGAAAAGATATGAGCTAGCACTCATCAATAATCTTGCCACCGCCTTCTTTTCAGATAGCTGCTTTTGGGCTCTTCAATTTGGGGGAAATCCCAGTGGTACCAGCAGAGACACGACACATGGGGAGGGGTCAGAGCAAAGACAGAACTCAGTCTCCCCAGCTAATACCCAGGGACACAGAAATGGTCTAGTCTTAAAAGTCGGCTAGACCTGAGTGACATTATAGCAGCTACAAACTGGATAACTTCCAGGCATAAATTGAGTGTTCCTAAAATGGCCGGACTTCCTCCCTCCCCTTTAGAATCCGGACGCCTGAAGTTCTTTTTTTCTTTTCTTTTCTTTTCTTTTTTTTTTTTTTTAAGTTTATTTTTGAGAGAGAGAGAGAAAGGAAATGCAAGCGGGGGAGGGGCAGAGAGCGAGGAGACAGAGAATCCAAAGAAGGACCTGTGTTGTCAGCTCACAGCCGACATAGGGTTTGAACCTGTGAACTGTGAGATCATGACCTGAGCCACTCAGGCGCCCCTTGATGCTTGAAGTTCTGTTCATGACCACTTTATGCTGACCGAGTTGCTAGACGTTTTCCCGACCCATTCTTTAATATCACCAGTCCGTGGTTCTCCAAGTGTGGTTCTCAGAGTCAAGGGCACCGTTATCACCTGAAAACTGGTTAGAAGCGCCCATTTTCAGGCCTGACTTTGGACCTACTGAATCAGAAACTCGGGGTGGGGCCGGGCGATCTGTGTTTTAACAAGCCTTCGAGGCGATGTTCATTGGCTCCGATCTCGAGAGCCATTATCCTAGGAAACACGTGGTTTCTCTCTCCTTAATGTAAACACGCCCAAAGGAAATAAGAACCTTTTTTTTTTTTTCAAGAATCGTCAAAATCTTCAAACATTCTATCCGAGTGAATTCATAAGCAAAACACAATAACATACTGACATTTTTGCTGGATGAAGGCTATTTTTTTAGAACTACTAAAATACCACATCTTTCCTCAATACAGAAACAGCATATGACTTCCAAATCATTAAATAGGAGAATTAGGGTTAAGCGATTTTTCTTTTCTTTTCTTTTTCTTTTTTTCTGAAAATTTAATTTAACTCCAAGTTAGTCAACATACCGTGTAATAATGATTTCAGGAATAGAATTTAGTGATTCATCACCTACATATAAGTTGTTTTATTTTAAAATGCTGACTCTAACACTACGTTATCTGCCCGCGAATACATCTACCGAATTCATGACAGAGGGCCAGTAGGAACGCCGGTTGTGGGCCTATAGCATTAACGTTTTAAGTGCTGCTCAGGGAAATAAAATTAAATACTTGGCTTCCATGTGTGACTTAATAAAAAAAATTTGCTTGCAATCAATCTACAGTGTAGTACTAAACGTTTTCCATGTGGATTCTAACCTGGGACCATGCCCTTTCCTGTACCCCACTCCTACCCCCTTAATCCACACTTGGCTCAGATCTCATGGGTGTATAAATTTCTTCAGTTTTCTTACACACTTGTCACAAAGATAAGTTCAATGCCTGCAACACATCCAGGAGTAAGTTAATAATTCAGTATTTGAAATATTGGTTTCGTTGGCTTTTAGATCTCGTGATGGTTTTGATTATAAAGGTTGCCTTTACATTTTTTCCCCTCTGTTTCCAGCTAGGCTTCCCAAATTCTCCACAGTCACAGAGTGGCTGGTCAGATATGAGGCAGTCATCATATCATCTCTGGTTACGGAAGAAGGCACTGGTCATCTTAGGTCCCTTCTCCCAGTGTGTCCATCATGAATGGGCTAAAATTTTAATCCTTTGTTCCCCCCAAAATCAATTCCTCCTGGATCTTTCAGATAGCTAAAACAAACAAAAATGTACTTTTTCCTCCTTGGGAATATTTTCTAGATTCTTGTCTTAAAGACCAACAAAGAGAATAAGAGCTCCTATAAAATTCAGTTCTAAGCCTTCGCTATCTTTCAAATAATTAAAAAGCTGGAACTATTTCAAATGCTAACCTTAATAACTAGATCCATACGGCATACTCATAAACCAAGACTCATTTTGTTAGCCAAAGAGAAATGCAGTAGAAAACGTGGGACCAGGAACAGACAGCTCATCCAAAATCCACAGAAATAAAAATCCATTTATGGCTGCTCTCTTCAGGCTGGTCTTCCAGAGAGCCAAGGTCCTGAACTTGCTGGTTCACGGTACAACTCTGTGCTTTAATGTAGTAGCCAACGAGAAAGAGCGTCATGTTGGCCCCAGCTTGTTAGCTTGCGAGAGGGGACTAAATTTTCGAGCCTTGTATTAAACACAGCCATTATTAAAAATTAAGTTATATAAACCTACAGTTGAGCAAGTTCTATTAAAAACGCACCAACCCCTAATTTACTCTATTTTGCTATTATCTCTTTGGTTGAGGTGAATTCTATCAACTTGTAGAGTGGAAATATACATATTTATGGTGAGCCACTGTATGCATCCTTCCCAACCTCACATTCAATGATGTCATGTCAGCAGTGTTGAAACTGGTCACCGTGGGTGGAATACAGCACAGAAATCAGCGAATGCTATTAATCAGGACTCCCGATGCCCCCTCACCAGTAGCTCAATTTGTATCAGCCCACTACAGCATTCGTTCCAGGTTTCCGTTAAGGGGAACTGAACTCTTCCTCACAGGAGCTGGGGCCAGCAGAACTGTAGGCCTGGTGACCTCTCCATCACTCCACGCCTTGCACATTCCACCCAACCACATACCCCAAGTCCGTACTGGCCTCGAGTTTCCAATGAATCTACCGATGATTTACTATTTCCATGATCTGCTTTGAAATCGGTCGGACTCAGAAATGGAATTATGTATGCGTCAGCAAGAACTCACACAAGAGTAATGTCTGCAAGGAGAAAAATGCCGCTTGTGTCATCACTCATCACGTTCTCCTAATTTCATGCATTATCGTTAGGAGTCTGCATAACCACCACCGTGTTGTTTCCTTAGCCCCAGTGAACAGATGAAGAACATGAGGTGAGGCGATCCCTCCAAGGTCACGTATCCAGTGAGCTGCCCAACTGGGACTCAACACCCAGAAATCCAAAACCGGTGTTCGTTAGACTCCACCACGGATTATTGCTTTTATGTCGATCTGTTTTCGTTTAAGTTTTTTTTTTTTTTTTTTTTTTTTTTTTTGAGAGAGACAGAGTGTGAACAGGGAGGGGCAGACAGAGAGAGAGAGAGAGACACAGAATCTGAAGCAGGCTCTGGGCTCCGAGCTGTCAGCACAGAACCTGACGCACGGCTCAAACCCACAGACTGTGAGATCATGACCTGAGCCGAAGTCGGACGCTCAACCGACTGAGCCCCCCAGGCACCTCGATCTGTTTTTTAAAGATGGGAATTTTTCCAAAGGATTGACATCTGAGTTCACTTTTTCCCTCCTTCCTTTGGTTGGCAATGTGGCCAACGATGATGCAGGCACCCACCTCTAAGTTCATGGATAAAGACCTCCCCTCCCCCAGCCCTGCTCCCTAGTTTGATAGAAACTACGTCTACACTACTGTAACGCCCTAGATAAATCAGATCCAAACCTGCTTTGTTTTGAATTCCTCAAGATGTTGTAGGTGTGTGGGCAGAATTAGGAAGTGTTCTACGCTTTGGGTCTAAATTGTGCAAACCTGGGGGGGGGAGGCCTATAGTATCCAATTTAAATCAAATTAGAACAGTCAATAAAGATGCCCGGTTCTTATACTTGGTGGTGAAAACATACACATATGTGTGTGTGTGTGTGTGTGTGTGCGCGTGCGTGCATGTTTGTGTGTGTGAATAGTTTGTTTTAGATACACAAGTGCACATTGCATGGGGGGGAACTACATATGCATATGTATACATGTGTGTGTTTGTGTGTGCATACGTGTCTGGAGAGTTGTTTTCCCCACCCCTAGGAAGCTACACAGCAAAAAAGGGAAAAAATTTGCTGCCCTTTATCAGATATGTACACATTTTATCCTTGCAATATGTCTAAAATGCTTTTATGACTAAATCCTGGGAAAAAATGTGAAGAATGCCTGGCTAGATGCATGCTTTTCCAGTAAAAACACAACATTGCTTATTAACTGTAGCACTTGGAGGAGGCTTTCGACATGATGTACATTTTTGTTTTAGCTTGAGACAAAAATCCTGTTTGGATTTAAGTTTTCTTTGGCTTTAAGAGAAAGTTTAACTGATTGTACAACGTGGGCCTTCGGGCCTCCAGGTCGTGCTCACCAGCAGGGGACGGATGAAGTGCGAGTCCATTAAAATGTCTCAGTCCTGAGACTCGAGCCAGGGTTAAAACCTTGAGATGTTTTCTCAACACATTAAGCAGAAATAACTGTAACAACGCATAAAGCAAACCCATCTGTCCCCTTGTCAGGAGTTTTGAGACGGCCAACTGACTGACCTTGTAGCTGGAAAGCATTTGAGAGGCTGTGCAGGAAAAGTTAAACGTGGCCACGATGGAAACAAAGAAATCCTTAGAGGTCCCTGGTGAATTAGGATTACGGGGATCTTGAGAATACATGATAGAGTTTCCAGTTTATCTCGCAATTTGGGTGGGTGTGTGGTGATGGCTTAAAATGATGTTAGGTGACTTAGCCAACATTTTCTTGGAAAGAAATTTCCCTACTGTTCTACCAAAGCTGTAAGTAAATGGGGGCCAGGGTGCTGGCCTGTGCTGAGGACACTTTACAGTAATTCAGGCTGTCAAATTAAAAGCAAACACTTTCTCGGCATTTCTAGAGGCTGAAAGAGTGAAAAGCGTGCGGTCTTCTAAGGATATCAGGGTTAAGTAATTTCCCGGCCTCATGGTTCCAGAAGGCAGGATGTAAATGCGTTTGGTGGGGAGCAGGGGGGCAGGGGAATCACCTAATTCTCCCTCTAACTCACTGGTTCTCAACCAGGGGCAACGCTGTCCCCCCGAGAGACACCTGGCAACATGTGCAGATATTTTTGGTTGTCACAGATGAAGGGAGGTTGCCTACCAGCCTCTGACAGGCAGAGGACTGGATATGAGCCAAGGGATGACCCCTCCCCCGACGCTGACCCCACAAAGACTTGTTTGGTCCCAACGTCGGCAGTGCTGTTGTTGGGGCATTTCTCTAAAGGAGACATACGGTTGACCAACAGACACGTGAAAAGATGCTCAGTATCACTCAGCATCAGGGAAATACAAATCAAAACTATAATGAGATACCACCTTACACCTGTCAGAATGGCTAAAATCAACAACGCAAGAAACAACAGGTGATGTTGAGGATGTAGAGAAAAAGGAACCCTCATGCACGGTTGGCAGGAATGAAAATTGGGGTAGCCGCTGTGGAACACAGCATGGAGGTTCCTCAAAAGATTAAAAATAGAAGTACCATATGAGCCAGTAATTCAACTCCTGTGTATTTACCCAAAGAATATGAAAACATTAATTTGAAAACATATAGGCAACCCTAGTTTACTGCAACATTATTTACAACGGTCAAACTATGGAAACAGCCCAAGTGTCCACCAATAGATTAATGGATAAAGAAAATATGCCATGTATACATACATACATACATACATACTATGGGATATTACTCAGCCATAAAAAAGAATGAAATCTTGTCATTTGCAACAACATGGACAGATCTAGAGGGTATAATCCTAAAAGAAATAAGTCAGAGAAAGACAAATACCTTATGATTCCACTCATATGTGGAATTTAAGAATCAAAACACATGAATGAAGAAAAAAAGTTTGTGAGCTCGAGCCCCACATTGGGCTCTGTGCTGACGGCTCAGAGCCTGGAGCCTGCTTCGGATTCTGTGTCTCCCTCTCTCTCTGCCCCTTCCCTGCTTGCACTCTGTCTCTCTCTCTCTAAAATAAAAACATGAGAAAAAATTTTAAAAAGAAGACAGAATAAAAAGCAGCTCTCCCCCTCCCACCTACAGCTTCTCTGGGCTCCTGCAGAGACCACTGTCCATCCTATGGCGCTTGTAGACGGAAGTAGGTCATCCCCCTCAGCCCCGTGCAGGGCTCTGCCGTTACTTCTACCCTCATTCAAAAATCCCTTCTCTTCCGACTCCACAGCCAGCCCCAGGACATGGCCATATTTATTGCTTCAAGGCCCCCATGTCCAGGTCACATTCAGCCTTTGCAGATGCTCTGGAGACCTGGCTGAGGGCATTCCTATTGGGCCTCGTCCCAACCGCGGAAGTTTGCAGGGACCACGTGGATGGTCATCTTACACAAGGAGACCTGTTTCCTTAATCTTTTCTGTTCCTTAACTTCCCCCCTTCGGATCATTCATTCATTCATTCACTCATCAAACATTACAGTGCACCTCTCTCGTACCTGACTCTGTGCTAAACGTATTAAAAACACCATATTGTCTTTGTTCTCAAAGAGCTTCCAGTCTAGAAGAGGAAGGGGAAAGGGAGTCTGTATTTTGGAGCCAGCAAGGAGCTTCAAGAATCACTAGCCAAAGAAAGGCTTACCCACGCTCATGGTCTGTCCTCAGCTGAGGCGGGATATTGTGACCGTTTTTGTTGGCTAATATTCTAACCCAGTAGTTCCCACACGCTGGTCTGAGAATCAGGGCCAATCCATGGAAACAAAGAAAAATGAAGACGATATAGTAACCTTATCATAACACTAATCTTCTATGATTTATTCTGAAATGATATTATTCTCACTTTAGGGATGTCAAAATACCCTTTCCTTTGAAAAAACACTAGAAAGTTGTTTTTTTTTTAATTTTTTAAATGTTTATTAATTTATTTTGAGAGGCTAAAAATTTTTTTTCATGTTTATTTATTTATTTTGAGAGAGAGAGAGAGGCAGAGAGACACAGAGAGAGAGAGAGAGAGAGAGAGAGAATCCCAAGCAGCCTCTGAGCTGCCGGCGCAGAGCCCGACGCAGGACGTGATCCCACAAACTGTGAGATTGTGATCTGAGCTGAAATCAAGAGTAGGATGCTCTTGGGGCCACCCAGGCACCCCTAGAAAAGTTATTTTAAAGTGTTCTTATACTAAGACAAAGATTTGACATACGTATGTTAGTTCTCCATTAATTTACAAACGACTCACCCCTGAAATATACCAGCGGCTCTCAAAGCCTGCGTACAATAACTTCCTTCTAAGGGCACAGTCTGTGTGCAGCGGGATTAACGAGGCTGGCTTGGTGGCCACATGGGCATGGCTCTTTCCATGAAATGATCACCAGTTGTCCTTGATAAAAATGGGAGGACTGACGGAAATTAGGAGAGTCCTTCAATGCCTCGAAGAATACCCCTTGGTTACCACCTCTAACATACAGAAGCATACATGCTACAGAGGGGTTTAAGAAGTTGGCATCACCCCCTTCCTTGGGGGCGGTGGGGCTGAGGACCTGGGCTTGGGCGACTTCCGCTCTCGTTGTAGAGAGAAAGCTTCCGGTGGGTGCTCTCTTCCTTGGGTTTATCTTCCCACCTCTTCTCTAGACGAGGGTGGTTCTATTCTGGGGGACAGAGATGGGAAGGTGAGCCTGTGCCAAGAGCCGTCAAAGGGGCTGGGTTGTGTGGTGAGGGCCTTAGGTCTGAGGGACCCAAGGGGGACCCTGCGGCTTTCCCCCACTCCCAGTTACATGCTCTCCTTGTGCTTTCTTTCTTTGGGGGGGTGGTTTGTATTTGCTTTTGCTTTTTCCTTCAAATTTTTATTTACATTCTAGCTAGTTAACATGTAGTGTCAATACTGTTTTTGGGAGCAGAATTTATATATAACACCCAGTGCTCAAGACGAGTGCCCTCCTCAATACCCTTCCTTGTGCTGTCATGGCGAAAGTCTACAGTTTTCTTGCTCCCTGGCCACTCTTTCTTCGTGTCCTTTGCTATCTCCTCTTCTGCCAGAGTGAATCCCGTCCCTGGTCTCCAACACTCCTTGCTCTAGGCCTTCTCTGGATGGCCTCATCCACACAGAACGTGACTCCTCATCCCTGAGAGGAAGGCCCCCCATGTCACTGACAACAGACTCGCATTCCCGGCTTCTTGTGTCGCACCTGGTCGTCTGTCTCTTAAAGCGCAGAAACATTCGCAACAGCCCTCAGCCTCTTCCTGTCCCAGCCCCTTCATCTCCTTTACGTCTCCTATCTTTATTACGTTTGTAACTGGTCAAGTAGGGTGCCATGTGTAGGGGAAGAAATGAGGAAACAAAATAATTACATTTTTAAAGAATCAGATAAGCAAAAAATAATTTTTGAAAATACTGAAAGTCAAAGTGCTCCCTTTCACATTAATCTCTCCCTCTCTCTAATGTTCGACACATGATGCATTTTCCTTTCTGAATGAACATTCGCTTTAGAGAAATTTGATTTCCTACTTTTTAAAAAAATTTTAAGAGGTTTGTTTATTTTTGAGAGAGAGAGAGAGAGCGAGCACAATCAGGGGAGGGACGGAGAGAGCGAGGGAGACACAGAATCCGAAGCAGGCTCCAGGCTCCGAGCTGTCAGCACAGAGCCTGATGCGGAGCTTGAACTCCGAACGGAGAGATCATGACCTCAGTCGAAGTCAGATGCTCAACAGACTGAGCCACTCAGGTGCCCCTAGAGATCTGATGTCCTAACTAGAATCTAATTTTGGAAGTTATTTTCCCAAAGCCTCTAAACCCTGAGTTTCATTAGAAGCAGGGTATGGAGTAGAGAAGGAAAAAGGAGGGGAAAATTCTTGGATGAAGTTCTAAAGTTGGTGTTGATGAGCGAGCACTCTTCCTCTACCGCCTTTGCCAGCTTCTCATAAACGCCTAAAGATTGGGGTGGAAAGGAATACAGCTTCTAACTTATCCGGACAATACGTTTGGTTAGCCGAACAGGAAGTGTACTTCATCAGCGGTGTGCTTTTGCGAACGGGGCTCATTTTATTAGTTTCCTAGGCGTGCAGAGCGTGTTGTCATTATTTGGACAGTTACTATCTCCATAAGTCAAGCAGGTGGCGAGATGCGGAACTTTACCCTGACAAGAGTTGAACGCTTCCAAGCCCAGCGGGGACTACTTAAACGCCAAGACTGCTCCTCGGATACGACGTTCGTGTCGTCCCCAGTGTGGAAACCGGGAGATCGGTGGCTGAGACTTGTTTTATTTGATCTCCTTTTCTTTTCTTTTTATTTGAGTCTAGCTGACACTGAGGCTTTTATTTTAGGTGGAGCAGACGGGATGATAAAAAGGTTTGATGACCACCAGAAACCACCTTGGCGGATATTTGCCTCCGTCTGGTAGGAAGAGTGCCCCCTGGTGGAAACGTTTTGAATCTCTAGTTAAAGAGGAAATTAAGCAGTATTGACTTTTCACTGTTTAGGTCCAGGTAGTGGCAACAAACATACCATGTTTAAATCTCACCAGTGTAACTGGGTTTTTTTTCCCCCCTTTGAGCCAAGAGCTGTGTTCTAGGGATCCCTTGATTCCAGAATCTCAGGCTGCTCCCTTTTTTTCAATCGCCAGCTGACCCTGGCGCTGAAGAAAAGATCTTCCTAAGTTGCCTGTTATGTTTCTTGGTCTAAAGCTTGCTGGTCACTTATTTCCCTGGAATTGAGAGCATTCTCTTTGCATGTTAATGACTGTTTCCTTTTCTTTTTATTTGCCCTCTTCACGTAGTTTCGTAAAACGGGCGGTGTGTATTGGTCAGAAAGACCTTATCGTTTTGCTATAACTTGTTTTTTAAAAACGGTTGAAAACAATGTAAATTGTTTTAAAAAACAACCGGCTCAGAGCAATTTTCCGGTGAACAATACGCATACAACCCGCGAGCCAAGCACAACAGAAGAGGAGAGACGAGAGAGAACATAAAACATTACTTATGAGAGGCTCCCCACGGCTTAGGATCACGTCTGTAAACCATGCACGGGTTTGCTGGAACAAATTATGAAAGCTGTTTCCCCTTTCAAGTGAGAATCATTTACATGGGCTCAGACCTCTCCTGCTCTCGTCTATTCGACTTCTGCGCGCACTGACATTAAGCAGGAGCGGAGAACCGTCTGATGTCAGCCCCGGCCCCTGCTGCGTTCCGGGTTATTGTCTTTCCCTTGCAGAAAATGAAGGGGGCAATGCGGCGTGGCAGAAGTCGTGGCCTCGGAGTGTCTAAGCTTTCTGCGGGATTGAGCACGAGAACTAGTTTTCTCCCTGCACCCGATGATGTCTTTCTTAACTCCATAGAAAAATTATACGACGCCCTCCACCTTTGTTCTTGCCAACCAAATGAGGGCGGTGGTTCTAACCCAGTCCGATTTCCAGTGTGTTAGATAAAGGATTGTTAATGACTCTATGAAAACAGCGTTTTAGAATTTGAATGTCTTGTTCATTACATGTACATGTACATATAAAAGTGCATATGCATGCGTACATATAGAAACATGTTATTATGAAACCACACACCCCACACCTTCAGAAAGATTGGGGCTCTAGGGGCGCCCGGGTAGCTCAGTCTGTTAAGTGTCTGACTCTTGGTTTCGGCTCAGGTCATGATCTCACCCGTTCGTGAGTTCGAGTCCGGTGTCGGGTTCTGCACTGACAGTGTGGAGGCTGCTTGGGAGCTTGGGATATTCTCTCTCTCTCCCTCTCTCTCTTCCCCTCCCCTGCTCATGCTCTCTGTCCGTCTCTCTCAAAATAAGTAAATAAACTTAAAAAGAAATTTAAGATGAAAAGAAAGACTGGGGTTCTAGCATGAAGTAGAACTTCGGCAGAGCCAAACCCAGCAGAGCGAGTTCGACTTTGGATGGGCACCTTGCTTTCACACCAGAATCATAAACACATAAGGCCATTTAGTGTCACCTCGTAGGATAGCAGGCAGGAGAACGGAATCCCGGGCCGTGGCTTCCCAGCCAAAAGATCGGGCTTCTTCCGCTTTCGAAAGAAGGGGAGGCGACAGGCTCTTTGAGCGAGGCCCTTTTCCTATGCTGTTTCTCCTCGGTACCGTCTCTGACCACCTCTTCACCCTCCCGTGTCCCCCAAATCCTCCTGGTCCTAAAAGCAGCAGAGACATGCAGAGTGGCCGGTCTACAGCCTCTGGGGACACACGTGACATTTCAGGGCTCCATGCGCAGCTCTTGGAGTAAGGGCAAAGAAAATAAAATACTCTCCTGCTACAGTTAAAAGAATAATGATCTTCTTTGGAAAAAAAGAAAAGCTTCAAGTACATATGACAACAGAGTGACACTGGAGGGAGCTCTCAACATCTAGTGATAGAAAAAAAATGCTAAAATTAAATACTCTAAAATTAAAAAGAGAAGTTAACATTGGGGAGGCTCGTGTGCTGAATTCGGGCTTGTGATGGTCGCGGGGTCCGTACGGACCTGGGTCCAGAGGTATCAATACCGATGCGGGCGGAGGAGGGGGACACAGAAAACGATCCTCGACTCAGGACTCCTTAGCCAAAAAGGAAGGCCAATTATTCTTGGCTTCTCTACATGACCTCTGAAAAGCATACCCCGGCATCTTTTCCTAGAAAGTTCTTTTAAGCAGAGTAGTTAAGAGACGGAAGAAAATAACAGAAGGATTGGAGAACGTGCAGCTTGTTGGAACGGGGCACGTTTGTGCTCTCCCGTTACCCGCTGGAAGGCGAGTCGGGGCTTACATACACCATGGAGTACTACCTGGCGATGAGGAAGAATGAAAGCCTGCCATTTGCAACGACACGGATGGAACTGGAGGGTACTGTGCTGAGTGAAAGAAGTCAGGCAGAGAAAGACAGATGCCACATGTTTGCACTCATATGTGGATCTTGAGAAACTTCAGAGAAGATCACGGGAGAGGGGAAGGGGGAGAAAAGTTACAGAGAGGGAGGGAGGCAAACCATAAGAGACTCTTGAATACTGAGAACAAACTGAGGGTGGATGGTGGGGTGGGGGGAGAGGGGAGAGTGGGTGACGGGCACAGAGGAGGGTCCTTGTTGGGATGAGCACTGAGCGTTGCAGGGAAACCAATTTGACAATGAATTATATTATTAAAAAAAAAGAAAGAAAGTGCTCTCTGGTCCCACTCTTCCCTCCCCAGCCTCCCTGTGACCAGAGGCTCACATCTGTCTTCTGGTCCCCAAAGATGACGGGCTTTGACCTGACAGGCTACGTGGAATACACGTGAGGGGGCATTTGGACACGCAGGGGCTCTCACACTCAGCCCCCCTGCTTCGCGCTGAAATGCCAGCTCACTGGAGCAGGCCAGAGCCTTTCCTCGGGTTACCATCCCCGGGCTGTGCTCAAGCTGTGTCCCCGGCCCCAATCGACACGCACATGCACACACTTCAAGCAGGCAGTTTTTTATTTTTTTTTTTTAACGTTTATTTTTGAGAGAGACACAGAGAGAGAGAGAGAGAGACAGAGCATGAGCCAGGGGAGGGGCAGCGAGAGAGAGGGAGACACGGAATCCGAAGTGGATTCCAGGGTCTGAGCTGTCAGCAGGGCTCGAACTCACGGACGGTGAGACCATGACCTGAGCCGAAGTCGGATGCTCAACCCACTGAGCCGCCCCGGCGCCCCGGTCACTTCTCGATTTACCCAGCTTGGGTCTAGGAAACTCCCCTTCTTCGTCTAATGATATTTACCGAGCACCTAAAACCTAGTCCGCTGTGGTAGGCTTGGAAGGCATCCTGTCGTTTGTCTAATTTCTCAGAAGCAAGACTTTCTCACTTGGGCTTCTCGGAATACCAAACGCAACCTGCCAACGAGAAATCACATTCCCGAAACCCCGTCCCTGCCCTGGAGTCGGAGCGTGATCCAGGTGCGCACAGCATTTGCCTTGAAGTGCTCCTCAGCACACACGACAGAAGAGAAGTCGGCTCTGGCTTAATAAGAATATCACAGGCACACAAAACTTAATGTCAACCTTTGATTAAAGACACAGTCTCTACTCTTAAGGAGCCGTCTATTTATAGCATCCTAATAAAAGCCAAAAGTCTTAGCTGTAATGCTACAAACGACTATACGGTCGGAGTTACATTAGGCTGTTATGCCATTCTGTCTTTTATCTGAAACATCTTGATTTTAATTTCCCGACCCGGGGATTTCGATTCCAGTTAACGCCGGTGTGACGGGGTTTCTCCGATGTCCGTCGTGATGTCACGCACCTGGTGGCTGGAAATTATCCGTGCTAGAGTTCAAACCGCTCTCGGGGAGCCGGGCACGGAAATCCAACAGACCGGTAACACGGGAAGCAATAAAACAATCTGTTTGTAACGCCGAGGGGTCATAAAATGTTAGCACTGGAATAGAAGAGAGCTCAGTGGTGAACTATCCCAAACTGTCCCTCTGGAGGCTGGAGCGGCCGGGGTTGCTGGTTGCCATGGCGGGCGGGAGGGTGGCCGGGGTCACACCACAGCTCCTGCCCGGCTTCGGCCTTGGCTGATACTGATGCCTACCATGTGCAAAATCCTGCTAATGTCCTTTATGGGACGCTTACGAGATCACTGCTGCTGTGAAGCCAGTACGTTCACTGGAGGTGAAAGAAGACGCAGAAAATGGGGAAAGGCGCTGGGACTGGGGGCTGACCCTGTGCTTCCGGGCTTTCCCTCTGCTCCCTGCTTCTTCGTGAAAGGAAAAGTGTATTAACCAGCACAGGAGGGGCCGTTGGTCACACGTGCCGTCCACGCCGGGAGAGGAAAGGCTCCAGATAAATGTTTGGGACCTGCTTTCTCTTGCTTTCGATGCAGGCCAAACAGACGGTTCAGCATGAGATCCTAAACCTCTCCCCCCTCCTCACTGCCTTTCTTTTCTCCTTCTGCAGTTTTCCTTGACTGAATTAAAACAAGAAGACTAAAGAAATGAAACGCTTGGAGGAATAACGAGGTAAGTAGGATTTCTGGACTCTTTTTCTTTCTAAGTTAATCACGCCCAGAAGAATCTGAGTTAAATAATTTCTCAAGAACCTAAAGGAGGCTTTTAGCTAGCCCTATACTGATTGACTCTCAGTCGGCTACTACCTGAGCCGTCTCTCTTTCTAAGTGGAACTAAGTGAGCTCCAACCTAACAAATATTCTGCATTCATACCCTCTGAAGGCACTCCCAGACTATCTGAAGGACAGAATCAGACTGGTGAAAGTTCACAGCAGGAGGAGGTCAGAGATCGTCAATGAGGAAGTCATGTGACGTGCCCAAGGTCACAGAGGAAGTGGCAAGAATGACTGTAAACTTGGCTTGAGTTAAAGGCACTACCCTTTCCGCAAAGTTTTAACTTCAGATCCGTGAAATAAATACGCTATTAAAATATTTGTTTTTTAAAAAGCATTCTCCCCTAAGGCACTGTCTTTGCGATTGAAAATAACACGGATGGGGCACCTGGGTGGCTCCATTGGTGAAGAGTCTGACTTCGGCTCAGGTCACGATCTCACGGGTCATGGGTTCGAGCCCTTCATGGGGCTCCGTGCTGACAGCTCGGAGCCTGGAGCCTGCTTCCCATTCTGTGTCTCCCACTCTCTCTGCCCACTCACATTCTGTCTCTGTCTCCCTCTTGCAAACATAAATAAACATTTAAAAAAAAAACAGTTCAAAATAACATGGATGGAACGAATAGGTACTGAGGCGCAAACCGACGGCCACTCGAGTGGCCGTAACTCCTCTCCCTACAGCACACCGAGACCCCTAAGAGATGACTTTCTCACGGTCAGTCCGTCCTAAGGAATACGTCGGCATATGTTCCTCAAAAGCATCTGTATTGCCCTTTGGAGGCTGAAGATGGTTTCACTCACAATATCTTGTTTACTTGTATGTCAATTCAATTAGGCATTGCAAGGTGCTTCGTAAAAACCACACTCCAGTTGGAGTTGAAAAGCACGGAGAAGACGAAGCTGCCCACGGGCGTGGTACCGGTAGCCAGCTGGGGACGCGGGCTAGAAGCCTACGCCCTGAGATCCCAGGTCAGCGGGCTTCCGCCCTTGGCTCATGTGTAGCTAGGAGCCCCGTGGAGGCTGCACGCCCATGGTGAGCCCAGGCGAGTCTGGGTAGCGTGAGAGATGGATCGATGTTCTATCTCTACGGAGGCTGTTTGACGAGGAGAAAAGGAAACAGTTGCTGACAGGGAACCTTCCCAGGGCACGTGCGCCATATGAAATCTGAAGTTCAGTAATTCTTGGGCCTTCTCAGCAGCCTGCGTTTTTATGGCGGATCTGACCCTGAGGAGAGGGGTCAAGTGCTGCCCGTATAAAGGGATAAACATCGGGGCGCCTGGGTGGCTCAGTCGGTTAAGCGTTCGACTACGACTCAGGTCACGATCTCACGGTTCGTGGGTTCGAGCCCCGCCTCGGACTCTGTGCTGACAGCTCAGAGCCCAGAGCCTGCTTCGGATTCTGTGTCTCCCTCTCTCTCTGCCCCTCCCCTGCTCATACTCTGTTGCTCTCTGTCTCAAAAATAAATAATAAAAACGTTTAAAAAAAAGGGATAAAAATCGGGCACATCTACCAAGCCGGCCTCTTGGGGATGGGAGAGGGAAGGATGGTAGGTTCATAAAGAACATGAGGCTGCCATGTTTTGTGGTCTGAAAGGAGAATTTTTGAACACTCAGGAGTTGAGGGGACACCCTCCGCTAACCTATCTCTGTGTGGCCAGAGACTAAAAGAGTGACCAATCACCAACCCTTCTGACACCAAAGGGCAGAAACGGGAGCTGACGAAACATTCCAGAAGGGTGTCTAGAGGCCAGACCGTGAACGCATGGTGATGGAGAGAGGAGAGTGGGGGTGTGCCATGAGGCCGGGACCTGAGACTGGAAGGTGTTGAGGAGAACCTCGGGGACCCCCCAGGAATCTGCAGAAGGACGCACCCACCGTGAGCATGGACAGGAGACTGGGGAGGAACGTGTTATATTACAGGTAACTTAACCAACATTCCCGCAACGTAGCCTCAGTATGGCGTAGCCTCGTGAAACCCGAGTTAGCATCTCTTCCACACAGATTGTTTTGAATAACAGCCTCGCCGAACATTTTCTCTCCCTCATGCCTAACTCGAGTTCACTGTGAAACAGGTTCATACCGAAGCTGTCGTCTGAAACGTTTTCCTTCACCAAATGGGTACCGCTGAAGATGAGGAGGAGGGATATGACGGTGGTGATAAAAGTTAGCGATGACTTAGGAGTCCTCCTCAGACAGGCTCTGTGTAAGATCGTGGCATGTATTTTCTCACTGAATTGTTACCATACCCTCTATGGTTTCGATGCAAAGAAAATGACGATAACGTGGGAAAACAACTTGTCCAAAGTCACACCGCTAGTAGGTAGCCGAAGTAGAACTTGAACGCGGGTGTGTCTAGTTCCAACCCCTAGCTCGCACCTTGGCACCCAGCAGAGTGTCTGGCACACAGTAGGTGGTCAATAAATACTGGTGACGGAACAAAGGAAGTGGCCACAACAACACAGGGTAGGTTCTAACCCAACGGCAACCACACGGCACGGTGAGCTCCATTCTTCCCCTAAACTGGTTAAATACACCTCCCTCACTTAACACAATAGAAACGGTCATTATCATCGAACAATGTCCCCGGATCAATATTTTCTGCTAAGGAATAAGTGACTCTGACTTGCTTGTGACATTTATTTTCCGCAACGAACCCCGATTAGCCCCGACATTTACAAACCAGCAGGAGGTGGCTCCCTGGAAAAGTCGCTCTGTTCTACAGAACTGCCTTGCTTTCGCTCTCTCTATGCAAAGCACAACAAAAATAAAAGCAAAACAAAACAAAACAAAACAAAAAACAACCCATGTGATAATTGTAGAATTGTTCTTGTGCACCTACTTTTTAAGCCCGATGAAGAATCTGACTTGCAGTTTATGTAATTTAAAAAGCTGGTTTACGGAGGTTGCAGGTTGTTCCGAGATCATTTTCAAAGCTTTCAGAAGCGCAGGCCCTTCTTGGCCCCTCCACCTCACATACCTCAGTTTGTGGTTTTGAAACAACTGCCTGCTTACAGAAGTTCCGCACAACTGTAACCCCCTGCTGGCCTTCTGTGGGGGCTGACACTATGGTGTTGGATGAGGAGAAGCTGAAACAAGGCACAAGTTCAAGTTGGCATGTTTTCAGCATCTGAAAATTACCTTTGGAGAACTGAGCTTGGGTCCCTGTTCTCTGGCTACGGAGGACAGATGTCAAATCACCAAAAAACGTCAAATCTTGAAAACTCTAGGAAGGGCTTTTTTTTTTTTTTTTTTTTTAGAAAAACATTATTTGCTATGACCCCAGGCAAGTCACAACCGCTAGCTACCTTCCTTACCCCTTATTAGTACTTTATATTTTGAAATACTATGACTCCACTTTGCCTCTTCCCTGAAGGCATTTATAATCTACCTGAGGATAGAAGACCTACTATCCTCAGCCAATTAAACAATCGAACAGGTGCTGAAAGTCCTTTCGTGTTGGAGAACCCGAGATGACCTTTGAAGAATAAGTCTGGTGTACAGAGGTGAGGCGCGGGAGAACATTCCTCCCTGATGTCTGCATGGGATTTCTGACTAAGACTCACTTCACAGACTCCATCAGGCTTTTCCTGAGGCAGCTATGCGTTGAAGAATATGATTCAGCCAGTGGTTTGTCTAAACCTGTGTCAGGGGATGCCTTCTAACACATCATTCCGTGCTCTGAGCCAAGTTTACATGCACACCGTTCAAGTACATAAAAACCCAAATATACTGCAACGCGACAGTGCAATCCTTTGTCTTATGAAATCATTCGCGGTTTTCTAAAGTCTCCATCATGAGTTCCCTTTAAATCGGGAACCCTCAGTGAGCCACGAGCGGATTAAGAATCCCCTAGATTGAGGTCATACACGGCATCGGTAGAAGAGAGTGCATTTGAGTTAAGGGTTCTCTCAGTGTGACTGTCCTTTCCTTGGATGAGAACGGCCAGAGCTGAAGAAGGAAAATACCTCGAAAAGAAAAGTCTGGAAGATGCTTGCTGGTATTAGCGACAGTCTCTACTCCTGAAGAAAATGATGTAGACTGTGCATAACCAAAAATAATTATACATAAATAATTTTCGTGTCTTATGGACTCTGGTGTCTGGCTCTCCCTATCGATCTTACAAAACCACATGTTCCTTCATCAATGCTGATATTGATGAGGTTCAAGGTGACAAACCGGCCCGTGGCTGACCTAGTAGAGAGATGGATGCCATTGCGTGGTAAGGATGTTGCTGGCTGGCAGCGTGAAGGAAGGGGATCTGAGTTCCCTGTCATTCCGTGTCCCGGCTTGGATACAGCACGTTGCTTTTCCCTGATATCCTCAGGAAGACGTGCTTTCTCCGCCCACTGAGGTCCAGTATCTCCTGATTCATAATGTACGACACGATCTGTCCTTGCGTTTCTATGTCTTGTTCATGTATATGTCTTGTCTCCCTAAGCGAACCGTCAGTCTTCTTGAGGCAAACTTGTATGGTTCCACTCGTCTCCCGATCTCCCAGTATCTTGCCCCGGGGAGGTAATAAATGTTAGAGGAATACAGGACTAAATGCATGAAATATAGGTTCGCTGAAAAGGCTGTGGGCTTTTGGATGCACGTTCTTGGCTTGATCATCTGCTGAAGCTAACGGGAATGTTGATTCCTTGAACTGTGAACTATAGAATACACAACTCTGCCCATGACCGAGAACTCGTAAAAAGCCTCTCCTTCTGCTGTTCGTGCTTCTAGGCATCCGGTCTAGATGCGAGCATCCAAAGACCCGAAATTAGGAGATCTAGTTTGAAATAAGTCAGAGACACTATGACGATTAAGACACTGCCTTTGGTAGCCTTCTGAGGGGTTTAGTAATCCGGCAGCCCATTCCTGCGTGTTTCAGAAGCCCAGTAGAACGCTGTAACTAGACTGCACACACTCCTTCTCTGCCCGGATTTATATACTTTAAATGCCCCTTTCCAAAAACAAAACAACAAACTAAAACTCCACCAAGTAGCTAAACTATATTCAAATATCCATAGAATTCTATCCATGGCAACAGTCTCAGGCTTTCAGAAATTTAATTTCCAGGGTCCCCCCCCCCGACAATGGAGAATAGAAGAAAATGGGCCGCCCTGTCACCAACCTCAGCACCTCTCAAGGAACTAATTAAATCTCCTAGGCTGCCCTCACCCACACCCTAAGAAATTTGAGGGGTGTGCAAAATCCAAACCCAATTCAACACCATCACAACAAAAGCCCATTACTTCTACAAAGCTTCCTCTTGGATTTCTTTGTCTCTTTCCCCCTACAGAGTAGTAAATTTTCAAATTCCCCAAAGGTCATGAGTTTGGCAATGGAACAACGGCATCCGGGGAGGGAGTGCCTGGGTGAGGGACTCTGCTGCCCTCTGGGCCACACGGCGGGGCTGTTGTCTCTCTTGGGAACTACAGGCGTCATCGAAGTGGATGAAGGCTGGTCGTGGCTCAGGGAACTCAGTCTCTGGGGTGGTGGTGAACCCTGGATACCTATCCCGCAGGTGGGAAGGCACAGAACTAGCGTTCTCTCATCGAGGTCTTGCCCCGAGGTGACTCCCCCGGGAAGGCAAGTCCTAACCATTCTCCGGCATTAGGGTGATAAGGGTCCCGTCTGTTCGGAAGAGGAAAAGAGCCATCTCCACCCCCACCCCAACCAGCTTGGGAATGAAGAAAAGGGGTCGGGAAACAGTACTCACTGAACACTTTGTCTAAATGGGCCAATCACTGTGCTGCGTGTTTCGTATCTAATCTGCACACAGCCCTACAGGGTAGGAGCGATTATTGCATTTCAAGACAACATGAAGCTCCCAAGAACTTCCTCGAAATGGCAGAACTAGTGTATCACGGACGTAAGATTCAAACCCGGGCCGTCTGGTTCTTATATCCACGTTCTTACCTTCCTCCATGCTGCGTTTCAAAAGGAAAGACTGGTTTTGAGGTACAAAACTACAGCTTGGCCGTTTTGTAGCAGGGAAGATTCCTGACTCCCTCCTTTTTGTTACGGGCTGGGGCCTCACATCCGTTTATTCTGAATTTGACCCTTCTGTCCCGTGGGCTCGTGGCCACACCAGGAGAGCCCAGGAAGAGAAGCCTCGCTAGCAGTTAGATCGTAAGCAACGGATGTTTAAGGGACAGCTGAGGGAGTGTGAATCCGGGGGTGAGAGAATAAACAAATGAGCGAAACTGACAAGTCGATTCCAGAGCTAACTTGGCAACCTTGGTCTCATGAAAGCAATGCATCTTTCTTTTTTTATTTTTAATGTTTGTTTGTTTGTTTGTTTTTTATTTATTTATTTATTTTTAGTTTATTTAATGTGTTTTTGTTTTTGAGAGAGAGAGACAGAGAGCATCAGCAGGGAGGAGGCAGAGAGAGAGAGGGAGACACAGAAACCAAAGCAGGCTCCAGGCTCCGAGCTGTTAGCAGAGAGCCCGACCCAGGGCTCAAACTCATGAACTGCGAGATCACGGCCTGATTGATGCTGAAGCTGGATGCTTAACCGACTGAGCCACTCAGGCGCCCCGTGAAAGCCGTGCATCTTAATCACAATTTTGTTTTTTCCTCATCCATGTGATGTGACATAGAGAAAAAGGCTGTGTGGGTGCCGGTGGTCTGGGCTTCGCGGACACGGAAGCCCACCTGCCATAATGCAGGCTCGTACGAGCTACTGAACTTACGAGTCTGGGGCCAAGACTGCATCTGGAACGATCTTCAACAGACGGCGATCGGGGCAAACTTTACATTCCTATTTGCATTCTGGAAGTGAAACACCCCCTCAAAGTCAGAAAAGAAGGAAAAATCACACATTGTTTCAGCTTGTATCTTTTTTTTTTTTTATTTTTTTTAAGACGATGTTGACTGTTTATAGAAGACATGCTTAATGTCAGGGGTAAAAATTGAACTGCTTTCTTGTAGCCTAAAAGGAGCTAATTAAAATGTGACCAGGCAGAGATTACACACTCAGAGGTGTCCCCAAGGCCCCTGGATTCGCACGGCACGGATAGTCTCGCTCCCCGCTGACACTTCGTCCGGGTGTGAGATACTTGATACGGAAGTGATTTCCACCCTTCTCTCTCTCTCCCTCTTCGGGGAATCCTGGTCACTTCCTAGGGTGACCGTGCACCAAATGAGGTGGCGAGACACACCCATCTAGCCAACCGAACTATCAGAAGGTGAGGTCACGGTGCTTACCGGTCCCTGTGAAAATCCATCCGACCCATTTTGGTGTGATTCCTGTAGTGCCTGAGCCATGGCCCTCACTCTCTCCACTCAGAATTCACTTGGAGCTATTATAAGGAAGCCAAAGATAAAACAGCTTCTGCATAATGAAACACTAATCCCCGGAGTGTGACGCCCACGACACACATGAATGCTAGACAGAAGATAACCAAATGTCTAGACTTATTCATAGTTCAAACTGGCACCCGTGGCCGCCTCAGCTTATAAACCAGAAACCAGTTTAAAAACACACAACGGAACAACAGCAACAACAAGGGGCTAAAGCCAGCCGCCCCTCTTGATTTGGGCCTCTCGATTTGAGTTCGTTTGTACGTATTTATCTATCCAAACACAGGAACGCCTGCCTTCTAAAGCTGACACCAGCTTCCTGAAAATAATATGCAGTCGGAAGCCTCTGGAAGGGATGATGACCTTTGTTCTTTCTTTTCATAAATACACCGGTAGACTGCAGTATTTCCTAACAAGCCTCCTTTTTTTTTTTCCCCCTGGCTCTCGAAAATTAAGTTAATAAGATTGCATGATTTAAAGGATTTGTGGATTTGTGTTCAGCACAATGGACTGCGGAGTCTGGCTATCTGGATTCTAGAATGATCATGTCAGCTATAATTGGCTCAGTACCTTATATCTCAGGCATTACACCAGCAGCCCAGAACGTGACCTCATTTCATTTTGTAACAGCTCTCTGAGGCACCGGTTCTCCCACCTAGGATACCAACGGCGTCCTCGGGCAAACTGCCTTATGCCTTGGTTTCTCCAACAGAAATAATAATTTTCAAACAGGAAAGTTTAAGTAAAATAAAACGATGACCAATTAATTAGTATTAAGCAGCGAGACAACGGTTGCTATATGCGCGTATAATTCTAATATAAGTAGTTCATTTTTCTTTCATGTCTTTGTCACGATAGCTCTCAAAACCTAATTTCTAATAAAAGTAAAAACGGAATTCAAATGCCTAAGATCACTCTGGCAGAAGTTAGATATTGCCATGGAAGGCCTCATTCATTTGTATCCCAAGGGAATGTACTGATACCTGGCCAGAGGTGGGGGGGGTGAGGGGGTGAGGGAGTGGGGGAGTGGGGGGGTGGGGGGTGGGGAAGTGGGGAGTGGGGGGTGGGGGGGTGGGCGGGGGTCTTTAACATGTACATTTCATTATGCAGCTGAAAGAGAGATCCATGAGTGAGTCTTGCCGGAGTCTTGAGTCTCCTACTCCAGCCTTGGGAAAGGGTTAGGCCAACCGCATGTGACCATTTTAACCGTACCTTTGCCTGTTTATTTTTAACTTAAAAAAATTTTTTTTAATGTTTATCTATTTTTGAAGGAGAGAGAGACAGAGTGTGAGCAGAGGAGGGGCAGAGAGAGAGGGAGACACAGAATCCAAAGCAGGCTCCAGGCTCCGAGCTGTCAGCATGGAGCCCGGCACAGGGCTCGAACTCACAAGCCCTGAGATCATGACCTGAGCCGAAGTTGGCCACTTAACCGACCGAGCCCCCTAGCGCCCCACCTTTGCCTGTTTAATGAAGATGAGGGAAGTTCAGTGACATAGTTCTTAATGGAAAAAAAGACAAAACAAAACAAAAAAACCCTTAGTTACAGCCCAAAGAAATGTTCAAACCTTATCTGTTCCCCTGTTATCTAGAGCTTTTGTTTCCTGGAACAAAATGGATTCTGAGAGTTCCCCACCCCCTTATCTCTTCTAGAAGCAGGAGAGAGAATTCTCTAGAGGCAGGAGAGAGAAGGAGGGGAAAAGTGTCAATCATTTTTTTCCCTCCCCTCAAGTGAGTGCAAGGAGAATCATGCATGGTAAGGGGAAGCACGCCAGTACCCAAGTCAATAATGTAAGCAGGATGATAGGGAAAATGTTTAATTTCTCCCCAAGAAAGAATATCGGGTTTTCCCGGTCATTCGTTTTGCCTGTAATACATGGTCATTACCTAGTTCCTGTAGAGTAGTGTTTATGGATTGAAAAAAATTTTTGTCCATAATTTAAATGGCTGTGAGTACCTGAAGTAACGCGCCTTATTTTCTTAGAAGGATCCCGTAATGGAGATCGAATTAAGGCAAAATGACTCCCACCCAGAACAATCTAAATTAGAGAGATTTTACTGGCTCAATAACTAATGTCACATTACACATCTACACTCCTTGGTACCCTGTGAACCACACTTATCTGTGTGGCCTTTGACAGGCAAAGCTTTTGCTATAACCGTGGGGTATACCATAGGGCAATCTGTAAGATTTAAGAGGAATGACTACATTACAGGGTTGTTGTGGGGATTTAATGAGACGACGCTCGAAAACCACTTAGAATAGAGCCTGGTACGCCGTAAGTATGCCATAAATGCCAACTATGGTTCTCGTTCCTCTCAGTATATAGAATTGTATTTAGCAGAGAGTTGTTTTCTAATGGTATCTCCAACACGCTAAGTTTTAAAATAATCTTGCTGCACACAATATCCCAGACCCCTCTGAATCCCATCCCGTCTTCAACCTATTTCTTTCCCTGGTTTCCTAGCTCTCTCTCCTTGTGTTCTGGCAATGTCTGCATTCCTCCAGGAGACCTTTAGTTTCTGGAAAGCAGAGAAACCCTGTATCATTTATCATTGTATACTCAGTAGAATGTGGATTAGCCCCTTGCATAGTATAGGCTTTTAACAGGTTTTGATTGAATAAACATATGCATGAGTAAAGAAATAAATATATGTTGGAAAAATTCGATAAGACACCTACCCT
This sequence comes from Paguma larvata, assembly GCA_030068075.1. NCBI lineage: Eukaryota > Metazoa > Chordata > Mammalia > Carnivora > Viverridae > Paguma > Paguma larvata. Next base: position 16,079,422 of record CM057829.1, read on the forward strand.
GTCGATATTTTAAGCTTTTTGTCAACTTCCCCTAGAATGAACATGTAGCGTTCCTTTTACAAGCCTGAAATGGTTGATTCTCTAGAATATACTTAAAAAAAAAAGTAACGGTTAAAAGGAAAACATCCATCCCATCTTGACTGAATTGATACTAATATTAGTGGTCCCCATCTCCAGTTTGGTTCATAGATACATTTCTGGGACTTTTAGAAGGTTTTTGTCACAAAGGCAAGGCACCAGTCATTCCTAAGCCACGATCCTTAAGGGAAATCAGAATAACAAAGCATTTGATTATATGTCTCTTCAATAAATAAGAGGAATTGCAACTGTCTTTTTTAACGGCCTTCCTTGCTTTTCAGTTTATGAATACTACATCTAGCTACCAAATACTTGATGCCATTTGGGTTCGAAGAACAAAACCGTGACTCTGCCACAAAGAAGGCTAATCATACAGTATCAACATCTTACACTTAGAGGATGTTACCACTCCGTCCATCAGTACACTAATAAACGGATGTTCGGCAGAACGACAGAGTCAAACTCTACACAACATTAGTAAACGGTACACCGGCAATGATGATCAATTCAAGCCAAATTATATTCAGGAACAATTTATATAAATGTGGACTTTTTGACAACTTCCAGACTGTTATAGCAAGACAGGACTACATAAATCTAGCATGGAATAATGATTTGCAGCAACCGGTTGGGGACTTCTAAATTTTAGCTCGTTATCAAGAAGAGACAAATGTGAGCAAAATGGGACAGCTATGTTTAGAATATGATTCTCCGGTTTCCACCTGCTACTACCCTAATTCATCCTTGACGACTTGGTTCAAAAATCAACTTCTCAGAAGCCCTTCGTGGCAATTCCATCTTTTAACCTCAGTGCTCTTGAGGTGAAAAACTATGTGAATGAATGAATGAATGAATGAATGAATGAATGAATGAATGAAAGATGGAGAGGTGAGCTAGGGTGATAACTGGGAGCATGCACTGAATTTGTTCTCGTTCAGCAAAAGCTTCAGAAGTGAACACCGAAACCGAGCTATGAAAAGATCTTTGGCACATAACAGGGGCTCAAACTGGTCATTAAATGGAAGAATTAATGTAGCATTCCTCCTGCTCAACTGTTGATGTCTAGAAGATGCAATTTCTCAAACTGTTTTCATCGTCCAAGTAGATATTGTTCCCTTGTGCTATTATTTGCTTCCTCTAAACTATGAATCCCCGGTTCCTCGTAAAAAGTTTTCGGTTCCTCGTAAAAAGTTTTCGGTTTTGGACAGAAATGGATTTTTTATTTTTTGGCCATACTAACCAGTGCTTCCTTGCTCAGGCACATTAAACACCACCCACTCCCACCCCTGAAAAAGCACAGAGGCTTTCAGAAATGCTTGGCCTTTGGAATAAAATAAAAACGTGCAGGAATCCACCGTTGATACACGACATGGCGGAAGTCAAATCGAAGAAGAAAGAGAGAAGCATGGATCGCTCGTGAGATTTGGACAGCTTGACCCTGCAATGCTCAGAACAAAATTGCAGGTACCGATGGTAACGATCTCTGGTAAAGGATGCAACAAAGTTCTATCAGTTCTTTAGAGGGAATTCGTTTGATGTGGACCGAAGTCGCGGTGTGGAGTTTTGCCCGCATGTTCTTATTCTGGAACATTCCGGGGGACGGAATTTACCACACGGCAGCTGTGTGGGAATCTCCTGTTTGCCCCCAGCTGGGACTTTATTCCCAATAGGCCCACAGATGATTCACTGGTTAGCCCTCACTGAACCAGCTCCTCTCTCTACCAGCTGTGATTTTGTTTAAGTTCTGTCGCTTCCCACCCAAAGCCCCCGCTTCCTCTTCTATTGAATGAGGATGCTAAGAGTACATACGCCTCACAATTGTCATGAGAGTCTGATGAGCCGAGGCACGCAGCTATTTGAGCTAGTGCTCGACACATAATAATGTGCCAATAAGTGTTATCTATCATAATCATTACTGTCACTCGTAACCAAGCCGATGCTTACGAGAATTCTATTGCTATCCACTCGTTTGCCCATTAATTATCCAATTTCTAGAAGTGTATTTTATATTTTTAAAAGCAATATTCCGACTGAATGACAGAAGGTGCCCACGGGGCTTGCCGTAAAAAGGACTACTCTCCTCCCTTGTCAGGTGCTGTGCGGCGCACGGGAGGTGCCGTTCCCAGGAGGTGGGAGGCCCTGGCTGGACCACATTCTACGCTTTCTCTTAAAGAAATCAGCAAACAGGAGGGCTGGGTGGCTCAGTTGGGGGAGTGTCCGACTTCGGCCCAGGTCATGATCCCATGGTTCGTGAGTTCAAGCCCCGCGTCGGGCTCTGTGCTGACAGCTCAGATCCTGGAGCCTGCTTTGGATTCTGTGTCTCCCTCTCCCTCTCTCTCTTGCTCTCTCTGACCTTCCCCCACTCATGCACGTGTGCTCCCTCTCTCTCTCTCAAAAATAAATGTTAAAAAAAAAAAGAAATCAGCAAATATGACGACAAAAGGTGCGAGGGGAGCCTTGAGGAGAAAGGGGTAGGAGGGCAACACGGTTGGATGCGTGTGTCACGCAGCTGGCCATGTCTACCGCTGAGGTCCACGGAGCAAGCGAGGTTAGGCTGGGAGGGAAAGCGAGCCGGAGACCCAGGGGAAGGAATCTCAGGGCTTTCTGCCGGCCTCTGGCAAAGTCCGCCCCTCTCCTCCAATCCACCCCGCCCCCCCAGCAGAGGGCAGTGGAGGCGTGCAGGGGGGATAACTGACCAGTAACCGCTGCTGATAATACGGTCTACAGCGCGTCTAAATAGTGAGCCCTCACTCTTTGGCCTCGTCGGCCGCGATCAGAGGACATTTAGTTCTGGCGCCGAGAGATACAAGGACCAAGGCTGGTCTGGGAGGATGGCGCCTTTTATACAACATGTATACACACACCACATTCCTGCCCTGGAGGATAGAGCCTGCAAATATTCTGCTGCAACATAAGAGCGCCCTTATGACGATAGAAAGCCACGCGCTAATGCCAATTATGTAAATCCCCACGAAATAACGTGAACCTAAGGGAAATTACGATGGCATTGATGTTCCCCATAAACACTGAGTTGGAGTGTTCTAGGCTGAATTTTACTTCTGCGGTGTGAAGGCGGCTGCCGATACGGCGGTATGACTTTTGCCACCTCCGGGGACCTTCAGACAAGTGAGCTCTCTTGCAAGCCAGTCCCAGAATGCCAGCTTCCTAAACAAATATTAAAAAGCATTTACTATATGTATCACTTAAGAGGCTGAGGAGAGGGGAGGGGACAGATCCCAAACACACGCATGTTTTTACTTAATAATAGCTCAGCTATTAGACAATACGGGCTCCAGCTGATGCCTGGACAATGTGGGGGGGGGGTGTGGGGCATCAAAGAGCCTACTGTGGACTCTGATAACATAAACAGTCCATTAATACATATTTCGTATGTATTATATGGACCATATACTGTCCATGTATGTATTATATGGACCATATTCTGACAGTAAAGTTAGCCAAAGAAAAGAAAATGTCATTAAGAAAAGCATGAGGAAGAGAAAATACATTTTTAGTGGTGCACTGTATTTACTGAGGAAAATGCACGTATAAGCGGACCCGTGCAGTTCCAACCCGTGTTGTTCAGGGGCAACTGTTTTCAGAAGACGGTCCTAGAAGCTGTGCTGTGTCCTGAGTAAGTCTACGCAGCATGCATACAGGCAGACATCCATAAATGATCGTGTCAGTCTGCCCCAAAGGGATAAAACTCTGACCCAAACAATCCACACTTAGTCGTACCCCGGAGTGGGCTAATTTGTATTCACTATGACAGGTCTTGACTCTCGGACCTGAAGTAATTATTAGAAAGTGAGAAAACAGACATTACTTTTGGGAGGCTGGGACATGGCTTTATAGTCTAAGTTGCCACCAGATAGAATGACCCATAAAAATAACTTGGAAGGCCTGTTGCCTTACAGCCGGAGCATATAAAATCTAACAGTTACAGCCTGTGCCCACATCATGTGTATTTTAATTGAAGATTTAAACCGCTCTGAGACAAAAGCTGAAAACATGTACGTAATCCATCTAATTTTGCATAATTTCTCATTAGTTGCAGGGCTGAGGGTCACCCTCTCTGACCCGATTTACATGTGATGTGTGCGCATTTCCCGGCTGGGGGGGGGCATAAAATCCACTTTCGCTGGGTACGACGGTTACTGGGATTCCTTCTCGATACGCACGTGAAACCAGAAGGTTCCCAGGTGGAATTCGGCGGGAGCGCATGAGGACAGGGGACCGCTTTGGTATTTATTCGCGAGGCTCATCCAATTCAAGCTGCCAGGGGAACCTGAGTTTTTCTTGCTGTGGCTCCTGGCCTTGTTTTAGGTTTGTGTCTAAAATGGTGGGGGGAGCACGTCTGTTCATATGCCCTTCCGGGCGAGATTAGTCGTACCCAAACTAAGAAGGCACGTATCACCTACGTATCAACCTCCAGGGTCGTTTCAACATCAGCAAGGGCATCGCACGCACACACACAAAGAGACAAAATCACTTACCGCACTAACAGTTACGTTCGTTAGCCCCTCCTGGGATAAACCAGGACTAAACTATGTAAATTTTAAATACTAGATAAATAAGACTCTGAGATTACGAGGTGAAAAGGAATGTATCTGACTTCTTGGGTTTGAGTCTTTCCTTTTCCTCTGAAAAAGGCATTTTTCAAAACTCGAAGTATTTTGAGGGCCACTTGCGTGGCTCAGTCGGTTAAGTGTCTGACTCTTGGTTTCGGCTCAGGTCATGATCTCACGGTTGGTGAGTTCGAGCCCCACATCGGGCTCTGTGCTCACTGCGGAGAGCTTGCTTGGGATTCTCTCTCTCTCCCTCTCTCTCTGCCCCTTCCCCACTCTCTCTCTCTCTCAAAGTAAATAAACTTAAGAAAAATTATTTTGAACATAAGAAACCGTAGAATTAAACACCAGGCTGCCTCCTGAATATACAGGTTATTGTATTACATGATGAGGTTACATACAATCCCAAGGGTGAGGGCAAGGTCAAACACACATGCGTGTGGGGGAGGAGCGAGTGTGCACACGTAGGCTCACATCCCTACCGACCAAGCGGGAGATGACCGGGACCACCAACACTGTGGCAAATAAAAATCAGCCACAGTCAAGTCCCAAACCGATGACTTTCTATGGAGACAAATAGGGGAAAAAAAATGCAGTTTAGCCAAGATTGACCTATAAGCCCATCATGGCCTCAGCACACGCATTTCTTCTAATGGTATAATCTCGGCACCTGCTGCAAAGACGGGCTTAAATGGATATTCATCATCTGAAATACATAACTGTGTTTTTTTTTGTTTTTTTTGGGGTTTTTTTTTGCCTTGGTATACAAAAAAGCATGGCTAAATCATATCCCTATTTATTCAAGTTGGAGCAGAACTACCTCTGCTCGTTGCCCACGGCCATCCTCGGAGAGGGCCACGCGAGTTTGTTTGCAGGTTTCAGACACGGGGTCGTCTCTGCAGGGAGAGATATCAGACGCTCGCGTGCTCCGGCAACACGCATGCCGAGCGAGTGTTCTGCCAACAGGGAGGCTGCGGCGGGTGTGTCGTGAGTGCGGGCACGCGACGTTGCTCACACAGCTGGCGCTTGGCCTTCTCCACCCGCCTCAGGTCACCAGGTAGCCTGTCACTGCCTGACGGTTCCTGTGTGCCCTTCTCTTCCGGTCCCTTCCAAACCTTTGCCCGAAAACACTGGATGCCCCGAGACCGCGAATATAGAGCTGCGTTTAGCGACGTTCTTTCTCTTTGGCTCGCAAAGCTCCCCACTTCTTGGAGACTCTTGCCAAGGAAGGGCTCTGGGTCTCTGTAACCTAGCGAGGAGCGTCTGGGAGTCCTGTTCCTGCCTCTCCAGTGAGCTCTCACTCATAAACGCAGGGGCGGCAACAGTAAGAGGCCCCGCCCGTCGTCGAACAAATAAAGAATGGAATCCATCCAACCAGCTACGCTTTTATCCTTCGTTATAAAGACCCAGTTGTGACTCCTCTTCCTCCAGGAGAGTCTCCCCAGGGGGGCAAATGCTACGCAAAATGAACACATGGCAACGGGAGTGGCAGGGGAGACATGTCTCCTTGATCTGTGTCCCCTCGGTCCCCTCCACGTTTCCGACTGGGACCGACGAGGTCTAATTTCAGTTCTTTCATATTTTCGCAAGTCAGAGGGAAACCGGGGGAGGTTAAAGGTTCGCTATGGAAAAAAAAATTATTCCCAGGAAGGTGCGTTAAAGAGACAGTATTGTCGTAGCAGCTTTGAAGTTTATAATACTGTATTGATGACTACGTGATCACTGTGAGGTGTGACGGGTCTCTAGAACTTATTTATCTACTAGTAGCGGCAAGTTTGGACGCTTCGATAGCATCTCCCCAGCCCTCCTCCTCCAGCCCCTGGTAACCACCGTTCTGGTCTCCATCTACCCTACCTGTTCTCATCGCACAGAGAAGACCCGATAATTACGTGAGGCGATAGAGGTGTTAGCCAGTTACGGTGGGAATGAGACTGTCAACTGTAAATGTAGCAAATCAACACGTCACGGTGCAACACGTAAATGTATCGAATGCACCTTGAACTCGCACAATGCTGTGTGTACAACCGTATCTCAGTAAAAAGCAGACTATTGTCATATGATATGTGATCTGATGCAGGTAATGAATTTTGGAGAGGGAACTCTAAAATTCATTTTTTTTAATTTTTAAAAAATGTTTATTTACTTTTGAGAGAGAGAGAGAGAGATAAAAGGTGAGCAGGGGAGAGGCAGAGAGAGAGGGAGACATAGAATCTGAAGGAGGCTCCAGGCTCTGAGCTGTCAGCACTGAGCCTGACAAAGGCTCGAACTCCCAAATCATGACATCATGACCAGAGCTGAAGTCGGATGCTTCACTGACTGAGCCACCCAGGCGCCCTAAAATTCATTTTTAATGAGGAGACACTTAGTGATAGGGCTGGGGGATGGAGAGAACGCTTACACACACACGCCAATCTCTGAATAATATTTTGTTTGTTAATCGACAAGCCTGAACACTGAAATGCCATCTCTGATGGGTTAGTGTTCAAGTAGGATCTCAACAGTCCTGAGAGCAGGTGGCTAACTTTGCCTAGAACTCAGGTCCGCCGACTTTGGGTTTCTCTTGCGATTGTTGCTCCAAGGTAATTGTGCCTACAAGCCAGATCAGAGCTATGGGTTCAAATGAAGGCAGGCGAGAAGCACATGAGTGTGAGTGTGTGTGCGTGTGTGCGCACGCGCAAGTGTGTAGGGGTGGGCTGCACACACAATTGCTCAGTCATCTGCAACCATCCCCACAGCTCAGCCGGATAATTACTGTTGACTTTTCAGCCTTGTTGGGAGCCTGACTTCACTGGCTGTACCTCTCTATCCGACCCTAACGGCACCGGCCAGCTTCGCCGATTTAGGATCGATACGGAGTTGATTTATTTCCAGGCTTTCCCGTTGATCCAGGCACGGGGACACACCCGCTTGTGCCCCACAACCAACGGGCTATTCCATGGGGAATAAACTGGAATTCTCCATGGTGTCCTTACCTACTGCCCCAGTTAGAAGGGTGGTCAGAGGAATGTTCATGGACGCTTCTGGAGGATCTCCCTGGGCACGGCTTTGTGAAAGACAGACTCAGCTAGGATCTCTGAAGGGATGAGGAGTCAAGGTGATGAGGAGAGAAGAGAGGTGTTCTAAGGGTGATGGGAGTGGGGATGCTTACGACTCCCGTAAGGAGCCACTCAGAACCTTCCAAATGTTTCAGAGCTGCTTCAGCCAAGCCGCCCCACTGCTGGTCCTACATCTCCTCTGAGGACCTTCCAGGACCATCCGACGGGGCCGGGTCTGGGCTGGCGGCTCCCTGTCATACTGCGCACCCAGGCCTCCTACGGACGCCGATCTCCAGATGCACCCGCAGATGCTACGACCATGCCCATTACGTGTAAAAGTAACCAACCCAACCCAGAACGACATCCCCCACTGTTGCCTTTCTTCATCTAAAATGCTGCAAAGCACTAGATCTCCTAATTCTTTCATATTTTAAAGATGCTTGGGGGCGCCCGGGTGGCTCAGTCGGTCGAGCGTCTACTTCGGCTCAGGTCATGATCTCACAGTTCGTGGGTTCGAGCCCCGCGTCGGGCTCTGTGCTGACAGCTCGGAGCCTGGAGCCTGCTTCCGATTCTGTGTCTCCCTCTCTCTCTGCCCCTCCCCTGCTCATGCTTCGTCTCTCTCTGTCTCTCAAAAATAAACAAACATTAAAAAAAAAAAGATGCTTGATGTCAGGGTTCCACGGACAGGGGCCAAACCAAATATCCTCAAGTGCTTTCTGTCGTAGGACCCCTCCATACCCGCACACTTCACCTCCAGGGGGAAAGAGAGCCCGCCTCACTTCCCTGGGCCAAGCTGCTCACCAAAAGTGACCCGACAGGCACCTGCGTGCTCGCTCAAGCGTATTTGTGCAAAATGCCTTTTTATACAGTAGCATTTTAACAGCGTCTACTCCTTACTGTCTAGAAAGGTTCCAAACATACTGCAGTAGATAAAGTCTAGTGACGGGTCCAGCTTCTCCAGCAGCAAACCACAGGAACAGTAGAATTCACACCCCTCAGATGCTGCAGATTCTCCGTACCTTCTTAAGAAACATGGAGATTTTTCTTTCTCCTTCCAAAGAGCAGATTTCAGAGGTTTTCATAAAACTTTTGCCTGGTAAAACGGGTCCCTAAAGCCTGAGCCTGGACATTTCGCGTGTAGATCCCAAGAGTTTACCGTTAGATTCAGTTTTTGGTTCTCGTGCTCCCCGTCCTACTCATGTGACTCGCTTTTCAAAGTTTAGGGATGAGAAGTCCTGAGGGAGAGGTGGCAGGGCTGAGACAATGGTCCCCCCCTGTGCCCTTCACACGCTCCCTCGTTCAACCACAAACATGGCGGCAACGTCCCGGGTCGCGACCCACGTCCCCTAACCCGTTTGCCGGTGTGCGACGGCCCCGTGTTCCGGAATGAAGAGAGAGTGTTCACCACGTCAGCATGGTGACATTACAGTTGGATTTCCGAGCTGGCCTCCGACGCTCCCAGACCGCTATTCCCCACGGTCTGCCACAGGCATATGGGGAGAGACGGGCTGGAGCAGATCCCAAGGGAAGACTCCATGGCATATCTGCCCACAACACGGGCTACGGTAGCAGAGCTTAGAGAGAGCGAGAGGCAAGGCGTTCATCCGCGATTTCGCTCCGGAAGAAGGATCGTTTTGGGGGAAGTCTGCGAAACCTTGCGAGGACAGAAGGCGACACTGCTTTCAAGTCATGAGTAATGAGCCGTTTGGTGGGAAGGAAGTTGATTCTGTCATTCATTCTGACAGGGCTTCTTCACAGAAAAGAGGAGGGCTATGGGGGGGGGGCACCCGGCTGGGGAGGCGGAGGGAGAGGACAGGAGGGTGCAGCCAGCCAGGCAAATGGGAATGAGAAATTGCAATTAAGGACCTTATGGAGGAGCTGCTGGGAAGCCACCCTGGCCAAAGGAAAATGTTGATTGGACCCGTTTCGGAGGGAAACAGACAGCCCTTCTGTAAGCAGATGGATGACACGTCTCCGGGAGGGGGCTGTGTTGATCATGTGTGAAATGGTCTTCGCCAAAGAGTAAAAGTGCCGAGCCGTGTATGTAAGCAGGAACCACCTGGCCTTCATGTGGTGGTGGAGTGGGGCGCGTGTGCACGCGCGTGTGTGCGCGTGTGCCTGTGTGGGATGGCAAGACTTTGGCGACAAAACCTCTAGCTGAAAACGCCACACCATTAAGCCAAGCAGGTCTTCATTTGTGTGTACGTGTGTGTGTCTCTCTCCCTCTCTCTCTCTCTCCACCCCCCATCTTCTTTTCCTTTTCTTGTTTCCCTCTCCATCCACCCAGCACTCGCCTGCTTTAACCCTTCTCCACGTCTGCATGTAGCCTGTCTCACGAAACCACAGAATTAAGAAAAAACCTGGCAGTCCGAACTCCGATTCGAGGCAGGATTCAGATTAAGTGAGTAGAAATCAACTTCCGGCAAAGGACAGAGCCAGAACCAGCCCCTCTTCGTCCTCGCCTGAAGCCCCCTCCCCACTCTCGCAGAGTTATCTTCATGCACTGGGTTTACTGGGGAGGCGGACAGGAAGAATGGGGAAGGGGACTTTGGTGGGAGCGACGGTCCAGGTGCCGAGGTGGCCTCTGATGGGGGCCACGTCCTCTCCAGGGCAGATACGACACACATCCTTCACTCCCGTCTCTCCTCCTCGGCGCTACTGACATTTTGTACTGGCTAATTCTGCTATGGGGGGCGGGGGGGCTGCCCTGTGCATGACGGAGGTCGTGAGGGGGGTGACCTCGGGACCACTGAGATAAGCTTCATGGAGCGTGAGCTGGTTCTGAGGGGGGGAGCTACGCTCGTTTCTTGCCTGAAGGTTAAACACACACACGCACACACACACACACACACATGCCCCACTCCCACGTGCAAGCACTCAGAAACACACTCACACACCCGTTTTCGTTACAAAGGCTTATCTAGGCAAAGCTCGCCCTCATTTCTGATCTTTTTCATCCCTTCTTCTACCGGATTTGTTGGGAACGCACCCAAAGCTCGGGCCGGAGCGGCAAGGGCTCCATTTTCAAAGTGACCTGAACTGCCTCCGGCGTTCAGGGCACGACGCCCCGGCAGCCTGGATGGAAACGCGCAGGCCGGATCCAACTCCCTTTCCCTCCTCCGGCGTCTGCGAAATACCGCTGCATGCATATGCATGCCTCGCAATCGGGCTCTGCGAACTGTCTGCGCCCGAAAGAGAAAGCAGACACGGAAAGACGACGGGAAATGTATTCCGCGGGGCTCCAAGGCGGTTCGGAAAGACTCTTGACTCCTCCCAGCTTTTCGGTGACTAGAGGGACGGGGCTGGGGGGACGGGGGCTTGCGGCGCTCTGAATTATTCGGCCGACTCAAACGGACAGGTTCACCTGGCTCCACGTGCCTGATGCTGACCCTGCTGTTTACGGGCCGGGCCTTCTCTGTGTGTAAGTTACAGTCAGAGCCTCCGCGCGTCCACGAGACGCGGCCCGTTTTCCGCTGCTGTGCCGGGACGACCGAGGGCTCGCGGCTTGTAAGTGCTTACGCACCGTCGGAAGAGCTTGGCTTCCATACGAGCCTCACGGCAAGCAGGCGAGGCAGCCGTTCCTCGGCCACGTTTGCCAGGGAGGCAACTAGAGGGAGAAGGGCAGGGCGCAACCCAGGTAGGGTGCCAGCGGACGGCAGGGGGCGGACTCGACCCCAGGCGGCCTGGCTCGGGCGCCTGCCCACCGAACTGGCATGCCGGCCTGCCCTTTTCTGCTCCGAGAGTCACACGGCGAACAACACTATGAGGCAGGCGGTGCTACATGTGAGAAACCGCAAAGAAGTATAAAAAAATAAACGGACTCTGGTAACCCAAAGGAGGGACGGGCTGGCTTTGTGGTCACACACGGGTCTGCGGGGAGGACAGGTGTGAGCGGGGCGCTGCGGGGTGGAGCGGGGGTGCTCGGTGGGCCGGGCCGGAACGAAGGGGAGCACGGATGTGAAGGCGGGGGGAATGCTGGTGTTGCGAAGGGGGTCGGGCGTGGCTGGCACATGGGCTACCGAGGGGGAGCTGAGGGAGGAGAGGCTGGGGAGGCTAACAGAGAGCACCTCGGCTCCCAGTCACTGCACCTGCTCCCTCCTCGCCGTGTGCAGAGAGCTTAGGGGTTTCTGGTGAAGAGTGGGCACCTGCTGAGCCGTGGCTACGGTGGGCCTCTCTTCCTAGGAACCCTCGATTTAAACTTGGCCCTATGATCTCTTCCCCATACAGAGATGTCCCATCTTGTCGACTCCTTTTTCTTCACTGACTGGACTGACCCCACGTTTCTCACCGGCACTGCCGAACACGCGAAAAAGCCGAAGTCAGGTGCCCGAGAGACGTTGCGAGCCCTTTCAGCAGAAACCAACAACAGCATCAGAATGTCTCTTAGGACGGGACCCGAGTTTCACCGTTTTAGTCCCATTCGATCCACGGAAGAGCCGCGAGCAGGTGTTACCGTCTCCCCCGGGCAGATGGAGACACAGGAGCAGGAACGGCTCAGTGTGCCCTTTCCCGAGATCACACAGTGAGACGATGTACCAACTGGGGCCCGTGCCCAGGTCTTCAATTCCCCCTAGAGGCTAAGTGTCGACGGATCAGGGGGGATGCGGGACAGCTGGCCACCATGACATTTCCAATCGTGAGCCATCAAACCCCTCGTGTTTCCTACTTTGTTTTCTAGGTCACAGCAACTATTGAAAGAAAGCTATATAGTTTGTCCAACGTCCATCAAAAAAGGAGAGAGAAGGAAGGAAAGAAGGAGGAAGGGAGGAAGGAAGGATAGAACAAAAACAGAAAAGACGTGGAGTCCTCGGGAGCCCAGCCCGCGGTCCGCAAAGCTGACAGTTCTTATGCGTAATTAACGCAAAGCAAGGTTCTGTATACACACTATCTCCAGACATGTTTTTGAAACAAGGGCTTTGCCTCTTACCACCAATAATTTGTCTTGTTGTATGTTGTTACTTACACAGATGTTCCATAATTTTTTGCATATGGTTCAGCCAAAGAAAGCTTTTTCCTCTTCCATTTTTGGGAAAGATGCAATTCCTTGGCGAGGAAGAGAAGAATGTCTAGTTTTTACAGGATTTCTATGGTGATGATGGGTTGGGGGTGGCCGGTGTGTGGGTTTGTGTGTGTATGCATGCGCGTGCGTGCACGCACGTGTTTGTGTGTGCGCACGCACACACACGTGTGTTGTGGTGTGTCCTGTGTGTGTGTGCGCGTGTGTGTGTGTGTGTGTGTGTGTGTGTGTGTGTGTGTGTATAACAAGATTCTCCACCCAACCCCACCACCGCATTTGACTGGACTCCCTCTACTAAGCCGTTCCTACGGGACTGGGGAGTACTATGTTCATCCAAGAAGGTTCATGGCATTTGCTGGCATAACACATTATCAAAAGCCTCTCTAAAAAGGGCCTGGATATTTACAAAAGAAAAAAGGAGGCAGGAGAGCTGTGAAGACACGGGAGAAGTTTTCTCTTTCTTGGCGCTCGTTACAACTGAACACATCGGAGCCGCCCATGTTTCCGTGACGGCCCTCCGCGAAGCCCAGTACGGACACAGACGGTGTCAGAGGACAGTCGTGCCTGGCGCTTCCTCGGGAAGGAGGGTCCGTCTCCGCGGATGTGGTTTATTTTCAGGGGGTGGGAGTAGCGGGGGGAGGTGCAGATATCAAAGAGAGGGGTGAGGTGAAATCTAAGGTTCCTGGGGTTTTTTACAATAGAGAAATCCAACAGGCTGAAGGGATGGGGGGGGCGAGGGCAGATTTAAAAAAAATATATACATTTTCTCTTTGATGGCGATGCCACCAATTGGGAGAACATTCTGCTGGGGGGGATGTCTGCCAATGACTTCTAATTCAGTTTGTTCCACACGTTTTATTTTTAAACCCAAGTGCAGATTTTATTCCTGGAATGTTATAGAATTGGTGTGGGCAGAAATGGGCAAATTTACTTCAGAGGTGTTTTATAGCAACTTGGAAAAGACCCTCTAAAATTCTCCAAGTACATTTCAGGGGTGAATTTCATTTCCTTTCTCTTCTTCAGAAAGCTACTTTGATTTTTTTTTAATTGCATTTCACAAAGTAAAACATGGGGATAATTTTGCAAGCGTTTCAAGGTAATGGTACTATTAGGTATTTACTATAAGGGAGGCAGTCTGGAGATAGTCTGCAAACTCCCTCTCGTTTTATCTCCCAGCTACCTCATTGGGCCCATTTACAGGTGAGAAATCAAGGTAGGGAGGGATGCCAGAGCTGAGTTCAAATCCCGGTCCTGACAATATCAAAATCTAAGCCCGCAGGCAAGTATCTTTCATATATCAATGTCTGGCACTATGTACTATGAGCCAGGCTGCTTATTATTCCTACAGGATAGTGGCAAAAATAGATACCTTACCCTGCTTCTTTGAGACCCTGATGCAGCCTAAGAAGGCTTGCAAAATTTTTCCAGTCTCTGGAGAGGAGTTTTTGGGTGGGCGTGATGGTATCAAGAGAGTGGCAGAATTGGTGAGTGTGTGTGTGTGTGTGTGTGTGTGTGTGTGTGTGTGTGTGTACATACACTTTGAAATGCCACAGCACCAGTACCAAAAATTGCTCGTCCTACCTTGGCAACATTAAAGACCAACAGAATGTCCCCCCCCCCACCGACCCTCCATCCTCTGAAAGTATTTACTTCGAAAATCGATTTCCTCTGTCACTATTTATCGCCGCATTTTGCTCAGTGGTTCTGAGAAACCGCATGGAAAGTCACAATGTTACACTCGTTAAATTGACCCGGCAGGGCTCTACTGCTAGTACCCGCATCATCCCAAGAGGTAAAAAGGCAAGTCTGCCAGGCTCATGCTGAGAATATCATCATGAAACCAACAAGGATATGCAAATCTGTCTGTTCTATAGCTCATTTGCATAGTTTTTCATTGGTTTTGTAGAACCTCTATCCTAAATGTCAATTTCCTTTTCTTTCCTAAAGCTTATTAGCTGTGTGTGATGTTTACAGCTTGAAGACCAAACAGATTTAATAGGTAAAACATTTAAAGGATATAATTAAAAAGCATGCGAGGAAGAGAAGAAAAAAGAGACTCTGATGTAGCTCAAACACACAGATATACTTGTGCTGTTAAAATATGCTTTCCAAGTTTGGAAGCTTGCAGAGGCTTCATGCATGTCTGTGCACGCATAAGCACCGCCACAAAATTTGCTTAACCTATTTTTTTTTTTCTGCAACGATCTAGAAAAAGCAGAGAGATGTGCTTACAAACTACTAAGGGCTTGAACCTACTTGCTGAGTACACACTTCACTCACGACGAAATCCGAATGGAAGTCTGCCAACGTCTGGGCCGACGTTCAAACATTCTGAGTTTCTGTGTACTCCAGTCTCTCAAAACTAATGTTTTAAAACTCTTCTGATATTTTCCAAGGCACTACCGAGCTAAATCCTCACCTCTCGGCTCAGAGGCACGTGCGACGATCATATTCTGCTCTAAAGACGTGCAAAGGCCTTTCATGGTGCAACATTTAACTTCATCCGCAGCATCAACGCAACAAATGCGTGATGGGTTTTGACGCAAATTATTGTCCTTTGTGCATGAGATTTGAGGACTGGGTGAAAGAGGCAGGCCTGGAGAGATCTTGGACACATCTATAAAGATTGAAAAAATAATTACCTGCATGGGAGGCACAGCCTTATTTTATTTTTTTGCATCGAAGGTGGCGGCCGAGCACAGTCTCTACTGCCATTAGTCATGAGTTCGTGACAGCTCCGCCAAAAGGTAATTGGTGATCCGCACCTTTGGACCACTTCTCCACCGGCAACTTTAATCTAATTAAGCCGATAAACCAAGTTTCACACGGACTGCGGGGGAAACAGCTGTATGATATCAAATTAAATTTCGTATTTGGCTTTGAGGAGGCAAAGGAAAACTAAATGCTCTTAGGAGACCTTAGAAGTGGTAAATAACCACGACCTGCCGCTACAAACAGAGAGAGACGTCTTTCTAGGTTAAGCATCTTCTGGCCGCACGGAGCCCAGGTGAGGCCGCCATAAAACACCCCCGTCAAGTTTTAGCACCTTTGGGGCTGCAGGCCGGTTGATATCTTGATGGAATTCAGGTGTGCGGCTCCTTAGCGTCAGACACTGTCCATCCCGTTTTAAGTTCTTTCTTCTGTCTAACGTGATGGAGAGCAGGATGACATGGCTGTGTTCAACAGCATGAAAGAGAACGAAAAAGAAAGTAGTCAAAGTAAAGGTAGACACGGGCGCGCTCCAGCCACGGTCTGTAGACCTAGGTCTTGACAGCTCTCCGAGGAATTACTTCCAAAGCTCGGGCAAGCCACAGATCGGCTCTGTGCCTCAATTTCCTCACTTGGGAAACAAGGGTCCCCACACATCCTCTAGCCTCAGAGAATTTTTGTGACATTGAGAGGCTTATGTAAAGTGCCGTGAACACGGATGCCAAACCATTTTCTCATGATTCGAGATGCCCAAATCAGACGGCAACAAGTGAAACCCTAAATTAAATTGATACCATATGCTCTGGGCTCCATTTTCCGAAAGCCTTCGAAATCTGGCATTTATAATGTTGGTGGGTTCATCCTTCTCCGTGTACAGAAACATGTGCACACATCAAAACAGAACTAGTTAAATCTTAATTATCCAGCGGAGGATTGTCCAAGACTCTTACTGTTTCTCCCTTTTCCTGGTGCCCCTTTGTTAGATTTCTCTGGCAATTCCTCCATGATTAAGGAAAAGCATGCAAATCAATCAATCCTTTTCCTTAGTCACTGTAATTTCAATTATCTGTGTTGCCTCAGCCTCTATTGGCACGGATAAGTAAGGAGAAGTGAGGACGTGCTATTTGTACTCACAGTTGGATGTAAACGTTTGTCTGCATTGTCAGGAAATGAAGTAGTGGCATAAATTAACTTAATCTCTCTTCACCTTTTTTTTTTAATGTTTATTTATTTTTGAGAGAGAGAGAGAGAGAGAGAGAGAGAGAGAGCATGAGTGCGGGAGGGGCAGAGAGAGAGGGAGACACAGAATCTGAAGCAGGCTCTGGGCTCCGAGCTGTCAGCACAGAGCCCGATGGGGGGCTTGAACCTATGAACCACGAGATCATGGTCTGAGCCGAAGTCTGGCACTTAACCAACGGAGCCACCCAGGTGTCCCTCTCTTCACCTTCTTAAAACTTTGCTTACTGAATGGATATTTTTCTAAGATTTCTTTTTTTTTTTAAGTTTGTTTATTTATTTCGAGAGAAGAGAGAGCACAATCAAGGGAAGGGCAGAGAGAAGGAGACACAAAATCCCAAGGAGGCTCCACGCCATGAGCGCAGAGCCCGAGGCGGCACTTCAACTCACAGACCATGATATCATAACCTGAGCCAAGACCAAGAGTCAGACGCTTAACCCACTGAGCCACCAAGGTGCCCCAAAGATTTGTTTCTTTCATAGTGTTATATCTATGTACCTGCCTTTTAATATGGAGAATAAGAAACAAATCTTAACCTTTCTTTGATGACTCGGCACTAGAAAGAACCATCTATTTATTATGGGGTTTTCCTCTACAGCACAGTTTTTGATCTGCTTTTGAATATTCTTCTCACTTCATCTCAGCCTTATATTTTCATCCGACAAGTCAAATATGTGTGGATTGTCTCCTCTAGACCAGGCACTAAGCTGCTAGGAGGTACAGACCGAATGAGGAAAACAGGCGGGGTCCTACACTCGGAGCTTACATTCTAGCTGGGGAGAAAAGATATAAATGACATAATCACACAAATGAATAAGCTTATAAGTACAAAAGAAAAGTACAGGGTGATGGGGGATGGCTGGAAGTGATGTAGGGTCAGCAAAGTGGGCTATCCTAGAGAGGCAGAAGCACTAGAAGGGTGGCAGGCTGGGGGGGGGGATGAGGACAAGTGGGTAGATTCAAAAGATATTTAAGATATGGGATCAGCAGGACTTGGTGACAGAGGTTGAGGAAGATAGAGAAGAACACTTCAGGGATGACTTTTAGGCATCTGTCCCACGAAACTAGATGAGGCCGGCACGTGACGGAGATGGAGAACAGGACAAAGAGATTTAGTGGGAGGGAGAGGGTTATAACTTTGGCCCTGAACACATTCAGGAAAGGTGCCCTTGTAGGATCTAAACGGAGCTAGCTGCTAGGCAGGCGGCTGGGCAGAGAGGTCCACGGTTGTGGAGAAATCTAGCCTGAAGGTACAGGAGTCTGTGTCCATCAGGGAGCTGGGAGCCGGGATGATGAGATCAGCTGGGGTGAAAACATAACAGGAGGAGAGAAGCGGACCGGCGACTAAGCCGTGAGGACCGCCGACACGCCGTTGTGGAGAGAGCACGCCGAGAAGGCACACTGAAAACTGCATTAGGAAGAACGGGCCGGACGGGTAGGACGGACATCAGAAGAGAATGGGGTGAAGGAAGCCAAGGGAAGGAGGTGCTGCAGAGAGGAGGGGTGAGCAGCACCCGTAAGGCTGCTGAGACACGAAGTCAGAAGAGATCAGTACAAGCGCACAGTAGCTCCAGCACATGGAAATCACAGGGGACCTTGGCAGGAGACGGGAGTGTGGACCCGAGTGGGTGAGGGTCAGGCAGGAGCCAGCGGAGGAGTGCGTACGGGTTGCCTTCTAACAGGGGCAGTAGAGCGTAACAGAGGAGGGTGCAGGCTCTGGACACGGGGACTGTAAGGCTCATGTTCTCACTCCTCCCAGTTAACTATGAAATGGAAGGCCAATATTGAATTTCTCTAGTGCCCCACTTTCTCATTTGTACAAGGAGAGAAATAACGCCTACCTGTTGGGCTGTTGGGAGACTTAATAAATACAGAGCACTTAGCACGGTGCCTGACACATAGTAGTTGCTCAATAATTGCTAGTTTTTACCATTGTCAATGCTCTCTTAACCAATTTATTTACTGAGGATCTACGTGTCAGGATCTGTATTAGACTCTGGAACAGAATGATGAACCACAACGAAAAACAATGACCTATCCTCACGGAAATAAACACACAAAAAGTTTCAGAGTGAAGTATTTTCCATTAAATGGTGGTACAGGGTAAGGAGCAAGATAAACAGAAAAGGCAGCGAGGGCGGGGGTTTTTAAAAGTCTGTCAAGAGAGGCTCCACAGAGGGGCGCCTGGGTGGCTCCGTCGGTTAAGCGTCTGACTTCGGCTCAAGTCATGACCTCACCGTTTATGAGTTTGAGCCCCGCGTCGGGCTCTGTGCTGACAGCTCAGAGCCTGGAGCTTGCTTTGGATTCTGTGTCTCCCTCTCTCTCTGCCCTTCTCCTGCTCACTCTGTGTCTCAAAAATAAATAAACGTTAAAAAAAAAATTAAAAAAAAAAAAAAGAGAGAGGCTTCACAGAGGGGCGCCTGGGTGGCTCCGTCGGTTAAGCGTCTGACTTCGACTCAAGTCATGACCTCACCGTTTATGAGTTTGAGCCCCGTGTCGGGCTCTGTGCTGACAGCTCAGAGTCTGGAGCCTACTTCGGATTCTGTGTGTGTGTGTGTCTCTCTCTCTCTGCCCCTCCTCTACTTGCGCTCTGTCTCTCGCTCAAAAATAAATAAACATAAAAAACAATTAAAAAAAAAAGAGAGGCAGTGACATTTGAGCAAAAGCCTCCAGGAAAGGAAGAAAGCAGTGTGGTAACTTAAGGAAGAGTATTTCAGGTTGAAAGAACTGAAGGCACAAATGTCCTGGGGCAGGCCCCTGCCGGACATGGTAAAGAAAGAGCATTGAGGTGAGGGTGGGGCTGGGGTTTGCTAAGTGCAGGGTGAGGCAGGGAGGCGGGGAGGGAAGGGAGCAGGAAATGAAGTCAGAGGCGGGGATGGGACTATGAGGCCCTCTTCCGGCCACGATAAGGTCTCTGGTTCTTACTCTAAATGAACCGGCAGGCCACTGGCAGGTTTTGATCAGAGGAATGCCCAGATCCGAACTCTGTTTTAACACGTCCATCCTGGAGAGTGTGTTGAGGATACACTTTATGGCAGCAAAGCTAGCAGCAGAGAGACCAGTGAGGAGGCTACGAGAATACTCCGGGCCAGAGGTGATGGCGGTGTGGGGCCGGGGCCCGGGGAGGGTCGGAGACAGAGGAGTCAGGACAGCATCGAAGCCTTTTGCCGGAGCGAACGGAAGGAGGGGGCTGCCATTTCCTGATGCGGGGAGAGTGGGAGGGGCAGGTGAGGGAGAAGGCCAAGAGCTCACACAAGTGGGGATGTTTCCGAGGCGGTGGGCGATCCGAGTCCGACACTGAGGGGCGAGGGCAGGCTGGAGAAGCGGTCAGCTTTGAGACCCTTTTAAGGGACCAACGGGAACCCCGAAGAGGCCTGAGGACTGGGCTCCGGGGCTGTCGAATGTTTAGAATCCATCTGCTACCCTCCTTGTTGCCCTTGTTAACAGGTGTACTGGCTGCCGGTAGGCGTGCCATCAGTACTGGCCCCATGGAAGGTTCTGGCCAAGTTGCATCAAATAGCACAGGCAAATGTCACAATGGCACACACGTGAGGGCTGCATGGCCCAGGCGCGTGGAGGATTTCGGTCTCCTTCACGTGATGTCCAGGTTTTTCACACGCATCGTGTGCTGAGCTGTCGAGCAGACGGCAAGTCAGCGGGGCCACTGGAAGTAGAGGCCAGAGGTGGCTGGGAAGCCAAGGGACAATTCATAACCCCATTCGCTCCTCTTCTGCCAAACACCGACAGAACTCCCAGATGGTTTTGTTGCAGTGTTTTTTTTTTTTTTTTTAATTTTTTTTAACATTTTTATTTATTTTTGAGAGACATAGAGACAGAGCGTGAGCAGGGAAAGGGAAGAGAGAGAGGGAGACACAGAATCCGAAGCAGGCTCCAGGCTCTGAGCCATCAGCACAGAGCCTGACACGGGGCTTGAACTCACAGACGGTGAGATTATGACCTGAGCTGAAGTCGGCCGCTGAACCAACTGAGCCACCTGGGCGCCCCTGTCGCAGTGTTTTCTAACAAGAAAAACAGAAGATCGCAACTCCTTGTGTTTCTTCCTGTTCTTACAAAATTTAAATAACATATAAAGGATTGGTGTTCCTCTCGGCCCCAGAGCACGTGAGGATGTGCTTTCTGGCCCCTTGCTTCCCAAATGGCTGAGCTGGCTCAGGACGGAGGAGAGTCTGGCCACGACCGAGGACGCTGGGTGGCAGACGGTGCAGAAGAACTCCCTGCATCTAGAAACGCATTCCCCACGGGGCCTCGTCCGGGAGCGGGTGCCACGCTAACTCCGGCCTGGCTGACGACTGTGCTCAAGGGGGAATGAAACACTGCTTCTTTATCTGTCCTCCCTTCCGGTCCCTGTTGAAAATATTACAAGCGCGACACGTTGCAGGGAGCCGATACAGAACACGACGCAGAAAATGCCAGCTCTTGGGTCAGGTTTCAGAGGTACGAAGAGGAAGGGGAAGGAGATGTTTAATCTCTCTGCTTTCTAGAGAGTCGATTTTGGTGAAAAATGAGGAGCTGGTCAACTTTACCGGTGAACTAAGGAACGCCAGGTTATTGTCCCTCCGTAGACTCTCATACTCGGAGCATATGTAATTATAGGACTAGCCCGCTTCCTGTTTACATTGTCTGTTTTTTCTGAGAATGATTTACACTTAAAAGCCCGGCAAGGAGGATGCCAGAGAAGTATTTGTGAAACGGACACATTTATTCACAGTCCTCGTTAGATACGCGAGCCACCAAGAAACTCTTAAAATAATACAACGGAGAAGAGAGGTTGGTGGTGAGGCGGAGAATCCCCCCAGCCTGGTCCCTGGGAGGCACTGGGTCAACGCTGAATGAAGAAAGAACTCTGTGAGAGGAATAAGCAATTCGGGTTGCTATTCCAGTTGCTCACGTAAGCTGGGGATAGAGCTGAACAGAATCATTAATGGAATTTAATAGAGAAAGCTTCCCAAAGAGGAAAATCCAAAGCTCTCCTTTCATGACCGAATGTCTCCGATTCTCAGTGGCTCTAAATTTAAACTGCACAGGAAGCAGACCGTTTGCCAAAAGGTGCCAAACGTAACATACGCGACAAACTTGTCTACCGATCCTGTCTTCCACGCCGTGAGGGGCCTCAAAGAATTTGAAAAGCACGAAACAGAAAAAGTGGATCGTTTCTTTGGTGCATGAAGATCTAGCTACGAAGAGCCAAGAGAGAAAACGTGATCGATGGCAATTGGGCAACTACATTTTCAAAGTTTTAACAAGTCGCTTTTGGGAGGTGGGAACCTCCTGGGTTGTCGGGGAGAGAAAGAGACAGAGGTTGACTTCTCTGCCCAGATCATTCGAATGTGGGTCAGAAAGACCCATGGGGGTTTTTCCACCATAGAACTACCATCTACTGAGAGCCCACAATCTAATCCATCCTTAACCCTGACATCCATCCATCTGTCTTTGAATGGGTTACAAGCTACTGACCTTGGTAATTTAGAAATGACACAGGTAACAATGTCATTTCCTATATACTCACTTCAAACAGATACCAAGTACAGCTGGTTGTTTCTTTAAGACCTGATCATACCGGTAGTCAGTGTTTCGTTTTTCAAGGCCCTTTATAGCTTTCCTTCACAAATTATTTACTAAAAATATAATCAAAACCAACCTTTTCACATTTGGCGGTGCTTTGGCTTGAATCCGGAAGGATGGCATTGAGCAAAACCCTCTTCTCGAGCAACGACAGCAGTGGAAAGACTCGAGCGGGGCCTCAGGGAAGTCCACGGCGTCAGAGTCTGGGTGGCAGAGTTTTTGAACCTCTCAGAATCCCTGCCCACTCGGCACCCCCCCGCAACGATGCCGACAGTGAAACAGAACTTAGGGTCGTGAACCCAAGACCCATGGAGTATACCAAAACGACATTAGGGAGCCAAGCAGCCCATGAGCTGGAAAATACAAGTGGGTGTGGCCAAACCATCTGCAACTCTAGAGCCAAGGTCCTCTGCAGGAGAAAGCGGGAGAAAAGGCAGGGGGTAGGCTTTATGATAAGAAGCCCTCAATCTCCAAAAGATCCTCACCGGAAGATCAGCACTTTGGGGAGCTATTTTGTGCCCAGCGTCATGACTGGCCAGGAGTCCTGCAGAATCCAGTTCATGGGGTGAGAGCAAGAGACTGCAGGAGGGTCTGAAAGTTCCTGAGTGGTATGGAGCTGATAAGCTCTTAAGATCAAGGGGCGCCTGGGTGGCTCAGTCAGGTAAGCGTCTGACACTTGGTTTCAGCTCATGATCTCTGGGTTCATGGGTTCAAGCCCCGCATCGGACTCTGCACTGGTGGTGTGGAGCCTGCTTGGGATTCTCTCTCTTTCCCTCTCTCTCTGCCCCTCCCCTTAGCATGCTCTCTCTCTCTCTCTCAAAATAAATAAACTTAAAAGTGTATATATATATATATATATATTTGTATGTATAAAGATCAATAAAACTAAGCTTCTTCCCAGGACACAACTACCCTGAGGAAAAACTTTTGAGAGTAGAAGCACCTTGAGCATGACAGCAATAACAAGGTCAACGAAAAGGGAGGGGGCGGATAAAAGGATAAAAGTGGAGGGAAGCCCATGAGGCCACTAAGAACGTGGGAACTTTATTTTGTCATTTCACGGGAACAACAGAAGAGGGAGCTCTAGAGCTTAGCAGCTAGAAAAGCTTTTCTGGACCATCTCTTGCCCCTATTCAGCAACATTCATTTCACTTAAGAACGAGTACCACAATAGGATTGTGGTCAAAGCCAATGCACAGTTATTATGACAAAAAGAAAAGGAATGAAAATCAAAATAACATGCTTACCACAGAGACATGCCCCCAAACAGATGAAACCTTCATATTAATACCTCAAAAGAACTAAAAGAAACTTGAGAAAACAAAAGAAGATATCAAGGGAACACTAATCTCATCAAAAACTCAGAGATGAAGTGATTGGAGGAAAGAAATATTTGGGTAGAAGGGCAACAGAACTAAGGGAGTATTTGAAGTAAAAGAAAAATAATTTAGAAATAAAGGGTGAACAAGAAGAAACCTAAGAGGGAATACACACAACAGCAAATGCCTGAGAGGTATTAGAACATGGAAAGAGGGGCGCCTGGGTGGCTCAGTCGGGCAAGCGTCGGACTCTTGATTTTGGCTCATGTCATGATCTCAGGGTTCATGAGTTTGAGCTCAGGGTTCATTGAGTTCTGTGCTGACAGCACGGAGCCTGCTTGGGATTCTCTCTCTTTTCCTCTCTCTCTCTGCCTCTCCCCCACTCATCCTATCTCTGTCTCTCTCAAAAAAATAAACTTTAAAAAAATATTAAAAGAAGAACATGGAAAGGAAAAAGAGGTTGGGACATCAAAAAGAAACAAAGAGATAGAAAGGCTTCAGGAGAAAGCCTCTGAAATAGAAGACAGGCAAAGAAAATCAAACCTAACATTCCAAGAAGAGTCTTCAAAAGCAAAGCAAAGTGATGAAACAGAACAAATACTTAAAACTGTAACTCAAGAGCACTTTCCAGAAGTAGAAAAAGATTTGAAACGATATATTTAAAGGACACACCATGTACCTGGAAAAACTGACCTAGAAAAAAAGATCCAAAAAAAAAAAATCTTTTGGGTAATTGAGGTGAAATGACCAAGTCCCTCACTTGTAACAGACAGAAAATTAGAGTCAACAGACTTTTCAAGAGCCAGGCTTTATGGTAGAAATCCAAAGAGTGACACTCGGGACTCCTAGTCAAGGATTTTAGATCCAGTCAAAATGACCTTCAAGTCAACGGCAATCTGTTATGAAACTGTAAAGACCCAGGGAGGAAATATTATGCCTGAAGTCCTCCTTAATTATCCACGAGGGAGCCAGAGTGACTGGAAAGGCATGGATGTAAGGACAGGCGAGCATTAAACACAAGATCAGCTATAGGTCTATTTCTCAAAGCTGACCGAGGGGGACAGTACTGTTATATATATAACAATATACAATACAGAGTATGGTTATCTACTCTGACAATGTAGATAGTATAACGATTTAAAAACACATGGGGGACCATAAGAAAGAGAACAAGCGAGCTCATGGATACAGATCCATGGGAGTAGAGCATATTACTTCAAATCAAACCATAGAAACAAGACAGAAGAAGAAAGAAAGGGTTACTAGAAATTTCAATATCACTCATAGTATGGAACCAAAAGATAATAGCTAAAAAAAAAAAAGAGCAGAGTTCATTAAGCGTATTATATTAAGGGATTTAAAAATATATTCATTGAGGCAAAAAATACAAAAACCTACCTAAATAATATAATTGCTTATACTGAAAAAATGAAGGATATATAAAAAAAATGGTTATGCATAGAGAAAAGAGAGTGATGAAGGGGACAGGAATGTATAACAGACTTCAGTGACCTCACCTGGTTTTGTGGCTTTGATTTTTAGGAAAATCTAAATATTTTCTCACATTTATTGAACAAAAATAATTTTCTCAACGCCTCCTTTAAAAGTCTCAGATAAGGGTGCCTAGGTGGCTCAGTCCGTTGAACACTCAACTCTGGTTGGGGTCATGGTTCATGGGTTTTGAGCCCCACATCGGGCTCTGTGCTGAGTCCCCTTTGGGTCCTCTGTTCCCCCTCTCTCTCTGCCCCTGCCCTGTTCACGCTCTCTCTCAAACTAAATAAATAAAGTAAAATAAAATAAAATAAAAATCTCAGATAAAATAAAGTCAGTGGATGTAAACGTATATCCAGGTGTTAACACACAAAGAGGAACTAATCTCTGGGATGTGAACGCATCATAATGTAACTGCATATCCCCCACTCGCTGGACGAAAAGCTACATCAAAACTAAACAAAAGAAAGTGACAAGTTAAAAGTGAGCATATTGTTGGGGGAGAGGGTTACCGGTATATCTTTTAATGTTTTTTAATGTTTATTTCATTCATTCATTCATTCATTTATTTTTGAGAGAGAGAGACAAAGCATGAGCAGAGGAGAGGCAGAGAGAGAGACACACACAGAATCCGAAGCAGGCTCCAGGCTCCGAGCTGTCAGCACAGAGCCTGATGCAGGGCTCGAATTCACAAACCACGAGATCATGACCTGAGCTGAAGTTGGACGCTCAACCGACGGAGCCACCCAGGCGCCCCAGTCACTGGTATTTTTATTTGGAAGTAGTAGCGAGTGTAGTGGGACACAAAGTAGGTGAGTAAATTATGTCCGGGCGATGGAGAATTGCTATTTGCAGCTTGAGAGAAAGGAAACTCTGACGTAAGATGGAGGCGGCTCAGAAGAGCCTCATGGTACTTCAGTGGGCGCTCATGATATATTTTATTTTAAAAAATACACACAGACCCCACAATACATATACATATACATATACATATACACATACATATACATATACACATACAAATACACGAAAGAAGTTTCCTACCTCTCTGCCCACTGACAAAACCCAGTTCTAATGAATAGCCCTGTAGCCCAGACTGTGGTCTCCAAATACCATTTCTCGGTGAAAGGAACCAGGTTTTCCTTGGGAAAAAAAGCTGATCCCAGGCTTGAAGTAGGAACACACAGGATGAGCCTGGGACATCCCATCATATCAGAAAAGCAAGGAAACTATCAAACACAACCAGTATTATATTACAAGGGCTCAGCAGTGAAACTGAATAGGTTTTCAATCAATGATCAAAGGTTAGGCCATTTGGGTGCCGGTCAGGGTAAGAATAACTATGATGCCTGAACACACCAGGTATGCTGAAAGCCCTGCGTTCACAGTAATACTTTTAAGAAATGGCGACTTGGCCGGACATTATGAAAAAATTTTATTTTGGAAACTGGCAAAGAGAGGGAAAGAATCAAGTATGAGTCTTGCCTTTTATATAAAGCCTGAGACACAGAGAAAACACATAGTAGATAGATGAGGGGAAGTTTCTCTTTGTGAACAACAATTCCTTCTATGAAGTGAACAAGGAATAACAGAATTAGACTATCACCATTTGTAAGCTCTGATAAACTTACGAATCTGGACTAAGCTCCCCATCTCCTGATGAAAATACACACCACAATGCCAGCTATGAAGTTGTCAGCAAAGCGAAGCAAACAATGCCTCTAGAACTTCCGAGCAATTCCCAGGGAATGCTGGAGACAGAGGAACATGTGTAACAACACCACGGGGATGCGCCCATCCAAATGCAGATGGTGGGAAACTCTACTGAACAAATGGTTTGCTTTCCTCAACAGAAAAGATGGCAACATGAAAAAGGACGGAGATGAAACCGATAGTTTAAAAGAGCCTTAAGAGACATAAATAGACTTTATTTATAGCCTGATTCTAGTAAACTGTAAAAAAAAAAAAAAAAAACAAACAAACCCAGAAAACACAGAAACCCTGCAACACAACAGAAAGTTATATTTATACGACAATTAAGAAAATATAAACAATGACTAGATATTTGATGATGTTAAGGAATCGCTGTTAATTATTTTTTAGGTGTGATGATGCTATTTGTGGTTTTGTATAAAAGAAAGAATCCAACTGCTGATATAAATACTAAAACACTGGGGCCCCTGGGGGGCTCAGTCAGTTCAGCGTTCAGTTTCAGCTCAGGTCATGATCTCACAGTTCACGGGTTTGAGCCCCGCGTCGGGCTCTGTGCTGAAGGCTTGGATCCTAGAGCCTGCTTCGGATTCTGTGTCTCCTTCTCTCTCTGCCCCTCCCCTGATCATGCTCTGTCTCTCTCTCTCAAAAATAAGTAAACACTAAAAAATACTAAAATATTTATGATGTTTGGAATTTGCCTCAAAATAATCTGGGTGCAGGGCTGGTGTAGAAGAAACTATGCTTATAGCTGTTGAAGGCAGGTGATAAGGGCATGGGAATTCATTTTACCATTTCTCTGCTTTTGGACATGTGTCCAAAAATGTTTGGTGTTTTTATCAAACAAAAATGTTTGATATTTTGTATAACTCAGAATTAACGTGCCCTCAGGAAGTCAGCAATGTTTCTCAAATGTGGTTTTCCACAGCTGTCCCTAGGAGCACTTACTAAAGCCACATTTCCTACATTCGTCTACTTGGGGGCACTTAATAAAATGAAAAGTATGCCCAACCCTAGATTTCTGTAAATCCCAGGAAACTGCATTTTACCTATTTTTTAAATTTATTTTTGAGAGAGAGCATGAGCAGGGGAGGGGCAGAGAGAGAGAGGGAGACACAGAATCCAAAGCAACCTCCAGGCCCTGAGCTGTCAGCACAGAGCCCAACGCGGGGCTCGAACTCAGGAACGGTGAGATCGTGACTGATGCCGAAGTCGGACGCCCAACCGACTGAGCCACCCAGGCACCCCGAAACTGCATTTTAAATACCCTTTGTGTGTGAGTCACCCGAACATCGCATTTTGCCTTTCATTATTTACATAAAATAAATTAATTACAGTGTTCAAAGGGTGTTAAAAAACAGTTATTACTACCCTGAGGCTGGACAACAGTGCAAGCTAAAAATTCTTTTCCTTCTAAAAGAACCTGAGAGTAACCGAAAATATCCTTCACACACTATTGTTTAAGTTCAATAAAATGTATCCTCTCCATGTCATATGTCAACAGACAAGTGACTTGAAAAATGTATTACGAGAAGAGGGCAATAGATCATACTTTCTAATGTCTGCTCAGCACTTGGGGTTAATAAACCAGAGGAAAGAGCTCACTGTAACTTGGACAAAATCACACAAATGGGCCTCTTTCATGGAAGCCAAGCTAAGGGACAAAAGATAAACAAAATATTTATTAAAAAAAAAATAGGGGCGCCTGAGTGGCTCAGTCGGTTGGGCATCCGACTTCAGTTCAGGTCATGATCTCGCAGTCTGTGAGTTCGAGCCCCACGTCGGGCTCCGTGCTGACAGCTCAGAGCCGGGATCCTGCTTCAGATTCTGTGTCTCCCCCTCTCTCAGCCCCTTCCCAGCTCGTGCTCTGCTCTCTCTCTGCCTCTCTCATAAATAAACATTAAAAAAAAAAATAGTAAGCGATCCCGAACCCAGTTACCACGTCGTTAAAGAACTACTCTTTGGTAAGCACGTGGTTTGCCAGGATTATGAACAATGAAAACCAGACTCAACAGCAAAGGTACTGATGAAGAACACGGGAGCAGAAAGGGTTAGAGTCAGCACTCAGTCAGCACCCAGTAACTAGCACTGAGGAGCTAGCTGCAGTCTTAGAATCTCTGTATAGAATTTCTATTTTAAGTCTCATTGAAGCGCCTAGATCGTATACTTGTTTCAAAACCCCAAGCATCCTACCAAGGGGCTCCGCAGCATATGCATTTTATTTATAAATTATGTTTCTCACTGTTTAGTAACTATAATTAAGACAAAACACTCCCCATCTTGAACAGTAGGCCATTACTTCACGCAGGAGTTGGCTTCTAACATTCCTACCCAGCGCAAAGTGTGTGGGGTCTAAATTATCCTTGAGGCTTTCATGTCTATATATAAATTGAGAAAGAGAAAGAGAGAGGGAGGTAGAGGGAGAGAGAGAGAATCCCATGCAGCATCCGTGCTCAGCACAGAGCCCAATGCAGAGCTCGATCCCACGACCCTGGGATCATGACCTGAGCTGAAACCAGGAGTCAGATGCTCAATGGACTGAGCCACCGAGGCATCCATATCCCTGAGGTTTTAAGGTGTAAATCAGATCCTCCTACTCGAACCTTCCAGAGGCTTCCAACCACATTTATGGTGAAATCTACAGTCCTGGTCCTGGTCAAGGCTTAGAAGGCCCTAATGGGATCGGATTCCAGCTGTGTGATGCCACTCACCCACCCATCCGTGCACACACACACGGATTTATTTCCTGCCTACATCCTTCCTTTGCTCTGCTCTGGCATACCAGCTTCCCTGTTCTTTTTCATGTATCAGACACACCCTGTTCCTACCTAGACGCTTCTCCTCTGGTCAATCACAAAATGTGTCCCCTTCATTTGGGTCTCTGCTTGAACGTCTCTCTCTGATCACCCTAAGACAGCGTCTCTCTCTCTGATCACCCTCCATTTCTTCTTATCTAACTGTATATTTTCTTCAGAGCCTTCATCACAGCACACAGTATATCATATATTTCTTGTTTGCTTAATGTTTGTCTTCACCCTAGAATGACGCTTCTGGAAGGCAGGAGTTGTGCTCACTGCTCCAACCCAGCATCCATCCCGGCCTTGCACAGAGAAGTCATTCAATAAGGACTAACCTGTGAATAAATGTCCCTGTGTTGCCCATCACGAATAGGAGAAAAGGTTCTTTGTCATACTGCTCTGTCCCCTAATTATCATGAACATTCAAGTTTGAAAACCACTGAGCTAGACGAAGGCACAAGAGGAAGTCTACAACAGATGCGTGTGTGGGCATCTAAACCATCCAAACCACTGTGCCTTTGGCCACCCAACTGGAGAGGAATCGGAAGTATTCTTGCTGGCATGCAGTATTCTTAATTTCATTTTGATAGGAAGTCTATCTTCAATATTTACTTCGTTTTGTTGTGCGAATGAAAGGAGACTACAGTAGAGTTCTCCAGGATGAGAATCTCAGTCACCTTGGTAGTTAACACAAAACTTCCATTACAAACATGGCGGAGACGACTAACAGGCCAACGCGTACAGCCAGGTTGGTTCAGATCCCAAAACAAAGCTTCTCTGGTCACCTCAATGCATATATTTGCCACCCTTTAAGTAGAAACATGGCGGCCCTGCCCTCGTTTTTTCCCGTTTTATTTGTAACATATAAACTTAAGGGCTCCCTCTGTCTACTCTCATGGAATTTCACTAGTAAGCACCCTGGTATAGCACAAGTGCATTATACTCAACTACTGGCTAAGGCCAGACAACACAGCCCGAGTTCCCGTCCTCTGCGGATTCTGGCATGTAATAATACATAAGTATACCGCATAAAATGGTGCAACAAAACGATTTATTGGCAATGAAGTGTCAGAGGTGACACGCATATGGTAGGTGAATTGTCAGCGATGAAATCCCAAGTCAAAGAGTGGACTCGCCGTGGAAAACAAGGTGAATTTGTGGCTTTGATTCTGAATAGACATCAATGCGCATCTCATTAATGTTACAATTTGAAAAGTGTTTTCTGTCTCTAATGGAAAATTCAGAGTGGCCAAGGAAGTTATCATTGGTTCCCCAAATTGCAAGCTTCCCAATTAAAGAATGCCAATTGTTTCATGTCGTTAATGGTTTCAACTTTAAAAGGAGCCATTTCTACTCTTCGTTTTGTGTTAAGTGAATAAGTCTTAAATGAATAAGTCTAAGTGAAAAAATTATCCCGAGATTGCAAGGTATCTGTTTAAAAAAAAAACACCCTAAAATACACAGCTCTTATTTGCAACTCCTTAGTTTAGGGAATTGGGATTTCTCAGGACCGTACAACAATATTAAAAGAAAAAAAAAAAACCACCCCCAACAAAAGGGGATAAATTGGAAACTGAGCTGCTAAGCCCACAGCTGTCATCTGTAACACTGATTTCAAATTTCTGTGTTCATCACAAAGCCTCATTGTTCTTTCTTGGTTTTAGAAGTCAGCATTATACATTGAGATCTAACAGACATTATACTAACAAAATTTTGCTTTAGCAGTTTTACATATTGAGGTTTCATGCAATTGTTTTTGAAAAAGGAGCTGATATTGAGAATACTTGTAAATCATCAATTAAAGGCAAAGAACGATACCTGAACTTTGAGAAACTTTTCCTCCACGTGATAGCAAACACTTGGGTATAAGTCATGTATCGACACTCAGCATCTTCAGGTTTGGAGTTAAGTAGGCAAAGCACTGGGGCAGCCATTGATGTGACATGTGTTTAACCACATGGATAGGTTCCCAGGAAGCAGAAGAGTGGGGGTAGAAATTGTTACATCTGCCAGTGATGAAGCCGTCCCTGCCATCTCCCTTTCCCATTGAGTGCTCTCCAATTTAAGACAGGGAATGGGCTGTGGTGGAGAGGACATGGGTTATGACTCTGAGAGACTTGAGGTCAAAGCCAGGACGTTTATTATTAGCAGGGTAACTCTGAGCTGACTCACTTTCATTTTGTCGAGCCTCTTTTATCTGCAACACGGAGACGGCAATACCCACCCAAGAGTTTGTCGAGATGCCTTTCTATCTCATACAAAAATCATACATACAAGTCATCTGGCCCCTCGGTAAGTGTTCAGTGAATCGCGACTGACCTCTTCTTGGGGCCTGGCAGAAATGCTAGGCTGCTCCAGCCACAGGGATCAAATTTCTATCTCGGGGACGGACTTCTCAGGTGAGGGATGCAGCCAACACCATTCCTAAGCATCGTGAGAGGCCCTTCGGGACTCCAGCCGTGGGTCCCCCTGCAGTAGTCATCTGTGACTGTGCCTGTGACATCAGTGACCTCATTCAAGAGAAAAAGCGATACAGGAGGTGAGAGAGCAGGGGCTTCAGAACGGCAGTTTCCGGCAAGGCCAAGGAACGAGGGCACGCAGAACAAGATGGCGGCTCCTTAACGATTACAAGTCATGAATCAAAGGGGCATGGAGAATTTTCCTTTTGCTTAAATCAAAGTTAGTCTTCTCTAAGCATTCAATGGGAGCACCTTCCCTTCACATTTACAAGCAAGCATTTGCCACTTCAGCTGTACAAATTATATAGGATTGAAAATAGTATAGTTGAGAGAAACGAGGAGTTTGTAATTAGCATCCTCTATTTTCCCCCTTCTCAGAGCACACAGGAACAAACTGAACTGAAACACGGTTGTTTACAAGGTTAAAAGGTTGTCGCTCCCCCCGTGTTTTATCTTTAGACTGGCTTTCTTTGCCTTTCTAAGATGCCAAATGCAGGTCTTCTCTACTTCTAGGAGATGCTGTGAGCACCGCGCAGGCACAGAGGTGGCTGTGTCCGTGTATTGTGGGCACAGTCCTCCACCCAGGGGACCAAACATCAAGCCACTCACAGAGTCTGTTTTCTTTTCTGTACAACTCACGAGCTATAATACGGCTAATGTGTGAGATGGGTACTTATCACAGGGAGGAGAATCCACAAACAGCATTCAGTTGGCTCCATAGAGAGAAGGCTTGGAATTTGGTGGAAGACAAGAAAGATGTTTGAGGAACCAAGCACCATCACTAAACTGGGAGCTTCCTGAGGCCAAGAATTATATTTTCTTCTTCCGGCACAGGGTCTGCTGCCAGCATTCAGTAGAGATCTAGAGAATTAATAATGTGGCCATGACCATGTGATGTCCAGATACAGCTGAGAACCCATACCTGCTCATGAACAGTACCTTATTAGAAAACAAACCTCTCCAATTGTAGAGAGTATAAAATGAAATTCCAGGAGGACACCTGGGTGGCACAGTAGGTTGAGTTTCCGACTTTGGCTCAGGTCATGATCTCGTGGTTCACAAATTCGAGCCCCGCGTCGGGCTCTGTGCTGGACAGCTTGGAGCCTGGAGCCTGCTTCAGATTCTGTCTCCCTCTCTCCCTGCCCCTCCTCTGCTCATGCTCAGTCTCTCTCTGTCCCTCTCTCAAAAATAAACACATTAGAAAAGGATGAAATCCCAGCTGACAAAATGGGAGAGATTTAGAGGTGTCTCTCTCATGTCCCAATGACCGTGGATCAGTCTTTGGAGGAAAAATGGAATCTTTCGAGAAAAACCAAAAAAAAAAAAAAAAAAAAAAAAGCAGGAGGAGAGTAGTTTCTGAAAACTCATTTGTGAACCAAAACCAGAACAGACCAAGTGACTTAACATTCAGATAAAGAGTAAAAAGAAGAGATATTGCTGACTTCTTCCCTTGCACTGGTGTGAAATTTTAAAGGCATACTTCACTGTCAAATGGATGCATCGAATGAATTTAAAGTATCTACATAAACCTGCCTCTTTGCATCCTTCTTGTTCTCACAGTACATCATCCGTTTCTCCTCTCAGTTCACTTCGCCAAGTTTTATAACAGCGTGTACGTTTATGCTTTTATCATTTTATCTTTCGAAAATGTGACGCACGATTAATTCACATTAAAACTCCACTACTAATTCAGCACCTCAAGATTTGGAATTGAAAGATTCTCGCTGGAGTTGAGCGCAAGCCTACTGTTAGCTGGCTGCTACTTTTTTTTTAAAGGTTCAGGAATGTTTACCTCATTCAGGCGTGCTTAAATTTACTTTATCACCATCATTTGCATCAAGTGGCACCCTAATTGGGAGTGGTCTAGTCTTTAGGGTGAATCTAGATGAAACTTTATTACGTTTGGTGTAGACCAAAGTCCTTGAGATTCGAAGTCAGAACATTAAAGTGTCTGGGTTCAAGTTGTGGGTCTGGCTCGTGCCGTTCGTGCAATCTTACACAACGGTGTCGCTTTTCTGAGCATCACTTTGGTCATTTATTCAAATGAGACTGAAAGGGAGGCTAAGGGCTCTGAGGGTTACATTGGTGCCAGGCGGTAAGTAAGCTTTGGGAACTGTATGCGAATTACATCATTTTTATCATCATCATCCTCATCTTCAGTATCACCATCATCTGGACTTCAAAATAATTCAAATGAGAGAGGGTAAGAAGGAACCACAAGGATCCCCTACTCTGTACCCTGCATCATGGTATAGACGGTACATGTGTCATGGTCACTACAGGCCACCGCAGGGGTCCTGTTATCTACATAAAACTTTATTTCTGTTGTCTAGAAGCAAATCATATTTCCAACTCTAGAAACTGAGGTGCCAAGAAGATTAAGTAACATGCTCGAAGAATTTAGCATCCTGGTACAGTTCACAAATTGAATTGATAAATATTGATTGAACACTTCCTATGTACCAAGCTCTGTAGTGTCAGAGTTCGAGGCTGCCCAAGGGCTAAGGTGATCAATACTCTGACGCGTGGGTAGCCTATCTGTGACATGCTGGGTTGAGAAGCTCTGCATTATCTATTCTGTAGTCAACGGTCTAGAACTTTCACTTACTTGATTTCCTCCCATGTTTAATTATTATTGCTTTTATGTTACACACAATTCCCACTATTACATACAAATCAGCTTATACTTTTTTATTGCCATAGACTTAGTGTTTTTAACAGGTCAGCAAGATGAAGTTAAAACGACTTTTGTAGTCAGTAGATAAAATCAAACAGGCATCAAACCAACATTTTGAAAATATACCTTTACATCACAGCAGAGAGCAAAACTTAGGAATTAATGCAAAGAAACCAAGGAATTTATTTTTTTTAACATTTTTTTAAATGTTTGTTTATTTTTGAGAGAGAGACAGAGCACCAGCAGGGGAGGGGCGAGAGAGAGGAAGACACAGAACCTGAAGCAGACTCCAGGTTCTGAGCTGTCAGCACAGGGCCTGATGCAGGGCTCAAACCCATGAGCTATGAGATCATGACCTGATCTGAAATCGGACACTTAACCAACTGAGTCACCCAGACACCCCCTTTTTTAACTTTTTAATTATTTATTTTTGAGACAGAGAGAGTGAGCCCACGTGGGAGTGGGGGGAGGGCAGAGAGGAGACAGAGGATCAGAAGCAGGCTCCACACTGACAGCAGACAGCTTGATGAGGGGCTTGAACTCACAGAACTTCGAGATCATGACCTGAGCCAAAGTCAGATGTTTAACCGACTGAGCCACCCAGGTGCCCCCAAACCAAGGAATTTCTTAAACTTACCCTCAGTTCAGATTCAGAACTGGACCTAAATGGTGTGATCTATGTTCTGCAAACTACTGTCTTGTACGTTGCTGACTCTTGCCCTCGTCTTGGCTATTACAGCAAATAAGCAGCCTAGATACATAAAGAAGTAGATTTCAGGAGGACTCAGTAGTGCCCATCACTGCTGTGGTATGGCAAGAATACATATGACAGTCAGAGGGGGAAGGATGGGTCCTAAGTTGCTGAAAAACAGATTTGAGGTCAAGAAAATGTGTGCCGGGTATTGGGATGGGAAGACTGCATTTACTAGGCATGTACTGTGCGGAGAACACTCTGGAAGGCAGATGGGTTTACCAAGGAAGGAGAACATGCCTTTAAGCAGCACACAGACCAACTTGTCATAGATGATATAGACATAGATATAGACATAGATATAGATATAGACATAGACATACATATATAGATACAGATATAGATATAGAGATGATAAATAATAGATGATACACGCTCTATCAATCTATATGATACCAGCAACAATAGAGCTATTAAAACACTTCACCATTAGAAAACAATCCAATTAAAAAATAAGCAAATGATCTGAACAGATACCTCATCAAAGAAGACTCACAGATGGCAAATAAACATATGAAAAGCAGCTCCACACATCATGGTGATTAGGAAGTTTAAAATTAAAACGACAACGAGACACCACCGCAAACCTATCAGAAGGGCCAAAATCCAGACTGACAATGTCAAATGCTGGTGAAGTTGTGGAGCAACAGGAACTCTCATTTCTTGCGGGTGGGAATGCAAAGGGGTACAATTTGGCAGATTCTTCCAAAACGAAACATGCTTTTCCTATACAGTTCAGCAATCACACTACTTGGTCTGTATTCAAAGGAGGTGAAACTTATGTCCACACAAAAATCTGCTCTTGAATGTTTACAGAAGCTTCATCTATAACTGCCAAAGCTTGGAAGAAACCAAGATCTCCTTCAGTAGATGAATGTATAAATAAATCATGGTTTATCCATGCAATGGAATATTACTCAGAATAAAAAGAAACAAGTTACTAAGCTATGAAAAAAACACGGAGGAATCTTAAATGCATATTACTAAGTGAAAGAAGCCAATCTGAAAAGACCACATACTGTAGGAGTCTAACTACATGCCATTCTGGAAAAGGTAAAACTAAGGTAACAGTACAAAGATCAGGGCTTTGGGGGTTGGGAAGGAGGGATGAAAAGATAGAGCACAGAGGTTCTTCAGGGCAGGGAAACTATTCTGCATGGTCCCTTACGGTGGATACGCATCATCACACATTTGTCAAAACCCATAGAACGTACCCTAGAAAAGAGTGGACCATACTGTCAATTACAGACTTCAGTTAATAATAATATACCAATATTGGTTCATGCAAATGTATCATGCTACTGCAAGATGTTAATACCAAGGGACACTGTGTTTGTGGGGGAAGGAGGCAGGGAATATGGGAACTCTTTGTGCTTCCCAATCAATTTTTCTACAAACCCCAAACTGCTCTATAGAGTCTGTTAATTAAAAAAATTAAAAAACAAAACAAAACCAAAAAAACCCACTGCACTGTCAGCTATCTGAAATTTTTCCCACAGATGTCATTCCAGATATTGGCGATGGCATCGAGATGACTCCTAGCCAGGGTTCAAAGGACTAGAAGTGACTGGTTTATGTGTCAAGGACTAGAAGGACGTGGAGTCAGATGGGGGTGTCTGCATGGGGAGGGGGGTTCGAATGTCCTCAGAAGACTAGTTGACAGAGCTCTGTGCTGGACTGAGAGAGAAAGGTCACACATTAAATAAATAAGGTCACAAGGTAAATTACTGGAGGTGCTGAGTTTAAAATGGAATCTGAAAGGCAAACGGGGTGGCTCCAGACAACGAGGAAGGGCCATAAAGGAATCAGTACAATATTCAAGGAAGGATCTCTGCTAGGTCCGGGCTACCTAGAAACACAAGAGACAGGGAGTCCCCACTACAGGTGAGGCCACCATCACCAGTCCAGTGGGAGGGAAACAGACAATACTGAGGATCTAAGGGAAAGTATAATTCCCAGGAAAAGGCATGGCGAGCTGTGATAAAGAAATCAAGATGGAAGAGTAATAATTTCTCAAAAGTCCTGACCATGACCAAGGAAGTTAAGAGTATAACACTCTATCGAATAGGATTCTGAATCTCTTCCCGCCAAGATTTCTCATCTGACTGCCAGAGGAGGAAAGCGAGACGTCCGTGATAAATACTAGCGAAGAAAGAGAACAATAGGGAGGAGACAGGGTACGTACAATTGGCTACGTCGAAGGATGTGCCCTTTTCTATCCATGTCCTGTAAAAGTCGGTAGCCATAAAAATGTTTTAAAGATCTGTATTTAGGGGTGCCTGGTGGCTCATTCGGCTAAGCTTCTGACTCTTGATTTCAGCTCAGGTTATGATCTCATGGTTCATGAGTTCAAGCCCCACATCGGACTCTGCGCTGTCAGCATGGAGGCTGCTTGGGAATCTCTCTTTCCCTTTCTCTCTGCCCTTCCCCTGCTTGAGCTCTCTCTCTCAAAATAAAGTTTTAAAAAAGATCTGTATTCTTTAACAAGGGAAGATGTTCACAACATATTATGAAGTAAGAAGAAGTTTCCAAAAATATGTCAATTATCCTGTTAGGTATAATTCCAGTTTTTAAAGTTACATGTACAGTAAGTAAAACTGTGGATTGGGAGTAACTTGGTCTGCGAGTGTTTCGCAAGACAAGCAAACATCTAATACATTTTAACTTGATAAATGAGCCACGTCTTGTAATATGAGTCATACATGATGCCCAATGTTCCATGATCACAACTGAGCCAATGGTTCTTGAAATTCGCTTTGATATATGAGTGCTTCGGATTACAAGCATGTTTCCAGAATAAATTATGCTCACAAACCAAGGTTTTACTGTATTTATTTGTGTATATATAGAAAATATTCTGTCAGAAAACACCCCCAAATGCTAATGGTGGTGAGTGTCTATGGGTGACAACAACATGGCAGACTTTTTATGCTCCTGCTCTGTATTTTCCTAACTCCTCTTTGAGCGATTGCAGAGATTACTTGGAAAAGGCTCATTTTTTAAGTGAAAAGAGTTAATACTCTTTCCATCCCATCATTCACGTTCCCAAAAATGTTCTCCTTGTTAAGAGTAGAGTTGTCAGGGCACCTGGGTGGCTCAGTCGGTTAAGCAGCCGACTTCAGCTCGGGTCATGATCTCACGGTTCGTGAGTTCGAGCCCCACATCAGGCTCTGTGCTGACAGCTCAGAGCTTGGAGCCTGCTTTGGATCCTGTGTCTCCCTCTCTCTCTGCCCCTCCCCTGCTCTCACTCTGTTTCTCTCTCTCTCTCTCTCTCTCAAAAATACATTAAAAAAAAGAGTAGAGTCGTCACTGCCTGACGTAAAAGCTAATGCTTGCTTTAGATCAGTGGTACCGCCTCTCATGACATAAATTACACCAACAGCCACATCTTGATGCATAAGGGAAAAAATAAAGAATGGAAATTCCAAGAAGCAAAGTCACAAAACGTAATGGCCTGAGCAGCGAGCCTAGCACCAAAAGAAAATGCGTTGGGGAGAGAGGAGACAGAGCCTCCCCCACTCCCAGCATTTGCTTCCCTGACCCTGGAGGAGGTGTCTTGATTAGTCTATTTTAAACATTGTTATTGTGTAAAAAAAAAAAAAGAAAGAAAGAATCCTAGCTAAAAATAAAAGTAAAGTGTACAAGATATGCAGAAACACCCCATGATGCAAATTATTTACGAAGACCCTGTAGCAGCGTGACCAGGAACTGGCGTGACTCACGGTTACTCTACCACGGAGACGTGCTCCCCGTCAACAAATCAGAGGGATGTGCGGTCCAGTCACCAATGTCGGATTTTCATGTTTGTTCTGAGATAGCCATCAGACTGTTGCTTTAAATCCAGAGGAGGGAGTGATGGTTCTCGGGGTGAGGAGGGCGTGTACCAAAGAAGAGGTGTCCCAGCGGCATTGTTTTTAAACATAGATTTGATCTATCATTTCCCTAAACTAAACAGTTTCAGCTTGAAATCTGTTCCAGGAAGTACCTTTAATCAAAAGCCATCTGTTTCGAATACTCCCTGTCTATGGGAATAGATTGACGAGAGCTATTCACTGTAGTTCATTTTTTAGGCATATTGCTAGTATCTTTCCTGTAACTTTCATTTCTGTTACGACAAAACAGGAGTACGAGAAAGCCAGAAAGTAAGACTTAAAACA
Organism: Paguma larvata; assembly: GCA_030068075.1. Taxonomy (NCBI): domain Eukaryota; kingdom Metazoa; phylum Chordata; class Mammalia; order Carnivora; family Viverridae; genus Paguma; species Paguma larvata. The sequence goes on from CM057829.1 coordinate 16,119,011, forward strand.
GTTAACTGTAACCTTCCTTACCTGCACTAACAACGCTGTCCAAAAGTACAATAGGAGAGAAGCCGAACTATTGCCCTAAAAGAAGACTAAAAGATTGTCCGAAGGTCCCATATGTTCATGTTTTTCCTGTTCCCTATAAAATATGGATTTGTTCTTGGTAAAGACATTCAATTTCTGGTTCAACCTAGTGACCGCCAAATATTTTCACTCTGTTTACCTACCAAACAGGGAGTTGGGTGGCAATCATCACGGAATAACAGTGGCAACGACAATATAAGTCAGAATAATAATTTGTCTTAATAGCCTTGATAGTAACATCCTCGAGAAGTAATAAAGTCTGAGGCTAGAACTTCAAGTAGTAATTTAGGTTAGGACTAATAAATTAGTTTATAAGGTAATAACCGTTACCTTATAAAGGGGGAAGTACCATCTAATTGTTATCGGAGTACCTTCTGTTTGCAAGGGAGCCGCTGGGGGCTTAATGAACTATCACTGAAACCAGGAAGCCAGCATATATTACCCCTGGGCTATGAGTTGCTAGTATACACAGAGGTACACAGTTACAAATCAACCCGGGGGACCATATTAACTGAAGCAGTCAAACCTTTGTGCCCTTTCTAAGGGGACTGATGTTAGCAACATGCTAAGTGGATGCATGCATTTATAAAATGTATGTGACTGATGTTGGAAATATTGAGATTTAGAGCTCCCGGAAGGAAGCTCAGTGCTGCTTGAGAATGGATACCGAACGGTCCTTCAGCAGCAAGGGGGAAACAAAGACCGTTAGAAGTCACTTCTAGAAGGTAGAAGGGACATGGACGGCCATCTTGTTGTCTTACTTTCGAACAGAAGAACACAAACTTACTTAGGCTGATGCTTCTTCTGAGCAGAAGCAGAAGAAACTAGGCAGGCTGGCGACAGAAAACCACTTAGTCCGGATCCTTGCATCCGGACTAAGGCCTTGCACCTACAAATGCAGGAAGGTTGATCTGAAGGTTTCTAAAATCTGCCAAACCTGTGCGGTGGATAAAGTTGCTCTTTGGCCACCCAAAACTTCTAGAAAGGCAGAACTTTAAAGTTCAGTCACAGACACAGAGTGGGCAGTCAAAAAAAACGCCTGATGAATGAATGAATGAATGGCTTATTGAGCGCTGTCTGCGTGTGACATTTTACCGAAGGCTTAAAAACCAACACAAGACAGACAAGGGTCCTGTCCTTAAGAAACTTCTATTCTACGGAAGAGGCAAACTATAAATAAGTAATTTTAATATGAATGTGATAGTCGCAGAAATAAGGCAAAGCTATAAATAAGGAGCAGATGTGGCAAGGAACAAGCCGTGAAGAACCGGCTGGGGGCGGGGGGCGGGCAGAGGAAACGTCTAAGACAGGATCTGACTAAACGAATTCACACCAAGGTGAGAATATCTCATCAGCGGCCTCCGCCTTGGGATCGTTAGCGTTTTGATAGAAAACAACAGGAAGTTTTAGTCAATACTTGAAGACCAGGACCGGTGGCATTCCAGGTATTTGGTAAGAGACTGGCCAGGATGGTACTTCCCATGACGTTAGTGGTCTACCTAGTTCTCTCATAAAAAAGGGTTCAAACAGAGTAGGTACGTGTCTCCTTTGAGCGGTTGCATTTAGCAAGCACGTGAGAGGAAGCCGGTGAAGGTTTTGAACAGATATTTACACACACATGTTCACAGCAGCCCAAGTATTCACGGATGGATGAATGGATAAACCAAATGCGGCCTATCGGGCTATCCATACAGTGGAATACTACTCAACCTTAAACAGGAAGGAAAGTCGGGGGCACCTGGGTGGCTCAGTCGGTTAAGCATCTGACTCTTGATTTCGGCTCAGGTCATGATCTCACGGTTCTAGAGATCGAGCACAGAGCCTACCTGGGATTCTCTTTCCTTCTCTTTCTGCCCCTTCTCTCTCTCTCTCTCTCTCTCTCTCTCTCTCAAAAATAAATAAATAAACTTGAAAAAAAAGGGGAGGAAATACTAATACATGCTTGCACTTTGGATGAATCTCGAGAACATTATGTTAAATGAAATAAATCGATCACAAAAAAATAAATCCTGTATGAGTCTACTTCTATGAGGTACCCAGAATGGCCAAATTCATAGAGCCAGAAGCCCGGCGCTTGCCAGAGGCTGGGAGGAAGAGGCATGAGAAGTTAATTTTGATGGGTATAGAGTTATAGTTTTGTAAGTTGAAAAAGCATTTTGGAGAGTGATCATTTGTACAACAGTACAAATCTACCTCACACCACTGAACCGTACACTTAAAAACGGATAAGGTGGTGAATTCTGTTACGTGTATTTTATCACAATTTTTAAAAAAATGCCAAAGAAGGAAGTTGGTGAAGGATACCACAGCCTTGAAATGTACATGCAAAGTGACTGACGTTATTATTAAGTTATTAATTATTTTTATCTGAGGAGTGATGGTACAGAAGTTAGATGGGTATTTATCAAGTGGGTAGCTACCTGCTTCCTAATAGGTTGGGAAAAGATGATACCTCACAGATTTCCTCCAGGATCAGCTGAAATTCCTGCATTAAACGAATTCAACTCTGCGTTCCCTGAGCCCTTGCAAAATGCAATTATCCTGGCCAAAGTCCCCATCAGCTTCCTGTGGGATTTCTCCACAGGTCAACCCAGGTCCATGAGCGGATTTCAGGCACTTGTGGGGAGGGGCCGGGTTAGGTCCGAAAAGGAGAAGAGTTAGATGGAACACTGACTGCAGACTCCGGAACTACTGGGCGCGGATTGTGCCTACTTGGAAATTTCCCCCACCCCACAGATGACCTTCTGCCATGGGTTTTTAAACAATTGGTGGCTCCTTATTCGGACACTCGCGGATCCTTCCCACGGAAAGATCCCTAGCGATAAAAATAAGCAGACCAACAAAGGGACGACTTAAAACCTAGAGTTTTATCAGAAGATAAACACGGCCTCCGCCCAACATTTTCGGCCATGGGGACCTATTTTATCATAGAAACTAATCTGAGTTTTCAGTTTCATCAACTGAAACATGGTAGGCAAATTTAAGATGGAGTTGGGATAAGTAAATACACAGGTTTCCAGGGCCCCGCATTTCTGAGGTCGCTGCAGCGAGCGGACGAAGCTCCAAGGCTCCGGATCGGTGAACGACGTACCAATGGGACAGACAGGCTGGGTGGGAGGGCCTCTTGTGTCAAATGACAATTGCACGGCGATCACCTTCTGGCCGGATTATAGAGTGAGACGAGACAGCTAGCTGAACACAAGGCTGCCATTTTCTCTGGAATCATCCCAACCTTCCGGGCTGCCTTGTGGTGCACGCCAGGGAGGCACGAGTGTGCGTCTGTGTGTTAGAAATAGAGGGCGGGGTGAGAGAGGGGCAGACCCTACCCAACTCTCATCAGAAGAGTTTACACAACAGAAAAGTGGGAGAAAACATTATTCTGAATTGGGACAGCCGATCTCTCTTTCTAAGAGACTCCAAATACCACGAGTTCCTTCATCGGTCTGCACACCGTCTCCCGGGCTTGGGATGACAATGACAGGTCTCTGGACGTTCATCCAGGAAGCAATCTGGGGTATCTCTGAAAAAAGTTCCGCTCAGTCCGACTTTACTGTATTGTTAACATTTCTAACATTTCTAAGTAGCAAATAACAGGACGTGGTTTTGATCACGGGGCTGACCTTACTTGTGTGCTACGCCGGTCTCCCGTGGGTCGGCGTGGCCGCATCGCTTAAAGGAAGCACAGGTGGGTAAGGAAAGAAGCTGACAGAACCCAGTGAAGTAACACACAGGTGGCCGATTGTACACACACCTGCGTCTGCACCCCGCTTTCAAAAATAAGAAGATCCTATTTTCCTCCTCCAGACTCTATCCGCTCCGGGACAGACCGAATACATATTTCTAAAGGGAAACACGTTATTTAGATTAATGGTCCATGCAAAACCTCACATAAGGTCATGGCTCTGTACAGAAAAAGCATGGGAAGTCAGACGTTCCTTCGGTTACCCGGACTGTTCTGCTCTCTCTTTCACAGGCACTCGCTCTAGTCTCTGTGCTAGAGCCCAGACCAGACGGAGCACGAGGAACCAGATCTTCCTTTGAGTGTCAAATGCAACGAGTCAGCGTTGATGCAATGATCTGCTATTAAAGCAAATAGGCGGGATCGGGAATTCCAAACCATGCCGTGTTCTCATTTCTCTGTCACGTGGTTCTGGAACTCGCCAAATTTGGGCACTTTATTTATTTATTTATTTTTTTAAATATCTATTTAGTTTTGGGAGACAGAGAGACAGAGTGTAAGCAGGGGAGGGGCAGAGAGAGGGAGACACAGAATCCGAAGCAGGCTCCAGGCTCTGAGCTGTCAGCCCAGAGCCGGACGCGGGGCTCGAACCCACGAAGCGCGGGACCATGATCTGGGCTGAAGTCGGACGCCTGACCGACTGAGCCACCCAGGCGCCCCAGGCACTTTAAATTACAAGGTCTCCCATCGCATATTTATCAGCCCTCCGCGTAATTGTTTGACTAAGACTCTCTGATACAAATACCTAATATGCTTGCTGTTTCTCAGCAGGAAAAAAAAAAAAAAATGCCTTCAGCCTTTGACCCAACACTGGGGTGTTTCGAACTCTTTCTTGTCCTGGAAAATATATCCCATTGAAGTATCTGTGCCTGGCAAGAACATAGGCACTAAACGGCCCGGACGTGCGGAGCGGTACCCCCCGACTGAAGTCAACGCTGACATAAACTCCTCTCTCGGTGAGCACAGAATGAAGAGCTAATGGGAACGCTTGAAATGGAGAAGACACGAGACTCAGGCTCGACAAGGGGCTCACCTGCCCTCACAGGATTGTATACTGCACTTTTAATTTTCCTTCTTGTCTTCCTCCACCCCCTCGCTTTCCAAGTATTCTCAGTTACATGGTTAGGGATGGCGTCCATCAAGGCGAGGACAGAAGAAATCAGAGACCATCCCCGGCAGCCTACGCGGCCCTGTCTACACTCATCTGTATTATTATTATTTTTTTTTTTTACTGAAAATTTAGAAAGAAAACATGGCAAATTATTATCTGCTTAATGTGCATTTAGGTGCCCCCCCCAATTTTTATCTATAAAAGATAATTACTTTTAGCATCTGGGGCCTGAAGCGTCCCCTGTCATCCCCACCCCTGCCCCCGCCCCCAACCCCGATATCGGGCAGCTTCGGTGACAACAAACTGGCCCCCAAAACGTATCGGTGAAAAACCGCAAGTTCTCACTCTCGGTGACTCGAATTAGTGAAATGAAACAGACGTTTCTATTTTCGTAGTTGTAAAGAGTCACACTTCATCCTACAGTGAAAAGGTCAGTTCTAGAAATTAATGGGTGAGCCCTGGTCCCATCCGAGGGCGGAGGAAAACTGTTTGACAGAGCCCGAGGGCCCTTGGAACACACCGTCTGTGTCGAGGTCGCCAGGAAACCTGTTGGAAGGAAGAGTCTTCAGCGGTGGTGACGCCGTAAAAACACCCGCCCGGAGAAGGTGCTTACAGAGACGGTCTTTCAATAAACCCACTGGCGGATATTTGGAGATCCCAGTCCACCCGGGTCTGGCAGGATGGCGCCAACGAGTGGCTGATGTCAGGAACGCTGCCAGCAAGACCGAACTCCCTCAAGGTGTTCTCAGTTCTGCAGACTTCACATGGCTACGGCTCATGACCTGCACCTGTCTCTCCCTGGCCATACCTCGGAGGACCGCCGCCCTTTGTCCAGTCGCACTGTTTAGAAAGCCTATGTCAACTGGGAACCAGCTCTCAGCTGTAGTATTTCTGCCGTCCCCGAGCGACCCCGGGACATCTTTTTGGAATGCCCCTCAACTGTCTGGGCTAACGACGGCTTTCAGGCTTTTGCCGTCTAACCACGTTTTTATGTATCTTATTGACTGTGTCAACATCCTGATTAAAATCTTTCCATGATTCTTCTCCAGTCTTCCAGATAGACTCCCAGCTCCTCGGCAGAGCTTCCTGAGAAGGCACTTCACGGTCTGGTGGCCCACCCTGACACTTCTTATGACTTGCTTCACTTTAGCCACTCTGGCTTTGTTGTGGTTCCAATGCCCCAGGTTCTCTCTTAACCTCTGAGCCCTCCACACGTTGTCCAGCAGGCAACGAAGCTGGCGTTTCCCTCCTCCCTTGAATCTGGGCTTATTAGGCGGCCGGCTTTGGCCACAGGGAAATCAGCAAAGATCCTGTCAGCAGAGGCTGAAAGACACTCGTGTGCTGGAGTCTGTCCTCTCTTGCTGTCCTTGGGAAACCCTGAGATTGCGATATGAAGGAGCTCGGGCTAGCGCATTGGCAAATGCGAGACCACGTGGGGCGGGCACAAGCCATGCCAGTTGAAGCTCCCCTCTCCCGCCAGCCTTCCGGCAGCTAGACATCGGAACGAGGTCATCACGGCTCAACCAGTCCTGGCCAAGGGGGCTGGACTTGAATAGCCCAGGTGACATGTAGCAGCATAAGAAATAATATATGTTTGTTGTAGGAAGCCACTAAATATTGGAGTTGTTTGTTACACAGTATATACACACCGATACACTCTTGCCTAACACCTGCCCATTCTTCAAGCCCGAGCTCGGGCCCCAGAAGATGCCACACTGGTCTGCATCCATAGCATCCTGTGGGTACCACTGACGGAACACTAGCAACAGTAGAAAGTGGTTGCCTATGTTCTCATCTCTCCTAGTTCCTGAAAGCTTCTTCAGCCATTGCCGATGCCCTCCTTAGAACGCATGCTCAGCCAAATAGTTGCCGAAAGAGAGACAGGAACAAGTATATCTATCTTCTGGATTTTTCTATCCTTCACTTGAAAGAACTAGACTAGGTCATTTTTACCTATCACCACCTAGACATGGTAACTATGTAAAAATATATAATAATGTTTTTCTTTTTTAGAGTTTCACTCATCTCAATAGCCTTTGGGAATCTCCCTACTCTTTTTATAGACGAGACTATCATATCTTCCCAACCTACTGTGCCTTTCAGTTTGACTAACACGAAAAAAATCACCTAAAATTCCAAGGGCCCTCAGCAGATACACACAGGGATAAATCTGACCCATGTTGTCACCTACACCGTCGTAATTACCCTACCATATATGTCAAAGAAGCAGAAGGTTTCTTTCAATACATAACATTTCTTTCAACACATCACTGATTTCACCGTCAAAGCAATGACATTGACGGTTAATGCCAATTCATATTACAGAGGAAACATTTCTACAACAGAGACTAGCAAGCAGTAGTTCTTTACCTTTTCATCTCAGCAACACATCATCCCAAATTCTATTTTGTGAAGTTTATCATCTACGGCTGGCACGGTGACTAGGGACCAATCACTGGGCTAAAAACTTAACACATGTTATCTCATTTAATTCTCTCAGCCATCTTGCAAGATACAGGTCTGCCCAACCCTATTTTAAAGGGAAGGGGAACAGGACTCAGAGAAATTGGGCAATTTCCCCAAGGACACACAGCTAATGAGTGGCGGGTCGGGGATTTGAACCCAAATAGGATTCCAAATGCCTCTTATTTGGAATAATACCTTTAAGTCTAATACCATTGAGTGTGAATGGTCCCTATCTACCTTTGGAAGACAAGGAAACAGAGGCACAGAGAGAGCTTGCCCCTGGTCTCAGAGGGGCAGGAATGGGAGGAGGACCTGGATGTCCATTCTTAGCCTGATGATGCCCCTGCTCCTGGACCAAACCCAAGGTATCTCCAGCCTTTCCTTAGTTATTGCTATTTGCAATCATGCCTGCCTCTGTGACTGATGACTACAAACTCAGGAGAGAGATAACAGGTTCTCTCTCCTCTCGGGGTTCTTCCAGTTACTGTGAATCTAGGTAGATGGTGAAAAAAATACGAAGCATGAGGTTCATGAGGCCTAGTTGGGTATCATCTGCCATAAACAATTTCTTAAAAAACAAGCAATCATCAAACCTTGGGGCGCCCAGGTGGCTCAGTCAGCTGAGCATCCGACTTCAGCTTCGAACATTAAAAAATTAGCAATCATCAAACCTAGAGAAGGGTTTTAATCTTCCAACTTCACCATAATTCACATTAGTTGTACTCATTATTTGTATCAATATGAGAGAACGGTCTTCTCTGCCTGCGTACCATGAGGAAAGACGACTATTTATAATTAAATATTGGATTAAGAGTATGTAACGATCTTTAAAAAAAAAAAACAACCTCTACTCTCTACAATATCAAAATTCATATAATAGGTATTTGTTGTTCTTGGAATACAGTGTCTTCTACAATTTAAACCATTTTGGGGGACCTGGGTGGCTCAACTGGCTGAGCATCCGACTCCTGATTTAGGCTCAGGTCATGACCCCAGGGTCATGGGACCAAGCCCCAAGTTGGGCTACATGCTTAGCATGGAGCCTGCTTAAGAGTCTCTCTCTCTCTTCTCTCTCTCTCTCTCTCTCTCTCTCTCTCTCTTTCTCCTCTCCCCAGGATGGGGGGGGATGCCTAGGTGCCTTAGTCAGTTGAGTGTCCAACTTGATTTCAACTCAAGCCATGATCCTAGGGTTATGGGATCGAGCTCCATACTTAAAGATTCTTTCTCTCTTTTCTGCTGCCCCTCTCTCCTGCTCTCTCTCTCTTTCTCAAATAAAAAGAATTTAAAAAAAAGATTCTCTCTCTTCCTCTGTCCCCCTCCCTCACTCACACTCTCTCAAATAAAGAAAATAATTAAAAATAAAGTTAAAAAAACCCTACCTCGACGATGTAGAATGACGACCTGCTGGCCACATCACACACTATCAAACAGAACTGATTTATTTTATTTGTTAAGAAACATGTTGGAAACACAGGACGCTCTGAAAGTATAAACGGCTACCTACATGCTTCTTTTTTGTCCCCAAGTCATCTCTCTTAATTCCAGTCCTGGATCTTCAACACCTATCCTTGTTCCAGGTAGGGAAAAGGGAATCGGTATTTGCCGAGTGCGTAAAGTTGTCCTGAAAATGTTCAGTTACACCGTAACTGGCTTCCCCAACATGAAGACGCGGTACCATACGGTGACCATCTTAGAGAAGCATGGTCATTCAATGGAGGAAATAAGAGGGCTCTGCAGATAGAAATTCTTTTGGTAACGGAAGGAAAGGTACCAAGGATACTTTATATCACTTGTGAGTTTCAGATGGCCTGGGGACATCCCACTTATCAGCTTCCCTTGCTGTCCACCTCTCGATAAGATTTCCAAGTAGACCTGCCCTTAGTTCCTCCTTCGTGAAAAATGTCCTGATGTCTCCATGCTAACACAGACAGAAACACTCTTGAGAGAAAATGTCACCGGGAGTGCATGGCTAGGGACCTCCACAATAAAGTGCCTGTAGAATAAAGTCCCCAAGACATCCAATGTCCATTGGTGGCCCAATTTTGGACTTCATTTGGCAAGGCCAACTGGGTTAGAGACTTTAAGATATAATACTTAGGATTTCTACGTTCTTTTGGATCCAAATCAGGAAAGGGGAAAAAACGATTGGGTGCCAATTCATTTTGACATAAAGGGAGGAGGAGAGTAATTAAAAAGAAGAGGACAAGGTTAGTAGTGTCCCTTTGCCATGCTGGGTACACGGATAAATTTCAGAAGCACAGCGGGGAAGCTCTAGTTACACCCGACTGGTTTCAGGCCAGAACGGTCAACAGGAAAAGGAGTCAAGATCAAATGTAGTGGCATCTCCCTCTGTGCTTCCTCTCCTGACACGATTCCTCCCCAACGGCTCCCCCGCATGTCCCCAACTCTGAATGCCGGTGGTGATGAACTACCAGAACATGAACCCAATTCACAAGCAAAACTGATACCATCCCATGTTCTGAGATGGACTAATCTCCCGGCCTGGCGGTCCCCACGTTCGCCTGGACTCTCCCCTCGGCAGTGTGTTCTTTGCCATGGATGCTGTCTGTGGTCGAATGACCACGTGGTCCACAGTCCTCAGTAAGGGACGGTCCCAGGACACTGATGTTCCTTCCTGGAGGCCTGCCCAGATGAAGGAAATGGAAACTCCTCTTTGAGCGAGGTGACTGCCAACTCCTTCTGACCCTCTGGAGGCCACCGTCTTCCACTGCCACTCCCTCGCTTGCCTTTAGAGAAGGGCCAGCCAGCAGGTTGCTAGGAGAAGGTGGCGTCATTGCTGGGGCCCAGAAATAGATCACCAGAGTGCTGGGAACCTGGATTTCCAACTCCAATGACAGCAACGAGACACCACTTGGCAGCTAATCTCCTCTGCCGCAGGGAGCGACAGACTGACATGACCTAGTACACAGCTCTCACCTTGACATGCCACCTTTTCATCTGCGCTCGTGCTCCACGTGCCGGTGACAGAGTAGGGGCAAGAAACCCGCTTCACATAAAGGCCCAGCGACTCTACTATGAATTATGTGAGCCAGTAGATACGCGGTCACCAACTGACGTTTGTAGAGTTAATTTCTCAGTGTCCTGAAAACGGGGGGAGGGAGCCTGTTCCCGAGCAGAACCGTGGGACTCAGAAAACAGGCAGAGCGACTGAGGTTGCCAAAGGGAAGGGAAAAGAAATCTGTTTGTACAGGCCACAGCTGTCCCCTTTCTGAACAATAACATCCTAATCTCGTGCCCCCTTTTCTTGGAGAACAAAGAAGAAAAGGCAAAGAAGACTGGAAAACTAGGGCTTGCCACGGTGGAAGAAGGGAACGGTCTTTGTGCCCGGCTCACTTTGTTCCTCAAAGTCGGTTTTAACAACGCTTATAACGGGTAGCAACTCGTAGGAGCCCAGGGCATTAAGACTGCCTATTTAAAGTCTTGGATTTTAGCCCTGGAGAAATTACAATTTTTCAGTTCTATGCGAACTACAAAGGCTGGCGAAGAAAAAAGGAAAATGAGATGAAGAGCGACCTAACGGAAATTTTAGAACACTCTCCCAGCAAGACTGTTTTCATTTCTAGATGCCCGAAGTTCGGCATCTCGAAGTCCATGAGGACGGAAAGATCTAGGTACTCACACAAGGGTCCTACGCAGGGAATTCTGCCGGCATGGTGACAAGTCTCATCCCGGCCAGACACTGACCAGAAGGGAGATGGTAACCAAGATGTGGGTGGTGAAGGCACAGGGAAAGACGTGGAACTTCCAGATGGAAGAAGAGGGCTCAGAGTCCACAGGGCATGGTGACGAGAACCTGCCTGAGTTTTAGAGATTAAAGATTCTAAAAAGACTGCATTGGTATCCCATTAATATTTCCATTTGCAGGGGGGTGGGGTTCTACTTAAGTCCTTTTCAAACATAAGCACAAATAGGAAAAAAAAAAAAAGACTGGAAAACCAACTTCCTCCAACGTAGGTTTCAAACAGTGAATTGTACTATGTCACCTAAGAAGTATTTAAGAATTTTTTTTTAATGTTTATTTGTTTTCAAGAGAAAGACAGACGGCAAGCAGGGGAGGGGCAGATAGAGAGGGAGATGCAGAATCCGAAGGAGGCTCCAGGCTCTAAACTGTCAGCACAGAGCCCGAAGTGGGGCTCGAATCCAGGAACCGAGAGATCATGACCTGAGCCGAAGTCAGACGCCTAACCGACTGAGCCACCCAGGCGCCCCTAAAAAGCATTTTATACTTTTTCTGAATCAGGCCAACATATGTATTTAAGTGCCTGTGAAAAGTTAGACTAATACTCCAGAAGTACGGAAGTCAAATGAATTCTTTCTAAGATTCCACTTAGCACGATTTATTGTGTAGCTACCCCTTGAAATTTACTATGAATACACGTCCGGGGAGTGGTTAGATGATTTTTCTGGTACCCAAGTGACTGGTTTACAAAAGTGAAAAATTGGGGAGAATTAAACGAACAAAGTTATCTTTCACTTTGTCTTTTTTGACATTAGTCCCAAGGAACAATTTATTTGCTGGTGAGAAAGAACCAACGGGTGTTGTTTGGGCTTTCTGACAAAACAATTATCATTTTGTTCCTATTTGTGCCTCACTTTTCTGTAGGGAAGCAAAAGAGAAACAACATTCTTTTGGGGGAATGATGAAGAGATGAAAGTCTACGGTGTGATATACTGTGTAAGAAATGAGAAACCTCAGTCATATTTTAACAAAGATGGTGGATCCAATCAACTTCGGAGATGTCCAGCAACGTGGGACTTAACTTGATCGCTATCTGAAAGAATTTTCTGAGGCTTACTCTTTCCCTTCCGGGGCAGCCCCCCGAGCCAGTCACTCCTTTGGTGCACAAGGATTCCTCGACAGTGGACACTTCAAAACTACGCCCCCTCGAGAAGTATTTTTACTTCCGGGTGTGGTTTTGGTCTTCAAGTTTAAGTTCAAAACACTATACTTACTTGGGTTGAAAGGCATCGTTTCTTTAAGTGACCGAAGGCCTTGCTTCAGCTTTCGCAAATAAATACGCGAGATTGATCCTAAAGGAGACTGGTTCTCCGAGGCTACGAATCCCCGTTCTACGTCTTTGTCGGCTGTCTTACAACATCGTTTCTGATAGAGAGAGATTTCTGACTTGAGGTCTCATTTGCCCAGACGCAAGAGCAGGTAAGTAAGAGACTAGTTTTATCTGCCCTCCCTCCCTTGCCTTGTCAAAGCACATACAGACATGGGGCTAAAGTCCTGCCTTGGCTTCAAGGTCTAATTCTGACGTACATCGGTGCTTGAAGCCTTCCTGAAAACCCAGCTCTGAGCACCCTTTCCCCGCATCCCTTCCACAGCACCTTGACTCCCACGCCAAGGGCACAGCCCCCGACCCAGGACTCCGTTAGCAAAGTCTCCGAGAGCAGCAGGCATCGATCACGCACCACCGTATCCCCAACGGACTTTGGCACGCTTGGCATACGGCGGTTCTTTTAATCAGTATCATTTATTTAGTGACTTCGAATCTTCCAGAGAGCACGAGCCTTGGAACCTCAGCACGACTCGGCTAGAAAGCAGTCTCACCGGGTCGTGGACGCTTCCTCTCCCGCACAGAACACGAATATCGGAGAAGATGCGTGAGCGTTTATTTTTCCTTCCACGACGTCTGGGTGTCCCGTGTACCTCTCTCTTCACCCCCTCTCGCCCCCTCTGGAGACGAGGGCTGGAGGGAGACGACACTGAGGGGCAAGGGTGTGCCTGGGACTTGCTGGACCTCCCCAAGGCGTCAGGAAGCACCTGTGACATCTGCTCTCAGAAGGCGTCGCTCCCGCCAAGGGACCCGCCGAAGGGGCAACGGCCAGGAGTCAGTGAGACCATCAGTAAAGAAAAGGGTAAGAAAAGGGTAAAAGAAACACCGGGAGACCCTGAGGCCACATAAGATGGCCCTGACTACAGGCACAGGAACAGCTCAGCCAGAGCCTTTACAACACGCAGTGCGAGTGACAGGGCCGTCCACGGCAAGGACTGAAAGCAGCGAGACCGGGTCCTCATTATTCTCACGGCAGAATCTCCCCTTCTCTCCTGATCCCCCTATTTCAGGGTTGTTGTCTTTTTTCTTTCTTTTTTACGATCGTGCTAGAGAATGTGGTGTCACAGATGGCAAATCTAAAAGGTACCAACTGACGGGCATGCGGGAAATTCCCGAATCACTCTTATCGGTGCGTGTGTATGTAATTCTCTCACTCTGGGGATTAGAAACTCATTGCCGTCGCTCAAAGCTTAGAAAGACAGCATAATGCTGCCTAAATAGGCACACAGGTGTTTGTTTGGGTCTTCCTGTTTCTTCCTGGGGAAAATGTAACTCTGGCACTCAGAAGTTCTTCAGAAAGGCGGGTCGATACATACAAAATCCAAGAAACCTTTACCGTTGTCATCCTCTAAAGCAATGCACAATGATGCAGCTCTAAGAGAGCCTTTGTGAATTCCCCCTCTCACGCCGTGGAGACGCTGGATGGACCCAACTCCTATCGGCCAACTATCTCCTTGAGCCAACTTGTACCTCACCCGGAAGTAAAGAAAATGTAACTGACACTGTTCAGTAAAGGAGTTTCTTTCTGGGTCGATCCTGGACTTTAAGCCTGGCTCCCGCTTTGGGAACAAGTGTAAATAAACATCAATGGTCACGAAATGATGGGACAGCGAGGGGCAAACCGTCACCATTCACAGAGAGCCAGGTCGGGAGGCAGAAACAACCGGTAAAGCAAACCACTCAAATGGAAAATGAGAGGACATTCGCAAGGTGCAGCACCTGATCAGAAAATCCCCACGCTCTACGGCTAGTTCTATAAAACATTTTTTTAAACAAAGTGTTTCCTTTTCCACATTGACTTATACCCATCATAGACATTTAGACGTATTTTCTAAGTAAAAGAAAATAGATAGGTCTCTCCATGCCACCCCCCCCCCGCCACCTGATCAAACTTACTATCAGATTCAAGCAAGTCTCATGAGAACCGTGTTTATATTCCCTTTTCTAAGGGGGTGACGAACACTTTCCTTAGACATTCGGTCAACAACTATTTAGTGAGTACCCACTCAGTACTCAGCCACAGGTGTGGTGGATCCATCTGGTAATAATAATAATAATAATAATAATAATAATAATAATATCCCTGCTTTCATGGGGCTTACGGTCGAGTTGAGGAGATGGACGACTAACAAATAAATACACAACACATCGGCGATTCCAAGGAAAATGAACGAGGCTAGCGAGCCCGGAGGGACGAGGTGGGTGCTATCTTATACAGGTCAGGAGAGGCTGCTTTGACAAGGTAACTGGAGAAGTCCTACTTAAGGAAGCAGAGAAGCTTAATAAAGAGCTAGAGATCACTGCCTCCTTGCATGCGCGCGCAGCAGTATTTGAGTGGGGAGGCGGACAGTTTTTAAAAACCGAATTTCAAAAGCGGCTTGTCTTTAATTTTCAAAAAGACGAAGGAGTGTGGACCCTAACTGAAATGACTAAAACCGTATTCTTAGAAGGCACTCAAATCAACATGTTCGGCGTGTCCTGTGGTATCCGGGCGGGTACTGTGGAAAGGGGCATCTGGGTGGTGGAGTCGGTTAGGTACTCGACTCGCGATCTCTGCTCAGGTTACAATCTCACAGTTCAGGGAGTTCGGGCCCCGCATCAGGCTCTGCACCGAGCCTGCTTGGGATTCTGCGTCTCCCTCTCTCTCTGCCCTTCCCAGCTTGTGCTCTCTCTCTCTCTCAATAAAGAAATAAACTTAAAATAATGAAAGCAGTTGTAAATTGAAGCTGGGCCAAATTATTGACTTTTAAAAGCCAAACGGTACCAGTAAAAATGGAGGTCCCACCTGCCTCGTCCAAGCTGGTACATGAGGCAAGTGACGTGCAGAGCAGGAAGAGCCACCGGAAGCCACTGAACTCAACTCGCTCATGTTACTCCTCAGAAATGGGGCCCCTGAGGCCTTAGGGGCTCCGAAGCTCCAAGGTTAACCGCGACTCCGTGAAGAAAACCCAGACCTCCTGAGCCGTAGGTACATTTTCATGACTACCCCGGGTCTTGTACGAAGACACCAAAGTCTGAGACGCTTCCAGGGGCAACGCTCACCTGCCAGAAGGGCGGTGGCAGACTTGAGAGGTGGCCGACGGCGACAGGCCGAGGGGTCCTGCCGAGGCAACGTGTCTGCGGTGCAATCTGTGGGAATTCTGAGCACAGAAGTCACTACTGCCGCGGCTGCTACGACGGTTACTCAAATGTTTCTCCGCTTTCCGACCCCGTCTGCGCGCAAGCGTGAGTCCTTTGGAACTCTCCGGCCTTCCCTGCTCTAATGGCGCAGGCATTGGGGCACCAGGGACGCCGAAGCATGAACTCCATGCACAAACGCGCCAGGATCCCAGAAGGTTACTAATGACCGAGATGACTCATTTCACAACTTGCTGAGAACACTGGGACCCCGCCCTCCACTCCCCACAAAGCACATGCAGTCTGGAAGAGGAAGTCTTTAGCTCTGAAGGAGTTCACTAGAATTTGGTTCTGTCTTCCTTTCTCGCCACACGCTCCCTTCACAGAAGGATTCTCAAAGTATTTTAGTCGGCCATGTGGCATCTTCAAGTTTACACTTCAGAACTTCTCTGAAAACTTCCTTTAATGCTTGGTGTTTGACAGGGTATCACGTGAGCACTTCGAAGCAATAGTTTAAAAAAAACCCGCCAAATTTGAAACAAAAACTAGTTTTGATTTTAGTATCTGCGTTATTCATTGAAATGTAACCTGAAACCTAGAATGCTTTTCCATGAGACACCTGTTTCCGAGGATAAAAATGCTTTGTGAGACATCACCAGAAAAAAGAAGTCACCGGAAACGTATTCTCACGGCCACCTGACTGGGAAGATCATTTCTAGTAAAATGCACTCCTACTCTAGGGTCCAAATTATTCCTTAATAGTGACAAAAACTTAAAAAAAATTTTTTTTGTGTTTATTTTTGAGAGAGAGAGAGAGAGACAGAGGGTGAGTGGGGGTGGGGGCGGAGAGAGAGAGGAAGACACAGAATCCAAAGCAGCGTCCAGGCTCTGGGCTGTCAGCACAGAGCCTGACGCGGGGCTCAAACTCATGAACCGTGAGATAGTGACCTGAGCCGAAGTCCGACGCTCAACCAACTGAGCCACCCAGGTGCCCCAATAGTGACAGAAACTTTTACAATAAGAGAGATTTTTTAGTAGGTATTCAAGTGCCTTACACAACACTGTGCCCCTTATGGGGACCCCAAACCAAGATGTCAACCAATCAATGAACAGGTTATTTGTTGCTGCATATGGATGTACAAATAACGAGGAACATACAGACTTAACAAAATAACACTTCATGGGGGGTGGTGACCTGCCACAGGTGGCAGGCTTTCTTGACCTGAACCATGGGACCAGAATAGAATTCGGGTCTGCTGATTCTGGGAGCTATATATTTCACCAGAACCAGCGTGACTGTGTGCACGAAATGTCGACACATTAAAACTCCAGTGTCTTCCACCAACGACCAGGAGGCCCTGGGAGAGTTTAAATGTAATAAGCTTATTTTAATAGGACTATTTAACCCTGAGGAAATATGGGTAAAGGTGCATATTTTAATACGAATTTTGAAATAAAAATGAAATAAAAAATATTCACTGGAAATTTTTCTTTTCGGTGTTCATGCTTTTCCTCCCTGACATACGCACTCATACTGCTGTCTCTTGCTTGCTCTTGCAAAATCATTTGTGCAACTGGAAAAAAAGAAGTGAAAAAAAATGCCTGGAAAAGTTTCCTGACTGAATTATTAAGAAGCTAGACAGAGGGGCGCCTGGGTGGCTCAGTCGGTTAAGCATCCGACCTCGGCTCGGTTCATGATCTCATGGTTTGTGAGTTCGAGCCCCGCGTCAGGCTCTGTGCTGACAGCTCAGAGCCTGGAGCCTGCTTCGGATTCTGTGTCTCCCTCTCTCTCTGCCCCTCCCCCACTCATGTTCTTTCTTTCTCTCTCTCTTTCTCAAAAGTAAAACTTAAAAAAATTTTTTATATAAGCTTAAAACTTATATAAAATTATATATGTATACGCACATAAATATATGTATTTATGTGTATATAATAGCTACACAAATATATAATATACATTAGCTATGTATACATATGTATTAAATATGTATGTATTTTATACACACACACACACACACACACACACACAAAGTCCTGGTCAAAACTGGTTCTTCGTTTTCTAAAACTTGAAGACAATCCTGGTTTTGCTGTAATCTTTCCTCAATTAAAACTTTGTAAACTTTTTTTTTCTTGGACACAATTGAGCAATGAGGTAAAAATCTCCAGAAAGCAACAGAGCCGGTCAAAGTCCTGAGTTTTGTGGCGGATCAGTTCCTTGATATCCAAACCGTTGCTAGCTCTTCAACTTCTCGATACTAACGCTCCTGAAAAGCCCCCAGCGGCCGATACTCTACTCACCCCCAAATCCTGCCCCTGCGCCTTGATAAAAACCAGTAAATCAGCCAATATTGAACAAGAGAAGCACCCAAAAACAACCGACTGTATTCGCAGACCGCAGATTTTTGAAAACCAGGAAAAGAAACTCATTCCAGAATAAAAAAAACAAACAAAAACAGCTTCACATAAATAAACGTAACTACTGGGCGCAAATCCAGGTTGCTAATCCTTAGCCCAGAGAATTCTACCCCCTTCCCATGAACCTAAAAGAATCCTAAGAGCCTGGTTGAAAGAGTCTGCTCTAAACCTGCTACAGTGTAACTGTACCAGGAGCAAGGGCGTTGCAACTGTGGAAGGGTCGCCTCCTCCTCTCTGGGACACCAGAAGTAGATAATGAGCAGTGCCCCGCGGAAGCCGAGAGAAAGGCAGGCTCACGGCAAATAAAAACAGAACCGCTCCTCTAAAAAAAGAAATTAATTGGATGATCGCTTAGAACTCATGCTAATACCCGTTCGTCGCCCTGGCTCAGTGACATCCAACGATTCACAAACCCTTCCGAGGCGAGCCGCCGCAGTGCCTCGTTAACTTACAACATTCACTGTGCGCCGCTCACAGGTAGCCCTGGCTTATCCTTCACCATGGAGACTTCCCACAAGACGCTGGAGGGCTCCCGGCTCAGGCGTGTTCTTTCTTCCTTCCAGACGAGTGAGAAATACCTAGCACGGGAGGAGCAGAGAAGAAAAGGAAAAAGGTAAATGCATCATCTCATCGCTCCTGATCTCAAGGGGAGAAGTCTCACGATCAGATCCGGGAGACTGACAGCTCACCAGAGACCATTTGCCAGGACCCTTTCCTTAAAAGAGAAATTGAGTATCTTTGCTTCTGACCCAGGAGACACAGCACGGTCTGGCCGGCCTTCTCCCCCCATCGCTCCCAACCCTCTCTGCCCTTCCCTTACCCCCACGCCCCCCCCCACCACCCATAAAGTGGAAGGCGACTCTGGGAGTCTCCTGACGCAATCCCCGCTGAGATGCGAATCTGCAACACAGCCTCCAAACATGCCAGGGGATTTCACTCCTGTCTGCAAAAGGGAGGGGGCCTAGGACCCTCACCTTTTGCCATTTCCATACCTCACTGGGTTGTCGGGAAGATCAAGAAGATGGCTCTTGCAAAGTACTCACAGTTCCCGGGGAAGAAAGGCACTATGTAAACGCCAAGTATTGTTAGTGGTCTTAAGCCTGTTACTGAGCTCGGAGCCAGGACTGAAAAGCCAGTTTTGGCGAGGCGCCAACAGTCAACTCTCCCCGGGGCTCCGAAACGTGCGGATGTCTGCATGGGTCGCTCTGCTACAACTCCCCTTCCATCCAGGGGTCCAGGGAGGCCCCGGGCCCGGAAACAGAGCCTTCGGGAAGCTCAGGGAGAGAGCAAGGGCAGGCCTGGATCAGGGCGGGAAGCAAAGGGAAGGGGGGGAGTGGAAGGTGGGTGACTGAGGCGTGTGCGGGCGCATCGTTACTTGGTCCCTGCCACACGGCTCCCTCCCGATTGCTGGTTTACAGGGTTGAGCGCGCCGGAGGTGTGCAGGGCTGTGAAATTTTCCACTTGGCTGTCGGCCATGCCCGCCCACCGAGGATAACACTTCCACACACACACAGAAGTGGCACGCCGCGGCCCTGCTGGAGAAGGACTGGAGAATTTTTGTTTGTTTGTTGCTTTTAAAGAAAAGACCTATTCATATCCCCGATCCTTAATATTTTCCACACCTGGGTTTCTTGCTTTTTTTCCCTCCTTTAGGACGGAGCCAGGAACAGCGTTCGCGGGGCCAACATGATCACATTATTTTGACTTGGGTCTTCTCGAGGCGCGGGCTTAGGTACAGGAACTCGCATGAGTGGTTTTGGGGACGATGAGACGCGCAGGACTGAAGGGCCACGCTAGATCCCTGTTCGCTTCCCGATCATTCACTTCGCAAGCGGCCGCCATGTTTCCCTCTTAGAGCTTGAAGCGTACACAGAGCGAGGGCGGGCTCAGTACTTGCACTGTGGGGGGGAACACTGTTTTTGAGGGGAAAATGTGACCCCCATCTCCA
Organism: Paguma larvata; assembly: GCA_030068075.1. Taxonomy (NCBI): domain Eukaryota; kingdom Metazoa; phylum Chordata; class Mammalia; order Carnivora; family Viverridae; genus Paguma; species Paguma larvata. Next base: position 16,138,969 of record CM057829.1, read on the forward strand.
AAAAAGGCCAAAATGAATCACAGCAGATCGGATTTGGAGCTGGTAAAACACTGACAAGCATACTTCAAATTAACTAAAAAAAAACTGTCCCCCAAAAAGTCAGGACAGAAGGGAGAAAGGAGGGGTCTGCTACTACTCAGCTATTATCGTTAACCTGGGCTTGCATAGGGACTACAGTTTACAAGTGCTTTCTTCTTTTTTGTTGAGTTATAACTGATAACACCATATTATATTAGTTTCAGGTGTACAGAGGCTTTCTTATTCCTTCACTCACTGGATGCATTTCTCCTTGGTGCTTACTATACTCACCGGGTTCTATGTTCAGAATGGTGAACGAAGTAGACTAGGACCATGCTTTAAGGAGCTCACTACCTCGAGAGGGACAGACAGACGGGACAGAATGAATGCACGCCATTTTTAGTACTTGTATCGAAGCTGAGAAGCAGGGAGCAGAGATGAAGGAAACAGAAACATTGTGACTTGGGATCATCATGGGACGACCTCACTCAGGAAGGCTTCTCTGACAACACTAACACGCGAGCAGAAGTTTGCCGGGTCGAGAAAACAGCCTCTGGGTTAAGTGACCCGACTGGACCTGTACGACTCATTTCTGGTATTTTATCCTTTTTTTTTTTTCCTGGCCATTTCAAGTGGGTCTCCTCTAGCCAGAAATGAGCGACAGAACCGTTCTCAACACCTTGAAACAAGAGCTGTTTCTGCTTTCCGACTGCCAGGCCGTCAGAACAACACAGGCTAGTAATTTCTGCTAGAGAGGCAGAGTTCAATGCAGGCAGGCTACCTGATATGACAGAAAAGGGAAAGTTTGCTTTCCTGACGCGTCTCCCGTCACCCTGTCATCCCAGCGAAATGAAAGGAAGCTCTCTGTTCACACCTTCGTGCTGCAGCTTGAGTTCAGAAAACCCTCCCCTCCAAAACGGCTAAAAACCATCACATTCCACGTAAACTTGCGAAAAAAATCTTCCCGGCGACTTGGATTCGGTTCCAAATTTTCTGGCTTCTCCTTTCCTGTCGAGCTGTTTTTGTGATCTCTCTCTTGGACTCAAACAGCATTTATGTCCACCTTCGAGTGTCCTGGGAGCCTTCTCATTTGGTTCTCCGTTTCGTTATCTGTTTATTTAACCCAGGGAAGCTGCATGACCCGCAGCAGTAAAAAGCAGTGGGAACGCGGTGTTTCGTCTGGAGTGTTTTCTTGTTCCCTATTGTCTCCGGTCTGGTACGACTTAATCCCTCCACTAACGAAAATCCGTAATTCGCTTTCTTCATCCTGCAGAACGAAGGCATCCCCAGGCGGGTTCATTCATGTTCTCCCCGTGAATGAAGTGAGTTCGAAAGCGTTTGAAACAAACAGGCAAAACTTCTACTTGAGTCCCGTCCCATTTCAGGCATCCGGGACAAGACGTGAATGCCTCCTACGAGTTTCTCATAGGACCAAAACCTTTCATAACGCTTCGAGTTCAAAGTCTGGAAATACAACTCCTCGCTTCGACTTGGCAGTTTTGACAAACTTTAGCAAACTGGGCAGGAAAAGGGTCTTCTGGAAACCGAGCATCCAATACCCAGCCATCCGACTTGGGAAATTATGCGAGGCTGACAGTTTCAACCTCTGTCCAGAGAAGACGAGGACACAAGGCCGACTTCTCCTTCCCCTGACCGCCCACGCCACTTACAGTCTCTTCGTCACGTTCTGACTCAACGTCCTTTTCAATTCGGTGCGTCATTATACTGTCTTTCTACACTCTGCTGGATTTACCTAAGTCTTGAAGGTTTAAAAAGTCTATAAGCTCCTTGATGAAGGAGACCCTGCCATGCGTTTCTTGTGCAGCCTCCTAACAGTGTCGTGTCGTGCCTTACGCCAAAGGCACCCCTACTCCAAAGCTGTAATTCCAAGCCCTTCTCACCCGTCTCTGGCCTCCAGGGACCCAGGGTGCCTACGCGATCATCCTATCGTCCACACGGAAGCCCACTATGAACCAGAGCACGATTAAGCTGTAACTTCACCTTCTCTCTGTTGTTCTTCCAATCCATTACATTGTTACTCATTAGTGGCTTTTGAACAGTTGCCACGTATAGCCTGGTCTCATAGCTTTCCAAAACCACTGTTAAGGTGTTTGGAGGGGGGTGCTCTGAGGCAGGGGCTCTTGAACTTCGACCACCAGCGGAAACACCTGGAGGTCTTATGAAACACCTGGAGGTCATAGGTGCCTGGATCCGCCCACCCCCAACCCCCAATTTCTGATTCATTAGACTCAGAGTGGGGCCAGAGAACGTGAATTTCTAACAAGTGCCCAGGAGGTCATGGCGCCACTGGGTCACGGACTGCACTTTGAGAACCACTCCTGAAAGGTAAGCCTTTCGGTCAATGACATAGGCAGACAGAGGCGAAGAATCTTTGGGGTGTATTTAATCACGGCAAGATGGCTATATTGAAAAGAATCATACTTGGCTATTCTAGAGAGAGGGCCACTGGCCCAACAACCAAAATGGCACACATCCCTCATAACCTGGGGAAAGTTTTGTTGCTTCAGTCTTGGGCTGTTAGCTCTCTCTCTTTCCGACCGGCTCCAGGTTCCATTAGTGTCAATTCTGTCATCCGTCTCTCCATCGGTCACTTTCCTCTCTACCAGAAACTTCCTGCCCTAGACGTACTCAGCCACTGCTATTCCCAGGAGACCTTCCAACAGTCTCTGCTATGTTCCCAAAGAGCTGTCGTCTCCCCTCTGTTCGCTAACGAACACGTTAAAGCATGGTGCAAATTCGTGCTGGTAGTTCCCCAGGTACAGCTGAACCTAACTCCTAAAAGCAGTGGCCTTTTCCCAACAGACCTCTCTTCTACTATTTGGTACCGCTCATCCAGAGTTCTGCAATTTTCTTTTACTTAGCGGACTCGCAGTTTTGCCTGAACAGTATCATTCTGGAACAACTCGCCCGTTCTTTTGTGATCCGCACGGGGGTCGTGACCTCATGCCTTGGGAGCAGGAGGGGCGCGTGACCTAGTTCCGGAAGACCGGAATACGTGTCCCTCTCACCAGGATGACTGATTTTAAGAACAGACACACGACCCAAGCCAATCAGAGGCCTCTCCTCAGACTGGCTGGAACGTGGAGGTGTGTACTCCCAAAAGCTGTTTTTACTCCCTTGGGAGGAAAGACCTTTGGAGAACGAGGCTCTGTGACAGGGAGCAAGACCAGAAGACAGAAAGTCTGAGTCCTGACAACAGTGGGGTCCCTTCGATCCAGCCATGCCAAATGTTCGATTTATCCCCGGATATTTTAGTTACGCTGAGATAGACGAAATGCCGAGGTGGCCCCCAAGACTGCCCTACGATCTAGGGTACAAATGCCGTCTCCCGGTTATTCAATCAAGCACTAACCCAGCTGCCATTCTGCAGCTAAAATTAAGGTCCCAGATCAGCCGACCTTGAAAGAGAAAGATTACCCTTGGTGGGCCTGACCTAATCATGCGAGCCCTTCCAGAGAACAGGCTCTTCCAAGAATGAGATTCAAAATGAGAGGACATATGGGGAGGGGAGGTGGCACCCCATGGCTCTGGAGGTGGACACCAGGGGCTGAGAGAGGCACCGGCCGACAGCCGGCACTAGAAAGGGAGCCTCGGTCCTATGACCACAAGGAAATGAGTTCTGCCAATAACCACACAAGCTTGAAAAAGGATGGAGAGTCCCAGAGGAGAATGCAGCCCAACGAACACCTTGATTTCAGCTTTATGAAACCCTGTGTGGAGCAGCTAAGCCGTGGGGTCTGCAGAAACCACGCTAACACGGGGGTGGTTCTAAGCTGCTAAGTTAGGTGAGTGAGTTAGGCAGCAACAGAAATTGAATACATACATGATACAATAAATCCCTTTTTTTTTTTGTTTTTGTTTACATCACTTTGAGTTTTATTTTATGTATTGGTCTCTTGCAACCAAAATATCTTAGGACTCTGTTTTCTGTTTTTTTTTTTTTTAATGTTTTATAATTTTTTTTAAAGAGAGAAACAGAGTGCAAATGGGGGAGGGGCAGAGAGAGAGGGAGACACAGAATCCAAAGCAGGCTCCAGGCTCTGAGCTGTCAGTACAGAGCCCGATGCGGGGCTCAAACTCATGAACAGCGAGATCATGACCTGAGCAGAAGTTGGACGGTTAACCGACTGAGCCACCCGGGTGCCCCAAAAATATCCTAGGACTCCTGATTCTTCCAGACGGAACTCATCTGGTGTCCCCGCATTCTCCTGCTCCTCCTTCTTGGCTTTTGTCCCTTCTTGCTATTCCTTCTAACCCTAAGGTATGTCTCTCCCGAGCTTACATGCTCAGCCCTCTTTTCTTTCTATAATAGTTTCCATTTATTGCAGACAGTTCTTAAATCTGTATCCTGGGCCCTGGCAGCGTCCCCCTCCCCCCACCCCAAGGTGTCGGATACATTCAGTATCAATAAATTATGTCTCTTTCAAAACTTCCCAATTCCCACCCAACCCAGCCTTCCTCTTTTATTTCTGATTCTTGGTAAGGGCATCAGTGTTTTCTCTTCCTTCCTCTATCTGTGGGTTGTCAAGTCTTATCAAGTCCGCCCTCCGTGCCCACACCGCCATGCTGGCTCAGACTCGACTCTTGTTGCCTTCAGCCTTCTGCCTCTGGGCCATCTGAGTCGCCCGGTTGGATCGCACTTCCTCAAGTAGATCATATAAAACAACTTCTCCACGCCGTACCTCCACTGGTTCCTACGGCTCCTGAAATCGTCCACAATCTGACGGGTAAGACCCTCACTGTCTGGTCCCAGCAAGTCTTCTGGCTTCGTTTCTTATCTTCCCCCTGACGCCCGCTGTCCCGGCCAGACTGCACTGCACCTTCCTCTCTGAGAGCCCATATTTCTACTGCACAGGTCATAATTCAAGCCACTCCAATCCTACTCTTACCTCCCTCTTGCCATTTTGCAACTTTCTCAATCGGTTTGCGCTCCCCACGGTCCATCCATCTGAGAGCTGATGGTCTTCCTTCTGACGTAAAGGCAGAAGGTCGACGGTAGCCTACAGGCCGAGTCACAGTGCCTACGTCACTTGCCTCACCGCCTCTCCCCCCGGAGCCATTTCATCACCTCGCATCATCACAGCAAGGGTGAGTACAGGACACCAAGACTTCTGAGAGACAGAGACCACATGCACATAAATTTTACTACTGTATATTAGAACTGCCCTACTTTGTTATTATCGACTCTTCTTTCTTTTTTTTTTTTTAGCGTTTTTATTTTATTTTTGAGAGACATAGAGACAGAGAGTGAGCAAGGGAAGGGCAGAGAGAGAGGGAGATACAGAATCCGAAGCAGGCTCCAGGCTCTGAGCTGTCAGCACAGAGCCCGACACGGGGCTTGAACTCACAGACCATGAGATCATGACCTGAGCCGAAGTCGGCCGCCTAACCGACTGAGCCACCCAGGCGCCCGTTATTAATTTCTTATGGTGCCTAACTTATAAACGAAGCTTTATCATACTTCTGTACGTATAGGAAAAACAGTATATACATGGTTCAGTACTCTCCATGGATTTGGGCATCCACTAGGCAGGCTGGAATATGTCCCCTGTGGATAATGGGGCACTACTGTGCTTTTTTTTTTTTTCCCTTAATGTGAACGCCAATAGTTTTTTTTTTTTTTTTTCTGTTTCCTTAGCATAGTAATAATTTTATTCCTTATGCTAAGACAGGCACCATTTCCCCAGGCGGGCTGCAGTACCCTGTATGAAGGCAGGGTTTATAATCTGCCTTCTTATAGGGCCTCACAGTGCTTTTACGAATGGTAAACCCTGGATAAATGCTTGCTGGCTAACTGGCCGAGAATGAGATATTTGACTTTCACCCTGACATGTCCTCAAGTCCCTTTACTCTGCGGTGACCCAACAGGAGAGCTCCCTTTCTGGTGACTTGGGAGAAACATCATTACATAAGCCTCTATGGAAACTGCTCAATCAAGGAAGCGAGAGCCTCTTTTTCCAACTCAGGACTGAAGCGGACTCTTTGTATTTGCTTTCTGGGGAAGAAAGAGAAGCAGCCGGGGCTGCTGGAAATCGCAGAGTCCAGAAATGCTTCCTTGCCATGAGCACGCTCGACCCAGCGGGTCCAGAGTCTCTGTCTCCACTCACCGAGGAGCACGAATGCCAAGAGCTTCTCTTTCCCCGAAAGGCAAGGTCAGTGCAGAACCTCCCTGAGAGGAGGGGTATTTGGTCGGATTTCAGGAAAAGCTGGAGGGAGGTGAAGGCTGGAACGTGGCTCAAACCAAAGAAATTCTAATGAATCTGACTGATTCGTCGGATCGTGGGACTCTCCTTCGATTAACATTTGACGAATCGTGTGATTTATCCACTATAAAAATCGTTTTCCATACCGGTAATCCTTGGATATCTAGCACGCCGTTGGGACATTCTCTACTGGTATTAGCTGGTTTGTGTTTAGGTAATAAAAACTAAAATTAGTATGTGCCTACAGAACACAAAATCAGAGAGATAAATACGCTGAGACAAATCCTACGATCGAACTTAAAAAATAATGATTCGTGTTGTCATGCCACTGTTTCCCACTACCAGCTGAGCTTATCACACACAGCAAGCCTTTCTCCACACGCGTTCAGACTCGGCAGGTGTCCAGATTTGTATGCAGGTTACGTCTCCCTCCTGGTACAGAGCAAAGTTTGCTACGATATATAATTATGCATCCAGAGAAAAGTATGTCTGCGTAGCAAGAATAAAATGAAAATACATGGGAGAAATACCTCAACTGCATTGAACAGCTGTAGAGAAATGACATCTCTAGGAAATTGTAAGTTTCAAGACCAAGATGGCTCCTATTCCTTATGGACAATGTCCTCCCAGCCCTGTTTGTTTAAAACCTTGCTCCCGAGGGGTTGCTGGGGCCTAGCAGAGGGCCCTTGGCCCAGGACACAAAGGAATCTTGCTCAAGAAGCCCGGATGCCATACTGAGGCTACACATTCTCTGGGTTCCGAGTCCGTTTCACACCGCCGTGAGTCATCGCACGGCTTCTCCCTGAAGGAGTTTTATTCATGCTTGCTCAAGGAGGGCAGTGTTTAGTTTGGGTGTTTCGGAAGGGCTTGGTAAAAACGAGGAAGGGGGGCACAAGGCCCGTGCTTCGTGCGTTGGTCATGTTCAAAGCCGTTACAAATCGTGAGCAGTTCTGAGCCATCTGTGAGCAGCGCTCTGACTTCCGGGGTCTGCTCTTCCTGCTCTAGAACAAAACTTAGTAAATTAGAACAAAATTTAGAACAAAATGAGTAAAAAAAAAATCTCAGAAAGAGATTTAAATATTTCTCCCTCGTTCTGTTTTTGACATGATGATAAGAGGTAGACATACGATGGCATCTTTAAGTATTTTATTTGGTCTGACTTCACAAAGTAGCGAATGATGGGTCAAAGGAAAACGAAGAGACGGAATCCACATACTCCTCCACCTCCACACTTTCGAACAGATGTAAGTAGTAATGGAATTCACCCAAGATATTAAAAACAGAACTCTCTATCAAAGCCACAGTTTCCTTTCGATTTAAGGAAATACTACTATGAAAATGCCTGGTTACAACCAGGACCTCAAATCATCATGCTTTAGAAGTTCAAGTATGGTGGGGCGCCTGGGTGGCTCGGTCGGTTAAGCATCTGACTCCTGATTTCGGCTCAGGTCAGGATCTCACAGTCGCAGGATCGAGCCCCCCATCGGCTCTGTGCTGAGCATGGAGGCTGCTTAAGATTCTCTCTCTCTGCTGTTCTCCCCTGCTAGCGCTCTCTCTCTCTCTCTTAAAATAAATAAATAAACATTATAGAAGTTCTAGTATGGTTACATGATTAAAGGCTATTCAAAGACTTTTTAGGGGCACCTGAGCGGCTCAGTTGGTTGAGCGTCCGACTTCAGCTCAGGTCATGATCTTGAGGTCTGTGAGTTCGAGCCCCGAGTCGGGCTCTGTGCTGACAGCTCAGAGCCTGGAGCCTGCTTCACATTCTGTGTCTCCCTCTCTCTCTGCCCCTCCCCCACTCATGCTCTGTCTCTCTCTCTCTCAAAAATAAATAAACATTAAAAAAAAATTCAAAGACTTTTTAAAAACAGAATTAATTCTCTCAAACTCCAAGCAAATCAGCAACAGTTTTAACTATCCAACTCTGTATCGTGTTTGGATAAGAGGACTTTCTGTAACTATATTAAGTGAACCTCATCTGTCTTCCTTTTTGTCTGTCCCATCGAATTAATACAACCAACAAATATAATGATCCGATATCTTAGTCTCTTTTCTCCTACTATTCCAGGTAGCTATCTCCTTGTTTCAATATCACAACCTTCAAACACGGTCGGAACAAAAGTACTGCGAGACAAAAGTGTTATTGAGAACTTCTCTCCTTCTGGAGGAGGCTTAATAAAACTATTCTAGCTTAAAACTGAGATTTCAATGGTCTCAGCCGTAAACAGAAAGGAACAGAAAGGCCACTTAGCATTAAGTCTAGGGATTACCTGTTGAAACACCAAAGGCAGGTATACTTTGATGTGGATTATTTGGTGCCCGCGAAGTACCAAGAAATACACTTATTCTCTTTCTGTGAATCTGGAGGTGAAGATTTGATACCGTATTTGAAGCAAAGATCCACTGTGCGGCGGCAGCAGGGGCGGAACACTGGCGGAGGGCGGGCGGGGGCCGCTGAGAGCAAGTTCAAGTACACATGCCTGCCAGAGCCAATTACAAGTAACGCTGTGTAAAGAAATCCCTCCTATTCCACTTGCTACAATGTGTTAAGCCCAAAGGAAGGGAAATACCAACTACTACTGCTGAACAAAGGACCCCGGCAACCTACAGCCACCAACGATCTTCGCGGTCCTGAAACCCAATCACGACACCTGATGATCGTGTTTCATCAGAAACCCCAAGGAGGTTCTCGACATCCTGAACACCCCAAAAGTTTTCTACATCTCTTTAAAAATAAATATTAAAAACTCCCGAGACTTCGAGCAACAGCTGTTTGTCACACGGCCCCGAGAACCCACATTCTCAGGGAACAGCATCCCCCCCCCACTCGTTTCTATCAGAAGAAAGAATAAGGGATTTTTCTCCCCTCCTCCTTCATTCTCCAGGCTTAGGGGTTTTATCCTCAGATTATGGCTCAGGGGATTCTCGCACTTAACAACTCTCAACATATCAAAAGAGGAGCAAAATCTCTCGCTCCCTAATTGTTTTGTCGAATAAGCTCTCGAAAGTTCATTTTTGTTACCTTTTTTCAGGCAAAATAAGAGGCCTTTTACAAAAATTCTATTGCTAAAACAATGGAATTCTCCTGGGAATGACTTCGTTATGGAAATGAAGTGACAGGTTCTTTTATCTAGCCAGGCAGAAAGTCTGCATTTATAAAAGGCAGTCAGAGCTCTCAAGTGCTGTGTGTGGGCGGGCATAAAATGCTATTTTTAATTCAGATTGCAACATCTCTCCCATACAGGTCTTTCAGATAATCATAATCATAATAATACTGATGTACGGAAGAAAAAAAAAAAAAAAGATTCCCATTTCTGCTGACCCCAGCAGAAAAAGACAGGAGAGAGGAAAAAAAAAAAAGAAAAAAGAAAAAAAATTAGGAGAATGATGAAAACTGCTTCCTTCCGCCGTGGACCCCTCCGCAGGCTCAGAGAGCAAGCTCTAAAGCTATCAGACCTGACTATCTATCATCCAGAATTAAAAGCACTTAAGCTCCGTGAGTAACAGCATCACGTCTCACACGAATTTACATTTTTGTACGTGTGACTTTCGCTGTGAGTTTGCAGGAATCACCTGTGCCTGCTGGGAAATGCCGTGTGACTTTCTTCCATCTGTTCTCAAGCGTTAATGGGCCTTGGTGAGGCGGTGACGGGCGCGTCCGGCTGCGTGGCAGGGCCACGGTGGAAACCTGACTTCTAGTTCCAGACACCCGAGGGCGCCCGGGAATGCAGGAGGCTCTTGAGCTTCTGTTTGGGCAAAGGCAGGGCTTTCGAGGTCGGGTATGGAATCCGCACATGGAGACTAGCAGGCGGTCTGCCGTGTTTCCAAGTGGCTCTGCTGGGGACCCAAGCCTGGGGAGGAGTGATGGCCGGGAGTTCTGGTAAGGAGGTGGACACCAGTACACACGACTCTCTGGGGAAGTACGACATTGGAGGGAAAGATCAGAGTGGAATCAGCAGGATAACGGATGGGACAAGGTCTCTAGGAAGGGCTAAGCGACTGGATCAAGACCACACGAGCAGGATTAGAGATGAATGAAGAGATGGGCTTTGAGAGATAGTTTGTAACGGAAGTAAAATTCACACACCATAAAAGTCACCATCTTAATCATGTGTAAGTGTGCAATACGGTAGCTTTCGCCATTATCTCGTCCCACAAGATTTTCTTCATCTCCAAACTGAAACTCTATCCCTACAACCTCCCTACTCATGGCAACTAGTAATCTACTTTCTGTTCTATGGATCTGTCTACCCTGGATGTTGCGTGTAAGTGGTATCAAAAAATATATGACTTCTTTTTTTTTAATATATGAATTCTTGTTGACTGGGTTCTTTCACTTAGCAAAATGTTTTCAGGATTCATCCAAGTTGAAGCACGCCTCGGTACTGCATTCCCTTCCTGGGTACACACTGGCGACACGCCAGTGTATATACAGACCATATTTTGTGTATCCATTTATCAGCTGACGGACATCTGGGTTATGTCTACTTTGGGGCTATTATAAAGAATGCTACTAGGAACAATCTGGTACATATTTTGGTCCGAACGCCTGTTTTCAATTCTCCTGAGTGTCCACCTCGCAGTGGAATTGCTGGGTCCTACGGTAGTCTACGCTCAACATTTTGAAGAGGTACTGAACTCTTGTCCACGGCAGGCCGCAGCATTTGACAGAAACGTATGAAGTTTCCCATCTGCCCTCTTCACCAGCTCTTGTTACTCTCCTGTTATTTTTCATCTCGGGCCGGCCTAATGGGGATGGAGCGGGATCTCATTGTGGTTTGGACCGCGCTTTCGTAACCACTAACGACGTCGAACATCCTACCGATGTGCTTGTTGGCCACTGGCAGATGTCTGGAGAAAGGTCTACGCTGGGCCTTGGTTCATTTAAAAATTGGGTTGTCTGTCTTTTTGTTGTTCAGTTCTAAGAGTTCTCTATACATTCCGGAAACCAGACTCTTACCGGATATGTGATTTGCAAATATTTTTCTCCCATTCTGTGGGCTGTCTTTTGACTTTCTTGACAATGTCTTTTTCATTCACAAAAGCTTTTGATTTCGACGAAGTCCCACTTATCTATTTTGTTGTTGTTGTTGCTTTAGATTTCAGTGTAATATCTAAGAATTCATTGCCAAACCCAAGGTCATGAAGATCTACTCCTTTGTTTCTTCTAAGAGTTTTAACCTTTGTTTATGGTGGGAAGGATCCAACTTCATTTTTTTATGTTTATTTTTGAGAGAGAGAGAGAGAGAGAGAGAGAGAGAGAGTGGAGGAAGGGCAGAGAGAGAGTGGAGGAGGGGCAGAGAGAGAGGGAGACACAGAATCGGAAGCAGGCCTCAGGCTCTGAGCTGTCAGCACAGAACCCACTGCGGGGCTCGAACCCACGAACCATGAGATCATGACCTGAGCTGAAGTCAACCGACCGAGCCACCCAGGCGCCCCCAACTTCATTTTTTTACACATGTCTCTTGTGTCCCTTCCCATTGTCCCAGCACCATTTGTTGAAAAGAAGTCAAAGAGGTCTTGCCTGTGGAATTATTTTAGTCTGTTCTCTTTAAAAAAAGGTTTGTTTGTTTTCGAAAAACAGTTCTGCAAATTACCTTTAACTGACTTTTTGGGGACAGTGAATACATCCCACATTTTGAAGACGTAACAAATTTTCAAGAGTCCTGACCCACCAGGACCCATAATCCTGAACTTTCAGGGAAGGCAACTCGCTCTTGGGTGGTACTTTTGCAGGGACTAATTTCGAAAAGCAACAAGTAGCTTGAAATTACTTGGTTTCCTATTATTTTGGTTCATTTGTCTCTGTGTCTATTCCCCTCTAGTGAGCTGCTTCTGTCCTTAGCTTATGTAGACACCTTTGTTCTATTCCCACCCCAATACCCACCTATTAAATTGGTTCTTTGGAGAGACCACAATAACTCTAATTTATAGTAAGTCAGACTACACTTCGAGTATGGCATCCAAGTCCCTGTTTTAAGCAAAAAGAATTAGTTTCGAATTCCAGATATCATTCATTAAGCCACTGGAAGAACTGGAGACACAAATCACCTTAAAGCATCATTTCCCAAAGTTGCCTGCACACTGTGATGATCACCTGGGGAGCTTTTAAAATCCTGGTGCCTGGGATCCACCTGCAAACACCCTCGCTTAATTGGTCTGGGGTACAGTCAGGCAACGAGATTCTTTTTCTTTTTTTTGAGTTTATTCATTATTGAAAGACAGATCATGAGCAGGGAGGAGCAGAGAGAGAGGGAGACTCAGAATCCAAAGCAGGCTCCAGGCTCTGAGCCATCAGCACAGAGCTCGATGCGGGGCTCGAACTCACAGACCGTGAGATCATGACCTGAGCTGAAGGAGGATTTCTAACGTGCTGCCCAAGCAGAAAGCCAGGGCTCTACTTACTCCCCGACCCTCGAAGCCAGCCCCTCTTGCCACCTGGCACCACCTGCCATGTGTTAGGGACGTACCTTCTGCCTTTTCTTTTTTTCAGTTTTAGAATTTCAGATTAAAGCTAACAAAACTGAATTTCCTCCACTAGTGCTCATGTAACCTTCCCCCAAACCCTGTTACGATTCCCGATGACCAATACCAAAACAAAGTCTGAGAGATTAAAGCAACAGCCCCAGACCGGGACACTTGCAAGTGGCAGAGAAAAGGATTTCAATGCAAGTTTTTCAGCCTCAACGTCTGTGTCATTTAAGCCCTCTCAGTAGTTTTAAAAGGGCCAACTGTTAGGGGTACAGGTCACATACGTTGGTACTGAGAGTCACAAAGAGAACAGCACTTCCCCCTTGCATCCAGCACTCATGGATGGGATGGATCTGGGGGGTGTATCCTCACTCAAGAGAATGGTGGGCACTGCCCCTGCTATTTGCTGTTCTTTCTTTCTATGTGCCATGGGTGTGTGTGTGTGTGTGCGCGTGCATGTGTGTGCGTGTGTGTGTGTGTCCACATAAGGGAAGTGGGCCTTGAGTGTGTCTGAATTCAGGAAGATAGAACCGGATTCCAAAAATGCACCTGGGTCAGGAGTTCAGAGACAACTGGGAAGCAGAAATTCTTTCCAGTATTTGGTAAGATTGGCCATGAAATGCCTTTATTATGGTACAAAAATAACAAACACTGAGGGGACTACCACTTCGCTCACTCGTGAATTTAATCTGAAGCCTACATATGATTACAAGACTCCATCGGTTGAAAACGGTAAGGCCGAAGGAGATTAGGCAGAAATCTCCAATCCTCAAATATTCAGGTTCTTCTTTTTTTTTTTAATTTTTTTTAATGTTTATTTATCTTTGAGAGAGAGAAACAGAGCATGAGCAGGGAAGGGAGACACAGACAGACAGAGAGGGAGACACAGAATCTGAAACAGGCTCCAGGCTCTGAGCTGTCAGCACAGAGCCCGACGCGGGGCTTGAACTCGGGAACGGTGAGATCATGACCTGAGCTGAAGTCGGACGCTCAACCGACTGAGCCACCCAGGTGCCCCTCAAATATTCAGGTTCTTGTAGGGGAGAGGGCACCACTTCCAACAGGAAACCATCTTGCCTGCTGATGTGCGGGACGCGTTAACGGACCTCTGTGCAACAGCAGACTAGAGCGAGAATTGTTAGAAGATATTGGTGGTAAAGTCTCGGAACTGAGTTTCAAGTCACTTTTCCCTTCTCCATCATGTGCACTCAAACGTGTGGCTCTGGGCATGTGTGCTTGCATGCACATATGTAAGAGTGCATGTGTGTGCGCAGAGGCGTGCACGCACACGCGCACACACACACGCACACACACAACAGACTTGACGGAAAAACACATTTCAGTCTTGTCTTTTTTCACAGGCCTAATGTACTTCTCCTTAAGAAAAGAGGCGGTGGTTTGCAATGCTGTTATTCTCTGTCTGTGCACGACAGGAGGAAGCTGGGAGAATCTCTGTACAATAGCTTCAGATGCCAGAAGGGAGGAAGGACTGGCTGAAGGTGTTCTTTTTTTCTGAGTATTATTTTATTATTATAATTTTTTAATGTTTATTTATTTTTGAGAGACAGAGTGTGAGCACGGGGAGGGGGCAGAGAGAGACAGAGACACAGACCCCGAAGCAGGCGCCAGGCTCCTAGCTATCAGCACAGAGCCCGACGCGGGGCTCGAACCCACGAGCTGTGAGATCATGACCTGAGCCGAAGTCGGATCCCCCGCCGACTGAGCCCCCCAGGCGCCCTGCTGAGGGTTTTCAGAGAGCAGTATCAGAAGTTCGTTAGGTGAGAAAAGTTTTCACAAGTGGGAGTTGTACCTGCTCATCTCCTGATCGTAGTGAATCTGTCAACTTTCCTTCCAGCATATCAAGACTCTTCAAAATCATTCTCCGTGAGCTCTGAATTGCTGTACTTTTAAGCTAACTACTTCTCAAAGTGCTGTTTAAAACCTGACATCCTCTGCCACATTTCAGGCTTAGAATATATCTAAATTTGCAAAGTCTCATTGGTTCTTCTGAGAGAGCTGCTTTAAAAAATACCCTTGACAGCCAATCTCTTAAAAATGATTTGTGCAGAAATTGTGTTCAAATTACTTTACGCCAAGACGTTTAAGAGACAATGTGGTTTTCTTTGTAATAGGCTAAAAATAATGATAGCCTTTATCTTCAACCGAACATGTACATATGTTGTATAAGCTGTTGCATTTAAACAAATTGAAAACCAGTAGGATTCTGGCTACAGTCCATAAAGAAACAAAACTTGCCCAGAATATCATTTCGAGCATTAAAAAAACACAATTAAGTGTTATTTTCTACAAAGTTCAATCTTACATGAGGAACCAGAGTTGTCAACCAGGTCCGAGGCATCAAATTACAGAAGTTAGTATCTCAACGAGACACAGAAAATGGAGGGGAAAAAAAGAAAAAAAACCACCAAAGGTCAATTTTTACGTAAGGAAAGAGAGACTAAGAGGAAAGTTCGCTTATATTTCTACAAATTCCGTTTGAGTTTGGGGGCAATATGCTATTTAAATTGATCCCAAGTAACAGTATCTAAATCACATCCCTAAAACAATTCACCCCAAACATTTCACCGAATGTATATCATGCACACATGGCCGCTAGGTGAGGTACATGGTTCAGAAACATTTAAAACATATCCATCACTTAGAATGCGGGATATTGATTTTTAAATTTTTTTTAACGTTTTTATTTTTGAGAGACATACAGAGCAAGGGAAGGGCAGAGAGAGAGGGAGACACAGAATCCAAAGCAGGCTCCAGGCTCTGAGCCATCAGCACAGAGCCCGATGCGGGGCTCGAACTCACAGACTGAGATCATGACCTGAGCCGAAGTCGGCCACTTAACCGACTGAGCCACCCAGGCACCCCGTGATTTTTAAAACAAAAAAGCTAATTGCAACCAATTCTAATAATTTCTGGTAAGTGTTCATCAGCAATGGCAGTTGTTTTTTTTTTTTTTTCAATGTATGATCTGGTTTGTGTTTTTAGCCAGAATCCTGTCTTCAAATGAAATCTTGCATAGAAATCCACCAGGCAATTGAAAGCCCACAGACAACTTTAATTCCCCGAAAACTTAAGTAATAATAGCCTGGTGTTGACTGGAAACCTTACCAAAAGAGTCAGCTGACATATATTTTGTATGCTGTATTTATTATATACTGTGTTCTTTTTTTTTTTTTAATTTTTTAATGTTTATCTATTTTAAGAGACAGAGAATGAGCAGGGGAGAGGCAGAGAGAGAGAGAGAGAGAGAGAGAGAGAGACAGAATCCAAAGCAGGCTCCAGGCTCCGACCTGTCAGCACAGAGCCCATTGTGGGGCTCAAACCCACGAACAGTGAGATTGTAACCTGAGCCGAAGTCAGATGCTTCACTGACTGAGCCACCCAGGCATCCCTATACTGAATTCTTCCAATAAAGTAAGACAGAGGAAAGCAAATGTTATTAAGACAATCACGAAGAAGAGAACGTACATTTACAGTGCCGTACTGTGAAATCTCCTTGAGTAAGTGGACCCACACAGTTTCACCTGTGTTGTTCAAGGGTCACCTGTACGTAGAGCAAATAAAATTGAGGCTCTTCGTGTTGACCTGTTGGTTCTTCCACCTCTCTACCCATCTCAACCAAGGACTTCCGAAGGCAGGTCCCGGGGACTTGGGGGCTTTGAGGGATTCTTAGGAGACTGGAGAATGTGATCTGACCTCCACTGGCCTGAGGAGTCCATACTCCTTAAACATGGTGTATGGGACTTCCTTGCTTTGCTGCTTTATTTCGCAGCCTTACGAGCTCATCACCCCACCAGTCACATGACACATCATCAAAGATGGAGTACTGACTGTTCGCTGCACACACTATGCACCATGCTGTTGGCTTCCCATGTTTTGTCCACGGTATTCCTCAGCAAGTGATTCCATCATGTCCCTCATCTACGTGATAAGTGCCAAGACACCCCACAACTCGGCACGGTCAGATCCCGTCTTAACTCCGTATGTGCATTCATTTTTGCCCTACCATGCTGGGTGGCAATTATTGTACATATGGCCTTCACTCCAACTAATTCATGAGTTACTCAACGATAAAGAGTATGTTGTATTTATAGTTGTACTCCAGCTTTTAGCACGGGTCTTGGCGTATAATAGGGGCATAATACATGTTGAGTGAATGAATAAAGATGGATAGAGGTGGATGGATGGATGGGAGGATGGATGGATGGACAGATGGATGGATGGATAGATGACACGGCTTGCTGCATTTTCATCAAACTGGTGGAAAACATTTATAGAAATATACACGTACATATGTATGTAAATACATGTTTTTCCAAAAGTTCTAAAATACACATAAAACTTACCATCTTAAACTTTTTGAGTATACAGTTCAGTGGTATTAAGTACGTCCACATTGTGTACCACCATCACCCCCACCCATCTCCAGAATTCTTCGTTTTGCAGAACTGAAATTCTTATACGTGCATACATTTAAGAAATTCTCAGTCATGTAGTTTAATGATCTAGAGTGTGGAACACCCGGCTTCCTCACTTCCCTTTTGCCCCCACCTGCTATGCATCTCAGGCCTTTTCATCCACGCTTAGGATATTCTTAAGTGAGAAATGTGGTCAGTGTGGTTGAGGCACGTGGTCAACGACACTCCCAGCTAGTCGTTGGGCTACTAGCCAGGAGTTTAGGTTGTTCAAAGTGAATTTTCTACGTCGCTTACCTAAGCCCTCCCTGCTTCTTAGGAACATGAATGGTTAAGAGGCAGCTTTCACCTCTGGGACTGTCTGGGGCTTCACAGACAGCATGGCTCTAAGGACCACGTGCGTCAAGAGCCTATATACAACGCAAGTAGCTTCTGTGTGATCTCCACGTGATTTTATTTTTCCTATTTTGACATTTCTGAACTTAGAACCTGCTTTACAGAAGAAGAGTACGTAAAAAAGTGGGAGCACTTTTCTAGTCCCCTCAACACCCCCCCCCTCCGCCCCAGGAAACGAATCGTTAAATCTGTGGGCATCGTTTATATCACAGCCTCGGGGAAATGAGAGCAGGCCAGGAAGTATTTCCTATTTGCACAGAAAGACTTTTGGTTTAGAGCGCTGACAGACCGCGAGCACACGTTCAATCCCACACTTAGGGGAGTATAAAGCAAAGACAGCAAAGGGCCTGCAAGGGTGACAAGTCACTCTAGTGAATGGGGGAAGGCCGGCAATGGGCCGCAGGTGACCCGGACACCAGGCCGGGATCCAATGCCAACCGCCAGCCCGTGAAAATCTCTCCACTGCTCCGGCTCCTGGTCCCCCATGTATAAATTGCATGGGGCGAATTAAAATTAAAACAGGGCAAAGCTCTTCCTGACCTCCTTCCCATGCCAACGATTAACGGCTCTCTGACCCTGTGTAAGAGTCCCCACCGGGAAAAGAGCTGAAGGGCCAACTGGTCTCCTCTGCACGGTTGGTTCTGGCTCGAGATAATGGGGAGAGCCCGCCTCCTCCCGTGCTCAGCCCTCCTATTCTCACTTTCGAAGCTCTGTAATTCTTGTCCTGCTTTCCAACCTGGGTCATTATTACCGCTTTCTGCTTCACAGCAGCCAATGCCGTACGCCCTCCTGGGAACCGAGGTCACCGTGTGAGGGACCAAAACCCGGCCAGACGCCATCTGAAGCGCTCCCTCCCAGCTGCGGTCAGCCTGGACACCTAGATACACCTGAGGAAGCCCCCTCAGTCCTCGCCTGAAAAAAGAGGCATCATATCGGTGGCCCGGATGTCAACCTTCTTGACTGACAAGTACGCCTGTCCTGTGCCACGTTGAACCCGCCAGGACTGTAGCACCAGGCTTTCCTCCACCAAGTAACGAGCAAATGGTGTGAAAAAGGTTCCCGTCGGTTGTGCCCAGGGGTGCTGGTACCAGTACCATTTTGGAGCGTTCCATCATCAGGTCAGGCGGGACATCGCGAAACTTAAAAAGTTCACAAGGGAAAGAACGCACGCAGGCTTCACTTGAGAGGAAAAGTGCACTGGCAGCATCTAAAAATAGAAAATTAAATACAGCAAGATCTTGAAATTTCCCCCTTGCAAAAAGAAGGGGGGGGTTAACATGAACGGAGCCAGATTTGCTGAGAAAGCAGTCTTTGTTCCTCAACAAACGGACTCGGGCTCTTTCCAGAGTACTCGAATTTCCTGAAATACCGTCCTATAACTGACCCGTGCACGTTGTCACAAGGCCCCTATTCCAAAAGCATGCCCGGGAAGGACCGACGATATAAAGAAAGCAAACCGGGGTCTCAGGGATGATTTAAGATGATGGCCACATAAACTATGACGCTTCTATCTTTTAAACATTTTTTAAAAATGTTTTAACATTCATTTATTTTTGAGGGACAGAGAGAGACAGAGCGTCAGTGGGGGAGGGGTAGAGAGAGAGGGAGACACAGAATCCGAAGCAGGCTCCAGGCTCTGCGCTGTCAGCACGGAGCCCGATGCGGGGCTCGGACTCGTGAACCTCGAGATCGTGATCTGAGCCGAAGTCAGATGCTTAACCGACTGAGCCACCCAGGCGCCCCTAGGTTGTTTTAGTCTTGCTTCACACAAATGAGTTACCAAAAACCTCTGCTTTCTTTGGGTGGGGGGGATGGGTGAAATAGGGGAAGGGATTAAGAGCACACTTCTCACGAGGAGCACAGGGTCATGTACGGCAGCGCTGAAGCACTGTACTGTGCACCTGGAACTAATAGAACACTGCATGTGAACTGTACGGGAATTAAAACAAAAAACTTCAAAAGAAAAAAAATCCCCTGCTTTCTCTCGAAAGCCTCCACATGCCCAGCGACGGCGAACGTTGTTACCAGGAAAACACACCGTACCGCTGACTCCCGTGAGAAATACTCCTCAGTTCATGATTCTCCTTTTCGCTTCCTCTACGGGACGGCGCCTAGTCCCGGGCTGAGAGAGAGCACCGTGGTGCTGGCATGGAACTGCCTGGAAATCCTGGCATCAGAGTTTACTAGAAGCTGAGTTTACACGGGAATGGAAGAACACTGGGCGCCCTGGAAAAATGAGAAATATTTCTAGGGTAACACGGAGGTCGTCCTTTTCGCTCGTGATTTGTTTTCATTTGTCGAGTGCTGCGACTCCTCACTGGAGGCACCACGGAGCGGACAGTATACTTTCAAGTCCCCCCTTTCATTAAGCACTGAATCAGATGAAGGCAGAGTTTTAAGGGACACTGTCCTGTGGGGGCGGGGGTTCTAAAATTTTTTTGTCTAGTAAGGTTTCATGTAATACTTTTACAGAAGCGAAGGTGATGCTCTCCTCATAACCGTTCCCCATTTCTTATTCACTTTTAAGTAGGCTCCACGCCCAGAGCGGAGCCCAACGTGAGGCTTGATCTCATGACCCTGAGATCTAGAACTGAGCTAAGATCAGGAGTCAGACGCTTAAGCGACTGAGCTACCAGGCACCCCAATTCCTGAGCATATTAGTGTTTTTTTTTTAAGTTTTGCTTATTTAAGTTATAATCT
The DNA here is from genome assembly GCA_030068075.1 of Paguma larvata. Lineage (NCBI taxonomy): Eukaryota > Metazoa > Chordata > Mammalia > Carnivora > Viverridae > Paguma > Paguma larvata. The sequence continues at coordinate 16,159,211 of CM057829.1, forward strand.
CTACGTCCAACATGGGGCTTCAACTCAAGACCCTGAGATCAACAGCGCCGCGTTCTTCCAACTAAGCCAGCCAGGCCGCTGCCCCTTCCCGATTTTGTTTTTTGATTTCCAGAAAATAAGCCATTCTCGTGTAGGTCAGGCCACCAGCAGTAGTTCAGAAAAGGATGACTTTAGTGTTAATTCTTCTCCTCACTCATTTCATGATAGGTAAGGCATTCAAATTCTCCGGGAAACGGAAGCCATTTCTATGCTGAGTTAAAAAATATTAATGTCTTGTGGTACATATATACAATGGACTACTATGTGGCAATGAGAAAAAATGAAATCTGGCCATGTGTAGCAACATGGATGGAACTGGAGGGTATTATGTTAAGTGAAATAAGTCAATCAGAAAAGACAGATACCATATGTTTCCACGAATAGGTGGACTTTGTGAGACTAAGCAAAAACCAGGGGGAGGGGAAGAGGGGAAAGAAAAAAAAGACACAGAGAGGAGGGAGATAAAACATAAGAGACTCTCAAAGACTAAGAACTAACTGAGGGTGAGGGGGATGGGGGGGTGAGGGGGGTGATGGGCATTAAAAAAGGGCACATGTTGGGATGAACACTGGGTGTTTTATGTAAACCAATTTGAAAATAAACTATTATAAATGAAAAAAAAACAAACAAAAAAAACAACAAAAACAAGAAGATTGGCATGTACAATGGAATATTACTCAATCATGAAAATAATAAAATCTTGCCATTTGCAACAAAAAAAAAATATTAATGTCTTATCCTGAGGTGTTAAGAGGATTGATGAGTTAATGTTAGTAAATCGCTTTGCAAATGCCAGGCCAAAGATGTGAAATGAACATTATCATTAGTTGTTTCAGTGGAATTTCAATGACGAACTATGGTCTGGTGGGCCTCATTAGGATAAAAAAGCCCGTAACTTTGAGATAAGAGGGAGAACCTTTTTTGCAGTACTCTTTTTTACCTAAGTGAGAAAACCTCATGTTCATGACTCTTAAAAATATCATTCGATACCCTGTAATAAGTTGATACAGGTAAAATTTAACCAAAGGATGTATGGACGTAACAATGGATGGACAGATGGATAGATGGATGGCTAAGCAAATGGCCAGTTGGCAACCGAATACATACACTCCTCCATATTATTATGGCTACTTCTTTAGAACCCTGCCTTCCTAATCCAAATGACTACTGGAGAAGATCATCGTGCTTTAAGTCTTACGATACGACGGATTTCAATTACGGAATCAAACCTATGAGTTTGGCGTTGGGAAGTGATAATACAGATTTGTCCGGTTTTTGAGGTAACGCAAATCCTTTCGGTTTACTATCTGTTGCTTTTCTTCCCTTTGTTGCCAAACCGATAAAACAAAGATTTTCTATCATATTGTACTTAGAAATTCTGAACTCTAGGAGATGCTTGAAATTAACAAATAAATAAGCGGGTGAGCATATAGGTAAGAGGGATCACTCAATCACAGTTTCGAAGACCAGAAGCAACCTTGAAAGATTTCTCATACCTCTAGGAAAGACTAAACTTCAGACATGCCAGATGAGTATTATTCTTAACAAACATTTATGAGAAGTGAGCTCATTCCTTATATTAGTCTTTAAGGACTTTTACTTGCACTTGAGGCTGCCAAGTGTATATTTATCATGTAGGCCTAATAAACGGTAAGGTTTTCCCAAATGCACCCCTCAGAAAACACTGACTTCTCTCAATTTCTGAGTCTTTCTAAAGCCTATCATATTATTTGTTGCTCAATAAATATTTTATTTGAAACGACAAAGTTCGCTTTATGTAAAACATACTCCCTTGAAACCAGTGGGACCAACTGCTGGTTTTGCATACCTATAAAAGTCACCTAACAGAATTTTTCTTTTTTAAGAAGAGACGATACATTTAACTAGTAGCTATTCTTGGGAGAATGACTTTACAGTCACAAATACTGGATGTCATGATAAATTTAAAAAGCATTTTAAAGATTGCTTTCAAAAGCAACACAGTAAGTGGTAGCTGTATAATACACGAATACATGCTCACTGGAAGAATGGAGAGAAAAAATCTCTTAATAATATCGGTGGGGACCCACGTTGTTACAGTAATAACACACAATATTCCATACCTCCCTATGTCCATGGTCACATTAATTGTGTGAGCTTGGCTATGTGATTTGTCTTTGGCCAGTAAGCTATAAAAATGTAATCCATAGATATAAGAATGGGTACTTGTGGTTGGGAATAAAATTTCTGGTGATGGCATCACACACAGATTCAAAACACAGCACATCTTAAATGCCATAGATGGAAGTCATGAGGTGCTTTAGAAAGCTAACTATACGAGATGACTCACAAAGTGGTTCATAAGACGACGAAGATACGGCATTGTAGATGGTTCTAAATGAATTATTTCACACAATAGGAAAGTTAGAAAAAAAGGACTATTCTACATCATCTATACATGACCTCGAACGTGTCTGTGAGACTAAATAGTTTAAGTACAAATCTGATTGTTTTCTCAAAATCTCTAAGTTCTTCAATGTTTACAGTCAAGTTGATACACAAACTCATTGAAAAGGCGGAAGACGGCTTAGATTTGAACTTGAGGGTGTATCTCAGGCCAGATCTCTTCTTGATGTGGAGACCCAAAGAGTCAACCGCCTCCCTGAAATACCCACTAAAAACAACGTCTCACCACCTCACACCCACTGGAATGGCCACAATCAAAAATAGAAAATAAGTGTTCGTGAGCACGTGGAGCGACTGGAACCCTGAGCACTGCTGGTGAGCATATAAAGTGGCGCAGCCACTTTGCGAAACAGTGTGGACGTTCCTCAAAAAACGAACAGTGGAATTACCGTAGGATCCAGCAATTCCGCTTCCGGCTGTATGCCCCAAAGAATGGAAAGCAGGGTCTTGAGGAGGTATCTGACCACCCTTGCTCACGGCATTATTCACAGCACTGGTTCAAGAGCCAAAAGGGGGAAGCAACCCAAGTGTCCATCAATGGATAAATGGATAAATAAAAGGAGATTGTGACACGTGCTACAAGATGGATGGACCTCGGGGACACTATGCTAAGGGAAATAAGCCAGACCCAACAGGACAAATACTGTATGATTCCGCTGATGTCAGGGGTCAAGAGTAGTCAAGCTGACAAGAGACGGAAAGTAGAGGAGTGGCTGCCAGGGGCTGGGGGAGGGCGAAGGGTAGTTATTGTTTGATGACTATGGGGGTTTGGTTTTGCAAGATGAAAAGAGTCCTGGAGACTGAATGCACAACATGAATGAACTCAGCACTACTGAACCGTACATCCAGGAATGATTGAAGATGGCTGATTTTACATTACGAGTCCTGGACCACAGGGTTTTTTGGTTTTGTTTTTGTGGTTGTGTTTTGTTTTTTTTTTTTTTAAGTCTCATGTAGAGGCACCGGGAAGGCTCAGTTGTTTAAGCGTCCAACTTTGGCTCAGATCATGATTGCATGGTTAGTGAGTTTAAGCCCCGCGTCGGGCTCTGTGCTGACAGCTCGGAGCCTGGAGCCTGCTGCGGATTCTGTCTCTCTCTCTCTGCTCCTCCCCCACTCACGCTCTCTGTCTCTCAAAAACAAAATGTTAAAAGATTTTTAAGAAAATCTCGTGTACACCTAAAACTCAACATCTTCAAAAATCTGCTGTGTGCTTGTGGCCCGCCCCCCGTCTCTGTGAATGGCACATTCGTTTCCTCAGCTGCTCAAGCTGGAAGCCCGGGGATTCTCTAGGTGAGCACCTCCTTCTCTCCATTCGCACCAAAAATCGACAGAGCGGCCTCGAGAATGAACTGTGTCGTGACCCCATCTTCGGCTCTCTCATGTTATTGACGCCAGTCAAGTCCAGACCACTATGACGTCGTATCTGGTCAACAGCAGGCTTTCTAGTCTCCTTCCCCGCTTCTCTGGTCACTTCCCAATCCACCCTGCAGGTTTAGACCCTTGCATGAATTTCCAGGAACTCAGAATAAAATCAGACCTCGTTTCCAGATCCAAGAATCTACACTCTCCACGGCTGGTCAGCTCGAACGTCCTCCTCTCTTACTCTTCTCCTAACTCGCTCTTAACCTCCTGTCACGCGGGTTCAAGTTCATGATCTCTGGATGTGCCCAGGGCTTCTCACCTCAGGACCTTTGCATATTCTTTTCTCTCTGCCTGCACTCCAACCCCCACACTGCGCCCCGTCTCATACTCGGTTTAACGTCATCTCCGAGAGCCTTTCTTTAACCACCTAACCTAAAGCAGCTCCAACTCTCCTCCCCTGTTCTTCCTTCTCATGTGTGACTGCTCTCTCTCCTTCATTTCTAATTATATTTATCTTTGTACATGTGTATCGCCTGTTTCTTCCAGTGGAGTAGAAGCTTCCCGGGAGCCACATGGCACAAGATGAATTTAGAGTGAATAATGCCCGTGAAAAGTGTTATGGAAAGAGTAAATCAGGGAAAGAAGACTGGCTGCTATTTGAGGTAGGACAGACAAGGAAAGCCCCTTGGAAGTGACACTTGCGTGTTCGCCCAGGTCATTTTGCTGCTCAAACGTGTGCAATAGCTCATGTGACTTTCTCATTTATGGTCATGGTGCAACCATGCTTCTGACCATCCAGGACCGGAACCCTGCTGTCCTCCCGGGAGCCTTCCGATCCTTCTCTCTCCACACCCTCTCTACTCTCGAACCATCCTCCTGGTTGCTAATATTCATCATGCTGTTGGTCCTACCCCTTCCTGTCTGGAAAATGACATCACTCCCAGCCTATCCTGCCTATCCTGTATCCATGTGCCAGATGCATCTTCAGTCTCAATCAATTTGCCTTCTTGTTTCAAAATCCTTTGTGGCCGGTTCCTCTTTGCTTCCTGAAGTAAGTCCAGACTTTTCATCCTAGACGACCTGACAGTCCACACCGGGACTTCAACGTGCCTTTCCAACTGCATCTCACGTTTCCCCCCTCGCGAGCAAACGGGCTGCTTCTTACTCCCCGCGCACACTCTTTGATTTCCAGAATCTGCTTTTTCACTCATGTGCCCCTGCCATACCTACCTCCTTATCCCTGGTGCAAATTAACCCACATCTCAAGGTCAATTTCAAAATCACCTTCTCCATATAGATTTTCCTGATCTTTCCAATCGGAAGGAAACATGTTTTCGATTCTACCATACATACGATCATATTCTCTCTTAAGGCCATAAAACTTTCTCCAGTCCCTCGAGGACACAGACTGTCTGCCCACATCATCAATCTCCTTGTTATTCACCTATTACTTCGTTATTCCAAGTGTGGCCCCTGGGCCAGCAGCACTGGGGTCATCTGGGACTGGCTGAGACATGCAGGAGCTTGGACTCCACTTCGGACCTGTGAGAGTTGGAAGCTGCATTTCCTGAGATTCCTAGGTGATTCCTGTGTACTTGACCGAGCTCACAGGAACCACCCGGTACCCACTTCACTGGCTGAATTAACTAGAAAAACAAAATATCAAAACCAAAACATGATTTACATAATTCATTCAAAGATAATTGCGAGTGACTAATGCTTTCCCTACATAAAACCATATCGAAGCTATATAGACAGCAGACGGCTAACGCTATCAACCTTCCGAGAAAGGAAAACAAAGTTTGCGTTGGCCAACTAAATGGCTGAGAAAGTTTTGTAGTTCTACGAAGCGTGTCTATGGGTGGGTGGGAAGCCAGCACGGGACTCGCCCGCGACGGCCAGTGGCATAATTCTCTTCCTGTAATGCATCGGTCGGCTGTGAAAATATTTACATCGAAGTTTTAGACTCTTCATGTCACACCCGGTAGGTTCGGAATGCAGATATGCCATAGTTAAGAGATACCCTAATTCGAGAGAACGACAGCATTCCTTTCTCTGCTCTGTTACCAAAGCTTGTGGCTTATTTTTCCTACCTGATAGACAAGTCACAGTCAGTAAACAGACTTGGGCGGACACGTACTCAACCACTGTGAAGCGGGTGCTTCCTCTGGGGAGGATTTGGGAAGTTGCAGAAGCCGGAAAAGGCCTTCTCAAAGGGCACCATGCCGGCCGCTAGAGGGCACTACGACGTGAATACAATTCTCCCGACTCCATCCCTCCCATGGAAGGTGATTTTTTTTGCTTGTGAATTAACAGAGCTCCATTTCCATCTTCCACTCCCCCTCCTAGATGGGCAGGGAGCTCACGACTTCGGTGATGCGGACTTAACACCTAACGTCAATAGACGCTGAGATGGATAAGCCTGAGTTGGGGCATGCAGCAGGACTGGGGGCTGACACGCCACACTGCCTTCAGGAGGCTCCGTTTCCACTCTTCAGATGTCTACAACCTTCTGGGATTCCTTTCTCCCTTGGAATCACCTCAGCAGCAACAACCAAAATGCAGGCAACTTCCACCTGGTTCTCAGGACTGTTTACTCATGTCCTCAGACTTTCAGGCTGATCTTACGTCTACTGCTTCCCAGGGAGCGGGAGTCGGGACAACGGGAGGCCTGGAGGCAACAGCGCTCATGCTGAGGGGAACCAGCGGGAAGTGAGCATGGCCGACTGAGGCCTCGGTGGCGGCCCTACAACCAGAAGAGCCTCCCGGGTAGCCCGGCTTCCTCCCGCACTGAGCTGGTAAGGACAAGGCTCTGACTTCTCCTCCATCTTGCTCTTCACCAGGTCCCTCTAGTCTCTGTGCAGACTCTGGGGCATCATCACCAGGCGGGGTGCCCTGAGGCAGCCAGGTGGTGGCTGGCAGCACAAGGCAAGAGGGCCGCCCTCCACCGGGCCTTCGGGGCGGCCGGGATGCCCTTCTCCTCAAAGCCAGCTCCTCGGAAGTCCTGCCCCCCCCACGCCTCACACAAAAGGCTTTACCACAGAATTTTCATACAGACTTCTCCTTCCTCAGAAAGCGCCATTTGTTCGAGAACCGTAAATAGCTCCTGCGGAAGACACAATTTGCTCGAACTGCTGAGGAGTTGCAGAAAGTGTTATGCTCACGGCACCAGGAAACAGCAGCACGCGAAAACAGGAACATGTCCGGTCACCCCTCAACTCCACGGAAAGGAGAGCATTTCATAACGGCAGACGAAGCAAGGGCCGTGGGTCTACTGTTCTCTCTGCGAGGAACCTGCACTCTGCACACCGAGGATGAGGTCGGTACACCCGTTTCTTACATACTAAATGCAAAAAGAAAAAAAAAAAAAACACGAAAAAACAACACAACACTTCCAAGTTCTAAGCATTTGAGAGGCACTCCCTGGCAAGACAGAAACGAGTTTAGAATGCAAGCTTTTTTTTTTTTTTCCTTCTTCCCAATATGTCAAAAAAGCCAAGAGGACCAGAAGGGGCTGAGGAATGTATGCAGCTGGCGGTATGATCTGCTTTCTCAAGAGTTCTGTCCACGGGTCTGCAGACACGGCCAAGCCCCCCCTCCTGCAAGTCGGGGCGGGCGCCAAAGCCAGAAGCATCCACGGAACGTACAACAGTGACGGGGACGGCGGCTTGGACCCTGTGCCCAACACCGCCAGCACCCGACCGGAAGCAAACAACAAGCATCACTTTCCAGGAATTTATTAGTGGCCGGGATCACGTGTCCTCCTTCCACTTGGGTTTGTTCCGGCCAAATATCACACGGCCGAGATGCGCTGGAGGGGCCCTTCAGACTCAAGTTACCTGTCTCTTCCGCACCTGTTCTTTTAGCGCGAGCGCACTTCAAAGGTGCGGCCGATGGCGAGGGGAAGGTGTGGGGCGTTCAGAATCCCCTCTACGCCGACGGGTCTAATCTTGTTTCAGCCCTGACTTGACGAAAGCATATTAAACACCCAGCAACACGTTTGTCTTCGAACGGCCTTTCAGACACCATCTGACAGGACAAAAATTACGGCTCGTGCTAACAGAAAGCGATCAAAAGCCCCAAGACGCTTTGGTGAGCTCGGAAGCCCGTTCCTGCTTTACTTTCCATGTAGAGTACATCAAAAAGAATATAGATATCACTGGAGACTGGAAATGTGTCAAGTCTCTAGTACTAGTGAGAAACTACTCTCGAAGCTACAGGAGATGGGGGACAAAAATTAAAGTCAGCTTCTACCTTCTCCTGCAACACAATACCCAAGTCTATTAATAGGTTAGCCGTTCTGTCTAATTATACGCCTCCCCCGGAGATAATAGAAGGTCCCGACCATCTTGCTCCTCTGAAGGAAGGAGCCAGATCAGTCTAACAAATCATGGTGAATTTTTTTTTTTATGTTTTTACTTATTTTTGAGAGCAGGAGAGGCAAAGCATGAGTGGGGGAGGGTCAGAGAGAGAGAGGGGGAGACACAGAATGCGTAGCGGGCTCCAGACTCTGAGCTGTCAGCACAGAGCCCGACGCGGGGCTCGAACTCACAGATGGCGAGATCATGACTTGAGCTGAAGTCGGACGCTCAACCGACTGAGCCACCTGGGCGCCCCTATGGGTACATAAGAGGCACTGGAAAGATCGGGAAGGCCAAGTATCTTCCACGCCCAGTGGGCCCTATGCCTTGCCCAGCTGTAGGAAGGGGGAGAGGCTTTGCAGAAGGCAGCAGCAAGGAAAGCATGAAGGTCTAACCAACAAGGGCAGCATCAGAAGGGCCAAGGGCATCTCTGGGAGAGGACAGAGACTTCAAAGCCTCCGACTCTATTACGCTTTCTGCACCTCTGGCCACAGGCGCCTGCTTCATGGAGCCACACGGATTGCTGGGGAAAAAGACCCGAGGTGTTAGGAGTCTCCTCCGGCTCCTTTGGGCTAAGAGTTGCTGCGGGTGGGCTGCACACAGCCTCACCGTGGCTCATGAGACTGCCCTCTGCCTCTAGGCACCTGCCTGCACCTACGCCAGGTGACAGGGAGAACCCTGGCAAGGACGACAGCAAGGAGTGCCTTCCTCCTCTCTGCCATCGAACAGTCTCACCTCTCCTGTCCCTCAAGTCAAGCCTGGCTCTCTCTTGTCGGACCAGAAGGGCTGAGAAAGCGGCGCACAGTGGCCTTTGCGAGGCTCAGAAAAACTGTGCAAAAGCTGGACTAACCAGCAAAACACCGCCACTCATTCCCAGAGCCGTGGGGAGGCTGTGTGTGACAGCGAGGCAAGCTGGCGGGAGCCAGACAGGTTTCACCGCGTGGACCGGGAGCCCCCTCATTTTGGGGGTGAGACGCAGAACCACACATTGGATTTTACTTTGCTGGCCCATATTCCAACCATTTTATCTCCACTAGAGGGCCAGGATGGAGCCGAAATTCCAGCCGAATACTCGGTGTTTGCTGCTGGTGTGAGATCTAATCCTAGACCTCAGTGAGGGAGGGGCAAGGGAAAGGAGAGATGGTGGAAAGGCTGGGGTCACGACGACGCTCAGTTACTCAAAGAGGCTCGTGTCGGTCCAAGGCCAGGCTCCAGTTCCACCCGGGAAGCCCCAACTCACAGAATGCCACTGTTCCTAAAATAAGCCCAAAAATTAGAGACGAGAGGACACGTGCCACAGACTGTTTCTCATGGTCCAGTGATCACACTATCTGTCCCTTCGGCATGCCCCCACGTGAGCTCTCAAGATCTCTGCTCCTTGGGCCTGCAATACCCTCCTCGCCGGGGCCCCCGTGTCTGGTTTTGGTCCCCACCGCCTCACGGGCCATGAACACAGCGGTGAGGCTCATCTCGCTGAGACACGGTTGGTCACATCACCGGCCTACTGAAAAATCTCCAGTGACCACCAGCCCCCGCTACAGAACCCCCTCCACAGCACTGCCCTGTTCACGTTTAAACAGTGACGGGCAGAGGGCTCGGCCCCCTCCCTGTCCACCGTCCCCACCCCACCCCGGGAATAAACAAGCACCATGCTCTAGGATTCGGTAGTGGCCACGATCACGGGGGCCTCCTTGGACTTTGGTTCCTCCCGACCGACTATTACAAAGCAAGAGGTGGTGGAGGGACCCGTTCTTTTGGTCCGACACACGTGTCGTGGCCCCAACCTACCATTCCAACGCCATTTTCCACTTTCTTTCTGTAAACTCTCCATTCTGTATTGATTCATACATAGGGCTTCCGATGTAATCTTCACATTCAGCTGCTCTGCTTCGCTCGACGTACGTTCTGCTCCTGTCTGAACCCCCTCCCCCCACCCTGGCTGATCTGGGGCTGGATGGTGCGCGCCCGCTAGAACCCCAGGATGTGAGGCAGCGGGTGAAGGTGCGAACCTGATACAGGAAAGAGACAGTACTGCGTGGCCAAAGACACCCAGGGGTGGGATCACTGGAAGCATTCTGGACAGATTAACCTCTCCCTCCCTCATTAAGTTTAATTTTTTAATAAGGACAGTGATCTCTACCTCATTCAAGAAGAACAAGGCAAGGGGTTCCTGGGTGGCTCAGTCAGTTAAGCACCCAACTTTGGCTTAGGTCACAAACTTGAAGTTCATGAGTTCAAGCCCCACGTCGGGCCCTGTGCTGACAGCTCAGAGCCTGGGAGCCTGCTTTGGGTTCTGTGTCTCCCTCTCTCTCTCTCTGTCCCTCCCCCACTCACACTCTGTCTCTGCCTCTCTCTCTCTCTCTCTCTCTCTGTCAAAAATAAAGATTAAAAAAATTAAAAAAAAAAAAAAGAACAAGGCGAGAAAAGGCAGGCCGACACCAGATGACACTGTGACGTCACGCCACGGACGGTTAGACAGCGATGCGATTAAGAGACGGGGCTGAGTGTGGAAAGCCGGGGCTTTGGCGTAAGCCCAACCACCGGCAGAACGGGATGTAGTCTGCCCATGTCTTGATGATGTTCCGTTCACCACGGCTAATTAACGCTAGCTCTGTGGTGACTTGCACTCAGGTGCTTTTAAGTCTAGTAAATCTCTTTGCCCAAGTCTGGGCTTCTGGGGCTGCCCCATGCATTACGGCTATAAATACCATCGGGCGTGACTGACAGTTTGCTCCTATGCTCGCTCAGCCTCTCAGCCTGCTAATATTCATGGAGCGCCTACTGTGTGCTGGGTGGGAGAGAGACAAAAACGAACGAAAGGGCCGGAATGGTATGAGCTGTATAAAAGGCTGGAGGCAGCGTCCTGGCCTTAGCAGGGGGGGGGGGGGTGTGACAACCATGTGTCCCTTCTGGGGCAAAGCCTTGAAGCGTTTCATTGCCGGTCCGAGTGTCCAGCGTCTCCCTCTTCCCTGCGATCACGAAGGGGCCTCTAGACGGCAGCATAAAAAGATCGCAGCAGGCTGCATCACAGAGCGACGTCTGGAGGCCGGCTGTCCTGAGGACTCACCAGATCCACAGCGGACACTGTAGGAGTGAGAGCTAAACTTGCGAGGACTATAGGTTGACTCCTCACGCAGCACAGCCCCGTCCTCCCCTGGCTGACACAACAGCTTCCATTCTCTCTGACGTTACCATTGGGCAAGTAAGCATGTGTCCTGATGGCTTTTGACGGTTCTCCTAGGTCCTGCCCTTTATTTCTTTACATTTCCTGGACTTTGCCTGTGATCCTGCCCCGTCCTTCCAGCCAGGCTGGGGTCCTTCCATATACTGTGACCTTGGTTCACACTTTTGGGGCTCTCCTTTTTACCCTCCAGCTCATGTCCCCACCATCTCCCCAAATTTGGGCATGAGCCTTACACAGGAGCAATGGTTTAACTCTTGACTGATGACTTTGTATTTTCCCTAATTTTAGGAAATAATTCTCAAAATATGATGGCGATTGTTTATTTTCATTACCCCATACCGCTATGCCGGCATGGATAATTATGAATTAAGCTTGGTAGCTATGGTCAGACTTTAGGGATTCACGTGTGGGTTTGCCTCAGCCCTGGCCTCAGGATTCCATGTCAACCACGGCTAATGGCCGGTTGCTGGCTGATCGTTCCTTCCTCACTTACTTCGTCGATCCCAGGGTCTGTGGCCCTATCACACGAGATCGGTCTGGGCTTCTAGGATTCTCATTCATTCATTTGTCCGTGGACGCAATCGTTCTCTGAGAGTCAGCAGAGAAGAACAGCTATGGAGTCAGACTAGCTGGGAGAGCCTTAGTAGTCACCTCATCTCTTTGTGCGCCCTCTATTTGCCCCCCTGTAAGGTGGGAGTTAAAAATGAATCTCACGGCGCTTGGGTGGCTCAGTCGGTTAAGCTTCTGTCTCTTGATTTTGGCTCAGGTCATGATCTCACCGTTCATGGGATTGAGCCCTGCATCAGGCTCCGTGCAGACAGCACGGATCTTGCTTAGGATTCTTTCTCTCTTTTCTCTCTCTCTGCCCCTCCCTGTTCATGTGCGTGCACTTTCTCTCTCTCTCTCTCAAAATAAATAAACGTTAAAAAAATGTAAGATTTTTCTTACAACAGTGATTCTAAGAATCACACAAATTAATGTATATGAGGTACTTTGAAAGTGGCTGTCAGTACCAAGATACAGCAGTTAAGTGCTCTGAATGCTGATATGATTGTTTACTGAGCACCTACTACATGGCAGATACTAGAAGGACAAGGATGAATAAGAACAAGAGGCTGTCCAGTCCCCAAGGAGTTTAGAATCTAGTAACAGTGATAAATATACCAGCAAATAAGTGAACTGAAGGGTCCAAGAGCCAGAGAGAGAGAGAGAGAGAGAGAGAGAGAGAGAAAGAATAAACAAATGTACACACTCACAGGGCAGAGGCCGTCGTACACGCACACGAGGACACACGCGCACACACATGCGTGTGCAACTGCTGGCAACTGGTGAGCTGCACACGAGAAGGTGCTCCTTCCCCTCGGAAGAAGGGAAGCCAGGAAGGGCTCTGCAGAGAACACGACAGCCGGACTGAGTCTTTCTGGTACGAACGGGTCTTTGCCGGGCAAGAGAGGACACGGGGGCATCCGGGCAATTCAGGCATAAGACGACGCTGACTCATTTAACAAGTATTTCTCAAGCGCTGCCTATGCACTGGCCTAGGTTTAAATCCCGGGATACGGCGGTTGACGATACTGACGGGGCTTTTGCTTTCGGTGAGCTAACAGTCCGACCGAGGAGAGGAACAGGAAACCCAGGAAACAAGTCTATAAATCAAAGAGCGATGGAGAAAACACAGAAGCCGAGATACGTGGCGTGAGGCTGGGGACGGCCTGCCCAGAGGGTAACGCGCAGGGCGAGAGAGGTGCGAGCAGGGCCACGGCGAACGCCACCCCCGCACCTCTGTCCCCCACGCAGGTTTGCCCCCCTGAACCCCCTCTCACCCCGCTGGCTGGACTTCACCTCCCACTGAGCAGACTCAAAGTTCTGAGCACGTTTTCCTTCCTTCTTCACACAGACAGCGGCCCACAGACTCACAATCTTCCTGCGGCGGGGGGACTGTTCTAGACCCAGGCTGGGCAGGAGGGAGCGGGAAGCCCGTGTTGGCCTCCCAACCTAAGACACAGCTTCTAACTCCGTCCACGGTCAGCTGTCACGCAGGTGCGGTGTGGCCTCCACCCGCCTCGTCACGCGCGTCTCCTCTCTCCACCGCCTCGGAACTTGGGACGGGGAAGAGCGTTCTTATGAAGCTAAAAGTTTTATCCGATCAAAACCTTCCCTCCCTCGACAGGCCTCAAAACTAAATTAGGAGCCACTATCCTAATCTATCAAACCTGTCACCTTAATGAAAAAATCTTTCAAATCTTTTTACTTAATAGCTCCAAAGACATTGCTGGGGGTGTGTCTGAGAAGTCTGCCCCGAATGGTATAATAAGGCACATTCGACAGAAGTAGCAAATATCGGGGGATGGGGTGGGAACAGGGATGATTTCCGCACCAGCGTCGAACCCTAGGGTCCCCACTTCACACGGCAGCCACAAGGAGGAAGATGAGGGAATGCGAAATCTTTAGATATTCTTACCTTCTGACTGCATATCTACATGGTTTTTACAACTGCGCCAGAAAAAGAATCCCTCGAATTCATCTTTTCTCTGAAAGATTTAAAAGCACTTTCAACGTATCTGTGCACTTGGATGACGGGATGGACTAGAATGTCATCAGGAGAAAATAGTCCCCGCCTGGTTACCATCTACAGGGCTCGGTTCTGAGCATTAGGGAAACAGAAGAAATAACGAAGGAACAGAGGGAAAGAGGAGAGGAAAGGAAGGAAGGAAGGAAGGAAGGAAGGAAGGAAGGAAGGAAGGAAGGAAGGAAGGAAGGAAGGAAGAAGGAAGGAAGGAAGGAAGGAAGGAAGGAAGGAAGGAAGGAAGGAAGAGAGGAAGGAAGACAATAAGATAAATCGTTCCTGACCTTGAATGCCCGACCCTCTATCCGGAAAGACTGCTCAGACCCCCAAAGCATTATGCATCAAAAAAGGAAATACAAGACACCTGTCAGATGGTAAAGATTTTTAAAACTGCTCCAGGAGTTCAGGGGAAAAGAACACTTGTTGAAATCAAGAGTTATTATAAGAGTTTCACGGAGGAGTTCTGCATTACTATCTTTTTTTAATGTTTGTTTATTTTTGAGGGAGAGACAGCGACAGAGAGAGACAGAGAGACAGACGGAATCCAAAGCAGGCTCCAGGCTCTGAGCTGTCAGCACAGAGCCTGATGCGGGGCTCGAACCCACGAACCGTGAGATCTTGACCTGAGCCGAACTCGGATGCTGAACCGAATGAGCTCCCCAGGCGCCCCCTGTCGGAGGAGTTTATGGCTAGGAAAACGTCAGAGACATGTTAAAACCCCAACTACACACGCTGGAGGAACCGCACTCGGAGAAGTGGTAGAAGCTGCGAGAAAATCAGCAAGGTGTCCCGGACCTCTTTGTGCAGTCCCGCTGCGCCCGGCACCCTGGCATCTCTACCCTAGAATGTGCCTCCTGAATCTGAGGGGCACGCTAAAAGGGTCCTCTGTTTCCCCAGATGTCCCACTGGCTCCGTCTCACCGCCCACTTTGCAGCCAGACGCGATCTGACCACAACGGACAGGAGACGCTCCCAGGACCGCGCCGTGTGGACCCTGCTCAGGAGGACCCTCCTCGGGTTCGCAAAGGCAGCCAGCTTCCGCCAGCCCGGCCGACACCGTCAAGTCCGGAGCCCGATGGGGACAGGAGGCAAGTGTCAACAGCAGGGAGGGGGAGCAGCAACCATGAAGTCCTCACGCTCTGAAGGAGGAGGAAGGCCGATCAGGATAAGGACGGGGGGATGGGGGGGATCGAAAGGGGCATCTGGGCCGTGCTCATCCTGCCCTGGGACATACCGGCTGCCACAGTCATTATATTGTTTCCGGCTGCACAGACGTGTCGCTACACCCATTGCGGCGGGGCGTCTGGCAAAGAAAATCACATCGCTGGCAAGAGTGTTTCCCTAGATTCCCCTTAAAGGGACACCATCGGTGGCGCTGCCCCGGCTCGGAAACCGCAGCGGTGTTGTTCCGGGGGCCAGCCCTCCGCGTCCCGTGCGACGGAGGCCAGCGCTCATGTGTTACAAGCTGTCTGTGCAAGTGGCATGTGGCCCTACGTGGCGCAGACCCGAAGCGCGGGGACCGCCCCCTAGTTGCTTTTTCAGTAAGAAACGCACGGCTGCGGTTTCTGTTCAATTTCCCTGTACCAGGGGACAAGGAAACAGGCTGCAATACTTGGGGTCATGATTTGATCCCTCCTGACCGGCAACTTCAAACTACTCGCGACCCCAGCGGGAACTGAGTAGCCCCAAGTGGTCGGTGCCGCCCCGACTTCACCTTTCTTGCTTTATGCCTCTTTACCAGTTTTTCTTTCCTTCTTTCTTTCTTTCTTTCTTTCTTTCTTTCTTTCTTTCTTTCTTTCTTTCTTTCTTTCTTTCTTTCTCTTTCTTTCTCTTTCTTTCTTCCTTTCTTTCTTTTTTTTTTTTTTTTTACTAAATGAATAGTACAAAGTAGGTGTGGGATCTGGCCCTTCCCCCATGTTGCTGAGGTCCCTAAAGTGCCCTCTATTTCAGTCTTATCCATCTCTCTCTTTTTTTTTAATGGTTATTTATTTTCGAGAGACACAGAGCGTAATCCTGGGAGGGGAAGAAAGAGAGAGGGAGACACAGAATCCGAAGCAGGCTCCAGGCTCCGAGCTGCCGGCACAGAGCCCCAGGCGGGGCTCGAACTCACAAACCCTGAGATCATGACCTGAGCCGAAGTCGGATGCTTAACCGACGGAGCCACCCAGGCGGCCCAAGTCTTATCCGTCTCTTGATCCCACAGAGACCCCTGGGTTCTCCAGGGAGCAGGAGATCTCACGTGCCCACAGTATACACGGCGGTGTGTGCTCTGGGGAGAAACCTGTGGGGCTTCCCTTGGATAAGATGAGAACACGGAAACCTTCAAGCTGTGATCTCTAATTCCTGCGCTCCGTGCACCTGGGGGCAGGCCAGGAGGGTATCAGGGTAGGAGGCAGATGATCCCCAGTGAAGCAGCGAAGCCATGCTCCCGACTCCGTTAGAAATCAAACTATCTCTGTCCCCTGATACGAAGCCATCGAGGTCCTTCATGAGGACTCCAGTTAGGGCAGGAGAGAAGCTCCCCACTCGCTGAGATAAGGCGATGAGGTCGCCAAGTGAGACAAAGCCACAGACACGGCTCCTCAATGCTGCGCTTGGAGCATCCCGCGGCAAGACGCAACACTTTGGAGATGAGAGTCTTTGGCTCTCCAGCCCCAACGAACACGGTCCAGAGCCAGCTCTAGCACAGGCGTCCTTGCAAGGGCCGCGGGGAAGCCCGCTTTTTAACGAAGAAATAGTTCTCCGGAAGCGTCTGCGACTGCAGGCCACATCTGTACTGCATCATTGGGAACTCGCTGGGTATTCCTCTGCAGGTGCAGCCGGTCCCAGGGGGGGGGGTGGGGTTGGGGAGGGGTGTGGGCAGGTCTGCAGCGGGCCGGCACGCCCCTGCAGGTCTGGGCTCTGACGCCGCACGGCCAACGCAGAGGTTTGGGAAGCGCCAAGGAAAACACGGCCTCTCAGCCAGGTAGGAGTCCTAGAATAGTTAAACAGCATCCTTCTTGATAGAGGCTTTCAAGGGATATCATCGGGACAAACCACCTGTGGCTTTGTGTCCTCAGAAACGAGATTCCAAAGACGGCACTAGGCCAGGTGGGGTCAGGCGGGGGGAAGCAGGGGAGACCAGCACCACGCAGCTGGGAGTCAAGTGCCTCTCATCGTTCCAGCTCTACTGCTGTCTGAGAAGCCCCCGGACAGAGGATGCGTAACCCCTCGGGCCTCGGCTGTCCCATCTGGACAGAGGGGCTTTGCCGGATGGGCTCGGAGGTCCCATCGAGTGTTCGTGTCTTATTATTCTGTCATGATACTCGTGAAAGTGTGCCATATGAACAAAACGGATAGTTTCTCTCTGCCCACGGCCATATTTCTATGCATCAGTCGTGGGGAACAAAAGAGAACCTTCTCTTGTCTCCCCTCTGCTAGCTGCACAAGGTAACAGCGAGGACGGTGATAATTCCTAAGAGCCAAAACGTGTGTACGGCAAAAAGAAATGGCAGAAAGATACAAAGGAGAAGACTTCCCTCCCGAAGGGAAGGGGTTCGAACCTTTTAGTTCCGAGTGGGAGAAACTTCTAGAGAACGCATGCTATGAAGCCCTTTTTCTCAGAGCATCACTATAAGTGGATAAAATTTTGATGTGAAAATATAATAAAAAATATATAAACGGTCGGAAAGATAAAGTAAAAACAGATAAGAGAGTCAGAGGATCACTCGCCCTATGAAAACGGCAGACCGGTTTCCTTTTGCCAAGAAAAAGGACTAGTGTCTTTGGAAAACCAGAAGAGAAAAGGAGTTTTAAGTGACCGTGAAGTCTGTGCTCGAGGCGAGTGCAGGTGATGAGACAACATCCCCACTCCCAGCGGGCCGGCACCTACTGGGGCGTGGAAAGCGTCTGACGGATGGTGGACGTCCGATCGTTCGGGCGACCGCATGGATTTTGAAAACAGAGCTTTCGACATTTAAAATGCAGAAAGTAAACAGGTGCATGATTTTTTTTTTTTTTAAGATTTATTTTTCAGAGAGAGAGAGCACAAGCAGGGAAGGAGCAGAGCGGGGTGGGGTGGCGGGGCGGACAGAATATCCGAAGCAGGCTCTGAGCTGAAAGCAGCGAGCCCGACGCGGGCCCCGAACTCACCAACTGTGAGATCATGACCTGAGCCGAAGTCGGACGCTAAACGGACTGAGCCTCCCAGGCGGCCCGTGCACGGTTCCTTTATCGCAAAATGCACAAATCTTATGATAAAGGAGGGTATACGGTGGTGCCCCGACAATCATTTTTCGGGTGCATCTGTGAAAATATGTCTGCGGTCCCACCGTGGGGTTAAGTGAAGATGAAGATGCCTTAATAAGTGCACCCCATAACTGCCCTGTGCCCTCTCCGCACACCCCTTCCCCACCACGACAAGTATACCCGCAACTCCATGCACCCCCCGCCGAAGTCGGTGACCCCACAGGGATCTGTAATTGGGCTCACGGGGGAAGGTGGACTTGACCGAGAGGCGCTGGGGGCCACGTCTCGGGCCGGCCGAGTCATCCCGAGAGGAAGCCGCGGTGTTTGGGATCAAGTGTGGGAAAGAACCGAGATGATGTGAATGTTGGAAGCGGAAGCCCACAAGACGAAGGGGGGGCAAGGGTGACGGCAAAAGGCTGCGTAATCTATGTCACATAAGGAACTCCGCTCAAGATCCAAGTTTTGAAAAAGGTCCAGAGACTGTTTTAAAAGACGCCTTTGCAGGTTTTCAAGGGGACATGAGGCCAAGCTGGTCCGGATCCGGAAACTGGCATATATCACATGATCCCAGAGCATTTGGGAGAAAGTCTACGAGCTGGAAGAACCCACTGCTTGCTTCTCCTCCCTTGCTCTACGAGGAAGAGAGTGCTGCGGCCGCTCGGGCAGGAGGGACAGTCTTCTCCTCGGGACACCCACGGGCAGCAGGTTCCCAGACCCTGTGTGTCAGCATCTCCAAGGCACACCTCCCAGCCACAGAGAGCAGCCTGCCTCTTGACTTTCGGGCCGTGCTAGGGGTCGGCAGGGCTAACACAGACCTCGTGGTTCTGCCTCCGGGGAAGTTCATGGTCTACCTGAAAACAGTCCAGGGTAACCACGCGAACACTTCGTATCGCGTTTCAAGCTCTTGGTGGGTGCTTGGGATGTAGAAGGCACTTAGGAAACAGAAAACACGTAGACGCCTTGTGACACGTCACATTGCGGCGTCTGCGACAGCCCAGAAGACACGGAAGAGATTTTTATAATTTCATAATTTATCAAAATGGGAGTACCCTGTACTACATTCTCTTTCTCTGCACCCCCTCGAAATTAGATGAGACAAAGGAAAACATTTACCGTGAAAAATTAGATAATATACGTGAGGAAACAGCCCAAAGGAAGCAATGGGCAAGCCCCGCTAACAATCACTATGAACATTTTTTATAAGGCTCCAGGCTCTCTTCTATGCTCAAGTACACAGAATTTATTATACATATACCTAAATAAACAAAATTATATACGTACCTATTATTCAATCATACCATACGATGACAATATTCACACTGTTCGGCAGTCTGATCATATTTGACTTGTTACACTATAAACCCCTTTTAATATCAATAAATCCATCCCCATTGCAATTCTTTTTAATGTTTTGGTTTTTTTTTTTTTTAAGCATTTTTTTGAAGTAGCCTTCACGCCCAGTGTGCAGCCCGATAAGGGCGCAGACTCACGACCCTGAGATCCAGACCTGAGCTGAGATTAAGTGTCAGAGGCTTCACTGACTGAGCCGCCCAGGCGCCCCGCCATCAAAACTCTTAAGCTCTAAGAGCTCTGCATGGAAAGAATGAACCACTCAATAAACAAGTGCCCCACATTTATGAGAAATGTGGTACCACGTGTGGTGGCGCGTGGTTCTTTTTCTTTTACATTTTTGTCAAGATGGAGAAAGGCAGACATAGAAATCTCAGAAGTCTTAACAACAAGAAACTGTTTGGGCCTGAGTGGGTGTCCCTTAGAGGAATACAAACCGGCACTAACACCACAGGGGATAATATCACAAATGACAATATTCGGCACGTTTCCGATCTACTGGAAGGGGACACAACGTTAACGCCCCGGGGCCAATGGTGGATAGAGAGGCCTCCTCCAGCTATGAAATCATTAAGTGTACCCTGTTTTCAATGCGATGATGGTAAAGTTACGTCATGATAGAAAGGTAAACTGAAAATTCTAGATCCTTGAGTGACCTTAAAAATTATAATCGGGGGCGCCTGGGTGGCTCAGTTGGTTGGGCGACCGAATTCGGCTCAGGTCATGATCTTGCGGTCTGTGAGTTCGAGCCCCGCGTCGGGCTCTGTGTTCACAGCTCAGAGCCTGGAGCCTGCTTCCGATTCTGTGTCTCCCTCTCTCTCTGCCCTTCCCCTGTTCACGCTGTGCCTCTATGTCTCTCAAAAATAAATAAACATTTAAAAAAAAATTATAATCGCATTCCATAAACTTCGAAGCCTGAAAAACAACTGGAATTTACCAGATTCGGAAAACCTCTAGGGGTGGAATGTTTGTGCGGCCTCAGTATTTCTAATCTAGTTTCCTTCTTGAAGGGAAGGATTGATTATAACACGTGATGCAGTTTTGCTTGAGTTGCATGACATGTCCTTGTCTCCGATTGAGAAAATCATGCCGTACCTCAAAATGTGACTGACTAGCAACATTTTAGGAAAATATCGCTTTGGGGGGGAGGCTCGGGGAGCGGATGTATCCCCACAATCTGCAAAGAGTGTGGGGCTGATTCTTTGTCCAGTTGTTAACGTAAGCAATGCTTCTAGGGATTGCCAGGACTGCTCGGACAAGCAGGCAGGACTCGGGGGACTAGCAGGGAGCACCAGGCAGACAGGACTTAACTGTGGCAGCAGAGAAATACCAGATCTGACACCAACTAGAAAATCCCAGAGAGACCAAATGTGGAGAAACAAAGTAGAGAAACGTCACCCTTTGATTCCTGCAACAGCCAATGAACAGGCACTAGCCGCTTGGCATTCTACCTTCCAACCAAAGTTCCCCGAACCTCATCCATCCCTTGTCCAGCTGATGCAATTTTTAGGGCAAGTGACAGTCTGTCATGCTCTTGGAAGAGGCTTCTGTTCTCTTTTGACCACATGGAAGAGTCAACATTAGGAAGTAAGAACACAGATTTTAAAGTTTAGTCCTGGATGGAATCTGAGAAGCATCTATCTCCTCAACAGCTCACGCTAGAGACTTTCTATCACAGAATATGGACTAAGCGACTCTTAACAAATTCTCCTTTGGTGAGAAAATTCAGGAGCCAGTGAGCTGTCCCTAGATCTGACGGTGAATGTCTTATAGGAACAGAGATTCTGCTTTGCTTAACTCTCTTGTGGTCCATGTTTTCTCCAAGAGAAAGAACCAGACGGTCCGGCCACGCTGTATGCTATGCGGTATCTCTTCTATGGAGTCAAGGCTAAATGATGCGCCTTCTTAAACTTGCTTTCAAAGGGTCCTTCCTATCTTCTGATGGTGCACGTGGGGTGGCCCCATACTCATTCTGTATACCAGACCTGCAGAGACGTGGAAAATTGTGCCTTAAATTCTAACATCGTTGTCCAATTGCACGTCTCTGGCAATGATGATCTAGTCAGGAAAATTGTGCGAATACGCCAGGTCCCACACTGAGAATCTCTTTTTGGACTATTGACTTTGGAAATTTTTGTCGTCTCGTTGTATAATCGTGTCGTAGCCTCCTGGACGGTCACACTGGATGCCTTAATATCAGCCACAAGCACGTACTGAGTGGCTCTTTTGTGCTGACAAGATTCCATGTGTTGTCACTCATCCTCACAAAACCTCTGTCAAAGAAGTTCGACTGGCCCCACCGTTCGGATGAGGAAAATGAGGTTCACCACATGTCACCTCTCCAAGGTCATTGAACCAGTAACTGACAAAGCAAGAATTCAAAGCGAGGTCTGACTGGGTTTCAGGAAAGAGATGGGCGCCCTGGCACCACGCCTGTGGGTTTTTATAAGAAAGCTGCAACCGAACAGCATTCTGTGAAACACACACAAACGAGCACTTGCTTTTTCCAAAGAAGCAAAAACTCCTTTCTCGGGTTGGATTTTTAAAAAAATTCTTAATGTGCATTTATTTTTGAGAGAGAGAGAGACACAGGTCATGAGCAGGGGAGGGGGAGAGAGAGAGAGAGAGAGAGAGGAAGACACAGAATCCGAAGCAGGCTCCAAGCTCCGAGCTCTCAGCACAGAGCCCGACGAAGGGCTCGAACCCACGTACTGGGAGATCGTGTCCAAAGCCGAAGTCGGACGCTTCAGTGACTGAGCCACCCAGGCGCCCCTCGGGTTGTTTGATGGAGGTAGCGAGCAAGGATGCCCGAACAGAAGTTATCCAGGACATTCGGGGGTGAGCCGTGCTTCAGTCGTCCAACAGGTGCCAGGCAAGCATTCTCCAGGCAGAACGGCGGGACCAAAGTGCTGACAGTTGCAGCCACACAAATGTAGCCTTGGCAAGTTGGTCTAACAATTACTTTGCATCATTCTGATTATGAGCCACAAGCATGCAATCAACAGCATAGAGACGATCTTAAATGATCTCCATCAGCATTTTACTTTACTTATCAAAGCGTGGCAGATGGAACACACTCTCCTCTGACCTCGACGCAATGTTAATGACCCAAACACAAAAAGACTGCAGGAACGGCAGCCGTGCGGGAGCTCTGGCCTTGCTGGGGGCCATTGGTTACAAGAGATGCATTTTATTTCGTTCAATTTTTCCATTGATTACCTCAGAGTACAAAAAAAAAAAAATTATAATATTTATGTGTTTCTTAGCTGGTAAATTTATCAGCCTAACTCAATTTAAGGATTTAAGTAAGTTTACAGATTTCCCCCGGACTTAATATTGCATGTCACACATCTCTCTACAAGGAGCACGTTCTGCATTCCATATACATTTTTGTGGGTACACATCCCGCCCCCACTAAACTGCAGCCCAGCTCTGAGAAGCTGGACTTGACATCTTTTATTTCTGTTTTCCCGACGCCTAGCCCAGTGCTCGACGTGCATGGCAGAGATTCAAAATATGCAGAGTTGAATGAATTCTCGTTGGGTCATAAATAAGAAGGCACGCATGAATGACCCCAAGGTGTTCTGAGAAGGCACCAGTACTTACGAGGGCAGCGTCTGAATGCCAAAACGTGACCTTCGAATTGGAAAGATAAGGGTGAATGCCTACGAAGGAATGTCATGGAGATCTGCCCTTAGGAAGTAAAAACATACAGATATAAAAAGAAAAACGCACTGCCCTTATATCGACGGAAGAAAATCATTTGCCAAAAGACCCTCCCAAGAGATCTAACCTCAACAGCAAAGCCCGTAACTGAAGAGGAGACAGTATCTGGGGAATGGTTTTCGAGGAGAGTAATTAAAATCACTATAGGTTAGAGTACCAGATCTGGGAGAGAAATACTGGTTATTAGATTATGGGGGGGATGGGGAGAGAGAGAGAAAAAAAGAGGTCAACTTTCTTTCTCGAAAAGTAAGAAAAAAGGACCCCAAAGTTCTTAGTGTATCGGCAGTATTGCAACCAATGCCTATCAATTCACTGATACATTTCAGTTGGGGCAGTAAGGTTCTATGAAATGGGACAAAGATTATATATTTGCCTTTATTTTTTTTAAATAAATTTTTAATCTTCATTTTTGAGAGAGAGAGAGAGAGAGAGAGTGAGGAAGGGGCAGAGAGAGAAGGAGACACAGAATCTGCAACAGGCTCGAGGCTCTGAGCTGTCAGCATAGAGCCCGATGCAGGGCTCAAACTCATGAACCGCGAGATCGCGACCTGAGCCGAAGTTGGATGCCCAATCAACGGAGCCGCCCAAGCACCGCTAGATTTTGCCTTTAGATAAATATATATCTGCAATAAAATGTGACATCTCACCAGGTTCGTCCATTATTAGGATCCTATTTGGATTATATAAATGACTCCCCTACTAACCAACTGCATAAGAAAATGTCCTCAGCTAGATGCTGCTCTCAGCTCGATGATTTCTTGGGTATCTGGGTTTGTGAGGGTGTGTGTGTGTGTGTGTGTGTGTGTGTGTGTATTTCCAATGGTCTCAGAAAGTATTATTGTATACAGTATAAGGTAATACCTACAATATCTTATACTCAATGTTTAATATTCTTGAATTGCCAAAACACACCATGTAAACTTTTTGAAGGCGGTGTCCATATACCTTAACGATTCTTCGAGCAGTGAGCCTAAGTTGATTGTACGAAAGGTCGAAAGGCTCAACAGAAGACGAAACAAAATCAGCAAACCAACAGGATCTCAAAGTTCCAGACCCGGCAATCACTGCCTTAGCAAAGCTGCCCCTCTGACTTGGGGGAGGGAGCAAGAGAGGCAGGATGCTATTTTTAGGGTAAAAGGCAGCATGTTTTACATGCTCTCTTTCCACTTTAGGGCCCCTTACACGCAGTGCAGCTCTCTCACTGAGTTAGAGACCTCGGCTCGTTCGCCAAAGTTCAGTATCAATAGGAACTAGCACAGGGGAAAGGGAAGCGTTAGATGCTCCAGGCTTTAAAACGTGCTGCCCGAGTCAGGGCTGTGTCCTCACGTCTGGCAGCAGCCTGGGAGGTGCCCCAATCAACTAACAAAGGCCTTAAAGACCCGATTTTGGACACAAAGTTGGATGGAGTTCAGGAAAGACTTAAAAGCCGTAATACCCATATGTACGTGAGCTCTATAGTTTGCAAAGTGCTCACTAGAGAATGAAGAGTCAGCAGTCAACGTTTCTATGTTATAGACGAGACGCTTAAAATGGCGCCTTTTCAGTGTCTACAGCAGCGAGGGCTGGCAAACGTTCTCGGTAAACGGCCAGAAAGCAAACGTTTCCGGCCAGATGGGCCTGACGATCTCAGCTCTGCTACCGCAGCACCACAGGAGCCACAGATCACACTATCCCGGTGGGCGTAGCCGTGTTCCAATAAAACTTTATTTACAAAAACAGGCACGGACGGGAACTGACCCACAGGCCAGAGTTTGTCAACCCCTGGTCCAGGATATCACGATACTGGGAAAGGATAAGACAGAATCTCTGCTCCCTCCTTTTCCTCAAAACAGATGATGTGTTTGTGTATGTGAACATTAAGGAAGGGAACCTCATTAAAGCGGACTTGGGAGACTAGCAGGGGAGCCGGACTACGAAACACCAGCCGTAGGAAAACTGTCAATTACAGACTCAAGACAAGAATCTCCAGCAGGAAGGAGTCATCAATCGCAGGTCCCCCCTGGGGAAAGACGTACGTCACAGCTCCTACAGGAATTCAACCACCCCTCCAACACTCAGCCAGTGACAAATGCTGACCCCCTTGAACTCCCGCTCTTCTCCAATAGATTTTCCTTCCGAACAACCCCTCCCAACGCCCCCTTGTTCCATAAAATAACATTCCTTTCTTCCGTCTGCTGGACTTGCCTATGCTTTGGCTTCGTGTCCCCAACAGCTACTCTTGGCTATTCCAGAATAAACCCATTTCTGCCAACAAATACTGCAAGTTTTATTTTTAAGGTTAATACCTTAGCACACGGTTAGATGGCAATAACATCCAGGAGCCAAGAGCTGTAAATGACTTAGGTTTGCCATATCCACCATTAAACTTCCCCCCAGTAAGCAGCGAGGGCAGATTTTTCAATACGAGGCGGAGGTTTACAGCCTGGCAAGTCTCTGTGCACCATCTCTGCATTCACGTACGTGCAAAGAGAACACGCTGTCCCACAGAACCCCACGATGTCCAACAGCCTCTTGAAGTAGTGTACTATCCAGGTAATCAAGACGAGAGCGGTGCAACCACAAAAAACAAACAACCTGATTAAAAACTGGGCGGAGGACTTGCATAGACATTCCTCCCCAGAAGACATACAAATGGCCGACCAGCACACGCAAAGCTGCTCAAAAGCACTCATCGTGAGGGGAATGCGGACCCAAACCACGGTGAGATCATTCACACCCAGGAGGATGGCTATACACACGACGACGGCAAACACAAAGCAATGAAAACAGAAAACAACACGTGTTGGCCAGGATGTGGGAAAATCACAACCCTCAAGCACGGCTGGCGGGAAGGAGAAATGGTGCAGTTTGCTGTGCAAAACGGGACGGGGGTCCTTCCAAAAATTCACCACAGAATTACCACCCGGTCCAGCGATTTCACTTCTGGATACATACCAGAAAGATGTGAGAGCTGGGGGGTTAACACGTGCTCGTGTGCACCCAGGTTCGTGGCAGCGAGGTACACAAATCCCGCGAAGTCTTAGAAGCAGCTCAAGTGTGAATTAAGAAAGCGTGGTAGAGAGACACACACACAACGGAATACTATTCAGCCTTAAATAGGACGGAAACTCCGACACGGGCCACAACATGCACGAACCTGGAGGATGTTTGCTAAGTGAAATGAGCCAGTCGAAAAAAGACAAACACTGCCTAATCCCACGCGTATGTGGTACCCAGAAGAGCAAAGCCATGGAGATAAAAAGTAGAGCAGTGGACGCCTGGAGCTGGTGGTGGAGAAGGGCGCATGGGCAGTTACTGCTTAATGAGTACAGAGTTTCAGTGTGGGAAGATGAGACGCACCCCGGAGATGGACAGAGGGGGATGGCTGCACAAGAGTGTGAATGTACTTATGTCCGTGAACTGGCTACTTAAAAACAGTTAATTCTAGGGGCGCCTGGGTGGCTCAGTCGGTTAAGTGTTTGAGTTCGATGCAGGTCATGATCTCAGGGTTCGTGGGTTCAAGCCCCTGCATCGGGCTCTGTGTTGACAGCTCAGAGCCTGGAGCCTGCTTCGGATTCTGTGTCTCACTCTCTCCCAGCCCCTCCCCTGCTCACACTCTGTCTCTCTCTCTCTCAAAAATAAATATTTAAAAAAATAGTAAATTCCATGTTACACATATTTTCTCACAATTAAAAAAAACAACAACAACAACTTTGTGAGTACCTCCATGGGAGCTTTTCAAACGATCTCTTTGAGCCAGGAAAACCCAAAGACAGCCAAGTCGGTCTTGCTCGAGATGGCTGGTTTACGGGAGGCAGCTCAGGAATTTGAGGGTTCTCGGAAATCAGCTCAAATCTGAGAGCCTTCACGTCTAGGGATCTTTTGGGCCAAAAGAGAATATGAGGACCTCTGTGACTCAGGGGGAACTCCACACGGATTTGCGACCTGGGCAGGATGCGGGCAATATTCTTTCTGAGTGCTGTATCCCCAGAGGTGCGACTCGACGGTCAATCAGGAGGAAAGTCGATTCCAAGCAGGAGTAAAAGCTAGGGACATTCGCCTGCTTGATGGAAGGCCACAGGAAAGGGTGAAGGAAGATAAAAGAATCCCTATAATTAAGGCAAAGCGACTCTATCTTTTACGATGACCGTGAAAGATTCACAATCTCCAGGTACGAGGAAGTCTCTCTCTCTGTCCCTAACCTCGCTCTCCTTGGTCACACATGTGTGACCACCTTTCAAGAACACTTAATACCGTACAGCACGCCTAAGAGGTGACCTCATGAAAACTATCTTTATTTAGCAAGATTCCATGGATTACTCAGCGACCATCCTTGCTAAAGTCAAGCTCATATGGGGCTGCCATACCTACTACAAGCAGAAGGATGCCAGGTCGTGGTTTTTCAGCCGGAGGAAAATGATACCACTTCTTTCCATATTTTTGATAAGAGTTAGGAAGATACCTCCAAGCTGGCCCAACCCCAAGAGGAGAAAAGTCTTGCAGCCATGTTGTTGATATATGACATTGGTGACTACCCTTACAGGATGACAGGTCTTCCCACACTGCACGAACAAGGTAGAAGGTTGTGACATTTCCAACTCAGTTATCCGGAATGACCATCGGAGTGTCCGTATACCCCAGTGACCGACAACGATTTCTGGTGACCCGAATTTTTTTGTGTGTGTATTTATTTATTTTTGAGAGAGAGAGACAGAGTGCGAGCAGAGGAGGGGCGGAGAGAGAGGGAGAGCTGGCAGCACAGAGCCCGATGCGGGGCTCGAACTTGCAAGCCATGAGATCATGACCTGAGCTGAAGTCGGACACCTAACCAACTGAGCCACCCAGGCGCCCCCCGGCGACCCAAGTTTTAACCGACACGTAGGAGTAGGTAGTTTGCATTGGAGGGTACACATCTCTATTATAACTATTTTTGACAGTTCCTGTCAAAGAATTCAAAGTATGAAACAGAAACGTGTCTATGAAAAAAAAAAAAAAAACTGCGATAGGAAAAAAGAAAAAAAAAAAAAGACACGCAGGGTAAGAGTTTAGACCAGATTTTTAGACAACCAAAGCCAGCAACGCGCAGGAAAATGTTCAGTAACTAGCTGAGGGACAGAGGAGCCGTGATCTGTGGTGTCTGCAGATGTGTGTAGCCTAAACATTCCCACCATGGCCGATTTCAAGCAAGTAATGTGATGCCAACCGGCTCTTGAAATCCCTCAGAATGTGACGGCAGCTTGTGACCACTGGTGCGAGCCAGCTCCAACACGCCACTGGCTGGACCCCATCTCCCTCATCCTGTTAAGATCAGCGAACCTCATTTCATATCTAAACTAACCCCCTCCTCAAGCGAAAATCCATTGTTAGTCAGGTCTCTTCCCACCGACTGAAAGATACCTGTTCCCAGTGACACAACTTTTTTTTTCTTTAAGTTTCCTCCTCTGGAATAAAGCTCGTTCAAGTCCAATGTTATGTAGGAAGGTGTCTTCATCTGCTCTGAGACAACACCAGCTCCTCTCTGTTGGGAAGTCCTCCGGCACTTACTGTCTACGGGTTCCATGAGGGCAGGGGACGTTCTCGCAGTGTCCACTAAGCACAGCACAGAGCCTGACCCGACCTGAACTGATGAGACCTGCCGGCTTGACGGCTGTCCAGGCAGCTCCAGGGAGCTAGCTCACCAGCTGCTCACCCCCGTGCACGCCAAGCTCCCACAAAAGGAGGGAGGGAACTAATTATCTGTTGAGCGTTAAAACCCCCGCGAGCTCCGGTACCCGGAACTTGGTTCCGAACACCAGTCCTCAATAAAAGGCATCAGGGCTAACTGGAGAAATGGCGGATTCCAAGATGGTGGCAGGGATCGTCAAGATGAGCGAGAAGGAGATGTTCGGAAACGAAAACACAATGATGGGAGTGTATCGAAGGGAAACAGGAGACGATATCCCTAATGTTCTTGAAAGAGCTGCTAATGGCCCAAACTAGAGCCACTTGTACAACTAAGTAAACGGCATTGTACTAGATGATAACCTAAAGTATAAAATAAACGCCCACGAGTTCACACTGACATAACGAAATGACTGAATCAATAAATAAGTGAGGAAGAAGACACCAGTCTCCTTGGTGTGGGTTCTTTCCCAGGATGGGGGTGTGTGTGAAAAGAGTAACTTTAAGATATTGAAACCTGACAAACGCCACCTTGGCTGGGCGAGATCGAGCGCAAGGTGACCATGGGAGGTCACGCTAAGGGTACGCGTCCTTGACACCTATGCTCTGTGATAGAAATGGCGACTTGCCAACTCTGAGAAACGCTTATCAGTCATTTTGTAGAATGTCCCTCAAGGGGGGTTTTTCTAATCATAACAAAAACCTAGGAAAAACCCCACTTGAGGGGCATTCCAGAAAACGACTGATCGGCACTCCTCAGCATTGTCAAGGTCATCAAAAACAAGTCAGAGAAACTGTCACGTTCAGCAGAGCCGAAGGAGACACGGTGGGGGAGTGTCATGTGGTTTCCCTAAGGGATCCTGGAACAGGCAAGGGACTTCAGGTGAAAATTAAGGAAATGAGAGTGAAATAGGGGCTTTACTTACTTACTACTATGACGACGACGCCGACTACTACTACTACTAGTGTGTTGGACTCTTGTTAAGTGACTTACATATATTATTTTGCTTCATCCCCACAACGGTGTAAAATGGCTCCACTCCCCTTTGCCAGAGGAGCACAACAGAACTCCTAACTATTTGCCCCAAGACAACAGAGTGAGGGACTGGTGGAATCCAAGTTGAAACTCACGATGAATTGTTCAAAGACCTTCAGAAGTTTTAACTTCACGAATTCTCATGACAACCCCATAAAGCCAGGTAGCTATGATGATTTCCTGTCCAAGAGAGGAAACCGAAAGAGAAGGCGGCCGGGTTGGGTTCCTCGGGGCGGCACAGCTACGAAGCGACACGGCCAGAATCTGAATTCCAAGGGGCTTGAATCCTAAGGACCCAGAACAGCACACATGGCATCTCTGTTAAAAAAAACCCGCCTGGTGGCACCAACTTCACGACGCGTTGTTGAAATGATAGATAACGGTAACCATGACACACGCTGCCGAGTCTGTAGTATGTGCCGGTGACTGTACAAACACCAACTCACGTAGCCCTCCCAACAACCCAGAGAGATAGGTTCTAGTATTACCCCCATTGTACAGATGGGAATGCTGAGGCACGAGGAGGTTAAAATCAGGTACTAACCGTGCAACTCTTTCAACTTCTCTGGATGTTTAAAATTATGTTTAAAGGAGGGGCACCTGGATGGCTCAGTTGGTTAAGTGTCCGACTTCGGCTCAGGTCAAGATCTCAGGGTTCAGATTCTGTGTCTCCCTCTCTCTCTGCCCCTCCCCTGCTTGTGCTCTGTCTCTCTCTCTCAAGAGTAAATAAACATTAAAAAAAATTAAAAAAAATTATGTTTGAAGGAATCTCTCATGAGTCGTTATGCCCGGCCATCCTAAAAAGGTTTCTCAGGAATTGTTTCTTTGACCCAAATTTCTACGTATCTGATTATTTCTTCGGCGTCACACTTTTTAAAAATTCGTTTCCTGATTTCTCCTTTTAACTTCTTTTACCTAAAAACTTCCTCCCACCCACCGCCCGCCCCGCTGGGAGAGATGAACGTTGTGCCGATGTGCTGCAATTAGGCTATCCAGGAACCGACTCGAGGCCAGCGTTTGTTAATTAGGAGAAAAGCCGTACATAACACGAGCTCTCGGCTCTGCGGAGTCACGCTCCACGCGGACCCTCCGATCATCTTCGGGGCTTGGATGGATTTCAACACTTGTACTTTTCACGGACCACAACGATGTCCTTGT
The DNA here is from genome assembly GCA_030068075.1 of Paguma larvata. NCBI lineage: Eukaryota > Metazoa > Chordata > Mammalia > Carnivora > Viverridae > Paguma > Paguma larvata. Next base: position 16,190,304 of record CM057829.1, read on the forward strand.
TGCTCTGGTCGATAAACATCTCAGTTAAACGGCACATTTACAGTCCATTTCTTTCTTTTATCATTTCCATGAACTTGCACCTTCACTCCCTCGGCCTGCAGTCGGTACTTGGCCTTGGCCTCAGGTACCTGAGGACCTCGCTTCGGCTTGCTTCGCATGAGGTTCTCCTGGAGACAGGAGTCAATGAAATGATTTAGAAAAAAAAAACAAAAAAACAAAAAAACGCGCCTCTTCTGATTCCAGTAACAAAACGGATCATTTTAGGTGCGCGCCGTCCCGAGGGCAGATGCTCGACCGATCCGTCGGCGCCGGGAAACGTTAAGGCCGCCCGGGGTGTTGTCTTGCTTTCCTACCCCGCAAATCGACAGTCTGCCCAACAGCCCCAGCTAAGGAGCGTTTCTGTTCTCCCTGCGAGGCCGCCACGGGCCAGTGCCAGCTCTCTGCTCACCTCGGAGGAGGGCTCCGAGTGCAAGCGTAGCTGTGGCTTGGAAACACGCTCCAATCAGAAAAGAGCCGAGGTCCAGGCCCAAGCAGGCTCTTCCCTGGGAGAGAGAGAGTCTCACTTCTCAGGAGGGACGCACACCGTCCCCCAACCCGACGGTGGTGGGCAGCTTGCCAGATGAGAGCATTTGGCGAAACACCTTTGAAGTCATTACATTCCTTTGACCTGCACAAGAAATATGCCCACCGGGGACAAAGCTTCCCTGTGTCCTCTGTACCTCCAAGACCCTAACTCCCCATGACAGTGGGAAGCTAGAAGGGGTCAGGGCACCAACTTCGGAGCCAACGCCTGGGGCCTGAAGACCTTGGATGCATTTTTTTTTAATTTTCTTTTAATGTTTATTTATTTTTGAGACAGAGAGAGACAGAGAATGAGTGGGGGAGGAGCAGAGAGAGAGGGAGACACAGAATGTGAAGCAGGCTCCAGGCTCTGAGCTGTCAGCACAGAGCCCGACTCGGGGCTCGAACTCACAGACCGTGAGATCATGACCTGAGCCGAAGTCGGACGCTCAACCGACTGAGCCACCCAGGTGCCCCTGGATGCATTTCTTAACCTCCGCGTGTTCAGACACAGAATTTGCAGAATAGGGCTGTAGGGAGGAAGGGGTTAACGGGTTAACAAGCACTCCGCAAGGCTACTGGCACCAGGTAAGGACTAGATCAGTATCTGCTTTTAGAGACAAACGTCAAAACAGGTCCTTGTTACCAATGATTCCAAAGTAACAACTGAACGCGACCACCCCGCCCCCCAGCCGTCCTTCACGGGCCCGCCCGTCCGGAATCGGCTCATTCAGGACCCGCGCCCATTCCAGCGTCCTAAGGCCCGGTCACCCAGGGCAGCGACATTAGCAGATAGAGACTCTTATTTGCGAGCCGAATGTGTTTCTCCAGATGACACGTACAGCTAACCGTGGGGTCCACTTCTCCTTTTCTGAACGAGGGTTTTTCACATGCAGATTTTATCATCCTGCTTACTTCCTCTCTTTTCTCGTAGTATTAAAAATCTTTTCCCTTTCAGCTCTGTCCCGCCCTACTGTTGCATTTTAAAAACGGAAAGAAAACGCAAGCGAACCAGCTAGCTCAGAGCCTAAATGTTTTGCTCTCAACTTCGCACCACGGACCTTATACGCGGCCTACACTGGCCGCGGCGGCTTCAGGGTGAATTGGCATCTCATGAGAAGAGAGAAGACAAGAGCACAGATAAAGGAACTCCTGAAAAGCAGCCCCAATTGTGTCACCAAGGCCTGGTGGCCTCCGAGCTTATTAATATAGATGGCCTCTCGCTAAGGGGCATGCAATTCGCTTGCGGTCACTTCTTTAAAACTATTAGTCACCCTCGCACCGCATTACCTTCAAACAAGGACATTCTGTAACCAGGGATCCACCTGTGTGGCTTAGTCATCCCGACGGGCCTCAAGGTCACCGGCTTGAGTAACGGGAGGAGAATGACCTCATTCACCCGCTAGAGAGCCGTTATGTCACCGATCGATACGGGAGGCCTCCGCACATCACCAACAAAGACTTCTCGAGGGAGCGCCCAGCATACATCGGAAACGAATTACACCCTTAAAGGCAGACGACACACGGAAGACAGGAAGGTCCGTTCTGCAAAGCCAAGCCTTTGTTTGGTTTGGGAGAAGCGGCAATCCAACCTCGAAAACAGGGAAAAAGAAGAGAGAGAGAGAGAGAGAGAGAAAGAAGAGACAATCCATACAACAGAAACAGAGCACTGTTCGCCCTCTCTCTTTGACGTGCCAGTTCTCCCACCTTCCCTCTTGAACCCAGGGTGCGTCTTCTGGGGTCTCACAAGGCAGGAGGGAAGACGAAAATGGAGGTATAGTTACTGGGGGCTGGGATGCTGAGGGCCAAGAAACAGCAGCCCTCCGCCAAGAACCGATCTCATGACGCGTTGGGGCACAACGGCCAAGAGTAACAATAACAGTCGCCGGAGAGTGCTTACTACGTCATCGTGCTATTTAATTTACGAACATTAACTCATCTGGCCCTCCCAACAACCTGCAGCAGCAAGTTCTAGGATTGTTCCCACTGTACGGACGGGCAACACTGAGGCACGAGGAAGCGACGTAAGGTGTCTGATGTCACACACAGGCAGTTAGGCTGCAGAGTTACCAACGGCAACCACGACCGCAACAAGAAGTCACTTCTGTGGGTTTCTGCACATGCCCAAGCCTTTTTGCGACTAGCCAGCCCGCATACTTAATTCCGAATTTCTCTCCCGCCGGAGAGAGAGGGTCGATAGATCTCTGTGGGATGCAGGTAGGAGTAATTGACTCTAATTAATCCTTAAATCACTCTGTGAGATAGACGGAGGGCAGACAACTGACCTCGGCTTCAGAGAAGCAAAAGGAAGTTCAGGGAATCCGAAGGACTTGTCCAGAGTCCTGTTGCTTTATTTATTTATTTTTCTTACATTGCTTTAAACACAAGCTCTCGCACGACCTACTGGTGGTTCTTCCATTTTCTAAAGCTGTAAAATGTTCTGAAGGCAACAAAATCTTTTGACCTACACTCAAACTAGAACAGAGGTCTAGGAGGCACTGCTCCGGTGGGCAGGGGCTGGGTCCGGCCCACAAGCCCTCGGGGTTCTGCAGAGTGTGGCTAGAGAACCACTGGGGTACCCCACAGTGCCACCAGCACCCTGGTGCCCAGAGCGAACTCTGTCCAAAGACCCCTGGACCTCCGGGAGACGACGACCAAGCAAACCCAGGTCCCACGGGGCTCCCGCTCTGTGAGTGGGAAGTAGAGGACGGGTTCTCTCTCCCTCCTATCCGGTTCTTCTCCCTCTCGGTAGAGATCGGGCTCAGAGACACCCGTCCTCAGCTTCCTTTCTCCTGCACCTCTTTCTGGCTCCTTCTTTGGAGCTGTTCTCTCTCTGTGCCTTTTTCAGCCCTGGGGGTTTCCCCTGCCGATCACCGGAAAAGGGGCAACCTCTCGGGACCTACGTTTTCATCGCCGAGCGGAGCAGAAGAGGCCAAAGGGTGCTGGGGGGCCTCGCGAGCTGCTCCCCGGGCCTGGGCACCTTGGATCGAGTGTGGGATTCTTCCAAGGGGCAGGCTCGGTTCCACGGGGGCGGCAGGGCCGGTCGGGGAGGACGGGACCGCGGGCCAATATGGGTCCCGTTGTCCTGCATCTCAGGAGGCAGGAGGCGCTGGGCCATCACGGATCGTTAGAGCTGGAGGTCCAGCCTCCCCAGTCAACAAACAGGGACGCTCTGTCCCACCCGCACCGGGCGACTTAGCTCAGGGTCCGAGGTCGGCGTGGCTCGAACGAGGGATTTCTGGGCTCCTGCCCCCCTAGCACCCGAAACCGTAAAGAGAAAAGTAGGCTGTGAACTGCATGAGGAACAGAGGGACCTTCGTGCGATGGCACACAACGCAAGATGGGTTCTGGATTCATACACGCATCTAGGTAAACTCTCCTAAGGCCCTCTATGGAGGAGAAAAAAAAAAAATCCTTCCGCTCAGAATCACCCGACAGGCTTACCTTTTAAGGCCCTCTAATGCAAAGTGCAGCGCTGAGAGATATTTAAAAATGATAACCCTCTCCGGGCTGCCTGCGTCGCTCTGGAACCTGTGAGGTGATGGGCGAAAGGAGAAGAGACAGGAGAAGGGCCCAGGCCTCCCCCCCCCCCCGCCCCGCCCGGGCCCCCTCCCTCCCCACCCCCCGGGCCACCGCCCCCCAGCTTCTGCCTGAATGTGAGACACAGCGGCCCGATCATTAGCATAGCAGATCTGCATGCACTCCAGATGAGGCTTCATCACCGCATCATATTTATTCATCCCTTAATATAAATCCAAATTGCTCTCTCCAAATAGCAGAGAGCACTGTGCTTCGGTAAGGGGAAAGAGAAGCGATCGCGGTAAGAGATACACAGCATTTTCTCCTCCTCTCCCTCCCCCGGGCTGTGCCCTTCCCTGCCTCATCCCCGGGGCTCAGAAAACAAGCCGTGGGCTCCGGTGTCTCATGGTGGAGCGGGCTCTCTCTCGGTGAAGGGAAAACACGGTCCCCTCGACGCTCCCAAATACAGCGGGAGCCCCTGGTAAGTCCCGCTGGAGGTGAGCCCGAGCGCCCTCACAGCAGCCTAATATAACTCCCCGGCAGACCGGAGGCTACAACCTTTTAAAGGTGACAATCATGGGACACCTGGGCGGCTCAGTTGGTTAAGTGTCTGCCTCTTGATTTTGACTCAGGTCATGATTTCGTGGTTCGTGGGATCAAGTCCCGCATGGGGCTCTGCACTGATGGTAGGGAGCCTGCTTGGGAGTCTCTCTGCCCTTATCCTGCCCGCACTCTCAATCTCTCTCTCTCTCAAAATAAATTAAAAAAATAAAAATAAACCAAGATGACAGTCATGTGTCTGAACCTGGAAAAATCTGCTTGGAAATAAAGAACAATTTTTTTTTTTTTTTTTTTTACAGAAAGTGAGGCATTAAAATAGGATGTCAGCAAACAGGTCTTTGGGAATGACGGCACACAGAGTTCAGGAAACGAAGGACACGCAAAGCACACGGGGCCACGGTGATTTCTGCCTGTCCCATTCCACTGCGGTCACCGCCTGATTCTGCAGGGGAAGTGCCACGTCACGGGAACACTGCTTTGCCTGAGGAGAAGAAATTTATGGTGCCTTTTCTTGCGAAGGGAAAATTCTAGCATCATCTAGAAGGGTACATTCCAAAGTGCTGTTTCTGATTCTTTTCATCTGGGGATAGAACATGCATTTCCCCACGCACCAGTGTGTATGTTTAAAATAGTAAAAATCTTAAAAGAGATCCCTCTATCGGCCTGCACGTATGCTAAAGGAAGGTTCCAGTAAGACTCCTTACAGGGAAGAATGCTCCAAGAAAAAGAATGGCCAATTACCTGTACACTGAACTCCTAACTGTGCCTTGGAACCAGGGCATACGTGACAAATTTTATCCAGTAATTGTGTTTTCATGGGTCCTCGCCACTCTGATTTCAGCTATTTTTCTCAAGAAAGAGTGCAAGGATGGTCAGGCCTCAGAGGAATTTAGACGCTTCGAGTGTCTTCAGACCTTCGTGCTCAAGTTGAAAATGGACCCTAAAAACTTAACCCTAACTTCCGGGTTTGGGGCTGGATACCAGTGGCTTCCCGCGGGGTTACTGAAGATGCCGTCAGCTGGCTAGCCTAGCTTAAAGGACTTGAGCCGAACAGGTTGTCACCCCTGAACCCGAACGCAACTACAGCATGTGAGAAACCTCACAAAATAGGACGTCTTGAGCCTCTTCACGGCGGGCCTGAGATACTCGAGATGTTCAGAGAAACATTAGGGAATTTGGACCACAAGTCAGAAAATCCCAGTCCTGCGTCTGCCACCAACTGGCGGACGGGCCCCAAGCCAGTCCCAGCGCTTCTCCGGGCCCCCGTGTGGAAGTCAGCCAAGCCCGGGAGTTCGTGGGTTTCTAGTCGTCCCCATTCTCGGAGCCACTGCTTCCAAGCTCCTTGGCCTGCCCTTGGCCAGCAGGGACCGAGAGTGTTAGAAAGGTCGTGCCTCTGACCCCAGAGGAATGTGACAAGGGCCTTTCTTGCATTGTTCCCACAGTGACCAGCGCCAGCTGTCCAAATGACGGCGCGCGACCGGGGACTGTGCGCCGAGGACTCCGCCTCCACTGGAAGGAGTGGGACCTTCCCCACTTCCTCTGGGCCCTCGTCGGCAGGTCGGCACCCTCCCGGGAACGCCAGAACGAGTCTGTGAACTTTAACAAATAACAGGTGAGGGTTGAAAACTGGAGTGCAGCCACAATGGCCTGAGGCTCCCCCGATCTCAGCTGGAGGGGTGCAGAGACGTCTTCCCTTCTCCGGCTCTGCGAACCTACCTCTGGGGGGAGCGTGCAGTGGGGTCGGCGTGCCTGGAGACGGCACACAGTTTTCCAAGCGTGTTGGCATGTGACGACGGTGAGGAAGGGGACTCGAGTGAGAGAGCTCCATCGGAGAATCCTGGGGGGGGGGGGGGGTGCCGAGATCTGCAAACAGGCAGCTCTGAGCAGGCGCTGCCGCGAAGGGTTTCCTTTTTGCCCGCAGCCTGCGTCTGAGATACTAATAAGAAAGATCACTGGAAAGCGGTACCATTATTTTTAGCTTTTCGAAGGGAGGGAGGAGTTTTCTGAAAGGGCAAAATGGAAAGGAATTTAGGGCAAGGGTGTGTGCGGGGAGAGAGGAGAAGAGATTCGGGAGGAGCAGGACTTGTGGGAGAGAGGGAGGCAGACTCCCCCTCCTTCCTTGAGGGACGGCCGCGGCCAAGACCACATCGAGGACTTCGGGTTCAGGTATCTGGAGGCAAACAAGTCCCCGGAAGAAAACCACCGTTCTAGAAGCATGGCAAACGTACCCTCCGTCCTGCGGGATGTGTTTTACCTTTTAAACGCAGCTGATGAGGCCGGTCACAGAAACCCTCTTGGAAAAGGGCTGGATCATTCACACTGGATTTGAAGGAGGCTTTAGCACAAATCCCAAAGAAACACCCTCTCTGGTACAGAGACCACGAATGTTCCAGATTAATAGGAGAGGAAGAAATTCTTCTTATATGACCTTACAACTTTAAAATAGCACGGTGGGGGCGCCTGGGTGGCTCAGTCGGTTAAGCGTCCGACTTCGGCTCAGGTCATGATCTCACGGTCTGTGAGTTCGAGCCCCGCGTCGGGCTCTGTGCTGATAGCTCAGAGCCTGGAGCCTGCTTCACATTCTGTGTCTCCCTCTCTCTCTCTGATCCTTCCCCACTCATGCTTTGTCTCTCCTGCTCTCAAAAATAAATAAAAAAAACATAAAAAAAATTTAAAATAGCACGGCGGAGGGGAGCCTGGGTGGCTCAGTCGGTTACGGGTCCGACTTCGGCTCAGGTCATGACCTCACGGTTCGTGGGTTCGAGCCCCATGCTGGGCTCTGTGCTGACAGCTCAGAGCCTGGAGCCTGCTTCTGATTCTGTCTCTCTCACTTTCTCTGCTCTTCCCCCACTCATACTCTGTCTCTTTCTTTCAAATATAAATAAACATTAAAAAAATATTTTTTAAATAGCAAGGTGGAGTCCAGTGGCTTCTGGGGTAACTAAAATATGGACTAAGAACATCACATTTCAAGGGAAGATTTCTTTTCTTTTTCTTCTTCCCTTTTTTTTTTTTTTTTTTGGCAACAGATAGTAAAAAGTCTCCTTAATGAGCTGCAAAAGCCAAGGCATGCATTCCTCAATTCGGAGGCCCGGTAATTGCTGAAACCACAGTCCAAACGCCACCTGGCTCCAAAGGATCCTTTTAAAACACAAACCGCTTCATCACGACCTGTTTGCCTGCTACAAGCTCTGAAGCAAGATCGCAAAAGAGTCAAGTCATCGACCCAGCGGCGCGGCCGACACGGGCCGGGAGCTAACAAAGGAACGCGAGATCTGGTGTCCCGCGTCCAAAAGAGGACCTAACGAAGTTTGTGCTACAGGAGAAGGGTGGCTGCAGTTTGTTAAATGGAACTAAATTTGTGCCCATTTAAATCACGAGCAGGTGGCACTCGGTAGCAAAGGAAGCCCTGAAAATATTCACATTTCGTGAATGCAGTTGTATGTATAATTAGCTGAAATTTTATTTTAAAGTACTCTAATCTTTTGTACTGTTTTTTTTTTTCTTTTTTACAATCCAAACTGGTGAGGAACAGAGAGCAGCTCTTGAATGTATTAGGAAAGCACACAGCCACTGTATTATCTGTTATATATAAATATATGTATATATGTATTTTTTTTTAACAGAGAAGGCATCTAAAAGTCTCTAATAGCACATATGCTGGGATCACACCAGCGGGAAGGCCATGCTTTTTTTTGGAGGAACGAGCCTGTTGTTCGGGAGAGAGAAGTGAGCTCTACAATAGCTTTAAAAGAAGAGCAGACAGGAGGAATCGAAGGTGTACATCCTAGCGGCGTAACATCTCCTCTCAACGGTTTCGTGGAAAACTTCAAACACGTCCCAAAGAACGAGGGATCACCAAACACCCATCACCCAGCACTAACGACGATCAGCTCACAGCCCGTCTAGGTCTTCCGGCAAATCCTAGAAATACCATCCACATCGTGCTTTCAGTGTGAAGCATGGGCCTGTGTGCAGGCCCCTTGTTTTCTCAAGGTCCTGAGAAGTCAACCCCCTGCCCCCACCGGGCTGGAACGAGGCCCCCTTGCCTGGGGCCAGATGCCCTCCGAGCACCCCTGTCTCTCTCGCCCCCACTCCCGCAACCCCCTGGACTGTCGTAACAGGAGTCCAGAAAACGAGCATTGTGCTCGTTAGAAATCACAAAATCCTACATTTTAATCTCATTTTCGGTTTTAATTTGCCGCTTTCCTGAGCCTTAATCGTCCCAGCGATTAAGTAGAGATACGAAATTGCAACTAAGAGACACAATTACTTTTGACATATTCATAACGGTTACTTGCAACTTGCCACAGTTACTGTTAATGTGCTTTCAGAGCTTTGGGGATGAGTCGTTAGAAGCCACCGAGCTGAGGAACCTACCCGGGGGGTGAAGTCCCCTATGTCAAACAGCTGGGGGAGGGCACGCGTAATTATTATGTAACTGTACCCCGAGACTATTTCCATGACAGGTTTATTTATTCTCCACATGTAAATTAGAACCAACTATTTCAACATGTCGAGAGGAGAGTTTCTATGAAAAACAAATGTTTCGTAGAATATAAATCAACATTTCCCAAAGAGGAAAGAGCACAGGCCCTCTCCCTGGGGAGATCCTAGCCTCTTTCAGAGAAAGAACAGGCCAGACCGAGGAAAGTGAAAAGGAAACAAGGAACATTCCTTCTCTTTGTCACGGACTTGCCAAACCCCTAACCGAAGGGGACTTACAAGAGAACAGCAAATATTCTCCAGGAAGTGTCCAAGACTGGAAAAATAATGAGCGAGCGCAAGGCTTTATGTAAGTGACAGGAAAACGTGGCCACCGTTTATGGGGGGAGGTGATCATAACGGTTGAGAAACCCTACCCGAAGTCAGCCCTGAATCTCGAGATGAGGCTTTAAATGCACTTGCTTTCAAAAGCCAAACCGCAGAAGATCTTGTCGTGTTTACTCTATCCTGGCGACAAATTCACTCCACGTAGACCATCACCGTGAAACCCAAACGATGGGCCCGGAGTCACGGAGAAGCAGCCGGGTCTGGGGAAATGGCTCGCCCTCGGGTTTCCGGAACTGCCCCCAGAAAGTGCCGCACACCACGGGGCTGAAACGACACACGTTTATTTCTCACGGTTCTGGAGGCTGGGCATCCGTCAGGGTGTCGGCACAGTGGGCTCCTGCTGAGGCCAGGACAGAAGGGCCTGTTCCGGGCCGCTCGCGCCTAGCTTCTGTGGGGGTTGGCAGGCCGCCGCCAGCATTCCTTGGCTCGTCACAGAATGACTCCAGTCTCGACGTGGCATTCTCTCAGTATCTGGACCTGGATGCCCACGTCGCCTCTTTTTATTTAAAATTTTTTTAATGTTTATTTATTTGGGGGGAGGCGGGGGCAGAGAGAGAGAGAGAGACACAGAATGCGAAGCAGGCTCCAGGCTCCGAGCCATCAGCACAGAGCCCGACGCAGGGCTCGAACTCATGAACTGTGAGATCACGGCTTGAGTCAAAGTCAGATGCTTAACCGACTGAGCCACCCAGTTGCCCCATCAAATTTCCTCTTTGTGAAAGGACACCAGTCGTGTTGGGCGAGGGCCCATCCTAAGGACCTGATCTTAACGGGGTCATCTGCAAAGACCCTATTTCCAAACCAGGCCACCTTTATAGACACCGGGGGTTAGGACTCCAACATCCTTCGGAGGGACGCAGTTCAGTGCATAGTACCGCCTTGTCCCCAGCTAACTTAAGAGAGATAAGGAGGGACGCCGAACCAGTCCCTGTGAGGTCCCTCTTGTCCCACACGGCACGCCCCCGGCGTTTTAGGCTGTCCTCCGCCGCTCAGAGGCAACGCTCAAGAACAGACGCTCCGCGCCTACGGACACACCCTGGCAAACCGCCACGTGGCTTTCTCGTGTCATCCCGGCCCATGTCCACTGCCTTCCCACCTGTACCTGTTCTCAGCTTTGGCCACACGGCCGTCGTGCTGGCTGCCTGTCCACTCGGCCCCTTTTGACCTCAGGATTGGGCAGAAGTCACCCACGGCCTCTGCCCATGTTGCTCTCTCTTCTACCCATTCAGCTCTCCTTTGTCACCCCTGCTTTCAGCCCATTTACATTTGGGGCACGCCAAGAGGTATCTTAGAAAAGGGAATCAAAATATTATTTTTGACCTATTTCTACAGCATAATGACAGGGCCACAAGAGAAGCCACAATGGTCATTATTAACTACGCTCTTTCGTGGTTTACAAAGTGTCTTTCAAGTATGATGGTTGCAGAACACAATTATTCAACAACTCCCATAGACAACGGCCACGTCGTGATTCCCAGTTTATAAAGGAGGAAACTGAAGCTTAGAAGGGCTAGGCAATTCAGTCACGGGCAGCCAGCCAGAAAATCACAGAGCCAAAGTATGGACTCATCTCTTCTGACACCAAGTCCTATATTTTTATATAATACATAATATGACAGAGTCTATATGAAATTATCCAGAAGGATTGAAAGTTGTTTCTTGACTACAAGCAATACGTTTCTGTGTTTACGTTCCACGTTTCAAGGCATTTTTCACAATGTTTTTTTAATTTTAGGTTTTATTTATCTTTGTAAAAACCAGGTGAGCTACTCTTAGGCCCATTTTACAGATGATAAGTGAAGGCAGAAGTTATGTAATTTGCCCAAACAAACCAATGAGTTGACAGTGGGGCTGGAATAAGAATTTCTGCACACTGGGGCGTCTGGGGGGCTCAGTCGGTTAGGCATCCGACTTCGGCTCAAGTCAGGATCTCATGCTTCGTGGGTCCAGGCCCCGTGTCGGGTTCTGTCCTGATGGCTCAGAGCCTGAGCCTGCTTCGGATTCTGTGTCTCCCTCTCGCTCTCTCTGCTCCTCCCCTGCTCACTCTCTGTCTCAAAAATAAACATTTAAAACTTAAAAAAAAAGAAAAGCATTTCTGCATACTAATTCAAATATGGGAGTGACTTTACAAAGAGGATAATGCAGAATCCGCATCCTTGGAGATACGTAAACCTGGAAAGAAAGTAGTGTGAATTGAAGGATAAAAAGAAAAAAACCGGATAAATTCCCACACGTTTTAGTACGGAAGAAGCAGTGCACGCGTGTGTCATGGGTGTCAGAATGGATGTCCCGCCTGCACTGGGACAGTGGCCAGGGCAGATCACCTCCCACGTCCCTTAAAATTGGCACAAGACTCTCCCGAGCAAGTCACACAAGATCTGTGACCGGTGACCGAGAATATACTCTCCGGGTCCTGGCAGACCACAAGGTTCCCTTTGGTCTCACAACCCGGATTCATGAGAGAAGGCTTCCAGAAGGAAGTAGAATGTGAGCTAACTACTGACTTTAGAAAAGAGAGGGGACAAACGTGTGTCCCGATGTGGTCACCAGGCCACTGTGGTCGGAGGCACATGCGTGGGGAGGCGGCAGAGAGAGACAAGGTGGAAGGAAACGGGAGGGCCACCTCGGGAGGGTCTCGAAGGCCTTTCTGCGTAATTGCGATGATTCTGTAACACATGAAGGTGCTTCCAAAGGGTGCGAGCAGGGGAATGACCTCATCGGATGCATCTGCGGCTGCCGCCTCTGAGGGAGGGACTCTCAAACCCGCAAGTCCGGCCCTGACCGCTCTTCCAAGATCCAGATACATTTTTTCAGAATGGCCGCTGGGCGTCTCGACGAGTTACCCTGCTGGGACGTCCTACTGGGCGCGTTACACCTCCACGGTCTTTTCCAGATCTACCGTTCTGCGATTCTACCAAACACGGCGGGTCTGAAAAATTGACATTTCCCTTGAGGAGACTGAAAATAAACGAGTAACGGAGAAATCATGTTCAAGAGGCAGAGCGAAAAGAGCAATGTCTTTAATTGGAAAAAAAAAAAAAAAAAGCTGTGTTAGTCATTTCTCTCTAACTTGTGCCTGGGCTCTTAACTACAGGATGTATCTGAGCGTGTAGAGGGTGCGCGCGCACATAGACTGTGGGAGGGTTGGGGTGACATCGCTAGGCGTTACCCAAGGACGCACGCGCCCCGTGACAAGACACAACAGCTTTCTTGCCATTTAGAGCTGCTACCTTGCACCTGCAGAGGCTGGCTCCAGAAAGAGAATAAGACTCTTGAATTGCTAAATATTTTAAGCATCCCATGCCCCTGAACCCAAAACAACTCACGCTCGTCTCTCTAACCAACTCGCTGTACGTCTAAAGAGCAAGCGGCCCCTGAATCCTCATGAGGCTGTGTGGTCGGGAGTTTCCTCCCAAAGACAGAGGAAGAGTCTCCAAGATACCCTTTAGCAGGAATAAACGTGTTTTCCTCTGAAACCGTCACTCTGCTACCTCAAAAGAAACAATAGCGTGCAACCCTTTGCTTTCCCAGAGAGGAAGCCCATTAATTCACAGAGTGGGTTTTGAATAAAGCATCATTTATAAGGTAGAGGAATTCCTCTGCTCTTTTCCGGACACAGCTTCCAAACACAAAAATTCAGAGCGTAGGCGGCCTGACACTCTACAGGCTGAATTTAGAAAGACACTCAATACTCTCCGCAAGCCTACCTCCACCGGCCCACGTTCGGCGTTTTTCTCGGCTGCGACAGAAACCATCGCTGTCCACTAGCCGGGACCTGACCAGAATGTTGTCTCACGGGGTGGTCTCTCCCTTCCGTCCCATCCCGCTGGTCCCCCCTGGTGTTGTTCAAATATGCTCCGGGCTTCCACGCCTGTCAGCCACCCCTCATGCTCAGCACAGCCTCCGGATCAGAAACCGAATTCTCACCGGGGGCAACTTGACCTGGACTCCTCTGAGCCCAGGTTGTTAAAACCACGCAGAGCAAAAGGACTTCGATGTCAGGAACATTCCCTGCGGCGACTGCACCTATACCGATACCCGTAGATTTCTTCGGAGATATTATTCAGATTCCACTCTTTCAGGCCACGGGCCACTAGGATTTGGGCTTCTCGGTCAATGGACAGTGCCAAGACACATGGTTAAAAAAAAAAAAAAACAAAAAAACCCATTCCAGTTTGGGTCTGAGAAGAATGCTGGCCCTATTGACTCATCTCATGGCTGCCAAGCACACATTCTAGTCCTGCGCGACTCAAAGGCTATTTCGACCGACTTATTTAAAGTCCCTAATAAATCCATAGCAAAATCCGTACCGTGCCCCTTTTTTTAGAGACAAAGACCATCACCCCAAAAACTCTCTAAGGTATATCCTATTCCTCTTCCTATTTAGGAAGCTCTCTGGGTCTTCATTGGGGTCTACCATGGCCTCCCAAGTGAGAGTCGGGTGCCCCTTCTAGAAACTTCCACCACACTCTCTCATGCTATCTACCACCAGGTATTGTAATTGACAGTTACTTGTTCCTCTACTACAATAACCATAACAGAGCATCACGGAGGAGGGACCCATTTCTCCTCTGGTCCTGCTTTGGCGTCTTTAGTCCTCGGCGCCCTACGTGGCACACAGTGGCATCTCAAAAAATATTCGTTGACTGGTTGACTATAAACTCCAGTGTTCTATTTATTCCTCCAGTCCACTGGCAGTACCACCGTGTCTTACTCCACTTGGCACTGACGGTGGCTCTCCGTGGCCCGTGGCCACGGTTACTGCCTGTGGCCCTCCTAACCAGGAAAGTATCATCTCCCCTGAATGAGACAGTGAACTTGTTCTGCTCAAAGTCAATCAGGAGCTAACAGCCTTTATAGCTTTCTCCTCTGAGAGAGCCAGGAGGCTCGAAAGAATCTTTAAAAAGGGAAAACTTTGAAAGAGAGTGTGAGCAGAGCCGACAGCATTTAGGGCTGGGAACAATTATCCCTCCGCACATACACCATTTTTGGGGGGAGGAGAGGACACCCTGTGAATGCTAGTTTCCACGCCGTTCTAGGCTAGCGCCCTTTACATACGACACTGACGCCTGCACGATACGCTGTGAGTCACCAGGTTATGTTCACGCCACGGCACGCACGGTTTAAGGTCATTTAACTGAGGGTGAAAAATAATTTGGGGGGGAAATGATCAAATCCACACGAGAACACTCTGTGAATTGCAAAGCAAGTGAATCAGGGAAAAAGAGGATACAAAATGATAGCTTTTGTTCAAGCCCGTCCAGAAGTTTTCCCTGGAAACCTACTACGCGCTCCCCACCGAGCCACGGTTTGGGGGGGGGGGTATGGAAGGAATCGTTGCCACGGTTCAGAGCCCCTCCCCTCCCGCCAGTCTCTGAACCCGCCCCCTAGACACCGAGGCTGGGTCTCCGAAACGGGAATGCAGTGCCACCCTTGTAACCGCACTCTGAGCACGACGAACGGGACCCTAGTCGGCCCGAGGTCAGCCCCTGCTCCGTCTCCCTGTTCACCATCGCTTCTCACGAACGCTTCCCTGGGTTTCAGATTCCTAGCCTCCCTCAAGCCTACGCCCTTCTCTGCATTCCCGAGGCCACACTGCCTGCTGATTCTTCGTAACTCCTCTCTCTGAGAAATCTTTCCTGTAAACACTTCTCCATTCCAGTCCTGGACGTGATTCTCTTTACGAGTTTCCCCGGGACGCAATGTGTATCGGGGTCACGGCACTTGAGACATGGAATTCTTTCTTCTCTCCCTCTGCCCTCGCTTCCTCTGGCCCATCTATAAACACTTATTGAGCAATCGCTCTCTCCACAAGGCCCCGTGCTGTTCCAGACGTGTACCTCTCTAAGAAATCCACACAAATCCTGAATCGTGGGCATGGCTTCCGATGAGCAGCGAAACGCACTCGGAAAGCTTTAGAAACTTGGTCAAGTTCCCACAGCCAGCAAACGGCCGATGCTTCTGTTCCAAGCCCCTGCTCTTTCCTCCTCGGCACACCACCCAATGACAAGGTGAGAAGCACGCTTGAGACATGTGTGTGCCCAGAGCCGGGGTTTCCCGAGGTGTGGAAGTCCCATCCGGGGCTCCGGTGCGGGGCCAGCAGATGTGGGCCAGGGGCGGGCATGTCCTCTGGGTGGGTGTACCCACACGGTCTGTTCACTCCCCACGACTTTCTCTTTCCTGCATATCGTACGGTCGATGGTAGAGCGAGTCCCCCAAAACCACCCGTCGGTTTCCTTAATTGGTAGAGCCAGTCAAAACTCCCTTTGTTTCTAACCGCAACTCTCCAATTCTGTATATTAAATGTTTCCAATGAGCATCAAAGCCTCGACTGTCTCTGTCTTCTGTTTGTTTTCTAGTTCTGCTAACGCAAGGGACAGTCCGTCCTCCTCTGTACTAATGTCGGGTTCAGGGTTAGCACATAAAATACCTCTCCGGTTTCTTTGCGAGAGATCAAAACACTGTCTTAATGGCAACATCAAAAAAAGAATCTACATGTAAACACGTCTCAACAGGAATGCCTTTTCCCTTCAGTGATTTCTCAATATTTGGAACTCCTTCCTAGTCAGTTCTGCTCACAAACGGCAAAAGATTTCACTGTTGCTGCTAAGCCTTTGCTGAAACCCTTGATCATAGGTGCTGACAGTTGATGTTTTGACCCCGGAAATATTTCGGTGTATCACATGGCTTAACTGGGGGAGGAGAGAGAAGGCGACAGGGAAGAAAATGCCATTTTTATCTCTTCTTCCTTTCCGTCCCTTTCTCCCTCCCCTCCTCCATTTCTCCTTTAGCAAAAGCCCTTATTTAAGCCTCGTGGAAGGGTAAATACGGCGCTACATATAGGTACAGCTTCTCAGTCTTTTCACTTGATCGGCGAAAGAAAAATAGCACGAGATTGGAGTATAATTGCTACCTTCTTCCTTCACGGCATGGACTTCCCCCTCGACCTCCTCAGTGCCGGCGAGGAAGATCGGCCTCCCGTTTCATCCCTGCCGAGAACCGGCTGAGCAACCTTCACCTCTGCAAACAATTCAGGCAGACCCAGCACTTCCGAACTGCTCTCTGCTCCTGCTAAAACCCTGCGAACACCAAATGGACATGAAACAGGCCCGACCCCGATGGCAGCCTCGCTGTTAACGGGGAAGCGTCTGAGCCATTCCATTAGCGTTAGAAACACCACCACCAGGCTGTCCGCCATCACCGCTGTGATTTAACGCTGCTCTGGAGGAATCGGCCAAGCTCATTATAAAGGAGAAAGGAAAAAAGGGGCATGAAATCGGAAGAAGAGGCAGTAAAATCATTATTTGCATATGCTGTGGCTGCAAACCTGAGCGAGTCAGTTGAACGGCAATGGAAGACCATTAGAGAAGTCCATAAGGTGATTAACAAAAGTCAGATGCAAAAATCAACAGCCTTCCTCAACGACGGCCCATAAAAAGATATCCCCATTTTTCGTGGCAGCAAAAATATGAGGTACCTAGACGATAAACTGAATAGGAAATATGCAAGATCTATGAAAAAACAAAATGTAACTACTACTGAGGAACAGAGACGACAGGAACACCTGGAACGCTCCCCCTGGTCTTTAAATAGGAGGTCACTGGGGCGCCGGGGCGGCTCAGTCCGTTGAGCGTCCGACTTCAGCTCAGGTCATGATCTGCACGGTCTGTGAGATCGAGCCCCAACTCGGGCTCTGTGCCGACGGCTCAGAGCCTGGAGCCTGCTTCGGATTCTGGGTCTCCCTCCCTCTCTGCCCTCCCCTGCTCACACTCTCTCTCTCTCTAAAATAAACATTTAAAAAATTAAAAATAAAAATTAACAGGAAGTCATTGTTAAGAAAAAGTAATTCTTCCCAAATTAATCTTTACACTTGATACAATGTAAAAAAAAAATACCAGGAGGAAGCTAATTCTGAAGTTCATGTGGAAAAGCAAATAGGAAAGAATACCCACAGACATGATACAAAAAGAAACAGGGAAAGACTACCATACCAGATAAGAAACATCATAGAGCTCCAGAAGTGAAATCAGTAAGCATCGGCAGGTGAATAGATGGTCAGATCAATAACAGATGAATAAGCTCAAATACGTAGAGATTTCAGTGGATGATAAAATGGACACTGCATTTTCATGGGAAGGGGACTTTCAGTACCTGGATGGCCACCTGGAGAAAGTCAAGTGAGATTTCTAGTTCATATCTCACACTACGAGAAATTCCAGAGTGACCAAAGATTTACACGCAAAACGCGACAACATAAAAATACTAGAAAGAACCATGAGAACATGATGCTAAGTAGAAGCATCCAGTCATAGAAGACTACGTGTTACATGATTTTCCTTACAGGAAGTGTTCCGAATTGGCACGACCATGAAGAAAGCAGATTAGTGGTTACTGAGGGCTGGGGAGGGAGGGAGTGGGGTATTCTGATGGGGATGGGGTTTCTTTGGGGGATGATGAAAACGTTTTGAAATTAGATTGTGGTGATGGTTACATAACTCTATAAATGCACTAAAACCACTAAATAGTACACATTAAGAGAGTACATTGTACGGTATGCAGATTATACCTCAATAGATGTATGATTTAAAAAACTACTAAGCAAAAGCTAGGGGAAAATTTTTTAACTATAATGTTCAACTGGAGAAGACCTAAGCATATCAAAAAGTTCAGGGGCGCCTGGGTGGCTCAGTTGCTTAAGCGTCCGACTTCGGCTCAGGTCATGATCTTACAGATCGTGAGTTCGAGCCCCACATCGGGCTCTGTGCTGACAGTTCAGAGGCTGCAGCCTGCTTCAGATTCTGTGGCTCCCTCACTCTCTGCCCCTCTCCTGCTTGTGCTCTGTCTCTCTCTCTCTCTCTCTCTCAAAAATAAAATGAAACATTAAAAAATTTTTTAAAAAAGTTCAAAGCCAAAAAAAAAAAAAAGAATCTGATAAGGCAACAGAATTTTAAAAACAAATCCCGCATGAAAACAATAGGTCAAAAAAGAAACAGATAAATAAAAAAAGAGGACAAGCCAAAAGGACTCATGCTCTTGAGCTCCTAAGTGCTCCTGAAAATCAGTTCGCCGGAAAGACCGGAAACCCAGGAAAACCCGGGCAGCGACTATGAACGTACATTTCTTAGAAAAGCAAATGCAAATGGCACTTACACATGCGAAAACATATTCAATCATCACGATAATGAGCAAAGTCACATTAAAAGCTACTAAAAGATAGTATTTTTTCACCTCTTGGGATTGGCAAAGACCGTGAAGTTTAATCACACTGTCTGTGGGGAAAAGGCACACTCCCGCAGCTCGAGGGGGAGCCCGCGTTGGTACAGATGCCAAATTGGAGGGCAATTTGGCAAGGTTCACCCAAATTAAAGCTGCACATTCTTTTGATTCCACTTGAGTAATTTCTCCTCCAGAGATCCTTGCTGACATATCAAATGCTATTTATAGAAAGTAATTCACCCAAGCTTTGTTCATAGTAGCAGATAACTGGAAACACGCAAAAGTCCATCAATGCGGGGACTCAACGCAGTGTGGCAGGACCATACAGTGAAAACTCTTTAGATGCTATAAAGAAGAAGGCTACGCTCTATTTTCTGACAAAAAGATATTCCAGAATACACGGTGAGGTTAAAAAAAAAAACGCAAAGAGCAGAATAGTTGTATGGGGTAAACATTGTTTTAAAAAAACCCAGTTTTCCTTATATAGCTAGAAAATATCCTGAATGGTACTGCAAGGTAACGGTAGTGGTAAAACTGAAAACGTTCACGGGGTTTGCCCCTAGGAGTGACTTCGGATGCCTCAGAGACAGAAATAAGAGACGTATTTTTCTGTGAACCTCTACTGTGCACCTTCTATATGTTTAGTGATTTAAGACAGATGAGTAAATTCTTGTTGTTAAAAGAAAGAAAACAAGTATGGCAAGGACACTGAAAAAACGAAGCGAACCAAATATGGGATTTCATGTTCAAGAGGTTTGGGGCTTATTTTTAATAGAGTATAGGTAGAAAAAAAAAAACGTAGTAATTATAGAGAAATCTCACAAGTGACCATCCAGGAGACCGACTCAACCTTTGCAAAACGGGTGCATTTTCCGTGAAGCTTCCTACACGTGGGGCTTCCGTAAGACCGCCCTCCTCCCCACCACGAGCCCCCCGACCTCCAGAGCGGGCAGGACTACCGCCCAAGACCAGGTGGATAAGTCAATCTTCCTAATTCATTCCAACGGGGCTGCCGTAACAGCTGGACGTGTGCCAACTCAGTAGGTTCATTTAGATTTAGCCTCAGGATGCCAACAGACCGATTTTGCCTATGTCTGCTACTTGAATAATTAAATTGGTTAAATTCAGAACGAAACAGCTGTAAAAAGTTCTGATAAACGCTGCGGCGGATTCACCGGACACTCCCTTCACGTGTTTGTTGTAAGGGCGCAGGGAGAGGAGGGCAGAGGGAGAGGGATGGGGACCCATCTGTCCCCACCCGTCCCGTCTCCGCCTCCCCTCCGAAGGAGCCCTGCGCGCTCGGGCAGAACAGGCTGGTCAGCGGCGATGGGCCAGCCTCAGTGAAGGGTTTCGGACTCTGCCAACACTCCTTTAAGCTCTCTCTCGGAGCCTGCAGCAAACCCGTTTGTTCGTGACCCCTTCTGTCAAGTGGAGCTTTCGGATTCCCTTGGAGACACGCATCTATCATCACAAAAGAGCTGGCAAGGCTGATTTCTTCTTCTTTTTGACCTTCCTAGCCATGCCGTCCGTGAGCGCAGAGGTGGCCGAAATTCACAGGTAATCCCCTAACTTTAGTTGAGTCCAAAATCTCACCCTCCTCTCCTACGGATGAGAAAAATGACACTTTCAATGTTCTCTTGTCCTACGTTCACGAAGGAGGGAAGAGAAGTGAGCAATTAGTGTGGCTTGTATAGGACTTAGAGAAACTTCTGAAAGCATCGGGTCAAAAGAATTCTATAAAATGTTGGGCAGCCTCCAAAAAGACCCCTCTGAGCTCCTGATGCCTCGGGTATCTGGTACGTGCATCCGAGCCATGAGTCTGGCACAGAACGAAAGCGAAGAGACGGGTGAAGGATTCGTGTCTCAAGATTTCCGAGACACGAGAGGAATAAATATTCCTGCGCAGAAAGCAGGGGTGACGATACGTTTCGAAGCGACTGGGAAGGGGAGGGCGCAGAGGAAACGCAGGAGGCCCGGGGCTGTGCCCAGAGAAGGGAGTCGCGCTGTTTGCGACGGGCAGATTTCGACAGGTGCAAAGCGGGTTGGCTCGAGTTGATACACAGGTCGTGGGTGTAGCAGTATGTGTGGGGCCGGTGTGAACGAGGTGAGGTTAAGGTGAGGAAACAGAGAGTGGGGGCCCCTGGGGGGCTCTGTCGGTTAAGCGTCCGACTTCGGCTCAGGTCATGATCTCCTCATGGTTTGTGAGTTCGAGTCCCGCTCTGTGCCGTCAGCACAGAGCCCACTTTGGATTCTGTCTCCTTGTCTCCCTCTCTCTCTCTCTCTCTCTCTCTCGAAAACAAATAAACGTTAAAAATTTAAATAATAAAAAAAAAAGCCAGGCCGGAATTGAGCGCTTTGCTCGCACGGAGCAGGAAACGGTCACTCTGTCAAGGGGGACACAGATGCCCACCCCGGGCCCCGGGCATACGATCAAGAGTCTTGAACCACGTTTCTTACTTTTCACGACCAAGTCAGAGGGCGGCTCATGAAAAGAAGAGCGCTCCGAGAGCTGAACAGGTGCCTGAACAGGTGGGTTAATCGTATGATGAGGAAGGCAGCAGAGAGTTCTGTGATTAGGAGGGAAACAGACGAGGGTCCAAATCCCAGCTCCTCCCACCCCCCGGCTGAATAGCTTCAGGCTTCAGGGGAGCCCGGCGCCCGTCTAAACCCCCTCCACGGCGTCTGCAAAGTGAGGGCCCTCTGAGAAATGCCGTAACGTGTGCGGGGTGCTCAGGAGAGAGGCCGGTGGCTGGTGATTAGTAAACAAGTTAATTGAGGTTCTGGCTGTTCTACGACCACCTTCTGCAGGACAATTATTTCGAGGAGAGTGAGACAGATCAGGGACCGTAGCAGAGTAAACAAATGCATGAAAGGGGGAAAAAATCATTTACTGTCTTTTAAGCAGCGCAGATGGGGCGCCTGCATGGCTCAGTCGGTTAAGCGTTCGACTCTGGATTTTGGCTCAGGTCACGACCTCACGGTTCATGGGATCGAGTCCTGTGTTGGGCTCTGTGCTGACAGCGAGGAGCCTGCTGGGGATTCTCTCTCTCCCTCTCTCTCTCTCTGCCCCTCCCCCCTGCCATGCACCCACACACTCTCTCTTTCTTTCTTTCTTTAATTTTTTTAAATGTTTATTTATTTTTGAGACAGAGAGAGACAGAGCATGAGTGGGGGAGGGGCAGAGAGAGAGGGAGACATAGAATTCGAAGTAGGCTCCAGGCTCCAAGCTGTCAGCACAGAGCCCGACTCGGGACTCGAACTCACAGACCTCGAGATCATGACCTGAGCCGAAGTCGGACACTCAACCTACTGAGCCAACCAGGCGCCCCTCTCTCTTTCTTTCTTCAGTAAACTTGCAAAGAAAGTAAGCTACACAGAGAGATACCCACACAGAAGCTTGTCTGGGAACACTCATAGCAGCATTATGTATCGCCCAAAAGTAGAAGCATTTCCAACGGTTACCACCTCACAAGTGGAAAAGCACAATGTGGTACATGCACGCGGTGGAATATTATTCAGTCAGAGCAAGGAATGGCTGCAGAAACTTGCAACCCACCTGCTCCCTGAGGATGGAATTGGAAACATTAAGTGAAAGAAGCCAGGCCCAGAAGCCCACATTCTGTAGGCTTCTATTTATACGAAATATCGAAAACAGTCAAAGCTACACAGACAGCAAACAGATTGCTGGCTGTCAGGTGCTGGGGGTGAAGGGACGGGGGGAAAATAAGAAGTGACTGCTAATATGTGTGTAGGGTTTCCCCCGGGGGTGGTAACAAAGGCACGGCTCTGTGAATAAAGCAAAACGACCTATCAGACAGCCCTTAACGCTTCCTGCTTCCCGCTTCCTGAATAAAGGATATCTGTCTTCCCTGGGTGAGAGGCCTTGATGGGTTGAGCACCCTCGAGGTAGAATTCCAGCCCTTTCTTTAACTACGAATATCAGAAGATATCGATCCTTCTCCTCTGGAGACGCTGTCAGGTGGGCGCCGGAGAGATTACCTCGCTTTTTCTTTCCGTCTGCTTCTGTCAGTCCTGGTTACTGCTTTCTGTCCCCCCACGAGCACGATGGTGACAAATCAATCTCTGCTGGATCTTCCCTGGCGGAAGCTTTAAAGTGGACGAGCATTTTCATACCCGGTTTAAAGCTGATGAACAAATAACCGAGGGGGGTGCCCCAGAGCCTGGCTTGTCGGCTTCTCCAAATCGTGGGAACGGGGTCCCTAAATGCCACGCCTTCTCCGAACCCCAGTGAACAGTCGACATGATTTTCTTTAGGGGGAAAAACACAAATGGCCAGATAAAGTACTGAAGAACCACTGCCCACGGCCCCTCTGTGACGTTACCGTTTCCAGGAAATCTACCTTTTCCACACAATCAACAGGGATTTTAAGGGAATCCTGAAATTAAAGAATCAGAATGCCGATTTGCTCGTTTGCAATCATCATCATCATCACCATAACAAACCACAACAAGTGTTATTTCTGCAGGACTCCGAAAGCTCTCTGGGTAAGGCTGGCTTTTGACCGCCCTTCCCACCCCAACACACACAAACTGACTTTATGTGAGCATTCCAGGAACCCACCCCGAAGCATTCTCGAAGCCTTTCCATGAAGTCTCTTTAAAGGTCAAGAGTGTCTCTTCATATATTTCGGCTTCGATGTTCAGGGCTGGAGACACACCACAAATGATAGAGTGTCGTGTTTTGTAATAGGGGACTCTGCTCAACGGCATGTCGCCTGTAAAAGACACACTTCTACCGAGACAAGCACATCCGGGGACTGTCGCGTGGCCCATTGGGCCCAATTTTCATGAAGAGGCGCCCAACCCCGCTAGGTATGTTTCATCTGCAAACGAATCCAAGCACTATCAGTGCTGAAACCTACAGGATCTCTTCTCTGGCAGGGCGCTGGGGGGCGGGCGGAAGTCTCCAGAAAGACAGAAAAAGTATTTTTCATGACACTGGAAATAAAGAGCAGATTATGTAAGATTTAAGGTGAATAACAACAATAAAGCTGTCACGTCTCTCCAGATATCTAGAAAGCTGTAAACTTGAGCTGCTCGTAAAACAGGAATCCATTAAACTTCATGATTTCTAGTCTACACTCAGCATTTCGCGCTTTTGCGTCCAGATAGAAGCCCACCTCCTAGTCTGCCTTTGTTTGGACAAGGTGGGAAAATTCAGATGGTGTCATGTTTCTGGTGGGGTCTTTTTTTTTTTTAAGGCTTATTTATTTTTTGAGAGAGAGAGAGAGAACACAAGTAAGGGAGGGGCAGAGAGAGAGACACACACACACAGAATCCAAAGCAGGCTCTAGGTTCTGAGCTGTCAGCACAGAACCCGACACGGGGCTCGAATTCACAAGCCGCGAGATCATGACCTGAGCCAAAGTCAGATGCTTCACCGACTGAGCTCCCCAGGCGCCCCTCTGATGGGGTCTTAAAGAGGCAGCTTCAAGAGTTCTCCCTCGATTAATGATTTTTCTCGGTCTTTTAAAACTCCGGATTACTCACCCTTCTCCGCCAGATACTCCCTTGTAGTACTGGAGTAACTTCTAGCTACTCTCGAAACATTAGAAGCAGTGTACTTCGGGGAAAATATACATTGTCTTTTATATGTTGTGACAGTCGATGCTCAGTAGGAACCTGACAGTATTTAATTACAACGCCTGACTCTTCTGTACTACTCTACAGTTCCTAAAGGGCTTCCTTTCACACTCACCGAGGCTCCTTTGTATTCAACTACAGCTTGGCAGTTCAATTTCTGTAAAGTCCTTTCAAACGTATTAGTCGCTGATCGATCATTTAACATAAAGCTGACCTGAAACCGACGAGGACAATTTGGGGGAAAGCAATTGCATACTGGAGAGGGCAGAAATGACAGCAAACTCATCCTCACAGTTTTGACAGGAAAGAAAACTCAGCAAAAGATACAACAGGATGCATCAACTTGAAACGGACTGTTTCTGGCAAGGGCCCCCGGACTGTTTTAAAGAGAAGGGGAAGACCGTTCGACATGACTGCCAGTCACTAAATTTTAACCAACCCAGGATCCGAATCTGAGCCTCGAGTGCAAATCAGAGCCACAGCTGAAACAGTTCTTACCATTGCAGGGGTGCGTTGTGTGAGGGGGGAACAAAGTATTCTTTTGAATACAGAAGCCTGTCCCCTTGACAATCTATGACAAGCCTGCCCTGTCCTAAGCATTCTATTTCTGCTTTCCAACAGAACAGCGCCGGTAACATCTGTGATCGCACTCTGTCGGCCGCTCTGCTAACGGCAGAGGTTTGTACTTGTATCTCGGTTCCCTAAGAAGGAGCATCCCTAAGACCAGGGCGTCTACCTTTTTGCGTTACAATATGATGCCGCCAAGAGCTTTGCAACAAACAAAGTCTGTAACCTGCAAACTGGCTCCGTGGAGCAAATAACTGATTCATCGGGTATTTGCAAAAGCAAATATAAAACTCCATGAATTATGTCTATGTGTCGACAAACTGTAAAATGCTCAGAACTTTTATGTTAAGGCATTTTGCTTTGATGTGTCGGATTTTTCCCATACACAAAAGAGAATTACAAACTTCGGCGTTCTTCAACCTTTACGAACCAACACAGTAATTATATTGCAAGGTATCTGACAACCCGGGGTGATACAAGAACAGAATTCTTTCTTTTCCTCGACTTCCGTTAAATGGTTCTCAATGTTTCTACAATTTACGGACTCCCTGCGCAAAAGATTTTCATAGCCATGAATCCTACTGAAGATAAATCGGTAGATAAAACAAAACCGCTATGGCAATTCACAGGAATATCTGAGGCACCTCCAAAGGAAATGTTTCTCCAAACATACAGTATTAAATTTTAAGAGCAAGGTTATCATCAAAACGAATGCAGAGAGGAGTAACCATAAGTTAGCTTGACAAGCCCATAGTGATGAAGCACAGATAAATGTTATCTCCGGGTTACAAGCCCGGTACAGGCAGTCCCAAATTTATGAATGAGCCGTGTAAAGAAAGTTCATTTGTAAGTCAGTTGTTCGGCACTCCAAACTCATTTTCTCAGAAAAACAAAGTTTATAAATAGGGCTCGGTTTTGAAGGCAGGCAAACGAGAGCTATTAAGCCCATGATGCTGACAAGTTTTAGTACTGACAGCTCTCAAGCAAGCTGTTCCTGGGGCGGGCAGGGAACAAAAGGTACAGAAATCAAGAGAAGGTCGGAGAGAAGAAGGATGTTTCTTCTTCTTGACCTGGAACTTTCCGGGTTTTTTCTGGCATCTGCCTGCCTCTTTTTATTATTATTATTTTTTTAATGTTTATTTTTGAGAGAGAGAGAGAGAGTGCAAGTGGGGGAGGAGTGAGAGAGAGGGAGACACAGAATCCGAAGCAGGCTCCCGGCTCTGAGCTGTCAGCACAGAGCCCCACGCAGGGGCTCAAACCCACAAACCATGAGATCACGCCCTGAGCCGAAGTTGGATGCTTAACTGACTGAGCCACCCGGGTGCCCATACCTGCCTCTCTTTATAGACTTCCTCCTGCCCCCCACCTTCACCCCATTCCCCAACCCTCTAAATACTTCATCCCAACTCATGGAATAGAGCACCGAAATAATCGTATGTCGTTAACCCCCAAGCCCCTTTCCCCAAACTTCCCTTCTTGTTTTTTGTCACGTGACATCTAAAGCCTACCAATAGTTCGGTTCGGTCAACACTTGTTTCAGAGTCTGGTGGGAGATATAATCTCCGGAGAGTGGAATGGGGATGCAACCCAGTGCCAAGTACAGAACACGGATGCTGGGACATTTGGAAGGCCTGGGATAATTTCAGGAATTCCTTTGGAATTTAGTTACGTTAACAGGACTCAGCTCCCAGATGGTGTAGTCGGAAGGACTGGAGTAGAAGCAGTCTCCTCACCAATCGGCACAGAGAAAGCCCAGGATGGTGGGGAGGATGCTGTTTCCTAGTGGCAGTGTTTAGAAGGTTCCTTGTCTTTCCATGCAGAGCTACACGTGGTTACTTGCTCTTTTTTCCCATGGAAGATAACATCCGGGAACGCGTGTTCAGAGGAAGATGGTGTGAGAAGGAAAACGAGAGTCCTGGGGCGCCTCGGTGGCTCAGTCGGTTAAGCATCGGTCCAACTCTGGCTCAAGTCATGATCTCATGGCGCGTGAGTTCAAGCCCCGCATCGGGCTCTGTGCTGACAGCTCAGAGCCTGGAGCCCGCTTCGGATTGTGTCTCCCTCTCTCTCTGCCCCTCCCCTGCTTGTGCTCTGTCTCTCTCTCTCTCTCTCAAAAATAAACATTAAAAAAAAATTTTTTTAAAAAAAGAGTTCTGACACACCGACTCAGCGGGCCCCTGATTTTCCCAGGACAGAGGCGTGGTGTCCTGCAGATAGCCGGGACCTCACGCGGGTCTGCCCCAGGGCGCAGCTGGAGTGGAGGCAAAGGCTGACTTCGGGCTGGAAAAGGTACCCAGCTGTGTTCCGCACACCGGCTTCCCTCCCCTCCCAAGCATTAAGGCTGGCATTTCCCAGCTTTGCCTGCGGTTAGGTACGTCCACCTGACTGCCTCTGGCCAAGGGAACAGGGAAGAGAGTGACGAACGCCACTGCCACTTCCCTTAAACCTCCGGCCAGATCTCTCACTCTCTTTCTTTCCCCCCCGCAACCGCTGGCCGAACTGGTTTGGGGAGGCACCTTCCGGTCTCCCGCTGACCTTGGGGACCTGCGGAGCCACAGGAGTGAAACACCCTGGATCTGGGGATCGTGGCCACGTGGATGTCTCCGCCCCCTACCGTGAGCACCGGAAGTTAATTCTGACAGGCTGGGGTTTCCAAATGCAACATTCTTGCTCTCCGTGTCCTTGGCCTTGGCGCATCCCAGGAAAAGGTCCTTTATGTTTACCTGCCCTGAATAGTCGACTTGGAGGGTCTGTCTCTAAAATGAACGGCCCCGCACCACTGAGGTTTTATAATGCTTCTAATTTTTCTACTTCCTTCACTGTGGTCGATAGAGTTAACATGAGAAAGCCCTCTCCCTCCGTTTAATCTACTTGAGGAACTGGGTGAAGTAAACTCGTTACATCGTTACCCTTACTTTGAGTGCCCTGCTCAGCCATCGGGGGCTCTGGGCATCTCAGGGCCTCACCCACAGAGTCAAGGGCAGATTTCTTTTATCAGTCGTTTTTTCCCTTCCTGGGGAGTCTTTTTCCTGTTATTTGCAGATTTCATGAGTAGGTTGGGGTCACAAAAGTATGTGTACAGGATAAGAAAGCCAGGATCATATCGTTGCTATGACAAAACCCACAGATGCGACATCGCTTGAACGTTGTTAAAACAGCTTGCTCCCTTCGGTCTCATTCATGTGGTTTACTTTCAATGGGAAAGGGGAGAAGAGAGAACAGATGACAGTGAAGAAGGGAAGGAATGTGGAACCACGCCCACCTCTTGCTCTATTAAGTCTCCTCCGTGTCTCATGATTGAATGCTACAGGGGACGGCCCAAGCTCTACATGAAGATCTAACTTTAAACAGATTTTGTTCATTCCTAAACCTTGGCTTTCTATCCTTGCTCCTTCCACCGCAATTTTCTGGCACTCTCCGCCCCCGTGTCTCTGTTGCACTTCTAAAAGGTCCACTAGGTTAAATGACCGCGTGCTTCCCGTGTGTGTGTGGGGGGGGGGGTCCTAAAAAATAAAAGAATTAACCTGTATGATACGTGTGTATGAACTCTGTGACAAAGCGTAGCCTGCTGGTTTCTCAGTCGCTGCGGGGCTCTGCTGCGGGTCACAGAGCTGAGGTTCTCTCTGCCTTTGCCTTGTAACTTTCGGGAACAGGTCCAAAATGGTTCCCTGAGGTCAGCATATGACTCCCACTTCTGCCACCAGCGGAAACTGGACACCCACTCTGGTAAAAGCACTCTACTCAAATGCACCGGCTGCTCTGAGAAGCGGGGGGTGTAGACTGGCATGTATACATGGCGCTGTGGAAAGAGTCATGGGACAGAGTAAGTACCTTTCATGAACGTTTCTATAGAACCACTGGCTACAATTACGATTTAGAACTCTGTTCCCTATGAAAACAATACTGAAGTCCATACAAAGAACGTAAAAAGATTCTTTAGCCTCTGAGTGTGAACACATGGGCTTCCACAGCGGACCCACAGAGGGGACGCGGGGACGTCATGGTCACTTCACAGAGTGCTCGGCCACTGCCAACGTCCACTCTATAAAAGACAGAATTCCTTCTTACATTCCACACGAGATGTCTGTTTGTAGGATGAAACACGCTGCTATTTAAACCATGTCTTAAATACACCGTAGGCGATTCGTATTTCACGGAGCCTTCTCACCACTGAGAAGACACTTGGAGCCTAAGAGAGCGTGCTGCCAAGGTGATACATGGTGCTTCGTTCTGGACCCAAATGAGAACCACCACAATTTCACGCTTGCCAGAATACAAACGATTTCCACTTAACCATAAAAGGGGTTAACTTCCTCTTTAGCTTCCTATTCTCAGTAAAATGTCTATTTAATCGAATCATCAATGGATATCAAAGAGAGGTAAGTGCTCGATTTTTAAGAAACATAACTGAAAATGTCAACTGTGATAAAATGGAAATCTTCGCATTGTCATTTCTGAGGTAGAGGTGGAGATGTGTGAAGCCCCTGACGAACACAATGGAATAACGGGCACGGAAATCCATTCCTAAGTAACCCAGAGAAGGGACAAGCCCAAGAGAAGAGTAAGGTAGCCAACCCTGGCCAGGAGAACATTAGTTAAGGGTCTGCTCCGCGGGCACCAGGATATAAAACAAGTCCAGGAGACATAGAGCCTGAAGATCAAGAGCTTGAAACTTCAGCACGCAAACCGAACTTTCCGTTGCTTCCTCCATCAAGCTCACTGTGCTTTTCTGGTATTTTAACTTTCGTGTTTGGGACTGCTGGGACCCAGGGATCTCTCTCTTGGCAGACTTCAAAAAGTACGTGTGGGCTTTTCCTAAGTAGAATGGTAATTTACTAGAGAGGGTTGTTTGGTGAGTGGAGTCTGAACAGTAGGCTTGACATCTTTATTAAGCACAGAGAAACACCAACTTGAAACATATCCTAAGGCTGTTCATGGTTGGTCTTAGGAAGACAGCAATCCCCTCCCTTCTATTTAACTGGAGGACAGAGACCTCCCCACCACAGGTGGGTCTGAGCTGGTCATCTAGCAAGTCATGTGGTCCAGCTCAAGCCACGGCTTTCCTGCTCGTATTTCATAGCAAACACTGCATTTACACTCTTCTTCGTCCTCCTCCTTGACCTAGAATACAGAATTCCTCCAGAATGTAGGCACTCAGATATCTGCTGAATGAATTATGTCAATTATGGACACCAGCATCACCTGTCCTGTGAGCGTGACCCGGGAATCATCTTTGACTCCTCCCTCTTCGTGCCCCGCCTCCGCCCATCACTACGTTCTAGGAGTCTACCTCTTCAAACGCTTTCAGGTACGATGCTTGCTTTTCTTCTTCTGATTCCGACCCCTCCCACTCCAGGCCTCGGAGGCATAGCTTCTCACGACGGGTTTCTCTGTTGCTGTTGTCTATTTTTTCATTTCATTGTCATAAACTTAACTCTGCGATCCAGCTAGAGGCGGAGGGAAGTAAGGGAAATATGGAACCCGCCAAGTTACATGCATGAGAGCACGAAGATTAGAGGATATTTCGAGCAGGTGGGGGTGAAGGCGTGCTCTCCCTGAGGCGCAGAAGGAATGGTCTGGTAGTTAAGATGAAACGCAAGTCAGATTTTTTAGATCTGTCCAGTCAGCAGCGGTGATCTTCTTGCTGGTCTTGCCATTCCTGAACCCTAAGCGCTCCATGGCTTCCACAAGATTCCTGCCCTCCTTCACCTTGCCAAAGACCACACGCTTGCCATCCAACCGCTCGGTCCTGGCAGGGCAGATGAAAGACTGGGAACCGTTTGTGTTGGGTCCAGCAATTGCCGTGGACCAGACGCCAGGACCTCTGTGCTTCAGCGTGAAATTCTCCTCATCACATTTCTCCCCACAGATGGACTTGCTGCCAGAGCCATTATGGCATCTGAAGTCACCTCCCTGGCACCTAAAGCCCAGAAAATCCTGTGAAGGCAGGAACCTTTATACCCCAAACCTTTCTCCCCAGTGCTCAGGCAGGAAAGTTCTCTGCTGTCTTGGGAACTTTGCCTGCAAACAGCTTGAAGGAGACGCCGCCCATCGGCTCGCCAGCTATGGCGATGCTGAAAAACACGGTGGGGTTGGCCATCTCTGGGCGCCGGCTCCAGGGCATCGTCATCTACAAGGTCTCATTGCCTGCTTCTAACTCCTAACCCACCTGCCCTCATCTTTCCCAAATCCCAGCCACCTGGATGCCCTGTCACCAGTTTCCCGTATGTACTGTGTCATGGCGGCACTTCCTGGAGCAAGAGTTTGTAACTGTGTCACCTCCTCATGAACTTGAAAGTCCTCTGCTCCGTCTTCCCCACAGGGGCCGTTTTCCTCCTGCTGCTCTCCGGAAACGACAGACACATCCCTCGGCCAGCCTCTCCACCTGTCCCACACAGATCGTCTGCGTCTCTCCCTCGAGCCTTTGTCCCTGCTCTCCCTACTCCTAGACCAATCCCTGTTTGCCCCTCGTCATCTCTACACCTCCTTTGAAGGCACTTCTCCTACGAAACCTGTCCTGATCCCCGAGCCCCCAGCCGTGCCCCCTTCGTCTTAACACTCACCGACCCTCACTTGCCCCCCACCCACCGCGAATTCTCGGTTGCGCGCTGTCACGTACTGCTCCACAATCGCTTCTTGCGGATTGGTATTGTGTCCTCAGCTAGATTTCCACAAAGATAATTTTAGATTTATAGACAGTTGCAAAAATAGTACGAACTTGCCTTGTCTCCATCACTCGGCGTTCCTTTCTGTTCAAGTCTTACATAATCACAGGACAATGATCGAAACTAGAATATTAAGCTTGGTCAACGCCACCAACCAAATCACGGAATTCATTCTGATCTCACCAGTTTTCCACTCGTGTCCCTTTTCTGTCGCAGGAGCCAAGCTATGCTTTCACGTGACATGGACACAGCCTGCCTCTTAAGTCTCCTTCCACCCATACAGCTTCTGAATCCTTCCTTGTCCTTAAGACCATGACACTCACGGAAAAGACTCGTCGGCTGTTTTCTAGAACGTTCTTCAACTTGGGTTGGCTATTTTTCTTGAGGAGAGTGGGATTACACATGACTGGGAAGAACACCTCAGCAGTTGTGCGTCCTTTCAGCATTTCCTGTGAAGGGGCATACGATGTCACGACGTCACGATTAGCGGTGACGCTAGTCCTGATCACTCGGTTAAGGTGTGTCTGTCAGGATTCTTCAGATACAGTGACATATTCTTTTTTGTAATTACTAAATATTTTGGAGGGAAATACTTTAAAATGCTCCAGGTATCCTGTTTCTGCTCAATCTTTTGTCCACCAATCCTAGCATCCATCAGTGGAAGTCTCTGGGGTATTTACTGCTAGGAGTTCTAGTGATGCCTCACATGTATTTATCTATTAACTGAATTCTTCTGTAAGGAGAACGCTTCTGCCTCACTTATTTGTTTATTCAATTATTTATTGATACCCCTATGGACTCATGGGTATTTATTTTCTTCTCTGGGATTGTAACCCAATACGATTTCATCACTCACGCTATTGTAACCCTCGGCCAGATTTTATACCGCATCAGAGCAGATATGACCATGTCTTAAATGTCTTATACATCCCCTCGTGTCTAAGACAATGCTAGGTACACACTAGGTGTCTGATTCTTTGACCGGTTGATTGAGTGACTGAGTCATTCATTCATTCGACAAATAACGTTCAGGGCCTTGTCTTCTGTGCTAGAGTTACAACGAATAAAACAATTCCTTCTCTCAAGTGGGTTACAGTCTAGTAAACAGAGACTCGTGCAAATACCTACAAATCCCTGATAGAAAGTATTTGGAGGAGTAGAGTAATAGCTCAAATGGGACAATGGTTAAACCCAACCTGGAGAAAGAAGGGGAGAGTGACAGGCAGAAAACACTTTCTTAAGAAAAACAGTGTTCTGTTCCCCTTTTGCCCCGTTGCTCACTCTATAAAAATAAGTGCGCACGTAAAAGATCTAAAGACAAACACCGTAACACAGTTAGCAGGCGGACCCCTGCCTCTGCGTCTCCTAAACTAATTCTTAAAATCGAACCTCAAGGGCATGCTTTTTAGGAAGATTTAACGTAGTAAACACAGACTCTTCGTATCGCGACAATGTACTTCCCTAGGAAAATTAGAAAGCGCTACCATAAAAAAGTCTGAGGAGCCATTTGTCTTAATCCAGTTTCCAAATCCAACTTCATAGTGTTTACGCCTTCACAGGGAATAATGAAGAATACAGAAGAGGCGCCATCAATCAAAGACGGGCGCCCTAAGTTTCTTTACTTAATTCGATTTTCTTGTACTGCTCCTACTGTATTTCCCAAACAAAGCTCTTATTTTCCGAGTGTGTTAGTTCGGACCCGCACGCGTCCTCGGGAATAATAAACAAACGATCGGGGCACATTTTCTGCCACACGCGACACTCCGCCACATTCTTCATCCAGAGCGTTTTGAACTCCAAGCGGGCGGGGACACATCACAACGCGAAAACACAGCGCCTGTATTTCAAGAGCGGCAAACCAGAGAGAATTTGTATTTTCCGACACTTGCTGACACTTAACCCTGTTAATATGTAACCCCTACCATTGTTCTAAACGAACGATGACTAGGCAAAGGCTCTCGCACACCCAAGCACACCCGGTGTTACTACATGGCGCACTTCGGTTGCAACGGTAAAGGCTGCCCAAAGGCAGTTACTTTCACGGTTTCCTCTCACCCTTTCTCATTATTGTCGACGTGTCTCCTCCACGGTAGGGTGTGTAGGGCGGATGCGCGTATGTGTCGTGTCTGTGGCTATCCCCACAAGCGCACACGTATTCAGGGAGGCGCACACACACGTGCGCGGATGCGTGCAGACAGATCCTGGCGTTCACCTCCACGTGGAAACCGAGGGTGCTCCCCTGCTTGCCACACACAAAACCGCATCCGGTTCGGTGCATTTCCCCTTTGTTACCTCCGGTAGGGGATCAAGATTAAAAAGCTAAAAAAAAAAAAAAAAAAAGAAAGAAAAAAGAAAAAAAGAAAAGAAAAGAAAAGCCAAGCAGACATTTCATGGAGTCTGTGATGGAGACAGATGGGCTGCTGGTGTATAAAGGAAAGTTCGGCGCGCCAGCCCACACTTTGTAAGGATCTACCATGCTGCACCTTCTCCATTTCAAGTCTTCATCCCTCACCATCCTACTTCTCTCGCTCTTGTAGTTGGCCCACGGAACCCCCTCCTGTCTCTACCCGGGCCTCCCGAAATGGGGATTATGAAATGAAACAGGACAGCGCTCTTTTAATTTTTCTTTTTAATTTTTTTTTTTTAAGGTTTATTCCTTTCTCAGAGACAGAAAGACACAGAGCGTGAGGGGAAGAGGGGCAGAGAGAGAGGGAGACGCAGAATCCGAAGCAGGCTCCAGACTCCGAGCTGTCAGCGCAGAGCCCAACGCGGGGCTCGAACTCACAGACCGTGAGATCATGACCTGAGCCGAAGTCGGACGCTTAACCGACTGAGCCCCCCAGGCGCTCAGGATTCTTTTTCTTTAGTCTGTTATTCGAGGTCTACTCCGAGACAACATTTACTATACAATCAGGCGGGTGGAAAGCTCAATGGAGAGTAGATGGCTCTCTTAACGGAACTCACTGGAAAATTCTTGGAAAATTCCCACAGACGCAGAAGAATTTCTGGGCCAGAAAAACGAGGAGCAGGAAACATAATTCATGAATAATTTTAAATTTTTACACAGTAAAATCTGCCTGTCCGTGCCTGGTTCTCCCAGGGTATCGCTGCCCCCAGAGCCTTCTCCGCACTGTCTGCACGGCGCCTGTTCACTGCCAGAGCATGGAGAGGGCTTCAGAGTTCACAAAACATTCTTCATGCACCACCTCACTTGAGCTTGACAGCACCCCATTAGATACAATTATCTCCATTTCGTAGATTACAAAAAAAAAAAAAAATGATTTCCCTGTGGTCACGGAGTTAATAAGTTGCATAACTGAATTTCAAAACCAGAATTTCTGATACCAAATCTCGTTTTTTCCCAAGCCATGAATTTTATTTAATTGTCCTTGAGTTTGTTGGTTCCATTTTTATAATCGTAGGCTATATGATGAACTCTGCTCATTGCCCAAAGACTGTATTTGTCTCGAAGGCAGACTAACCCTTTAAGTCCTGTGTGTCTTTTTTCTTTTTTAAAATTTTTCAGTTTTTATAAAGTTTATTTATTTTGAGAGAGAGAAAGCACGAGTGGGTAAGGGGCAGACAGAGAGGAGAGAGAAAGAATCCCAAGCAGGCTCTGCACCAGCAGCGTGGAGCCCGACATGGGGCTTGAACCCACGGACCATGACATCATCACCTGGCCCCTATATTTCTTTTTAAAGGTCTCTCTTTTCTGGTTAAATTAAAATGCCCATGTTCCTTTAGAACCTGCTTCCCTTGTCTCCTGGAACCTCCCTTTTGAGAGATCTGAGGTCCTATTCTCTGATGATCTGATTACTTCTGAGCTGACAAACCTCGCTTTTTAAATTACTACTATCCTTGCACACACTGCTCAGTATTTTTCAATTTGACCACTGCTACTTCCGTGTTCTTATTCTAACAGCTATCAGAGTGGCTACTTCCACCCCAGAAAATCTAAAGAGGTCTACAACCTTTTTCTTCACCTGCCTTTGTGTGTCATGCACATGTCCTGAATTTTCCTTCCCGGGCATCGATGTTATGAAGAGCCCTGAATTAAACAGAAGGGTTGTCTGGTCTACCAGTTCACCCTTCCCGAGCCATTCAAAAGGTGCCTTAGCTGATGGGCTTCTCGCCATAGTCCGTTCCGATGTCATAAATGCTGAACATGATATAATCCTACATGGGAGGCAAAAGGGAGAAGGAGTTCCAAGCAGACAGATCTATTTACGTGCCAACACAGCCTGATAATTAGACCACCAGGAGGAGAGAGAGAGAGAAAAGCCAGAGACGACAGCTTAACGGGGCATCGGACGAGACCCCCGCTTCAGGGCGCATGTAGGAGACTCTTCACGGAGGTCAGCGCAAAGCTTCCGGAGCTCCGGTCCACGCTGCCTCGACCGCAGAGATGATCAGATTCTGGGCGTGCCACCCCTCCCTTCTTGCCACCCAACTCCACTTTCCTGCTGTTTTAATTGGATTATTTTGGAATCTGCTATTTCTGTCTCACTCCTTTCCCCAAACTGTCATAGAAGTACTGCAGCCTATTACTCAGCTGCCAAAATTCCCTCCAGAGATGGCTGTGTTTCAGCGGTAAGCGATGTCCCTCTGTGCCGTCTGAACGCTAGCTTTTGAGGTTAGCATCTGGGGGGGGGGTGCCTTTGTGCAGGAAAGCAGTGTTTTCTTTTACTCTGTCTCATCATCATCAATGGAGAAGCAGCTCTGCCTGAGCAAGAAGGAGGGAACATACCAGAAAACACTTGATGCGTGTATTCAAATGCACAAAGACATAAAGGATATAGAGACGGACTCACTGGTTCTTTTCTACAGGGTCTTCAGAGCCTTAAAACATCTAGAATGTAAGAGGATCATTTTCGAGAGGGCAGAGGCCTCAGAGAGTAACCCATTCCTGTTATAGACATAAAACTGGGGGCGCAGAGTAAGTGGGCATTTTGTGCAAAGTCCTCCTGGCCCCAAGGCCAAGGACATTCTAACTGGACTTGGGTTCAGCCACAGACACACTCAGGGGATCACATCTCTGCCTGTGGGACCAAAGACAGCCCCGGTTTCTAAAGCATGTGACACCGGTACTCAATTTCGTGTTCTGTTTGGTTAATATTTATTTGTTTCAGATACCCAGGATCTGAAGTTGATCTCTACCAGCAAGAAAGCAGAGTGTAAAACAGAGGGAGAAACAAAGTAGAAATAGTTGCAGTAAATAGTTCCGGGCCAGGAAATGTGGAAAGGTTTGTATGTATAGAATCTTCACAGTGACCTGCTGTCCTCACTTTAAAGAAAAGAAAAATGAGAGAGAGAGAAGACAGAATCTTTTTGAAGAGAAAACAGGAGGGGCTGAATATAACTGCCAAGTCATAGAAAACACCTTCCCAAATTACTAAAACGTTTAGTGAAAACCTAAATAAATATCAATGATATATTGCTCATTTAATCTAAAGAGATGACCCTTCTAGATACTGCGTGGCACATAGGGGCATGAGTCTGTTGTTTATTACTCACTGAAACAAAAAAGTACATCACTCCCAAGAACTTCTATAATTTCCAAATGTTCTAATAATAATGGTTCTTTCAATAATCAATGAATAATTAATGACTCACTATTTGAATACGGGCAAAATGAAAGGCATTAGGATTTGGAAGAGGTCTTGAGTCAGGGAGGAAAGGCGACTACAGGATCTTCACGCCCCCTTCCACCTCCAAATCCTGTGACAACAGAAGCTGGAATAGCAAAAATTCTAGAATTTAGAAAACATATCTAAATACTTCATCTCAGTTGATAAACTCTAAGAGAAAAAAAAAAGACAGCAATGTGAAAAGTACTACAGAATACTGACACTTTGATATTTCTATTTGCTCGTTGCTTACATGTGGAATGGTACAGTTTGCCAACAGTATCGACAGCAGCATCAATGTATCAGAGGGGAGGGAAATCTCTGCAGCATTTCACCTGAGGGTCCCAAAGGCAATCTGGTGGGCTTTGGTGTCAACCATTTTCTAACGTGTTTTATCTCCGTCAGATGACACAATATTCTACCTTATTTCGTGAGGTAAAACAACTATGTCATTGCACACTGACACACTCAATCACATTATTTATAAGGCTTTGCAAAGAATAAAGTGCTTTATATGGAAGTCTGGCAAATTATTTTAGAAACTCTAATATACTCCAAAATAGTTTTGAAAAGCTATGCCTCCATCTAAAACACTATGTACCCTTGAGTCTTTGTCTCTGCGTTTTTCATTTTGCCATGAAACACATCATTAAGTGTTTCAAAATAATACCTTCCCCCAAACTGGCTATGAATTATGGAGGCTTTTTTTTTTTTTTTCCAGGAACTGGAGTGGAAAAGGGAAGAACATATTTATGCTGAAAGATAAGTGTTGAGGAGATCACTATTGTAAATATTTAATGACTATCAATAGAGTTTTCTTAACCATAGAAACGTGCATTGCAAAGAATGCATGGTATATGCCCGTGTTGGGGGGCTGGTTGGGTTGGGTTGGGGCGTGGGATAAACAATGGAACTGGACTTGTCAGAGAAAGAAAAAGCATTGAGGTCAAGTATATGGTAGAGATCAGAGCCCCAGAAGAAAGCAGTTGACCAGGGAAAGACAAAATAGGGAAAAAGACCGCCCCCCCAATGAGAGTCAACCCAAAGCTAGAAATGGAGCCTTTACCGAAGCATGTTGCAGGCCAGAGAAGACCAAAGAAATCCCTGGGTGGATTTTATTATGTAAGAGGCCACAAAAGCACCCACGAAGGGTGGGGTAAGAAGAACCATAATCCCACAAACAAGCAGAGAGGATGGGCACCGAATCCTGGGGAGGCCAAGATGGGACGACTGATCTGGAACTTAAATCTGTTTAAAGTTAATGCCGTGAAGTTAATTATACTTGACCGCGGAACATAGAATTCATTACATACTCAAGTTCACCCTGTAACATGAATTATGGTGGGTCAGGTAAGAAAAGGGAGGTAGTGAGTCAAAGTTAGAGTAAGGTAAGCTGATGGTGGTAAGGCAACATTCTTCCTTTGGGTGGCGGCTGAACACAGGAAGTCCCGCCATATACCGTGAGCCAGCCGCTCTTCCATCTAACAGATTTACGCAGCCAGAGACTAAGGCGTATTCATTTCGCAATTGCTTACCACATGATTTGGCACTAGCAGGCGCTATTTAGATTACCTACTCTGAGAGCTCAATAGCTTCTCGAATTTCGCAGGCCCTGACTATGGGCATTCGAGCAGGGTTCTCTAGCTGTCTTCCTTCCCAATGTGGTCCCGCTGTCCATAACCACAACCTCACTGCCAGCTGCCAACTGCTTTCGGCTTCCTTCTGCCTTCCAGATCAATGGGTCTTTCTCCACTGGTTTCTCTCATTTCGGATGCACTCAGCACTTTCTTTTAGAATGGCCCAGTTCAGCTCTGTGTTCACCCAAACTAGGTTATGACGCCATTGACTGTACCTCCCTTAGAAACGCGAGCTCCATTAGGGCAGGCCTCACGTCTGTCTTGTTCCATTCCATATCTCCAAAGCTTAGAACCCTACTAGTTCATACCAGCCCCCCTCACCGCAAAGAGGTATTTGCCAATGAATAAATGAGTGATACATGACTGAATGGGGTTAGAATTCAAAGACCTTGTCTCCGTTTCTTGCAACTCAAAGACCACGCTTTCACTCTGTCCTGGCGATTTG
This sequence comes from Paguma larvata, assembly GCA_030068075.1. NCBI lineage: Eukaryota > Metazoa > Chordata > Mammalia > Carnivora > Viverridae > Paguma > Paguma larvata. The sequence goes on from CM057829.1 coordinate 16,229,536, forward strand.
GCCTGGTCTTACGGATACGTTTCCTACATGATTGCAAATGCGGTTTGGTTACAGACACAACAAAAAATGGCTGGGCCACAGGTGCGAGGCTACAGCACACCCGAGGCTACAAATATTCCCCTCCACTTCTGCCTCCCGAGAGACATTCGCTCTGGTAAGCCCTTGACAATCAACACGTCCGCGCTTCTGCACGCCAGCCAGCGATTCACAGCAAGAGAACTGTTTCTTCCTCTCGGTTTGAGTCCCTATTGATTCTGTAGTTTAGGAGAAATGGAAGTGCTATCCAAATACCAAATGTTCCGTATGTCCCTGGTATTAACCGTTCTCACTACGGTGACGTACGGCCGTCCTACCTACACTCTGGAAGTGCCTCGCTAGAGTCTGGAAGGACAGTATGAATTCTCTTCCTGACCTATATTTCCCGACACAATTGTTGGCCCCGCTCCCTTTCTGAACTTACTAATTTTATCGAGATACCATATGTCTGCGTATAAATACAAGTTTAATTTTCTCATTCACGCTTATCATCGTGCATGGGAGAATAATTTATGAGCCATTAAGGAGGACTTTTTAAGCTAAACGGTCTTAATTAGGAATTCAGATGTTCCTCCTTCTCTTGAAAACTACAGCGCTGTTCAAATGAAGACGGCCAACATGGGCCGAAGCAAACGTGACGTCTACGCACCCGGGAGCTGTAGGGTGGCCAGTGAAACGCGTTAGCCAAAGCCAGTCGAGTTGCCTCGGGTCTGTCTCCTCAATGCCAAACAATCCTTTGCCTCTTTTTCCTTCTATTTTTCAGCCGTCTGATGCAGCTCAAAGATGGAGGGGCCTCACGACTCAACGGTTTTCCCTTCTGTGTTTATGTGGGATGGAGCATATGTTTCCTGAGAGCTGGTGGTCGCTCATTCTGCCCCCTCTTTCGTTTAATGAGGGAAAGGAAGCCGACTGAGTGATGGGGGAAGGGATGAGGCTGGGAGCTCGTGCACGGAGCCAGACAGTTGGAGACTCTCCACGTGCAGCCCCAAGAGGCCCGGAAGCTTGCCTGACGCGAGGGGCTCGCTGTGGCTCCAGAGCAAGGCAACCTGCAGTTGGGATACGGTTCTGGTCTCATGCAAGGGCTGTTCCAAGGGTCTCACTGGCCAGGTGACGTTGACGGATGTCATGGCTCCGTGGGAAATGGGTCTCTGGCTTGCAGATTTCGGTCGGTTTCTCCAAGACTGGGATTACTCCAGTAATTCAAATTAAGGCCATTCGGAAATATATTAAATTCTTTGGGGGGAGGGGCGGATACCAGAGGAGGAGGAAAAGAAAGAGGAAGAAAAACAGTAATTTTACAAGATTGGGATGACGCTGTTGGTTACGTGTCCTATTTTTGCTTTCTTTTTACTTCCATCATGACCATTTTCTGCTATCACTAAATATTGTTTTCTAACTTGAATTTTTTTAAGTTTACTTCTTTATTTTGAGAGAGAGAGAGATAGAGAGAGCGTGAGTGGGGGAGGAGCGGAGAGAGAGAAAGAAAGAGAATCCCAAGCAGGCTCCGTGCTGTCAGCTCGGAGCCCAACGTGGGACTCAATCTCATGAACCGTGAGCTCATGACCTGAGCTGAAATCAAGAGGCAGATGCTTCCCCAACTGAGCCCCCCAGGTGCTCCTTGAAACAGGATTTTTAATCATTTTCAACATTTCACACCCATTTTGTTGCACTCTTAGATGGATACTCTTATTATTTAAATTTTATAACCTTAGACACTCGAGACAGAAGGTAACTTGCTCAACATCACACCTCAAGAAAATAGCAAAGCTGGAATTTGAACACGAGCAGTCTGGAACCTACATACAGCTTTTTCTACCGTGATCTACAGCCTCCAAATCACACGGAGCATAGTTCTCTTCAATCATGCTCCCAGCGTTGGACGTGTGTGTGTGTGTATTTAATTTTAGTAAATTTCGGATCCATGTTTAATGTGGGCCATTTATCGAATGCTTTTTATTAAGAAATGAAAAACTATGGTTTCCATTGAAAAAGTATTGCTATCCAGTGATATCATGGTTGCCTAAAAAAGGGGGGAAACTTAAAATTCCCGAGGACCCTTCCATGCCTTCTTGATTTAAGCATTATTTCTCAAACAGCAAAAACTGGTTAAGTGTTAAACATGCTACTGTCCATTAGAGAAAAGTTCTTCAAAATAGTATGATTTATAAACTTACAAATAAATGCCTCCCTGTAAAAATAAATAATAACAACACACAGAGATGCCATTTCTCATAACCATTTGGCGAGGCTCTCTGTTTTCAACATTCTCAGCACTGGCAAAATTGTATGGAAACAGGTACTCTTATACACGGCCTCTGGAAATATAAACTGGTATGACTTTACTGGAAAGTAGTTTGGCAATGAGTATCGAAAGGTCTTAATACTTGGGCACTTTTAAACTCTGCGATTTACTGGTAAGGAAGTATCCTAAAGCAGTCACTAGTAATGGCAACTAATATAAAGCTATAAGAACATTCTTGGTAGCATAACAGCAAAAAAAAAAAAGAAAGAAGGAAGGAAGGAAGGAAGGAAGGAAGGAAGGAAGGAAAGAAAGAAAGAAAGGAAAAGAAAGAAAGAAAGAAAGAAAGAAAGAAAGAAAGAAAGAAGAGGAAGGAAGGAAGGCAGGAAGGAAGGAAGGGAGAAAAAAAGAAAAAGAAAAAGAAAAAGAAAAAGAAAAAAAATAAAACCACAAACCCTAAATGTCCAACAGAGGGGATGAATTAAATATATTTTAGGATATGCATTCAATGGTATACTATAGAATACTATAATCCTATATCATTAAAAGCCATGCTATAGATACATATCCGTTGGTATGAAAAGATGTGCATTTTGAAGAGGAACGAAAAGGTTAGGTAATAGTATATGTTGTATTGTTCCCTACTAGCATCTGATGGTACTCTCTCTAGCTGAATTTATGACCGCCATCACCAGAAATACATCTTTCTTACCAATGCCTTACCATCCCTCCTGATCAGGGATCTCAAAATACTTGGAAGCTATTTTCTTTCCCACAAAAAAGCAAGGGTTCCATTTTCGTAAGACACAGAAAGAATAAATTGGTGGAGAATACGTGACTCGACAGAGGAGCCCTTATGTAGTGTGTTTCCGAGTACATGACGACAGAGAGTATACCTCCCCGCTGCCATCTTGGGGGGCCTGACGATTCGGCGACAGTTATCACGGGTGACAGATTTCGGAGTTTTACCTGTACCATGTGCTTTCATCACAACGGAGAAACATAAGCAGTCAGTTCTTCCCCAGCAGAGCTTTCCACACAGATTTTGCTTGAGTAGCAACGGTGGCAGTAGCGGAAGTCACCGGAAAATGCCTACAGACCTGTAATTATAAAAACAATTTCCCACTGAGTTAGGCAGCTCTCTGTGTCCTTCATCCACATTAGCTGAAGTCACAGAAAAGAGAAAACACATGCGCACAATTTCTCTCTCTCTCTCTCTCTCTCTCTCTCTCTCTCTCTCTCTCTCTCACACACACACACACACACACACACACACACACACCTCTTATGGCGAAATGTCAAAAACTCAGCAATCAGACCCCACAGCAGGTCCTCAGCTCCAGGCATGAGAGGATTCCGGCCAGGGGCTGTCGCCCAGCACGCCACCATCTCACCTCAGGGAAGTCACCATCAAGCTGATGTCTCTCCTTCCCCTCCTTCCCTGACTAGAGATTCCAAAACTTCAGAGAGATAATTAAAAAAAAAAAAAAAAAAGTTCTCCAGAAAATGTCAGAACCATGACTGAATTTGATGGTTTCCTAAGATTCCTTCCAGCCGCAGAGCGAAGCAAATTCAGTACCTGTCTTTACCATAAGAGCCTGACTTCCATCTTTGCAAAAAGCGGTTCCTCTCTCGGACAGCACGGTACTGGGGACAAAATTCAAAGTCATCGCCAACGTTTACTGAACACTTCCCATGTTCTTGGCGTGATGCACACTACCCCACCCTATAGCACCCTTCGAGATAGCCAGTGATCGTGATTATCTCTGTTATTGACAAGAAATCTGACAGTCTGTACAGCTAGTAGACATCACGGCCAGGATTTAAGCTGACATTGTTCACGGGAGCCATGCTTATAATTACGGTACTATACCATCCCTCCCAAACTGATCTTGCTGTCAACATTCTGTATTTATCATAAAAAAGTTAACTATCAAACCATCCCCCTACTTTCCCCAGAGTTGATATGTTACGTAGGTCTTAGCATTACTAACTCTTTTTGGAAGTGGCTGCCCTTCCATTTTAACTCCCAAGATAAATTGAAGTCAACGTGTGCCTGTTTCCATCAAGAGCAAATGTATAGTTATTTCGGTAAATTAAAAATGCCATCGAATCCCAAATCCAGATGCTGAGCCACAACGGAAAACCTGAAAATCCACATCCTCCCTAAATTGGCTACATTTTATTGGAAAGAAGGCAGATTAATAAAACCAAGAGCCATATGCGAATTCCTAATTTAAGACATGGAAGTAAAGAGAGAAATTTCTAGATACTATAATATGCCTATGGTTTGGCTTTAAAAAATACTTAAACATTTTCAGCTATTTACAAATTCTATCTAATAAGGGTTTTGGGATCACCGCAACACAGAATAGATGGGACGTATCAAGAGACCAGCAAAGTTACTCACGGGTCCTACGTGAATTTCCCTTTCGGACACGTGTATATATACATATGCAGGTTTTATTTGCACTCTTCTGGTTATGCCTCTGTGTCTTCATGCACGCCACTCCCCCACTCCCTTTCATCAACCTGCCTTTTCCTATTTGCCAACTAGAAAATGTCAATTCGTTCTTCAAGGCCAACTCCAAACCATTGTCAATTCCTTGTGATGTCCACTCCCACCAGCCTGATGTTTTCTGGAAACCCAAGCAACGCATTCTGCCCTCTCCTATTTTCTGAGCTCAGCGACGGGCGCCAACATCACGCTGACGTTTTCTCTCCCAGACGATGGCCCAGACGCGACCATCCAGTCATGGTTCCTATCCCCAGCACGCCGCCCTTCTGCCTCTCCCCTGCAGGCCACCGACCAGCACGGCTCATCAGGACTATTGCTCTGGTCTCCCTGCCCCCGCTCCTGCCACCCGCCCTGCAGCCCACTCTCCTCCCACTCATCCTCCTGCTTAAAGCAGCGAGATGGCTTTCCACTGAGCCGGATCCTTAGCGTGGCCTCCAGGGCCCCGTATGGCCCCGTCCTCGTGTTCCAGCCCGCACCCCAGCTTTTCCAGCCTACTGTCGATTCCTTAAAAGCACTTTGCTCTCCTAGGCCTCAGGGCCTTGGCACGGGATCTCCTCTTCCCCCCAAGTCACCCTCTTCAGATCACCTTGTATTCTTTTTCCCTTCCGACCTCAGCTCAGCCCTCCTCCTCTCGGAAAAGCCGTTCTGACCTCCATGGCCAGGTCGCTACCTCCTACTACGTGCTTTGATAGAAGCACTTTCCCTTTATATACCAGGCACCTTTTTTCTCTTTTAAGTTTCTTTATTTTGAGAGAGAGAGTGCGTGAGCAGGGGAGGGGCAGAGAGAGAAAGAGAGAGAAAATCCTGAGCAGGCTCCATGACATCGGCACAGAGCCTGAACCCACGAACCGTGAGATCATGACCTGAGCCGAAATTACGAGTTGGACGCTCAACCCAGTCACCCAGGTGCCTCTATACCAGTCATTTTTATGACTTACTTTTTTTTGCTAGATTTGTTGATTATTGCTTGTTTCCCCTACCTAGTAGTAAGCTCCAAGAAAGGAAACCTGTACGCTCTTGTCTCTCCTTTTATCCTTAGTATTCAACACACGGTTGGCACTTTATAGACACTCAGTAGAAATCTGGTGAATGAATAAAGGAGGAAAGGAAGAAGGAAGAGAGGGAAAGAAGAGGAATACCCCTTATCACAGTTTAATTAGCGTTTGCTGAATTAATTTGCTGATGGCATTTCAACACACAGAATAGAAGGTCTGCTCCCCTCTGGACAGCAGGCAAGGCTCCTTGTGACCCACCCCCGGCCGGCTGTGTCACGCCTCCAGCCGCCCCGGACGCTCCACACTTCTGAGTCCTTGTGGCTTCCTGACACCACCAGCCCCGCCTTGCTCCTGGCTCCTCTCCACACCCTGGTCCGCTCTGTCCCCCCGGACGCCATCTTTCCAAACTCCTTCAAGTCTCAGAGATAGGACTCCTCCCTGGGAAGACCTCTCTAATGCTTTCTAGGACGCTGGTGCCCTCTTGCCCCATTTTTCTCCAACACCCTGGACCCTTCCCTATCGAGGCGAGGGTCACGTTTCCTTTACTTGTATCTTACATGAGTCCGCTTCTCCCAATACGCCAAAAGTCCCTTAAAGGGAAGGGAAGGTTATTACCTCATCACACCATCTCCAGAGATTAGCACAGCAGCCTATAATACACAGTCTATAAATCATATTTGCTGAATGAATAAAAAAATACATACACACACACACATCTATTATATATACAAATTTCATACGTGTAAAGCTTTGGTGTTGAATATTTGAAATATATATATATTTTAATGTTTATTTATTTTTGAGACAGACAGAGAGATAAGAGTGCAAGTGGGGGAGGGGCAGAGAGAGAGGGAGACGCAGAATCCGAAAGCAGGCTCCAGGTTCTGAGCTGTCAGCACAGAGCCCAACGCGGGGCTTGAACCCACAAGCCATGAGATGATGACCTGAGCCGAAGTCAGATGCTTAACCGACTGAGCCACCCAGGCGCCCCTGAACTATATTATTAAGATAGTGTATTTCAATTATTATTCAATGCTGTGAGACATAATGGTTATCACTTCATCTGTAAAGTGGGCATAAGAATGCACTCCTGTAACTGCGTAGCTGGGGAAACTGAATGGTGTAAGTCAAACGTTTAGCACAGAGCTCAGCATTCTAGAAGCACTCTATAAATATTAATTGCATAATCATTATCACTATCAACATCACCATTAGGGCAAGCAAGTTGAATTTATAATCCATGCTTCAAAACTTAATAGTTTTATTGGCCAACATCTTGTCCTATTAAAACATTAGTTAGCAGTAGCATCTCGGCAAGGCTATAAAAATGGCTAAATTGGCATCTAGCAAGCTAAAGACAAAGAAGAGTCTTACTATCACTGAAGGACAAATGATTGTTTCAGGAATCTGCCACGTACGTGGAGAGTTACAAAAGCATCGAAAGAAAAGAAGTCTTTCTATACTTTTGTATGTCGATAACATCGAAATGACAGAAACAAATATTATCATTCAAATGCTATCCACATGTAGCTGAAATAACTAGAAATGGTTACTGTAAGTTATTTCTTTTGCTAAAAAAAATAAGATAGAGATACATATTCAGCCCTTTCTTTCAATTACTGGACAGAGTAACGTGATTTTATAAATCATCTTGCAGATTTGCTTAATGAGTATGCCATAAAATGTTTAAATTAACAGCAAACACACTTCAAGTGTCATTCTGATTTAGAGTTGCTGAAATTTAATGAAATAGACTACGCAGAAGGGGGGAAACAGGCACGGCAATCTTGCAACGGTTTTTTGGAAAAAAAAAAAATACTGTGCGGATGAATTGCTTACAAATGCTACCAGCACCCAGTTGAGCAGAATGAACTGGTAATAATTTATTCTACAAAGCAAACTTATACTTTGGTCCTTTATTGCTCTCTCTCCTGCATATTGGGCAAATGTAAATAATGAAAGTTAAAGTGTTTTATATACTGTATGCTACTTGCGATATAAGGTACTATCATTGTTGCATTTTAGATTTCTATTCTCAGTTCATCTTTATCTCTGTGACAAATGATAAAATCCATAGGAAGACAGATTTCCAATCGGGGCTGAACCATCCTTTGAAACGTACTGGAGTCACAGAGGGAAAATGTTGTAAAAATGCTAACTTGTTAACTTCTAATTGTTTTACCACTAGAATAGTAAACTACTTTTACACTGAGTTATACTTCCATTCATTGACCATCACCGCTGACCACTTTAACATAATGCAAATATGTTATTCTTTGCAACATAATTAGGATGGGAAGGTAAAACAAACTGAGCAAAAAAAAAAAATAGTCTCAATTACTTAATTTTTTTTAATTTGAGAGAGAGAGAGAGAGAAAAGTATGTGCGAGCAGGGGAGGGGGCAGAGGGAGAGAGAGCAAATCTTAAGCAACCTGGATTTTCCACGGAGAGCCCAACGCGGGTCTCACTCCCACAACCCTGGGACCATGATCTGAGCTGAAACCAAGAGCTGGATGCTCAGCCGACTGAGCCATCAAGGCGCCCCTTTACTTAGATAATTTTTATCTGAATTTACTATTAACTTCATGATCATGATGCTTATGTTCATGTCATATAACCCACTGAAATCTTGGAAATTCATAAGGCAAAATTCCTGTCTGTTTATTATGTGGGTGCCTCAGTTGGGAATGTCCTTCTCAGTGGTTCGAATGTTACTCTTCCTTTAAGATCGAGCTCGGCCGTCACTTCCCCTGTGACATGCTCCCACACAGACCGTATTTGTCCAGCCACGTAATGTTTTCTTCTCTCAACTGTGAGCTCCTGAGAGTCACTGACCCTCTCTCTGCATTTTTTTTTCCCCCAACAGCCTACACAGTTCTCTGTGCATAAAATATTCTCCATAGATACGGGCTCGATGTGTCAACGAAGACACGCACTTCGATACTCTTAACGCCCTGGTGAAAAGGTCACTAATTGTGATCTAAAGTTAAAGGTTAAAGTAAAAAAAAAAAAAAAAAAAATTCCATTTTTAGTGAAATGAAACTCTTAGCATTTTCACTTCCAGATGCATCGACATTACATAAATGATGCTGAAACTATTTTAGAAAAGAGCTAGGCTGCATTCCTGCCTGAGAATTAGTGTGAAAAACACCAAACCACACGGGGGCCTCTGGGTGCTCCCGTGACAAGCGCTCGGTGGGGCACTGATCCCGCACCCTCAGTTAATGGAAATCGAGAGGAAGGCTCGACCTGCACACACCAGCTCGTCTCACCTTGTTCTGTTCGGTCGCTTAAAGAATAAGCTGATGGGTCCCCGGGGAGGCCTGCCCTCCCCTCCAGAACTGGCCAGCGCTTGGGCGCCGACGTGTCTCAGCAGCTCTGCCCCGGTCCCCAAGCGCGGCACCAGCACTGGCTTACATTTTCCACTTTCATCGTAATTCTTACTCCCACGTGGACCGATTTCTCACATACCCGCTGTTAATTCTGCAAGCCCGAACCTTTGAGCCTGTGACAGTTTGCCTGGCCGCGTCCCATGTTACACCATCGCACACATGCCAAAGCCTACCTCGCTTGAAAGGCCATATTCCGCTCAGAAAAGATCAGTGGGCAGTAAAAGACCAAGTGGCTCGTAATAACCCATCCAAGCTGATGGTCCGCACTTGCAACCATTCGTCACTCTTGGGACAGTAAATACGGATTTTCCAAGAGGTCACCAAGCCTTATTTGCTGGGTCCGCTTTCCTCCACGCCCCGAGAGTTTCTGAGCATTCACGGGAAGACGAGGAGAGGGGGCTTCTGTCTTTTATAATCTCACCCCACTTAGCGGGGATCGTCAGCTTCGCTCTATGTCCTCGGCCACACAAACGACCCCAGAGACCTCACTGTCCGACCACACCTTCTAACCACCCCTGTGCAATGAATGTCAAGGCGCTGGAGACTAGACTACGAAACGGGCAGACTGTGGAAGTAATACGAGAAAACTCTGGCTCACGTTGTACGTTATCGCCTTAAAAATATTTATATTTTTGAAACGTAACACACGACACAGCGACGATAGTTAACACCACTCTACGGTATATATGGAAGTGGTTAAGGGGAAATCCTGAGTTCTCTTCACAGGTAAAAAAAAAATTTATTCTTTCTTTCTTTCTATTTTTTTTTCTACAGGAGTTAATGGATGTTAATAAAACTTATTTGGTGATCGTTTCGCGATATATGTAAGTCAGACTGTAATACCATATACCCTACATATATACAGTGCTGTATGTCAATCACAGCTCAATAAAAAGTGGGGAAAAATTCAATCCAAAAATATATATATTTGCATCATGCACAATTCAAAACCTACAAAGGAATGAATGCAACATGTATACAATCTATGAAGCATTAACGACAGAACGCTCATTAGTCTACCATCCTACTTAAGGCATTACTGGGATTGCTGTCGATACCTGTATATATTTGGCATCGCTGTATATATTTGGTATTTTTCTAAGCTCTTCCCCTGCCTCTTCTCCCCGGGTAACCACAATCCTGAATTCTGTAGGTATCATTCCCTAAAATACACAGTTTAGTGTTGCATTTTATAAATAGCGTGACTTGCTGCATGCAGCCTTCTCTGGCTGATGTTTTTTTGTTTTGTTTTGTTTTGTTTTTCCATGTAGGCTGTTTCTAATATTTAACTACGGTGTTGCAAATACCTGTGCTTTGTACATTTTTACTGCTGTATAGTATTTCCTTGGGTGAATTTTTTAATACTGTTCTACTGATGGCTTTGAAAATACTTTAGTTTCTAGTGTTACTTTTAATTTTTTTAATGAGGTTTCCATTAGACACAATACATATAAGCCAGATTTCTCTAGGGTACTTACTGCCTTAGAACGGACTGGCTGGGTCACAAGGTATGTGAACATGCAACCTTACATAATGCTGCCAAACTTTCTTCCCAAATGTCTATGCCAATCCACACTCCTACCAGCTGTGCACGCCATCATTGTTTAAACTGTTAAATCATATTAAAATCAAGAGGGAAATTTTTTAATGTTTTATTATCTATTTGAGAGAGAGAGAAAGAGAGTGCGAGCAGGAGAGGGGCAGAGAGAGAGGGAGACACAGAATCTGAAGCAGGCTCCAGGCTCCGAGCTGTCAGCACAGAGCCCTATGTGGGGTTCTTGAACACAAGAACCGTGAGATCATGACCTGAGCTGATCTTGATTTAACTGCCACCAGGCGCCCCAAGAAGAAGATCTATTTAATCTAATGCTGGTGTTTTTACTTTATAGGCCCAAGTTATGAATACCCATAAAGAAATAAACACCCTATACCTCTCTGTCACATTGGTGAGTTTACACTTTGTTCCTCATTAACTGTAACAAAATGAGAGCTACTTCTTAGGATTTGTGTATTTCTCCACCTTCAGCGTGGCATTAACTAACAACTTAGATTGAACAAGGATAAATAATTTGAAGGTTCCTCATGGCTTTATTTCCTAACCATTCAATTCTTAAGCAAGGTGGCTGCCAAAGGCATCAAAGAATGCTCTAGAATACATTAGGTTCCAGGGACCAAAACTGCCCACTTAGAACAGGAAGTCATGTACAAAACTTAAAATATACCAAACTATGGCCAACTGAGAGAATTATTTATTTCCTTCAATATTAGAGAGGAACAGAACAGATAACCAAAATGGATAAAGAAAAGCCTTACTAGCTTTTATTTTAGAAGAGCAATTTTTTTAAACCTTTGTAATTAGGTTTTGACAGATAAAAGCTCAGAGGAAAAGGTTTCTTCTGTCTTTAAAAGACTAAGGTCAGAGCCCGAGGCTCCTGACCCCTTCGGTCCGGGCTCGGAGCGTGAACTCCACAACAGTAACATGGGGCAGGACAACTCCACGGCGGACACTGTAGTCAATCGCGAGAGGAACCAGTCTATCTGCTGCAACTGACATGAATGGAAGTCTATGAAACACACTCAGCTTCTGGCCACTATTGTTGTCAATCATTTCGACTTTCTTCCCCACAGCCATCTGTTGTCGGTAGTAACCACTACCTGAATGTTAAATTATCTTGACCGTGTTTCCACATTCTTTCTCCATTCTGATTTCTTTCTTACTGGTTAACGCCAAAAAGCAAGGAAGGGGATGTCTTAGATCAGGCCGCATGAGGAAAAGAAAGAAGCAGAGGCCTTCAACTATATGTTGGGTGTCTCTGAAACATGAGACGTGATAAAAAAGTAAAACAAATAACTACATGTTATTAGGGTCTGTTAAGTCACCTATTTGAGGTTTTAAGGTTTTTTTGTTGTTGTTGTTCGGCATCTACAGTGATGTCTTTTGCTTCTTATCATATTATCTCCCTATTTTAATTAAGTAGGGCCAAGGGGCCTTATAGTAATCACACTGGTGGTGCCTTCTCTTTTTAGGCCAAAAGCCTGGAACCTGGCCAGGCAGCAGGAAAGTAGTGACTCTTTCCTTCTTCCTCGAAAAAGCTCTCCAACTCCACCTTATTCTCCGGGAAGTGAGGTAAACAAAGAAATCCTATTTTGACATTTAGTATCCAGTGCTGGATGTCCACAAATACCATGGGGGGGGGAAAGGTGTCTGTAATCTCAGGTGAAACTCCAGATTATGAGACAACTTTCAAAGAGGAGCAAAAATATTAAAATCACATTTTTTATAAGATTTTATTTTCAGGTAATCTCTATACTCCAACGCACAACCCCAAGGTCAAGAGTCACAGGCTCTACTGACTGAGCCAGCCAGCTGCCCCTAAAATTACATTTTAAAGGATCCCTTTGGGGGCGCCTGGGTGGCTCAGTCAGTTAAGCGGTGGGTCTTCAGCTCAGGTCATGATATCACTGTTCGTGAGTTCTAGCCCCCCTGGGGCTGTCTGCTGTCAGCACAAAGCCTGCTTTAGATCCTCTTCTCCCCCGTCTCTCTGCCCCTCCCCTGCTCTCTCTCTGAAAAATAAAATAAGGGGCACGTGGGTGGCTCCGTTGGTTAAGCTCTGACTTCCGCTCAGGTCATGATCTCACGGCTGGTGAGTTCGAGCCCCATGTCTGGTGAGTTCCAGCCCCATGTCAGGTTCCATGCTGACAGCTCAGAGCCTGGAGCCTGCTTCGGATTCTGTGTCTCCCCCTCTCTCTGCCTCTGCCCTGCTCACACTCTGTCTCTCTCTCTCTCTCTCTCTCCTTCAAAAATAAATAAACATTTTTTAAAAAGTTAAAAATACAGAAAAAAATAAAATTAAAATTAAAAAAGATTATAAAGGATCATTTTGTAACACTGACATGTAAAGATCCTCTTAAAACAATCATTTCCCACAACTACAAATAGCTTTCATTTACAATGAGTCTATGTTCCGAGGTTACAAGTGTGTCTGGCTTTGTATTCCGCGACTAGATTACCTTTTCAGGAGAATTACTGTACTTGGTGGGAAGTGCCTTAACGAGGGCCTAATTAGCCCTCCTCCCAAACCCTTAAACGCCCACGGGAAATGAGGTCAGAGCCCGATTCCAGAGCAGCATCAGTGGAGGTTACCACAGTAGCACCGAGGGAGCCCTTCCCGGAGACACAGCTGCCGCGAGGGCCATGCCCTTCACTGTCAGGCACAGAGTACAAAAGGGCTAAACACTGATCAGATCTTGCAAAGGAGCTGTTGCAACAAGCCAGACCACCCACCCACACGCACACCTCAGCTCCTCCCCTCCCGGCCTGGATGCCCCGCCCCGCCCCCTGATTGGCTGGCCGCCCTGCCGCGGCGCACACCTCCGGGGCGCGCGGCGCAGGGCGGGGCCGCGGCGCCTCCTCCGCCCGCCCCTTCTGCCTCCCCGCACCCACACGGGAGCGCCAGCGTTCCGGGACGCGAGCCCGCCGCCGCGCCGTGGCAGGCTGCCAGGGGCTTGAGCTCCTACTCCTTTCTACAAGAGGCATGGTGAGCAAATTAGAGGTTATAAACACCTCCGGGGGAAGGAGGAAAATTCCTTTGGGCTCAGTAAGGGAACTTCGTCAGCGGCGAGCGTCTCCAGGGTATAAGACGGATGTGCTCACCCACGCCCCTGAGCTCTGCTGGGCATGTAGGGACCGCACCTTCTGCTGGTCCCAGTTCCGGCGGGCAGGGCAGGAATGGGTTTCTTGGGGAAGGATGGCTCTCGTGGCCCCCCCGATGAACCACATAAAGCTGCCTTCGATGTAACGGAATGTATATTCCTAAATGGAGTGCTGCCAAATCTACTGCGAGGGAGAAGGCTGGGAGTAAAACATTAGGAAACCAGAAAAGCACACCTCTCTGGCCAGCATGGCAAAGAGAAGCGACTTCTCCACTGTGCTGGATATAAAAGCAAGCAGTCTAGGATTCAGTAAAAGAAGCAGAGTCAATTACGAATGATGCTTTGATGATGGAACACAGCTTGTCACACCTTGCAGGGGCTGGTCGCCAGTGTGGGATGGTTTTTAAGATCACAGCCCTCCAGCAACTCACTGATACCTGAAACTCCATCATTAGCATCTTTCCTTTGGCTTAAAGATTCTCTTTCTCTTTAAATTCCGGAATAATATGCTACCTTGGAAGCGGAGTATCCAGATAACCAAAAAAAAAAAAAAAAAAAAAGGAACACACACAGCGCAGGGCAAAGAGAACAGGTTTTGAATGAAAGCGGAGTATTAATCTTAGTTTTACCGCTTTCCAGTTGTTCCACTTTAGGGAATTTATTTATTAGCTTGACTCCCAAGTTCATCAGCTATGAAATGAGACAAACACCTGTCTCAGAAACCCAATGCCAATCTAAAGTTCAATTATGTATATAACAGTACGTGGCCCCAACCACGCTCACAGCAGACCCTGGGACCCTGGTTTTCCTCTCCTTTTGTAAAGAGCAGGTCAGAACAAGGGCGTTCAGTGAGAACAAGAGGGGGAAGCTGGCCCCTGAAGGTGGAAGCGATGAGAAGGTCAGCGGGGATGGAGATGGGGGCAGCAGGGAGCACAGGGCACCTGGGGCCAGGGAATCCGTTTCACCAATGTGAGATGGGCCCTGCTGCTGGGCATGTGACATTTATCCGCGATGCTGACCGGCTGGCAAGAACCCGAACTGGGAGGCTGCCCGCCACAAAGAGCCACACCTCGCCCCTCCCGGGGCTCTCCCGTGCTCGGTGTCCCGCTGGGGCAAGGAGGTGTTGGGGTGCACGCGAAGAGCTGTACTCCCACGTCAGCTGCAAGAGAGCGGAGGCAGGTGAAACTCTGACCAGAGGGCAGCCAGGCAAGCCAGCAGAAGATACCACTTGCTGAAGCCCAAGGATGGTGGCCCACAGGCCAGGTGAGGGGGGCTGGAGACCTTCCTGCTGAGTTACCCAGGCCTGGCCCCACCCGTCCAAGCCGAAGCTGGTTTCCTTTTTCGGATCCTTAGGGATCCTTCTATCTCCTGAAGAGCCAGCCATCCTTGGCTTCCAAAGCACCAACAAAGCAATTTCAGTCACTCAGGTGAATGAGCCGCACAGAGAGGGCTAAAAATGGTAGGAGGGGAGGGGCTCTAGAGCCGGCTGAAGCAGAAAAATATTTTCACCACAAGAAGACTTTCTGAAACCCAGAAGCCCACTAGGCAGAAGACAGACCCTCCAGAAATTCCCTTGAACTGCTGCCGATAAAAACAAGCTTAACCCGAATAATAAAAAGGGAGGAGGTATTTTTAGGAATAAGCGGTAGCAGCTAACGCAAGTAACTGTGGCATTATTTAGAAACGTTCATAGGCCAAGACTTCAGCCCTTCTGTTCCCCCGAAAGGCCTACCTGGAGCCCCAGCGGTGTGCACAGCACGGTCTGGAGGTCACAGATCTGACCGCGTCCCCTGCTGCAGGGCTGCCGGGCTGTGACTTAGATAATCTGTTTTGCTTTTAGAACATTTCAGAATGCAAAACAGGGAAACGGCAGAACGGGACACGGTAATCTTGGACGTGGTTTATTGTGCTGTTCTCTCGCGCAGTTGCAGTGAATTAAGGGTCGTTATCTTCTCTTTGATAATCAAGACGAATCATCTTGGGATCATACATCCTGCGTATTATCTGTAATAAATGTTCTGAATTCCAGTTGACCTCTCCCTAACCCCCTGGTATACTTTTGGGCTTGTCTTTCTTTTTTTTTTTTTTAATTTTTTTTTTAACGTTTATTTATTTTGAGAGAGAGACAGAGCACAAGTGGAGGAGGAGCATAGAGAGAGAGAAAGGAGACACAGAATCCGAAGCAGGCGCCAGGCTCAGAGCTGTCAGGACGGAGCCCGACGCGCGGCAAGAACCCAGGAACCGTGAGATCATGGCCTGAGCTGAAGTCCGGAGGCTTAACCGACTGAGCCCCCCCAGGCGCCCCTCTTCCTTCCTATGATGAGCCGTGTGCACAAGGAATGTGACACAATTCTAATACTGGTGTGAGCAAAACCACAAAGGAAGGCAAATAAGAGCGTCAGACCATGCTTCCCAAAGCCAAGGGGAAGGGTCGTGGCGCGTGCACACTGCTGAT
Organism: Paguma larvata; assembly: GCA_030068075.1. Classification (NCBI taxonomy): domain Eukaryota; kingdom Metazoa; phylum Chordata; class Mammalia; order Carnivora; family Viverridae; genus Paguma; species Paguma larvata. Next base: position 16,245,824 of record CM057829.1, read on the forward strand.
TACACTCCCATCGGTACAGGTAATTAAAAGTTGACTCTATAATAGTATTAACCAGCAGGCACAACTTTTGGAAAATTTCTCCCTGGTATTAGCAATGCAAAAACACCGACTTGAATGTTCGACGCTAATCAAATTCATCTCCTCTTAAGAGCAGGGTATAATAAACGGGTAGCCTAAAAGGAATGCTTTGAACCGAATGCTTCGCTATTGTCTGATTATTCTAAATTTAAAACCGCGACAAAGGAAAGGATTCTTCTTCTCCTCCTTGAGGTTCAAGATTCACGAGGATTTGGTAATGAAATTCCTTTAGGAGAGCAAATAAAAAAATTGCTATCTACAAGCCGCCAGTGTTTTATGTCTCTCGCGGTTTTAAATCAAAGTCACCATTCATTCAACAACAAATGTTTGTTTGAATACATGAATGAAAGAAAAGGGCCTCGAGATACTTTACAAGTGTAATCACCTATAAGTTATGAATCAGGCAGCCGCTTTAATCATCCCCCCCCCCCCACCCCGTGCACAGGCTGAGACAAGTTGAATGTCAGCTCTCACCACGCAGGCCAAAGCCAGACCTGGAAACTGAAGCCATGTTCTTTGATGCTTAGAAAATGACCCAGCTGTTAGAGCCTGTTGCTAAGCGGCCTCGGCTGCAAACTCTCAATTCAATTTGGAATGCGTGTTATCTAGGCCAGGTGAGGTAAGACTAAGGAAGCATAACAAAGCCGGGCTTGTTTCTGAAATTATACAGGTAGTCCAAAAAGAAAAAAAAGGGGGGGGGGGGAGAAAAGAAAAAAAACCCATCCAAATGCTAACACTGAACACGAAATTCTTAATATTAACGTCGTCACTCTAAGGAGGCCCAGAGCGCAAGCTGCTCGGGGCCAGGGTCGATTTTATACCGAGAGAGGGAGAAAGCGACGTGCCTGCTGGATGGTGGAGGACAGGTAGAAGCCAAGGCTCCCCGGGGGCCTTCGAGTTGATTCTTGCAGCAACACTGAGAACACCCATCTGTTTCCATCCTGACCTTCGAACAGGGATGCGGGGCCAGCCAGACGCGTAAAGTCTATTTGTTTCAAGAACTCAGAGGGGAAATACAACTAGAAGATTCTGTCCAAGTGGGAATCTGTTTTGCAAGTAGAAAATGCTCACGGGTGCCAGGGTCAGAGGGTGCTCGAAGAATACAGGAATCTTAAAGCCTGCAAATTCCATGCCTGAGGAAATGAAAGGAGCTAATGTCCCCCCTCCCACCCTCGACTGTCCTTTGTGAGCTAAGTAGAAGGAAAGGAACTCCCTGCCATCTCTTCTTCTGATCCCAGAGGAAAGGGAAGCGGAGCCGTGCTGACCCAGATCGGAAAGTAGGTGAAGTTTGTCTACAGGATCCTTCCCCTCCAGTCCCCTAAGGTGCCTCCCCTTGAGGCCCTAGGGGTTTCTGCTCTGTAATTCTTTTCCACCCCTACGCCTCCAGCGTTCACACCAGCGAAACGCACCGTTTCAGTATGAATATACTTCGGTCATCGTTTTGCCCCCTGAAAAATATCTGTCCTTTCAGACTTTCAAATCTTAAATGGAAGGATCAATAGCTTTAACTTTCCTTTAAATTCCGGCACGGGCCAGCGGCCAACATTCTGCGTTGGGAGACAAATTACAGTAACTCTCTTATGTTTTAAATAAGGGAGCACGTGTGGGAGCTGAGGAGGGGCAGCGAGAGAGGGAGGAAGAGAGAATCCCAAGCAGGGCCTGCGCTGTCACCGCAGAGCCGGACTCGGCACTCAATCTCATGAACTGTGAAATCATGACCTGAGCCTAAATCAAGAGTCGGACAGCCACCCACGTGCCCCGTGACTCCCTTATTTTTAAAAGTGTATTTCACTTTTAAGGCCCACCGTAAGGATGGAAGTATGGTGAAATCACAAGCTGGGGTCATCCCCCGCCTTGACCATGGGCAAACTCCGTGAGGCTTAGTCCTGCATTTGTAAAGTAGGAATTATTACGGTATAATGGAATATGATATAATAATTATGAGATAATGAATTTCAAGTGGCTGGCACGTTGCTATCTTAGAGACTATACACCACCCTCAGAAAGAACACCGGGGTTCCCGAGTGTAGGTAGGTGCCCGGGCCCGGGTAACTGGCCACATCTGCTAAGGGCCAGTTACCCGCAATCACTGGGAACCGTAAGAGCCTGCGTTTCTCCAGTCGCTGAGAGCTGGCGGCCTCCGCCCCAGGGCCAGACACCCCCTAAACGCAGATCTGGGGTTGGTCCTCTCAGCTACCATTCTCCCCGGCTCTCTTCCTGCCTCAGAACATGTATGCCCTTCCCTCCCCCTCTCCACCCTGCCCCCTGGCCCAGGAAGCCAGATCCTGAGGGTACGGCAGCATCCCTCACTGCTCCCCTACCGCTCCCCAGTCCTCGCCCTCCATCCTGTGACAGAATTTTACCTGGGAACCTCCAACAGCCCCACAATTGAGTTTACCCAGCCTTGCGCCCCTGGCAGCCAAAACAGAATTTAAAACAAATTTCCGCCAGGAAAGGCAAGTTTGGAGAGGAGGCCCCACCCCACCGTCCACGGGGTGAGCTCACCCAAGCACTAGACTTGACTCAGGCTTTGTTGGGACATCTGCGCTGAGTCTCACAAATCAAATACGAACGCCGTGGCAGAGGTTTACAGAGGCAAGAAAGGGCCTGACCGCAAGGACGGAACGGGGAGGTTCCTTCGGAACAGTCAGGAGAAGTAAGGGAGGCGGGGGAGGCCAAGCGGGGCAAAGGGGCTGCCAGGGAGAGGAAGTTCTGGGGTGAAGGCACGAAGCACCCAGGCTGGAGAAGAGATGAGGGCAGAGGGGCCTCCCGCAAGCAAGATCCACGGCAGGCGGCACAGCCGTAACAGGAGAGACACGGGTCGAGTCCCCGTTGGTTCCTGTGACTGGGTTTTCTCGAGGTTGGCACCGGGAGGCACAATATCCCCAAAAATAACAGGACCTGGTGGGAAGGGCCATGGAAGCTGATCCCACAAACCAGGGGCCTCCTTGTCTTGTCCTCGGCCAGGATCAGACTTCACGAACGGGAGGTTGGTAAAGGCCCCTTAACCGGATCCGAACAGTGGGGAGCAGCTGTAGATGCTTCCCAAGAGCCCCTCAATAAGAAGAGATAATAATGGGATAAAGAAGATGCTCCACACTTGGGTTTTGGAAGAGAGGCTATGGAGAAGCCCAACTGTTAGAGGGGGATCCGGACGTCCACATGTCCTATGGAAGCTACATGCAGGCACATGGATGTAGCGTATTATACATCGTATCGGGAGACAGAAAACCCGGTTTATAGATCTTAGTAAGCCAATCAGTGAAAAATGATTATAAGTAGTTTTCACTGTGTAAAAGTAATACAACTTATAGTCACTTATGCGAACTGCTCCCACTAACAGCCAATTACCACCCAGCACATTATCAGGGAAATGTGTCACCAACCACGTGTTCCACGAACTCACTTGTGTATGTCACGTCTCACGACGATGCTAAATTCTGTGTTAGACGTTCGGGCTTATTATTTTCTGGTGCGTGTCACTGCAGCATCTGGGCGCTAGAATGCACCTTAGGGAGGCCCCTTCCTCTCACCCTTTCATTTCACAGATGTGGAAGCTTGGGAAGGGTACAGCTTCCCCAAAGCCACAGGAGGACCGGTTCAGAACGAGGCTGGCTGGGGACACAGCTCACGATGCCTCCTGCACCTCAGGGCTCACCCTTACGGCACCATGTGCTTGGACAATGCTGAGGGGACACAGTCCCCTCCTCTCGTTCTGTAGGACCATTTGCTCACAATTCAGCGGTACTGAAGGAGGTATGATGTTTGGGGGAAAGGTGTAAGCTTGGGAATAGAGAGGCTGGAACTCCCAGTTAAGGGGCTTTGGGATGACATGATCTTTAGAAGAACTTGGTCTCTGTTAAGAAAATCGACAGCCAATACAGTGCAGTAGAAAAAAAAAATGGAGATTATTGGGGCACCTGGGCGGCTGAGTCAGTTGAGCATGCAACTCTTAGTTTCGACTCTGGTCATGATCTCAGGGTCGTGGGATCAAGCCCCATGTCGGGCTCTACACTGAGTGTGAAGCCTGGTTAAGATTTTCTCTCTCTCCCTCTGCTCCTCCCCTCTGCTCATGCTCTCCCTTGAAAATTAAAAAATAAATAAATAAGAAAATGTAGGTTATCAAGTCAGAGATCCCAGGAGGGGCCTCAGAGCTTAGCACCTGTGCAGCCTAGGACAAGTTCCAGACACTTTCCAAGTCTACATTCCCTTGACTGTAAAATGGGCATGATGATGCTACTTCTGCAAACGAGTCGTGACAGGAGATGACAGCAGGTATTAAGAACACCCAGAGCGACACGTCTGCTCAATCGACATTCGATAACCAACGAAGGCCACTAAGAAAGCCCCGCCTGTAAACACGTGTGGTAGATACGTGGACGTGTAAAGTGTTTCCAAGGCCAAGTGTATGTTAGTTCACGGCTAACCTTGGCAAGCATGTTCCGAAGCGTCAGTGTTACATTCACATCCGATTTCAAAATATATTGCCTCTCAGCACCTGGGCTGGGAAATCTAAGGGGGGAGTTGTACAAGCCAGGCGTGTTTCCACTGACGTGTCAAAACACAGAAAATATATCCACCTCCCCCGTGCAGCCGTGGTCTGTCATCAGGAAATACCTCTTGCTTTACATCAAAATGTGTTCCCAGAAAACAAAGATCTCACAGGTCAAGGGGATCTCCGAATCATTCCTTCTTGATCCGTAAGGATGGTTCCTTGCCGATTTTTCACATCCAAAATCTCTAAGAAATTGATCAGAGACCTGAACGCGGCTGACTGCAGGACTGCAGCTCGCGGCAGGTGCTTCTGGGTATCCAGAAGAGGGGTTTTTTGTTTGTTTGTTTAATTTTAAACATTTATTTATTTTTGAGAGAGAGAGGGAGACCCAGAATCCAAAGCAGGCTCCAGGCTCGGAGCTGTCAGCACAGAGCCCGATGTGGGGCTCGAACTCACAAACCGAGAGATCATGACCTGAGCCGAAGTCGGATGCTCAACCGACTGAGTCCCCCGGCCGCCCCCATGAGAGGGTTTGAAATGCCCAAGGCTGCAGAGAAAAGGAAGTTGCTCAACGTGGGGTGAGCCCAAAGGATTCGTTATCTGTTTTCTTCTCACGTCTCCTCCCCATATATAATTTTATCAGTAAATGAGAGATTCAAGTCTCATAGGGGAAAAGTCAGGAGTTTGTGCCTTCGGTTATAAACAGATCTCCAGACAAAACCACGATGTGAATAGTGACATTTCAGCAGCGTCACTGACTCGGCCTGTGAGCCACAGCCCTCAGTCCAGATCTTCTCCGCAGAGCCCCAGCACGCTGCCCTCCCACTCTTCTAGAACCATCTGTGGCCGGGGGTGCCAGCCAGCAAGCAACCCGGCTCTACCTCTGCGCCTTCTCCTGCTCCCTCCCTCCCCCTCACTCTCTCTTTCTCATGGCATGCTCTCTCTCTCTCTCTCCGAGGTATCCCTTTTTCTGAGTCACCTTCATTGACAATAACCAAAGCCAGACCAATAAAAGGAAAGAAAATGCAAATCAATAAACAAACCTCCTCAAATCCATTAGGCCCCTGGCCCCGTGCCCTCTGCTACAACTACGTTGCTTCTGACTCCGCGGTGTTCAGACGTGGAAAGCACTACTCCTCCACTCTGGTTCAAAGACATGGGACACTACCGTTCTTTGTTTCCTTAAAAGTAGGCAGGCCGTCTTGCTCTCCCCAGGCAGGAGAGGTGCTGCCAGGATCACCGAAGCTTCTGGAGGGAGGCAACCACGTGCTAGGCTGAAACGCCAGAACCCAGATCCCAAGTGCTGCCAGGAAGAGGGCAGAGGGTGAAATGGACGTCACTCTGAATCATACACACGACCACAGGCCGGTGACTGGCTGCTACTTGGGTGTTCTCTGTAGTTAAGTGGACCGTGCCGCGGGACCCTCGTGGGGACCGAGATACAGGCGCACCTTACTGCAAACAAAGACTGTGTGTCTGACCATGCACGTGCAAGCCTCACCTTCCTGAGTTACTTTACGCGCTGAGTGTCCTGGGGGAGTTCATTATTCGAGAGAACTCCATCCATGTTTTATAAAATTTAAAGGTGTCTCCATCTGTGTTTTGGAAACTTAGATCTTGAAGTATCCGATTTTCTTTTTTTTTATATAAGATTTTATTTTTAAGGAATCTCTACAGACCCAACGTAGGGCTTGAACTTCCAACCTCGAGATCGAGAGTCACACGCTCCACCCCCCACGGCCCCCGGGTGCCCCTAAATATCGGATTTTCTTCAAGCCTTCTCTCCTCCTGCCCCTCCTCGCTCTGCCTTCGGAGCACCTCGTCCATCTCAACATCACTAACGAAACGATGTAGACACGGGGGACATATGCTCCAGTCGGCGCTGGACAACGGAGAAGGGCGCCAGACACACGCCGTCATTTTTAAGACGTCATCCCTTGATAGAACGTGGGAAGCATAGCATAAAAAGCTGACCCAGAAACGTGACCTGTGACTCTCCTTCTTGAAAGAGTAGTTCAGCACCGTGAGAAGGAGAGCAGCGGAGATCCTGACAAAAACCAGGAACCGTCCTAAACTGGAAGAGGGAAATCTGCAGGCGAGGGCTGCTGGGAAACAGAGCTGCTCTCAGGACTCCCGGTCACCGGCAGTCAGAGGGCACGACAGTAGAAGGACCGAGGGTAGGCACCGCCGTGCCCGAGGTTACTCTGGCAGGTGCGAGATGTCTCCCGACATGGCAGGGTCGTGACACCGGATGGATTCAGTCGCCATGACACAGGGTTCTTGGAGCGAGCGTAGGGTCGGGGAGAAACCTCGACTTGGGAAACTATCTCATTCTCTAGCTTCACCCAACGCAAAGCAGAAACCGTGCGGAGAAGAATGCCAACGGTAAATGCCCATGACTCCAGCTCCCTCCCAGTCTAACCAGCTGCTGGAACGCTCATCTCACTGGTAAATTTTAACCAAGCCTCCAGCTTCCGATTTTGAGAAGGAATCTTATCTTTTCCAGAAGGTATGGGATCTTTTAAGAACAAATTCCAAGCTGGGCGAGACCTTTCGCCATTCAATGGTAAGTAAGCCAAAAATATGCAACATCGGGCCAGTAGAGACTTGTGGCTAAAGCAACATAAAGCATCCAAGAAATGAAGGAAGAAGATAATTTTGAAAAAGATTTACTACGGGAAATAGAAATAAGTTTAAAACAAGATGTGATCTTTGCTTGAAAAATTAAAAAAAAAAGGAAGAAACCACAGACTCTAGAACAAGACATGAAAGATTAAGGTAAGACACCTGAATGAAACCAAAAAGAAACGGACTGAATTACAAAAAAATAAATATGATTTTTTTTCAATTGTCCATTTTCAAAGCTACCTAGGGGTGCCCGGGTGGCTCAGTCACTTGAGTGTCTGACTTTGGCTCGGGTCATGATCTCGCAGCTCGTGGGTTCAAGCCCCACACAGGGCTCCATGCTGACAGCTCAGATGCAGCCTAGAGCCTGCTTCGGATTCTGTGTCTCCTCCCTCTGTCTCTGCCCCTCCCCTGCTCGTGCTCTGTCTCTCCTTCTCCTTCAAAAAGAAATAAATGTTAAAAAACTTAAAAAAAATAATAAAGCTACCTTAGGACCAACAACAAGGAAAGATAAAACTCAAAAATCAAATCAGTGTTGTCAAGAACAAACTTCAAAAACTATACCAAAGGGAGAACAAAAAGACAACGAAATAGATTATAATGGATATTGAAGACAGAATAGGAAGCCAAGATAGAGATATTTGTGGTTCCCGGAGTGATCAGAACGAATACCACAAAAATAATTATTAAAGATATCATGTAAGAGAACTTTTCTGAATTGAAGAAATGCCTGATTCCCGGACAAGGAAAAAAAAAAAAAAAAAAAAGCTCACTCTGTACTAGAAAACAAATGCATGAAAACAGACACACAGATACATGTATATGCACAAATAAATTACAGAAAACTGTCTTCTACTTACTTTCCAGTGAAACGTTTGCATTGTGAGGTCAAAGTGACAAGATCACTAGCATCCAATGCGGAAGGGAAAAAATACAGGTACCCAGGTTACTACGATGGAAGAAAAAATCAGGCTGCCCTTAGACTTGTAGTTGACAATAGAAGAAATAAATCAACCAGCTGCCCAACTCTGAGGGCAAAAAAGCTTGATACAGGAATTGTAACAAAGCGAGTTTTCTGGTAAGGTATGAGAGCTAAAATATGATGGGAAGAATCACTAAGAAAATGAGCTTCATAAAAATATTATACAGGTGACCCTTAAGCAACACCGATGCAGCTGAAAATCTGCACGTCAACTTGACTTTTCCAAATCTTAACTACCACTAATGGCCTCCTGTTCACCAGAAGCCTTACTGATAACATCAACAGTTGATTAACACAGACTTTGTATTCAAATGATAGACTGTATTCTTACAATAAAGTAAGCTATGGAAAAAGATGACGTTATTAAGAAAAGCATAGAGAAGAGAAAAATACATTCATAGGAAAACATCTCAGTATAAATGGAGCTGCACGGGTCAAACCCATGTCGTTCAAGGGTTACCTGCATTTGAAGCAGCTCTCTAGTCAGCCAAAAATTTAATTTAAAAAACAAGATGAAGGAGCCGTTGTGCTTTAAAATAGTTTCTAATATGTAGTCAAACCACGGAAACGGCAAACCACCAAATATAGTTAGAAAACAAGACAGATTATCTAGGTAATTCTTACAAGAAAATTTGTACCACGTTTACAAAATGATAATCAGCTCCATCAAAATCTCTGTGCATCTATAGGAAAAGGAAAGCAGAATCCCAAAGGAGAACAAGAATGCGTTAATCTCGTCTTCCGCAAAGACCGAGTATCGTCAAAAGCTTCGCGACCTCGTTCATACAGAAATACGGGCCAATTTTTTTTCAAATTTAATTAGATAACTAAAAAATGAAATATTCTAACTTGAAAACTGTCAGAGAATAACTTGTCACACAAAATGGAAAATGGAAGAAACACCAAGGAATCAGGAAAGGAAAAAGAATAAACGATGACAAAAATGAAAACGAATAGATGAAATTCGAGGATAGGTATTGATTCTCTTTTAAGAACTAAGAGTCCCCAGTGGAGTCACAAATTAAGAATGACCTCTACGCTACCTGCAAGAAACCTATAAAAGTGAAAGGAGGGGCGCCTGGGTGGCTCAGTCGGTTAAGCGTCCGACTTCGGTTCAGGTCATGATCTCACGGTTCATGGGATAGAGCCCGGCATCGGGCTCTGGACTGACAGCTCGGAGCCTGGAGCCTGCTTCAGATCCTGTGTCTCCCTCTCTCTCTACCCCTCCGCTGCTCACACTCTCTCTCTCAAAAATAAACATTGAAAAAAAAATTAACTGAAAAGAAAGAGGACCGGGGCAAAGGAACACTAGGAAATTGTACACTGAAAAGCAATGTTAGGGGCACCTGGCTGGCTCGGTCAGCAGAGCATTTGACTCTTGCTCTCGGGGTCCTGAGTTCAAGCCCCAGGTTGGGCAGAGAGCTTATTTAAGATAAATAAAAGTATTAAAAAATAAATATCATGGAACTTAAAAAAAAGAAAAGCGATATATGAAAATAAAATCAGAATTAAATATTAAACACATTAAACAGGAGTATTGGTTTTGACTGACCAGGGGTACATTCAAAAGAAATGTTAATATCGTATGTGCCAAGTCAGATAACATACCTTAGAAATATGTAAAGAAAGATAAGCAGAGGCTGAGAGTCACACAATAATGTTGTGAAAGTGTATCCCACTGCTTTCAGTCTTTGGAAAAGTAAGCGATGGAAATTTAATAAGGGTCTAGAGAAGCAGGGTAAAATAATAATAAGGCTCATCTTATGACTACATTAACCCGATGACTACAGCACGCACCTTCTATACAGAGACCCCTGGCACATGAGCAGAAGTCCCTCAAGTACTGAGACATCTACGAAACTTGATTATGTCTCAATGTTCCGTGATCGCAAAGCACTGAACTTCAATGAGGGAACAAATTCAACAATCTGTTGTTCAATTTGATGTTCAAATTCAACATCAACGATTCAAATAAACTTGTACGTGTACAAAACGTTCTTCGAAACAGGGTTAGAGCCTGAGAGATGTTAACTTCTGCAACTGCGCGTTGACACCATAGAGATAAAGGGCACATTATATGTTAAAGTGTAAGCAGTCCACACCCCAGGAAATACCTTACATATTTTCATCATTAAGAAAATACTGAAAAGAGCAATCAACTCGAGAAATTGGAAAAAGGGAAATTAACCTAGGGAAAGCGAAATGAAGGCAGAGCACACAAAAAATAAATGTCAGAAACCAACTCAAAGTTTTAAATAGAAAAGACGTCAAAAGGTGGCCCTTAAAAATATCCAAAATAGGGGCGCCTGGGTGGCTCAGTCGGTTGAGCGTCCGACTTCGGCTCAGGTCATGATCTCACAGTCTGTGAGTTCGAGCCCTGTGTCGGGCTCTGTGCTGACGGCTCAGAGCCTGGAGCCTGCTTCCGATTCTGTGTCTCCCTCTCTCTCTGTCCCTCCCCCACTCGTGCTCTGTCTCTCTCTCTCTGTATATCCAAAATACAGACTAGATTTACTGCTCGTTAGTCTAACGTTCCAAAGATTTGATCAACTAAAAATTAAAAGGGAGAAGTAGAAGAAAACCAAAAATATTGAAGATATTTTTTTAATTTTAATAATACGTTAAAAAAGAATATGTAGAATTTGGCTCCGTGTTAATGAAATATTAAATATTGACAATAACAGACATCCTAAAAAAATTTAAATCTTTAAATATTAATTTGAGAAGTAAAAATCTTGTGTGTATTGAGCAGGGGCAGGGGGGGATGATGGGCTTTATCCCGAGTTAAATAAGGACCCGAGTTAAATAATGTGGGGGACAAATAATTTCAAAGCTTCCCGGCATGGACATGATACAGAGATGATTCCGAGGTTACATTATGCCCTTCACAGCGTCGCTGGTTCCATAGAAAAAGTTATTACTGAAAATGCTAAAAAGACATTTAAAAAATTCTGTGGGAAGGGCGGTGGAAAATTGGAATAGAATACTACTTATCTGCCACAATAAAATATTATCTGGTATAAACCAATTGCCAACATCATATTCAAAGTTAAAAGAAAGGGTCAATAATTAAATTCAGGAATGAAATCGGCGTACCCGCGCTATCACTGTTATTTACCATGACATTGGGAGGTCCAAGAAGAAAGGAAAGTTAAGAACGTTAAAATATAGGAGGCAATGTTTTCGTGATTAGAAATGCTACGATTGCCTATTGAGACCGTCTAAAGAATTGGCTGAATGACTACTACAACTTTGTGAGGTCGAGAAGATTGCCAGTTATTAGATGTAGGCGTATATATGCACGGACACAAGCTACGGGGGGTGGGGGGGAGGAGAGTCTTCCAATAAGCCAGCAATGAGCTACAAATATGAGAGAAATAATGACCAAGTGCACAATTCTAGAAAATCTCTAAGGAAAACTTAACAAGATCTGCTCAAATCCTATGAAAGGGGCAAAGCAAATCTTCAATGAGACTAGCGACGGGGAGCCCCGAACTTGCAAACGTGTAAAGACTTCAATTCTCTCCAGATGAACGTGCAATCTAGGACCATTAACATTGATTTTTGAAAAGATGGTTTAAAATCTGGCCCAACTCGCCTTATGTTTACATGGAAGAATAAATAGGCTGAAAATACCTAAGGACTCTTGGAAAAAGAAACTGATATGGAAGAATCTAAGACTGTACATGTTCGAAATTTACAAGAGCCATGGAACCAAACTAAAATGCAAAACCACGAAGATGCAGAGAACAGAAGATAAAGCTCAGAAATACACCCAAGGTCGTACAAGTGCCTAGTACATGAGAAAGGTGGTGCTTCCTACGAGTGGGGTAAAAGAGAATTAAATATACGGCGTGTGCAGACTGAGTTATTCGGCAAGATGCATCTGATCCTCGCGCCTGAGATCACACATCAAAATAAGCTCTAAGTATAAACTATGAGACAATGAAAGAACTAGAAAAAATTATAGGTGAATATTTATCTGACCCTAGTGCATGGAAGGCTTTTTTCGGTATACAAAAAAAAAAAAAAATATGTTGGACTACATACATTTTGAATATCTGTACATGAAATTCACCATGAACAAAATTCGAAGGAAAATATCGAAGTGGGAAAAATATTTTAACATCATTAACAAAGAGTTAACATCCTTATTGAAAAATGAACATATATGTTACTAAAAAAATGTACGTCTTAATATAAAAAATAAAGAACACAGTTGGTTTTAAAAAACACATAAAAAACAGAAAACATATGAAAAAAATGTTCAACCTTGCTCTAACCCGCACGCACACAAAAGAAACCTAAGATGTAATTTTTAACTTCTCAAATGGGCAAGGTTTTTGCATTTTCCGTTTTTTAATTACAGCACGCAGGCATTCCTTTTCATGGTTGATGAGTGCTAAAATACAGTACTTTAATAAATATGTATCAAAATGTTATAAAGGCTCTTAATTATTTGAACCCACAGTTCCGGTTCTAAAGATTTATCCTAAAGAAAAAAAAAATCAGCGATGTCCAAATAGGAGACATATTTGAGGCGATTCAGCACAGTATCACTCACGACCGGAAAAACTCTGGAGAATTAAACGCTCAACACGTTAGCTCACTTGTGTCAACTCTAGTATCTATAAGAGATATCAAACTACGTAAGCAATAAAATCATGCTACTACGTGGAACTGAAAACGGCCGAGCGACATGTTCCCCTTACCTGGGCCAGCGGGAAAGGCGGGGCACGGACGGTCCGATCAGCATCGTGCCAGTGAACAGAGGCCATCTGACTAGAATCACGAAATGTGTTCATGGTCATCTTATGAGGGACTTGCCTTTCACTCCCCCCGCCTCACCCGTTTTCCCAGTTTTCTAAAACGAACATACACCATGTCTGCGATCAGGGAAACAACGGAACCGGATCTGGAGTCGGACTCCTTAGATTCAAATTCAAAGCTCTGTCATTCTAACCTCTGCAACCTTGGGCACATTGTTGACCCTCTCGGAGCCTCAACTTCCTCATCCATCAAATGGGACTAATAACAATGACTACCTCACACTGGGTTGCCATGACCACTGAATTTTCCAATGTATGGAAAGCTCTGAGTATGGTATCTGGACCATAATAAGTGCTCAATAAATATTAGTATTATTTTGACTTTAAAGCAAGAGTATCCACCTCCAGACTTTTCCGACAGAAGAGATTTTGTCTGGGCTTATTCCTATGTCAAAGGAAAAGGAGAAATCGTCCATGTCTCCTGTCTCTCTCACCCTCTCTCCCTTATTCTCTTTCTCTCTCTCTCTCCTTCCCTTTCTCTCTCCCTCTTTTCTCTTTCTCTCCCTCCCTCTTTCTCTCTCTCCCTCCCCTTCTCTTTCCCTCTCCCTCCCTCTGCCACCTCCCTCATCTCTCTCTCTCTCTCTCTCTCTCTCTCTCTCACACACACACACACACACACCCCAAGATTAAGATCCTCACGTCCCAGGATTCTGACAAGTTTGAGCAACAGTTAATATGCAGTCTAGTCTCAACAGAGAGCATCTGAGCTCTGTGGGCAGTCCACCATGGTCAACCAAGGTCAAAAAAGATGGTTTTGATAAGGAAGCCAGATAATCTAGGAGAACAGAGGCTGCTGATAACCAGTTGGCCAACCCGTGTCCCCAGAAAAGGTTCTTGCGCTCCCATGGCTAGACAGCCTGACAGCGGGCGAGCAAAGCACGCGGGGAAAGGCAGCTGGGCTGTGGAAGGAACCCCCAAAAGGGAGTAGGTACAGCCAGCTTCTAGAACAGCCACCCACTCCGCCCACCAGCCGAGCACAGAGTCCTGCAAGACCACGCTCCTCCTCACTGACCCCAGAACCCGGGGCGGGGGGGCTCCCCTCAACACCTGAGGTTCCATTCCAAAGGACAACAACTTCAGCTCCTAATACGAGTTGTTTTATTTTTAACTTCTGAGCCAGCTCCTGGCTCCCAAACCAAAGTCGAAGAAAATTAAAAGAAGAAATAAAGCATTCCAGGCGTCCTTCGTATTTATTTCGCTTTCCCCATCCATGTTATTTTAGGAAATCCAGCAGAAAGTGACAAAATCTAGAAAGTGACAAATGGGTGCAGATTACAAAGCAGCACATGTTGAGGCAAGGTCATTAGATGCCATCAGAAAGGGTCTAAGGACACATGCGTCGAAGAGATAAGGCAGCTCAGCAGGTTATCTATAAATCGTTCCACTCGGAGTCCTGTCTGCTGCTCTCACACACCCGCTGTGGTCTCGGGGCCTCGACAACCGCACTAAACACGGCGTGGGAGGCTGCAGGAGGCAATATGGACAGAAAAGAATTTTTCTTTCTTTTTTTTTTTTTTTTTGCTGAATCTGAAATGTGGAAGAAATCTTTGCATACGTGAGACAGAGCCCTGAAAGGGGACGTAACTCTTTTGGTATAAAGGTATACTCTGGGAATTCAACAATTGATGATTCAATCATCTGAAAAGAAGGAAAGATGCTCTTTTGCAAAAAAAAAAAAAAAAAAAAGGTCGCATCAGCATCAGGGACAGAGGACGGAAGGCAGAAGGGGCGAGCAGGAAACAGGCTTTGGTGTCGGGCACTCCCGCTTTGAATTCTAGCGTCCAGCACTCGCCAGCTGGGTGCATGCGGGCGAGGGGTTTCAGCGGGCAGAGCCTCCATTTTTACAAGTACGTGAACGGTAGTAGCAATATCTGTCTCAAAGAGTTACCGGAATGATTCAGTCAGTCATTCGCTCGATGCATAATTATTGAGCCTTGAGATACGGCCAGCTCAGTGCCAGACGCTGAGACAAGAGTGACTGAAGCAGGCACAGCCTCCGCTCGTATCGACTCTAAGTCTCTTAGATTTTAGTGGAAGAAGAGAGACAAACAAATACACCAAGGTGCAATCAAGAAAAAAAAATTAACCCCGTTAAAGGGATGGAAAGTGACGGGGGTGTTTACAGTTAATTCTCAGTTCAAGTGACATTTGAGCAAAGATCCGAATTAAGTCAGAAGGGTGAGTCAGGAGGCCACGGGGTGGAGGGGGGTGTGGGGGGGGAGGACTGAGTAAAGGGACCAGTAGGGACCAAGACCCTGACGTAGGAACGGGCTTGCATGCGATGGGACATTTATGAATAGCTAATAAGCTCAGAGCTTGCAAGAGCCATGTGCTGTGATGATGGTGATGATGGTGATGATGGTGATGATGGTGGTGGTGGTGATGATGATGGGGGGGGGGTCTCGCAATGACATCCAAACAAGCAGAATCCAGGGGGTGTGAGAACGGTTGCCGCCCTTGTTAACTAAAGTAATAAAGTGCCAAAATTAGGACCCAACCCAGGAAGTACTGATTAGAATCTTGACTAATTTTCATTTATTAAAAACTACAGCTCTATTTTTAGGTGTATCCGTCAAGCTAACATCATTCAAGAAAGAGCCTCTCTGAGAATTCTATTTCAGGAATGTAAATTATTTGAAATAAAAATATCCTGCATGCATGATTTGTTTGTTACCCAAGCATCCTTCTGCTGGGGTTTAGCCTGCTGCTCGCGTGTACGTGGTGTTTTGAAGAGTCACTATGCGGGGTACCTAGAAATTCCATAGGCGCCTGTAAGTGGCAGAAATGGCTGGTAGGTGTTCGCTTCCACCTAAGCTCGGAGGGAAAAGGGTTTTAACAGATGTCTTCCGAGGCTTTCAGCCTTCTCTTAACTGTCTCAGGATGAAATTCTACTTTACTTGCTTCGTTATGCATTTTTTTGGAATGTTATAAACAAAGCCATTCATATTGTATGAATTTTTCTTCAAACTACTGTTTTTTGGTGGAGGGGACTCAGCATCAGGTCGTTGAGATTTACCCGTATTGTTCTCCACCCTTGCAGGTCACTCGTTGTCATTGTTGCACAATATCCTTTGATTGTATCACAATTTGCTTCTCCTTGCTGCTTTGAGAAACATTTGGGTGGCCCAGGTGTATTTTTTAAACGGTTAGTAACAAGCAAAGCTGCGCTGCGTGTTTTCTGGTACGCGTGGACAGAAGCTCTTCTAGGGAATACACTTAGGAGGAAAATTGCCGAGTCATAGGGTAGAACACACTTCTCTTTCCTGGATAACCGTGACCTAAATGTACATACAAATTAACACTCCCGCCAGCAATAGGTAAGCAGGCAGTGCCTTTTTCCTATCTTAGACCAGACTATCCCCTTTGCCCCTCGGAATTCCAGATCTCAACCCAAGTGCCAGATCCATCTACTGCCTTAGCCAAATCAAAGATGGTCTTTGACCAAATCCTGACTCGAAGAAACTTCCGTTCCGTTGGCTTTCTCGTTAACTCATCACGATCCTTAGCACGCAGACAACTCCCTCACGAGAACTACCAAGGAATGGTCACGCATTGCTGGAGCCATGATGGGAAATAAAGGCGTTTCAATAAAGCAGGCATGCTTAAAACTATTTCAGCTACCCGAATTAATCTGAGCCAAGCCAAGCATAATCTATATATTTGCCCCTAACTTTCTGTTCCTTTTATTTCATGGCATTTTTTAAGAATCTTTTTGTTAAGTTTACTTATTTATTTTGAGAGAGAGAGAGAGAGAGAAAGCGCAAGCAGGGGGAGGGGCAGACAGGGAGAGAGAGAATCCTAAGCAGGCTCCATGCTGTCAGCACAGAGCCTGACATGGGGCTTGATCTCACAAACCGTGAGATCATGACCTGATCCGAAATCAAGAGTCAGATGCTTCACCGACTGAGCCACCCAGGCGCCCCGGTTTCATGGCATTCGAGAACTAGACCTGTCTGATAAAAGGCAGCTGTGCATTTTTGAGAACTAAGAAAAAAGTACTGGATTTACTCTCTCTTCAAAAAGACGGCAGTTACGAAGATGCAAAAAACCACAGAACTGTACATTGTACAAGGTGAATTTTAATGGCATGTGAATTATATCTCGATTAAGCTGTCGCTAAAAGCGCATCAGCAAAGTGAAGTAAGCCAGTCGCCGAAGGACAAATGCTTTGTGATTCCACTTATGTGAAGCACCTAAAATAGTGTCTAATTCACAGAGACAGAATGCAGAAGGTGGTTGCCGGGGGCTGGGGGGAGGAGAGAATAGGGAGTCAGCGTTTTCATGGGTACGGTTTCTGTTTTGCAAAACCGAGAGTTCTGGAGACGGCGGGTGGTGGTAGTGTGAGGGTGCTTAATGCCACAGAACTGTACACTGAAAAATACTTAAGTCGGTAAATTTTATAGTGTATGTATTTTGCACAAATACATACATATATGTATACAAATATGTGTACAAATATACAATGCTTTATACAAACAGACGTATTTGTGCAAAATACATATATAATATACATACATATACATACATAGATACGTATTAGTGCAAAATACACAGCCTGTCTGTGTGTATCTCAGAGACAGTAGCGGCTGTGTTTCGTTTCAGTCTTAGGTTGTTGCTCAAGCAAAGAGAGGACTTTGTTTTTCGTGAAGTCACACAGACTGTGCACCATAGTCAGAGCACTTCTCCGCTTTCCTTATTTTCTGAGCAGTCCTGAATTTCGGCGCACAGCTACTACGACACCATCTACTGTGGGTCAGAGGAGGATTAAAAAAAAAAAACAAAAACCAGGAGGCTAAAGTTACAGCTCGCATTGCAACCTTGACAGTCCGACTTTGCAAAAACAAGGGCTTCGATTTAGCAGAATATGCCACGATTCAGAAAATGCTCCTAACATATGCCCAAGGGGACTGAGTCACCCTTGCGATGTAACTTAAACTCCTGAATTTTTTGACTTCTGTAGGTTTAAATTCCCATCACTCTGCAGCCTCAACCTTTGTTTCTGCCACCGATCATCCAATGTATCGCTTATTATTTGACATAATCGCTACCATGAAATGCTTGTGTTTGAACAGCCTGAGGTTCAGAGGACGCTTTAAAAAATCTTAAACAATAAAAACCGTCAACGATTACCAGCAACGGAGAAACAGGCGAGCCTCCTTTCAGGCTGCCTCTGTGCCTAGAACAACGCCCCCAGCCCTGCTCCTGCGGGGAGCCAGCCAGCCGCACCTCTCCCTGCTCTCCAAGCTCACCTTAATTCACTTCTCTGGGATTCCGTAATGAAGGCAGCTGTGACTACAGACTCGAAGAAGAGAGTACTATCCACCCCGGGGGACAAGAAATGAGTGTTAATTTATGTCGGGAGGTCCAAAAATGGTAAACTGCGCGGATGACATTTGTACTGTATGTCTGTACCATAACCTGTTATCTGTCTTCCCGTCTTTAAGAATCTCCCGTGGCCCCTGATGAAGGGATGACGGGCCAGTCTGGAGGGGCCAGAGGATTTAGGGATGGCATATCTGTCACTTACGTGGCGCTGAGTCAGGTTGGCAATGTGTGACTCATCGGGTCCCTGTTTGGAAGCCCACAGTCTCTCTGGGAGCTAGTCATAAGAGACAATTTTTCAATCAGCGTACATGGATTCAGCAAATATTTACTGAAGACCTACTGAATGCCAGGCACTGCGCCTGACATCAGGGATGACGACATGGTCTCCGTAGAGAGACAGATGGGGTTCGGTATCAAACCGTTTTATCATGGAGTCTTCCGCACACTATGCAGCTGGTCAGAATAACGCTTTGCCCCCCTCCCCCCGCAAAAGAAATGCACTGAGCGCCGAGAAGTAATCCGGTTAGCGAGTGAACATTCTGGTCAATGAAAGAACATATCTGGAAGGAACACAACAATGTCTTCTGAGGCCTTCCTCTTCAGAACCATGGTCACCAAGCATTCCAGCACACGAATGTTCCAAAACCCATCAGAGGCAGATGGGAGTCTGCCACCACGGAAGATCTGAATAGCAAGACGTGATTTTACTAAAGATCTAGAGATAGCACCTGGATTTCCTGTCTCGGAACAGACTTAACAAATCTCTTTTCTAGGACTCCCCTGACAATCTCCGACCTCCAAGAAGACAGGGAGTGAGTTTCTAGGGCATAGTTGTCCTCAGTGACTAGCACGGTGCCTGGCACGGGCTACACATGGCATATTTACACATGGATATTTAAAGACTGGATAATGAATATAACCCATAATCCATCAATGAATACATTTAATTAATGAATCAAATCAATTCACATAGACGGTTATGGGCTGAACTGTGCCCCCCCCCCAAATGTGTATGTTGTAAGTCTGAACTCCCCCAGGGTCTCAGAATGCAACTGTATTTGGAGGTAGGACGTTTCAAGAGGTACTTAAGGTACAATTTGGTCACGTAGGTGGGGTCCCAATCTGGCGTGACTGGTGTCCTTATAAGAGACCAGGACGCACAGACTGGAAAGGAAGACCACATGGGAACAGACAGGAGAAGATGGGTGTCTCCAAGCCAAGGACTGAGACCTCAGGAGAAACCAGCCCTCCCGACAGCTTCATGTTGGACTCCCCACCTCCAGAGCTGTGAGAGCTACATTTCTGTTGTTTCAGCCGCTCTGTTATGGCCGCTCTGTTATGGCCGCCCTCACAGACAAGTATGGATACTAAGGACGGAGCTATGACCTTGCACATGGTCATTTTGGGAAAGACCGGAAACGGTGAACGGGAACCGGCAGAAAGAGCGCTAAGGACAGGAATCAGGAGCCCACAAAGCCGCTTCTGGTTCAAGCCTGACCTCCTTCTTGATCAAGCCCATTTTTACTTTAGGTCTGCCTCCTCCTTTCTTTTGTTTTTAATGTTTATTTATTTATTTTTGGGAGAGAGAGAGAGAGAGAGAGAGACAGCAGGGAAGGGGCACAGGAAGAAGGAGACACTGAATCCCAAGCAGGCTTAGTGCCGTCAGCGCACAGCCCAATGCTTGAACTCGCGAACTGTGAGATCATGACCTGAGCTGAAATCAAGTTGGATGTTTAACTGACGGAGCCACCCAGGCGCACCTGCTTGCTCTTTTAAGATTCAAGCGTAAATCTCGGGAGCACCCCGTTCCAGGTGCCACCATAGGGAAGGAGGTGCTGTTTTCTAGGCTACGCCAGAAACGGCAGGGAGGTGTGTGTGTTTTTCCTTCACTGTGCTCCACCATGAAAGGAGGTTCCTCCAACACTTCCCAGCTGCTTCGTGAACCTTCTCACCAACATCAGCCAACATCACTCCAACTAGAAGACTCTCTCGGAGAGCATCCTGCCCCAGAGGGGATCCCCGTGCGACTCGGCTCTGCTGGGCCACCCCAACACCTGGGGGAATGGGTCCAAGTCACGTAAGGAAGTGACCAGAACAGAACAATGTCCCCGCACCTTGTGTAATGTTGGTGTAATGCTAGCCAGGAAAGCCCTGCTTATTCTGAGCACAGACACTAATGAGCCCTACAAGCCGAAATTACTGCAATGGGACAACAGATATCTTAATCAATTCTTTTCTCCAGCAATCTTAGCACTAATGATGACAAAACCTCCAACAGCAGCACCGTAAAGACAAAGAAAACAATCACACGCCCGCGGCACAATCTCTGCAGAGACACACATACTGGACTGTCTGTCCGGCAGCATTTGTTTTTCTAGAAACTGCCTATCCGCACAGGTGGGAACGGTCCTGTTCATACGACATGACCCAAACCCCAGATACACTGTGGACTGTCGGTTGTGGTTTGGGGTTGGCTTGTTTTGTTTTGTAGCGCAAAGGTCCAGCCGCCACCCACCCCTACAATCCACGAGACCCACCCAGATCCTGAGCAAAATCCTCGTTTCTCTGAAGCTGCCTCTGATGAGTTCCCCTGACTGGCCATAAAAAGAGTTCTCATTAGTAAAAGCATATTTCAAAGACACACAGAAAAGTGGTAACTTAAAAAAAAAATAACAAAAACCTAAAAAAGTGTTTTTGAGGTTTATCAATATTGCTTGCTTAGAGCCTTTGGAACCCCCTAGGAGAAGGGATAATTGAACGGAAAAAACTCCTGCCCCAAAGGTTAGGAAGAGGATACATCTCCAGCCTGTGGCTGCCATGTTTTTCCCATCACGTGACGTCAGTCCTGACCACTGACAGCATCACGGAGCTGAATGGATCTCAGAACTTTTGCTTCCCAGGGCAACCTCCTCCCAACCGCGGGCTTCTCCTCATGAGGTGCTCTCTCGTTCATTCTTTCAACGAGCACTGAAGGACCTTGTATTTTGTGACCCTCTTGCTGAGGGGTCAGAAGCAACCAGGAGAAAAAGCCATATATGCGCCCAAGGGGAGTTCTTCCTAATGAAGAACACAAGTCACTGCTGCGAGGCCAATCTGTAGAACCAGTCATGCCATATAACAGCCTACTTCGGCTACAGATAAAGAAATGTAAAGGTCTAAGTGGGGGAATGAGAGTGTGAGCCAAACTCATGCTGAAGTACTTTAGTAGGGCGATCAACAGGGGACTAGTTACGGAACCGCTAACGGAAGCAATCACATCCAAGTGCGGGGTGACATCAGAGAACCTAGTTCTGGGTACTGGGGTCCCATCTAGTACCCTGCTTACGGTACCACTGCATGTCCATCTGTAAGGCTGCACTTGAGAGAATTCTGACATTCAAGGGTTGCATGATTAAAAATGAGCTTCCGGGGGAGTAAACAAACATTTGAAGAGTTCCTGAAATCACAAACACCAGAATATGAAGGAAAGAGATAATGACACTTGTCACGAGATATTAAGAAGACACGGTAATAAAAGGAATCTGTTCACAGAGAGAACGACTCTAAATACAAAACGGTCAGATTGATACTTAGAAGTGTGGCTATTAATAGAAATAATATTAGCGAGGTTTCATTATGTAAATGGCTTATATGGCTGCCAGAAATCTACCCGGTGGTAATTTGCATTTTTTGCTCTAGCGGAAATTTTCTTTCGCTGAATTATGAGCGACCCTTTCATCGGTTCGCCACGGCTTCTATAATCACAATAAAAAAGACCACCTATGCTCTTACTTGCTCTTAGATGGTCATAGATACTCTTTGGTCACAATAATAATTACGTGCTTTTATGTGCCAGGCACCGTGCGGGCTGTTCTATGGGCAACAATCCTGTAAGACACAATTATTCCCCTCACTGTATCTTTCTTTTTTTTTTTTAACGTTTATTTTTGAGAGACATAGAGACAGAGTATGAGCAGAGGAAGGGCAGAGAGAGAGGGAGACACAGAATCCGAAACAGGCTCCAGGCTCTGAGCCGTCAGCACAGAGCCCGACGTGGGGCTCGAACTCACAGACTGTGAGATCATGACCTGAGCCGAAGTCGGCCGCCTAACCAACTGAGCCACCCAGGCGCCCCTTCTCATCATTGTATCTTTCAAAGCGCGGAGGCGGGCAACAACTTGTCCAGGGTGTTGCAATTAACAGATGATGGGTGCTGGATCTGGACTTTGCCTCTCTGACCCCAAGCCCGTGACTCCTCCCACTGCCACGGACAGCCAAGGTCCAAGCTCCAGCAGCATCGTGAGCATCGTGTTTCACACAGGCACCTTCTACGAAGAAACAGGTCTAGAAAGATGGGTACTGCTGGTCACCCCTGTTCGCAAATCTCCGTATCTGCTCCCACGCAACGGCACCCCCTATTTGCCGCCTTGGATATTGGTGGCCGCAGGTCCAAATGCCGTATAGGACTCTCAATCTAAATCCTCGCGGTGGCCCCATCCACCCCGCACCTGCCCCACAGGTCTCTCTGGACACTCCTCAGGCGTCTAACGTCAGTGGCACACCCTCCCCGCCACCTCTCATGCAGATCTTTGGCTCCGTGCTCCACATTTCTGGGGGACTCTCCCTTCTAAATTTCTCAGTCACTCGACTCGGTGTTCTGAAATCCCAAGGGGCTTGTAAAACTCTCATCGTCGCCACAAAGCTTCATCAGAAGGGCTCATCGATAACAGCGGTGTCTCAGATCCATCCATTTCCCGCCCCTACACGCCCTTTGAGGCATTTTTCAATTTGCTGGGAAATAACGGAAGATCGGGCATCGGAAGGAAAGAGGAAGAGAAGAAAAGCTCAAGGGCGACCGACTCGTGCTTGAAAATGCAGCGCGAGTTCCATGTCAGCGGGGCTGGCTTGGAATCCTCGTGCTCCCGCCTGGTAGCTCTTCCTCTCATTAGCCTTTGTCTTGCGCCGTCTGTAGATCAAAGGCAACAGGGCTCATCTCCTGGGTGGGATGAGGTTTCAGTGGGAGGCTGTAAATGATGCTCCTAATGGGGGGCCCGACGCAAGGTGAAGTTCCTTTCTCTTCTACGCTTTGGTCAACAAGGAGGAGACTACGCCTATGCGCACTGCCTTCCCACGTAACCGCCTGCCACTGGCCCTGTGTTCCACAGGCTGGAGACACTCTTCCTGGGGCAGCGAGAGAGGCACTGAGTCAGTCTCGTCACCTCTCAGGGGTGACCCTGCGAAGTTCGCTCCTCTGTCGAAACCACCCCACAGAGCTGTTCATGAGGTTTCACGGGGCAATATGCACAAGAGCCCGATAAATTAAGACAGGAGGTAAGCGCAAGGTAACTCTACGATTTCCTGGAGACTGCTGGACAGAAGGGAGATGGGAAGTCCTCGCTCTCCAGAGCTCTGATCTGAATTCCTAGAGGCAAGGTTCTCCTCAACGACCTGGAACCACTGGAGCTTCTCGGCAGTCATGCAACCAAGCGGAGCAAGACTCGATAATGAAGCTCAGGGATGAGGGCTGGGGAGGCGGTCAGGGTCCCACAGGTGGAGGTGGCCCCCGCTGCCGCTGCATTCACAGAGCTCCGAAAGGCACGGGGGGCTTTAAGAAAAACAGCAACAACAGAAAAAAACCACGAGTTACCATGTCAACGCTAGAGTTTCACAAACACCGACCTCGACAGAAACTAGAAAATGTAAAATTGCTAAACAATTTGAAGTTCAAAGAAAAGTGCGTTTTTCAAAAAGTGGAAAACAGGAGAGGAGTGCAAACGCATTAAGTCCTCGTTTTGATTTTTTTATTTTTATTATCTTATTTTCCTGATATAATTTATTGTCGAGTTGGCTAACAAAGAGTGTGGACAGTGTGCTCTTGATTTGGGGGGTAGATTCCCGTGGTTCGTCGCTTCCATACAACGCCCCGTGCTCATCCCAACGGGTGCCCTCCTCAGTGCCCATCGCCCGTTTCCCCTCTCCCCCACGCCCCTCAACCCTCAGTTTGTTCTCTGTATTTAAGAGTCTCTTACGGTTTGCCTGAATCGCTCGTTGATGTATAATCATTTTACCGTAAAGAAACTTTCAAAGAGGCACAGATGACCTGCCGACCTGACTACTTCATCAGATTTTCTCGTTTGACAGATTTTAGCAAGGCAATAAATCTTTTCCAAACAAGGAGGATTGCAAACAAAGTAATTAGTTAATTCATTCATTAGACACACCCGCCAGCCATTGACAAGCCTGGAGAAATCCCTCCCACTGTCTTTTTTTTTGTTTCTTTTCAAGGTTTCGAGGGGAAAACCCTTGAAACGCACATGACCTACTACACATACGATTCCTCATTTTAATGTTTTCTCTCCCAGCACCCACAAACCCAGGTCACCCCCGTTTGCTTCCAGCTCTGGCCCAAGTTCAAATCTCTCGCCTGATGCGTCCCATCTGGGGCCCTCGAGGAGCCGCCGCTGCCTCCGTGTGTTTGCCAACGGACGCTGCTCCACGCCCCTCCCCGAGAGGCACCTGCCACGCGGAGTGTAGATCGTGGCTGCCCGCGCAAGGCAGACGTGTCCGCAAAGACAAATATCCCAAGCTGTCCGGGGCGGGTTAGAGCAAATATGTCTGAGCAACTTTAACTGACTGCAGACCTAAGACCTGAAGCTAATTAATGGAGACCGGAGCAAAGATGGTGACAGCTCCAGGCAAGAGTGTGAAGCTTGTGTCATCGGGGAAAGAGAACCCAAGAAGACATCTCCCCAGGGCGGGACAGTCACGCCTGCACCTTACTTCCTCTGCAGACTTCCTCGCTTCTGTGAGAAACCCGTCTCTGCGCTCCGGAGGGATTTTATAAGGTGTCGACCTGCTACTAATTACAGCAATGCCTACACCGCAGCGAACAAAACGGCTCCTCGCTCACTCGTCTGATTCCGATCACACGCAGAGACCTTCTTCCTCCGACCCAAGGAGCTGTTTGCCGTCTGGCTGCTTTACATGCAGTCCTCACAGGCCATCACCTCTAGCTTGAAATGCCCTTTTGTCTTCGCTTCCCGCAATCGCGACGCCTGCCTTCCTGCAAAACACAGTTGAAACCACTCTCTTCTTTAATCCCACCTACTAGTCCCAACTCTCTCTCTCTGGCATCCACGCAGTCTCCGCAGATTCGGCACCTCCTTAGCAATCACGAAGACCGCTCTTAGTGAAAAAGTGAATCCCACACATGTCACTACACCTATAACTTGGGCCAAGTCATTTCTCCTTTCTGGGCCTCCGTTTTGTCATCCGGAGAACGTGGGTAGTAATAATCCCCATCTCTTAGAGTTGTGAGAATTGGACGTTTCTTTTTCATCGCTGTGTACGCAGACGCACACGCTTAGTGCCTGTGAAGTGCTTATTAGCCCAGGGCTTGGGAACACGGTTAGCACTCAGAAAATGTCTATTGCTTGCATTAGCCCTGCTATTTTTACTGTCTTGTGCTTACGGTTGCACTGGTCCGATAAGCTCGTGGGAGAAGGAACTATTCTCGCGCACTGCCCAGAAATTGAGGATGTGACCAAGTTCAGTGTTAACGAAACAACAACATAGCAACCTGGCAAGGATTCCGGCTCTTCACACTCAGCCTCCTCTGCTGACCACAAAAGCTCGGGCAAAAACAAATACAATCGTAACTGATTCTTGAAGTAGGACAGTGGTAAGAGAAACAAACACGTCTCAATTTGCAGGGAAATAACTGCGACAGGGCTTCAGCGTGAGAAAGGTAATCTCCCCACGAGCGTCTCCAGAAGCATCCGGAAGGGACAAACGAAGGAGAGGTGAGCATGTGCGGGGCGAGGGGGCCAGGAGGCCCAGCGCAGCCTCGACTACACTGAGGAAGGGTGAGATGAGGAGCACAGGCCGCGCGAGGGAAATGGGGTTCCCTGAAAGATATGGCGCAGGTGCAAGTCAGTGACCCCGGGCTCAGCCCTAACCTCAGGCGGCGCTCAGTTCCTCCAGTAAAAGTCACTTGCCCACAGAGAGAGGCACACACCTGAACTTACACCAGGGCTATCTGCGCCTCGCGTGCTAGACCGCCAGTTACACACCTGCCCCCTTCCACCTGTTCTGCTTCTATTCTTATCCTTCTCGTTTCCCATGTAAATCCGAAGCCGCCTAACCCCCAGATGCAAAATGTCACCGGCGAAGGGAACCTCCAAGGATTACCCGGGCCGTTGCCCTCCTCTTCTAGAGGAGGGAACTGGTCCAGAAAGGTTAGTACCTTTCCAAAGGTCACAAACACCGAAGCCTAGATGGTGACCACCCCCTCTTCCCGAAGCAAGTGCTTTTCTGACTCGATATCTTCCCGTCTCCTTGCTTCACCCCCTTCCCGGCCCTCTACGGTGCCGAAGTCACCATAAGTTTTGTTGTTACACAGGCCATTGGGACGGGCCTCCTTTTTCGGGCAGGACAAAATATATCCGGCTATTTTTCCCTCTGCAGTCACTCTGTTCTGTGCCCTGCATGGGGACCTTCTGCCTCCACTGACTGTCACTCACCCTTACGGAGCGATGAGATCACACCTCCTTACGATAGTTGACTCATAAAAAATGTAAGCGGTTAATAAACATCATTCATTAGTTTAAAACCATTTTAGAAGCAAATACTTTATTCTTCTCTTTAAAAATGGGCTTTATTTCGTCGGAGTCTTTTGTTCCCAGGCCACGGCAGTGCTATTTCAGTAGGAAATGTCATAGCTTGAATACCAGGTGCATTTAAAAAAATAATCCAAACCGAACTAGCGTTTATGCCGAACAAAAGACTGGGAACCATAAAACGACTCGCTGGGAGAGGAAGAAAGAAATTAATTTCGTGCGCTAGAAGTCAACAGCTGTTTGTCAAATCAGAGTCACCCGTAACAAGTGACTCCTTAGCAAGGAAAATTATTTACCTTTAAATAACCATGCCAAGCTGGGGAAAAAAATGTTTCACAAAATAGCCACTAAATTCATTTTTCTTTACGCGACACAGGAACACGTAAGAAGCTATGTCTCTCGACGGTACTAAACTCCTAAGAAACTCTGATATACTGCCCGCCGTTCCGGGCAAACAGCTAGCTGGGGGAAGGGAGATTCCCAGGAATACGTGAATCATAACTGTTAGTCATCGCTTCGGGAAATTCAGGACATAATCACGATCGGTTAAACAGATTATTATTTGCCAAATGTCCAAGATACAAATTTCCTTGGAAACAACTACGATACGAGAGGCTCTACACAGACCGTTAGTTTTCCGATTTTGTGGGCTGGCACATTTTGGGGGGAATATCGCGAGTCACAGGAAGGAGAAGCGGATTTCTTTAATGACCATATGGCCGGACATGGTTTCTACATATTCTTAATCAGGGGCGGGTCCAGTCTGTGGGGTCCGAAGTCTATAAAGTTAGGCAAGCAATGAGAGAGAGTGTTGGTGGTGGTGGTGGTGGAGGGGTGTCTTTAAGAAGAGTTCACAAAAATTACCAACCTAGAATGCGACCCCAGGTCCTAGGCGGGGCCTGTGCAGGCTGAAGCATCACTAGCTCTGAGACAAGTATGTCTGGTCGGTGACACACTCAGGTGGACGCACACATCATGAGGCAGGGGATGCCGCGAAGGGCCGACATCTACGTAATTCCTCACAGTCCTCTCTGATGCTGTACGGAAATACCTGTGTGCATGTTTTGGTTGCGCTCAGGTAGGTTAACAGAAAGGTTGGCACGTGAGGTTTTAGATGAGCCATATATGAACCCCAGTACGCAGCTTTACCACCTTGGCAGGAAGACCTCCCGTCCACAGTGATTTCTTAAGCACCGCCGCCTGATCTGTGGAAGCCCATCGCAGGGCTCCTAAGAGAGGGTCTCAGATTAGCATCAGACCGCAAGTAACCTTGGCGCTTAGACTTCGGTGTGGACGGGGTGGGCAAGGACAGGGCCGAGCGGTCTGGCACAGCGCCCCCGAAGTGCACGGGCTTAGGTATGGGCCCCGTCAAGGCCGGGGGGGAAGGGCCTTCTAGAACGTGGCCTTCTGCCCCACCCCACACGCACACCAGGTCTGCTGTGCAGGGAGAACACCCTAGCCTGTCTGAATCACGGCAAGACAAAATGAGCACCTCGACATTATATCAATCCGTGGAACCTTTCACCAGAAGAAAAAGATGTCCCGTCACGGAAGATTCGAGAATCACGGGCTCCTGGGATCTGAGGCACATGTCTCCCTGAGCGCAGCAGAAATCATTACTGTTCCATTAACTTTCAGGAAGTAGATTAGACCATTCCGGGCTTTCTTTCTGAAGGCTCTTGGAGCTCCGGGGTGCCAGTGAAGTGTGGCTTAGCCCGGGAGCCGCAATTCCTAGAATAGAAAACTGAAAATAACACATTCGCTCTGACACGCCAGCCCACTACTTTTAATGGTGGCTCATTAAAGACGTAAATAGCAGAAGACTTATGTTCACCTCTACTACCATTTCACTGCTGCGGCAAAATTACAACGCTTCTGTTTCTATGCGAAAACGAATACTTCTGCTTTGTGTGGCATCGCCACAAGCAGAGGGCTGTGATTCACCAATTTTCCAATGGCAGTCATCACATGTTTCTGCCGGCTGTTGGACAGAGGCAAGTACACGGGAGTGATTCACTTAAAAATCGACGAAAAGACGAATAAAAGACAAGTCAGTCAAAAGATGGTGGCTGGCAAATTCCACTCCAAATTCTTCCTAGGAGGCATTACAGAAACGCAAGCCTGCCTGTTGAAACTCAGCAGGGAATTCCGGCTGAAGAGGGGCAAAACCCAACTAAGGTGGAATGGACTCGAAAGAGGAATGCCTACGAGGCATCTGAATTTTGTTTTACCAATGTTATTTTCTTCTGTTACTCATGAAAAAATTTTCTACGTCTTCCATTTCCTCCTACTCCTTTTTTTCAATTGAAGTGTAATTAACGTACAATGTTGTATTAGTCTCAGGTGTAGGACATATTGATTCGACGGTTCTATACATCACTCAGTGCTCACTGTGATGAGTGTGGTCACCATCTGTCACCACACATGATTATGATATTATTGGCTAGATTCCCTAGGCTGTATTTTTCAATCTCTGTGACTTACTTATTTTAGGACTGAAAACTCATTGCTTACTCATATTCTTATAGGACCTAGCTCCCGAAATCAGAATGAGAATTATATCTTAATGATAATTATTAATACAATAAAGTATTAAAAGTGAATGCATGAGAAAAGTTTATCTGAAACGCTGTTAAAAATAAATTAAGGGCCAGACGCAAAGGCACATATTGTATAATTCCGGGGGTGTGTGAGAGCTAAGCTGGGCAAACTCATCAAGGCAGAAGGTGGAGTGGAAGTTCCTAGGAGCTGAAGAGAGAGAAGGACTGGGGAGTGGGTGTTCAATAGATACAGAGTTTCTGTTTGGGATGATGAAAACCCTGGAAACGGATAGTAGTGATGGGGAGTCTAACACTATTGTGAGTGTACTTACAGCCACTGACTTGTACACTTATAAATGGTTAAAGTGGCAAGCGTAATGCTGTATGTATTTATCACTATATTTCAAAATCAAATTAAGGACACTTCAAAAGTGGGGTGCTGGAGTGATGGCTAGGTCCCTGAGATAGAGCACAGTTAGCTCGCTGACTCTCCCAAGGGGATGAGGGCATTGCCAGGCAAGGGAAGGCGTAAGACCAATGGGGATGCTCCCCAGAAACACAGGGAAAACCGTGTCCGCTCCTGCAAAGTGGGCTGCAGGTGAGCTGAGCCTCCGATCATCGGTACCAGTGTTGGGTGTCGAGTATTTGCAAGTCCTGATTTAACTGCACGAAGCACATCTGATGTTTTGGAGAATTTTCCTGAGGATTAATTTCACAGAGCAGATAACCACTCCAAGACTTGTCAAGTGAATCTAGATTTGGGGTTGCAATTACATAATGGGTGCCCGTAGGGTCACGGACGGGGACCTTTGATAGCTGGACTTAAACTTCCCCTTTCGCTAAATGTCACTGCAAATTCCCGGCAGCATTTGGAAACACATGCTGTCTGCCTGTTGCTAAGTGGTTTCTAGTGTAATAAATGTGGTGTCAATCAAACAGAAGAAGCCAAGTTCTTCCCTTAAAGATCTAGGGTGCTTGCAACGTACTCGCCCCCAAACTCTGATTTACTGTGAAGAGCAAGTTCGCTCTGCGGGGTACCCGACATAGGATGCCAGGCTCTTCCGAGTGGCTAATTCGATGGGCTCCTGGAAATGGCCACCTGCCCCCAGCATCGTTTAGAAGGATGCTGGTCTTGAAGAAGCTGAAAATAATTTCTTTCCCATCAACTTCTACCAAGTAGATCAGGTCCTTGTGGGGCTTCAGTTTCTCTGAAATCAACGGAGTGCTAGCAAAGTGGCCTTAAACCAGTGGGGGGAAAAAAGTGTACGGCAAATTGGAAATCAGAAGTGGTTTAACAGAGGCAGAGACAGAGTACAGGCAAGGGGTCAGGGAGGCCAGGATTCAAATCCTAGCTTTTATTCCTACAAGCTGAGTGACAGTGTTCAGCACCAATAACCTCATCCACCAGAATAACACGTAATTTAAGTGTTAAAGTCATACTCATTGTATTTAAGATTTTCTGTGAGGATCAGATGAGATGAAAACGTACATGGGCACAAAGGAAATAGTTAATTGACTATTCTTAATTAATTAGTTTCCTCTTTAAGAGGGAAAATGTACAAGAAGGGTCTCCTAAATTTTGTTGAGGAAGCTTTTAAAATAGACTCTGGGGCGCCTGGAGGGCTCAGTCGGTTAGGCGGCCGACTTCAACTCAGTTCATGATCTCGCGGTTCTTGAGTTCGAGCTCCGTGTTGGGCTCTGTGCTGACGGCTCAGAGCCTGGAGCCTGTTTGGGATTCTGTGTCTTCCTCTCTCTCTGCCCCTCCCCAGCCTGTGTTCTGTCTCTCAAAAAATGAATAAACGTTAAAAAAAATAAATACAATAGACTCCACCAGTATTTACAGAGTCTCGACCATGCTGAAAGTTCAGTGAAACTCCTTGAAGGAACGTGGGGCAGGTAAAATAAGATAAAACTCCAAGCAGAGTACGGGATTAACGAAGCCGACTGTTGTGACCTGTCACACGGAGCTAACTGTGTTGCAGGGAACTGCAAAGCACACTCACAGAATCTGGTGTAAGGTAGCTACTCAGTTAATAGTTCACACGAATTATTATTACCGTCCTTATTAAAGCAAGTCGTTCTTCCCAGTCCCTCATCATTCTATCTCCCACACCTCCGCACCAGGCCCAAGCCAGGCCAGGCTGGGCCGCGAACGCACGCCGTCCTCTCGCTCCTCCTCAGCTTCGTCCCCTCGCCCTCCTACCATTCGGGATCCTAGCCACATTTCGGAGTCTAGTTCGGCATGTCTCCTCCACGTCCTCGCCACTTTATGGCTAGACCAACCGTCTCATCCCTCTGCAGTCCACAGCATTCTCTCCCCCTCCCGGCCCGGGCTCCGTCACACCCTGCGCCTTCCCCAACAGAGGAAAGACGCATAAATTCAGTTGGAAGGAAGGCACCAAGAATCGAGGCTGGAAAATGTGTATTACAAACTGAGGAACGGTCTGAGTACCATGAAGAGTAACATGACCATGACGGCTAACGTGTGCGTGTGTGTGTGTGTGTGTGTGTTTTAAAGCTTTATGGGCATAAACGAATGTAGGTTTTACAACTCTTGATAGATGCTTCTTTAACTTTCCTGGTTCATGGGCGGACAAACCAAGACCCAAAGAGGTGAACTAAATTTGCTCAGCCTTCCACAGCCACGGAGAGGCACAGCTGTCTTCAAACCGGAAGTTTGCCTCAGGAACTTCGGCTCTAAATACACGACGTTGTTTTCCAACAGCATTAGAGCAACTTATTAGGTACGGCTGAGACATCTCCGAAGACAGGCACCGGTTTTCTCAGAGCTGCATTTTCAAACTTCAAGATCCATCCAGCAATTCTGTTCTGTGTTCAGATCCTTAAAGTCTCACGAAGAGCTGGCTTCCTCATTGAGGCTCCTCGTGCTTACAGACACTGCTGCTCGTGCAAACGGCCGCCAGGCAACCATACGCAGTTACACGCCACAACGCCGCCATACACCCACACGGACCCACATACGGTGGCTGGGGAGAGCAGTTCAAGATAAACGCCCAGTACGCCGGGAAGCACCGGCAGCTGGAATGAAAACCCCAGGTGTCTACTGCCTTCTTGAGAGGTTGTCACTAGGTATTTAGGATGCTTTTGAGGACCGGCTCGCACAAAAAAGCAATTTGACAGTTGGTTCCTCCGGGTGAGTCAACTTCAGCAGTAACCGGAGAAGGCTGCAGGACCTGCCCCCCCAGAGAATGCACTGGAAATGAACTGCGAATCTGCAGTCGTTCACCTTAGCCATGGTGTGTGTGCGTGCGTTCGATGGAAGTGTAGTCGACATACACTGATATGCTACTTTCAGGTATACATATTTCCTGGTGCCACTTCTAAACTCCAAGCCAAATGGTCAGGCTTTTAAATGAACGCAAGGCAGGCGCCTGCGGTGCTCAGTCGCTTAAACACCCGACCTTGGCTCAGGTCATGATCTCATGGTTCGTGAGTCTGAGCCCCGAGTGGGGCTCTCTGCTGTCAGCGAGGAGCCCACTTCAGATCCTTGGTCTCCCTCTCTGTCCCTCTCCTGCTCTCTCTCTCTCTCTCAAAAATAAAGAGACATTAAAAAAAGAAAATAAAAGTAAATGAACGCAAGGCTCAGAACAGAAAAATAATCAATGCGGCAAAGGTTCTTCACCGCAAAACAAAGATCAACTTACAGGAGACACTGCCAGGTGATTTGGTATTTAAGGTTTTGCCGCTTGTCAATGAGTACATGCTGCTGACTGATCAATTTCTAAATTCGTTATTCCAACAATGGTTCAACTTTTGTCATAATTTCACAGGCAAGCAAACTGAAGGCTGGGGAGGAATATCATGCAGAAAAAAGTGACAAATCCTAAATTGAAATTCTGTATTTCAACTTAACTGACGCTAACTAAAACATTAATAGGAAAACTACATATGACATGTATAATATGTACTGTACAATAATATACACTATTAAACAGCCTTCCCCTACTGTCAAAATATTGTCAAAAAGACGTGTAACATGCCTCGCACATGGATCTCCATCAAATGCCATTCTGAATTCCTTGCTCACAAGTGCAAAGGATGATTTTTTTTAGTGGCATTTTTAACATGTGATATTAAAAAACTTCCTCCTCCTCCCTTTGCAGAGCAACTTTTGAGGATGCCAAATTAATTTTGGAGATGACTTTTCATTTTGTTTCAGCCAAGATATTTTTTTCTCCTTTGCAATTTTAACCAAACAGAATTCTTAGAAACGAAAAAATAGTAACAAGTGTATTTCGAGAGTAGAATAGCCTTTCGGAATTGAAAATGTTATATCAATCCTTTAATGTTACCCCATCTTGGCTTTCTCAATTCGCTTCAGAAAAAAATACCACATATTCATATTACGCTGCCAATACTGGATGTGTCATTTCTGTGGACTTCTGATTTGGCCGATACAATTTTTTTTCCTTGACCTAAAACGGTAAAAAAGCAATTTCTAGTAACTTCACAAATATGGCTCCTGAGAAGCTGAAGTGACTCTACCTGATGTTAGAATTTTCAAATACCAAAGAGTCACTCTACTGGTTTACTTAAAGTGGTATGATGCTGAGCCCAACAACTTTTGTAAAAATCGTTTAACCTAAAACGTCAACCTTTTATAATTTTTGGACACGGCGATTAGCACTGAGATTATCTGAAACATTTTAAATCTTTCCTGAAGGATTACTTGTCCATTTCTTTTTCTTTCTTTCTTTCTTTTTTTTTTTTTAAGTAAGCTTCACGCCCAGCACAGAGCGCAACCCCGTGTCTGACCTCATGACCAAGACCTGAGCTGAGATCAAGAGTCAGACTTCAACGACTGAGCCACCCAGGTGCCCCTATGTGTATACTTCTAAATGAGTTGATTCTTTTAACCTTTGGTAAGTATTTGTTAAGCTGTATTATGTACAGGAATGGATTCACTACTTAGAACACAAGGTTTAAAACAGTCCCGTCTCCACCCTTGCGGGTCATCCATGGAGATGGCTACAAAATCAAAGAACTGCCATCCACAGTGCTCACACAGGAAGAGAGGACATTCCCAGGAAGCATCGCTGAATGATGTTCACTGGGTAAAAAAAAACAGAATTTCATGCAGAAGAATCAACCCGAAAAAGGCATGGTTGCTTGCTAAAGTACGCAGTATATTTAGAAAGGCAAGAAGTGTCATGCGCAGAGATGACAGGGAGGGAGGAATGAGATTTCGATGGTGAGTTGGTAATGAATTCCTAGGGATCCTGAATGTCAGGCAGTTAAGTCACCATTTTTTTTAATTTTTTTTTAATGTTCATTTATTTTTGAGACAGAGACAGAGCATGAGTGGGGGAGGGGCAGAGAGAGAGGGAGACACAGAATCCGAAACAGGCTCCAGGCTCTGAGCTGTCAGCACGGAGCGAGGCAGGGCTCCAACTCACAGACTGCGAAGTCATGACCTGAGACGAAGTTGGATGCTCAACCGACTGAGCCACCCAGGCACCCCTTAAGTCACCATTTTATCTTGCAGGGAAAGGGAAGCTAACACAATCCTTTAACTCTTTCCTTTTACTTCATCATATTCGTTCATTGCAATGGAAAATGCCCGAGAAGTATTCTTTCTAACGAAGGTACCAATCGCTCTACCCCTACAAACATCTTCGTTTTTGCTTTACTTACTTCCAGTCTTTGTTGACGGGCACACACTTTCACCATGACTTTGTAATCAGTGCGTATCAATGTGTAACCAATTGTAAACACTATTTTGAAGTCTGAGTTTGATCCCTCGCATGACAAACACTGTTCCATATTTCCACAGGCTGCCAAGGGTTCTTAGGAATGAGAGTGATTCACCCAGACCCCTTCTAGAAAATTCTCAAAACAGGAGGATGAATGGAACACAGGAAGGGAGACTTAAGGCAAAAGTCGTCTCTGGGAAGTGGCTGCAGTGGCTGGGCAGGTGACGGTAACGACAGAAACGGAACAAGAGCAGGGGAACGGAGAAGAGTGGGAAGACCATGAAGTAATAAGCAAGAGGGAAAACTCCAGTCAGGGGTTGAGCACTGGAAGAGAAGATGGTGTCCAGTATCCATGACTGGCTGGTCGCTGATCCCTGTTTCTTTAAGCAACGAACCCATCAAGGGAGACAGGGCAGAGACAGGAAGGGGGTGTCGACTCAAGTTGGAGGTACCTATTGACACCCAACTGGAGCCATCTGGGAGGAAGTTGGAAGCCGACGGTCTTAAACCCCAGAGAGGAAGAGAGAGCGGTGTTAGTCATTAGGGGAGAACTGACAAGGAAGCCATGATGTGATGATGCCTTCGGGGAAGGCATGTGCAGTGAGGAACTCAGTTTTCACGCCAACCGTGTGCAAATGTGGCAGCTGAATCCCAATTTCTTTTGATGCACCGCAAACACCTCCTTTCAAAGTTGCTTTCAAACTGTCACCAAGGAAGGGTACCTTCCAAGTTAATCACCATCTGTTTTGATGATGCCTATTATAAGGCAATTCACTGCATTTCCTGAACTGGTGTGGCTTCACTCAGTTATACAAAACCACATCGCTTCTCTGAAGGCCTAATACAACTCGCGCACGATGGTATCGGCGAGAAGAGAGAGTTAGAACACACTTCACAGAGGGCATGCTGGGGACTGCTTTACAGGGAACATCGGCTCGGGTCCGCGATGGGTATCTAACTTCTCTAGGCTAGACAGCCTTTAAAGAACTTTCCGACGATGGTCTTCTGGGAGGGTAATGGATTGATGCTTCTCCTATTTATACCTGCCTTCCAAAAGCAGCGCTGATGATTTAGGGAGCCATTTGGGAATCTGCAGTTTTCGAGAATGCCTCATGTAAACAACACGAGTGACACAGTCAAATGTTCTTTTCGAACCAGCTCTTCTCCTTCCCCACCACGATGACTGCTCGTAAGAGAATATTCCATGCACGGCTACGGACCTCCAACCAGCAATGCCTTCGGTGTTTCACCAACATGGTACGTTTTATCATTTGCGTAATTTTGCCCCCTGGTCATTCCTCCACGTTAAAACCTTTAACGAAGGGTTCAAGACACTGATATCAACAACGGGACGGACGTTTCCCTCCCGTGACCGACAGCCTGTGCATCACAAAGGCAGGCCTCACCTCAACCGAACTGGAAGAGGCCACGCAGACGACACCTAGGCAGATTTCAATGCAGCACGTGTGCAAAAGCCTCTCTTGCTCCCAGTATTGCTTCGGAAACCTGCGCTCTCTTTTCTCCCCTTAGCCGAGAATGAGGAAAAAAAAAAAAAAAAAAAAACACTCCCAAGCCATTCTGTTAGACCCTCCTGCTTTCCCAACCTCCCGTCACCAAAATTAGACGGACACCCGGGAGAAGATGCTTCCTGTCATTGTGCCTGAATGTACGTGCCTTTTAACACAAACATAACTCAAGATCGACACAACTTCTCTTAAGTAACACTGCGACTGAGCAAAACTGAAAACAAACAAACAAACAAGTTGCAAAAAAAAGAAGTTTGGGGCGCCTGGGTGGCTCAGTCAGTGGAGCGTCCGACTCTTGATCTCGGCTCAAGTCATGATCTCACGGTGTGTGAGTTCGAGCCCCATGTCGGGCTCTGCACTCACAGCATGGAGCCTGCTTGGGATGCTCTCTCTCCCTCTCTCTCGCCTTCTACACTCCCTCTCGAAATAAGTAAATGAATCTTAAAAAAATAAAAAGAAAATCTTAAAAAAAAAAAAAAAAGGTTTAATGCAGTTGGCAGTGGTTGTGTTAACAGCTAGTAAATTTCCCGATGAGCCCACTGGTTCCCTTACAGGCTGGCAGGACTTCCATGAGCTCTGCGGATTGGTTTCCATTGGACCTCCCACCAGGGCCGGATCCACCAGCAAGGGCGTGAGGAGTCGCACCAGAAGCAACAGCGCCCTGCAAATCTCCTCTGCCAGGCTTGCCCCTGCTGGAGCAAGCGGAGGAGGGAGGGAGGGGGCCCGTGTCACCACCGCAGGCTGTTGTCATCAGATTCAAATCCTGAATCTACCGCTGGCACGCGGGCTGCTTTGATGTCCGTCCACTGTGGCTTAACTTTACTGCTTTCGGCGAGGAGATCGCCCTCCTGCCACCAAAGGGGACAACCTCCGAGCCCCAACAGCTGAAAGAAATAGCGTTCGAAATACACCGCCGAGGGCAGCGGGCGTGGCCTCGGGACCCGAGGATAAAGCAGCTCCGTTAGCACAGCGCTGCTCCCTCCAGAGCTCTGCCTCCTGCCTGACACTCCGGTCCCTCTCCCCGGAGCCACGTCACTGCTGCGAAGGGGCTCCTGCCATGAACGGGGACACGCAGGGTCACTGCTTGAAGAGGAGATATAAATAGGTTTCCGGAACGGCCTCTGACCCGGGGGACTGCACGTTCAGACAAAACGAGGTTCCTAAGGGTTCAGAGAATGTGCAGACTCCACATCCCAAAAAAGCTAAGGCGACGGAAGAGTGAGCGCCACCATCTCGGTAGGATGCTGCTTCCATCAACAAGCAAACACATCCTGGGTGCCTTCGATGGGCTCAGATCCGGACCCTCCGCCGC
This sequence comes from Paguma larvata, assembly GCA_030068075.1. Lineage (NCBI taxonomy): Eukaryota > Metazoa > Chordata > Mammalia > Carnivora > Viverridae > Paguma > Paguma larvata. The sequence goes on from CM057829.1 coordinate 16,283,844, forward strand.
CGGGGAGGAGGCCCCGGGCAGGATGAAGAAGTAGACTCAGGCAGTTGTCACAAACCTCTCTGCGCTTGAGGGTTGTCTGCGGTGAGGTGCTTGGGCTCGACATCCCCAGAAATTCTGACTCATCCAGCCTGGCGTTGCTGAATCTGCTACTTTGCGGGCCCAGGTGAGTCGGCTGCAGGACGTCCTGGGGCTGCAAGACCACGTGGGAGAAACGGGGGGCTCCGATCCGATCTGCCCTCAAGCAGTCTGCAGCCCAGGTGGGGTGACAGCAGCACTCACGAGGCAACACATAGCCATAGAATTTTTTTTTTTTTTTTTTTTTATGGTGCATGTTCTGAACGTTCTAGGAGCTCATAGAGGCCTGAGCATTCCGGGAAGGCTTTGTGAATGTCAGCCGGGCTCAGTGGTCAAGAAAGAGACAGCCCCGGGCAACGGTCTTGACCAAACCTCCTGATTTCAGTGTGACATGGAGAGCGTGGCATACGGTATCGGCAAAGACAGAGACAGGAGTGAGCAGGCAACCGCCAAATAGGTAAACGGACTTCATACGCCGCGTGCAGGGAGGAGACTGTCCCCTGGAGAATCGCAACGCGGGCGTTTCCATATAACGCCACGCTCACGTTTTCATCCCGCCGCATTCACGCGGTTTCCTGCACTTCGTAAGTTAACATTTGTCGGAGAAGAAAAAAGAAATGCTGTGGCGAAACCCAAATAAGGCACCTCTCTGAGGCAGGCAGCCAGCTGCTAACGAGAGGGACATGTGACCATCATTTAAAGTGTCATTCATAGCTCTGTGTGGAACAGGAGCGTTCAGCGAGAAAGGAAAATAAATCAGTTCTGTTCAACGTGAAACACAGTTTGGGGCTTCACAGGGTTCCGGGACCGGGAGATGAGCCGTAAGACAGGGACCGCGAACAGGGAAGGAAGAGTTAGATCCATGACAGAAAGATAAGGGACAATATTACATCACACTGTATCATACTAGACCACAGTATATCCTATCATACTGTATATTACATTATACTCATGTAACAGTGTGCCACACTGTCAATGCTGCGAGCCATTGCTAACCACAGACGCCCAAGGCCTGTTTGACCAAACGGCTGGTTCACAAGATCACAGGGAGAAGTAGGGAGAAGGGCCCCCCGCAAGTGCCTGGCCCCTTTTCTGCACCCTGGCCAGTCCAGTGAGCGCCCCCTGCCGGCGATGATTTCCCGAGGGCTCACAATCGATTTGGCGGAGCAAGAACCAGAGGGTCTAATTATTTAATTAATTCCACTAGAGCCAGCCGTGTGATTTTAGAACGGCAAGACATCATCGCGGCACACCCCGGCCCTTTCACGGCTGACTCATTCCATGAGGATGAGTCAGCTGTCCCAGGTCACCACGACTGGTGACCAAGACAGCTAGACAGGAACCGGCCTCCATGTGAGGGACTGTCTCCAAGAACTACAATCAACTCGGCTGATCGAACCTCCCTGGAAATCCACAGTATTTCTGAGTCTAGTTGGGAATTTATGTATTGTTTGTTTCCAGTTTGGAGCATTTGAATTCCACCTCCAGGCCAAAGCTGCCATTCAGGGCACCGCGTATAGCTTTTAAAAGGTGCCTAGTAATTATTTATGGAGCAAGACTTGGAAACTAACAGCCCTTCCCACCTTGCCCGTCCTGATACCGCACTACAGGCAACAAATCCACCATCAGAGTGAATCGACTGTCCCGGGTGTGATTAATCCCTTACGCTCCCCGCTAAAAGGAATGTCTGGAAGGTGTAGGCTGTTGGTTGGTTGTGTGTTCTGTTGTTTGGGTGTTTCTTTCTTTTCCTCGGTCTTTTTTTTTTTTTTTTCGGTCTTCTCTAACCACAAACGCATTGTCTTCGGATCCCGCTAGTCTGCAACTTTCAGAAACAAACACACTAAGGAAATTCAGTTGCTCTCTTGGCTCTCCATCCACACGTTCTCAAACATCCCAGTGCCTGGGTCATGGAGAAACAGCCATGCCCTTGAAGAAGACTTGCCCTGAGACACCAAATCAACCGCGGCTGATAAAACCTAAAGGTAACGAACGCCAAGGCCTTTGGACGACTTACCCACAACCGTTGGTGTTCCGAGACCGTTCGCGCAGGCTGAAGTCCACTCTTTCTTGCTCACGGCCTGGAGCGCCAGTGCTTCGGAGGCCTCAGAATCGACTCTTTCATTTTGCTCCAGTATGCTACAGGAAAAGAAAACAAAACAAGTCAGGATGAAAAATGCCACTTCAAGCAGGTCGTTGCTAAGCAGGGGGAAATCCCTGGCCTCTCTTAGATGTAGGCTTCACAACCTCAAACGAGCACGCTCGCGATCAGAACGAAGCTATCTCACGACTGATCTACAGACGGCGCCCCGAAATACTCGAGGTGGGAAGGGAGAAGGAAGAAAGAAAACAGAACACCTCTTGGGGAGGCAGCATAGTTTGAAAGCTAGGGTATACACCGCCGGGAACGTGCTTGCAGAATTTCAAGTTTACTATAACTGAAATACATACGTAAAGAAGAATCCATTACGCTTAATGATTCAAGATAACCGACGGGCCGTTATCAAGGATAGAAAGGGGAGAAAGTTTCATGTCAAATTAAAATTCATCTGAATCTGCCCATTAAAGACTCAGACTTGCTGAGCCAACATTAATATTTTAAATGCAGGGCTGTTAGGATTGAACAAAACTAACTAACTAACTAAATAAATAAAGTGTTAGAAAGAGGAAATGGTCTATTGTGCACCAGAAACAGGTAATTTAATTGATGGGTTTTCATGACGACTCTTGATACACCTTGATTAAGAACTTGCCCCCCCGCCCAAGCTGGAAGACAGCACAAATTTCACACGCTCGGTATGAAATGAATGGTTAAAATACACATGCCTCTCTACCCCTCCTCAGGGCGGCACACATTAGAACCGGGTGACAAGGTGGCTCTGGAAAGCCCTCTTCTCCCTTGTGAGCTTGTAACAGTCATTTGTCACAGGGTGTTGTCCGAGCTCCTCCTGATGCTCTGACAGGTCCACCCCGCTGTTTGTTTTTGGACAATGGTCATTTGCGCCTGGAAACGGTCTTCAAAAGCTGCCGGCAGCCTTTCCGAGCCTTTTCCGAGCTCTTCCTCAACTGTTTTGCAAACACGCAGCGAGACCGCCATCCAGTTCTCTCCCCGGGATTACGGCAACCCACTGGTGACTCCAAACTCTACGCGTCTGCAAAGGTCCTGAGGCCACTGCCAGGTCACTCTCCAATGACCCAGCCGTAAGACAGAGGATATATACTTCCCTGTCTCACTAAGTGACTGCGTGAATTACCAATTCCTTGAAAGCCTTCTGAAGCCATGACTTTATAAAACACTCAACGTGTTTGAAAAGACCTTTTTTTTTTTTGGAGGGGGGTGGTCTGGCTGTGGTTAAATTCGTGTAGGCACTCAGAACTTTTGAGGAGGAAGAGAAAGCTGCTCTTGGGCACTGTTTAAACGAGCGAGTTGAGTTTAAGCCCATTATATTTTCAGTCTAGCTGGAAGAGCGACTGCCTGAAAATGGCAAAGTCTTTTTTATTTTCTTGATGCTATCAATACCCACCGAAAGTGGGGTTGTCACGATTTTTATTAGCCTTCAGAGCAGCTTTCATGCAATGTAACTCAGCTCCCACTCAAATGTGTAACAGTAACATATTGCTAACAAATCAACACAAGCCAGGAAGTTCAAAGCACGACAAACTGTCTTTAGCTTACCGTTTGGGTAAAAACAGAATTTGAAAGGGAGGAGGAGGATTTAAGCAAGCCCACTGCGAGTTACTGGCTGGTATCAATCTTCTTCCACTAAAACTGAATTACTGCCTTTCTTTCATTTGTTACCAGCTCTCTAGCCCTGGTAGTTTAGAACTGGAGGAGCCTCTGTCGTCTAGTTCAAGATTCTTCTGCAAAGGAAGCTGCTGGCCCAGGGAGGCTGAGAGCACACAGCGAGTTCCTCTGTGCCCTGACCGGACTCTGGGTGGAATCGCTCATGCCCACTGCTCCCTGAATGCCACGTATAGCGTCGGTTCAAAGTTTACCAGAAGCTCAGTATTTTTCTCACAGCCTCTCTTTCTCTCTCTTTCTCTGTGTTGTGTTTGCCCAACGAGAGACATTCATTTCTGGATTATATTTTGGCACCACGGGGAGCAAAATTATCTGAGAGAAGCAGCCTGGCTCCCTAGTTAGCTGAGGGCCCTTCGCTGGCTGCCGAAGCCAGGTGTCCACAGAAGCAAGTCACACGTTTGGTGGAGGAGGAAAAAAAAAAAAAGGGGGAGAAACAAGGACGGATCTCGGCGACACGATTTTCCATTCTTATCTCTGTAGACGTGAAGGAGCTGAAGTGATTCATTTGGTGGTTTATGGCCGACCCTCCTTCACACACGGTGCACCCAGTACGAGGTCATTTTTGTCCAAAGAAAATCACTGAATGAACATTCAATACGCCTCCTTTCAGGCAAGAATTTCAATACGCTTCTCTCTCTCAGCAAACTCTTCAGCAGTGTGGCTAACGCTAATAACCAACAAAACAGACTGGCTTGAGTTTAATCTCCTTTGCATACCCATTCTCGTTCGCCGGTCGCAGCTATAAACAGAGGTAAGACCGAAAGTCTAGAAAGAAGAAAAGGACACCAGGGGACTCGAGCATTCGCAGACACCCCTGAACATCCATCCTGAAAGTCACCTGGAGAAACACGGATCTCGATCCAGATGGGACCCCTTCCAGGGTCTGAAATCGATAAGCTTTTCTGTGACAATTTTCTCAACAGTTCGAAGCAGCAGCAGCAAAGTATAGTGTATCAACACGTGTCAGAAACAGCGGCCTAAAAGCAATGGGGTGGTTACTTTTTCTTTCTTTTCATCTGAGTTTTGCCGCTAACTGGAGTTTTCAACTTAAGTCCCAATCTCCTAGGGAGAATTAGTTCCTGGTCTCTCAAATAAAGAGACATAAGTAACTGTTCTCCATGATTAATTCCCAATTCGAATTCGAGTTGTTTTTAGATGTATTTGAGTACACCATAGCAAATGAAATCTCTAAATTGCATCTTATAGGACCTGTTGTCGCTATTCTGAAATTCAACAATTAGACGGCACGGGGGGCGGGGGAAACTAACAGGTTTGTGGTGGGATGCCATCTCAGTGGAGAACGGGTGTTCTACTCAATATCTACTGCTGGGGAAATTAGCTCATTATTTGGAAAGATTCGGCTCTCCATCACACATGATTCAGAAAATAAATTCTAGATAGATTAAATAATTAAACATACAAATATGTGTTTACATAGACATACGCAGATTGGGTATTTTTTCTACATACATCATTTTGTACAATTAAATAGAGAAAAATAATTTTATAATCACAAGAGGCCTTGCAGGCCACTGCACAGACTTTGGCTTTTTACTCCAGGGGACAGGGGAAGACGGTAGAGAATCATGAATGGAGGAGTCTGACGATGTGCCTTATGTTTAAGGGGTCGTTCTGTCTCTTGTGAAGAACAGCCATAAGGAAACAACCCTGAAAACAGGGAGCCCAGTTAGGCTACTGCAAAAATTCAGGTGAGATGCCCAACGCATGGACTGGGGGAGGAGGTCGTGAGAACTGGTGAGCTCCTGGATAGATTTCGAAAGTCAAGGTGACAAGGGGCATAAGAGCAAGAAAAGAGTTAAGGAGGTTCTGCTCAAATTTTTGACCGCATCTATAAGAACGGAGTTGCCATTCACCAAAACAGAACAGGTCATGGGAAAAGCACGTGTTGGGAACTCCATTGTTGCATGTTAGGTTTAAGATGCCCATTAGACATCCTTAGATACCAAGGAGATGGTAGGAGGCAGAAGTCTGAAATACTCTCCCCTTGAGTATCGACTGGATTGAGTCCCTCTCGTCTAGCACACAGAGGGCAGCAAAGGTAAGGGGACGCCATTTCCAAGATTAGGCGACTATTAGGCTGGCTTCCATCTTGGATGCTCTCGTCTATTCTCTCCTGGGTTACTCCCAACGCCGGCAGTGAGGCCGTCCTGTGGAAGGGCCCATGAGGCCCGTTAGCATCTGTAGGAACGAGCTTGGACGCAGATCCCAACCGCACCCCCACCCCATCCTTCAGACGGAGCTGCGGCCTGGGCCAATTAATGGCTTGACTGCAACCTTATGGAGGCTCCAAGCCAGAGACACAGATCGAAGATGTACCCTGCTTCCTACTCACAGAAACTGTGAGAGAGTAAGTATTTGTTCTTTGGAGCCTCTGAGGCTTAGGGTAATTTATAACACAGCAGTAGATAACTAATATGGTCATAATGTGTAAGACACTGTTTCATGAATTTATATGACTTTTTACAGTTGCGGAAACCGAGTCGCAAAGAAGTTACATCACCTGCTCAATACACATATATGTGACAGAGGTGAGAAGCCAACCCAGGCCATCTGACTCCAGAGCCGAAGCTCTCTGTGAAAGCATGACCAGAGTCCTCAAGGATAACCTTTTCTACCTCGCATGCGCATACCTGAAATACGAGGGTCTCCCGCAGCGAGTGTTAGCATCCTAGAGTTTACATAAACAACGGCCAAGTGCATGTTCCCCAAACTTCTTAACCTGTCACACAGGTCTAGGACTCTTTCCGATATCCCAAATACCTTACAATAGATACTGAGCTGCCGAAGAAGATGGAAAGGTGGCCCCTTGCCATTTGAAGAGGAACCTTCCTCTGGTTCTTGACTTTCAGGCTGGCGAATCTGGCTGATTTAGCTAGGAGAGAACTTCCAGCAAGGTTTACAAAATGCTCTACTATAAATTCCCAAAGACTGAATGCCCTTTGGCACCTTTAAAGAGCTCTCCCTGAAACTACTCAGTGGGAAGAAAACACCAAGAAACTGGATATGCCAGCCACAGTATCTCTGCTTGAATTTTTTTTTTTTAACAAAATAAGGGAAATCACTTTTCAGTTGCTGATAGAGAGTCACCAAGGCTTCAAAACATACTAAGTTTCTAAGGAGGAACTGGCAAGGCCCAAGCATAAAGAACAAAAGCTTTTGAACTGTGAAACGTACAGTAACTATCCTCCCTGTAACAGTTACAACAAATTAAGACTTTTCCATTCTTCCACCCCCCCCCCGACACAGACGTGAAATACAGAAAGTGAAAGACGTGACCTCTGTACTTCTGCCTCATTACAAATTTAGAACGGCATTGTTGTCACAAAGGAAATGCTGTTGGTGACTGTATCGCCCTTATTTTTTTAGGAGGAGAATGTCCATCAAGCGGCTGCCAGGAATACGTTCTTCACCCACACTGTGGAAGCCTTTTCTTTTGTCTTAGCTGTGACGATTGTGCCTACAACCCATGGAAACCAAAGAACAGGAAAGAAAGAATCATAAGAAATAAAAAAAAAATACAACAAAACCGACTGACATTTATAAATCTTTCTGTTACAAAGAGCGACTGTGTTTCATAAAGACATAGGAGGCATCAGCACAGGTTTTTTTGTTGTTGTTTTGTTTTGTTTTGTTTTTGTTTTTTTGCCATTTAAAAATATCAAACAGTAGGGACAGGTCCATGGCCAGGCTGCTAGGACTTAACAAGCAATTCGGACAATTTGTGTGGGACGGGCATGATGCTGTCTTAAAACACAAAGAGCGGATGCTACCGATTAACTGAAAAAAAGGCCCCAAACAGACTTCGGCAAATATTAAGAATCTGCACACTGAAGACAGCCAAATCGTGTAACGTGATGAAGAATGCCTAGTTTTCTTTTTAAAAGGGAGTCCGCGAGATTAATTGGGAAACTTTCATGGGCTTTCCTCTAAGTAGAGTGTGGATCTGAAGGAAGGTACTTGATAAATCTTGCTTTTTATTTTTGAACACTGGGGACAGGGTCGTATCTATCATGTATTAGCCAGTGTGTTCACTGGGACGATACCGTCCACGGCGAAACGTCACGCTATGCTAAAAATAAAACGAGGACTTGAGATACATTTGGGAAACACTCTTGAGGGACTTTGGTCTACTGATATGTATCGTAAATCTCAGAGAGAGAGAAAGTATGCATCTTGGCCCCGAACGCATGTGACCGCAGAACAATTTTTCCTGGAGAAAGAAGCAACCGGCAGGGACGCCCTGACCAAAATGCACCCTAGGAAACAATACGCTAAGCCAACAGTTCTCAAGTTTTTGGTCCCTTGTCCCCTTTGCACCCCTAAAATGTACTGAGAACCCCGAAGAGCTTCTAACGAGGCGGATTATATAGAACAATATTTGCTGTGTTCGAAATTTAAACTGAGAAAAACTTTAAATGTGTTGGAATTCATTTGTTGGCTACAAATAATAACATACCCACTGCATGTTACATAAAATAGCATATCTTCGTAAAAAGCAACTATACGCTCCAGACAAAAGGTTCGTGGGAAGCGTGACAATGATTTTGCAAATCTCCTAAATACCTGGCTTAACAGAAAACAGTTAAGTTCTCAAATGTGCCTCTGAATTCGGTTTGCTGTGTTAGAGTGTTTGGCGGCAGTGTAGGCTGGCTGTAGCCATGACGTGACCTCCGAAGGGCCAGCAGGAAAGGGCACGCTCTCAAGAAAACACCTGTTCAGTCGGATTCTTCCAGAATGTGTGAAAGGTGTACACTTTAGACTTCTTTAGCAAATACTTCCTTTTTTTTAAGTTTGTTTATTTATTTTTGAGAGAGAGACAGAGCGCAAGTGGGGGAAGAGCAGAGAGAGAGAGAGACACACACACACACAGAATCCAAAGCAGGCTTCAGACTCCAAGCTGTCAACGTAGACCCCAACGAGGGGCTCGAACTCAGGAAGCAGGATCATGACCTGAGCTAAAGTCAGATGCTCAACCGACTGAGCCACCCAGGTGCCCCAGCAAATGCTTTTCGTTTAATAATCCAGGTCTTAATAATCTAGTAAGGCCTTGCTTTCACTAAGGGCAATAAACTTTTTACATACCCTGAGAAAGATTCAGAAAGGCCTATTCGATGAAATCAGTTAACAAGTAAGTATGTAATTATAAACCATTAACTACTTATTGAGAATGACTAAAGGACACTGGCAATCTTCGGGTGTTAATATACACGTGTAAGAACAATAATAATAACAGCTAATATTTGAGTGTTAAGCCCTCAAATTACATTATCTCCTTTTAGCCTTACAATCACCCTCGGTGGTAGACACCTCTGTATTCTATTTTTAAACTATCTTTTTTTTATTTTCAAGTTTCTTTATTTTGAGAGAGGGAGAGTGAGCAGAGAGAGGGGCAGAGAGAGAGGGAGACAGAGAGAGAATCCCAAGCAGGCTCCACACTGTCAGTCTAGAGCCTGACGCGGAGCTCAATCCCATGAACTGTGAGATCATGACCTGAGGCAAAATCAAGAGTTGGATACTCGACCGACTGAACCACCCAGGTGGCCCCCCCCCCAGATTCTATTTGTAATAAATGAAGAAATATAAGTGGATGGAGTGCAGTAGCGTACTCAAGGTGCTAACTAACTAACTAACTGACAGATTCAGGACTCCAACTTCTGTGTGACACCAAAGATTCTCTCTTAACTCCTCCTTTCCAGTTCATGGTTTAGGAATCCAGATTCTTCCACTGGCTGCGATTCCAAAAAAAAAAAAAAAATATATATATATATATATATATATATATATATATATATATATATATATGAAATATCGTCTTCATTTTCCCGTTTCGAAGTGAGTAGCTGCTCGGTGAATTGGTTCAGAGCCCACACCAATGAATGTGTATGACAGGAACGTTCTCCTGCCTCCCTGTCCACGTTACCCCGTGGAAAAAAAAAAAGAAGTCTCATGCAAAAGCCACATATGCTGGATGCCGTGAAGTCCAGTCTTCCGATCCTTAAAAAGTCACGTGGATGGAGCACTCGGAATGCTGCTCTGTGAAGAAAGCCCAAGGTGCCCTCAGCCCGTGCCCTCTCTTTACTCCTCCGAAAGCACGTTAGGAAACAGGGGCAATGAAAATGCCCGTCTTCTCTATGGCACCGCGGTCGGGCAAGGAGAAAACACGGGTGGACCTCCTTTTGCTGCACTCGGCTTTACAGCTCTTATCACACACTGTGTAGTTGTTACAGATTGAAGGTTTGCAGTCACCCTGCCTCGAGCAAGTCTATCGACACTGTTCTTTCCAGCAGTATTTGTTCATTTCGTGTCTCTGTGTCGCATTTTGGGAATTCTCATAATATTTCAAACTTTTCTCATTATTATTATGTCTGTTACGATGATCGTCTGTTATGATGACGATGATGATTAGCATTTTTTAGCAAGTCAGTATTTTTAAATTAAGATATATATGTTGTTTTTTGAGACATGGCGCTATTGCACACTCAGTAGTCCGCAGTATTGTGTAAACATAACTTTTGTTATGTACTAGGAACCCAGAAATTGATCTCATGCTTTAATTTAAAAAAATTTTTTTTAACGTTTATTTATTTTTGAGACAGAGACAGAGAGACAGAGTGCAGGTGAGGAGGAGCAGAGAGAGAGGGAGATGCAGAATCCACAGCAGGCGCCAGGCTCTGAGCTGTCGGCACAGACCCCGAACGCGGGGCTCAAACCCACACTGCGAGATCATGACCTGAGCCAAAGTCGGACGCTTAACCAACTGAGCCACCTGGGCACCCCCATCTGACTCATTTTATGGTGACATTTGCTTTACCGCAGTGGTCAGGACCCAAACCCGAAATACCTGATCTGTGTCTGTATTACCCTTTTCAAGTGCTTTCTAAATCCTTAACAACCTTGGGTCACCTTCTACCTCTGGCCATTAGGTCTCTAACCTCAATGGCTTTCCTCCTGCTACCCCGGAATCATTTTAACATACTGAGTAACCTTCTAGATCAGTGTCACTCATTTTCCAACTCCCAGTTCAAGACAGCTGCCCTTCTGGAACTATGCCAGCCCTCTTCCCTCGAAGCTCCTGGGGCAGGAAACGCCGCCTGCATGGGCTTACTTGTGTCCTCCCCGACACTGGGGAATGCGGCTTCCCCTGAGTGAGCCTCGTCTGGCACAGCTATAAGCTGACGGCGAATGCTCTCAAGACCTCCTGGAGAAGCTCACGGCACTTCCCGGGTGCCAAACAGAACTTACCCTGCTCGCCTGTATTTTCCGAGATTGGGTGGAGACTGAAGAACATTCGAGTGTGATTTTATGTCCATTTTATTTTTAAACATCTTTAGACTCTTCGGTCCTAAGATTCTAAACAGAACGAGCAGTGTAATTCCGCCAGAAATTTTAGATAGTTTTCAAGAGAAGAGTAGCCTACAGGATAATCGACGGTGTTCACTGAAAACTCCACGCCCGCTTATTTGTGACATTCTCACGGTGGACGGAATTAGGTCCATTTTAATGCGAATTGATTTTAGAAGAAAGCAGGATGGTGTGCGAACTCTTGGCCAAAACGAAACAAAAAACCAACGTGGATTTGGGGTACCACCCAGAAATCCGTTGACTGTGTCGTGCCCTTTCTAAAGGCTCGGCCGTTCTTCATGACACCCATCACGTGCACTTCCATGTCCCGCCGAAGTGTTCCGTATCTCTGTTTTCAATACAAGCACCCCACTGGCGTGAAGCTTTTGAATGAATACGTCTGGGGTCCACCGACTACAGAAGACAGAAGATTCCAACTCATTCTGTCGGCACCATGATTACTCCTTGGAAACTTACGCTACCTGCTTTGTAGGAATGGTAGGCTCTCATATCGGGTGACAATACCCCCTGATAATCCTCCTACGCTATGCGAAACTTATAAGGCATTTATTTCATTCTCCTCCGATACCGCCCTTGCTCTCAAACCGACCCCAACACTGGAGGCTGTGTATATGCAAGCGATATGGTTAGGAGCAGGCCTGCTTTTGTTTTTGGTGTTTTGTTTCACCACGCCAAACCTCTGCAGAGAAGTGACGAACAAAAATCGACGGTAAAGATTCATCTTTAAGTACCGTGGCAGGCCATCTAACTTAAACACTGGGTTTCCATTTGCAGGTTTCATCGCTGGATTAACAGAACCATGCAAATTTGGGCCTTCCTCTGAAACTTCACAGCCCTGGTCTTCACCTTTTTTTATCATTGTTGGTGGAAATTTTCAACAACCACAAAGGTGGGGAAAAGGGTGTGTGGCATGCTGACTTCTTAGTCATATTTCCTGGTGTTGCCATTTTAGTATTTTTTAAATATTTACTTAGGGCAACACTGAAGTAATTATAGTTTATGAAGCACTGTTCTCTTTTTCTGTCTTGGTTGACCCCTCAGTGTGCCTGCACCACAAAAAAAAAAAGAAAAAAAAAAAAGAAAGAAAGAAAGAAAACATTATCCCCTGAATTTAGTGCCCCTGTTTAGTGCCGGGCTGATCACTTCTCCCGATATTCTTGAAATCTGAAGTGAGCAACCTTAGGTTGGGAAAAAGTGTTTTTAATTTTTTTTTTTTTACTTATTTTTGAGAGAGAGAGAGACGGAGCATGAGCAGGCAAAGGGCAGAGAGAGAGAGGCAGGCACGGAATCCGAAGCAGGCTCCAGGCTCCGAGCTGTCAGCACAGAGCCCAGTGCAGGATTCAAACTCGTGAACCGTGAGATCATGACCTGAGCCGAAGTGGCACGCTCAACCGACTGAGCCCCCAGGTGCCCCTTCAGGTGGCAAAATTTTTAAACTGTCTTTCACATTATACGCTGGGACGGCTCTAAACTGACACTTCCTTTCTGCCTCCCTCCACATTCACCTTGGTGGCGTCCACACAGCCCTGAGCAGCTGACTCCTTCGGACCGCCCAAGGGAAGCTGAAGGAGCCACTGGCTTTGACTCCCGACCAAGAAGGGGTAAGCTACAGGGTCATAAAGAAAAGCAGTAAAGCAGTGTTGGGAGGTGAGAAAGACTCCGAGGTCCCGTCACTGCTGGGGATCCACTAAGTCTGTTTCTGGTCCCCTGACATCACCGAGCTGCCAAAACTGAGAACTCCAGATTCAACACTTTGCCTTCCCCCATATTTCGTAAGTCAGCGGGCTCCAAATCCTACCAGTTCTACTTGCTGGTTACACTGCTGGAATCCTTCCCTTGCCACTCCTCCAGAACGTGAACTGCTGCAGCCATTCCGGAAAACAGTGCAGAGGTTCCTCAAAAAATTAAAAAAAAAACTACCTATGACCCATAAATTGCACTACTAGGTGTTTATCCAAAGGTTGGAAAAAGGCTGATTTTTGAAGGGGCACATGCACCCCAATGTTTATAGCAGCGCTATCAACAGAAGCCAAAGTATGGAAAGAGCCCAAATGTCCATCAACTGACAAATGGATACAGAAGATGTGGTTTATATATACACAATGGGATACTACTCGGCAATCAAAAAGAATGAATTCTTGCCATCTGCAACAATGTGGATGGAACGAGAGGGTATTATGCTAGATGAAGTCAGTCAGAGAAAGATAAATATCATATGACTTCACTTATATGTGGAATTTAAGATACAAAACAGATGAACGTAAGGGAAGAGAAGGAAAAATAAGATAAAAACAAGGACGGAGGCAAACCATAAGAGACTCCCAAACACAGAGAACAAACTGAGGGCTGTGGAGGTGGGGGGGAGATGGGCTAAATGGGGGATGGGCACTAAGGAGGACACTCGTGGGGGTGAGCAGTGGGCGTCCTATGTAAGAGATGAATCGCTGGGTTCTGCTCCTGAAACCCATACTACACTGCATGTCAACTAACGCGAATTTAAAGAAATACACTTAAAAAAATTAAAAAGTAAGAAAAAAGAAAAAAGAGATTGGGAGAAAACAGATGTGGAGAACATGAAGAGCGAGAACCAGCGTTTCATTGACAGATCTTTGTTTCGTGTCGTTTTCTTGGCTCATCTATATTTTGGGTCAGGTTTTTTTTTTTTTTTAATTCAATTTGACTTTTAGTCATTAAGAATAATCCTAGAAGCATGTCCTGTTAACGCACTGCCAAGTTGTACTGACACGTTTCATTACTGCTCCAAAGGCCATGTATATTAAAAACACCACCAGAAGTCAAGTTAAAGAAAATAAAAATATAATGAGGGGGAGTTTTCTTTTTTTTAAAGCAGTTACTAAAACAGAAACAAATGTTATTTTAAATCTCTGGCTCACTCTAAACGGACAAGATATGAATATGAATTCTACCAAGTAATATGGAACAACTGCTTCTCCTCACCACAACCACATGCCGTCAACTCAACTTCACATTTCATCTGGATGTTCCATGTGTGACGTCTCACCTAGATTACACGCCACCCTCGCTCGAGTAGATTTACTCCAGCTGATTTTTGAGATCATGACATCATTAACTTCAAAAAACTCAGTAGCACTCATTAGTTGGTTCTAACGAAAAGTCACTGCCAAGTTTTAAAGATCTGGAACAAGTGAGAAACGACATCTGAAGAACGGTAGACGCCGCCATCACTGTCTAAATGTTAGTCGAGTCATCGACACGCTTTTGTTATGTGTGCTGCGGAAGGAAATTCTGCCAAGCCCTCGTCTGAAGGAGAGTGAAGAGTATCTGAGAGGGATCATGCCCTCCAGAGGTGTAGAGTCCATCTAGGAAGTCCAATGGAACACCTCTTGGCAATACAGGAAGAGAATCAGAGAAGCTCTTTGGGAATTTAGAAGAGGAAACCCTTTTATGCAGTAGAGGGTCTCAGGGAAGGTTCCACAGAGATAGTGGGCCATCAGGATTAGCTGGATTGGCATTCCGAACTCATGTTTCCATTCCTCAAATGAAAGTTCCAGGAAAAGGCCAAGCTAATCAGTTTGTCCCTAGGGTTAACATCTACAGGTAACTTCTGGGTGTGAGGAAATTCACAAATGTTTTCTCCAAACAACCTCCTAATGATAGCCGGTTGTAACTGGTTTAAAAAGGACTCAGAGCCTCATCGACATTCCCAAGAGTCATTAGTTTTCGTTAAACATTAGTAAGCCAGGGACGCCAGGGTGGCTCAGTCAGGTAAGCATCTGACTTCAGCTCAGGTCATGATCTCATGGTTTGTGGGTTCCAGCCCCGCATCGGGCTCTGTGCTGACAGCTCAGAGCCTGGAGCCTGCCTCGGATTCTACGTCTCCCTCTCTCTCTGCCCCTCCTCTGCTTGTGCTCTCTCTCTCTCTCTCTCTTTCAAAAACAAATAAACACTAAAACACAAAACAAAAAAACATTAGTAAGCCAAAAAGGAGTTTAGATCAACATTTAACAATTAATCACACAGAAAGGATGACCGTCTTAACAAGAACAACGAAAGGTCAAAATCACTACGTATTTTGAATATAATAACGGTTTAATACGATAAGGATTTGGACGTGCCAAAACCAAATGACATGCCCCCCAATATAACTGAAGTGACAAGAATGTCAAGAATTTCGTGTACTTACTCTCTCCTCGAACATCAACACTATGCAATGCTTCCATTTGGCACGGAATTATTAAAATACCTATTTGCTTTAAAACGGTTCTTCACGCTGTGTTTCTCAAAATGTGATCCGAGAACCTTTAATGTCAAATGCATCACAGGAGAGTGCTTATTAAAAATACAACCCCCGGACCTACTCCGACCCACTTAATCAAGCTCCTTGGGCCCAGGAATCTGAATTTTCAACAAGTCCTCTCCTTACCCCCAAGCGAGAGCTAGCTGCACATTTAAGTGTTCAAACCCCTTGTGTCTGCGGTATCCTTCCCCACCTGTTTCCCTCTCCTCTTCTTTTATTGCACTGAGTCTTTGCCAATTTAATATTTTTTAACGTTTATTTATTTTTGAGAGACAGAGAGAGACAGAGCACCAACAGGGAAGGGGCAGAGAGAGAGGGAGACACAGAATCCGAAGCAGGCTCCAGGCTCTGAGCTGTCAGCACAGAGCCCGACTCGGGGCTCAGACCCCCGAACCATGAGATCATGACCGAGCCGAAGTCAGAGGCTTAACTGACTGAGCCACCCCGGCGCCCCACGTCTTTGCCAATTTAAACCATTACTTTTCAATGTTTTGTGTCACACAAATCTTTTGTGTCACACTACAATGACTAAAAGAAAAACTGCTTCCAAAACACTGAAATTATACCACTAAAAAGAGGATTTCAGTAGTCCTGCCCCCCTTTTCCATGCAGGATACGTTCCTAGCCCCCCAGTGGCCGCCTAAAATCTCAGACAGTATCAAACTCTATACATACTATGGTTTTTCCTGTATATACATACCTATGATAACGCTTATGTTTTACTGAATGATAACTAATGTATTATTTTCAGTTGTACAAGACAGTGATGCAATACTTTTCTACACGAGGAAATGGTCACCACGACGGGTCTATATATCATCTGTGGCAACACAGAGTTATTACAATACTATTGACTGTATTCCTTATGATGTATACTACATATCTGTGACTTATATATTTTATAACTGAAACCCTCTTAATCCCCTACACCTATTTTCAACTATCTGCCTACCTCCCTCCCCTCTGGCAACCACCACTTGGCTCTCTGTATCTGTTTCTGTGTTGTTGGTTGTTTTTTTTTTTTTTTAATTTGTTCACTTTGTTAGATTCTACATATAAGTGAAATCACACTAAAAAAAATTTTTTTAAGTCAGTGAAATCATACTGTATTTGTCTTTCTTGGTCTGATTTATTTCACTTAGCAGAATATCCTCTCCCTTGATCCATGCGGTCACAAATGGCAAGATTCCATTCTTTTTTATGGTTCAATAATATCCCATGCATTTATATACATACATCACCTACCCTTTATCCATTCTTCCATTGATGGGCACATGGGTTATTTCCATACCTCGGCTATTGTAAATAATGCTCCAGTGGACACAAGGACACAAATATCTTTTCTTATTAGTGTTTTTGTTTTCTTTGGATAAATACCTGGAAGTGGAATGGCTGGACCCTATGGTTCTAGCTTTCATTTTCTGAGGAACCTTCACACTGTTTCCCGTAGTGGATACAGCCATTTACATTCCCGCCAACACTGCACGAGGGTTCCCTTGTCCCCACATCTTTGCCGGTACTTGCTACTTCTTGTATTTTTTTTTTAACGTTTTATTAATTTTTGAGAGACATAGAGACAGAGCGTGAGGCAGACACAGAATCCGAAGCAGGCTCCAGGCTCTGAGCCGTCACCACAGAGCCCGACGTGGGGCTCGAACTCACAGACCACGAGATCATGACCTGAGCCGAAGTAGGCCGCCCAACCGACTGAGCCACCCAGGCACCCCAACTTCTTGTATTTTTGATAATACCCACTCTGACAGGTGTGAGACGGTATCTCATTGTGGTTCTGATTTGCATTTCCCTAATGATGAGTGATATTGAGCACCTTTTCATGCGTCTATTGGCGATCTGATATCTTCTTTGGAAAAATGTCTATTCAGGTCTTCTGCCCACTTTTTAATCAGGCTGTTTGCATCTTTGTTGTTGAGCATATGAGTTTTTCACATATTTTGGATGTCAACCCCTTATCAGATATATGATTTGCTAGTACCTTCTCTCATTCAATAGATTGCCTTTTTGTCTTGTTGGTGCTTTCCTTTGCTGTGCAAAAGTTTTTGTTTGACGTAGTCCTATTTGTCTATTTTTGGTTTTGTTGCCTTTGCTTGAGGGGACAGATCCAAAACATACTGCTAAGACCAATGTCAAAGAGCTTACTGCTTATGTTTTCTTCTAGGAACTTCTATGATCTTACATTTAGTCTTTAATTCGATTTGAGTTTGTATATGGCATAGAAAATGGTCTACTTTCATTTTCTTGCATGTAATTGTCCCATTTCCCCAAGACCATTTATTCAAGAGACTGTCTTTTCCCCATTATATGTTCTTGCCTCCTTGTTGTAGCTTAATTCACTAGACCAGTGTGGGTTTCTTCCTGAGCTCTCTTATCTGTTCCATTGACCTGTCTGTTTTGGGGTCAGTACCATACTGTTTTGAGTTCTGTAGCTTTGCAGTACAGTTTGAAGTCAGAGGAAGTGTAATTCCTCTGGCTTTGTTCTCCTTTCTCAAGATTGCTTAGTTTATTGGAGGTCTTTTTTGGTTCCATGCCCATTTTAGGATTTTTGTTCTAGTTCTGTGAAAAATGCCGTTAGTATTTTGATAGAAATTTTATTGAATCTATAGGTTGCTTTGGGTAGTATAGACATTTTAACAATATTAATTCTCCCCAAACATGAGCACAGTGTCTCTTTCCATTTATTTGTGTCATCTCCAATTTCTTTCACCAATGTTGTATAGTTTTTAGAGAACTGGCCTTCCACCTCTTTGGTTAAATTTATTTCCAGGAATTGTATTCTATTTTATGCAATTATAAATGGGATTGTTTTAATTCCTGTTTCTGATAGTTCATCATTAAGAAACAGAAACACAACAGACTTCTGTATATTAATTTTGTGTCCTGTAACTTTATTAAATTCATGTATTAGTTCTAATAGTTTTTTGATGGAGCCTTTAGGGTTTTCTATGTATAGAGCCGGGTCACCTGTAAACAGCAACCGTTTTCTCTTCTTTTAAATTTGGATGCATTTTATTTCTTTTTATTCCCTAATTGCTGTGACAAGGACTTCTAACACTATGTTGAATAAAAGTGACTAGAGTAGACGACCTTGTCTTGTTTCTATTCTTAGAGAAAAAGCTTTCAACTTTTCACCATAGAGTATGGTATTAGCTACAGATTTGTCATATTTGGTTGAGGTACATTTCCTGTATGCTTGCTTCGTTGACAGTTTTTATCATAAAAGAATGCTGAATTTTGTCAAATGCTTTTTCTACATCTATGGAGATTATCACGTGATCTTTATCCTGTTTTATAAGTGCAGTCTATCGTGTTGATTGATTTGTAGAGGTTGAACCATCCTAACATCCCTGGAATAAGTCCCATTTAGTCATGGTCCATGATCCTTTATTCTTCTTTTTCTATTTTTCTATTTCTTTAACATTAGATAGTCTCTTTGAGATTTTTCTTATTTCTTGACATAGGCCTGAATCACTATGAACATCCCTCTTAGGACTGTTTTTGCTCTATCCCAAAGATTCTGGAATGTTGTGTTTCCATTTTCATTTGTCTATCCTATTTTTTTACTTCCTCTTTGATTTCTTTGGTCACTCATTGATTGTTCAATAGTGTGCTGTTAGTCCTGTGGGTTTTTTTTCCAGTTTTCTTTTTATAATTAATTTCCAGTTTCATACATTGTAGTCAGAGAAGATAACCTGATTTGATTTTAATGTTCTTAAATTTATTGAGACTTATTTTATGCCCTACCATGTTATCTATCCTGGAGAATGTTCGAATGTTCCATGTGCACTTGGAAAGAATCTGTATTCTGCTGCTTTTGGATAGAATATTCTGTATTTATCTATTAAATCTGTCTACCTGGTATAATGTATCATTTACCGTCAATGTTTCTTTATTTAGATTTTCTGTTTGGATGATCTATGTATTAATGTTAACGGGTATTAAAGTCCCCTATAATTGTTATATTGCTTTCTATTTCTCTCATTATTTCTGTTAATATTTGCTTAATATATTTAGACGCTGCTATGTAGGGTGCATAAATGTTTACAAATGATTTCTCTTCTTTTTGGACTCTGACCCCTTTATCACTCTGTAATGCCCTCTTTGTCTTCTGTTAGAGTCATTGCTCAAAGTCTATTTTGTCTGATAAAAGTATTGCTACCTCAGCTTTCTTTCCATTTCCCTCTGCATGGTATATCCATTCTGTCACTTTTAGTCTGAATGTGTGGTTAGGTTTGAAGTGAGTCTTTCGTAAGCAGCACATAGAAGGGTCTTGTTTGTTTATCCATGCAGCCACCCTATGTCTTTTGATTAGAGAATTTAGTCCATTTACCTTTAGAGTAATTATTGGAAAGTATGTACTTACTGGCATTTTGGTAACTGTTTCCTGGCTGCTTCTGTCATTCTGTTCCTTTCTTTTTCTCTCCCTTACGGTTCGATTGGTTTCTTTGGTGTTATGTTTAGATGTCTTTCTTTTTTTTTTTTTTTTTGCTTTTGTGTATTTACTATAAGTTTTTTCTTTGTGATTACAGCACATTTTTTGTATGCAACTGTCTCTTTTAAGTTGACAGTAACTTAAGTGTGAACACATCCCAAAGTTTTATATTTTTACCCCATCACATTATCTTACATTTTTAATGACACATTTTACGTCTTTTTATTTTATGCATCCCTTAATGATTATTGTACTTTTAATTAATTTTGCTACTTTTGTCTTTTATCCTTCATACTTGCTTTATAAGTGATTGATCCACTACCTTTAGTATATATTTACCTTTTCCTATAAGATTTTTACTTTAGTATTTTAGAAAAACACTTTAGTATTTTTTCTTATTACTAATGATTAATTAGTGCCTTTTCTTTTTACATCAGAGAAGTCCCTTAAACATTTCTTGTAAGGCTGATTTAGTACTGATGAACTCCTTTAGCTTTTGCTTATCTTGAAAACTCCTACGCTCTCCTTCAGTTCTGAGTGATAATCTTGCTGGATAGAGACTTCTAGGTTAGCAGTTTTTTCCTTTTCGCACTTGGATCTGTCATGCCATTCCCTTCTGACCTGTAAAGTTTCTGCCAAAAGCATCTGCTTGATAGTCTTATGGAGTTTCCTTTGTATATAATACTTTGCTTTTATTCCTGTTTTTAAGATTCTCTCTTTATTCTTCACCATTACTATTTTAATGTGTCTCGGTGTGTTTCTATTTGTATTCATATTATTCGGAATTCTCTGGGCTTCCTGGACTTTAATGTCTGTTTCCTTCCTCAGATTAGGGAAGTCTTCAGCAAGATCAGGGAAGTATTCTGGCTCTTTCTCTCTTTCTTCTCCCTTTGGGACTCCTATAGTGCAAATGTTATTCCACTTAATCATGTCCCAGAGGTCTCTTAAGATATCCTCATTTCTTTTATTCTTTTTGTATTTTGCTACTCTGCCTGAGTATATTTTTCATTGCTTTGTCTTCCAGCTCACTGATCCATGCTTCTATTTCATCCATCCTACTGCTGAGCCTTCTAGTGTATTTTTCAGTTCAGTTACAACTTTCATTTGGTACTTGCTTATGTTTTTTATCTCTTTGTTGAAGTTCTTGTGGTGTTCATCCATTCTTCTTCTGAGATCAGTGAGCCGGACTTTGCCTTTGAACTCTTTATCAGGTAGACTGCTTACTTTCATTTCTTTAAGGTCTTTTTCTGAGGATTTGCCTTGCTGTTTAGATTGGAACATATTCCTCCGTCTCTTCATTTTGCCTATCCCTCTGCTTCTCTATGTGTGTTAGGAGAGAGGACTACCTCCCTCAGCTGTGGAGTGGTCTTGCCGAGTGGATGTTCCATGTGGCCCAGTTTCCCCTGCTACCAGAGCCAGGTGCTCTATGGTCATCCTGACTGCGACAGAGCCATGGCTGCAGCATGGCGAGGGTGGAGCTTGGCACTCACCAGCTCAACTGTGGCCTACCCACTGCACAGGGAAGACAGGGCTTGGGGCACTCGCCTGACCCAACTGCAGGCTGAGCCACTGTGCAGCAAAACAGGGATTCAAGCCACTTCCCTGTCCATTTGCAGTTCCGTCTCTGTGCTGGGTAGGCCAGACTCAGAGTGGCCATCCGGGCAGATTATGGCTTGGCTGTTATAAAGGGAGGGTGGGGCTCAGAGTGCTTGCCAGCCCAATTGTGGCTCACCCACTACGTGGGGAGACGGGGGCTTGGGCACTCATCCCCCCTAGTTTGGGCTCAGCAGCTGCACAGGTTGGGCGGGGCTCCGGGTGTGAGACTAGCCCTGCCACAGCTCTGGTGTGCGTGGGGTAGGCGGGCATGGGGCGCACGCCCAGCTTGGTTATGTTGCAGCCTGGGCAGAGCACAACCTCCAGTTCTGGCAGGCCAAAGAAAGGGTGCCAAAAACGGTGCCTGTTGGCTCCTCCACCAGCAAGATAGAATGAGGTTGCAAAAACATCATCCACCAGCATTTCCATCCCCCCACCCCCACTTAGTCCCTGCGGGTTCCTGCCTCTCCAGCAGCAGCTCTAATGTCAGTAAGCGGGTCTCCTTCACTTAAGGTCTGAGAGTGCTTTTCGGTCTGTTGATTTCGTGCTGAATCTCTGGGAAAGTGGGTTTGCACCTGAGCCCTTAAAGAACAAGATCTTATAGTTCTATAATTCCCCTGGCCTTAATCCCCTCTGATTTTCAAAACCTGAAGCTTAGGGGACTGGTCTTTCTGGAGCCAGCCCTCAAGGTCAGGATGCCTGACGCTGGGCACAATCCCTTCGGTCCTCAAGCGAGTGCTCACAATTTGGGCGTGCTTCTAGGGTCACCGTGTCCAGGTTGGGGTCCCGACTCTGCCTCTCCCTCTCCCACCCTGCTCCAGGTGTCTCTTCTGTGTTTTGTTGCAGAGAGCCCGGGCTGTTCACCTAATTCTCAAGTGCTTTTCAGGAAAAAAAAAAAAAAAAAGATACCATACGTAGCTGTATATTTTTTTGTGTCCGTGGGAGGAGGTAAGTTCAGGGTCTTCCTGTCCCACCATCTTTAAAACCCTCCCTTCTAATCAAGTTTAATTTATAAATCAGGCACAGTAAGAACAACAACTAATAATAGAATAGAGCAACTACAACCATATACTGTAATAAGAGGTATGTGATGTGGTCTCTCTCTCAAAATGCCTTCTCTGTTTCCACCCACCCTTCCTCCCGTGATGCAGGAGATGATAAAATGCCTGTGTGATGAGATGCAACGAGGTGAATGACGCTGGCGTTGGGATGCGGCGTTCGGCTAATGCTGACCTTCCGTGGGTAGGCAGAAGAAAGATCGTCTGCTCCTGGGGGGACTACTCTACCTCAAGCAATTCTCATAAATCCTCTTTTTTTTTTTTTTTGGCTTATTTATTTATTTTGAGAGAGAGAGCTCAAGCCAGGGTGGGGCACAGAGAGGGAGAGAGAGAATCCCAAGCAAGCTCCACGCTGTCAGCGCCGAGCTGGACGCGGGGCTTGATCTCACAAACTGTGAGATCATGACCTGAGCCAAAGTCAGGAGTCGGACGCTTTAATGACTGAGTCACCCAGGCATCCCATGATTCCTCTTTTTCTATACATCTAGCTCGAGTCAACAAAATCCGGTGCTGGTAAATGCTTTGGGTTCTATGCTAGGCATAATAGTGTCCCACCAAAAAATGTCTACCTACCGATGCCCGTTACCTGTAAACGTTACCTTCCACGGACAAAAGGTTACCTCTAACCCAAAGCCAAGGCCTCTTTGAAGAAAAAGACAAAACCAAACACTCAGGTTACCTCTAACCCAAAGGCCACGGCCCAGTGGCCCACACACTGTTTAGTCTTCCCGAACACATAATGACAGAATCCCAAATATTCCGTTGGGCATAACTGAGACATGGCCCCAGTAGTTTCAAACGCTTCCGTTATCCACTTCTGCCCTTACTCTGCTCTTCCCATTCCCGTCCCACCGTCCGCCGTGACAGACTGGCTTACCACCTTGAAAACTACAGAGGAGAAGGTCGAAGCCAGGGTTTCTCAGCTCCAACGCTACCGACCTTTGGGGCCAGATCAGTCTTTTGTTGTGGGGGGACTGTTGTGTGCACGGTAGGGTGCCGAGCAGCGTCCCTCGCCTCTACCCACCAGGTGCCAGTAGAACTACCCCCGCCCTGACTTATGACAATCAAAAATGACCGCAGACATTGCCAAGTGGCCTCTGAGGCAGGGAGAAATGGCCCCCGCTGGGATCTGCTGGTCTCACACACATCTCCGTTTACCCAGCGCTCGGCCGCTCTCTCCATCGGTCCCTGCGGTAGAGAGAGAAGCCTCCGGCATATATGTTCTCCAGCACACACTCTCATAAATATTCTTACGCTGCAGCTGGTCTCATTCGAACTAGTTTCCCATGAATTCAGTCCGTTTGGCATTTTAGAAGAGCTCGAAGTCAAAACTCAACCACAGGCTTTTTTAATGGCCCCACTACACTTACTCCCAGCCACAGTCAACGGAAACATGGCTGCTCCGCCATGACCCACACCCGACCCTGCCAATGAGCTCACAACCCATTCTGCTGCTAGAAAGGCCAACTAGGCCAGAGCTGGCTATGTGACCGCTACCAGAACTTTCTACAGCCCTCTGCGACTGTATTACCTCAACCTCATTAATATAAGTCTTTTCCGTCGGAAGGGTTAACACGGTGTAAATCAAACAGGAAGTCACTGGAAGCCTGATTGATGACAGGACAGATGTTCTGGAATCATATCTTGGGAAACAGTCATTGCCTCGGAAGAGGAAGCCAGTCTACCCCGAGAAACAGAGAAATGTCCCGGGCAAGTTCTAACAAAATGAGTTAAACAAAGGTGTTAAGAGACCCTGTTTGATGGAATTCTTAATTCTGCTCAGACTTGGGCACTTCGATTCCAAAATAACAAAACAGTAAATGGGAAACACAGCTCCTGTTCTTCCCAGAGTCTGAAACAAAACCACCAGCTTCCGACGTGGGATGTGAAATTCGAAGGTTTGTAACTACGAGTCTGATGGAAAGCCACCGCCGCCCTGAGCCCTGTGAAGTCTCGATGGAGGGGACTATCTGACTGGTGACTTTACAGAACGTTCTTCCAGGAATGTTAGCAGACACACCCCTGGTACCTGCGAGTAACCAATCAACTTAACCAATCAACTTAATTACAATCTTTGTAGATTCATCTTCCATCAACCACTGCAATATCAATCCTAAGACTAGAATTCCACATTTTTCTCTCAGAGGCCTTTCTCCAAGTGCACAATATTCTCATAAAGCCTGAAGATACCACACGACTCTAAAGCTCTAAGAGCCAAGGTCTCGAACCAAATACCATTCTTACTATGGATTCTAGCCCCACGTTTTTGTAATGGTCGCTTATGGCAGTCAACACTGGTAACCACAGGTACATTTTCGGCTCCTTTTGAAGATGTGACATTCAAGCATTCCTGGCAGGCTGCGCATACGAGGAGAGAGAGGGCAGGGAAAGAGTTTTCAGGGGGAGGTAGGGATGAATATTATATGCTATTCAAAACGGGGCCACAGCACGCTTCCGGGGATGAGAATGATGGGGTGGGGGGTGGAGAGAAAAGAAATCTGGACATCGTTAAGCACGGTCTCTTATATGCAAAAACAAATTCCAAAAGTGCTGCATTATGAATGAAGACATCGAGACAGGTAACGGCATGCACCGAGCCTCTGTCTCCCACCAGGCGACGCTCATCAAACCAGTAATGACCCCACCGCAGTAGCGATAAAGTAGCAAGTGTGGGTGAGTTCGCGATCTGCTGCAAATAGGCACAAAGCTAAGATTCTGAAAAGGTTATTTACTAACCCGCGCTCTCCGTTTTATTACGCACTCTCCTTTTTATACGGCTGGTTGAGAAGAGTCGGGGAATGCTCTTGAGCGCATGGAGCTGCGGGTTGAAGTCCCTGCCAGATTTAACATCCCACAACTGTAAATTTTTACTTTGAAAGTGACTCCGGTATACAACACCCTTATATAAAAATAATGTATAAAGTAGCTCCTTATTTCCAAGCCCACAATTACCAGCCTATGGAAACCAACTCTTGCTGGTCTTAGCACTGGTTTTATGTATCCTTTCAGCTGTTAGGGAAATGGAAACATCTTATTTTTTCATTCCATGGTTGCGGAGTTGCGGAGTGCCTACCCGTGCTAGACCCGGAGAATATATATGAATAAAACATGGTCACCGTACTCTCCATCTAGTGCTGGGATAACAGACAATCACAAAGAGTGAGCCACGGATATAAAAGAAGAAAACAGTACAAGTGAGAGAACGGATATTTTTTTTCGATAAAAAGAATATTAATTTGGGTTTCTCACCCAAGTCACGAACTGTATTTTCTATCATAGATTTCTCGCGGTCAAGAAAGAATTGCAGCATGATTCTTAGTGGTTAGACACATCTCCCTCGCAAATTTAGCTATACCATCGGCCCCTATTTCGGGAACGCTCAGTTGACAAAGAAAAGTTTTACACCGGCGTCAAGGACTGACTTTCTTCTGTTGCACCACGATATCTGGAATACCGTGTCCCTTTTGTCCTGTGTCCAAGCACTCTCTACAACATTTCGTAACATTTTCGATCTGCGTGTTTACCTCACTTTGCTCTTTTCTTTTCACTTACTAGTGAGCAGTATTTTAAAAATCAATAACTAACGTCTGAGTGACCACAGTGGGCAAAGCACCACAGGAAGTGTAAAAAGGAACCAGGGTCTGTCCTTGTCCTTAGTGAAGCTTTCCACCCTTCGTCGGGGAGGTGGATCTGTAAACAAACAATAAGGTGTGAATCAAGGGTCACGTGGTGGTGCTGGGAAATGACCGTGAACTTTGCAAGCGGAGGGTTCCAAGCTCAAATACAAGTATTCCTTAGGCATGTATGGGGGGACAGGAGTCTTCTATTTTTATTTTTTTTAACATGTATTCATTTTTGAGAGGCAGAGAGAGACAGAGTGTGAGTGGGGGAGGAGCAGAGAGAGAGGGAGACACAGAATCCGGAGCAGGCTCCAGGCTCTGAGCTGTCAGCACAGAGCCTGACATGGGGCTCGAACCCATGGACCGTGAGATCACGACCTGAGCTGAAGTTGGACACTTAACCGACTGAGCCACCCAAGGCGCCCTGGGAGTCTTCTATTTTTAAATCCCCTCCCCAGAATGAAAATCCCACCTAATAAGGGGACAGAGAGGCACAGAGTGCTTACCCCTTAATGCTTATTTGTAAAATTCAGATATGCTACCACGTTCGATTACTATAATACTTGGATGGAATTATTGTTCAGCCCTTGGCTCATTGTCTCTCTATGCTCTCATCATCAGGTTTGGAGTGGTTTCCGGCAGTTTTTGTCGCAAAGGGCTAGGGCTCTAACACCTATATGCTAGGATTTTTCTCCAAATCTCGTCTACCCTACTTACCTTACTTGGGTCCTGCTTCATTCACACCCGTTTGCCCAGGACCTTGCTGAGGGTTACTCTGCAGTTAAATGCAACAGGAACCCCTTCCTCTCAAGCAGCTAATTCCTCTTAAGCAGCTAAAATGTTCACCTACGTTTGTCTTCCACTGGCTGACTAACCGTGAAGGTGAGCAGAAGACAAGGAAATTCGGATATAATTGTTCATGAGCTTCTCGGACCGCTCTTAATTCATTCGGTTTTCCTGCACCGCCACGACCTGCTTTCTGCATTTACGGTTCCCTCTAAATTATCTGTGAAGTTTTTAAAAAACTCAATGGCAGTCTCCGGAAGTGCTCAGTGCATGATGAGATTTTTTTTCTTCTTGCCGCTTTTACCCGGCCATGGCCGTCTGCCTACAAAGACCTGCCGTGTGAGCCAAAATGTTGTTTGCTTGTTCGTTTTTCTGAATTCTGGCAACAACTTTCAACGTACCTTTCCTTTGCCTTCCCGCTTCGTAATCCGGCTTCTGGGTGTCTAGTTTCCTAACTTTCGATTTTTGAGAAAATGTGCATCTTGGTATCATGTTAAGTCTTAACCAACTACCAAATATCTTTGGTTATTTAGGAAAAACCTTACTTTCAAATTCTTATTTATAAGGCCCTTGTCTAGGATCCATCAGTTACTATCACGGTCATCCTATCTTTTTAGAAGGTGGCTCTTAGGCCGAAATGTTCCTTTCTTCTCTACAGATGGTTTGATATGTTCTGCGGCCCAGAGAACCCGGCTGGTTTTTGGCTGGTACTCTTTTCCAGCTAAAAATGGGAAACTGAAGAGAGAAAGCTGAGGAGGAATACAGGATGGGGAACTTAGATTGACCTTTATAGAATATTTGGATTCTTTCTTTCTTTTCTGAGAGATCTGAATATTCAGTGTAGCAGCCATTTTCTGATTTGAACATAAGTAGACTAGTCATTTTCTGATTTGAATATAACCACGATTTTAATTCACACACACACACACACACACACACACACACACACACACACATCTGTGAGATTTAATCCACCAAAAGGAAGGGAGGGGAGAAGAAAAGGAATGTCTGAAAGAAGGGAGGAGGAAAGAACAGTAGAATACGGTTTTTATGTGGGAGGTTAGGTTCCAAAGTTACGCCAAAGTCATATATAATCTGAATTAACTTTGAAAATCTCTTAACTTTCCCGGGAGACACTGCACACGTGATTTTGTGCATACAACTCTTTATAGTAACTTTCATGCACACGTGAGTCGGACAGGAAGCACTCGCTGGAGGTCCACACAGAAATGTCTGAAGATCCAAGCATCCCGTTTTAACGTTTTAAAATTTTTCTTAATCTTTATTTTTGAGACAGAGCAAGCAGGAGAGGGGTAGAGAGAGACAGAGGGAGATGCAGAATCCTAAGCAGGCTCCAGGCTCCGAGCTGCCAGCACAGAGCCCGACGCGGGGCCCAAACCCTTGAACTGTGAGATCATAACCTGAGCCCAAGTAGGACGCTTAACGGACCGAGCCACCCAGGCCCGCTAAGCACCCCTCTTTGAAAATAAGCATTCCATCTCTGCAACTAAATGCAGGGATCAGGCGAAGAACACTAAAGCATCAGTGCTTTCCTGCAGATTTCGCTCCGTTCTGTTGTAATATTAAGCTTCCCTAACCTTAATGCATATTAATACATTTATTACTGTGTTAGTTGAAGTGGCTTCATATCTGGAGTTCTTAATGTAGCGGTATTAAGAGTAACTTTAAAAATAACTTCTTTAAAAAAAATTGTAATCGGTTGCTGTGTCAAAAAGAAAATTAAAAATAATACACATAATAAAGCCCTAGCAAAGTAAGTAGCATCGTAAGAAGTAGGGGAGGCTGTTGTCCTGCCTCCCTGCTCTGAGTCCAAGCTTTTCTGGCAAGAGCGGCCCCAGAAATGGCCCGTGTGGTGGGTCAGGACGCAGAACTGCCGGCAGCCCTGGGGCAAGGTGATGACCTTGACATCGATTGCTTTCGAGAGCCCCCGAAAGGCCCTTGAGCCCCCAAACATTCCTCTACTCCCCTCCCTTTCTGCTCCCTTCCCCACCGACAGAGCGCTGAGCTCCAAAAGTGATTCTCGCCCGCCGTACGTCCCCGAAACACACATTCCTTCGGCAGAGCTCACAAGTTACGATACGGACATCGAACTGGGCGGTCCATTCGCCCGATCCTCAGCGGCAGAAAGGCCCAGAGCAGTGACAACACGACGGTGAGGCCACGTCACCCAAGAGGGGGCATGAAGGACAACAGAGTCCCCGGAAGGCATGGAAAACCGGTCGGCCCTGTAATTCTAAACAGCCGGACAGATGTTCAAACGCGAGCCGTGAATGTGGGACGCGGAACGCGTGAAAGAACTCTTTCATTTTTTTTTTTTCCTTAATGAATGAACGGGCATGTGTCTTATTTGAGGAAACACGTCATTAATGATTTCTTTTCGGATGCTCTGAGTTACAGACGTAGGAGGCGTTGATCGATGTCATCAGACATTCAGACATCCGAGGAGTGGTCACGCTAAGAGACCGAAAACCTCGCACGGGAGAAGACGGGGCAGGAGGGGCGCTGCAGGATTTAGGGGACATCTGACACCTTCCAGAGGAAAGAAATTGTGCGAGAGTGTCTGCCGTCACTCCTCCTCGACCGGACAGTGCTCAGGGGGGACGCCTGGGTCCTCCCCGGGACCCTCAGTCCCCACCGCAAGGCTCTGCCTCTGTGCATCTCGTCGGGACGATTTGGAAGGAAAAGGGCCACTGAGGACGAGAGCACAGCGATCTGTGTGAACAGCAAACGCGTCGAGGTAAGCCACGCAGTCCCGCCTGAAATCCTAGCTAAGAAACCAGGGCCAGGGTGTCCCCTGAGAGGAGACAGGCTTCCTCGCCAAAGCTGTGACACTCAGGAGTGTTTAGAGGAAAGGAAAAGAGTTGGAACGCGTACCACACCCGCATCGGGGAATACCAAGCAAGAGCCAATTAGGACTCCGTGCGGCCCCGCGGGCTCACGCCGATGGAAAGGGACACACGGCCTCAGTGAGCAGAAGTGCACGGGGTTTGTGGGAACGCTCTCGCGGCCACGGCCTGCACACTTCCGTCTCTCTAATTCCCATCAGCTCACCCTCGTCCGGATGAAAAGAGAGCTCAGCGAATCAATTGCTTCTGTGGAATGTTTATGTATTTTTCAAGTCCCGATCAGGCCATCAGTCACCGAGCCCACGCACGGCGGCCCCGAGCGCCTGCAACTACGAGACTTCCCCAGAACACGCGGAGAGCATTTACTGGGAGCCCACAGTGCCAGCAAAAGGCGGAATGGAGATTATTTGTCAGCAGTTTTAAGAGCCGTGCACTTAAATGCCAAATGAAATATATGCACGCAGATAACAGAAGCTGCAGAGGGGGCGGAGGGCGGGGGGGACGGGGGGAGGGGGAGGAGGATGAGGAAAGCACCAACATTTACTCTCCTGAACCCAGACGAGCCCTGAAAACGAAAGCTACCCTGGGCAACAAAACAAGTCCCCGTCGCACAGGGGACCGTCGAGGTCTTCTCTCCTGTCTGATGGGGACGTCGGTAAGAGCCGGAATCGAACACAACCACCGAAGGGCAAGGACAACGGACTCTTGAATCAGTGCCTGCGAGCTGCTCGTTCTTCAGAGGGTCCCCCCCACCCCCCCAACCCGTGTCTGAATGCAGCGAACATCGGGTCCAACGGAAAGAACCTGCCCTCTCTTTTCGGCTGCTCTCATTTTTCACATTCACCATCAGTAAAAATTATGCAATCATATATCTGAGGATTCCCCATTCAAGACAGAACATTTCTAGAAGGAAAAGAAGGGATGATGTACACACGGCCGTTTCCTTCCCTTTAGCGGGACGCCGAACGGCTCTCCCACACACGGCCTGGGCTAAACCGGTGACAAACGTGAATGAAGGGTTTTTTGTTTTTTCGTGTTTTTTTTTTGTTTGTTTGTTTGTTTTCAGTCTGCAAGGGGTCAGCTACTCGAAGCCTCCCGGCAGAGAAACGGGAAAACACGGATCACGAGAAATGGGTCAAGGGCTCTCCGCTGACGGTACAAGTAACAAC
Source organism: Paguma larvata (assembly GCA_030068075.1). Lineage (NCBI taxonomy): Eukaryota > Metazoa > Chordata > Mammalia > Carnivora > Viverridae > Paguma > Paguma larvata. Next base: position 16,314,920 of record CM057829.1, read on the forward strand.
ACACGCAAGCACCTTCCGAAGAGTGTTTTATGGTGTTTTTCATGGCAAGGCTGCTACTCTTCGGTCCGTTAATCCTCACTTCGCGGCTCCTATTCATAAGCTTTATATGTATTTATTTGTCGGGTTATATATTTTAGCTGAACTTGGAATGACAGTTATTCTTAAGAGGCTGCCAACACGGGTCAGGAGGAACCTCAGACACCTGGCTCGCGGCGGCACTGGCACAAGGAACCTTGACGGCCAAGACCGACCAGAAAGCTGACGAGCTCCGGGTTTCCAAAGTGCTGGCAGGAAGGCATCCTTCCCTCTGCTTTCCTCCATACGGCTTTTGCCAAAAAAAAAAAAAAAAAAAAAAAAAAAGGTATTTACCAAAGAAGATTCCTTTTGTCACGCAACCAAGCCCTTCCTTGTGGGTTCAGGGTGCAGATCTGGAGTGTGTGCATGGGGCCAGCTAGGAGCAAGAGGCAGCCGCTTCGCCTTGGACGTGGACAAGGTGGAAGACAGACGCGGGACCCCGCGGGCCAGCAGGCCGCACGCAGCTGCTTTCCGCAGTCGCGGCCCCGAGTTCCCCGACGACAGCCTTCCCAAACAAACTGCGGCTGTTAGGAGAAAGAGGGCAGTTTCCGGCATCGGAGCCCGTGGGGTGATGTCGCCTCCCCGCCTCAGTGAACCGTCCCGCAGGAGCCCGGGACGCGGAGCTCTGCTTGGGACTCAGGAGGCACAGACGCTGCGGAGCCGGAGTGCTCACGCCTCACCGGGGAGCCGAGTCCTCTGCCTTGCGTATTTTGGAGACTTTAGTCCGCGGGGCCTGGGGACTCCCCGATGATGTTTACGACAGGCGGACTCTTGGATGCAGGCTCAGGACAAACAAACCTTTCACAGGAGTCCTTAGAAACAGACAGTGTTCTGTTTGACTTTCTGGAGCCCGTTCTAGTACAAACACGCTTGGCATCTAGGGCCAGAGACTCTCCTTCTTGGCCAAGCGCTCGGCCGCCTCGGGTCCCTGCGACCTTCCTTCCCTTCCTCCCCCTGCTCCCCATCCCCTTCCCCCCAGAGATACTATCTGTGCCCAGGCCGCAGGGGTACCAGGCTGTGTGTCCGGGTGCCGGCGAGCTGCTGGAGCCGCTGGCAGGGACAGGGCTCCCGCCACACTGCTCCCAGCCCCCCCTCGGTCTGGCATGCTGACCGAGGGCCGCTTTTTTCCTCGTCTGTCTGCTACTCCGACGCAGACCACGGGGTCAACAGATCTAGCCCCCGACTGATCCCGTGAAGACCCGGGGGCGGCTCTGGAGACCTCGTTCCTTCCCGTCTCCCAGTGTCTTCAAAGGAGAGACGGGAGAGAGAGAGAACCTTTCCTCCGCTCTCCTCGCCATGCCCTACGAAAGCCCTCCGAGGGCTCCGAGGGCGACCAAGCGGCAGCCCTCGGAAAGGACCAAGTCCACGCCCCTCTCCCATTCGAGAGCGCTCTTTAGTAGAGACTCGACTCCTTATTGGATTGCTTCCTGCTGACCAAGGACCTTTCTTTTTCTAGGGATTGATGGAAATATAAGAGCTGGAAATGGTCCTAAAGACCATTTGATTTAGGGGTCCCACGAACCGAAGGTGTCCAGGGGCTCTTGGAATACAAAGTTTCCTGGGTCTCAACCTCCCTCCCGGCCCCAAGCCCTTGGCTGATTCGGGAGAGACCTGGTGGAGGGTCTGGAGCTTTCCAAGGGTTCTGAAGTCACATCTGAAAACCACGGATATAATCCAACTTCCTCATTTTTCCCAACGCCCAGAGAAGTTAGGTTACTGGCCAAAGGCCACACAGCAGGGAATGACAAGCCTGACTTCGACGCGGTGTCTGCTGTCACCAGACGCCAGTGACATTCTTGACCTGTAGTCAGTATTTAGTATTCAGTAAACCTTCAGCCATTGAGTGTCCGCTATTAAAGACAATGCCTTCCTACGGCTATATATGCAATTTCTTTGAATCTGTCACATGACCTATAAATTTTTAGTATTACACGCAAGTTAAGTGTCACCCTATTTTTTTTAAGATTGAGGTTTTTTTTTTCTTCTTTTTTAAAATTTTTATCTATTTATTTTGAAAGAACTGTCAGCACGGAGTCTGATGTGGGGCTTGTGCTTACGAACCGTGAGATCATGACCTGAGCTGAAACCCAGAGTCAGGCACTTAGCCGACTGAGCCACCCAGGTGCCCCAAGTGTCACCTTTTGTAAATGAGGAGTGTTTTCTAAAAAAAAAAAAAAAATTACAGATTCTTCATTAATCCACTCTCGTAGAGAACAAATGAGAAGCCCACTGAATGAAATTTCTTGATCAAGGAAACGGTCAGTGAGCTAAGTATTTGTTAACGTCTACAAATAATAACACGCACATAGGCACGCACGCACACGCACGCGCGCGCACACACACACAACTACCCTTTAACCTCCGGTTCCAGGAACCACTTCCTTCTTTTATTGTTTTTTTTTTTTTAAGTTTATTCATTTATTTTTGAGAGAGAGAGACAGAGACAGAAAGAGAATTCACAAGCAGGGCAGAGAGAGAGGGAGAACCCCAAGCGGGCTCCGAGAGCTGTCAGCACAGAGCCTGACACAGGGCTCGATCTCACGAACTGCGAGATCACGACCTGGGCCGAAATCAAGAGTCAGATGCTTAACCGACGGGGCCACCGGGACGCCCCTCCAGGGGTCACTCCTTACACGCAGAGTACTTAACTGCGTTCACTGTTGATGTCGGGTGAAGGTGTCAGGGCGCCTGCCGTGAATTCTGGTCCCTAAGGTGCTCCATTTTCATCCCTGGTGCCATTTGTCCAGTCGCCTGAATATAAAATGATGGTAAAATAATAAAACTGCCTGCCGCCGAGCCGTTCTACAAGGGAGGGTTTTGCCGCATGACCGTGGCCTCTCCCCCTCCCCCTCCCCCAGCCCTGTTATTCAGAATGAGTGGGTACGAGCGCTGGGTTTCCCCTTTTCTGGTGAGGAACAACTGAATGAGTAAGTAGTGAGGGCGCCGCAGGTAGTTCCCCCACCCACAGCCCCTTCTGAAAGCCAGGCACAGCACTGCCGCTACGCCCACACCGTGCACACTCGCCGCCTGCAAAGTCAACTTCTACAAAACCCGGCAGCACTCCCTCCCCGTGAGGAGCCGAGGGAGAGACTACTGCTTTTTGGCTCATCGTCAGGTGTATCGTTATTTAGTTAAATCCGAGCCTAATGTATACGGCGCACATAAAATGTATACAGGTGATTAAAAAAAGAGAGAGAGAGAAACTCAAGAGTTCACATCAAAATAAATCAGGAAACAGAAGGTCCAGTCATTGTTCAACCTTTAAACTGCTAAAAGCTAAAACATTCTCCGAGTGTTATTAAGCCCTTAAACAAGATAATTTCATAAGGCAAAGGTGTTTTCTTTGTCAACAAATTTCTTCAAGAGCGGGAAGCAGTGACTTTAGCTCTCCCTGACCATTGGTTAGCTCTGTTCTACATACAAGGTCTTTTTCTTAAATTTTTTAAATGTGTGTTTATTTTTGAGAGAGAGAGAGACAGACGGAGATGAGCAGGAGAGGGTCAGAGAGGGAGGGAGACACAGAATCCGAAGCAGGCTCCAGGCTCTGAGCTGTCAGCACAGAGCCCGACGCGGGGCTCGAACTTATGAACTGTGAGATCATGACCTGAGCTGAAGTCAGATGCTTAACTGGTTGAGCCTCCCAGGTGACCCCATACAAACTCTTAAAAATGGAATGCTTCCAGGGACAAATATATTCATAAGAAGTGGATGATCAATACAATCTTCTATAAATGTTATGTATTTCTGATCATTAAAAGAATATCGTGATACGGAATTTATTTAGTTGAAATTTCTTTATCCTTGAAGAATCTTCCATTACATGCGTGCCAATTCCCCAAACTGCAAATTCAAAACAATACCCAAAATATGTTGACCTTTAGTTTCTTGATACCGTATCTTGCTGGGCATGGAGGCATAGGCACTAACGTTTTCAGTAATAATTTGTTACGCACAGTATTTATAATCATCCTGAAATATGTAACACAGCACCTACAATTTAAAAACCGTATCGGATTCTGAAATATATGATGTATCTTCCTGTACTTCCAACCTTCTACTCTGCTGAAGTAGCTAGCATGCCCAGAGGCTGGGAAACGGAGGCCATTTCAAATCTGGTAATTCACACCATGAATTAGTGAATTTTCTTAACAGGGCTTTCCCTAATTAAGACCAGTAAGAGAGGCATCCATCCAATATTCCAACAGCCAAAGTTTCTGGTGGTATAATTATTCCCCTCGTAGGGGGCCACCTCAAAGGCATACAAGATACAGGTTTCTGAACATTATGCGGAAAACAGATGTTTATGTAAAACGAATTACTGAGGACAGGCAGACTTCTCTGAAATAAAGATCCCTGGCCACCGGAACTACTTGATTTTACGCTCTAGGCTTGAAACACGCCAAAAAAGCTTCAATAACTATATTTAAGGCGAGATTTTCTTTTAAGTCCTACAAATACACAAGGACAGCCTCCCCAGACTTTTTTTTTTTAAACGTAATTTATTTAAAGACGTAAACGAAGTCAACCAGATAAACGACACATTATTTACCGAGAACGTTCTACGCGGCCAAGGGGACGCGTCTAAGTCCCCGGCACTTTGGGGATATTTACCAAATTATTTAATAACTTCATGAAGTATTTCGATAAATAATGCAGCCTTCCAAAATGTGACTGTAATTCCATCTCGTTTCTACGATGACACTGTCAGCCCTGGATGGAATTACAATCTTCATGGGAACAATCAGGGCGCGTTACTCCACGTGCTCCGGGAGTCCGTGATGAACTCGGTTCCTAAAATAATTACCACCAAGCCGTCGGCATGGAATTACAACCAGGGAGCCAAGCTGTCCGCTGGCCAGCGCAGGAGAACCGTTCGATTCAAAGTACCACTCGATTCTGTGTCTCCCTCTCTCTCTGCCACTCTCCCAATCATGCTCTGTCTCTCTCCATCTCAAAAATAAATAAACATTAAAAAAAATTAAAAAAATAAAAAAAAGAAAGTACCATTCACCTCGCTATAGCGAAATCTGTATGATATAGCCGAGAAACTTCCAGCTCTCCAAAATTCAACTTCCTACTTTGGGGATGAGAGAATTTCCACAAGGGACTACCTGATACCTGGCTTCTACATCAGGGAGGACAAGACCTTCGAGACACTCTCAATAAAACCTTAGAATCTCCTAATATCCCCTTCATACTCCTACAATGCAAACTCCAAAAAGTTCAATAGATGACAAAATAGAGGGGGCAAAAAAAGCATACTCAAGAGTCCGAGGAAATGACTGGCATTTCTCCTAATTCTTTGGGACTCGCCTGACATTTTTTTAACATAAACAAAGCAAAATGCCTTGTGTCTGTAAGGGGTGGGGAGAAAGATTTATCTACAGAGATTAAACGGGGTGGTAGAAAAATGAACTCAGAAACAGATCCAGAATTTCCCTGGGAAAACAAAAGACAATGACACCATGAATCAGCAATTTTCCTCAAGGAGCCTAGAATAAAAGAAGAAACAGACACACACACACACACACGCGCGCGCGCGCGCTAACAAACACCATGAGGAAGAAAGACAAAGATGAATACAAATTGAATCTAGATGTCTGTATTTAGGACACACATGACTTCCTTGATATTTTCATGCCTTTATCATAACTTTGTTTGCTACTTGGAGAGGGCACCAAAACTCTGGTAAGCCAGGATTGCCGTAGCAACCAGGAGACTTAAAAAAAAAAAAATTCTCCACCAGAAATCCTCACCAAACAAAACAGAAGGCACAGAGGAACTGTGCTCTCATATGGCCGCTCTAACACCCGCACGCTTCTCTCAGCAACGGTACGCGACATTCCCTTGCAAACCCAGTTCACCGGGGGACTTCTTGTGCATTACGGGTCCCTGGGTCCCTATATCACTGACTTGAGAACTTTCTAATAATCCTAGCTCTTAAATTCATTTGCAAGCTCCAAGGATTTGTGTAGACTATACACAGTGGCTACCTAAAGTAAAACGTATCAAGATAGGAGGGGGAAAAAAAACTGATGAATTTCCACAGCAATGAGACAGATCATTTGGTAGCTTTACTTAAAAAAAAAAAAAAATCTTCTTATTAAAAAGAGGGGCTAACGCAGTGTCTGTCTCTTGGGAGTCTATCCCTCCCTATAACTTGAGAAACGCGTGTTTCGTGCCAAGTAAATGAAGAAAGACTTCTTGAAACCGCTCTGAAGTCACAGAAAGAGTAAAGGCTCTAACTAAGCTCCGCTCTAGAGGCAAGCTGGTGCCAAGACACCAAGACAACAGTTCAAGGCTTCCCTGGCTGGAGACGGCTTTATCGACGACAGCCAAAAGCCCTCACTTTGGCCTTCTCCACGGAGCACCAGCTAAACTCGGAAATAGGTGAAGTACCGGGGCGCCTGGGTGGCTCAGTCGGTTAAGCGTCCGACTTCGGCTCAGGTCATGATCTCACCGTCCGTGAGTTTGAGCCCCGCATCGGGCTCTGTGCTGACAGCTCAGAGCCTGGAACCTGCTTCGGATTCTGTGTCTCCCTCTCTCTCTGCCCCTCCCCGACTTGCACTCTGTCTCTCTCTCTCTCTCTCTCAAAAATAAATAAACATTAAAAAAAAGAAGAAGAAATGGTAAAATACTGTTGAACGCTGAAGGCTGAGAATTTTTCCTAAGTTGTAACATCCCATTGGATGGCATATGGCCAGCTGGAAGCAAATATAACACAGCGGACCAAAACTATACGGGTCACGGGGAAAAGGGGGAATTCTTTACATGTCCGCTTTCCACAAAACATTCCGGGTGGCATCCACTCTGCTTTGCTCCTGCGCAGTGGCAAGTGGGGCTCCCTAAAAAGCAATGCCCTGCCAAAACCACCAATAAAGTTCTTCATAAAATTAAATTGAGCCTCTTCAGATTCCCACTGACGATATCCCTGACAACCACCAACAGCTGGTTAGACAGCTTTCTCTTTTTTCTAGGGGCTTTACTGAAAGGAAACACGGGAATAGATGTGCTTAGTGATAAGTGTGTGTGTGTGTGTGTGTGCGTGTGTGCGTGTGAGTGTGTGTGCGCGCGCGCTGAAACACACCGCCCTCCCTATATGCAGTGGGGATTTCCTGTCTGGCATATTTTCGAGCAAATCAAGACAATACTTACTCTTTAAGACGGAGTTTGAGTGCCAGGCAGGCAACGCATGAGGCCTGCTGAAGGCACGGGAAAGCAAGTCTGGGGCCTGGAGCTGTTCTATTCCAGACGGAAAAGGCTGGAAAAGAAGATGCACTGGGTTGGCCATTAAATTTTTAAACGAAGGCCTCATCGGTTTCCTCATTGGGCGTTTTTACCCACGACAGGAGCGCGAGATCAAACACCCAAAAAAATGGTACGAGCGGGATTCCTAAGGGAACATGGAAGAATCCAGATGTTTTTTAAAAGCAATAATTGTCCTCCAACTGGATAACCTCTGAGAGGAAGAAGATGACCCGAACGTGCTTGACCATGACCTTCAACACCAACTCTAACAGCAACTTGACTTTGTCCGGGGTATACAGCCCAGGACCGCTATGCCTCCTCCTGGCAACCGGACGCACGAAGGGCGTTTATTCGTTCACATGACCAAAGAGATTAGCTCCAGAGTTCTCTCGAAGGTTTTACAGCTTTCCAGCAGCTCCTCATTCTTCACAGGTAATTAACCTCTTGATGGGCTTGGAGCAGCAACAGTGCTAGAAGCCACAACACATTGATGATAAGTTATAAACCAGGGGAGAGGATAATTGGAAAATAGATTTCCGGGCTCCTTGGAAAATATATTTCCATTTATTGAAATAAGTACACTCGACTTTTCAGGAACATGGGACATGTGACTCACGGAACTGCAGAATTGGCAGGAACCTTAGCAAATCTTTCTGTTTCGACTCCTTATCCCAATAAGGAGAAAATGGGGATACAAACCGAGGGGCCTGTCTGGACAGACTGAACTCAACACGGATTTGGTTTCGAGCTCCAGGAAGACCTGGCGACACAGCGCAGCATCCTCTCTCCCGCCCGGTCCCCTTCGTAGGGGGTGCTGGCCCGGTTCAAACAACCCATGCATCCTGCCCTTGGGTCACCCGATGACATGTTAGGAAAGGTCTAGGAAATAGCGACTAAGCTTTAAAAACCAAGAATGAAATAAGAGAATGAGGGAAGGAAAGAAGGGAGACCAGAAGGCTCAAATTACAATCTACTGGAGCGTCTGCAAACACCGCGTGGGTTTTTCATTCCACTTAAATGCACTGACAAAATGTGATGCGTCCTTGAGTGTTCTATAGTGATGGCGGGGATGCCTGGTGGGAATTTCCTAGTAGGCGTTACAGGTCCCGAATCATTATCTGCTCCTTTCCTCAGGGCCAGCCTCGAGTAGAGCGGCAAAGCCCCCTGAGCACAGGAACCCCGTCTGGCGTTGCTCATCATTATAGTCCCTAAAAACACAGAGTACGTGGCACAAAGTGAGCACTCTGTAAAATTCACCGAAAGAATAAATCTCAACTCCTATGAGGCCATGAAGAAGAAAGATGTCGTAGTTCAGAAGTACGGACGCGGTGCTATGAAAAAAACGCCCATTTAAAATGTAAAAAAAAATGTTCAAAGATGGGGGGGTTGTATTTATAAAAAAAATGAGGTCTGTTAAAAGTGTAAAGCATCTCCGAAGCCGTTACTGGTTACGTCTATGAAGCAGGTACTACGGTGAGGCCGATAGAGTTCCTGCATTCTAGAAAGAGCTTCCGGCCTGAAGCCCACGGTCAAGAAAGCATAGTGAAGGATGGTACAGAGTCACGGAGAGGATTACCTTGCACAAACAGATCGAAACCAAGCAAGTGTGGCTGGAGCGGAGAACGAACAGAAGCTGCAGGCCTAGCTCTGCGTTCAGACAGAGTAAAAGGGGTCACTGCGTATTCCCTAAGGAGCGCTGTGTGGTTGATGTCACTAACCTGCTGCCAACCATCGCCAGCGACCTTGCTCTTTGCACGTTTCAGTTCGAGCCTCTACTTTATCCCAGTCACAAACGAACTATGAGACCAAAAATACGGATGACTATTTTGGGTTCTCAGACGACTTTCTGGCTCTCTGACACTCTGACGGTGTATGTCAAGACAAGTGTAGCTGGGTATGATAATATTAGCAAATATAATGATCGGAGTTGTGGATTTTAACGACTCAAGAAAGACAATACATCTAATTAATACACGCACAGTCGCATAAGGGCAAACAAACATAATAGCTTATTCTTTAAAACTTTTAATATGGTTTTGGCCAAGGTGAATAAAATAATAATAATAATAGTAATAGTAATAGAAACTATTCTTTAAAATAAAGGCTATGGAGCAAGCACTATGTTAGGTGCTTTCTCTCAACAGAGCCCCCTCTGGTGATCTGTACGCTGAGGGGCAGTGTGGCATGAAGGGGAGAGCCTGGGCCATGCAGCCCCAAGCCCCTGGGTTCAAATTTCAGCTCCACCGTCACAGTTGCGTGCCCTCACCTGTGTGCGGCAGAACCCTCATCTCTAAACATGGGAGTCCTAACAATATCCAAAGAACCAATACCCGCCTACTCACAGGGCTTTTGTGAAAATTAAATGAGCTAGCAAATACATCACAGCGAACACAGCAGACACTCCAAAATAATACACTGCACCAAGTTTCAGTACCCTTTGGAATGCTAGCAAGAACACCGAATTTTGGACTCAAGTGGCCTCAGCCACCTACACACTGTGCGGATCTTGGCCAAGTCACTTCGACGTTCTGAGGCCCATTTGCATCTGCAAAAATGGGAGCCCAGCTGCCATGCTTCCTTCCCGGGACTGTCGCAAGAATCAAATAATAGATGACAAATTATGCGAGAGGGCTTTAGACGCTCAAGAGTGCTCTATCTGTACTACCAGCGTCCGTGGGGCTGACTATCATCGACTCTCAACCTCTTGAAACCAACGGGCTCTCATCTTTTATCACGTGCTCTCCTGCCTGAGAACTTAACATGAAGCAGCTTCCACAGTCTTGACACTGGCCTCCCTGTGATCACGGAACAAATGCCTGGTCAGCCAGGACTCCGTCAGACGGAACTCTATTACCTGCCTCCTTCTGCGCACCCACCGTGAGAAGGTAATTCACGTTCACAATGACCCCAGAGCGCTCCGAGACTCCGAAGTACCTTCAGGGATAGATTAAATTATATTCAGCCTAGTTTATTATAAAGTGTATTTAATTATACTCGGCTTCTTTGAAAATTGGTGACCTAGGAAAAGCACAGACAGTAAGTCACAGGCTCTCTCTGGTAACTGGAAGCCCGTCCTCACTGTCCCAACTTCGATCACCCTTGATCACAGTTTACTGTAAGACACAGCCTACCCCGGAGCGGGAAAACTGGGAATCCGGCACAGCTAATTATAAAAGTCACAAGAGCCTTGCCCTGCCTAATCCTCAAGGACCACGAAGGTGCAGAAATATTAATGTCGAAATCTTAAGACAATGAAAAATGTAAGCTGTGTAAGATTCCTACATGTGTTGAATACGATTTGGGTTTTGCTAAGAACGAATTTAAACGCTGGAGCAGCAGTCATGTAAATATACCGTTATAGATGTATTATCAGAGCACTTAGAAGTGTGAAAACGGATCCGTAATGGTGAATATTACACTCTTTAGAGGGGCAAGATCACACTGTGTTCATGAGTTAAGTTTTGCCTTTCGTTTTAAAGAAATCGGATGCAGGCAATGAGGCACGCAATACAAAAATAAAGTTATACTGTGTTAGGGTTGTGAAACTATGACTGTTTGCCTTTGTTAAAGCTATGTCAAGGCGGTTGGTTACACTACCTCTTCCGATTAAGACACAAATGCGAGTCTTAAATACCATATACCAGTGTTGGGAAAAAAAAAAAAAAGATTGCTGGGTGTATTATAACCCTCCACTCAATATATGGCGTCCTTCTGGAGAATTCCTCCCGAGAGGGGCCCTTCACCTCTGCGTGAACGTCTCAGGTGATAGAGGTTTCATTACCTCATCAATCAGCCGGTTCTATTTTTAGGCGGCCCTGATGTTGGAATGTTCTTCCTCCGGGGGCAGGACTCTTAATTCTCTCTACCTCGAACTTCCCTTCTGTTCTGAGTTCTTACTTGGGTTCCTGGGAACCGCTTTAGTAAGTGATTTCACTTCCCATCAGGCCCTTCGCTAGCCTCACTCATCGTACCAGTTGAATAACGAACAGCTTCTCCTCGCAGTTTTCGCTGTTATTCTATAAGCCGCAGCGGCCGTTCTCATAACCGCGTGCCATCAGTTGAAGGGACTGTGGCATCAAGGGTCTATGAAGACTAAACCCAAGTGGATGGACATGGCCCTGAGGGACCATGGGCCTTGGTGGGCTTTCCTGGGACCCAGCTAGAGCACGCGCTAGTTCTATGAAAAAAAAAATATTCTCAGTTTCTAAGGTCAATATTTATAATCGTTCTGCAAAGAATCCATTTCTAAGTCACCGCTTCTACTTCGGGGGGAAATACGTGGCACACATACACGTGCACACGCACACGTGCATACGCGCATGCACACGGCACAATTTAGGACTCTGTCCTCTTACCCGTGGCGCATGCATAAAATCCCCCGCTCCTCTCCCTGCAGCCGGAAGAGGTGACAGGAAGCACAAGGAGGGGAGCCAGCAAACCCAACCTGTTCAGCTCGCCACCTCACCCCTGCATCCTGGGATAACGGAGCTGAAGAGGGAGGAAGGCCCAGGTCCCCCAGGAGTTTCTACCCAAGTACCCCGACGTGGGGCGACCTGTCTGGGATTAAGATTGCTCCTGAAGCTTCTGGTCTACCGCAAACAGGCCTTCCGTTCGGTCTCGTTGTAATAAACACTGAAGCCCTACCCCACTGTCTTACGATAGACTCATCGTGAACCAAGACCGGTTTAAAGCAGAGAAGGGACCACATTTATTTGTATTATTTTATCCAGCGCCCATTTGGGGCACACTGGCATGCACACTGGCAGCCCTTACTCTATATAATAACGTCCTATTTCTCCCTGCCCGGCTCAGCCTTCAGCACCCTGGACGTGGCCATGACCACCTCGGGCCATGGCAGTACGTGGGTAGAATTAAGGTAGCCAGTCCAGGCTGGTAATTTTATAAGCTTGGTTATCTGGTTTCCCTTAGGTTTACAACAGATCAGACCGAAGCAAATAAAAGGAGCTCTAAAGACATGGCAACCAAGAAAAGTGAATGGTTCCGAGGCCGTGACATCAAGAGGAACTACGAGTTTCTGGGGCATCGTAACGTACTATATCAGTGTAATCATTTCAGAGAAATGACAATGAATGTACAAGAAAAAGGTTACATTAATGTCCACTTTGCTGTACTCTATTTAAGAAACTGTATACCGCATTTTACAATAATTTCTTCCTGAAAATGTTGAGGTGGTTTTTTTTTTTTCCTTCCTTCTAACAATGTCAGCGCTGGATGCATTTAAATATGCTGACTACACATACTATGTGAAAACAGTTAGTTCCAGGAGTATGCAAAATTAAATATTAAAATCTTGACTAGAGAAACATGAGGGAACAAAAGTGAATCATCGTTAAAGACCTCGGAAGAATTATAGTTTGGCATTCTTTTGTGGAAAGGACCCCGAGAATGAAACAAAGAAATCTGCCTTCTGATCTGCTGACCAGAGGTCTGGCTGTCACGAAGCCCCTGGTCTTAGACCAAGAGAGTTTTGAAACCTCCTGTCGTAGGAATGGCCGAGAAAGGGGTTTCTCCCCTTCCCATTTTCAAGGGAAAGGTAGTTGTGACCCTAAAAGCTGAGAGAGAGAAGACTCTCAGCTCTTAAACTCTCTTAAACATCTTGGCTGATGGACAGGATGCCTCTGTCTTAGTAAGAGTTTTCAGGAAATTCTCAACTTGCTGACTCCTTTCTAAGACACAGCACGGGGGCGTCTGTGTGGCACCCACACCTGCACCATACTAGAGACCCCCCCCCCCAAGCTGGGCGGGGAGGGAGCCGGGGGAAGGGTCCACCCACCCACCCGCACATTCTTCTTTTAACGGGATCTCACCGACACCATATATGCGAGGTGATTCCGCTTCAGATTACAACTTGGGAAAATAAATGTGAACGTATTACCACATATTAAGGGGAAAATAATTCCAAGTACAAGGACGGTACCGAACTGTGATAATGACCTTCCCCTCGGGCATCCCTAAGACCCTCCCCTGCCTTCCATTCTCTTCAGATTCCTGTTACTGTGACGCGATTTAGAATAGGACGATTCACCAGCAT